>JAVFKF010000012.1:34265000-36765000 GCA_036926295.1 Pachydiplax longipennis
CGACAACCACTGAATGGAATAAATTTCCCCTATGATTCCCTTTGAATTCCACCGGGCTCCACTACCAGTCAAACCTTTAATCATATAAGAAATAACCCGCCATTCTATGAACACGACATTTTCATATTCGCGTGACGAGGTCGAAGAATTCGAAATTTCGCAAAAGAAACGTCGGACAGACGGGTTTCTCGAGCGAAATATTTAATGAAAATGCTGAGTGCGGCGAGGAACATTTAATCTTGGAGTGAAGAGCGAGAATAGAGGGGGGGTGAGTGGCCACTAGCGGCGGCGGAGATGTAATTTAGTGAAAACAGCAGAGGGCGACATATGCGACAGAATCTGTAGCGTCATTTTCTCTTTGACATGTGATTGGTCAGTCGCATGACGGCGAGGGAAAGGAGCGAGATGAAATAATATAAACGTGTATATATCGATGAGGGGTCGGGGGAGAAAGTCTATTGGAGAAAGGGAGGGATATATGGTGAACAAAGGGCAATATCTTCCACTGCTTGGATACGAGATTGAAAGTAGGTTTAATTGAAAGTGGATTTGGGCCAAACCGTTGATTTATGAATTGCCACGCACGGGAAATTTTGTATGTGAAATAAATATGCCTCTTGGAATTGGTTTGTTCAGCAATTAAAAGGTGATCAATCATAAAATATGATAATTAAACAATTTTGTGAAAAATTACAGCTAATTAATCGAATTTTTGAAATCGTATACGATATTCCAGCAAATGATTCAAAAGTATTCTACGAAGAAAACTGAAATCATACCATGTGGAGAGAAAGTTATAAGCTGTCTTAGGAAGAGCGAGTGGTAATAAAAGTATGTTGTTTATTAATATAATTGCATAACATGCCTAATAGTTGAAAAACCTTTAAATGCAGACTAAAATATTTTTCGAGATGGCTATCAAAAATGAAAAATAAAATTAATATTGGAATAGAAATTAATTTGCGGTCTCTTTACTTTTAGAGAAAAATAAATGTAACTATGGTAAACAAATTTATTTATTTAATGTTACGCTTATTTTGAAAAATGCATATACCGTCAGTGTAGTACGCATATAGGAGCTCATTTGTCATGCATTGGCGAACCTAATTACTTTATTTACTAGTACATGTGTGTACGTTCGTGTATCATTTTATATAGTAGAACTTCTTTAAAGCCCAATTCTACACCTGTATGTCTATTTTATATCAAGCTGCGCTAACTTAAATGTAATAAAGGTAATTTCTAATGCTTTTAAAACTTAATTCTCTATGTAATTCCACGATCTACGGCTTATCCACATCGATTCCTTTCGTAGAAGGCTACTATTTCGCCTCCACCCATTTACTTCTTCAGCCCAATTATATTAGCCATAAATATCCCGAATTAACACGGATGATCTCCCTCATTAACCTTATTCCCTTTCGGCGACTCCTATCTGCTTTATTATGGGATTATTGCCACGGCCGATATGATGGCGATTATCCTCGTCTTATTAATTGAAGGCATCTTCGGAAATCCACTTGAGCCTTGAGTAAACGTGGTAAAAAATCACATTCCCTTCGATAAGAACCCCTTATGCTCTTAAAAGCACCTTTCCGCTATTCTCTACAGTGACATACGCTGGCAGTAATTAACTATGATAGAGAACCCGAGGCGAGTGTGAAATGATATCGGATATTAAATAAAAAAATCGCCTTATCGCGCACATAAGCACCGCGGTTATCGCCCAATTGGAGACGTTTGCGAGTAGACGTCGCACTTAATTAGTTTTTGGACCACTTAATCTCGCCGGTCGCTTCTTTCATGATTTGTAACAGGTGTATGTCCGATTCAGAGAAAACATACTTATTTCGTATAAAACAGCAATAGATTTCCATCATAGCAATCTAATCATTCTCATAAAGGTGTTCGTGATTTTAAATTTTTTAATTGAAATTATTACATTTCTCATTTCTGATTCTATTAGTGATTATTTCGAGCTGAAAGCTATTATTAAGCACAGACTTAGATTCGGACATTCCAAAAAACCGAAGGAAAGATATTTAAATTATGATTACACGTATGAATTTATAGATAACGTATTAACGAACGTAACGTAAAGATATGGATATTTCTTGTAAGGTAACCTCCGGTCAAAATAAATGTTTACCATTAAATTCTACTGGCTGACGTTGTGGCCAACTTAATTACGTTATTGTCTTGTTTATCTAAGAGTTAGATCCAAAGCATAAAAGAAAAATACAGAGACCAATCCAATGCATATCTGTCTTCCTCTAAGTCTTTCATTGACTACAGACAAACCATATCTTCCGTCACATATCACTCTTTCTCTAAATGTGAACCCTTTCTCCTTAATAAATAATCCTCAATTCCCGAACTTATTTCCTAGTTTTAATTAACTGTACGTCAATAGAGATCCTTTTTTGCTGCAAGTTTTACCCTTTCTCAAACCTATCAGGGCTGACCATTCATTCAAACATTCCCACATCCTCGGACCTTTTCACGAATTTTAATGAAAAAAAGGATGACAGACCAATGCTGAATATGAAAATTGTACAGTCAGTTCCTAATAAATATTTTATCAACTACTCACATAAATATTGTACAATCTTCCATTTGTTTTAGGGTTTAGGGTTTAAAATGGATATCTTCTTTCTTTCTTGAATTCTCAATGTCCCATTATGTAGATATATTCGCACTCTACATGTATTCTAAAGAAACAAACGAAATAGAATCTACTAATTCGGTCTCAATTTTGGGGTAAGTCCTCATTGTAAAGAATAATAACGAGAAAGCATTCATACCTTACTACAATATTTATTGGATTTACCACAATATGCCTTCACTCCCTTCAAGTATTTATATACATGGTACCAGATATTTCTTGTCGCCTGAGAATGACCGAAAGAGTCAAAACCATGGTAGTATAATAAGAATATTGTGGTAAAGGTATCAATGCTTTTTCGTTAGTTTTCTTTCTAAAAGCTACCGAAATCAAATTTGCTGCGAAAGCACTTGAGGTCAAATGTTGAGCGAGGTCCTTTAACTTGGAAGCCAAGAGATGGACAGTCGATGACAAATGACCTTAGATAAACGGCATCGACACCAGAGAATGAACCGCAACACGCAGTGAGGTTGGCTTTTGAAAATAATTATTCCCTGGACGAAATCCTTTCCTTTCCTTCCATTAGCCTCATCCATCACCTGCTATCAAATCGACTGCAATTGCTTCATGACGTCCTTCAAAACCTTCCTGTTCGGGAAAACGAATCTCCACAGATCATTCATAGACGTCTCTCATCTTTTTATCTGCCTTCTTTTCTCCATTCTCCTCTCCCCTTTGACTGTTTGTTGTGTCCACGGTGTTGATATCGCCCTTGCCAACCATCTGTCGCTTCCGCTCGCCCTCTAGCGATGCTTTCCAGAACCTCACTCCCACCGCCCGCCGTCTCATCCACATAAACATTTCCACCGATTCCGCGTCTGCTAAATTATCATATTTACGAGTTCTTTCCTTTTAGCCGAGAAGACAAAGTATCTTTCGTAGAATAAGGTCTTCTCAAGTGATAAATGCACTTCCGCGGGTGTCTCCACCGAAACCAGGGCCGGCGCGAGGAAATGAGATGGTTAGTTACGCAAAGTGCAAGAGAGATGCCAATATTTTTAAAAACGTCACTAGGTGAAGTCTGAAAATTGCTAAAATTTCTTAAAAATCAGAAAAAAATATCACTCTGAGAAGTTGAAAAAACGGCTAAAATTCTTATCCATAAATACAGTATCAGTTCAGGAACCGAAAATTCGGCTAAAATTTATCACTATAGGAAGTTGAAAAACGATCAAAATTCGTTTCTATAAATATAGTAATAGTTCAGGAGTAATTTAAATGTGTGGTATAAAATTGGTCTTTAAGGCCAAAAGTTAATGCCCTTTTTAATTTTTAAGTCACGCATTTAATGTTACTATTACTGAATGGGGGGTATTCGTAACGGAGTATTCTATCGTGAGTTCCACTTTTTCTAGTAAGTAATGATAGATTATATGGGATTGAAATACTACTCATCTTTTCCGTATTTCAAGAATAGACTCATTCCAGGTGGTACCAATGCAGCGTTCTCCGATATTACGACTAAAATTATGATCTGAATCACATTACTGCGAAGTTTTCAAGTACAGTTTTCACCATCAAAATGCTAAATTTTGTAATTTTCCACAGATAGTTTATTACTACGACCGGTTTCGCTTCCTTGGTAGCCTTTTCAAGTGAGTATAGAATAAGAACAACAGTTTGTTCGAAGTTACTAGTAAACATGCAAAACAGTACAGGTAGAGTTTCGATAAACAGAGAAAAGTTGCTAACAGAAAAGTAAAATATGCTAAATTGGCAAGCATACAAAGAGCAAAGGAGCAAAGGCTCCATGGTGAGCCATCCGACTGTGTACCACACAATACAAATAGTATTATTTCTCATACCTGAGAACAGTCGCCCTCGATTATAAATGTCGATTTTGGACCGCGGTCTATCTTTTTTAACACTGACGAAATTATGAACGATCAAGATATTTCGTACATTCCTAATCACCCTAAAAATATTGAGGAAGAAACCGTATCGAAAGATAAGTTTCGATGAAAGATAAGCCACATATTCGCCGAACCGATTAACCAATCGACCTTTGTGTAGTAACTACCGATCTGTTATCTCTAACATGATGTCTGCTGAAGGTTTTATATGTAATGAATCAACAGCGTTTGTAAATCTTTTTATTTACGTCGGATGAGTTCATAAGTGACGGATATTGTTTTAATAAAATGTTTTCACTGAACAATAACTGCTCGGCTTTCACAGTTTCTCAGTTTCTGCATACACTAAGTTCCATATTGAAAATGGTATTTTAATTACATTATTGATTCCCTAAATTGTTTAACCGATCGAGATGTTATAAATCTATTCCTCAAATTATTTAAGACCCTTTTATTGTCCACTTTACCTACAAAACCCTACCTTTATTGGATCACATTATTTAAGCCATCAATAAAATTAGAGCACTACTTAATGAAATCAAAATGCGCCCGAGAAACTCCGTTAGTCGAATTTATGAATTCGTGAATATACAGCAATACTAAACAATACAACAATAATAAACAACAGGCCGGCCCTGAATAAAATTACTACGAAAATCCTTGTATCACTTACACAATATCGCACATATTTTTATTTATAAGCATATGAACTTATAATGCAATATTAAATTACAATAAACAATTTCTTGTCTAGGCGAAGTTTATTATTTGATGCAAAAAGATCTCAAAAACCTTCGGACTGTTTGTTGCTATGGCGATTTAACATAAATAAAATTCAACGCGATTCGAACTATTCTATGTTTCATGATGTGAAATAACACCAAGCTGATACCAAGCACATCAGTTTTGCTCCACGATCAATTCCACACCATTCCGCAAACACGCACAATATATTCCATCACGAATTCCGTGAACTTGAGCGCTACGGCACCCATTGAAACATCCCCGAAACACCAGCTCGTCGATATGTCCTCGCAGTTTGTACACGACTTTGTCAGAGTAATGTAAAAGGCCGCGCCGGCGATTCGGCCGAGTTATTCAACGCAAATGGACTGCGAATATCAGAACAATCATAGAACGGCGTCGAGGAACACGAGAGAGACCCTCCCCCGGTGCATCTAACAAATTCGGTTATACGCTCCGGGATCGGAAAATCCCATTCGGAGGCGTAAGGATAAATCTCTTGCTACGGAGGCGAGTGGCAGGGGGTGACAGGATTAGGGGAGGACGTGTGCATTACACGAATACTAAGAGGGAGTGGAGGGAATCGATAAAAATCTCCCTCTTCCCCCCTTCGTCTAGATTCGAGTGGATATCGCTCAATTACAACTCGGCCGCTGCGCTAATGAAGAGGGCGTTTTGTGGACGCAAGGGGAGGGCGCAATGCATCGGACACGGAGGATTCTCTAGCGGCAATGCGAATAAGTGATTCGGGAAAAATGCGGAGTTCCTCTGTGGCCTTTACGAAACTTTGTCGTGGATGCATGATCTCTGTTCGGTTCGAAATGGGTTAAGTGTATTCTACGATGTGAATTTTGCGGATAATTAGACGAGGCAATTGCTTTAAAATCGAAAGATGAACGTAGAAATAAAAACTGGGTATCGAACCCGGGTCCCCACTTTCCCGAGTTGGTATTTAAACCACAAATGGAAAGTTGGGAAACATGGGTTCAAGAAAATTGCTTTGAAATCGAAAAATAAACATTGCAATAAAACTGAGGCTCGAACCCAGGTATCCTACTTTCCAGCTAGGTATTCTAACTACCGAGCGAAAAGGGGAGACTTCGGTTCGGGTCCTAGCAATCTCACTAATTTTCACTTCTGTTTATCTTTAGGTTTTAAGACGCCAACTTACGAAGTTAAACGTATTCCCATATTCTTGTTATCAGAGATAGATTCATTCAGTCCAGATCTATAATCCTTATCGTGCGACTGATTTGTAGTGTGAATGTGAGGGACTGAATTATTTTATCGTGATCCTTATCTAAATTCTACGCCAGCTGAAAAATGTTCCATCAGTTAATAAGTTGCTAATTGTAAGACTGATTTTTAGACGATAAATTTTCGGCTGATACTTAATGAATAAAAGGAATTTAAAATCAAAATATGAGTCGAAGCTGAATGATTCTATCTTCAAAAGCCATTACACGAACTAGTTTATTTTTCTGATTACTCTAATATTGTTAATGTTATTCCATTCCACGAACTTAATTTTGAAGAATAACATAGGCAAGGATCCGCAGTAGAAATTTAGCTCAGGAAAATTGACTTGGCACCTATGTTCGATTATAACACGAAAACTACGCGAAGAGAATGAGAAGAGTTATATTTAAAGATATATTTACTTTAGATTCAAAATAAAATGCAAGGGCGAATTTCATGTAGGAGTCAATATATTGCTTCTTTCCTAATAGACGTATACTACAATTAAGAGATAGAGAGGTTAGCAATCGCCTCGGTGATACGATCTTATTTCGAGCTGCTATGAGAGTGCAAACTCACGAGTAAAAGCGACCAATAACAAGAAGACTTGTAGTAGTAGCAACCATTCCGAATTAAAAAGACTCATCCTCGAAAGTTAAGCGACAGGCAAACTCAAGACCATCCAAAGCGTAATACCCTCCGCCGCCGTTAGAATCGCCCTCCGAGGAAATATTTCCCGCCGTAATCACATCTCCCGAGATAAGACACGTTAATTGCACCCTCCGCACAATTTTTAAAATAACTCTCCTCCTATAAAAGACAACGGACCCTTGCTAGATACCCTCCAATAACGCCCATCGCTCGGACCTCGAGGACTGTTATTTTTTCACGACCGCATAATGATTATCGCCGTCGCCGACCCACGCTATCGGATGCGCCAAAGTCTTCTCGCACTCGTAAATAGACCCACTCTGTAAAAATCGACGCTTAGTTTTCGGATTGGCAAACGCAGTGGAGCGCACCTCCGCCGCACCCCCCGCCCTTCCTCTATTTAACCTATCGAGCGTAGTCGTAACAGTTACACTCTATCTCCGGGGACGATTCTCGATGGCTGATCGCTTCAAACTCTCTTTCCCTCCCCCACTTCGGCAATCTGCGGCGAATCCTGGACCTGCGGTTTAACGTTGCGGGATATTCGGTGGCAGTAAAATATCCAAAAAATGTTCACAACTAAGGGATTGCGGGAGGCGAAGAGGGGAAGAGGGAGGGACGGATAAAGGAGGGAGATGCGAGAGAACGGGAAAAAGCCGCAAAAAACGCCGAATAATGGACAATTGAACCAGTTCGTTAGGACCACCAAATGTGATTTATTCCTTCCTTTTTTCCCGGAGAGCGCGAGCCTTTCGGAGCGGAGGCAATATTTATTCTGAACTCGGATTTTCTCTTTTTATTCGACACGGCCGTGGTTTTTGGTTATAGGCGTGTTTGCGGAAGGTTCGCGTGTTTACCTGGTACGTTTTATACACCTATAGGGATTTCCGATCGTGCTGACTAATTGGCTCCATCGAAAGGCAGGGCTTTCCCTTAATGTCCCTCACCGCTCGCTGATGGCATGCAAATGGCGGAAATTACCCGCCGGCCTCGCATTGGCGCTGCTCAGTTGTTTTCTGGGTCGAATCAGGATAAATTTCTGTCGGGAAATGTTTTGCAACTTAGCGGCGGCCGTTTATAGGGGGATTAAAAAAAGGAGGAAAGAATTTTGTCAAGGGCTGCTATTACGTCTGCATACCAACACCTCTCTCGACTTACGTCAGTTACGGTTAGGTATCACAACCCCGTTGCTTTGGTAACACCATGGCAATTTCGCTGTGTTAGATATATGAAATCCCTAGAAGATTTAAAATTGTTATAAGAGCGAATTAGATTTATTTGCTCAAAATAAAGTTTAAGGATTCACCTTAAAACTTCAGAATCAATTTGCTAGAGATTTTAAATGCTCCTCAGCCGTCTCAGTGATCACGTGGTGAACATATCTAGAAAACAGTCACTCTGGAGAAACCACCATTATGAGAGGAGCACAATATATGTTTCAATACATAAGTATTCTTCTGCCCCCAAAGATGATAGATTAGCTATTGAAATAGGCATTGTGCTCTTCTCATAACAAGGGTTTCTCCAAAGCTTGATGGTTTCCTTTTTCTGCTCACCACTTGTGGTCTGGGACATCCCTTATGGAGTATTTTAGGTCTCTATTTTCATAATATGCGTGCACGATATCTTCTCTTACAACAAATCAATTTAGTTACGCTCTACCTTTATATGCCCTGAAAGATGCAGAACTGTGCTGGAATGAAAAAAACGTACTTCATTTTGAAATCACTATTTGATTCCATGATTAAACAACTTTAATCATCGGTGATATAAATTAAAAGCTCCCCACAAATTTTTATATTAATCGTCCGTATTAATACTTCGTGAGAAAGCCTTTGGCACAGTAGTTACACTTAAACGTTTTTCCATCATTAACGTAAAAACATTCAATTATAAAAATATAAAAGATCGGCATAGAATGTGAATTGCATGGACAGGTTCATCCAGGCACTGCGGCTTTCATTACTCCCAAAAAATTCCTTTTTATTAAATTTTAAAGACATTATAATGAAGCTATTCAATGATATCCACAAAATTTGATAGCATGATTCCCGTCGTGCTGTAATAATAATAATTTAGAGATTGAATTCGGCTTAATCATGATCGATAAATGGGACCATTTGACCCTATTTCGAACGTCATCGACCTCTCCTATTATTAAGTAGGATGTAAAGAGCCATATCCTAAAATAGAGCGAATCTATGAGCAAAGATCGGCTGTCATTGGGTATGGAGTCCTCGTATATGAAGTGAGACCCTTCAAATGTGTACCATAAATCAGTTGAGCACAACCTGTTTCTCCCGAAGAGCCGCAAAACCAAATTAACCCTTTCATGTGGGCTGCTGCACCGTAATTTAAATTGCATAGGTTACGGAAGAGGAGAACCTTCACAGCGATTTGTAAAAACAGCTTCAGAAGCTTCGTATTAAACAAATAATTTCGGATGAATACAATCCTAATCTACCTTCATTAGAGAAACACATAATTTTAATGCAGTAAAAAGGATCTTGACGATCGAGAAGGATTTGAAACGTTATATACCAATGTATTGCTTATTCAAAATATAGAATCTATTTTTGTCATGGCAATGAGTTGGACTTTTTATTGTTCTACCATCATGGTCACGGGCATTCATGATTCTGAGGACTAGGCAATCAATTCAATAGGATTCTTATTCTTACAAAATTTCGATGGTTTAAAGGAAATTAGTCTCCGTACTTATGCATTCTTTTCATTCACACGAAGCAAAGTATTCATAAATTTGGATGATTCACGTTTTTGAAAGGAAAGTATTTCAAATGAACGACTTTCACCTTTATTACTTTCACCATCTTCATTAGAGCTTTCAATTAGTATATTAAGCTTCAATATAGGCCGGAACGGAATTAACATGACAAGTAACATGAGTAACTATAAACTACACAGTCTTTCGAGGAAACTAAAAACTATATTCTTTAATATTTCACATACTGATAATGATATGCATAGAAAGATAGTGACTTAAGATTCGACGGGAGGGGACCATCGATTGCGGATTATTTTAACATATCATTTGAGAAACATTTATGATTTGTTTCAAAAAGATCCCAAAAACTATTTAAAATAAGCCTGAAATCTTTCTATGAGAAAGAATAAGAGAAGAGATTCATAAGTGAAAAAATTCGTGCAAAGAACTTATGACACATCATGATTCCCCTTAACGAGCTATACTCTGATTGTATGAACCGATTAATAAAAATAAATAACGTGATATTAGTACAATTTTCCTCAGACTAATTGTAATCAAATGACAAAGTCATGAATTTGGAGATCCTAATTGCGATTAAAACATTCCCCGATAGAAAACCCCGTCATCGCAGACGAATGGGCACACTTCTAGAGTGAAGAAATTAACATTATAGGGGGCAAATACGAAGCTTCATGGAGAGAGTCAGTATCATATATGAAGAGATAAAGGAGTAAAATGAGTGGAAGAGAGAGAGAAATAAAAAATGAAACGGTTTGTGCGGTGGCACTAATTCTGAATCGATAGCAATTTGGGTGTGAGCGTAGGCGTGCGTGGATGGGAAGGCACGACTGTCGGAATGAAAAGCCCCTCTCATTAAGGGAGAGTGTGTTCGTCGTGTGCGATCACACGTTTTCCGATGGGTTTTTGGTCCCCCGATGAGACCTCGTGTGGCGTGCACTGCGTTTTAGTGTGGACGCCGTGTATTTCCTTGCTCCCTCACCACCTCTCTCTCTTGCAGCCAAGGGAAACGAAAAAATCTCTCCATGAGTATCGAATTCGTTTCCTGTATCGAAATGGAATCGATCTCTCGAGGATAAGAATGGTCGACAGATTTGTGCGGTCGAAATATTTCTGCGATTCCGAAGAAAGAAGCGATTGCAAGGTGGTTTTTAACGATCGGAAAGAAAATTGTTTCCAAGGGTGCACGGCATTAAACGACTGCTGCAGCTACACACCGTGTTTCGCGATTTCTTATCCAGTGGTTTCGCTTTGGAAATTTCTGTTTATGATTCATTAATATTTAGAGGAGTGCGAATATTCGACATTGCGAATCGAATTACTTTTATAATCCGCAAGAATTTCAAACCAAATCGACGTCTTTAAAACTCAAAATGGAATACAAAATTAAGTGGTGAACATTTACGTCTTAAATACTCCTTTTTTACTTTGTTTTTCAATTTCACACGAAATTTGTGACGCACATTTTATAGCATATTGAAATTAAATTTTAAAATTATTAGCATTTTAAAAATTAAACAGTTTAGTCAATTAGATTTGAAGTGAAAAGGCACAATTCACTAATCACTAATAAATGTCTTAATACTTTACCAGAAATTTGTAGTATTATCTTATTAATTGCACTGTAATCGAATATGCAAAACACAATCATTTAAGAAACTTCATATATAACTCACTGATAATAAATTATCTTCCGCATATTATCACCTATGTTTCTACTATTATCAACTATTTGAAAGAATTAAGTGTGGAATTAAATTCACGTATGAGAGAATAAGTTAGCTTAAGAAACTCAGGAATTTAGTTTTCTTCATAAAAATCTGATCTTTGTGTCCTAATCGTAGTTTTTTACGAACATTGCATTAATAGTAAAAAATTATGCATCAGCGTTTATCTACACAATCAAAAATTTCCCATTGATATGTTCTGAAAAGGTAGAAATACGGGAAGACTTCTTCTTTCCCTTATTACGGGGCAAAGCGTTTTCACTTTGGATTGGATACTATGCTTGAGATCTAAGCAACGTATTTACGTCCCCAATAACCACTAATGGAAAGCTGTTTGACCGGCTTCGGTAGCATGGTGTTTACCGCAACCATCTTCCCTTAAAATGATACCGAAATCGACGATTAGAATTGACGTTTACTTTTGCCTATATGTGGACCGAAATAGAATCAAAACCTCCATACCATACAAAATCCTATCGACATTTCATCATTTGCCTTTTAATTTAAATA
Source organism: Pachydiplax longipennis (assembly GCA_036926295.1). Lineage (NCBI taxonomy): Eukaryota > Metazoa > Arthropoda > Insecta > Odonata > Libellulidae > Pachydiplax > Pachydiplax longipennis. The sequence goes on from JAVFKF010000012.1 coordinate 34,277,136, forward strand.
ACTAAACAGAATATCATTGCCTAGGGAAAGATGACATTCCTGTTTTCGTACTTTTGCTAATTAACTCCACCAAGCCATAACCGAATTAGCATTCTATTTAAAATCTACACCGATTTTTCAATAATGACAGAAAAAATTTACACAGTAGTTTCACGAAATATTTCGGACTCTTTGTAGAGTATGTTTATTATTAAATTAAATAGGTTAAGAAAATTATTCACCGAGGGTTATTTTAAAAATGTATTTAAAATAGGCTTTCATCTCCAACCAAGAAATATAAGAGCGTTGCTTCCTATTTACATCAGAGCAACTTTTCTTTTAAATATTTACAAAATGGAAGCCATTCCTAAGCTACAATAGTAGAGAACAGACACAAAAGTACTTAGATATGTGTATAAAAGGTATTAGATATTAGATATATTTTTATAAAGATATAGAATTATCTCTAATAGAGAATGATACAGTAGTAAGAAATTGCCATGAACAGCTTCTCGCAACTGAATGTTTCATTATTCGTATTTTGTTTCCCATTTTAGATTCAATCTCCAAGCTCGTGCATAGTTTCAGACGGAAGTTAACGCCATATCATACGATATATATTTTGACAATGATTACCTACTCCGCAGCGGAAACATCATCTTAAACGACAGTTAAAAATCAACCCACCGCTTCCGCGACACCACTCACACACCGTTCTTTACGACGAAAGACTTCAACCTCTCTTTCGTCCTCACAATATAGAAACAGTCGCGATCGAGCGAGTCGACGGGGGGCGCTAGAAACACCAACCCCGAATACGACTTGATACGAGTAACAGCAATCAATTCTACACGGCCGTAGTCGCGGACCTGTTTTACTCCTCGCATGGACTTCCTGTTATTTCCGAAAAATCGCTTTTCCCCGCCATGTCCACGGGTCCTCAGCGAATACAATCAATCCACCCAAGATCGGACACGGCAAGTCCACAGCGTCCGCGGAAAGATGGAAAAACAGCACACGGCCGAGCCCCGTGGAGATCCGGCGGAAAGAGTGCTACAGGACCACGGGATCTCTCCCGCGACCGCGATAATTGATGGCCGAAGAGAAAGGTGATACAGAAGGGCGTGCGGAGGGACTTTTCAGCCACGTCGACCACCATTCCCCCGAAGAGTCGTTCCCGCAGCACGGAATACAACTTCGTTTCGAAACAGTCTCCGTTTCTATTGGACCTTTGCATCCCTTAATACCTCCGTGTCTTCTCCCCCTGCGTCCCGAGGGTCAGTTCATATGGCAGCGCATTAGACCCTCAAAGCCCTAACGTGCAATAGTGCCCGATGACCGTCATAAACCCGTTTTCTGCGCCCGGAGATGGGAAAAAGGTGTCACCGAGAGTGTGTATTGGTGGAGGGCGGGGATGGGGGAGGGGGAGATTGAGATGGAGTGCAGCAGAGAGAGGATGATTGAAGGAAGAGAGAGATGAGTAAGAAAGATGCTGTGTTGATAGAGTGACCGGATGCATAAGATATTTATTCGACCGCCTTTATTTTTATCATCTCTACTATCCTGTTGATTATTCTGTCCTATTTAGTGATTGTAATTTCATTAATGTGTCATAAATACTTTATCCATCAAATAATTCTACTTTTAATTTTTTAAACGATTAAAAGTTTTGGATGTCTTTGTAGTGCGCTAAAAATGCTAGTTTTCTGGTGATTTCTTTTGATTTCTCTCTCTGAGTAACTACTTTAATGCGTCAAATTATCGGTTTCATTTGGTGTATATAGTAATACTGTATATAGTACTGCTTTTGTTACAGTACTGTTCGTGTGATTTCCATGTTATACACAAATTTTCTTTTCATCATTAGCTTGCACTATCAGAAGGTTTTCACAACCCTCCTAAGTGTATTTTTTCTACTGTAGGTCTTCTTTAAAGGAGGATATTGAGTGCTGAAATGTCGGACTAAGCCAGACAAGTTTTGTGGGTCGTATGATTGAGGGCGCTAGGCTATAATTCGTCTAAGAAAGTGAATTACTAATTTAAGTACTTATATTGCCAATTCGGATAATGTCCTGGTGAAAACGTTACTACTAAGGTACTCCTAAAATAATTAATTTTTCGCGAAGTGCTCCAAGCCTCTTCAACTAATCTAATTAACCAATTTCTGGTTCGTATACTCTAGTTTTACAGTTTTTATATTTCTGTCAGTCTTTCAACGGTAAAATAAAGAAGCTGAACGTTCTTTGAGGCAAACCTCTCCATTTTTATTCAAATATGATGTTTAATTTCTCAGACATTATATAAGTACTAAATCTAATACGCGATTGTACATGGAGTTCTGAGCTCACACTCCTATTATTGTAGGATTTATCCATTTTGAAATCTCATGAGTTTGACTCACTATCCACCAACTGAAATTTAGACAAGGAGAAATGTAGGAGCTGATATAGAACATGGCTTAAAATTGAGGGTTAAAACAAAGTAGACAATTAGGATGTTTCATTTTGAGCTGAGTAGATAGTAATTGGATATACGTTACTAGAAAATGTCATTTCAATTCGTTCTTTTCAATTTTGTTTCAAATAAAATGCATATTGTCTTTTGATTTCAACGTAGCAAAAATAAAATCAAGTCCTCACGTCCGCTTCTACGTTAATACAGTTGGGATACGGAAAATAATTCTTCGCTAAAGAAGATCCCATTCTGATATTGTAGAAATGTATCATGAAGCACCTAACAATAGAGAGTGCTTGGTATGATAGTAATCAGGAAATTTACGACCTTCAAAACCATAAAATTATCCATTCATTTAATTCTATCGCAAAAAATAGCTCGGATACGCGCGATCATAATCATAAAAACAAGCGAGGTTGCGCCACAAAGTCATCGGAAGGGATTACTTCAAGCTTCACCCTTGTGGGAAACCCTCAAGAAAACATCCCTCAAACTATTTCTACTTCATTAGCGTCGAGCGACCAAAGTTACTGTCTTTTCATTCCTGTGCAAAAAAGGGATAAGGCAATTGATGAAGAATGGAAAGGAGGTGAGAGAGAGAGAAGGAATGAAGGTATTTCAATTTGAGGAGAAGGTGCAAGTAGGCGACGGGGAACGCGATTGTGCGTAAAATTGGGGATTATGGGATACAAAAGATGCGGTAGAGGGGGGGATTCGGGGAGGGGGCTCACGACTGTTATACGATGAAGGAACAAGGGATGACAGGGGGTGAATATCGGGGTTCGTTGATTGGCGGAGGGAATAAGTGGGAGGGTAAAGGGATCCGTTGAGGTCAGGAATGAAGAATGGTTGAATGGCAGTGGAGGGAAACGTGGGAATTGGGAGAAGGGTGCCTTGATTAAGCAGACCTTTTCTCTCTCTCCCTCATGCGCTCTATTTAACGTCACAATATCACTCACTTAGTATCTTGTGGAGTGCATAATATTATCCCTTTACGGTAAGTGCCCGAGCAGTGCATATCCGACTCGCGGACATCTGTACTTATGATTTATATGAATGAAGAACTTTATATATGCCTAGGGAAGCTCTGACGTGGGGTTATTTAGGGCTGACGGAATGATTGCTTAGCTCAAATCCTGATTCTAATATCACGGTGCAGTTTTCGAATGAAAATATCCGGTTGAAAAGATTAGAGCATCGAACCGTAATATTTTTCGTTTCGGTTTTCGTTTCAGCTCAACGAAAAATTCAAATTCAGTGGTTTCCATCCTTCCAATATCGATTCTTTTCTAACTGGTATAATTCTCTCCGAACAATAAGCAATGAGAATGTATATTCTTATGGAATTTTGTTCAATTATTTCTACCTTTCTCGATAGCACTTGACGCTAAATTTTAGTATTAGTTAGGTGATAGCCGCGATTCGTTTTTACACAGGCTTAGCAAACAACCCTTCAATAACACATACCTAAAATGTTGTGTTGGAGACTAAAAATCAGAACAAAATATACAACAATTTCCTGTTTAGGTTCGGGAAATCTGAAGTCGTAGAAATCTTAAATTCTTGCACTATCTCAAGTTTGTAGTGAATGTATTCTTTGCGAATTTAATTCAGTGATTTCCACAACGTAGGTATACCTACTTTGTTGATACGTATTTCATTTTGAATACGGTAAAATAGAGCGTGATTTTTCTTCCATCAGTTAATATTTCATATAAAAGCAAACTTTTCAGCACTTCCCTTCATCTATATTTCATGTAAAATCAAGAACTAATAAGACAATATTCAAGTATAAAATTTCGAAATGGATTCCGAAGAGCCCATGTTTATGCTCAGAATTTTTTGAGTCCAATCACAAGATGATTACAATACAGCTTAAATTATACCGGAAACCATTAGTCTCAACATTTACTAATGCTGACAAACCTAAACAAATACTACCTATCTTTAACAGATCCAATAACAAAAGATGAAGATCACTCACCTAGTAATCGATTTCCCTTTATCACTCATTCTAGTAATTGATAGCGACTTTCCAGCAGCCAGAATATTATTGGCACTACACGATATATGTTACATACCGGAGATCAGAGACCCCCTCATTTTCTCAGAAAATATTGCCACCTTACTGAGAGTGATATTGATTACTAGAAAGACAACTTTCCGAATTGTTCAACTTCATATTATGCATTCAAAGCAAATCAATTATTTTTAAGTATTAATTCAAATGAAGTTCGAATTAGAATGATTTGTAATTTTGAAGTTATTTTACTACATACATCAACATGCGATTTGAGGATAAATATTCTTCAATGATTACCAAGTTGCTTTTATAAAAAAAGCCTTTTTCAGATTATTATTTTATGAATTAAGTAAAAAAACAATGATAAATTGAGCTGAAGCACGCTTTATTTGAAATTTTTTTCCACGCAAGTTTTCAAAGAAATACCTTGAAATGTGGAGAAGATAAATCGTTAAAGGCACGTTTTATTCAAACTCAGTAAAGGAAAAAATAACGCAATTAAATTTAATAATCCACCCCAGAAGTTCGACTCATACTTTTCTCTTAACTTTCCTTTGAATGTAACATATGAACTCAGAATAGATACAGAAATCCATGAACAAGGAAATGGTTTTAACTCCGATCTGACTTGTTATCTGCCAAGTCTGAGCTGTTACATTTCTACCAATCATATGCATTGACAAACATGGAATTTTAAAAACTCTCCCGTATTCCTTAGTTTGTTTTCACATGAATGAAGTCATTCATTGAGAAATTATAACATGATACTAATGGTAAAACCATAACAATGATGTCACCAGTCTACATTGTCACTAGTTACCTTTCAGCGTATCATAACTTCTTTCTTCTATATTTTTATCTCCCTAATCCTCTAGGATAAATGTTATTGGAGGCTTAAGACACGAGGAGGGGTATCATTAGACGATGGAGGAGACAAACCGTAAGATAATTATTAATAAAACAGTATTAAGGACATTAAAAAAACTTCCGGCAGCAGCACGAGATGCATAAAACAAACTCCAAGTCATCCTTGCATCTCCTCTCATAAAACTTTACTTTGAATCATTCATTTCTCATATTAAGTCCACCATCTGCATAAGAAAACATTCAGACATGTAAGAATACGGAGTATGAAATAAGAGCCCTCAATATATTCGCGCTATTATCCGCAAGAATCGTACGTAGCCTAACGTTTCATTAACATAATAATATTAAGGCTTAAACTGACAAAGAAGTTGAATATAACATAGTTTATCCTCTAACGCAGCTTCAACTTACGAAATGAGGAATAAAGATACGCAGTATTATTTATTTATAACGAATTCCTTTGTCTTGCAACCAAAGAAAATTTTTCTCCTCTTCTAATCTCGCCATTTAAAAAACGGAACTCTGCCAAAATATTATGCGAGGAGGAGTTTATAACTCCTTACAATCTCCGTGCTGAAACGCTCCGTCGGGTTATTTAATATTCTGCATGAACAGAGAAATGAAACAAAAAGAGGGAAAAGAAAGCGGAAACGTGGGAGAGAGAGGGACCGAGAGAGAGAACCAGAAAGAGAAAGAACCATTTCCCAGGAGATTTCCTTAATAAACTGTTATCTTTTATATTGTGCGAGCATTTCGTTTTCTGGATGATTAATTATGAATAATGACACGCTGGTGAATTCTACAGCCCATTCCAAAGGCCTCGTTCAAGAAAATTCAGTGCCTTGTAAAAGCTTGTTTATAGCGCTAGTGAAACAACTTATGCGTTCTGGTAATGACTTAGGGAGATCAGCGAGGAAATACGGCGGAGAAGGAGGATACTGCCATCGTGAAACCTAATATTATGTGTCTTGACGGTGGGTTTATATTCGAGATCGTAAATGCGCTTCGTAGCGGAAGAATTTGGACCATTAATAGTCTCGGAAAGCGAGCTTTATTTTCCCCGAGTAATCATTCTCGCGAGCAATTATATTTGTCATAATTTAAATGATTAGCGATTCGAGCAGCTGACATGATAAAGACGGCATCTTTTTTCGGATACGAGTGGAATCGTTTGCTCATCTTAAGGGAGGGAGATAATCGATTGTGACACTATATGATTGACACCATTATACTGCTGGGGCTGAGGTAAGAAAGTTATTGCACACAATTGGAATCGAATGAAATTTTCAGTCTCCATAAATACACCACTCGATATAAATTGCTCACTATTTTACATAGATTTATTCTCACCATAATCTATCAACGTAATGAATAACAATCATATAAAACGATTTTGTAGTATTTCATATACATACGTTTATTAAATAAATACATTTCAGGTGTATTCTCTCCATCAAAGACTTTGATGACCCTTAAAATTTCCAATCAGCTTAAAAGGAAATATTTTCCTTTTCTAAGAAACTCTTAATTATTCTGCGATTTCATTAAGATCCCCAATAGATTAATCCCCCAATAAATTAATTAATAGTGACAGAGGTTCACATCATGAATGACATAACTATTATATTTATTATAACTATACATTAACGCAACCGTGTCGTTTTCCGTGATATAGTATCATCGTCATAACTTCCTTAATTGTATTGAGTCTAAAATTGAAAGGATTTTTCTAACAGTTTATGAATGTTTTTAGACGAAACCTTCCTAAATCATACAGCTTTAAGATGAAACTCACTAAGGTTTTAATTCAAATAAAGCTTCATCGCGCCTTCTCCTGCTTTACGATCGATTAAAGAAGAGTTTTAGTCTGCCCAATATTTATGATTCTTGAACCGCATACATGGGGAAATAAAATCCGAATGGGCTGATGTTTAGAAGGATGTAATAAGCAGCTTTATAACATACTCTATATAATTCCGTTACCTCTCAGGAATCAAGGCTTCAAATATTCAGAAAATCTATTTCTACAACGAAGAATTTGACTAAATATTTATTACCAGAGAATTACTTGAAGGACTTTAAAAAACTTTGTAAAAAATCTAATCTCCATCGCCGAGACACAATTATTAAATCGAAGCTAGCATAATTAAACAAAATTCGAGCAAAACTTTTCAGAAGATATACCTAATGATTAAACACTAATACAAGAATTATAAATGTCATTTCATGACTGGGTTGAGAGAACTAACTTGGATACCTCTTCACACAGTTCTTACGGGGTTTTATCGAAGGAAAATGTAAATACATTTTTCTGGTATGAAATCGTAGTGTTCTAGTGTTTCTGATCATATAATAGGAAAAAAATTGCTTCGATTATTCAAATACACATGCTAATTTCCGGTTCGTTAGTGAACGTTAATACAATATCTCTTAGTAATACATAAAAAACGTAAATGTCTTCCATGTAGTAGAGAAAAAGTGGAATAAATCCTCAGCTTTAGCTTCGATATCCATAATTCCAAATTTTGCCTGTAAATCAAAATTTGCTCAATAACATAAGTGATATTTAATCCCGGGTAATTACCTGAGACGATGGTCAATCATTATCAAGTTTAACAACTATGATAATGAGGAAATTCTCCCTGAGATAACTAATACAGAATCTAAAAATGACAATCATAAATTAAGTCTTTTCATAACACAACTGAATGCCCAGACATTGCATAATATGGCTAATTTAAAATAGCCTCATTTATCACATTTATCACGAGTACCCTAAATTAATTTTTCTGAAGTTAACTTCGAAGTATTGAGAATAATTTAAAATATTATGACTTTAGCTGTAACTGAAGTAATATTATAAAGATAACTTCAGCTAAGCCTTATTAGCATAGGTAAGGTAATATGACTATGGTTAGAAGACTAGAACGAAATCAATGTATCAATCTCCATTATTAATTTATTACTAGCCATGATTACATAACAGAGAATAGCTCGCTCTGAAAAACAGGAAACACTGTTATTCATTTAAATAGCCATAGAAAGAATTTAAGCTCAAGATATTTAACTCGAGTCAATTACTATTGTATGTAAGACAGAAAAATATTTGAACCTCGATGGACATATTCAGGGTCAATTTTCGTTCTTCAAGCAAAATAACCATTATCTCTTTATATGTATCCATATGTAAATTTTCAGTATGATAAATATTTCGTTGGTGACGAAATGAAATATCGGTCGACAATGTTTATTTGCAACTAACGTAATAGCAACAGACGGGTTTTCAAAAGGTTGGCATATATCTCTAGGTGCTTAAAAACTGTGCGGCGGTTTAACAACAATTTCATGCAGAGATCAATTATATCGTTGTGTTATAATAAAATTTAATTATAAATATCTGTGAGTTCCCGGAAATTATAGCGAGTTCTAAGTCATCATTCGATGATGTTGTAATTCGAAGTCAAACAGATGGTAAATTTGAATATATTTATAGAAAAATTAAACAATGAATGATGGCAATCAATGTCCTATAAATGTTTTATAAGCAATCCTTTGTAATCTAAACACTCCGATCCTCAACTGATCATTTTGCAAGATCTTTTAGTGCCGATGTGAAGCGGGGATTTCAACGACCCGTATGCCCGCACTAAGCGCTCCTATTCGCCGTGCGGCAAGTGCTGCGATTCACCCTCTACATCGTATTTCATTTCATAGCTATTTCCGTACATAAACAATTTCAATCGAGGAAATGCACCTAACAATCATTCCACTTCAAATAAATACTTGTGCTAGTAGTTCTAATTGTCAAAATAATACGACTTTCTCGTCCATTAAGTATATTTGTAGCAAAAAATATTAGACGCTATCGGAACTCTGGGTCTATTTGTAAACTAGTTTTAAACCTAATCAAACATGATTAATTGCTCTATTACGTCAGGATAATATTGCTAATGGCAATTTGGTGAAAGTAAACGTGCGATTTTGTTTGTCAAACCAGAAAGAATATGCCATCGGAAGAATTTTAAAAGAGGATTGAATGATAGAAAAGAAGAGGATTTTACGAGAATAGGATAACGGATACTCAGCTGTTGTAGAACATGAATTTTTAAAAATTCAGAGAAAGAAATACTTAAAAGTATCAGCATAAGAATTAAGAAAGTTTTTCGTCTAACATATTCATAGTAAACGTTTTGAAATTCATAGTAACGTTGAATGAAGTAACTGTGTAAATACCCAGAAAACTGTCATCATAATAACATTCTTCTGTGTAAATTATAAGCCGACAAAGTAATGCTTAGATACGGAAACGCACTACGGTTTACGAGACTTGTAAAGCATCTAATCCTCACTGGTTCACACAAAAAACATGATCACAAATTCAAATAACTCATCCGACAAAATTAGCCAAAGAACACAGCAATATTCGTCTCCGATTCGGAGTACCACGGGCAAGAAAACGCAAACAAAAATCAGACGCAACTCACTTGCGTTAAGGCGATCCCTCCACGCCATGGGGTTGCTAACGAGGCCCTGCAGACCCGGCCAATACACCGATCGGGCTCCCAACTCCGCAAGGGACGGACTCTGGTGGTGGTGGTGCGGATGGTGCGGATGATGGTGCGGGTGGTGCTTCCCCATTGGTCCCCCCGCACCCGGACTTCCTCCCGCTCCTGCCCCTCCCATCGCCATCGCTGCTCCCGGACCGGGAGCGAAATACATTCCGGCGGCCGCGGCCGCTGCTGCTGCTGCCGCCGCTGCAGCGACGTTGAACCGCGCGGGCGCGAGGCCGTGAAGAGCGGCCGCCGCGGCTGCAGCCGCAGAAGTCTGGTTGGTCGCCGACGGGCGGCTTAAAATGTGGTCGATCCCATGCGGAGTACCGGTAGAACCACCGACCGACGAGGGCGCCGAAACCACCGTCGCCGAAGACACGGGCGGCGAAGACCTTCCTCTCGGCGAAGGAGACTCGGAGAGGCCTTTCTCCCGAGGCGGGGTCCCCTGAGGCGTGGGACGCAACGGGCTTCCGGACGAGGGCGGATGGTGATCGAGGTGCGGATGAGGTCTATAGGGATGCGGCGGAAAGACAGAGGCCTTCATCTCCGTCATGGTGTGCAGAGCAGCGAGGGGCGGATTGCCCAAGACGAAGGTGGAGGCACCTCCCCTGGCGGAGTCCACCATGTTGAGGAAGGATAAAACCGTAGAGGTGGAGGCCGAGGAGGAGATCGGGGATGAGGCCGCGGATGAGGAGGAGGAAGAGGAGGAGGATGAAGAGGAGGAGTGGGGCGGCACCGGGTGCGGCGCGTGGGGCGCAGAGGCCGCGTTGAGGAAGTCGAGCATGGTAGCGGGCGGGGGCGGTGGGGGCGGTGCCAAGGGGTGCGTGGCGAAGCCGGGGAGCGGCACGAGGGGCGGTGGGGGCGAAAGCGTCGACGCGCAATTGGAGTGGACGTCGCTCTGCCCCGACGCCTGCGAATCGTCGGTGCTCAAGGACGCCGTCGTAACGGGCGACGCCGGAGGAATCTCCGGCGATGTTCCGCTCGTCCAACGCTGGAAGTCGCCGAAAGGTAACGAAATTGTCACTGCGGCGGTGCGCGCATCACCAAACACTCACTATCGAGAAGCACGCATCGGTCCCACGTGTGAACTGGGTGGTGGTACACGGAAGGTGTCCGGAGGTCGTGTTGCCGCTGTTACACTCTCGGCTCTACTGAAGGAGATTAACCGTGCGGAGAGAATCTCTCTCCCTCCCCACCGGCCGCACACGGAGACCTGACCCTTCCCCCTTCTTTCCCTTCGACAAAACCGACACCTTTAACAGCACCCTGACCGCGCGTCCGTTTGTATGCGTGCTGAGAGGAGGATGGGAAGAGGGCGGGGTTTATAAAGGCCGTGGCGGGGGCGGGTGGAGGGGGACGAGATGCTGGAATCCTTTATAAAGATCCCGGACTTCTTCGTTACTCTCTTTCCGCTTTTTCGCGCCTTGTACTGTGAGGACGGACGTAAATGTGTCTAAATGGTGGAAAGACTACGTTGAAGACGACGATGGCTCAAGACTATAATATTGAAATGTGTCTACTTTTTTTCTTGAAATGAAGACGTTTTCTTCTGGATTATCACTTAATTTATTTCCATGCCTTCCTTTAAGTTCTCTTCTATTAATAGTAAGATTACAATCCGTGCCATTCAAATATGCTTTTAGCGAGGATTATTTATTATATCATTCATCTTGCACATTTTCACATTTATACCGCAGCTTAAATGCCATCTTAAAATTCTCTTGCAATCTTGAAAACAAAGATTTATTTATGCTTTCAGGATGGTTGCTATGAAATTCCAAGCAGTTAACATTGATCACATTAATGTTGATAAAATAGTTGCTAAATAGAGTATTTTAATAAAAGTCTCTTCAAATCTTGTTCAAAAGAATATTCCTCGGCGGTCCATCGGATATCATTCTTGCACCAATCTCTACGTCACTTAGCTTATACACAAATGGATAGTCAGGATATAATGAATTACTGGTTTTTTCGTGATAATCATATTTACACATTCATAAGTGTAGCTAACTAATTAATCGTAAAAGTCGTTAACTCCTGATAACGCCAGTAATGTATTGTGAATAAATTGTAGTTGTATTGTTAAAAGTGACAGCGAGCTCACTTCTCGTCCCCCACCGGGAATCGAACCCGGGGCCGCTTTCTATCGAACGCGCTGCCCGCGTGGCTATCCGTGTGTGAATTATCGACTTAAAAATGCTAACCATAGCAATCCAATAGCTGGTAACATTAACTCATACAAAACTGTTCATAAATGCTGGTTATGTGTTTTGGGATAGGATATCCCGATAAAGCCAGTCATACTTATTCCACCAACGTTTTCGATACATCTCCGGCGAATTAAATTTATCCTACCCACTGCAATGTTTACATTCCAGACAGTTGCAAAATCTCGCCATTTGCGGCGCTGGCGTTATATAGAACCAGTGTCTCCTTTTAAATTTTTCACCTCCGGGCGATCCTCCTCCCTTTTCATCTCCTCATTCCCTTGTCCTCGCTTCTCTCCATCCTTCTCTCCCCCCACCACCATCCCCCTCTCCCCCCCACCACCAAACTCTCTCCAGAATAGGCAAAAAACCGACTCCCGAGCGTGGATTGATGGCGATTTGATTGGGGGAGTGGGCGCTGCCTGTTGCGTCCCGATGCTCCCATTGGCCCGAGGAGCGGCGTCGTGGATCGAAGTCCTTTTCCCCATTGGCTGCTCTCCTCTCTTGGGGGCGTGTTTCTCTTCGGAATGACCTGACGCCGCTGGGCGGGGAATGGGGGATATGCCTTAAGCCCTCATCATTACTCACTGCTTCTCCTCCTACTCAACTCCCTTCTTAATGTAATTCTTGGACCTCTCTCTCTCTCGCTCTACCCCGCTGCAGGATTCGTTTCAAATCGTTTTTTTATTAACAAGGATTTGCGATTAACTTTTCTTTCCTCTCTCGGGTTTTATTTGCGTTAATTGTGAGTGCGTCCAATGCGGGATGGAGTGATGTTGACACTGTCAGATGCACTGGCAACGGATGGTAAACAAAACGGAGGATGCAATTGAATTTATAATGCGTTTTTGCTGTAATCTCTGGTTGATTTATGTTGAAAAAATAGACTTGTTTATTTATTTATTATCCGATCCAGCAAAGCCATTATTGTCAACTCACATTTCATACCATTACAAACAGCAGAACAAATAAATTACAAGAAAACAAATGTCTTTAAACAAACAAGGAAAGGGTGAAAGGTAATTCAGCACGAAAAATCCCGAGCATTCTAATATGTCTATAAAGTTCTCAGAAAGATATGTTAGAAATTCTCCCCGGATAGCTTAGTGGTCAGAGCAGCCGCCCGGAGCGGTTGGGAGACCCGGGTTCGAGTCCCGGTTCGGTCAGACTTTTTTTCATGTTCGTTCCTCCTTGGTATGAATGTCTTTAAAATACCTGGGTTTTACAAGAATAGAGGTATGGATGTCATTTATGATAAATATGAACGTAGACAGGCAAAAAAAGTTCAATGGAAGGTATTTATGAAGAAAAATTGTCTGTTTGAGATAAGTGGAAAAATAGACCATTAGGATGTAGAGAGACGGAGACGTGGTAGATATAGTGGTAGATTGGGTGGTCTGAGAAGTTTCCGATCCCAGATTTTTCAGAAATCTTTAGAAAGTTTTCAGAAAACATGTCGAGAAATGGCGAAATGTCGGAAACTTTTCAGACCACCCATGTATCTGTAGTACTAGAAATTTTCCTAGGATCTGACAAAGACTTTTTTAAATCAGATTTCTATATCTACATATGTACCCTGCAAGCCGCCTTTCGGTGTAAGGCACGGGGTGCATGCACCATGACTTTCCAAATCGATTGCTTTCGCGTATAGTTCTCCGAAAAAAAATAATTCTCGAATCGACTATTTTTCTGACCTTGCATGCGGTATCAGAACGGCCTATGTAACGAGAACGCAAAATGTCTACTATATCTTCTACGAACGTACACTCTTTCTGAATTTATTAAACAAATTATGACTTTGATTGAACCAACTTTGAGTTCAGTCACACATCTTAGCCCGCTCAATTTGTTTGCTAAAAATATACGTCTCGCAATATCACCTAAACCAGATTTGAAGATAATATTCACTAATTTATCAATCTTATTAGTAATACTTTCTTGTCACTTTACATCATCTCTAGTTTTTTCAAGAATAAAATATCATCTTAAAAGTAAATATTTAAATAAAACTTTAATTCGATGTTTTTAAGGATTTTTAGTGCTAAGCCATTTAGAAGTTCTTGCTACGTTTTGAATGTAAGCTTAATCCTCATTTCCCGCTTTTATCGTTTTTCCAAGTCCATTGTCTTTCTCCTTGAGCAACTTCAAAAATGATAGATCGAGGTTTTACTGTTCCTATAATTTGAAAACTATGTACACCTCTTACCTCTCACCAAGAAGAATTTGCCAAATAAAACAACCTGATAAATTGGAATACGATGAATATTCAGAGTTCAGATAGATCAAAATTTAAAATTTTAGCTACACAGAATTCGCCAATCTTCTGATCACCAATGAGTATGCCCAAGTTAAAAGACAACCTATAAAATTTGACGTGCCTATTCAAGCGTACGAATTCAATTGAAACGAAAAGACCTTAGTATTAGTAGCTGTAAGACTAATTTCAAGGAATGTTTATCATTCTTACCGAAAATTCATAAGTCTTCTTTCTTAAAAATTTCCTCCGAGGAGTAATGGGCTGGCACAAATGGCTATCATTGGCAAATATCAAAAAATAAATAGGTATATAATACGGTGACGCAACAAATTCAAGCAGGATTAGTGCGACAACAAAAATGAATGAGCCAGCTTATACTATTTGATTGAAATATTTCGGTGTTGACACCTGTTATATGCCAAATATTAAACAAAAAAATGCGTCATAAACTGTGATGACAACAAAAGGTGACAGAAGATTTTAGCAAAAAGTGTTAGTCTGCAAAAGACGTCTTTCTACCTTTCGATGAGGTATATCTTCTTCATCCCTCGGTGAGTGCGCCATATGACATTACGATTAAATAATCCATCGGCGATCCTCTTCGGCCCATCTCCTCCTTGTCCGGTTTGTGAATGTTGCAATCCCTCCTCATGGGTGGAGGCCAAGATACGATCCTCCTTTGATGACCTTCTAGTCCTGTATGCCCTGTAGCTAGCCACCTAAGGGCAAAAATATAAGATATTACAAAATAAAATACGAACAGCAATCGAAAGAAAGAGCGTAAGTTACAAAAATTTACGAAAAGAAGCTTGAAAATCGTTATTGGGAGGGAATTCCAGAAGGTGATAGCGGACACAATTTATTTATTTACTTATTTATTATTTATTAATGCTTAGCTATAAGCGGGACGCCAATTTACAGTGAACACATAACACTAATAACTGACAAAGTCATATGACCATTCCCTAATCGGAAAAATCCTGTTAGCCGGGGATTCGAACCCGGGACTTCGTTGTTGGAGCGTTATCATATCAGCATGCTAACCACTCGTCCGGTTAAAAAATTCGCCCGAACTGGGACTTGAACCCAGGACCCTTAGATTAAAAGTCTAATGCTCTACCGACTGAGCTATCCGGGCTCTTAATTTATACTGTACCTGCTCTGTGAGAAGAAGCATTTAAAGTTCGTGAATTGTTCCTTAACTCAGGGCAAATAAATGAGGAGGGAGAGAGTTACAATTGCAGAGTAAATAAATAGAATCCATAAATGGAATGGAAGGATACAGAGAGACGGAAATGTGGTAAATGAAGGAGGTGAGACATGAAGGGACGTGTAAAGAGAGGGAAGAGAGAATTTCGGCATATCTGTAGTACTAGAGTTTTTCCTAGGATCTGACGACGGCCTTGCATTAAAGTCGGATTTTAAAGTTTTTTCTGTGGTCAAAATATATCTACTACATTTATCATGGCGTAATGGTATTTAAAAAGATAGATGGAGATGAGTTCAAATGGAAACAGTATGGAAAATGTAGGTTTAAATTGAGTGGATATGAAGTTTTTAGAATTTAAGTTTTATTTATTAATGTATGATATCATTAACACACTTAAATTCCTTAGTATCAAGTAAAATAAATAATTTAGTTAATGTTGAAAAAGCTGGTAATTTTTTTATATAATTTCCATCATTTCAATCCATTTAAGTTTTTGAATCGCTTTTCTTTATACTGTCCAATCTCATAATCTAACCTAACCATTTTTCAAAATACATGTATGATTTCTCAAAAAATTAATCAATTTTTTTATATTATAATTTATCACATTTTTTTCACTAAAAAGCTGGCGTATACATTCTTGAAATACAAGTATTATCTTTCATAAATACAAATGCACGTTTACTATAGTTACAATATTTTACTTCAAATATAAAAACCTCACATTTATCTCTATTATCTACTCAACTCATTACTATATGGATATTTAGCAGATATTTTAGCATCTTATTTGGCTTATCAACTAGTGCTCAAATAAATTACGACTTCTTCTCTAATGGCTTAATCCAACGGCTTAAATGTGTAAGATTATGTATTATTTAGTGATTAAGGTGCATTCAGCTCAATCGTTTTCATAAATACGATAACCACGAGTAACTTAAGAAGTCCCCCGAACTCGAAAGAATTATTTCATATACCATTCGTTGATGGTGATTCCATACCGCTATTAAAACGATCATCAACACGAGCCAGTAATTTCGCATTTTTTGAGGTCGATTTCCGCGATGATAAAAGCAAAGATTCCTAATCCCCACAAGATGATGAAAACAGTCCGATTATTCCGAACCCCGGTCCCTTAATTTTAAAACCCGTTGAGTACAGACTGCGGTAATCATTCCACCCTTAATTAAAAAAGTTACACAGCGTCGGTGCTCGTTCGTCTACTTTGAGCACAAATTCCGATAATTACGCAGTTGAAGGTCAGGGGTTTAATTTTTAAACGGAGGCTGCCTTTTCGGGACCGTTTTCAAAATAAGAGCCATCACATCTACTAATCTCCATAGCTAACCCTTGCTCCGACTCCTCCTTCCGGACTTTATCTTCCCATAAGAGGAAAGCAGGGGAGGGAAAGGTAAGATCGTAAAGGAAGGAAAAAAACTCAAGACTCTAGATGAGAATCACATAAGCGAATAAGAATTTGGACGAGCGCTGGGCGGAGGGGAAACGCCGTTCAAAGGAAACTGAATTAAAAAAGCGGAAAGGGAATGTACTTGGAATTTAAAATTTAATTATTAAGTTTCCTGTTTACCTGCCCTCAGAAACGGGTTTTTTTAGACGACGATGAGCGGTCCTGCGCGGAAAAATGTGAAGGAAAGAGTTAATAACCGAGGGCTCAAGGGAGCACTTTTGCTATAATTCTTACGTTAATATTAATGAAAGATTCTGTTACGAAAGAATTAAAATCGTCCGAAATGAAGGGGTTTTGATGTGTAGCATACAAATAGACTCATGAATTATTTTTGGGAAAGCGTAAAAAGTTGAATCCTGCTTGGAAATCTATTTAAGATTTTTACCCATATCTCTCGTCGCCTTGACTTCATTGCTGAAAATTGGAGAGGAAGATAGTTTGTTGCTAAGTATTCGTAAGCTTCATTAAATCTTTGATTGACTTGTAAGTGCAAGGATCGTCAATTATGCCAGAAAATTCATAACCGCTATTTCCATCCAAAAGAAACAGAGTAGTTCTTAGCTCTTCTAGTAATGTATTTATTATTATAAAACACGGGTAAATAAATAGTTCTATATCACGATGCAATAGTGGTATGTAAGATCTTACATACATTTCTCTAAATATTATGAAATCCTTTTTCTTGGAGGTATTCAATATTAATTATTTCTTATCTTATATGAATATATGGTTCATTGTCGGACACCATTAAATTGTAAACTTCACTATTTATGATTGCAAACCAAATATCTATACTATAATACTGCTATATAAAATACTGCTATCCTTAATTTTGTAAGCCGAGAACGATCGTTAAATACGAAAAACTTACACTATAAAATAATTTTTCAGTGTTAATTAAATATTCATATCTATTTTCCTCAGAATATGTCATCTAGAATTTGCAAGTAATTATTTCATGAATTCAGTTCTGACGTTTCAACTGAATAGTCCAAAAGAAGGCAATTTCTTACTTTAAGTTCGTAATTCTGATAAATATTAGCCTTTTTCTCTTATAATTCATTTTAAATATGCGCCTAGTTTTCCGTATTTAATATTCAAATATATTTGCGCACTATGCCGTTGTTTACTTGGATTTCTCAAGAAAACGATTAAAATTTCACTCCCAAAAAAATCTCCTGAAATCGTCTTTTTGCATCTTTCAATCCATATAGAGTAAATTAAAGATTCAAATTCTCTACGTAGCATCTTCAAGTTTCCAAGATGCAAGCAAACGGAGCCCGATTATTTATTTCATAATCTATCCATAAATTGGCAACATTTTCAAGAATGAAATTAATCTCCGATACCATCAATCTCTTTCATACCCCTAGACATTACCGCGCATCAATTAATAAACCGGCATCGCTTTGCTCGACAAGTAAACAAGGCCGCAATGGGTAATCCAACTCAGCCCTCATCTTTCTCTTTCAACAACTAAACTTAAAAGCAGGTTCTTTCCCGATTACATGCCTCAAACCCTTAGAAACACCACGACATTCCTCCACAGCCGTCTCTTCTCCGTCTCCTTGGATACGCTACTCGTAAACCCCTTCCCATTATATCTTTCTTATTAGCCCACCCCTTCCCCGAGGTTAATGAAGCACCCTTCTTCTCGCTACACCCGCGTGGCGGCGCTGTTTTCGCGGCCTCCCAAAGATTAATTAAGGCAAAGGAGCAACAGCCAAAGGTACTTCTCCCTCTTCCTCTGTTAATTCACCCCTTTTACACTCCTCCTCCCACCGCTTTCCCCAAGACCTTCTCAAACTTGATGTTTTAATACTACTCTTCAATTTACTTCCATCTTCTTCCTTCACTTTTTAAGGATTTCCTTCCATCACAATGTTTCATAACTAATCATTTTCTTAGATTCTCCAAAACTAAATAGCACACTATGGCTCCTAAGCTAGGGTGAAAGGTGGGTGATCTTTTTACATCGAATATTATTCCCAAAAACAAAATTAATGATTAAGTTTTAAAGCAAATAGGGTAATATAGGACGAGATACATGGTAATGAACTTGGATCTCGAAAACTACTGCGCAGATACAACTAATATTTTACGAAAATCATATTTAATGTCTAGTAGTGTATTGATAAAATAAAAGAGACAGATTAAAAATGGGAAGCCTCCCTAATTGCCAGTGATGCCCTAAAAAAAGCTAGAATTGATGAAATTTATAAACTTCAAGCACGATGCGGCACGTCTTTCCGTTATCCGATTCTAGTATTATTTTACAGAATTTATTTTCTAACCAAATGAAACAATTTCAGGGGGCGCTCCAAAAGAAATATATAACAGAATCCGAAAGAAACTAGAAAAATAAGGACCACCTAAGTGCGCATAGACATAACTATAAAATATAGAAGATATATCTAAATTAAAAACTGAGGTTAATGCGTTTCTATTATTGGATAATGACTTGATTAAAAATATTTAACTAAATTTATAAATGAATATGCACATCCTGACGAGCTCTAGGTTAAGGAAGATTTCACTGTAAGATGGAGATAATCATGTGACATGAGTAGCAAGTTATTTATCTGAGCTGAGCAGGGATTCTTTGTTAATCAAAATTATCCCTTGGGACTTAGAAGAATCCTCACTAACCCGTAAAGAACATTGCATTACATGGAAGAGCGTTTTGCGCTATAATTCAATTAAAATAATTAAAGTTAAAGAATATTCTGTTAGCTTTTCTGATATTTGACGACGATATTTTAGATTATTTTTTACGTTGGAAATTTCCCTTCCCAACCTTCCCTTCCGAAATTTCTCCGACTGGAATGAATACAAGCCAGATATCCCCTGACATAAGTAAATATGACGTTAATTTCTTATTGTAACAGAAGGGAATAAAAGCATTTATTAGTTTCCACAAACGGCTTTAACTTCCAACTTTTCGACTCTACCAAGTCCTTCGATTAATACCAACAAAATTCTTATTTTACCGCGAATTTTGAGGAGATGCTGTGGAGAGGCGAAGGGTTTATAAAGTTATTGTCCTTAATACTGTCTTTAGCTACTTGTCATTGAAAATTTTCTCATTAGAACAAGCGATACGAAATAGAGAGCACCCGCCTTAGTTGAGGCGTGGTTGTATGTCCGGATTTTCGAGGACAAATCGGCTTTTTAATGGTTTCTTCGTACGTTCTCGCCGATTTTGAAAATACGTCCTCCATTTTCCTAGTTTTCCTATTTATGTGGTGTACCCTATGAATAAGTTTAAGCATCACTAACAAGAATATTAAAGATTCAAAAACATATTATGTTACCATTATCACCCAAAGAATAAACAACATAGCATCCTTAAATTACTGCAAAGGCACAATAGATATTAATTCAGTATCATCCTAGGAAATCGCCCGAAGGGAATGCTAGGATACTAGGAATTACATTTATGCATAAATTCTCCCTCAGTGATGCGATTTGACGATTTTAATTAGTAAATAATTCCTGCTAATTGGTAGTCCCGCGACCTATATCTTGTGAGTTAATTTTGTTTCGTAAAGAGAGCAAATGACACTTGGCCTAATTAATATTGAAATGGCACACTTTTCGGCAAAAATTCAGGGAAAACCCCAAGAAATTAAGGCAGGAGAAAGAAAGAGAAGGAATAAATGGTATAAAGAGGAATTTTGAGATATAAGTTGAAAAAATGCTTTAATATGCACAGAAGACATTCAACAGAAGCGAGAGAAGAAAATGAGATTTTCCGCAGAAACGATGGGGAGATGTTTATAAAAGTTGGAGGTAAATAGAAAAGGGAAGGGAAAAGTACTAGGGAGAAGTGCCTCAACTGAGAGCTTTATTAAATTTCAACTCCCAGAATAGAACAAGCTCAACCCTTCTCCTGCACCCATCGAAACATGAACGTGAAATGTTTGTTATATTTACCGCTTAAAAAACAGATTAGTATACAGAATAACATGAGATAGCATATATAGAATTACATGAGTTACATTACATATAACATATACCTAAACATATAACAAGACGAGAAAGACTTTTGTAATTTATACATATGTTAAAAATTACTAGTGTAACTCACGATCACAAGGATGCAACGATTAAGAAATTAGTTTCTTGGCGCTATTTTAATAGCTTAATTTAGAAATAATACCTATACAAGGCAATTAGAGACTGATAATACCAATTAAGGCAAATAAAGACTGCTTTAAAAAATCACCGAGATGTATCAGTGTTTAGTAAGTAAATTGTGAAATAATTTTAAAATTTGTCTTAGACTTCTGTAATTCATTAATCTACATCTATATACGCTCCCTTTCGGCGCGTGGCAGGGGGTGCAAGCACCATGACTCTACTTTCCTAGTCGACTATTTTCACGTATCGCTCTCGGAAAAAAATTAATTTTTGGATCGACTGGTTATAGCATCAATTTCTCTTATCTCTCTTGCGGTATCAGAACGGCCTATGTATCAAGGAGGGCGCATAATATCGGTTATATCTTCTATAAACATCTTCCATTAATGTCATTGAATAATGTGTACTGGTTTATAATATTTAAATTTAGTAATAATAACACTTACTTAATAACAACTAAGAATCGCATAAATTCTTAGCTAAACCTATAGCTTTCTGCTGTCGTAACTCTGAATCGTGATTTACAAAGTACACCGTCCCATTCATTCCTATCAGACCCTGTATGGGGTCTACGTAACGCAATGCTATTACCACAAAGAGTCAAACCTGCTCTTTAGCAAAGAAATAGCTCGAGATTTAGTCAAGATAAGAGTGTAACTTAGCGACAATGAATGTAGGCTAAATATGGTAGATTTGTAAAAGGAAAGAGATCAATATAGAGCTATTTTATCATTCCTGTGTAGATGGCAGCATCGTCGGTATGAAGTTCGCCGCTGCTAATTAACGTGGACCCTCCCCCCAACACCGCGGCAGTTGCGAGAGGATGGGCCAGCGAAGGGAACTATTATTCTTAATTTAAACTCGATTTAATCTTGCCCCCTCTTCTCCAACTTCGATCATCCCGGGCCCCCTGGGGTTCCTCCTCTTCGCCCCACCGACACCATATTCAGCCTCCATCTATACTTCTATATCCTCCCCTTTTCATGCCATTTCACTTCTCTCTCTCCTGTACATCATATCTTCTACTCAACACTGTCCTTTCCATCAATCCTTCCTTCCCAACACATTCTCAACCTGATCTATTACTACGTACATGAAATGTAATACGGGCTTATCATTATGGCGATTCCATTCGAACTTCCCGTTGATTCTCAACAGGGGAATAAAATTTGATAAATACAGTACTAATTGCAACTTACTGGACTCTCGAGAAAGCATTAGATAGTAATTATACGGAAGAATAACTATATACTTAACGAAAGGAGCATTCTTTCATTCAATAATTTGTGAAATGACGTTTAGGAAAACAGTCACTTTTCAACGTTTATGTGGAATATAAAAACGAAAGATTTGAATCGAGATTAAAAACGAAGGCACAGATACTGGGCAAATGAAAGTGTCAAAAAATATAGATAGAATTACTGGATAATACAATAAATTCTCACGGTAACCCTAGCGTTGATCACATAACGAAGTTTCCTTTTTACTCCTCAGTTTTGCTGAAAATCTCCTTATACCTCCCAAAAGTTTTTTTTTTCTCTTCTGTCTACCCAGTTTAATGTCTTATTTTCTCGCCCTCTTATTCGTGAAAAAGCAACTTATAGTCCCTCTGTTATTGGAAAAATCAGAACTTATTAAGAGACTCAGGTACGTCTTCGTAAAATTTTTAAGAAATGTCATCAATTCAAAAATATTAATGCATTCAGATGGATGTTCGAATTGAACAATTGCCTTGGTCATCAGTGAAACGAGCTATTTATAACCACAAAATTCTATAAAATTTTCGAATATTTTATAAAAGTGCTCGCAATTTCGAATCGTAAACAGCATTCAACGACCAAGATAAGATTTTCTATTCAATTAACTCTTCTTCTATGGGTGCTAGTCGCAATTTCTTTACGGCTATTCTTTGTGATTTAAATTTGCAAAATTAATAGAGCCTGCGATCGATAAAAATAAACTTTACATGGATTTCTTATTGGAATACTTTGAGTCTTCCGGAGTCGAACCGGGTGCATTAAAGTATTTAAAAAATAACTTACTCTCTGCTATGGCAGGACATTTAAGAACATTTTAAGTTCGAAAGTTGTACAAATTCTGTTTCAGGAGTTTTAGATGAATAGAAACACTAACGAACGCAGGTAAATTTTCTACTTTGTTCATAAGATTATAATTATTCTATTTATTGGAAATATTATATAAAAATCACATATAAACTTGCTCTTTCAATTTATTATGTATCAATTTTAATCCTTATATGCTTTTTACATCACTGTGTTCTCCTAAGTTTTTCAATTATTTTAAACTTCTATCTTCCTATTCAACCTTTAAATGAGAAAGCGAAGGTCAACTGTTTTCATTCTTTCTTTTTAAGTAACCATTGTAAACATATAGCAATATGATATCCAAATATTTGAAAAGTATATTGTGAAATTCCGTCAGAATAAATCGCGATACGACGAAGGGCCCCTTCAAGTATCTTGAGCTCGCTCTCTTTGCTATCATCTTCAGCTTCCTCATCTTTTCTCCACCTCCCTTATAGGTTATCTCCTATTTCGCTGACTACTTTTCAGCTATTCCCCTTCCTTTCATTCTACAACGTCTGTGCTCCTTATAATCAACCTTTTCTTAATCTCAGCATCCTCAACTAGCCCCCGATTTCCTAACATAACCCTCCATTTCTTTCCAACCACGTTTAGCGCATCCTCCTTTTAAATCCTCATTCCAACCCTTTCTTCATCCCTTACTCTCCCTCTTTTTTCTTACTCTTCATTATCGACCCCTTCCTCCCACACCCACCCCTCCTCTATCCACCCCTTCCCTCTATCCCATCTCTTAATGCATTCAACCCCTTCATATTCACTCACCCATCCCTCCTTTTTCCCTTTCCGTGTCCATTTAAAATGGCTCCACGGTTTAACGACCGCTTCCTTTCTCCTAACCTAATTTAATTATTGTAACAGTTATTCTGCTCATTTTTTCTCCGAGTACCGAACGTACAAACCCTTCCCCCTTTTTAATTCCTTTTCCGTTTTCTTCCCTCGTTTTTTAGCGCTCTTTCGGGACGCAATAACACTTCGGACGTGGACTGCCTCATCTCACTCTGCCCCGATCTTCGACTCCAATCTCAAGCGAGGACTGCTTATATCGCTAGGATGGATGCGCACGAAAAATGATGATGATAAAGCATCTTTTACTTGAGAGAGATTGAGACTAATCATTCTCTTCTTATATCCAACACATCGCCGTAAGGAGTAAATGAAATGGAAAGCTGCTGAAAGCGATGAAGAAGAAAACTACTTCGTGATTAGAAAAAGCGAAGTCTGCCTCAAGAAAAACAGCAAAATACTGCCAAGAAGGAGGCTGTAATTAACCTGCATAATTTGCTTATAATTGGGCTAAACTTTTAAGAAAAATTAATACAAAGCAAATACAATGTAAAAACCAATGCTTTACAATCAATTAGGAATCAAATTAATACCCCAGAAATTTATAAAGACGAGAGCAGATACAGCATTCAACGTTGAATAAAATAACTAAGTCGTAGATCAGCAAGGCACATTATTACCTACAGGTTATTTTTGGAATAATCTTAATGATATGATTTTCATATATAGTATAAGTATGATGATAATTTGGGTTCTCATCCAAATGAAGATGGCCTTCGCAGATGCTGAGATTATTCTACATTTTTCATTCTTAGTTGCTAACAATATATTCTCGAATTTGAGGCCCATTTCAATATTCAACAGTCAAGACAGTTTTGGGATAAGTATATATTACATAAGGAAAATAATTATAGCCGAGCTGAGCGTAAACAAAAACAGAATACCATAATACATTTTTCATGAGTTTTAAGCGATAATTTTTAGAAGTAAAATTGAAATTATCATACCTAGCCATCGATCACCTGCCGTTCGAAATGATTTTCTAAGAATATATGCTTTTATACCATGCCAAAATAATGAGATATCCTCCGATCTAACGATAGTAAAGAAAAATCGTATATAATAAATATTCCAAGAGCGAACAAGTCACTGCCGAAGAATCACCTTATTTCAAAGAAAATATAGAAAACCATTACCACTTAAATATCAATTTAGATAGAGTTTGATATTTAAATTAGTACTGTAGTTTTCAAAATTATATCCGAAGTATATAAAGGCAAGGAATGTCCTTACCGATTCCCGTTAGAGCAAGTTAAAAATCAATATGAATATGCCATTCTGAAGCAATTCTGATGATATTTCTTTCATATTTCCCAAAATGTATAGAATTAACATCCAGTGGATAGAGAAATTATTGCATTACAAATTAATGATAAAGGATTAAAAAAGAAACAAGTTACAGTTTTCAGTGTATTAACTCAAATAAAATTGTAAATAAAAGGCAAGAATTGAAGTCCATCAAATCCTGAAGCTTTCCTGGAAATGCCAGGAGTTAAACATTTAATTCTGCGTCTGAGAAATAAGATGTAGGGGGTATTTATGCATAGTATTTATTTAACCTAGCCAACTTTTAATCTCAACCTCTAGTCCTTATATTCTACTGATTTACTATTTTAACACTATACTTAATTGAATCAAGCATTTATGAGTTCCTCTATTGATTTACTTAAACATTAAAGGAGTGGAAAATTTAATCTTTGAACGAACATTACAATGAATCCTCAAGAGAACAACTTCCACATCCCTAAGTTATATATCCATCTCGAGCAGATTCTCATCTTACAATTATTTCGATAGCCACACATTCCCTCCCTTTATCTACTTCTCCTACTCCCTCCCCCTCCTCTCCCCCCTCTAAAAACCATCTCTCCCCCTCCCCCCGACGGGATGCGATCCCCCTCCCTCTTGCCACAACTGCTCTTTCGGGGCTGCTATTTAATCAGGCATTTCATTACTGTGATGAGTGTTAAATTAATCTCATGGCCCTCGAGAGAGGAAGATGAGCTCGGGGAGGGAGGGAGCGGGGGGAGGGGGGGGACGGGATGGAAAAGGGGGCGGTGGGGTGGGGGAGAGGGGTAAAAAAGAGGGGGCAAAGGGAGCTTTATATGGAGCATACACCCTGCCCTGCAAATCGAATCATCTGCCGCTTATTTTGGCGGGGAGGGATGGAAAATGCGGTGGGGAGTGGCCGAAGGGTTTTCCTTCGGAAGGGAAGCTTATCTAATTAAAGCCGTGGAGTCATGAGGATAACGGATTTGCAGGCGCTGGGGGTGGTTTCTTTACGAGGATGTAGTGAGGGGAATATCGGCGGCGACGTCGCACGATATCCCGAGGATTATGACAACTCATTCCTCTTCCCGATTATTTCTTACATTAACTACGAATTCATTTATTAAAAGGGAGGGTAATGTATTTGCTGTTTTATGAAATTTTCCGCTATCGTTCTTCGCTTAAAGTTATTTATGGAGGAGGAATAACGGAGCGGTGTGATCATTTCGTAATACCGATGCTTTCGTGATTCCGCAAGTGCAGAACGGAGGATACGTAAGGCGGGTTAACGCCACAGTACTTAAGAATGTTCTTTCATTCTCTGTCAGATGGGTGCGAACCCTCGAAATTTCGATATTTCGAATCAAATGGAATTATATTTTTGTTGGAAAAATTTTGATTTGGGTCGACGTCTGCAAATTCGATTTAATTCCCAAGAAATAAAGGAACGATTGCACGAATGCATAGTTTTTGAGGATAAATTATCACAGAGAAAATTGTTTTCAGAGGTGCACAGAACGAAACGTCTACTGCAGCTATATCCTGCATAATAATCTTTTTTATTAAAAAAATATCACTTCTGACACTGTTTAGAATTCATTATTATTATTAGAGGGGAGCGAATATTCTATATATCAAGTGGAATCGATCGTTTTTGTTCAACAAATGTTTTTTGTGCTTGAGAACTTTCGGTGTCCCTCTCACTTTGATTGTGTACTAAATAAGTAAGTTTATTACTATATGATCAATTTTAGAAGCTGCGATATTAAGCTCATCAGTAACTTAATAAGAGGTAGCGAATGAAAATCTACATATCATTTCATATATAGGTGCGAAAGGAGGGCTAGCAATAAAGAAATGGAAGAGTTAGAAGACTAAATCTACATCTACTTAAATACCCTGGAATCCTCTTTTCGGCGTGTGGCAGGAAGTGTAAACACCAAACGACTGAGCTACTGTCTAAGTTTGTTATTATCGCATATCGTTCTCGGAAAGAATGAGTCCTTAAAACGACTTGTTATAGCCGTCTATTGTTTTACGTACACCGTCGAATTGGCCGAAGTAGCAGGGAGCTCAAATAATACTGAACAAACTGTCTCTAAATTTTTTAGGCAACCTCAAATCAGCTTGCAGAATCCTCGAAAAGAATCCTATCTTCCAGTGCCCTTACTTTCAAGGATTCCCAACCTGCGTCTGAGAGCATCTTTGTAACGCTCACCTTCTTCTCTACCAACAAAACTTATTGCTTTGCGCTGCACTTTCTCGAGCTCGCGGGTACCCGTTGTAATTTTTTTAACAGGATTTGAAACACTTATGAATATATTTTGGAACAGACAAGTAATTATTGGAACAAGTAACTATTGGATCGGACAATCTAACCACTCAGACACTTTGATACTTAATCTCTAGTTTAAAAAGACTTTCATTCGTTGAGAATATAAGCTTCTAGAAATTATCTTATACAAAAGCAAATAAATAAATGGTTTGTTTATTTGAATCAAGTACAAAGTATATTAGAATTTAGGTAACGATGTGAGAGTAGGTTTGTTGGACGTTTCTGTTGTGAGTCTAAGAAGGCATTCCATCAGATAAACTGTGAAACGAATAGAAATAGCGTTTTTAAGGAAAACTGAGATGCTCAATTTTATTCGGTATAAATCATTTTAGATATCCAACAGGAGCCATCTAGAATAAGCTTTGCGCGCTGCCACAATATACACGATACTCTCTTTTCGACTGCGTGGATTATTTTAAAGTACAGCTCATTTAACCTATCCCAATGAAGAGGAAGAATCATCATCTATCGCATTTCAAAATTACACAAAATTTACTCTCAGCAGATTATTCATATCCTCATCTGACTCAAAAAGAGCTGATATTTGCGAGGTCACACATAGGACCTCTTTGGACTACTAAAATAGTATGGATTGCTACAGAAAGAGGACAAGTAAAGTGATATCAATGTAAAGCACTACTTCAAAACGAAGCCCATGTGTTTTGCTCCAAATAGATCTTTCCAGTTTCTTTTGCATACATCCTCACTGTTAGAGAAATCAACCCGTCTCGACTCGCCAACCAAACCAGATCGATTGATTTACGAGTTCTCCTATTGATATAGTACAACATCTTTACATTTAATGAAGCTCTAAGCGTATCCTACCTCCTCTGGGACCCTCGTCCAGCACAGATATTCCACCGTTTGGCATCGGAAGAAAACACGGCTTCACAAGACGTGGTGGGGACATTTCCGTGATAAATGAAGGGCTTAACAGAGGAAAGTAGCTCGCTCTAACATCATATCGAAGCAGGTGTTCCATAGAGTATCACAGCAGGCCATTCTTGCCGGTTCATATACTGATGTGTGTGTTTACGCATAAAAGGTTCCCCCGAGAGGCCGTCACGCTATGAGCAGAAGCAAAAGTCTCGGTCGGTCGCCCGTCGGTATTAGAGAGATGGAGGCCTCACAATGGCCGCCAACGGTCCTCCACGATGAATCATCGGTCCTCAAAATCTGGTTTTCTAGGCGCGGATTCACTTCATTCGATTAGTAGAGCGAGTGCATGTCATGGGCGCATTTTGTCGTCATCTAGCCAACAAGGAGGAGACAACGATAAACATGTCGTCGTCATCCTCGGGTCATCCGAGAGGACGCAGCTTCATTTTTATCTGTCCGGAAGCTCCATTAGAGAATTTTTATCTGTGCTATTTATATCAATTTTCCTTTGGTAAAATTAGAACTTTAATGCTGTGTGTAATTCCACGACTTAACTACAGGATCATACCTCATCATGTCCCTACAGCACTACAACAATGAACTGCAGTATAATAAAGGAAGTAAGTAACCTTCCGGCGCCTGGACAGGTCGTATGTTTACTCTCTGATAAACATACTTTTATTGGCTCTAGTCACCCTCTTACATTACTATGCTTATTTATAAAATGTATAAAAATACACTACCGTCAAATTTAATATATCTAACTGGTATTAATAATCATACAAACAAATTATTGTAACATAAGTTGTATTTTGTTAGATACTAACACAAAAATCGCTTATTGTAAGTAAACGATACGTGATAAATTTTTTCACTCTCTTTCTGCTAACTGACACAAAAAATTGAAATTCCCCTATTGTGTTTTAGATTAATTAAGACTATTTTTCATCGCATGCCCGTATGATTAATATTGGTTTCGGAAATTAAATTAACAGTAAAATATTATTCCCTTTTATGAAATTGGTTATTAAATTTTGATTTTATGAAATAATGTTGAAATCATCAAGTGTAAGCTACATCAGAGCTTAGGATGAAATTATCGGGTTCTATAAGATTAAAAAACTCAAGTTTTTCGGTGCGAAAGAAAATATGCCTCGGAGTGTGTTCGCAACTTGCTATATTTCATGCTAAGTATTTCTTTGCTATTATATTTTGGTAAATTATAGGTTATTTATATAACAGGCTATTTAATTCATTGTAGAAAGCCTTTGCTAATATTTTTCTCCATAGAACATTCTTGGGCTGTGAGCTCTGCTTACTAAGACGAGTTTGGTAGAAGAAATTATTGCTATATGTTTATTCTTTACCGGAAATTTGATTGGAACTCAATTAAGTAGTCTATTACGCCAGAGCTATCTTTATTATGAATATTTAACTGTTAAGTAATTTTCCAGTTGAATTTCATTACGGTTATAATCATTAGAATCCAACTTGATTAAACTATCTTGAGGACTTACTTAACTCCTACGGATTCCAGGTGGAATTTATTCACGTTCTATTGATTCTTTTTCAAAGTAAGTTTTTTCACTGAACTAATTAATTCCTTCAAAACTTGGCACTTCTTCCATTTTATGGCTTATCTATGATATTATATTATAAGTAGTTATTATAACTTTCCACTTCATTCGTTTTGTTGTAAACACCTTTTGTGGTAATAACCTCTGTGAAATAGCTGTAATTAAAAATATTGCCCTTACGAGTGATTACAGCGCAGCCTAATGACGAGTACAGAAGATTCAGTGCTAATTAAACTTCGATACTTATTAAATGTCTGTTCTTATTCACCACAATATGTTAACACATTGACGAAATATGCCAAATTAAAAATCTGCTATGGGCTTACGAAGTGTTTTTCTTTTCAAGATTGTAGCAGTGAAATTCTACTAAGTCACGATTGATTATATAAACTTTACTCTTAAACTTGCCAGGGAAAAAATAAGGCGTAATAAGAAAAAATAAACGTAATGCATGACGTCCCGATGTCTTTAAATAACACAAAGAAGAAATGAAAGAATTTATATTAAATAAATTATTAATAAAATAGCAAGAACAAGCAAATGAAATTTCAGCCATACTTTTCCCTTTTCCCTAAAGTGCCTTTTATTCACCGATGAACGTGGCAATTTACAAATAAAATGAAATCGGCTCTTCTAATAATATCTTAATTGGAATAGCCAAGCGTAATGGGGCTCAAATCTGTACGGAGGTGGCGCTATCACGAATCCAACGCCCATAAATAACCACGCGATTGGAAATTGATGGCAATTGACGTAAGTGCGAATGGAGGCGTCGTAAGTGGAGGATAGAGTGTGAAACGTCGAATCCCGGTGCACGAGGTGTGGGAACGAAGGCCGACCTCCAGCGGTCTATATTTGTCCCACCGCTGTCACCCCATCTGTCTCATAAATCTACGATTCTCACATAACGGCCGAATAGCTCAGCTCTCGCACGGATACCCATTGTGGGAATCGGAGCATTTCGATCTGCACTAAGCGAAGGCTTTTCAACCATCCTCTATCGAAAATATCGCCGATGAGATTCTCTCTTTACCGATCTCTGTGTAGAATATGCATCATTCAGAAGATTGACCTTCATTATAATACTTCAGAAATATATTTAAATATAGTGATCGAGGTGCAATATATCACTTGACTGTATACGTGAATTTCATATGCAGCATTCGTATGAGCAAACGTATGACTAATGAATTTTTAAGGAGAGTAATTTATCTGTAAATATCTATCTATCCTATGTCAGCAGCTCCCGTAAGGAATACATTGAAGCAAATTTTGAAAAATAATTTATCGCATTTCCCGACGAATTATAGTTATTAAATTTAGAAATTCGTTAGAAGTTAGAAGAAGAAGTTAAAAAAATAGTAGAAATCAATTAAATATATCGATCTTTTATGGCATAAATATCATGGCTTTGGACGAATCGAAAATACTCTCATAAGAAATGCATTTAAAAGTAATCTTGATCGATTTCAGACTTCTGTCTTTCAGAGAATAAAACAGAAATACTGGTCCTACGAAATCTAAATAAGCACCAAAAGAAATTATATTGAATATTTATACTTATTTTGGTCGTTTAATGAGCAAACGCGTTATTGATTTAGCAGACAAATCAGAAAATACAATCCACATCAATAATTGTGTGGAAGCTCTATAATCGATCTTAAAGGCTGATAGGAACCTAAGTAAAATTTTTCAAAGAAAACAATTAGTCTGTCATCTACATAAAGGTATTCGTCAGATCATAGAGAAAAGAGGGAACTTTTTTGGATGAAATTTAGCAAAAATGAGTCCTTAAATGTATAAAGAAGATTCTGTGGTGTGACTTCAGTTGGAAATTGTGAACCTGATATTTTTCCCTTCTAAATATGTTCTGGTTTTCTCTTGTCCGTCTCTAAAGCATTTTTGTTTTATTTCTATTCATTTTTATGTTCCACTTGCTCTTTTAATTTGTTTATTTCATGAGCTTTATCGTCTGCAAGTAGGATGGTAATGTAAAATTTATCATTCAATCATAAGATCAATGGAAGAAGCCTTTACTTGTTGGAACCTCAGGATAGGATAGTATGTGAATAACTAAGCAAAAATTCCAAATAGAGTTTTTTATACTGGCATTCGGCTTCAGGAATATAGTAATTACTTCAGGGATGTATTTATTCCTACACGTAGGGTTTTGTTGAGTTATTCGATTACTATCCATTTCATTCAATTATAATAGTTTCTTATAAGTTTCTGAGACTCCCTTCATTATCTGTTCCAAGTACACAGAAAGAGAACATTGATAGGGATGGACTGTATATCTGTCTAAGTCCTTCAAAGTTTTGGCTTGTTTAGAAGCAAGCAAAAAAGCGATTTATTACCCAATTGATGAATGAATCCTCTTAAACTAACACATAAATTATTTTCTGATCATCAATAAAATTTTTACAGGTTCCGGGATTTTGTCTTGGCACATTTTAACAGAAAAAGTCAAAAATATTTTCGTTAGGTAAATCGAATTAAAATTTGCCAGGGAATCCGTATTTGGCTCCTAACACCTCCTCTTAATCTCACAAATATCATTATCCTTTTTGCTATCCTATTTTCGATTCCTCCCTTGATTTTCAGGTTTTTTACCTCTTATCCTCCTTCCAAAAACACACTCTGGAACTTTAATGTATTTGATCTTAAAACAGCCTAATGGATATATATGGATTTGATAGAGCACTCTTGATATATAAGGAGGCAAATTAAAAAGCACATATCTCTAAAATACTGCCTGATCATAACCAGTACCAAACAAAAGTAGCAGACCACTTATTGAGCGTTATTTCGGCCTGAATTCAGTCTTCAATACCGTAGAAATATGTAAGGAAAATAACCGTGGTGCAATTTATGCAATAAGATATAATTTATAACTTGCATATTCGTATGTAACTAACTTTTGTTACATTAAGGAGCAATACCGACAAAGAAAATAAAAGTACTCGTAATTCATACCATTGGAAATATCACCAAGAGAAAGGTTTTTCCTTTTCAATACTCATTTTATCACATTTTTCCCATACCTCCCATAAGAAGTTTAAATACTCAGGTCATAATTATTGTATACAAATCATGAAGAGCATAAGAAAGAAGAGAAAATCTAATTTATCATGGTGCAAAGGTTGAAAATTTTATTTTTCCTTTTCTATCTTTTAAAAATCCTTCTATTTTTAATTCTTGAAAAATATCGGTCAACCCTAGAAATATTTACATCTTTTAAACTATGTAAAGACTAGTTGCTCCGTGCGAAAATTTCGCCGACGGACACTGACTATGCTGTATTTCCCAGCCTAATTCATTACACCGAATACTTCAATTACTGCAAATGAATACACAAACACTAAAACATACCTACAAAACACACTTTTATATTCTTTAGCAGTGTCTGTGTCGATATATCTCGCTTGTATCGATATCTATGCATCTAGTAACGAAACTCTATAGGTATATTCAAATTTTAGCTCAATTTATTTACCAAACGGTGCATTTTTCATTTGCTGATCTGTTTTAGCAAGATGTGAGAAACTTACTCTTTCAAATGGTGTGTCATTTTTATGTTTTGATGGAGTGTGAAAGGAAGAAAGCGCTGTTCACCGAAAACGGACGTTTAGAAACAATATATAAGCATAGTGTATAGCACTGGATTGGCATTTGCTGAGAACGTCTTTCTTTTCCCTCATGAGATATTTTCGTTCGGATGGCGAAGCAGCAAAAGATAGTGCCCCACAAAAAGATAGCGGCTAATAATATTTCCTCCTCTAGAAAAGTGGATATCTTAACTCTCGATAATTTAAAAGCCCCGATGTAGATACTGAACCCATTTCGGAAATCCGAATACAAATTGTTTCCCGAGAAATCGCTAAGGGCCTCCTCAGGAGCTGTTTTATTTCCTATTTCTGAAGCGACTCCAAGTGCGAACTGAAGCACAAATAAAAAAAAACTTGTCGAGTTCCGTTTGTCAGGCTTCCAAAAACCCCGCTCAATGAACATTTGGCGGATGCCCAGGGCTGACCCTCGCATCGGGGCGGCCGTAACTTATATTCCCAAATTTCGCGATGCCATAACAATCATTTAGGATACAACCGAAAAACTCTCATGAAAAGGAGTGAAAGGAAACTTGGCCGAGCAGATCGTAAGGCGCAAATTAGCTGTTCGATTTCGAGCGAGAAATCAATTTCCGTGACAGCAAAGCGTTGGCAAACAAAAAACCGGAAAGTTTTCCGGCAAACGCAGACAAATGTTCGGAATCGGCGTCTCTTTTCGCTCCGAAAGGGACCGAGATATTGCGTTTGTGGAAATACATATCGTAAAGTGGCCAAAAAGCGCAGGAACTTGATAATTCGGATCGACTTAAATTCGGGAAATATTTTCCGCCGAAGCTGTTCTGTTTTTCCCATCTGCGACGTCGGAGAACGCCATCAATTTTTACTTTGGGTCGCAGAGCTTTCAAACCCTCGCAAAGGATATAATTCAACCCCCTCTGAATTATCTGGAGGCAAATGAAGGAATGTGTCAATTTTCTCGATACTGCCTTCGGCGTTGGGGTCCTCTGCTGAAATGTGGAAATCCCGAGCGAATTTCCGTCGAGAATGGTTCGATTGACTTCATTCGC
The DNA here is from genome assembly GCA_036926295.1 of Pachydiplax longipennis. Classification (NCBI taxonomy): domain Eukaryota; kingdom Metazoa; phylum Arthropoda; class Insecta; order Odonata; family Libellulidae; genus Pachydiplax; species Pachydiplax longipennis. The sequence continues at coordinate 34,311,935 of JAVFKF010000012.1, forward strand.
AAACGTAAGATTCAGGCGATAGATCAAATAATTTACGTACCATCGTCGAAGAAAGAACATTGTAAACTGAATTAGCCTTGACAGTGAACAAAAGCAGGACTCTGCGGAATCTTATTTACATTTCTAGCTTCCTTGCATTATACGCTGACTTTTATACGCAGACTTAAATACAGATAACTGGGTTAAGACGCTTTCCAGGGGAACAAGTGAATACCGCGTTATAAGTAGGATAGCAAAAGTATATTATAATATTCCCTAATTCGTTATTCATCATAAAACATCACGAAATTCTCTGTCGAGTACGTTCTTCGCGTCATTAATAACGCTTGAGTGATATATTTATTACTAAACATCTAAACGTATTTGAATTGCTATAAATATAAAGTCATTTCGAACAAGTTTTGATGCAAGCAGACAGTTCTTCAAAAATAAACTTAGAGACTATCATATAAACTGCAGATTTGCATAATAAATTCAAAAATTACTAACTTTAATAATATTACCCAAAAGGCAACTTGCTTGAAGAAAATCATATTAAAAGGGACCTATCTATCTAGCACCAGGAGTTATTTATATTTTTCCAGAGCTGGAAAAATGAGGCAACTTTTCATTGTAACTGAATGTTTTATGTTTTCTTTATTACCCTCTTCTTGATGATCTTTGTTTCCCTTATTATCTTTAGTTATAATTAACGGGTTCAATACAAGAGTGGACTGTTTATTCTCAATTTTGCCAGACACGAATCCCTATGTGTGTATACTGATAAAGCTACCAATCGACATGCTATTTCCATTCCATCGCCATTTGATGGAAGGAAACCGCAGAAGATTTTGCAATTACTCAACGAACGAAAGTATTTTCCTGCGCAGAACATAGAAAACCAGAATACACATAAAATAGCTGCAATGCTATGATGATCCTTAGCAAACAAGAGGCAAGCATAACAAAATGCATTCATACTCAATCTAGTCTCAAGTCTAAAATAATCGATATTTAATAGAGCTTCAATCATACATATATAGATGGATTATAAAAGGCACTGTGACTTAAAGAGGAATGCAATTATTTATAGAAAAGGAGAACAATACTATGAACAATACTATATGGACAATAGATATGAATAACAAATACGATTTTTTGCAACATAAACATATTAATGAGACCATTCATTGACGACAGTCTTATGCATAGAACAATACGAGGAGCATACGATATAGAAAAGGATAATCTTATAATAAGAGCGATGAAGTTGCCAGTAACGCACACGAGCATGCCCAATTACACATAAGAAAACATCGCTTCTGGGACAATATTCGACTGCAGCACTCATTTGGGAAAGATTCCTCGGAACGGAAAGAATCCGAAGACTAATTACTGCGTCGAATCGGCCTCCCTCCGTCCTAATCCCCCATTTCGAATTTATGAACGCAATCGCTGATACTTTTTCCGACTCTTTGAGAATCTTCGCCAACACGATGGCTATGGCGGCAACGATCCTTTCCCTTCCCCAAAAAGACATTCCTCCCTTCCAGCGAAATAAAAATTCCCTTCACTTTATTTTCCCACCCCTCCCACGCACCCCCTCCTCAGTCGGAACAAAAAAATCATAAAGAAATTCCGATCGTATTTCCCGATCTGAAAGTTAGAGGACATTGCTTTTCATTACACCTAGGGCGTTAGCCATCGGAGGTCTGGAGGAAAAATATTCGGGGAGATGGGGGGGTGAAGAAACGGGGGGGAGAAGTCGTTATTTAAGGAGAGGCAGCGTTATTAGGAGAATGAGAGGAGGCAGAAATCAAATCTCGTGATTTTTCTTCGAGGGTTCGGGAGTTTTAAAAGAAGGGGGAGAGATATCCGTAAATATATGGACGTCGAAGGGATGGAAAAAAGAACGTGGAGACTGCGACGCCTAATTTGAAAGGGGGGGAGGGTTTGAGTGCAGTTCGGCTATAAAAACAACGGCGTTTTCCTTTGGCAGTCATCGCGAATTTCGACGACGGTTTTGTCGAAGGGCTATAAATCACCCTTCAGTCTGATAATGATACACATAGACCTCGTGGCTCTATTCCACTCCGCCCCTGCGAGGGATGGCGAAAAACTCGAAATGGAAGGCATTAATCTATGTCTCATTATATAAAATCCCTCCCTCTCTTAAAAACCGAACGCCTTTCTTCCGACTACTCAACTGCTGACGCCTTTTTTTTTTAATACGCGACTCGGCTTCGGTAATTTATTTGATCCTTTTTACGGAGCAATTTTGATTTGGGAAACGTTCTATCGTCGTATTTTCTCCGCTCGGATGCGTAAAATCAAATTTTCATTTCCGAAGAAAGAATTACCGTCCGGGGCAGGTGCCGCGAGCGACGCGGGCGTCGCGTGGCGGAGGGAGAGAGAACTTCATTCTTCGATGGAATTGATGACGATTTTTGAAAATGCGGGTTAGTTAATCGGGACGAAGAGGAACTTTTTGAAAGCACGTCGATTGAGGAGAGTGATTTGCATGATCGGGGATTTTATCTTGAGGATATCTTGGGATTAATTCCGAGAGATTAAATCACTTTGCATTTTTCTAAGGATTTAAGAGTCAAGCAAAAATGCCAATTGGATCGAGTTAATGTAAAATGTTATTTAAGAGGACTGCGTCTGCTGAGTGGATTGTTATCATAAAGCTAAACTGAAGAATGCTTCACAGAAAATTTATCACCCATAATTATGCTTAATAATTCTCATAATACTCCATGTTATACTAATAATACTCCATAATTGATGGAAAAATGCAAATTAACTATACCTGACTCATCCTTAAGGGAAATCTCCCCTCGGTATACAAGCTCTCTTGTTATCTGAAGAGAGGAAATCTCATTCTTGGCCATTCTCTCCGATATCTTCCAGTTAAGATAAAAATTGGGAGAAACTGAAAAAGAAAATGGAGGTTTGAGCGAAGGAAAAGAGAGATTGGATTGTAAATAATGTTTTGGTAGGAATATTTTTGGTCTGAAATGTGACATAATTCCTTATAAGTAATAGAATTTTAACCATCAATTTTGATAATAATAAGATAAGTACCTCGTAAAATTAAATATTATAATATTATCCATTGCGTAATAACTGCTGCCAAAATTATTTTTTTCCAAAATATTGAGTCAATCATCGAATCACTTTATTTGAAGATTTTCCATCGACATTTGAAGGAATACAGAGAAAATTTTTATTTCTGTATATTTTTCGATGCTCCATGCTTTGCGTTATACCGGAAAATCAAGTTCCAAAATTACTTTTAAAGTCGTTCATTTCGTAAATTTATTTCAACATTTAAGTGCAAGGATTTAAATTATGTTCAGCATTTCTCACATTAACTTATGTTATCACATCAATGTATAGTTCTCAAATCTATTTCTACAAATGTACTCTTCTGATCTATGAAGAGGATTCATGCATATTTTATTCCACTTTTCCAGAGGTCGGGAGCCTATTTCGATCAGGAGATTGCAAGTATGTACCATTCGCCCCATAACAAACAATTATGCCGCATATGAAATCATATAGCCGAGAATTGAGCACGTACCAAAAACAAGATCTGTTATTTTATTTATTCCGTCCCGATTCTCGGTTCCCATAGTGACATATTTTACTAAAATGTAATTGGGGGCCGGTTTACTACACAAATTATTGGTAAACCTTGCAAATAACTATTACTATGTTTTATCCTAAAATATAGTGTAATGTACTGTAAATTTAAACAGGTAGAAAAACTAAAACAAAGACTCAGATGGATATATATAGTAATTATGATAGTCGAAGCGAAACCGGTTTGAACTGGTTCGACGATGGTTGAAATACTTAAATTAACTGAAATTCGGTTAGTCTGTTCAACCGGATAATAATTTAAGGGAATGTTACGGTTCGAACTGGTCCGAAATTGGTTGAAGGAGAAAACCGGAACTGAACCGAAAATCGTTTTTTTATCGAACCGGAGTAAAAAAAACGGAATGAAAACATTACGGTTCGATTCCCTCCTGTTCCGGTTCGACTTCGGTTGTAGGAGTTAAACCGGAACTGACCCAAAAATATGTCCACCCGTTAAACCGGAGCAAACCACCGGAAGGAAAACATTACCCTTCGATCCCCCGCCTTTCAACCACATCACAGGGACTTGAGCCTCCACCGTAAAATTTCCCAGCGCAATTATCACTCTCCCAACTTCCGCCGCTCAATTGCGTTTTCTATCCCTCTAGCGCACGCTCACCCAAACATAATATTCTCGTGAACGCAGTCGATTCCACTTCCTATCGGCCATTATCTCGTTGCAGTGCCATCGGCAAACAAATGACCCTCTCGAGCGACCCGCGATCTCACCGATAAAAACCCTTTTTATGGTCGTCCGCGGAGGAGAGCACTTGCCTACGCCATCCGAAGCGTGTCCCGAGGAGCTGAGAGACGTGTAACTTAAGCCGTGTCATCAAAGGATGCCACGTGCTGGGGTTGCAAAAGGACCATATAATGTAGCACGATCTATCGGACACGCGACCAGACGGACGTCCTAGCGAAGATAAGTGAGTGCGAGAGACTCCAACGCGACACGCTGTTATCAAAAGGCCCTAACGGTAATCCACGCCGTGAAATCGACGTCGTCCCTTGTAATACGCTGCGTAAAACACGTGGAAAGGCTTTAAACGACTGTGTAATTTGTTGTCGCTTCTTATGGCAGTCGATCTCTGGACGTCGTGGAAATTGATCTCTCTCCCATTATTCTAGAGATAAGTAGGGGCGAGAATAAGAAAATGGCTGTTAATTAGACAACTACTGAAGGATTTATGACAAGGGTTGCCATATTAACAGGCACCATAGTATCCAATATAGGGACCATCTATATTTTTTCCAACTTCGGGCGATAATAAAATATACTGCGGACGATTGTTTTACTGAGCTGTGCTGCTATTGTATAGAAATAATTTTAAGTCGCCATTTTTTCTTATTTCCTTTATTTAGATGACTAAATGAACCCCATAATCCCACCTTACAATCCATGATATGTATATTACATTAGTGAAAACTATATCTTAAGGCTTTCGAAATTTACAGTAAATTGTGAGTTGACGAAGTTGGGAGGCAGCCTAGGCGCTTAGAGGGAACCCTGACTTGGACCCCGGTAATTTTTTTAGTATTACATTAACCGGTAGATCATCATAGCTTGAAATCGTTGATGTATCCAGAAGGGGAGATTGCCATCCTCTTTCATGACTCGGCGAAAGAAAGTTTAGTCAAGCAAGCAATTCGACTAGACTATGTAGGATACGGAGTTTAAGCAACAAAAAACGAGAAGGAAAATAACAAAATTGTGAATTAGAACATCTCTTAGACTTGTCATGAAAATTATTATCAACAACGCCTTTGGGAGGAGAATAAAGGTACTAAGATTGCTGTTACTTTCATTTGAGTACATAAGGAAATTTTCCAAATTCGCCCCACTAGGCAAGTTTCTAAATCCTTCCCTGCTTAAAATCTATAGTAACTGAAAGGAGCAGGAAAATGTAACAAAGACATGGAATGAGCATTTGACAGATTTTCACGTAACTGTGGATTCTTCGACCAGATAATAATAATAAAACGATTTTATTCGGGCGAGGTAAAGACTAGCAAGTCTCTTCTTACATCTAACCATCCGTAATTGAAAGTTCAAAAGAGATAGCTGGGTAAGAACTACGGCAAAGAAAAAAATATTTGCTCATCTTCATGGTTGACTAATGAAAACAGACTTGCTAACATGCAGTTTAATTCCACAGAAGCTTTCCATAAATAAGATGAGCTAATATACACATACATGCCATAGTTAATTTTCATTACGTTTCGTCGCCATCGTTTTCATTTACTATTTATTCTCAGTGATCAGATGACACATTTCTCATTAATGTCAACCCAAGAGAAGGACATTTCTGCTAAACGTGGGTGATTCAAAAAATTCTGACCTGGAAGAGAAGAGACAACTCTCCGACAATTACCAAGATTTCCTTGATTTTCTCCCTCCCTCACTTTTGCCTAGGCTGAGATGATCCATTAGGGTACTACCCAAAATGATTTCCTCAATCTCTTTCAAATCGTGTCTCAAATGATTAGTAAGTATTTCCCATTCAAGTTCTTTATTTCATTTCCGCATAAGACACTGCCATTGCATCCTATCTTACTTTTCTTTACACGCCTATGCTCTTGCCACTTGCTCTGCTATATTTGTGCATCCATTAAATACTCGGCGATCTTTTTCCCCAAGATCAATGATTTCATGAATGTTTTTACATGGAAAAGTCGTTCAGTACAAATTCTTAAATTTAATATTTGCTTCATGACAAGGATGATAGTCACTATTACATGATAACTCTTTATATAAATACTCTGGAACATATATAACATCTTATGGACCTACTGCGACAAACGTTAAAAAATTCTTTCCTCAATAGATATCCAATGACGGGCATTGACCATAAATTATCTGTATGTGTATTTATCGCTTCTTAGAATAACTCTTATCACCCTATCATGCAACTTTTGTAGCTTTTTTATATCATTGTTGCATGTCCTGCATGAGCCAATGAGCACTAATGGAAATGAGAGAAAATAATTGACTTATATTTTGAGATATTTGTCCATGGACTTCAATATTTACTTATTCACGATAAGTGTCTAGTTTTTGCCTTTTTTTCAACAACAAAATCTAAGAAACTCCTGAAATCCAAAATTGAGTCAATAATTATCCTTGGATATTTCATTTCATCTACAAAATCTAGAGTGGAGCGATCGATTTGGATGCAAAGTTTGCTTTTTGGACAAAATTTCAAATTTTTTACAGCTCGCTATGTTTATTACGGAAATTAAGCAAATTAATAAATATCTTGAAAGCAATTTTTTATGCCTCCCAGATTTTAATAGAAATTTGGGATAAAACAGCTTAGATACCGATCCTTTCGTAAGTAATTTGAGTATCAAAATTAAGACTAACTGGACTCGATGGTTCACTGGCAATAAATTCATTAATTTTCGCTATCGTCCTTCTGTTTCGGAATTCCTTTCGGATGAATGTTTTCTGTCTCTCCATGTAGAACATCTCCCCTCCCAACCCCTCATTTCCGGTCCCTACTCTTCCACTCGCTAAATGGATCGTTTGGTAAGACGTCTGAATAATAACCGCACTGAATTCTACTCATAACTCCGATTTGGACGGATAATCCAGACAAAAGGGACGTTATCGTCATTCGCAGCCTTCATAAGTTACACCCCTTTTAAATCTTTAGGGTGTATTTAGAACCCTATCTCAATGCTATTTTATGGATTTCATTATTATTAGTATCCTCTCGTCTAATTATAATATCTCAAGAGCAAGTGGAATGATTTTCACAGAGAGGGGATTCTCCTTTATAATCATTTTCATTTGCATCATTTCTCAGTTTTACTCGGCAATTCGTCGGAATTTTCCGCTATTGTTAACTACCGGTGCATTGATATGGGATTCTCCCCCCTTAACCACCTGAACCTTCATAATAATTCTGATTTTAAAATCTTATATTTTTATTAATTGGCCATCATGATGATACTATATTCTTAGTAGGAAAGTTTATCGACCATTTCAAGCGAAATTATCACCTGACTAACCTTCTCAACCTTTGTAATACGTTATCACTCAATACACCATTTAAAACTGAAAAGAATAATAAAATCAAGCTATGCAGATATGAACGTACTTCAATACGCTGCATAAAGAATATGCTGCACGGGAAAATTAGACGAACAGTACCAACAAATTCATTTGCCTCAGTTTTAATAAAATGCTAAGACGATGCCGTAAATATGGGCGATCTGGGATTTCGTCTTGTGCGATGAGTTTGTTTCGTTCTTACTTAAAAAACTCCAGAAAATTTTAATTACCCATCACAGATAGAGAATGGCTTTAGTATCTTAAAATTACTATAAAAAATCACTTCACTCTTTCACGAAATATTCCTTGAAAAGACTGTTCCTTTAACGTAGAGATACTAATAAATTCTGAGAAAGTCTTAAAAAATAAAGCAGTACACTTGGCTCTGATAGGATTGGCACCAGGAAGAAATAGACATAACGCAACAGATAAGATAAGTAAAGGTAATAGAATTTTTTTAAAAACTGCCAAATTTAAGGACATAAATGTGTATTTTAACAACAAAATCCTAATGAGCATCGACATTTCTCAATTAATGTTTGTAAAGGAACTTCCTGCTATTTAACGTGAATTCGATTACTTTCTTTTCCATTATTGATGTTCAAAAATATATTCGAAGCTAAGTTTGAAAGCATGTTATTATTATATAATAAATTACAAATTATTCACTGTATCATCGGCGTAAACTTACTAAAATATCATTCTTTAGAACCCTGGGTTTCCCCTATTCAGATGATAGTTCTCAGTGATAGCTCGAACTGCAAAAAAATCTTAAATGCTTTAGTGAACAGATAAATGAAATAATTGACTTAGTAAAATGAACTTGATGAGAAATGAAATTGATGAGTGACCCTGCCAATAACGAAATTAGAGACGAGTAGGGTAGAATCTGGTAGGATGATATATGGCGGGGAATTCACTTTTTAAGATTATTTAATGCATATACTCATATACCATGTCTGTACAGTAGAAGTTTTTCGGGTACAGTTCTTGTTAATTGTTAAAATCGAATGGTGTAAATTGTTGTAGATTTATGTTAATAATTTATCTAGTTTTAAATTATTGTTTGAATTGTAAATCAGAGTAGCTTGTGTAATATTGCATGTTCTTAATGGATCGGGTTTTTTAATAATAATGTTCTGTAATTGTATACGTATAAATTTGTAATATTGTCTATATTGTTGAAGTGAAAATTGACTTCGCCACCTGTCCTAGTTTCTAGCTTCGGTATTGCATATAACGGTAATAATAATTAATATTCGCTGTTCTGAATCTATCCTTTACAAATACTGCGCGAGATGTTACATCCTATCATGATAGCGTTTTTCCATATCCTTTAATACTTAATGGATGGCAATACTCAAGAAATATCACTCGGGAAACAAAATCCAAGCAAGACATCTCTTCAGCACCCAATTACAGTTAAGTGAATCATAACCTTGTAACCGAGACCAAATGCTGATTGATGCGATGGCTGGACAGGGATTCACGGAGACATCATTTATATCCTTTTTCCCGATATTGTATCCTTCCGCGTTTCTCTCTCCCAATTCTTTCGGAGTAAAAGTAATTAAGCCGCCAACGGAACAAAAGGCAATGGAAGTTTTATGCGCTCGGGAGAGGAAACGCCATCTCCAATAACAAGTGTAAGCGAAAGGCGTTTCGGAGGTGACAAAGGAGGCCACATGTCACCTCCCGACTAACAAGGTGTGACGAGAGCCGTGGGGGAGAAGCCGCTCTCAATCAAATCACAACGAAGGGTGCTCTTTCTGGATAAAGCCCTTCCGCGCATAGAGGAGCCAAAAACCAAGCATAACTCTTCCCTCCGCCCTCTCACTTATCCGGGGCTTTTAGCTCTACGACCCGATAGAAATCAAGCTAATAGTCCTTGAATACATTCGGGAGATTTTTCTCCACCACGCATGAGAGGTCATATTCATCTCTAAGGTACATTTATTCCAATGGTAACTCGGAATGATGTGTGCTCGGTTTAAGCACCAATGAGCCGGTATCGTTGACTCAGTCGTTTCCCGCCTTTCAGTTCATTGACAAGCTTTTCACTAATGCACGCACGGTTGATTCCTCATTCATTTTAATTATTAATACGTGTCCATTATTGGAATAGCAAAATATTATATCATAAATATCGCAATTTTAAAATATATAAATGATAAAATGGTTGGATTGTATCAGGCTTAACTAGCGAACCGAATTGGCTGACCAGTCCAAAATTCATCGGTAAAATGATCATTATTTAAAATATACACAGTACCACCTTAAGCAAATTTTGTTAGATATTTTAACGTCAACCGAACTACAAAAATCGGAATGAATTATCTGAAGATATTCTTATGTGAAGTATATATGAAAAATTCCGTCGAGGGATCGAAGGACACTTAAAACCTGACTAAAAGCTTATTACACCTCGACATTGTTAACTTCAATATAATCTTTAGTTAGCAGTAAAATTTAATACGGGATATAAACTTCGAACTACTAATATATATTATCTGTATGGTGAAATATCTGTGGTACGTTTTAGAGTAATATGGGATAAGTGATGCAATGCATAAAATGGGAATAAGTTATTCAGTAGTTCATTTCTTTTTTATTTTTATTTATATATCAATTGATTTTTAATATTCTTGGGTTTAATATTTGATAGCAATTGAATTGCTGACTGCTATTTCTTTAAATATCAATTAAATCAGTGCCACTGAGAGTATTGCTTGTATGAAACCTTCATTTTTCAGTTGATACAGTGTATAGAATATTAATATCTCAAAAATATTGATTACAGCTTGTTCACGGCTGCAGTAGAATGAAAATTTATGATTTGATAGTGATACTGAATAATGGTATTCATCCTTAATTGAATACTATGAAAAGAGTCATTCATCTTCTCCAATTAAGTGCTTTTGTGCCACGCTTACGTGGGCTTACCCTCCCAAAAGAGAAGGAAGCCTCACTTAGCTTAGATACACCTCACTTAGATGCTCAAATTGCCACGCTCCTCATCTTCCCTAGTATGCCTCATTCTCTCTTCGAAAATTTGGATTGATTTTGGTAGATTTCGAACCCTGATCGTCTTATTTTTTGCATTTTGAGCTATTGTGCTGATTAGCCCCGCTCCACTGTTAAGGAAGCGGCATACGTTAAACTAATCATCTTAAATACCATGCTATAATGATAAAAGGATTGAGGATCTCCTCATTCTTCCGGCTGGTGACGGGCTGAGAGAGGCTGATTCTTATTATCAGCACATGGAAGAAATTTAAATACTGTATTTGACGGAATATAACACACATCATTATTCCAGTGGAGGAAACTCAAGTAAACAATTTTTAACAGCCCTTGAGCTATAGTTCCGATCAGTTTTTAAATTACCATTTTCATGTCATTTTTTTTAAGATCATACATTCATATCTATCAAGATCCTTCGATATCTCTATCGCGCCTTTTTGGATATTGCATAAACGAGCAAAATAGAAACGAGTCGAACGAAATGGGCATATAAGACGCGGGATCAATTTTTTAGCCAAAATTGAAAAAAAAAGTTGCTTTCTACCAACAAATACGGCAATTTCAATGACTGAAAAGTCTGCCTATCCATAACCGGTAAGAGATTATTCTGATATAAGTTAGTCAGTGGCAATACGTGAAAATAGCTAAAAATGGGGAAGATCTCTTGGAGAGCGGTAACGAGTTCGATTCCTTAAGGAACTCACAAAGGTAAGTATAAAATCAGCATTCAAAGAAAACTACAACGAACAAGGGAAGTGCATGACATTAGAGTCACCGATTTTGATAGCATTTGGTAGGATAATATCATTCAATATAGTTTTCACGAATTACCCTAATTTTGAGTGTAGAAATTCAACAGTTTCAGCGTACATCAAATTTCAATTCAAAGAATGACTTTAGTTTTAATTTAAAGAATGTCGAAAAAGCTGTCTGACGGCCAAAGACGAAAAAGCGACAACGCAATCAATTTCTATCGATTTGTACCTCATGAACTACAAATATAGATTATTAAAAATTAAAAAAGGACGATGCAGTTTTGGTATGATTTGTTGATTCGCATCAATATTATATCACTTGCTGTTATGATAATCAAATTGAAGCAAAAAACTTGTGATCTCCTATAAAAATGAAGAGACAAGAATTTGTTTATAAGTCAGTCTACTTAACTTAATGATGAGCTTAGCTTATAAATAAGCCCTCAGAAAGATAAAAAATCTTAGCATATGAAATCTCTGGAACTAGATGGGTCCGGATACGATCTTGGTATTTAATTCCTTCTGGTATTTCTTTCTAATTTCTACTTCCACGCCCTTTTAACACCAGTGCGAACCGGAAATCGTCCATCAGTTATCAACTTGTTTCCGCCAAATGTATTCCATAATCCAAAGCGTAACTCGCAGATGAACCACCCGTCCAGCGCACACTCACTTTTAATACGCCCATATTTCCTTTTCCGTCGACCATACAAAACTACGACCACAATTTTATGCGTGTTCGCCTGCATATGAGTGCATGCGACACGGCTATTTTTCCTCGGCGCTACATATACTTCCAGACGATCGGTTTTCGCTCGTCGAACATCGTCAATAAAAATCGAAAAAGATACTCGTCTCTCGCTCGATAAATTTCCTCTCTTCTAAATGCACTCTAAGGTCCCCGACCACTCCCTCGGTGCGCGCTAAACAGCTTGTGAACACCGAGAGGGTGGACCCTAACAAAGGATCCCTCTTGCGCGACCAATATATCTCCATTTGGGACGTGGGGAGGACTAAGGGGTTTTCGGTAATTGCGTAATAGAGTCCGTGGGGAAGCATAGGGGATTCAGGGGACGGCGATGATTCGCCTTAAGTGTTTGACGTCTCTAACTCGAGATCTGTTTCCGACGGAAGGATTCACGACAAAAACGGGAAGAAAGCATTTGTCGTCGGACACTGTCGGAACTGTGATTTGAGGAGCGTTTTATGCTTATTTAAGAGCATACACAGGTGCCACTTTCTTTCAGGGTAAACTGGGACTAAATATTTCCATCTGTCATTCAACCCGTTAATTGAGTAAAATTACTAAGGAAATCAAAAATTATCGAGAAAAAGAAAAGATCAATTAACGGTAGCGGTTACCAAATATAGTGCAATTACAGTAAATTCAGCTAAAATGAAGAGAGATGCTGTCCAAAAAATAGACTAAGATTCTGTTATAGTTGGCTTTTTCTTGTAAAAAGTTAACTCAGCTTTGCACCTCCCTCTTAGTGCGCAATTTTTCGCGCAAGCACATTTTTCGTTCATTGATATATTCCAGAAGCTTCTTCGATTTCTTCCCATTACAAAGCGATGGAATGGAAATGGTGTCTTACACTTAACCCGTTAACTATAATTGAAAATAACAAGGAAAACAAAAATTACAATAAAATAATTAATAATGATAATTATTATTATTAAAGAAAATTACATATTGAGATCATGATAGATATGATTCCGCATGAAAAGCAAAAGAGAATCACAATTTAAGCAATGATTTCAATGATTTCCAATTGGTCTCTTCGGAGTCACTGTATGTATAATACAATAATATAACTCAATATGATTATTATTTACACGAAACGAAGACTTTCTTTGTAAAGCTTATTTTATTTTTTTGTTATTCTCGTAAATGAAACGCATGTGACTGTTAATATAATACTATACACTATATACATATCATGCTATACACTAACTTATGAAATTTCTTTTGTGGTCAGTTTTTAAGACAAAGCATGTGTTCTGACATATGTTGAATATTTTAACCAATTTTTCACTGTATACAAAATGAATAGATTACCCTCTCGTACACCCATTATTTCTATTTTTACTAATGTAAACTAATGCAAAGTAAATATTAAATTTATTTCTTCTGGAAATAACTGAAATCAGACGGATGAATAAATAAATTAATGAATATTTAACTGCTTATACAATAGAGATCGTTTTAAAATGTATTATAGACCTATGACCATAAATCATTTCAGCCTATTCCTCCTAGGCTCGCATAAGCTTATATGTCTGGAAATTTTTATTCAAATCCTATTTTCTCACACCAAAACGAATATTTTCGGGAAATGTATCCGTTCTTGCAATTAACATTAGCAATTGTCGATTATCAACAGATATCAGAACAATTTTTTGCAATTTTCTGTTATTATTAATAAGTATGTTTTTAAGTGAATGTAAATTCTCTAATCTTCGGATGGAACAATGGAAAGTATTAAGCATTATAAACTTTGCTTATCTGAGAAATTAAGTATTAAATATGATACTTCATTTGAAATTGCGATTTTAAACAATTTGTGAATATTTAACTCTAGAATTATCCATAGACCATGAAGTGTAAATATGAGATATTGCACTGGAGAAAGAAGTTGAGATATCCCTGATCCAAACTATACCTTCATAATGCATCAATGAATATGACTGATGCCATCTCATACATTAATAAGCACCAAAGACTGGGCTGTAGTCGAGTATTTTAAGTCAAAGTTTAACTCAATATTTTTCGATGAAATGAGAATAAGTTTTACCAGTGTATAGCGTCAAAAAGTGGTGGAAGAGCGAAGGCAACTCAATTCCGCCATAGATCACTCACTAAGATGAGCTATATTTTCATAAAAAGCCAACTTTCTATCACCGTAAATTCCCTCGGGAGCAACGTAAGGTGCTCGACTTATTAAATTGCATAGATTCAGCCGCGGGCGCTATAAAAGAAATATCCCAAGTAAGCTTCTTATATGGTCTGAGTTAAACAGCAACATGGCATAAAGAAACAACGGAAGGAGAGAAGCCGCAGGGGAAATCTCATAAGGCATCGGAAGCACCGTGTCAGCCCATCGTGGGAGACGCCGCAGCAATATCGAAGAGAAATAAAAAGAAAGGGAAAAGAGCACTGCATTTAGATATTGTGAACCTCTTCCCTCCGCAGCTGTTTTCGTGTTGCAAAATTATATGGGGCAACAGTGGTGTAAAAACGCGTTATGACATCTATTCAATTTTATTTCCGTTCTAATGTAATATTTTCTAGTCTTCCGTTCCGAAGCGGCAGGGGGAGGTGTAGGAGGGAGAGGAGAGATTAAGGTGGGGAGGGAGTGAGAGAGATATGGAGGGAGATAAGGAATTGGTGAAGAAAGAAGGGGGAAATCGATAGCATACCGGAGTGGATGGCAGAAGTGTATGGGGAGATTGGAAAGGATATCCTATTGGGATGATAATGGAGGTGATTGGAGAACTGATACAGAAGTATTAGGGAAGAGGTTAATTGGGAATGATACTGGGATGGGAAAGAGGGATGTAGGATGGGGGAATACTGAGGTAGCAGAGCGTTAGAGGGGTTCGGGAGTTGGGAGGGGCATAGTATCTGCAGGGTTGAGTTAGTACGAGAGAAGGGTAGATGAGTAGAATGAGAATCCTATGTCAGGGTAAAGAGGGAAATAGAGGGGGAGAATTTCGGAGAATTAAATGAAGTATTGACACTAGGATACGAGAGAACGGTTAAAATAGATAAAGTTGAAGAGTGCGATTGAAAAAAATATAACATATATGTAATAATAATTATAGAAGAAAACTATGTAAATAAATGAAAGTAAATTAAATAAATGTATGAAAACGTCCTTATTCGAACGAGATTGGGAATAAGTAGTCTCTTCTTACATATAATTCTTTGTCATATGAAATGCAAGAGAAAGAGATAACCTGAAAAAAGTGAACAGAGGAGAAATAATTTGCGGGTTTCAAAAACATTAATTGGTGCTTAGGCAAAGTTTTCCATACCAGCAAAACACCCACAAGAAGAGGGGTGTGAAAAAGCTGCGAAACCAACAGATAATTAAAACCTAAATTTTACGGATAAGGCAGATTAATTTAATGACGAAATATACTTCCGTAACTTTCCAGAATCCATGATAAATTCATTCACTCCATCTAATACGCGTATACGCAAATAACTTCATGAATTAATCTATGCGAAGGTCCAGAGCCAGAATAAAATACTAAAAAATTATCCTAAATAAATCCTATTAATCTAGAATCAGGATTCTTAATTCACAAGTTCATAAACTCAAATTTTAACGCCAATTTATTTATGGTTATCATTTAAACAGAACCAAACTAATATTTGATGCAGAATATTTAGAATATGGTCATATCAACCGAAGGAAAAGGCAATAAGAAAACGGCAGAGAATTAGGGAAAAGTGAAAAAGTACATCATGGAGAAAGAAAGGAGAAAGTATAGTAAAAGAGTGAAATTCGCGGAAATAGGGAGCGAAATGGGGAGATAGGGATTGAATGGGTGCGGAGAAGGATGATAGGGACAAGGGTTTAGAGGCAGCGAGAAAGTTATTGGAGGAAGGGGAACCCACAGGCGCGTCTTATCAAACATGCAGAGAGAGTAAATCTAAGCACTCGCCTTTTGGCAATGACAGGGGGGGAGAGAAAGTACGGATCGGAGAGTAAGAAATTCAAAATCTGGAGTGCCGGGTGTCGGATCCCAATGTCTGTTGTCTGTGAAGCCATTAAATTTTAAAGCCTTCGGGGAGGGAGCAGTAAAAGAAATGGAGAGCATGAATGGAGGAGAGATGTATCCCTTTGGACGCCTTTTTATTCCGGTCTCATGACGTGCCCCACGATTCGCCTGCTGATCTTCTTTTATTAGGGAAAGGAGAGCGTCTTTTGTCCCTCCGCGAGCACGCGTCGCGAGATATATACGCGCAGCGAAAAACACCGCGAGATGGGGCTCTTTTACGACTGAAGAGAGGGCAAGGACGAAAGTGAGTGGCAGCGAACATAACAAAAATGACTTCATTTTAGCCAAATTGAAACTTCAAATTTACATCGCTCATACGGATCGGCCGAATAATAAAGAATCCTAATAATATTGGTACGCTGGAAAATATGATAAATAGAAAGATAATTATGAAGATTAGGCCTGTATGAAACTCTTTCATATCGTAATAATATTTACGAACATTAATTACACATACATAAATAAGACTTTATTTCATGCGAAATGGGGACTAAATAGTTCCGTTTTAAAATTTAACTCGCTATCAATAAATTAAAATAATAAGGAAGACACAAATTGTCAAGGAGAAGGAAATAAGAATATATTAAGGATACAAATTCAGTTACGATAAATATTAAGTAATCATGTAAAAAAACATTCTATATGGAGATCATAATAGCATCGGTTACACAAATAAAAAAGAAAAGAAAAAAATCGGAATATAATACATAAGCAATGATTTAAAAATGGAAATAAATAAATGAATGTAAATAATAAGAGAGGAATAAAAGAAATAAAAGAAAGAATAAAAGAGAGGATGGGGTGAAAAATGAAATGTCAATGAAAAAGGGAGTAAGTTCCTTGCAGTGAAAAATTTAGTTAGTTACTTCTGAATTAGAAACAAAGATTGTACTGTGGGAAAAATATCTGCAGCAGAAGTTTGACTGAGAAAAAATCCTCGTAACGGGAAAACTACCACAAATAAGGGGGTAAAAAATGGGAAAACGTAGTTAAACACATACAGGCAGTATACAATATGAAAATTATCAGGACCGGTCCTATTAGCCTATTCACGACCGTTTTCCTTGGGAATTTTCATAGGCTCACGCCTAAACAAGCAACATCTCCTTATCCGCTTTTCCTAAGCAATAAATTCGCAAAGAGCAAATCAGTTTAAAATCCGACACTTGTGAGCTCGAACCTTGAGAAGTTACAATATTACCAGTTCATTGTTTCATATTCAGCAGAGAAAGATACATTTGCATTAAGATTCTACTGCTGATACCCGGGCTCTGTATTCGCTCCGCACCTTAGCTAGGAAGCTTTATAGTCGTATTTAGAAACGCAATGATGATTCAGACAACAAGCAAACTCTGATTATACAAGTTTTTATGCTGTCCTCATGAAGGAATACGGATCTAACTAATGCGCGAGTGTGGAGACGTAAAAATAGTTAAAATAACAAAATATTTTTTAGCCTACCACTCTTGCTTAATAATATATAATTAGGATTGCTTTTTGGGAGATTTCATGAGTAATTTCCGGCTTTAGAATCTGAATAACTCTAATTCTGGTTACGAACGCGATTTTAGAACGATTATTCGTACTTCATTAGCGAAGGGATTATTTTAAGCATAAAATTTTTAATATTTTAAATTATTGGAAGAGCACAGTGATTTCATTCAAGGAATACCTGACTAATGCTATCACCAACCGAATACATTGACGGTCAACTGACTGACGCCTATAGCTAAGGAACAAATATTCTGAGTATGTGAACACTTTTCTGATAGAGTTATATCAGGAATGCATATGCATAGTTTCATAATTTCCATGAATAAGTAAGATTACAAGAAATTTCCACGAAATTACTCAGAAATTATTATTTAAGTATTATTATAATTCATTTCCTTAAATCCAGAAAAATCCATGAATACTAATTTAAAGCTTTGGATATATACCAAGATTCAAAAAATATTATTCTTCTTGATATCTTTCTTTTTACGAGCTGTAATCAAGCTTGCGTTAAGGAAATCCTGTATACATTTCTAAATTCGAAAATTGCGGTAATTTACATTTTAAGACAAAAATTAAAGCGTATTTAATAAATGAAAAACAAAAATTTATCTTATCAACCGATGGTAATCAATTTTTATATATAAAACAAGGAAAGCGTAGTGTACGATACCACAAAAATAAATATTTTGCTTGTGTCACGCATTATAAAAGTTGTTAAATGAAAGATAAAAAATATTTTTACCGGTAAAAATCAATATTGGCAGGTGTGACTTTGTGGAAAGCCATTGCCGAATGAGACACTTGGTATATTTTCCATAGAGAATTTACCAAGTGTCTCATTCTGCTATTATTAAGGAATTGTAAATAAATTACCCATTTCGTGTTTTAATAAAACTTTTTAATGAAAAAGAGTTTCAAATTTTCCTTCCGGTGCCAAAAACATGACTGTAAGATTACTTGTTAAGTAATTTTCGATGTTTATAATGCGTAAAAACGATAGTAATGACTTGCCTGATATAAAATTCACCTTTGCGACAGTTTTACTACATGATTACCACGACTTTAGAGGTTAAACCATGCAAAAGCCTAACAAGAGAATCTTAATTGTGTTCCACGCTAAACAAAGATAGATAGGAGATCAATTTTTCTGCGTTTCATGAAAAGAGGAAAGAGAAGATCGCAGGAGGATATATGAAGGAAAGAGAATGAGAGTGAAAGAAAGTTGAATGATAGGATGAGAGAGGAGAGAATGGTGGGATTGTGGATGCCATTGGTAGCACGCGGAGACATAATAAAAAAGGCAGCTTTGAGGAAATCGGTGGAAGGGCATTATGTGGAGGAGTTATGAATGTGCAACACAAACGGAAAAATAAGAAAGGAAAAGGATGACGGAGGAATTGTTTTGATATGTCGCAGCCCAGAGGTCAAGCCAATGTGGTTTAAGAGGAGTCTAAGAGTGCTAAAATGTAAAATATGCCTCTTTCTTGACGCGTGCAGAATGGTACGTGTCCCATTTCGTTCTTTTTGAAAGGTTCGGAAATTGAGAGTGAAATCTGCCTTTCAGTGTTGGTCGAGGAAAAGAAGAAATCTGAATACATATACATGAGGTGCAAAAGGAAGTAAGAACGGAATTCGTACCAAATTCAATAAGTGAAATTGTGTGGTTTGTAAAACCACTAGACGGATAACTATTCACATAGAAACCTGTCTTTTGATTACAGACAAATGATGGGAGACAATCCAAATTTTCCGAAGAAACGCCCTAAAAGAAGGAGAGAACCACCAGAACCAGAATGTTTGATCCCAGAAATCGGAAATTAACTGTATAAACTCAATTATTTTGTCAGAAAACGCAATAAATAGGCCATAGTAGAAAGGTGTAGGGCCATAGAGGAATTGTGTTAGAACGTATCGTGGATACAAAGACCTCCGTCTTTTTTTATTTTTTTTAGTGTTATAAGAATATGAATATGTTACGAAACTATTAACTGATAGGAAAAGTTAAGCATATCTAGAAATATCTTCATTCGGCACATATTGTAAACTTTTTACTCCAAAATCATCAGGAAACAAGTACTCACCCATAAAAAAAGGATCCATCAGTAATGAAGAACATCGTCGTTTTTCTAAATATCATATCTACCTAAGAATGGTAATTAGAGAAAAATTAATAATACGAGGAACTGCATTTCCACCGTATATTGAAAAATATATAGCCTATATGTGAGTGAATTCAACAGAGGTGAGCGAATATTCAAAACTTCGAATCAAATCGAATTATTTATTCGTTCGACAAACATTTCAAATTGAATCGACATCTGCAAAACCCAAAAAGAATCGAAAATCGAATACAAATTTAAGTTGCGGAAACCTGTCTGTTCGTTACCCTTTTCTGTTTCGTTTTACAAAATTCTATTTTCAAAGGACATTTTATATAGGAAGGCTTATACCCGAAAGTAATTTAATAATAAAAATCTCTGAGATTAAAGAACTTTATCTTATGTAAAAAACAGTAGATGCAGAATAGTAGTTTACCATATGACGACCATAAGCTACAGACGAAGAGAATTCGAGCTCTAGGTTTGGAAATTTACGAGAAACAATCGTGTATCGAATCGAAAAATGCACGATTCGCATTTCACTATTGCGTGTATTTAAGCATTTAAGTTCGTTGGAAATAACTATTGGTCAAATGCAAGTCGCTTGATAACTTGATAACTAATAAATAGAGTGCAAGTCGAAAAAATAGTTACAAATAAATAAATAATCTATGTCTACTTAATGAACAAGAAATACACCTAATTAGAAATTTAAAAATGACGATATAGTTTTCAACGATGATCGATTTCTTTACTGTGGCGACCATTTACGCTGCTTTCGTCAGTCAGAGAGCTTTCTCGACCATAGTAATTTTCTAGAATCAAAATATTATTTACCATAAAACTATTGAGTGTTTACAACCAAAATGGAGGTAATTCGGGAAAGGCATATAGAGTACCAATCATCATCATACCAATCAAAGGCAAGAGTACCATCCAACCAAAAATTGTCAATTTCAATTCATCAAACGTCATACACTTCCCTGACAAGTTAAGCAATAATTATATAGTGATTTTATTATATTAAGAAATAACGGAGTGAACCAGGGCCCTGGTAATTATCTTCAAAACCTCACCGAATTTCCGTTTGATTCATCTGTGGTGGCACATCACTCAGCCCATTCATGATAGCAACGCGGTGCTTTGCTGAATTGTTTATATAATATCAAATGATTATTTGGTAGTGACGCTTTTCCGAGCAGTAAAAGCTTGAGAAATGAAGCGAACTTTCTTTCATATTGTCATTCTGTTCGACTTATGACGACAAATGGAGACGAAAATACCAAATTGGTGATCCTGCAGTGATGCGTACTATGTCAAGGAGACAAAAGCGCTCGTAAATCAACAAAAAACTGATTGATAATTAAAAGAGGTCCTTCTTTGGCATTGGAAATAAGAAACAGCCAAATTTAGGTCTCCATTTCTTCCTTGGTTCATCTCGTCTTTTCCTAGTTTCTCTCTCTCTCCTTCCCTTCATTTCTTCCTTTTCCTTCCCGACCAAAGCTTCGACCGTTCAATAAATCATATCGAGAGGAGAATTCTATATCCCGCCATTGGTGATATTTCGTTGGGCACACGTGCAGAGCCGCGAAATATACACTCGGAGCATTATATTTTATGTTCTTCATTTTTCCTCCCTCCGGTTATTGCGCCTCCTTATAAGCACTTGTCTCCGAGAGCCACATCGACTATCGATTCTCGATTTCCGGTTCGACTCCAAAGAGCTTATGCGCCCGCAACTAAATCGATTTTATGGCGTTTTTTTAAGGCGATAAGAATAAAAATTATACCTCGTTCCTTCTTCAAATGATGTATTTTTATGAACTTTTCTTCCGTAGACGGCGAAATGCGGTCTGTCCCGGAGCATATCAGGAATATGTTTTTTTTATTTTAGGGGAATAAAAATAGTAGGATCTAGTACGTTATTCGATCTTAAATATTTCAATTTAATGAGTGACTTTTATTCTTTTTATTACCCAAGAAGTCATATTGTGCTAATTGATTGCTTAATATCTTATTAAAGCTAGATTCCGATATAGCCTTGTGTGGTTTCAAATCAGTAGAGCGTCGGCTGGTCAAGATTTATGAACAGCAGATCTTGAGGGCTAACATCAGAGGTGGTGAATATGAGACTTTCAGGCCTCTTGGGACCTTTTGATGCATTCAACGCGTCTTTTTTGCCCCTTGCTGTAACAAAGAACCGTATTTAATGATTTTCGCCTCTCAATCTTGCTGATTGCAGTAATTAGTAAGTAAGTAATAGTAAGAGCGCAGTAATATACAGGATGTGTTGATTTCTTCACTCAGCGAATAAATTAGGTTTATACATATCCATCATACAATATCTATGAAAAAAGGAGTAAATAGGGCTGTTAATGAATAAGCGTTGTGAAATCGCTAATACATAGCTTTTTTGTTGGCGTTCGAACCATCATCGAAATCAAGATCTAGAAGGTCGGTAATCCCAGATTTCCCGTTGCTTCCAGATCCTGGTAGCAACTATTGTCCAAACACCAAAAAAGACGGCTACACCTACATATATACCCTTCGAGCCGTCGTTCTATGTATGGTAGGGAGTACCAGCACCATGACTCTACTTTCTTAATCGATTACTTTCTTGGAAAAATTTATATTCGCGAATCTACTGGTTCCGGTATCTATTT
Source organism: Pachydiplax longipennis (assembly GCA_036926295.1). Lineage (NCBI taxonomy): Eukaryota > Metazoa > Arthropoda > Insecta > Odonata > Libellulidae > Pachydiplax > Pachydiplax longipennis. Next base: position 34,334,448 of record JAVFKF010000012.1, read on the forward strand.
ATCTGATCTTCTCGCAGTATCAGAACGGCCTATCTAACAAGGAGGGTCCATGATATCGGTAATATCTTCTACGAACGAATTCTCTCTGAATTCATTAAGTAAATTAAGTCTTTGATTGAACTTTCTTTCTTCTAAAGATTCCCATCATGCCTCCTGAAGCATCCGAGTAACCTTCATCGATTGGTCTTCGCAGTTCTTTACAAAACATATTGTTTAACTTCTTCGACTTCATTTTTAGTGAGAAATCAAAACGTCAGGAGCATGTTTAGAACGAAATATCTTGATGTTCCCACAAAAAAATATAACGTTAAACGGTAAAATATACCGAAATATGGCATATTATGAGATGAAATGAGAAGTATGAGATATTATTATAATACCAATAGCTCACGCCAATCGCTCCACAATGGTTGGAACTTAGATATTCTTTAATTTCATTCCATGTTATTTCCAATTGAAATGATATAGAGAATAATCATCAACTAATAAAGAATAACACTGTACTGTCAATGATTAGGTTAATGTGGAAACGAAACTCGGATATAAAAATCAAACTACGTGAGATACCCAGTGTCAACATATGCGAGAAATCCTCGTCAGAGAACCAGCACCTTAAACCGAAATTTATCTTTCTTCGCAAATGAAAAAGTTTCCGTAACAGGGCGTGCGCCCATACAGCGACCGCACCGCAAACGCAAACCGCAATTGAAACACTGGCCGAACCGCTAAGCGTGTTTCATCGACCCAAAGTGGTATAGGCTAGCGCTAAATAATCTTCGTTAATATGAGAGGCGAGAAAGGGGAGGAAATATATAAAGGCGAACGCTGTGGCATATGGGTGTCAAATGGTCAAGTAGAAGAGGGAGAAAGAACAGAGTGAACTAGAGATGATGTCGGCAATATGAGAGGGCGTGAAGAAAAGAAGGGGGAATATATTATGCCGTTCTTATCGACTGGAGAATCCGTGGATACAATATCTCCGGATAAACTACGTTTTAGCTTCGGATTGTCTAAAGGAGTAACCTACTTGCATGTGCTTTGGGGTGAGCGTATACTTCTTAGAGAATCTAGGACGTTCCTTAATTTTAAATGAGGACAAAACTAGGATAGTGTAAATTCTTAATTAAATCCTCATATATTATTTCCAAACAGCCCTTTTCGGTGACCAGCGCTTTTCTCCTTTCATACTCCATGAAAGCATACAAATGACACACCATTTTAAAGATAAAGTTTCCCGCCTCCTGCTAAAAAAGAACCAGCAAATGAAAAATGAATAATTTTTTCAAAAATCGAGTTTAAATTTGCTCGTATAGTTTCGTCGCTGGATGTGTAGAATCGATATCTATCGATAGAAACGAGATATATTTTAAAGGAAACTGATACAGATTATGAAGGTATGTTTTTTAGACATCTTTTAGCGTTTGTGTATTCGTTTGTAATGAATGGAGTGTTTGTTGAAATGTATACGGGTGGGGAAATAGAGTATCAGTATGCGAAATTTTCGCTCGGGGCAACTATTTAATGTATAATAATGATTTATCGTTAATATCGTAGTAAATAAAATAATAAATAATAATCTATCGTATGTGTATAACAAATAAAATTGTTTATTTTTGAGAAACAGTGGAAACTACTTGCTAGGGATCACAAAACGATATTTTGATTCTACTTATTCACAGATGTCTCTTGCGGGGATAGTAGGCGGTTTAATTTGTTTAATTAATAATTTTCATAAGTTTTAATTTAGTCTCCTGACTTAAAGAAACGATTCAACAAAATATAATAATTTCTCGTATCAAATCCTACACGATTTCCTGAGTGCAATATTAACTTATATTTTATTTAAGTGTAGATTAACCTTATTTCCAATTCTTACACCAATTACAATTTAGCGTTCAGTCGCGAGCTCTGTACCAGCTTATTTCCAATGTGCCTAGTCTTTTGTCGATAGCTTTCCAAAGTAGATACCATTGAACTTTTCCCTAGCTTTCAGCGAAAGAAAGCATTTGTCTCGCGAACCTCCGCTGAGAAATGACCCATGAACCAAAATGGTGGGGCAAAACTGCCTTACGTAGACAAAAAAATCTCTGAATCTGTCATCTTGCAATCGAGCATCTAGAAAAATGGACAACAGAACTTGGAAATTGATGGTTAGTGCTCCTGAGGGAGGAATGTGTAATACAATAGTATAAGAGGAAAAATCGCATTTTGGAGGTTATTCATTTTTGACCGCAAACAGCGAATACGGGCCATCTGAGGCCCATATCCCACACCTTCTATCGCCACTCCCCCTTTATTCCATCCATACAGATCGACTTTTCAATCTGTATATATTCCTTATTTTTTATGGAACAAACATTTTCTAACTACAAAAAAGAATGACACTAAAATGGTTCTGCTAAGTAATGATTGAGAGATGTTATTAGAAAATACAAAAACTTAGAAAGACAACTAACTATACAGGTTAACTACCCGCAACATTTTTTTCTAATTACCATCTAGAATACCACAAAAATGGTTCTGTTGAGCCACACATTTGGACAACATATGGAACAAACATTTTCCAACTACAAAAAAGAATGACACTAACAATAAAATGGTTCTGCTAAGTAATGGTTGAGTGATATTATTACAAAATACAAAAACTTAGTAAGACAATTATCCAGGTTAACCATTATTCAGGTTCTGCTATCGCAGAGCACTCTCTCACCAAAAATCATGATGTTTACTTCAACGATGTAAAATTGTTGTCAAGAGAAGGGGTGAGGAAATTTTTCATTTAAGGCTGCATTCAGATTGACCCTTTATTGGCAGGGTTAGGTCCATATTGAACTTTTTTCCATCTAATCTCGCATATCATTATAATATTCACAAATATAATATATGTGATCGGACGTTAATTCATGGAACGCCATTATTAAGTAAAAGAACAGAGACTTCGTATTTTCCTCAATGTTTTTAATAAACGACCACTTTCGGTCCAACAGCCATCATCTGGCTCATGCTCATGTGATGTTTTACTTAATATGCTTAAATACTGACTAAACCAAAAGGAAAAGTACAAGAGGGAAAAATTCTCTGCAACAGAGGGTTGACAAGAAAAGACCCACATTACTCACCCACAGAGAAGGGATGCAAAAATCTCCTCTGTATTTTTAGGGTGAACAGAGAAAGAAACTATTTAAAAGAATTTTAGACATTAACATGGAGAACGATATTTATAATATGTTGGATAGAAAGATAAACAGTGTAAGGAAAAATGGAGAAATGCGTTAGCTACTCATGAATATATCTTAATGGTTTCAAACAAATATGCTCCTCATCAGGAATCTTATTTAGTCTGTTTTTCTTTCCACAGTTGTAGATATCTTTAGGGTCTGAAAACTGTTCTTGAGTAATATTGCATTCTCGCCATATCTTTAAGAAATAGTCTGTTTTTCGCACAATCGGAGAGAGCCTTCATTTGTCACTTACTTTTGGCCATCATTCACTCTACAGTGAAGCAGTTTTTACCACATAAACAAATAGGGAAGAATAATGTAAACAGTTTTCAGCCTATCGACTATCGCTTTAGTGAGTTTTCGTGCATCTGGGGACGGAAAAATCCACCATATAAGAGGGCAGTAAACTGTATAAATCTGTATTTCCAGTGTTTAGTCTAGGACCAGTTACAGTAAGTAGAAAAAAGAGTGACAAGGAGATTCATAATTGCGTTTTGCTATCTTGGTCTGCTTTAATCTTAACATATACAGTGACCGTTTTTCCTCATCTTCATCACGATTATAATACATTCTCAAAACATTGTAAATATATAAGTGCCTCGATGGTAAAATTTTTTCCCTATGAAATAGAGGAAAAGAATGTGCAACACTGCGCTCTTGACATAATTCTTATAATCTCTTTCTGATTTTTAATATGCAAGAAGGACGTGGTTCGTAAGTAGTATTTGATGTACGATTGCAAATGTTCTGATTTCGTAGAGAGGGAGGGCAGAATACGAGTCCAGCCCAATTCCTCAGCGTAGATGATGAGCATTGCGGACGAAGGGGACAAATCGCGCCTTTCATATGCTAAGCGAACCCCTCTGACCATCCCCTGGGATTCTCGCCTTTTACATGGCCATCTGCGACCACCGAAAGTTTGCCGAAGAGAAAAAATTCCTCATCTTTCTTCTCCTTTTCGCTGCCATACTCTTTCCTTATTCCCAAAATCCTATTTTCCCTATGCCTTCGAAATATGGAAGAACTAGAGTGTATCCAAGTTAGAATTTTACGCCATATTGCTTACCGCGGACCTCCGATACTGTCTGCCCCTCATTTTCTTTAAACAATTATGTTTTGGGATTTTATTCGCCATACGCGTATTCAATTATATTTGATCAATATTTCAAAAACCATGTTTAGATTATAGCTGTTAGTTATAACATCTTTTAGTCTTCATCTATGATTCCACATAAGGAGGTGGAATTAGCTTGTTTAAAAGAACACATATTATTCTGCATTCCAGTATTTTTGGGCACCAATGATGGATCGTATGGAAACATAGTGCTATATTACAAGAATAACCTCATTCTAGATACTCTCTATACTGTATTCTTCGGTCTGACGTTTAAAATTGCGACTCGTAGACCTCCCCATTGGAATACTTCATCTTCTATTCTCAGCTATCAAACTGACTGGAAAAATTGGTACACCATATTTTGTTTATTATATTGTACAAGTGGATTCTCCCATCAAAAGTAACGAAAATAAATTTAATTTATAGAAAAATGCAATAATATTATCGCATATATCCGACCCTTCTAAGGGTTTATAGTGAAGCCTTTATAATGAATTATAACCTCACATATTCGTTATCTTCAAAATGTTAAAAGTCGTTTGACTGTTAAGATCATTTTGCATACATGGGATCCGATAGGGTTTCCCCGGAAAACCCGGAACCGCTTTCAGAAAGACGATCGCGCCATCCTTTCGACTATCAATAAGTCCTATATGAATTGCTTTTAAAACTTAAATCATTCTGAGCACGGAAAATATGTTTCTACTTTGTGAATTTGGTAGAGGAAGTGAAAAACGACAGTAAAAAGATGCCGAAATGACTGAGACTCGAACATTCAGGGAAATATTCGATACTGTTCTCTTCCGTTCGTCCAAAATCTTTTCATTTTAAAATTGAAAAAGGAAAAATATTAAGAAAGTGATTGCTCTTAAATGATTCTACTAGTAATATGTAATGTAAATGAATTATCGTGAAATAAGTGTAAAAGATTAAAAGATGCCCATTAATATCGTATCATTTCTTAAATCCAAATAAACATCTGGATAGAGAGTTAATCAACAAATATCGAGAGAACCAAGAGTTTAAATTTCATCTTTTTTGGGTTTAAATTTATTTACTATCGATTCGCTTATATCAGAGTATTACGAATAAATAATTATAATATTGATCCTATAATTATTATTAAGCTATTCCTATTTTTGGTCCCTTATAGCAAGGAATCAAGGCCATAGTTTTGTACCTATAGACGATCAAAGATCCTTCCAGTTGAAGAACCTAAGGTAAGAGGAGGGGATGATTAAAGCCTTATTTAATTTCTCTCGTTAACTTACACCAGATGTAAATTTTGATATTAAAGTAAATTCCAAAATTATTTTCTCCCAGATGAGTTTTATATCCTGAAAATTTTCATCTTTGTTGTTTAAATTGATTCCCTGTCTATTCGCTCATTTTAGACTGAAATTCTTATATTACTTATTTCTCGTACTATATACATGCTTATTTGTATATTAGGTGCGTTTCCTAATATTCTACGCTGAAATTATCAACTTTCTTTGTTTCATAGGTTTTGTTCCTGCCATCACAAAGAATATAAGAAGGACCTCTAAAAAGTTTCTCTCCACATTTGCACAAACACCAATCCTAAATTCATCCTACAGCAAGACGAAATTCGCAGCGACGCAAAACCACAAAAGATTGATATCAAGTTTATTTCTCCCGGATAAAGTTTGCGGCATTCCAATCTTTTCCTCGGATCCATAAGTTATCACTCACGGAGACAAATGCATCCTCGGAAGGATCTTATGCATTCGACTCCAGCATTCAAATCGATCGAGAAAGCGCGAGATAATGGTGGTCACGAGAAAATATATACATTTCTCGAGCCGGGAAAAATCCCTAACGGCGCGTGGAATGACCACAAAACACATTCAATCGTTCGTATGAGCCATGAAAGAGGATATCCCTTCGTAAATATCCATACAAGATCGCCATTGTTCCCGAATTTATGCCAACGCAAGGGGCAACGCCTCCTTTCGTCTCTTTGCAATCTTATCATTTCCATTCCGCCCTCGACATTGCAATATTCCCTTCAAAATAGATGCTACACTCGGATCGCCATCAGGTGGACCTTCATCTGACCACGTACGTCCCAATCTTACATCCCCTAAATTCTCACTTTTTCAATTCTCATTCCCCTTTGCATCGAATTTCCCCGGCTAAGTCCAAATCTCCATTCCCCAGCCAATTCTCGTTCGGTGTACTCATTTCTCACCCTCTCCGAAACATCCAAGTCCATTTACAATCACCTCTGCCCCTCCTCCAACCACTTCGTTTATGAAACGAAGTATTTGAGAAAATTTCAGTAAAGTCATCAAATTTTGGAAGCAAAATCCCTCAATAATATTGTTTTCAGTTCCATCATTAATTATTATTACTATGAAGAGCGAACTTTATATGTTTCACAAACTTTAAGTACAAAGTTTGCTCTTCTTACTTGTTCAGAATGACGTTTCACGAAGTACAGCCATGTAAGATTAACTTTATTATTACTATTATCATTGTTAGACTATCTATCCAATTAAAGCTAATCCTTACACAAGAAACTTGATTAATAGAAGAGTATCGTCAAAGTAAATAACGTTCTTTCTGAAGCTATCATTGCGAAAAAACGTAATGAGATAAAATTGAATATAAGTGGCAAGAAAAGCTATCAGGTAAAAGTAACACCTAATTACTTGTCATGCTACACGGATTTCATCCTAGTATTCTTCTCCTCATTAAATGCAGTAAAAATGCTAACAGGATCATCGAGCTTCGAGTAGTAATAATTACTGCGCAGGAAAGCGATGGCTGATTACTTATCTCATAATATTGCCTACTGAGACTCAAGTTTTGACAGCTTGTAGTGGATAATTTGAGAATTCTCTCAGTATTCGACAATGGATACGTATCCTTACGTATAATCTGTCGATAAACCATATGGAAAGCGTCAAGAATACGGATTCGACCTCGATAGTAACAACGGTCGTCAGGATGACTGATTGCTCAAATAATATCATTCCACTATTATTTTAGTAGTTTTCTAAAACTTTACCTAAAATCGTAGTAGGTAAGAAAAGAAGGATAAAGAATAGATAAGAAAAAAGTTATAGTAGTGCCCTTCTATTTCTGTTAACCTGAAATTTGCGTAGCCATTTCTTCAAATTTTAATTGCAAAGAAAGATGGAAAGGACTCCCAGATTTTCCGAAGCAAAAAAGAGCATCTCGGAATGAATATTTAATTATTGTTTACTTATAGGTGGAGTTATAGGATAACTTCCTAATAGAAGATCAGATATGAAAAAAAGACAATTAATAAAGTGGCCTTTTCCTCAATATAGTACGGAAACCTTTCGTAAATATTTCTTTTCGAAAAAAAAATCAAGATTTTTGAAACTACGATATGAATGCAAACAATGCTTTTGCATTGATGGCGTGTACGGGTGAGAGTTTTTCTATGTAACTAGGTATCATTGACATTCATGTGTATTTCCACAAATTTTGCTGCGTTGTGTTTTGTATTGGGTAGTCTTTTAATGGATTTTGGTATATTAGAGAGTCTCGATCATGATTTTCTGATCACAACTTTTAAAATGATACAGTGCAGATGATAAACGATAACCATGTTTTGGCATTGATTATGGTATTCATAACGAAGAATTCTATATTCTGTCTTTACATAGAGTATGTTAGTATTTGTCTATAACATAAATAGTGAAATGTGCAAAAGTATTATTGTAACATTAAAGATATTTTTGGATGTTTTAAATTGAATAATAATGTCGCTACCTGACCTCCGTTTAATTTCAATACATATATAACACTAATAAAAGTATAGCAATATTATGCTTGTTTGTATTCCGTGGGCATCGTATTGTTTTCGATTTTTTTATTTCCCTCCATTTTTCCATATTCATCTCTTCCCCCATTCTCTCTTTCTTTCTTCCGTGAATCCATCTCAGACTTCTTTTGCCCACACAATCATCTCTCCAAGGGCCAAAGCTTTCTTTCCCTTCCACACCTGAGCTCAATGGATATTTGCATTGGCACACCGTGGGATTCTCCATCGTAAAAGTTAATTTAAAGCCACGATACCCTTTTGATCTCCCCTATTTTTCCTTTTCCTTCGATTCCAAACTTTTGGATCGTCGAAACCGAATATTCTACGCGAAACAACTGCCGAGTAAAGACTCGAAATGCGATTAAAAAGTTACTCAGCTGCACCAATTTTAATCAGTTACAGAAAAGACTACTTTTCCACCGTGTATTTGCATTAGATTTCGAGCGTGTAATCTGAGAATGCAGATAAAATAAACGAAAATGTTGTATGGGAACTTGCTTGACTCTTCTGGAAGTAATACCGATTTTCATATTTTACACATTCATAACGCGCTAGCTTTGATAATTGAATACGTATTTTATCACTTAATCGATTCTAATCGATTTCACAGAGACTACACACTGTGTAATACACAGAAATTTTCGAGTAAAAATGAATATAAAATTAAGTTTAATGACTGAGCATTCCAAGTTATTTTATACGAAAATGAAAAAATGTAAAAAAGGTTCTTCCTACATTACAACCACTTTTTGAAACTTTGAAAGAGCTGAAAAATATAATTTAAAAGTAAGCATTGAAAAGTGATACTAAGATTTCTTTTAATATATCAACTATCATCTTAGTACTAAGACTACCACTACTAGTACTAGTACTAATAATAGCATTAATAGCATTAAAAAATCCCAAGAGCCATATTACCCAAATAAAACATTCTTTCAAACTAAAATTCTTATGAGAGACAAAGGTTTCTCCAATCGCCAGCAGCGGCAACTGTCCAGGGCAATTCCTCGGAAGAGGATAATCGTCCTGCGGCCACCAGTTACTCAGAATCCCTAATGCGCATTTCAAAAGCTATGCTTTCATGATCACAGGGGGTCCAATGCTGAATGAAAATGCTGAGTAACTGGCCGCCGGACGATTATCCTCTTCCGAGGAATTGCCCTGAACGGTTGCCGCTGTCGGCGATTGGAAAAACCTTTGTCTCTTATTCATTGAACGCCGAGTTCCTTTTCTTTCTCTCAGTAAAATTCTGTAGCTAAAAATCTTCCAAGACAAAAGATGAAAGATGACTTTGCATTAAGTAAATGCATTATCTAAGAAAATTCCTAAGGAAAGGCAGATATGAAAAGAGTCTTACGTGACCAGGTCTCAAACCTGGATCTTCTACTTTGCCAGACGGCTGCTATAAAAACTAAACTATCTTTACGGAACATTTAGATGTGCCGTTTGTGAGACAATTTAGATAAAAGGCAAAGACAAATAAAGACAAATTACTCGGAAGGGCGAGTGATATGTCCGATTAAGTGCTATCGTCCTGTATGAGGACCTAACAAACTGATGGAAAGATGACCCCCATTCATGGTAACACAAGATAGAAGCTAAAAGGTAACTATATACTTCTCGATAAATTTATAGACTTATTATTAAACAATAGGTTTATTCTTCTTTTGCTCCCTCAAAGAATATATTCTTCGACCTATCAAAAAAGCATAAATCTAAGCTGTTTTCCAGTCGACGGAAGAAAAGAAGCTTTCCGTGGAGAGTTTCCTTTGGTTTATGCGCTTAAAATAAAACATAAAAGCTCTCCTTGAAGTTTGAGGCAATGTTGGAGGAGAAGAGTCAGATGGGGTGGAGATTGAGAATGATGAAATGGGGAAGCCAATGTGAGGTTACGGAGAAGGGAAGTTAAAAGTTAGCGATGGCCGAGAGGATTGGGTGGCAGGTGGTGAAAATAAAACGATATATCGCGTCCAAATCTCTTATTCGGACTCGCCTTTCCCGTCCCTCGAGCATAAGGGGGCCTTATTCCCCGGTTGTGCATTGTGAAAAATATTATTAGGGGAGAAATTTCCAAGACTGTTGGTGTATAGGATTTACTGGAAAGAATTGAGAAGGCATAGGATGCTCCCGTTAAAATATTAAATTTATAACATAATGTGTTCTTGGTTAAAGTTTAAAACGTCAACGATATTAGTGTATTTCAATTACAAGCTAAAACGATAATAAGCTTATCACCAATTTTTCCAAACAACTGGGCTAAGAGTTATTCTGAAAAATAGCTTGAAAAACATTTTTTAAATGTGCTACGAGAATACAAAGTGGGAAAAACCTAAAAAAAAAGCAAGCAATTGATGATAATTGATGATATTATCATCCATGTCTTGTTTTTACCACAAAGTAGAACGTAGTATACCACCAGCTATCCACCGAGAAAATTTAATATTAAAATAATCTTGAAATAGAGACATTTGAATATAAGAAAAAACAACGACTTTGTTTCACAAATATATAATCATTTTTCGAATTTTACCAGCGAACAATCTCTAGAAAATTATATTCTTTCCTCAGATATATAACATCAATTATTTAAGGATTCCATTATTCCTGAATTTTTAAAACCCTCCTATCAAATCTCGAGTCGTTCAAATCCGGAAATTTAAAGGAAATCTGACTCACTAGACTTGAGAAGAAGATTACCTATTCAATTAAGAATGCTTCGACTAATTCCTAACCATGTATATGAATTAGGCACGTGTCATGCATAAATTGTCCCTTAGTATACTATTCTCTCGAGTATGACCATCCGTTAATGAGGAAATTATTTAATTCATCCACAAGAACCTTAAACTTACTCCTGTGTAGGCCAGCCAACGTGCTTGAGGGTAATGTGGGTTGCAGCAAATCAGGCTCAGAGTTATCTTCACGCAAAGAGTATATAGTAGTTGTGTGCGTTACCATAGAATATGCATTTATTCTGTTCAATACCTGTAATATTCCATTTTTAGCTTTTAATTCTTTTTAATTAGATTACTGGATGACTATGACATTATACTTCGATATAAAGCGGTTACAGCATTGCAAAAATCAAGTGAGAACACTGATTTGATTTTTGTTTATTTATTATGATAAATAGAGAAATAATATGACAACAATATTTGTTTACTACTTGATATATTTTTGTTTGTTTCCCTATTAATAATTTAGATTTTTTTTTCTCTTTCTCTCTCTCAGTCTTTCTTGCAATAAATGCTAGGACAATCGATATAACCTCACCCAAAATTCAAAAACTGAAATTTCGAGGTGGTTTGTATGTGGTAGTTTTCAATCGCGAAAAATATTCAATCCAGTTCTTATCTTCAATGAGTTTCATTTCTACATAGACCGATTTTTTTAACTTATGGCGGATGTTGATGAACTGAAAAGTATATACGCCAAATGTCATTATAACTATCAAGGTCACTTCCAGACAGGAATTCTGCATTTTCCATTAATATTATATTCAAAATATTTTCTGATTAAAATCCAAATTTTTTGCCTATATATGTCTGAAAAAAACATCATTTTAAGCTATTCTTACCTCAGCTTCATTCATTTTATTTTTGACAAAATAGTAAGTACATGATAAAATAGCCATACCCCATGCCAATACTACGATGCGATTTGGCCGGAATGTGACTTTTACCGATTGGAAATGAGCTTTCCACGGAAGAGTGAGTATCTATAATAATGTTTCTGTTAGGGCTATTACATAAATCTATCTTTCGTAACTAGTAACAAATCTGCGGGATATTTTTATAATTTTTGTGATGTGAAAATAGTCTTCATGGACTAATACTAGGAATATCATCGTCAAATTATCGAAGAATGCCAAGATGCCAAAATGCCAATTGAAATAGAGCCAAGTGTTATTTACTCCTTTCCCTTCTCCATCCCTTCCTTCGTCTTTTTCTATCATTCTCTTCTATTACGGCATGGAAGCGTTTTTGTCACGGAAAATGTTCCTGTGATATCATGCCACTCTCGATCAGGTTACTCCGATACGAAAAGGGGATCCAGATGAGTTATTTCCATGGTAACTTGGGCTCTGAAGAAGAGGAATCGTGCCAATTCAGCCATGATTGCGCATTTCAAAACTTGCTTCTGCTGCGATCGTCACTTCAATTTTGACGGTGATAAGAAAATTCAATTTGTACTGATTTTAATGTGATTACTTAGCTAGGATGGCCTAGCATAACTAAAATTCCCTTTAGGGTGGGGTTTTCACTATTAATAACTCCTGATATGAATCTACTAATATGAATTTCGCCCGCTAGAAATAAAGTTCCTGAATGAGTTTCAAAACTCCAGCTTCAAATTAGATTAGTCTAAATAAAACTTAGACCGCAGAGAACTAACATAGCTAAATACTCCTTTTTAAACAGAGGGATAACAGAGTGGCATAAGTTGCCTGAATCGCTTTTGAAGCCCTTTCCAGCTAATCTCAAATCATTTAAAAAGAAATGTGATAAAATATTGTAGATGTAGATTATCAATAGGTCAATTGGATATTGTTCTCAGCATTTTTTGTAAAGTTATATAATTAATGCATATGTATACGCTGCCACCATTACTTAATAACATAGATATTTTTGTTTGTACTATGGGTGACTGAATATATATTTTTTATGAGTTGCCACCGGACAGTTGTCCACTTGTAACTTCACATTGTAAATAAATAAATAAATAAAAATAATGCTATTATATAGTTGAAACACTCACGTGGTTGGTTCTTCAATATTAAATATTAATATTCTGGATGTAATTAATGAGATATAAACGGTTACATTCAGTATTGAAATAACATCGGAGCCTACAACACAAGTTTAAAACATATCCCTCATTATACCAAAGCATTTCTATGATCCCGTCGTTCTTTTTACTGCGACAAAGTGATACTTAATTATAATATGATTGATAAAGAGAAAAGGTTCGAAAGAATCACAATAAAATTGTTTCGAGTTAGTGATAAAACAAAATTTAAGTATTCTAAACGTTTCTCACTTTATTCAACGAATAAAACAGACTTTGAAGAATACTATATAATCAATCAAAGAAGCTTTCACTTTGTGTAACTCTATCCTAACAATTGAGAAGGAAATAACTGAGCAAAGTTCCACCTTTTGGATTTATTTCACCACGCGACCGGTTTCGGACAATCTGTCCATCATCAGGCACACTTCGATTGTAAACTTTGATTGATCTGAGATTGCATTCTGGCGTAAATTGACAATATTCCGATTGGAATGCGTTGACCTGCTGCTAAGAAGCTTGGGATTAGGTATCTAATCTGCTACTTTTGAAGTTATGTTTAAACAACCATATCTAGCAAACTAGTGAACAGAAATCCCTAGGACAAAACAGTTATTTTTATATTTTATATAACGTTCTGACAGATCTCGTCTCAAAATCGTGATTGCACCTTGGAACCTCTCCTTGTTAGTCGACTGAGGTCAAGATTAACATCATAGTCAATCGCAGGAGATAAGTTGGCCACCCCTGATACATAGTAATGAAAAATAGTTGGTGTTTATAACGCCTGCCACTCGTAGATACTGCCACCAGAAGATATTCTACTTGTAGCATATATAACAATAAATAAATAAATGTGCGGCTTAAAGGACGTGGGAATAGATAAATATGTGCGTTAGAGAGATAAAAATCCAGAAAATACAACCCTCATGATCATGATCTTTAGTTCGATGATGAGGCTGAAGGGGAAATAAGTGGAGAAGAGGTAGAACATTTGAGTAGTTTCTGCCCGCAATGTGTCATACACAGTATAAATTTTCTAATTAAAATATTGATGCTCGCGCATGGCTCTCATCCTAGTAAGCTCAACCTCCCCTGTTATTTTCTACTTGGACTAGACCCACCTGCGTAGTAAGCTGATCTTACTAATGTCTGATCCAAGATCGTGAATGTAGTATAATAGTAAAATGTCTTTATTTTGGGATTTTATTTTTGACACTAAAAATTCTCTTCTTAACCTAACACCTTAAACACCTAACACTTTATATAGTATAGTATATCTAAAACATATTACCAATACACGTAGATCCAGCTGTAAATCAAGAACATACTTGAGTCGGCCAACGAGACTCGTTTCCCTACGTATTACTAGAGAATCACTGGAAATAATTAGATCCAATCCTTTCTTAATCCGGCAGACAGCTTCAAAGGAGTAAGAATTCAGTTTCATTTAAACCCAATGTCGGAAATGTTATTCTGTCCGCCATCTTTGCCGATCGAAAAGCATTAACACCAATAGCCTCTGGGTGTCGATGGAGCGGAGGGATCGCATCCAATCATTAAAACGAATCTCTTGCGATGCTCGTCACGGAATCCATCGCAATTTTAAACTCATTTGCGCACTCCCAAAGGCAAACGCTCACCCGCCTACACTTAATGTATCTCTCTTTCTTTCCTAACATTATATTTCCTCCTCACTCTTTCTTCTTCCTTCTTCTTTCTACACCCTCTCTTTGATACTCATTGTTCCTCGAATTTCGCTATTCGATTTCAACAGTGGAATTAATCAAATGAGGAAGGATAGAGAGAAGAAATAAATGAGATCATTTGAGAAAGAACGTTGACTGATGAAATTGCTGAGTGACAAGTAAGAAAAGTGCATGTCGCGGTGATTGAAAGTATTGATGGAAGTAAATTGACAATTAGGGAATGTGATTATTAAAATGAACGTTATTTTTATTTTTGACCAAGCGAAAATAACAAAAGATTAAATATCATATCTTTACATAAAGTTACAACCATAATCACATGACCGGTTTGACCATCCTCTGTTAAAGTGAACCTTAATACTCGGTCTATGAATGAGGGCCATCCTTGAGAGCGAATAGGTCTATTGACCAATCCAGGAGCTAACAGAAAACGATTGATATTGACGCAATAACTGTGTGTGTAAAAAAGATTCCGAAACTTCTTCAAGCTACTGAAGGAATGTGAAATGCAGGAAGAAAAACACTTGCCGAAAAATTTATTATAAGATGGATGGAAATGAAAACAAGAAACTTTAAGAACACTGTGTGTAAACAAAACTTTATGCAATGTTGTATAAGGGTTTTAAGCGACGTAATAATGATATAACAAAGGAATTTGCCTTGATAAAGGATAATTAAATACTATAATCCTTTGAAGAGTTCAATTGGTGCATTGAAATTTTAACACGTAAAAATCAAATTTTAAGCGTCAATAGATGATTGAAGAGGAAAATAAAAATATTAATGAAATATGAAACAGAAAACGGCTATATGAGATACTGTTAGGATGGGAAAATTGAAATATGAAGTAAAACAATAAATGTAAAGAGAAAGACCGTGAGGAAAAATGTACATACGTAGACACTAAATTAAGGAAAATAAATAACCAAAGAAAGAGAGATACGGCTTTACGAAGTATGAAATTCATAAGAAATTGAAGATAAGAGCAATGCCAAGATAACACATTTTTTAAGACATAAAGCCAATTATTTAGTACCCCGGACTATACATTAAAAGATTTAAAACTATTTTCTAGTATTTTTCCAACGATTCCTTCTATAAAAAATATTTATTTGGTAGTCAATATCGACTACCCAAATATTCCTCTGAGCAACAGCCATGAATTAACTATGATAAGCGGAAAAGCCGAGCAAATGGCCCCTGATGCCAAATGTATTGCACCCTTGCTTTCTTTCTTCCTAAACAGGATAAGTTATGGAGTTAACTCCTAATTTTTCAGACTTCCCTCTTCGCCACCGAATACCGAACGCCTTTTTTCTCGGGGAAAAGGAAACACGTATCCAAATAGCGGATATATATCCCTCGACAACATTCTTCAAACGCACTGAGCCTAACTAATTATAACAAGAGGCTCGCAAAGAAAACACGAAAAAAAAATCCCCCAATATTTGCATTGGCCAGCTGAGGCCAACTGGAATTAATATCGAAGATACGAAAGCAAATGCTGCTCCGTCCAGAAAGAGAGAAAGCCTTGGCAGAAAGGGTGGCATAATCCTCTTTTTTCACTCTCCCCTTCCGAATAACAGCAGCTTTTATCACCCGCTAACACCCTCGGAAGGGAAAGAGAGGTAAAAAATGGCCCGATTCTCAAACAACAAACTCCCTTCCAAGCAGTTTCAATCACCGGATTAAATATCTCCGTCCCCGGTGACCGGACTTGCAGGACCAACTACGCCACCGCTTTATTAATTCGCCAAATGCACCTGAAGTCCTCGGAAAATATTCACTGGATTCTGTTTCAAGTGCTTCGTTGTCTAACTTTTCCGTATCTTAAGACGGGATGTTCAGGTCCAACTCCCGATCTCCCTTTGCCAGACGAGATTTTTTCCGTTCCCTCGGAACTGTGCTTGGTTCGAAGAATTTTCGCAAAAGTTATTTTTAGCGTGCACAATCAACTTCTTGTTCCACATCAGGGAAAAAGCCACTAATTTTCTTGAGAGTTTCGGAAGCGGAAAATTTCAATTACATTCAACGCAGAATTTAATTGATATATAAACCAAAGCAAAAAGTATTTGGAGATATTAACGCCTCACTAATTGCCCCTTTGGGAGCAGAGGGCCAATACCCAAATATATCCATCTATATTTCCATAATTCCATCTGTATTTTTATTTTCAAAGAAAGCAAATAGCTCATAAATAAAAACAGTAGAGACATCTTCAAATTTCAAACGGTGTTTTTACCTAAGAGAAAAAGTTTATCTACTGAAAGTAAGAATATACCGGTGTAGAAAACATTCACTAAATTGTATGAGAGATGAAATACAGTAAGAAAGGGATATTTTTTAATTTTAAGATTAAGAAAGAAGAAGATTTGTCCTGTGTGCAAGAGTGAAATATATACTTGCATTCATGGCAACAAAGGAAAGAACCATAAAACCAATGCCTCATACTTTGAGAAAAAATAAGTAAGAAGGTGTCAGCACAGATGTGTGGACTAACACGCCTATATTCTCAGATATCTATCTTAATATGTCAACAAATTTATCTATATCTCTTTTTAAAAAATCGTTATTCTAAAAACATGTATCTTACCTCAACTTTCCGAAAATATATTCATGACATCAAATTTTATTATAATACATTACATTATCAGAAAATAGAGTGTTAAATAATTATACCTTATAAATGGCTTTAAAATTTACTTTAAATAGCATTAACACTCCTTGTCAATATTACTAACCAAGTTAAATGTTTCAGGGTTAATTATTCAATAATATTCGTTAATTTGTTGCGCCTTAATATAGATAAGCGACAAAGATAATTTTCCGAGAAAGAAAAAAGTGAACATATAGAGAAATTTCAATTCGAAATAAGTTCCTTCATCAACAGCTATATCTGCCTCCCATTCTATTTTACCATTAAAATCGAAACGAGCATTCGGAATGATTCGGCTAATCCCAGCAGAAAAATAGCTCCTGATTCAGTTTCATTAGATCTTCCGAGTATAAAATTCTACCTTTAATAATTAATCCCTATTATTTACGTTCGAGCCGGCATACATCGTTTTTCTCTTTAGATTATCCACGCATAATGAAGTGGACGTTTATCAACGTCTTGAAAAGGAAATGCGCAATTAGAAAAAGCGTAAATTACATTTCGAATTAAAATTCCCGATCGACCTTTTTCGGAGAAAAGGAGAACATATGAACAGTTAATCCTCCGTTTATAATAATATAGCACCTTTTTAACAAAGGAGGGACACGCTTAATTACCGAAGCCCCCTTGTTTTTATTATCTTAGCCAGGGCTCCTTATGGTCTCGAGGCACATAAGGGCACGTTTCGAACCCTAAATCTCATTCGACTGAGCTAACATACGAGCATGCCTTTTTCTCATTTCGCTTCGTGTTTTTTTTCCACGGGGGAAGTAGTTTCGAAGCTGGTTATATATCTGAGTTTGCGAATAGCTACCAAGATGTCAGCGCTCCCGATTCCGGGAGCTTCTATTTAATTTGCGAGGGTATAAAAAATTATGCCTTTGGTTCTCGGATTAGAAGAGATTTCTGCCTTGGGAGGAGGGGAAATTCGAAGCTTTGGGAAGACATTAAAAGCGTGAAAAAAATGGATCCTCTGCAGCCGATTAATGCCATTCGGAGAGATTGGCCCGCAGTCGTCCCCTCTCCACGAGCGAGGGGTGTGTCGAAGACTTTTAATTTTAAGAGGGAGAAAGAATCTAATGTCACATTATAAAAAGAGATGATGTTGCAGAAGGAGGGAATGGAATGAGTTGGAAAAGAAGATACGGGAAATAACGGCGTGTGTGAAGGAATAGGAGATGGGTAATGTAAGATAATGAGGAGAATATGGAGAGAAATATAGAAAAGAGAATGAAAAGAGATGAGTAAATATTAGACTCGAGTAAAACAAACATTATACATAAAGAGTTTTTGTGGAAAAAGTAAAAAGCGTCTCTTCATTCTATAAATACAGTAAAACATGCTTAAAGCGCTACCGCTTAAGACCTTATCCCGCTTAATAAGCGGTTTTCTCTATCTCCTGGTCCTTTTCACACTAAACACTAAAAATATATCTTAAAATTCTCTGCTATCAGCTTATAAGGCGGATTTTTCCTTTCCAAGATTCACTGCAACTCTCTATAGTTTACTTCGCCGCAGTCTATAGACCAAAATGTCTTATTTAATCCTCCACTGTTTGGTAAAAATTCCCCTGATGTTGTTACTCCGTAACGAAACCTAGGTCATTTTAATAAAAGAAATTTTGTGGGCTCTACCAAGTGAGCTTTTCTTTCTGTGTGATTATAGAGGAGTTTTACAATATCCCACATAAATCCGTCATGTTGATAAAAAATTGTTTCATTGTAGAGTTATAAATGACCAAAATTCAACAACAAAGGAAGACAATAGAGTGACCTTCATACGAAAAGCAGACCATTCTTTAAAATTATATAGGCAACCAATAAATCTAACAATTGTTCGTGGACTCTCTGCATATCTACATCATTCACAAAGAAAGCAAAAGAGAAGATTCCTTTTTTAGGCGATAAGAGCTAATTTGGAAATTTGTTCTTCTTTGATGTTCCGGTTATAACGCTATCCTACTTACAACGCGATTTCCAATCAGCTCCCTGAAATGCATCTTGACCGAGTTTTACTGTATGTATGTTTCATCGTATGATTGGAGAATATCTTATCTTTCTGAGATTCTCTTTCAAAAATACTCCTAATTAAATGGAATAGAAAATAAAATAATTATAATACGAGGACCATACAACCATAACATTCAGATTTAAGAGCTGTTGAGTGAACTTAAAAGCAAATATGTTTCTGAGATAGTTAAAAATATTAACTGATATTTGGTGGAAATTCATTTTAAATCAAATGAGAATTAAGTTTTACTTTCCAAAAATTTTCCACAAAAATTGTGGAAAGTAAACCTTTTAATTGTCATTTGATTAACTGAGATAGGACCTTGGAGAAAAGAAATTAAAAATATCCGAATTCCTACATATCCTCTCCGTCCAACAAAATGTAAAATTTACGGCTATCAAATGTTTTTCCCCATACTTGAATACGTTCAAACACCACGCGTAGGCAGAAATTCAGTGTGTGCTGAAATTCAATTTTGGAGAGGGGGAGGGAACAAGAATCTGAAATCGGAATTGACTTTTAATTTATAGCATCGAGATGGAAGTGAACGAGAGGCAAAAACGTTGGATAAGGTTTGAGGGAATTAAGAGAGTTTACGAAGAAAAGGAGGAATAATCCGAGTGAAATAACTCGCTTTTGGGGAGGAGTATAAACGGCGAAGGAAGAAAGAATAAGGGGGAAGGGGAAGTTAAAAAAGCGGCTGCCATTCATATTATTCATACTTCTCCACTCGCTCTACCCTCGCTTCATTTTTCATTTAAGTTTAATTCTCGGAACCATAAAGTCTGTCATCGATATGAAATGCATTCATTTTCAAATCGAGGATCGGTTCGTGGGGGAATTGGTCTCTTGAGGGGGGCGAGGGCTTTTTTTTCACTTCGCTCGACTTTCTGCCTTCTGAATGAGAAAGAGGAAAGGAAGGAGGAATTCCCGAAGAACTATTGGATACCGGCAGCTCTCCCTCCCTCCTTTTCTCCATCCACCTCTTCTCCTTCATCTTTCATGAGTATACGGAAAATGTTTCACACTCGAGTATATATACTTACTCCAACGTCATGAAGAGACCACGTAAATCTTATGGCACTGTGTATTTCTTACGGGAGTATGGTGCGCGATGTGCGTATTGCTCTATCAGAAATTCATCTTACACTATGTTGAATTCCTTCGAAATCGATTATCGCCGACTTTCTTTTGTATGCAAAAGTCGCAGCTCGCGCCATTCCCATCAATAAGTAAGTAATACATGGGGCCGTTTGATTTATGTAGCCTCTTTATGACGTTGCACGAAGTATAGATAGTATGATAACTGAAGATATTTATTATTTAATGGATATAAGAATGATAGCAATGGCAAAAGAAGGATATCAAAAAAGGAAGCAACTCTGTGAACCAATGAACAAAGAATTGAGGAAGAGGCTAGCGAAATGTTGTATATGGAGTGAGGCATTCTATGGATCAGAGGCTTGGAAAACTAAGAAAAAGGATCAAAAAAAATCTGAAGTATTAGAGATTTGGATATGGAAGAAGATGGAAAAGGTGATTGTAAAGATAAAGTGAAAAATGAGGAGATATTTAGGAGAATAGATGAATATGATGAAAACGATTAGAATAAGAACTGGGCGAGAAAAGATTGTTTGCTACGGACAGGAATAGAAAAAAAAGATGGAGGAAAAGTGGAGATGGAAAAGAAAGCAGATAAGAAAGTAGATGGAAAATACGAAAAATGGAGCGATTATCTCAGAGAAGAGTAGAGGTGGAATCAGTGAGAAAGCCGAATTGGACAGAAAAACATGAGTGAAAAAAATTATCCATGAAGTCAATGGCAAAAATCGAAAATTTCTTATCTCTACTGGTCCTTTTCCACCTTATTCTTGTATCGTATCCGTCGAATTTCAAAGGCCACATCTCGTACTTTTCATCGCTCTCATTTCTTTTGTTTTCCCAACATAAATCCCCCCCAACTTCCGGTCCAAGAACGGAAAACCTTTTCACTTTTGTCATCCCTTTTTAACGCTCTGGAAAAACAACGAATAATTCTTCCCTCGATTTTCCTCCCTATTTTTCTTCCGCTTTTTCTTCGGCATCTTCCGAAATCGTTCACACTCTCCAAAAACTCACTCTACCATCTTTAATGCTCCCGACAAACTTTGATGAGTTTTACATTGGCTCGTAAAAATTTCTGGAAAACGTTTCCATATTACCATTCCACGCAGTCCCTTTCCGTGTCCACCCCTCCGGAAACATTATTCCCATCCCCTTCCGGAAAAAGGCCCCTATTTTCCGCTTAAGGGAAGGACGAGGTCAAAAGAATGTTCTCGCTAAAAACAGCGACAGTCATTTTACATCGCCGTTAATGTTATCCCTGCGATCATCTTTGCTATCCGCTTTTCCGATACCATGTCCGTTTCTATAAGTCACCCCAAAGTTTGATATATGACTGCTAAAACTAGCTATATGCCGTGAATTTTTATTGCATTCTTCCGATTACTTTTTGATCATCCACTCTACAACTCAAATCTTCCTATTCTTAGGCCATGACTCCTTACGCTCGATTATTTTCTCAAATTATATGTATTTATATATACTTCTATGTATTTATATACCATATCACACATCACGACCCGATCTGAAGCACATGATAATCACACGTATTCTGCTTTACGGCGTTCGGGGATGAAATATTAGCGGGATTGGTTGTTAATCTAAATCATTAACCGGATTATTTATATATCAATAAAAAATATTTATTAAAACTCCACTCCGCTTGAGGCTAATATAAACAAAATATAAGTCGCAATGCTAAATAAAATTTCATCAATTATACGGCAAAAAGAGGGAGAAAAAGCGACAGAGAGAAGATAAAGAGACATAGCAAAGTGTGGGTAAAAATTTCTGGAAGAACGAGAAAAAGAAATACCTTTAGTTAACCTTTTACAAAGGGCAAACCTAAAATTTCACGTATCTACACGAGTAGGGTCAAATTTGACCCCAATTTTTTTTTCCTCTTGCGAGGTCACCGAGTTTACATTCACTATATCATCTCATGAATTACATAGATTAAGATATTTATTAGCTAATGTTTTTTAATAATAACCTCTAATCGACATCTAAACGCTAGAGAAGTTCCTAAAACTACCGTACGCAAAAATCAGACTATTAATTTTAAATATCATTTACTAAAATATGTAATATACATCAGCCTAGAATACAACATGTAATTTAATACTGAATAATATTTTTACTGACCTCATTGTCAAGGAGACCTCTCAGGTGGAAAAGTATAATTGTAGAAAATATCGCAATAAACAATCATAAAATCAACATTTTTGTTTCTGATGGATTATTGAAGTAAATTTCTACAAGTTTACTAGTCTCATGTAAATAAAGTAGACGTCGTACGTAAAATTTTTCATTCACAGACAAGTGGGGGAAAATGAAGTCCATTCAGAAACATTGAGCTTTTTAAAGACTCGAAAGAAATTGTAAAATAACTTATTTCTTGCAAAACATACACTAGTACAAAATATGCAACTATTTAAGATGTAAAAGAGGAATATTTTCGCAGTCAAAAAAGAAAATCAAATCGTAAGGTCAAATTCGACCCCGTTTGCCCACTAAAAGGTCAATTGATAATAATGATCAACTCCCGTTCCAAGTGATATCCTACAGCTAGAGAGCAGATTGTATACAGAGTATACTAATTTATCTTTTAGTGGATAATCTTAAATTTCCATTAAAATGTCACTGGAATTAAAATGTGTTTGGATTCGCTCACCTTATGATGCTATTCTGGCAGAGAAACTGGCCGTTGAAGTAAATACTGCGTAAGAATTCAAAGATGTTTCCTTTTTTGAGTTTCATTCAGTACACTATTGAAAGCTCTTCGAGTCTATTTCACGCCTCAAAATTTCCTGAAATAAAAATGCATTTGTATAATATTTTAGAATCTTCTTCGATAATATTCCAAACTGCATTAAAATAAATAATATCTCTAAACTTTGAAGTTAAATATCTAAAACAAACTCTACGACCTAAACAATGTTTATATTGAGATACAAATGGAAATTTAGCTCACATAATCCCTTTCATTTACATCTACATTGATACTCTGAAAGTCGCCTTTCTGCATGTAGAAGAGGGCGTAAAAACCGAGCGTTCGAACTGTTTCTTTAGTTTATTGTTATTGCGTATGGCTCGCGGTCTTGTCTAAAAGGTCTTGTCTTGGCATCCATTTCTCTTGTTTTACGTCCATTGACGGATCGGCTGAAGTAACAGAGAGGTCACATAATATCTATTATGTTCCCTAAAAAATCAAAATGCACAACACATAAGAATACAAATAACTTTTAAAATTACGTGTTTACAATTTTGAGTGTTCATAACTGATAGAAACATTGCCAAAGCAGTACTTGAAAAGTACATAATTATGAATTTTTACTTATAATTACGAACAATTATATGCTTAAAGATAATTTTAGCACTTTTGATAGAAATAACTACGGAATAGAGAATTTTGCATGGGGTTTTTAAGGAGGGAATAATGCACGCGGAGGCGGTAAACTATTTCCCGAGATGATGCCTTTCACTTGAACGTGTTTGGAAATTTATCGAGATCCATAAGGCAAAACTTTCTTTCCTGCGTGTCGCGCTCGCCAAAAGGTGTTGGCAAAAAGAGGTGGGTTCGACTTGAGCAGTTCTTAAGTTGGGAGTGAGTCGACGGAGATGTGGATAAAGAGGCACGTAATTCCAGGGGCCATTAGGAAGCAAATGAAAGATGCGAAAACTTTATTGTCAAGGGGAAAAGAAAGAGAACATATTCCAACGGCAGCGCATTATCGACAACGCCCCGAACTAATTTGCTCCTTCACGTGGAGTGCGAAGAATGCTGAAATATGGCCGTCCTTTGGCAATCATTTCCTACTCCGATTCCTCCTTAACACTTTTCTTCTCCCCTCTTGCTCTCCTCCCTTCTTATAACCATTCTCCTTCTTATGCTATCGAGAAACGCTATCGCTTTTTCTCTCGCCCCAGAAAAATAATCTAGAGGATGAGTTCACTCGATTCAACTATGAAAATCGTCGAAAGACTCGACTTTTTTCTGTGATAAAGTATCTAAAGTATCCTCATTATATTTTAGCGTAAAAAGCAGTGAAAAATGCTAATGAGATCATCAGGAATCTAATTCATTTACACCTACGTTACTATCCTGAAAGCCGCCCTCCGGCGTGTCGCTGGGGGTTTAAACAATAAACGTATGTGCTACTTTTTAGCTTTTTGTTACTAGCATATCGTTCGTGGATAGAATGAGTACTTGGGAAATGAGGATAAGATTTCAACTTCATTTCTTTTTTTTTAATTATATATCACGAAATGAGCTCTTTTTGCAGCGAAAGTGCAAGTTATTTTTTAAATATAACGAAAAATATGTGGTTTCCGGAGCCAATTTTCCTTTAATTTATGTAATATCTGGAAAAATAAGACGTTTTCGGAGCAAATTTCACCTTCATTTGTTAATTTTTTTGTATATCTGACAGAATGAGATGTTTTTGCAGAGAAACTAAATGTTATTTTTGTTAAATATCACTAAAATGAGTAATGGCTTATCCTAGAATCTCTTTCTCTTATTTTCCGCTTATTTTCGGATCGGTCGAAGTAGCAGGGGGTCGCATAATACCAATTACGTCCTCTATAAAGGTACTTTCTTTGAATTAATCGAGTGATCGCAACCTAGCTTCTAGTCGTCTTTCTTTCAAGGATTCCCAACCAGCATCTGAAGGGTATCTTCGTAACGCTTGCCTTCGTCTTCGCAAGTGAATACTTATTCAATTATTTAGCTATTAGACCTCCTTAGATTTTTAATGGTAATGGTTGTTCTTGTCTGGTCTCTCCTAATGGTTTCCAATAGTTTTATGAATATTTAAATTTTTAATATATCGATAGATTTCTACTGGTACGATCAAAATATACTAGTGTATATCCGTTTTAAGCATTCATTTCCTTTCACTGCTCTTACTAGTATTTCTGTCGCTTTACGTGCACATTTTATTAAAATTGTGCGCAATAAGAAGAAGATTTTTCGCACGATAATTTTTGTTGGTGTTCACATAGAAAATGGAAACTGAACAATACTATTCTGAATAAAAAAGACTAGTGTCAGCTCTAGGCAAAGTAGCCAAAAGCTATGGCGGCTGAATGTACATCAACAAAAATATTTCCTAAGCATGATTATTTTTCGGAACGTATTATCACAAATCCAAAAATCAAAAAGTATTAATTCAAACTGCATTGCTTAGACTACAAAACATTATCATTTAAGTTCATTCATGTAACTCGCTAACTCTTTTTTTTATTATAATTGATATGTTACACACTGCAGAAGATTCTACAAGACCGGCAATGATTGCTACACCAAGTATAGCTAACTGACAAAACTATGATAACATATATGCTATGATAACATATATGTTATGAAAACATATGATGTTATAAAGGACATCTAGATCAGTTTGCAACAGCCGTAAGTATAGTCCGCGGGCAAGGTCGCTCCATCTGGGCATAGAAGATCTTAGTAATTCAGTTTGTAAGTTATAATTAAATAATAATGAACTTCATAACTAACACAAGTACCTTAAATGCTAACTAAGCGTTTTTAATTTTTATATAAAACAATTATACAAAGGTAAACGTTTAACGAAATAGTTCTCCGCAAAATATAAACACAATAAAACCCGTAAACGCTCCCGCTTAAGACGCTGTTGTCTCTCGATACCGGTCCCTTTTAAACTACACTCACGCTTACAAAAATTCCTCTTAAGACTACACACTTATAAGGCGGACTTTTCCTTTAACCATTCCAAACCGCTATAGGCATTCCTCATTTGTCAATAGGCCATGATTGTTCATATTATTCTTCTCTGATTGTTTTACTTGACCGCTTCCATTTAGAATTTGACAGGTATCAACTCTGAAACAGCTCATTAGCTACTTTTGAAAATTATTGCAATCATATCGTCGGTTAGATGTTGTAATATGTTTATAGTAGGAATTCATGAAGAAAAAATAATTATTATTTTCCACAGAGAAGTTTTTAATCACAGTCGGCCGACGGTGGATTTTGTCACCCGCCGGATTTTTCTAAAATCTGTCTATTTCTGGCGATGGATCTGAAAGTAGCAACAAATGGAAACTAATTCACTTGCAATGACAATAGTACTTGAGTGTATATATCACTGAAATAGTACTTGGTTTGACGATATATAAAAATAAAAATTCCACATTATCTATGCTTTATGAATGCTTCATTTCATTCTGTCAAATATTCTTTTTCCTTCCCTTGAGTAAAATTAGTTGATTATAAAAACGATATATAAATCAATTACCGAGAACGCCACAATCAAACAATATATTTACATACTATACCTCCAAATACTATTCATTCTAACATCTCATACAATTCATAATTCAATAATTTTTCACTTACTGGCGCTTGAAAAGTCTTTTCCTACTATCTTCCGACCTAATAATTTAATGTCCCGCTGAAAGACTACGAAAACTTTTCCTGAAATAAGAGAGGCAAGGTCCACGTTTCAGCAAAGTCTGAGAAAATACGGAATAATAAAGCGACAAGATATCTTTCCTGTCCCAACATATCCCTTAGGATACTCTTTCCTAAATTTTCATGAGCGAAAACATCTGATAATTTGCAAGAACGCGTAATATGGAAAACAATAATAATAAGTCGTTTGTGGCCCTTAGTTGAAAGCAGCGAAACTTAACTTTTCATTTATACCACTGGAAAAATCCAAAATCAATTCGTCAACTCAACTAATAACCTCTCGTTACCAGGGAAACCCCTTTGCCCTACCCTTAATTCGTAACAAGACCTATACTATCATTTCAATATAGAAATTCTATATCATTCAGAAACCAGTTTAAAAATCTTGTGGAAGAAGCCGAGGTATTAACTGAATACTACTAACAATACACTAACTACTTCGATTCACATTAATACGTACACTAGGGAGACATATGTCACAAAAAAGAAATCTAATTAAGTACATACTTTTCAGTTGAACGAAAATCCTTAAATACCGTATGAATTACAGAAGTGCTTCAACAGATTATACGTTTTGTCACAATCAGTATATGCCTTCCAATATCTTCCGCTGTCTTTTTTGCATTTGTTTTCGTTATTACAGCAGAAGGAAACGAATGGTTGACGAAATTTTAGTAAAAACTTTATAATTAATCATGGCATGATACAAAACGAAGGATAATTTTAACCACATGATTCGCATTATTAATAGTAAACTTAAATTTCATCATAAATAACAAAGGAGCCAAGATCTCCAAAATGTTTATAGTCACCTTTATGATGATTTTATTATTTGATTAATATGCTAATTGTATAATAGTAATGATTAATTTTTAACATTCAACAGAAATGAGGTCAAATATACACCGTATAAAAAATTATGCAGATAATATGAAATTCGAGAAATTATTTTCCATGCTATTTCAATGCCGTTGTTTTAATACATGTTTGATAGGTTTCAAGATGGATGACAAATTCTGGCTACAAGTATTTTAAATATTAAAATCAACTTATTCACAATAACTTGTACGTTATGATAGTAATATGACGATATTGACATTATTGTATTGGTTATTTTGTTGTAAATCGCTATTTCATAGGCCATCAATTTTAATAAAACATTCAATTTTTAATAAAACACCTATCTCTCCAATTATTTCTACTATCATTTTATTTCGCATTCTCTGAAGCCTTGAGCAAAATTAGATCACGAACTATTGATAGGTAAATTAAGTATCTTATTCTTACCATAACAATTATTAATGGCGTGCAGCAGATTTCAGATAACTTCATTTTGAATGTTTGATCATCGTCGCCCACAATTTGGATTCAAAGAGAGCAAAGAGAACTATGATTTCCCTCTCAGTTTCAACTTGTTACGTAGAATCGCCATCTTCTGACATCTACCGGATATATGCGTAAGTAAATCATCAACCTACCGCGATTTGAAATTCGTAAATAAGTGAGCAAAATCACCTGAGAAAGAAAAATGTGGAGCATTATGTCTTATTGGTACATTAAAAATCACTCGTATGTTTCCATGATTAATGGTAAAAGTGATATAATCAGCAAGAATTATTTTTCCATTTTCTCATATCAAAGTTGCAACTTATAACCTTAACAGATGAATTTCATGAAGCTAATTGAGGTATTCCTAATAAGCGTATCTTATATATAAATAAGCATTGATCCGTTCTTAAGTCATGAATTTCTTTTGACGGTAAACATCTCTCTTTTGGTTCTTAACGTGACGATGTTGCGTAATATTAACTTACATGATATTTCCCCCACAAACGAAAAACAATCCCAATTATATATCTGTAATAAAAGAATTGCATTGTAAAGACAACATCAATAGTTCAAAGTTAATGGAAGGTGATTTTTTGGTTTAAGTTAGCATATTAACCATCCATCATGCATAAAGATGACACTTTTTATCCGATTCATTAATGGATCTAGGAGCTTGTTTCCCATGAAAATGATGTGAATCATGAGTGATTTTTGCTATGGTCAGAAGCATGGCTGCCATTGGCCTTTTTAGTTCAGAACAAAACATCAAATCCAGGATAATATTATGTTGCAATATTAATCAATTGAAATAAATATCCCTATTAATCCATACTATATTAAAAATCTTAATAATACAAATTTAGTGGAGGATTATTGTTTTCGCCTATTTTCTTGGGTAGTTAGTTTTATTTTTTAATGTTGGGGCATTGGATTATATTGTATCACCAAGGTATTTCGTACCCACATGGTTAGAAGCTGCCATATATCTGCATATATCTGTAATTCCACAACAGTGACTAGTAACTTGGCCATCAAACAGAATAAATTCCATTACCATGCGCTCTCTAGGGATTTCTTTTATCCATCATGTCACCTTTTCCTCCTTAAGTCATAACTTTTGTCAATCTCATAAGAATTACTATTCAATGAAAGTGATTTACTGAAAGAAAAACTGCTCTTAGGAAATATTAAAATTATTTGTGTTAAATATTCAGAAACTAACAAACTCAAATATTAATCGCAATTAACATAGAGAACATGGGAAGTTACTCCAGTAGGCTTTCAGGAGCCTTATCTATGCATTGAGTCTCTGAAGTCAAAGTATGAACATTCAGAGTTATGAAAAAGCATTATTAAATAAGCAAAATAGCATGGAACATTTTAAATTTACTAGTGAACTTGAAAATAATCCTATACTAATAATCTGCAAACATCATTGACAATTTCCACATTTAGAGCGGTCACACTATAAGAATGTACATGACCTTTTCCCCGTTCTTATGATAATTCTATCCTTCTGGATTAGAGGGGTTGGCTGTTAAAAACCCTCAGCTGGAGATGGTAAACTTCCATAAACTTACTCCCTCCATCTTCCTTTTCTTTATCTTCTGTGCATTTGCATGCATCCTTAGAGTACAACCACTTTACTCAACTATGGTTTCCCAACAATTAAAATCATACTTCATACTGTCATAACAAAAAGTCATTTTCTTATCTATGAGAAATTTCAACATCCATAACTCAGAAAGAATTAAATGCAATACCCCAATGCCAATCTCAGCAGCACTCACTATCCCAAGAAAACCAAGACCTAGATTTGAATCCCGGTCATGGCATGTTTGTTTTGCAGAATGAGTTGATTTTAGGTCATCTTGTTAGACTATATTCACCCAAAATAAAATTATGCTTATCATTAAAGTATTAGCATCAGCACCAAGTACATCTCATTTACTGAAGGCTTTCTTCCTATTATCAATGGGGAAAGTAATTCAGCAGGTTCCTCAAACAGTACTTTTTATCTCAAAATTCATAAATCCAGAACTGGTCCTTGCACTAACATTATAATTGCAATTTCTTGACAATGGAAAAGAACTACTACTTTGAAAGCATTCTAAATAACTTACTACATTTCCAGTATCATGAATAGAACAAGGTGCTTATTAAAATGAGTTCACTAACTCACATTGCTGTCTTCTAAAATTGGATGCACCATAGCCAACCTGACTGCAACTTAAAGAGATGACTAATGCATCCATCCATAATGTGTACAATGATAAATTGAGAATGACTCACATTACTATAAAGTATCGAATAACCACAAAACCTTAATTAATAAAGCAAAATGCAGAAATTTTAATGTACAGTTTTTTGGTCAACTCCACATGACACAAGCAAAGGTGTATTGCCAATACAAAGGTAGATTTTCCCAAAACAACTTGTAGCTAATAGATCTCAAAAACAACAGAAATAAACAATAATCATGAGGTATACACTTCCACCAAATACAGGTCTTTAAAAGGAGAAACAGGAGTTCATTAAAGTTTCTATAATATATTGTGCTTCTATAAGTGGTCGTAAGGCACCGATATGTGTGCTCTTTACATGTATGCTTATATATTTGATAATATTACACTCCAAAGAATATTAATGTTTAGTAATTAAATATATAAAATTAATGTACCTTTTGTTCATGATATTTTCACTTATATTTAATTAGAAATTTCAATGCATAAAATAATTGACAAACTTGAGCCAAAAAATTATAATTTAGAAACATCATGTGCTCTTGCTTACAGAATGTAAAAATAAAATTCCAATGATGAAATTATCATAAATAAAATATTAAGAATGAAGCAGAACATGATACCCTGCAGTTACAGTTGTTAATGTAAGTTTTGATTACCTGTATTCCTTATATATATGTCAGTGTACTTCCCACAAGTGAAAGCAGCAATTTATTACATTGGGTAGGTAAATAAACATGAATATAAATTTATATCAAATCTGTTTTTTGAATTTGAAATGGCAGTATTGCTTATAAACAATGATAAGGCTTCATAAATAGACATAAATTTATCATTTTTGGACTAACTCTTTGGACAATAAACTGCATATAACTTATCACACACAAATTAAACTAACACAGAAATGTCTCCCCTCAGATAACTTTACCTTACAAGGAGATGGCTAAAAAGAGCTTGCAATTAATTCCTTCTCAAAAATGCCTGTTGCAGTAAAAGCCCATCCAACCAGCACCCATTTACAATCTGTTTTTGATGACCATCTACCACTTGTTCCTAATTTTGAGGGTTCAGATAAATATTAGTTAATTATTTAATTAACAGTCATGAATAAATTCATCCCAAAGTTAATGATACCTTAAATTTTTATAAATTATTTAAGAGAGGCATTCTTTTACCTTCCATAAACAGCTTGGAAAAGATCTTTAATCAATTCACATAATTATTCAAGAGTTATTTTTAGATTTAAAATTATATAAGAATAAAAACAGGAATGTTGAGGAATTACAGCAGCAGAGTTTTTTCTCTCTAAGAATATAATAAATAGATAACTACAAACAATAGCTGTTTAATAGAAAAACATTCATTTACCTGATTTTATCAGCTTCCTAGTTTATAATATTTCAGGTTTAAATCTCATCTAGAATTAACTTTCCTTAAGTTTTTAAAAAGACATAACTTCATTTTCACATGGCAATGTTTAAGATTAAATTATATGCATATCTTATGCCAAACTGAATGGCATTTCGTTCAAATTCTTTCAGTTTTATGACTGAAAGAACAGAGAATATTTGCACCATCATTGATCAATCGTAATCAGCAACAGAAAATTCTCAAAAAAATAGAAAAAACTATTCAAGCAAAAAACAAAGAAAGCATAACACAATTTTAGGTTTAAATTTCTTTATTTTTTCATCATGTAGATGTTAAAGATAGTGCATTAATAAATATATAAAAAAAGCTAGAAAATCAACTGAATGTGCACAACACATTTAAAATGGATTACTATGTTAGTTAGCAATGCTTTATAGGATTTTGGTAATAGTCGGTTAGTTCAGTAACCAAAAGACAAATATCGCTGCCAGAAAAATGGGCTTTTACTGCATTTACCACATCTCCACAGATAACTCTCAAAAATCATAAGTACTCCAAAAAATTGTTGTTAATATAATTGATACAATGCTGACAAAAACATCAGAATGTTCTGAAATTGCTTGTGCATACCTTGATGTATCCACAAACTTAGAATTATGGGGTTCAGAATGTTGATGGAAAGTACAAAATATTGTCAAATTTGCATTTTCAACACATAAATGCAATCCTTACCATAGATGGAAATACAAGGTAAGTGTGCATAAAATATTACAGGCAATGCTGCATCCACCACACATCCTAAACACAAATGCAGTCGACCTTAGAGTTTACCTGATTTCTTATCAAATTATGGTATTTATTCAATGCATCATTTAGTAAGCCTTCATGTGCTTGGAATTCAATATAAACCCATAGAAACATCCTCAGATTGCTACCTCAGGATATATTACTATCATCCAGGTAAACTTGCTATTTATATCAATTAAATACACAGTTCACATACATAATACAAGATAATTAGTTTATCTCGCAACTGGAGACTTGCATAAAATTAATCTAATCAATTTTTCTTGCTGCTTTATCATGCACTCATATTTTAAGATATTTCTGAGTAAAAATTACAAACACAGTACAGTTCAATTAAATCATGCCTACAAAGAGAAATACTCCTAGAATCTTCAATGTTTTTAACATTAAAATGGAAGTTTTTCAACCAAATGCCACTTTCTCTAAGGATCGACTGCATTGATCACAATAAAAGATTGACTGCCTCTGGTAAACAAACACAACCAACAAAGTTTAAGTGGCAGAAACAAGGTAATTTTCATATAAAACTGTTCTAAGAAAACCTGCCAGTGCACAGCCATTGTACAGTGAAAGAAATTTCAATGAGAAAGCGAGAGACCAAACGTCAGCAGGCACAGAAAACGACCTTTTCTCCACCAAAAGTAAGATTCCTTCAAAAGATTCTCTTCCATCAATTCGTTCTTCCTCTTCCCCATGACACATACACAATAAATAAAACTGGAGCCCAAAGCCAAAACATCGGAAGGTAACACTGGTCTCTTTCAAAAAGCCTCTTATGGTTTCTCAATATACTTGCCTTTACAGGAACATTTCACAAGATGGAGAAAGTAAAGAAGCCTTTTATTATTAATATTATTATTTAGCGGGGTTTATAAGGATGAGCAAGCCAAAATGATACCCCAACTTTTTTTAACAGCACCTTACCAGGTATGCCACTATTTCAAACGGTTTAACATTTCTCTCATCTGCCTTTCTGTCTATACCCACTCCATGACTCTCTCTTTCTCTCACACACACACTCGCACATTCACTCTCACATGCACTCTAAGAACACACACTCTCTGACACCCATTCACCAACTCAGTTAAAGCAGCTGCTCCTCAAAAGGTTTTCCGATGAATCGCTCGCTGACCTTCTTCCTCATATTCACGTTTAGATACCCACATTCTCTTGAAAGTGTCCAAAGACGCCAGAATGGACCCTCCAATCCATGTGGAATAGAGACGCTCCTGAGGAGCTGATATCTGCAAGAGACATCAAAACCATAAGCAAGTGGAAATACAAAAAGAAAGAAAAACAATACACCAGAATTATGCACATACTAGCTGCAATAAAAGCCTGTTGATTCTCAATAGAAAGATTAGAAGTAGGACTAAATTGAGCATCACTGTATGCACAGGAAAAATTTAATTTGCTTCTCTATTTGTAAATCCGATTGGCATAATCAAGAACAAGAAACTTCTAAATGGTAATATGCTTGCTATACCTGCTTTCACATAATCAAATTATATTGACATACTCTTTCTCTAATTCAAGTTTTCTTACTGTATGTGCCTCCATAACCTCTATTGTATGCCCCTATAGCCCCTCTGTACCTCTTTCTCAGTATAAAACTGAGCTAATGTTTTGCCTCAATCTTTCTCAACTACTTAGAACCATTTAGAAATTATTAAAGCTGCTTTAGCAAAAACCTACACAGATGTTAACCACCAAAAGAGATAGACCCTGCCAAAAGCAAAATTACAGAAAGTTTAACTCTCATACAAATACACTAGCACTTCCAACACAACATTGCAGCAGATTATAGATGGATTATTCATCTATCAAAAGAAATAAACTATACAGAGAGAGTAAATGAACTTTCCAAACATTCCTCATAAAAATTATAATTGAGAAGGGAAAGTAAAGTGCATGAATACTTCCTGAACCTCCATACAGGAGTAAACCGCAGATTTTTTCAATAATAAATGCTCCAGCTCACCTTTATCTTTATGTCTTTTGGTGCCAACTTTCTTATTTCTGCTAGTAATCTGTCTCCAAAACTCTGAAAATAATATAGAAGTAATTTACAAATAATTCAAAACAAGAAACTATTGTTCATATATTGTAAATCATTTTTAAATAGTCAATATTTTTAAAAGATATTTTCCATACCCTAAAAAGAGTGGATCCACCAGAAAGAACAATATTCTGAAACAGAAGCTTCCGGAGATCCATATCAGACTTTTGAATGGAAAACAGCAGCACCTCATGCAAACCTTCATACTCCTCCCCAATTAAATCTGGACGGAAAAGTACTTCTGGAGCTCTGAATTGGGCTGGTCCAATCTATCATAGAAAGAAAAAGAAACAATATAATAATCATTACAAACTCATTCTCTGGATATTTTCACAAGCTATGATAAGACAAATTTAACAATCCTATAGCAATGTTTGGTATTCATACTTCTAGACAATGCAGATTTAGAATCACATTCTAATATGAAGTTGTAACACTTTTTTAACACAGATCTAGAGGATATACTTATATTTACATTGATTCCATCACATCAGGAAAATAGAAATAGTAAACAAGAAATAGCTTTAAAAATTAACTAAGTCACACATTTGTACTTTGGTTACACAATAAATTCTATTTATTGGTCAGAATTTCTAAATGTAACAGCATAATTACTTTTACCACAATTCTTTCCTATGAAGTTTGTTTTCTAATTGGTTATGATTTAATATGCAAGAATAAATTAATTCTGTACAATGAGAAACCATTTTCAAGAATTTCACTGAAAAGGATAATGAATGGATCTTAGTAAATAAAATTTATTCCCTACAGCTTGATAGCTTCTAATAATCCTCAAAAGATAACTGAACCTACCAATCAATTTTAGAGAACATTATTGAATGTTCAGGTGATATCAGATAAATATATAATTTCTGCTGAGTGAATAATCTTAAGATTTAAACAAGATTTTGCTATAACGATTGAAGCCTTTGACAATAATCTACTCTCTTTTAAATACAGAAAAAAGCAATCTCCTATGGGCCTAAGTTGGTCCTAAGGTTGGGCAATCCCATTATTCAGACAGATTACCACTAATAAAATATTACAAATCTAGCTATTAAGCCATAATAAGAGATAAAAATCTTAAGTTTGGAATATACCAACCTAAAAGAAATACCATAAAATCTTATATACAATTATCTACATGAAAAATAGATCAGGGTACTTTCCTCTTAAATTTCCAAAATATACTTAACTAAAATCTTGATATTCTTTTCTGTCCTTTAACTCATTTTTACAACATGAAAGATTTTGGTGAGACATAGTGGAGCTCCTTCATGATCACAAAGCTAAACGAGCTAGGTTTCATTACAGAGTAACATCATCATCATTTAATAAAAGTTTTTATAGACTCTACATAGTGAGTTTTCTTTGTGTGTGAACATTTTTACAATTTACAAAGATCTTATTTCCTTTGGTATGAGTAAAAATTACAGAAATTTCAGAAGGTATTATGTCATGCAGGAAAAACTCTTAAAATACTGAAACACAAAGCTAAAAACTATAAATGCTTACTTCTAATGTGCTGCCATCTGGAAGTTTGTAAGGAACCTTTTCCGTCTCAAGGGTTTCTTCCTTCTGTGGATTGCTAGCCAAATAACATGCTCTCTCCTTGATTGTGCGAACTATTTCAAACTCAGCCGTTGTTCGGAAGTTATATCCCTCCTTACGAAGTAATATTCTGAAGGAGGAAAAAGGTGAATTAAATGAATATGTAAATAAATGAGATCCTTATTTTGGAAAAAACTGAGGATATAAAGTACTCTTCCATTTTACCTATCATTGATATAATAGAAATCATATTACTAAGTACTAATAAAAAAGATTTAAAATTAACAGAGATGTAGGAATCAATATGATGTGGCGTTACTTGGTGGAAAGCCATAATAAATTATAGAACTTTGTAATTTTCCACGTAATTTTTTTTTTAATATTGGCAACCGTTTTCGTAAGAGCTTCTTACATCTTCAGGCCTGAAGATGTAAGAAGCTCTTACGAAACCGGTTGCCAATATTAAAAAAAATTACGTGGAAAATTACAAAGTTCTATAATTTATTTATTTTTTAGAGATGTAGGATAATTTACCCTTAAATTATCAGTAGTATCCACCAAAGAAAAAGATCCAATAAGTCTAAAGAACAACAGGAGCTCAAAAGTTATGGAAACATTTCGCTGAAATTTACCTATGGTCTGTTTCTATGCAAATACACACAAACACAAAATCAATCCCCATTTGTTTCTTTCTATATCACAAAAATAGGCACATACCAAACTGTACTTCACAGAACTCAACACTTGAAAAGCTGATAGCCATGGTCCATAGTTTAATTTTTTTGGAAACAATAAATGGTTACATTCCTTTTAAAGGATTCTTGATTAGATTTGGTGACTTGGAAATATGCTATAGATTTCCTTTCCCATTTAGAAGTAACAAAAAATAAGCATGAACAGCAATGCATAAGTAGGTAGTAATTTAAAAGTAATTTAAATGTAATAAGGCATCTAATATTCTTCAAACTCCTATTTCTTAATAAATATCGTATAAATTTTCATTCCAATAACGTACCCTGAGGTACCCAGAGATAATCTATTATTACATTTTGTAAGGTGATTAGATATGCATATGAAGCCAAGTTTAAGAAAGAAATGGATTTCCTCTTAATTAAAATGTTCTTTCAAACTCCTGTGGAGGTAAATTGTGATAAGCTCCGGAAGTGAGAGACTAGTAGGTGGAAGGCAATTTTCTAAGAAATTGGTAAAACTGGTATGAAGAAGGGCTGGTAATGCAACAAAAAGCTAAGAATTAGTATACACTGAGAATTATGAGATTCAGGGCCTAAATAAATTATTTAAAAATTCACTTAGAGGAGTGTAGAACTAAGGCATGTGTTTATCAATGTTATATAATATTCAAAGAGAAAGACCAGGAGTTAGATGAGCTGAGAGAGAACAATGTCAGACGGAGAAGAACATCTCTAATCTAATGGAATAGAATATTTCTTTTAACCTTTGGAAGGCATATTTTTCTCAAAAAAAGGATGGAAGTTGTTTGCTCAAATATATTATGCCCAAGGTGGTGAAAAGTAAAAACAAAATCATCATTAAACTCAATTACATAATCTGCAGGGAATGAATGTGTTAAGAATAGATTTGTTGATTGCAATTCAGGTATTACTTGAGCAGTAGGAAAGAATAGTACAAACTATGAAAGCAATCAGGACTGAAAACAATGGTATTCCATAATTGGATGCAAGGAATTTTAAATCAGCCAATATGAAAGTGTGGCAATTAGAATAATGAGGGAATGTATTTTTTATATTCAGTAAAGCATCACAAAGACACAATATTCCTTACGACAATGTGTATCACTTACAAAAGAATAGCATACAGTGTAGCAATATACTGCTATATCAATATGTACCAAAAAGAAAGTTGGCAAAAAGTTTTTGAAAATGCTTTCAGCATAGTGTAACACTGATACTGGTTAGTACAGAGTGATTTAAAAAGATTCAGTTCTATCAAAAATGAATGAAACATAAAATAACTTTTCAAAGAAAAGGGAGACTTCATTGTGATTTTCTTTGCACCAATGTTTATACGTTAACCTCTTAAGCATAAGATGGAATACATCATTGTAGATATAAACTACAATTGTAAATCTAAAAATTTCATACACAGTGTGAAAGGCTTGAAAATTATCACCAAAATGTTTAGATTTTTTTACTTCACATTATGAAAAAAAATCAAGTAAAATTTTAGATGCTGCATTTCAGTTGCATTTAAATTCCTATAGAAGCTTTTAAATCTTCAATGAAGGGGTAAGAATCATGATGTTTCTGGAGATCAAAATTAAAGGTATTTCATCCCCTTGCCATCAGCATCACTCATTTGCCCTTAAAACTTTGAAGACATATTTAAGAAAAATCTAAATAATATCTAAAAATCTAAATAAATCTAAGATTTATTGTTGAAATGATGAGAGAAATGCTTTATTTTTGGTTCTTATTGTATAAGAAAAACTTTGAGTATGAAAGTTTCTGAGGAAATACTGAATGTATTCTTGGTGTAAATTCAAGACCATTAAGTTAGTTATAAGAGCCAAAAAGGAGGAGTTAGGGTGCACAAACTTCTGCCTACATGTGAAACTTAGGATTATGAAAATGACCTTCTAAGTCTTGAAAGTCAGCGAACCAGGTGCTCTGAACACAGCAGAAGTTCAAACCATGACAGCCTTAATAACAACAGCTAAATAATAAATGAAGTGTAGCTTCCTACAGCTCCTAAATAGTTGGAGTCACAATGAAATTTAACAATGATTTTCCCATTTTTCCCACAACCACCAGGAATATCCTTACACCTTTAAGTTATTCCAAGGGAACTCAGGGAATTTATATGCATATATATGAGAAAAATATATCTGAAGAACTTTGCTGCTCCTCCAAGCAAGATAGTAGACCAGTATGAGAAGGTAAATAAACAACATTTTAGGATATTCAGGAGAAAATGCTATGGCAGGTGAAAGAGAAACAGTTAATTGATAGGAGAACGATTTCCATACCATCCTAATTTTTACACACATTTACCTATGCCAAGGGATATTGATACTTGTACATAGAAAAAAACACAAAATACTTCATAGATAGCATTTTCTTGGGAAGTATTTTTACAACTATAAATAAAATTAAGTAAACCTATAAAATACATTTGATTTTAAAAGGTAATGAGGAATACTTCATTGAAAAAATGACAAAAAGCTCAAGAATTATAGACAAGCTCTGAAAATTACTACACACTACAGGAAAAAGTGACGAGACAGATAGGCAAGTCTGGCAACTACCACGAGGATGAAAGTTATATCTATGATTTATATATAATCATAAAGTTTTAGGGACACACAAAAAAGAGATCCCTTACTTCATAATAAAAGATCTGTTTGATTGGCCAACAAACAGGAGGAAGAACTCATACTAATTCAACTAATGTAAGAACAAAAATTGACATTGAGACTTAAGTTAGCAGCAATAAACATAGAAAGCAAGTTTTGAAATCAGGCATTGAGAGAATTAAGTTACAAATAAATTAGATATTTTGACATACCTTAAATATCTTGTGACATCCCGTCCAGCAATGTCCACCCTCATGATGCTATGAGGCATAGCAAAACCTTCATATATGGGCACTGAATGAGTCACTCCATCACCAGAATCAAGCACTACTCCAGTTGTTCTTCCTGTTGCATACCTTAATAAAGATGAAAGATTCACATTAGTGTAACTGTATCACAAACAAAATAAATTACATACATTTAATTGGGAGAAAATGAACATATACAGTATAACCTGTTTGAGATATTTTTCAGGGGATCAAAAGAAAACTGAGTTATAATCAGGATAGCATTATGGCCTGGATATTACAAATGTTCATTTCTTTTACATCAGAAAACAAAATGGAAGTGTTTCTAAACTATTTAATATTTAAATGAGCGCTTTACACATGAAAATGAAAAGGAATCCTAATTAGTTTTCTTTCCTTGGCACATAGAGTCCACAAACTATTGCTATGTTATATTGGTTGCCTTCTCACCATACTTTTCAAGAATGGTCTGTTTCTTGTATAAAGAAGCATATTCCTTTGTTACCAATTGCTTATTTTCACTCAACTCTGAAAGAATTTTAACCAGACTGACAAATAGAGAATGATGAAATCAATCTTCAGTCTAACAACTGCAGAAGAGGAGTGGATACAGGACATTCCAGTGCATCAGGGGATAGGAAATACCTGCCTTAGAAGCAGGTAAGAGAGTGTCTTAAAGAGTATTTTTAACATAATTTTAGAGTGAAAGAGACTGAAACCAAGATATAACTGCCCATTGCACAGAATACTGTCTTAGGCAGGAGCAGTATAACAGGTTTTATTGATTTTATACTGAATGTTAACCATGACAAGAAGAAAGCATATGATGATGAAAGCATAACCACTCCTTATATTTCAAGTAAATTAACCATTCAAAATATTTATTATTATTTATCATAAACACAAACCTCCTCTGAACGATGAGTAATATGCATATGAAAGACAATTATTAAATTTAATAATGACTGATTGAAAATTTTTCCATACATTCACTGCTATATTTTGCTCTTTTTTGATCATTAGAATAACAATAATAACTGGAAATAAACACAATCCTTGGTTGATATAGTTGTACTACAATCAAATAACTTTGAGTGTAACAGTTCCATTCTATTTCTATATTTTGCTCAAATTATGTATGATTTTTTAATACAACCAAAATTCAGAACTTTGATTGAGTGGGAATTTTTCAGATGGTACAGTATATTCTCACATTTTTGAACTTAACTTGAGTAATTTTAACCCTAATAGTTAAAAATTACTGAAATTTTAGAAGAATTGTTTAACTTTGACCAATGAAATGTTACCAGCCAAAAACCAAAAATGATTGGCAGAGAAAAAGCTACACGGACTGAAGGAAGCAACTATTAGAAGGCAATTTGGTAATTTTTAGTAACTAAATTGAAAATCATTGGATGGGGAAAAAGACAACTCTAAAATACTAATGATATAAAATGTGAAAGCTATAGCAATTCTACAGAAGATAACGAAAGCATTATTCAAACTCAAACAAGTTGTGAATGCAGAGTATAGTTCCATTAACGACTGCAGCTATAAAACCAGGCTGCAAAAATTATTACTAAGACTATGATGCATGGTAAAATGAGGAATAAAT
This sequence comes from Pachydiplax longipennis, assembly GCA_036926295.1. Taxonomy (NCBI): domain Eukaryota; kingdom Metazoa; phylum Arthropoda; class Insecta; order Odonata; family Libellulidae; genus Pachydiplax; species Pachydiplax longipennis. The sequence continues at coordinate 34,375,881 of JAVFKF010000012.1, forward strand.
GGTAAATTTGATTTTAAAAATAAAAGGGAACACTACCAATAAAATGTATTCTGTAAAACTGTGAATTGTAAAACAATGAATTTCAAAATATAAAGAATTGTATAATTTTTTTATAAAAAACGCAATTCAACGTGCTAAATTCATTCATAAAATACTGCACGATAAAAAGTAACAAAAAACAACTACTATATCCCTGACTACAAAATTAAATATATTACAAACCTTTATAGCTTCACGTAAATGCAATATACTGATACAACTATTATACTTATTAAGTAAAAGGATTACCGAAATCAGTGAATCGATAAATATATTCTGTAACTATTGACACTTCATAAATCTGTAATGTTTATATTTCATATGTATACTCACAAACTCAAAACAGCCTGCATTGAAACGAACAACGCTGGAACGTTAAAAGTCTCGAAGAATATCTCTGCGGCCTTTTCCCGATTTCTTCGAGGGTTGAGGGGTGCTTCCGTTAACAAGACTGGATGCTGAAGTGAATTTATATGTAATATTTTCAGATAATTTGATAAAGATCCAACAAAAGTCTAAGATGCTTACCTCTTCCGAGAAGGTCTGTAGTTGGTCTTTGCTGTATATATATTGCCAAATGCGTTCCATGTCATTCCAGTCAGTTACAATACCATGTTCCATTGGATATCGAATACTAAGCAGACCTCTGTGCTCCTCAGCTTTTGGACCTACAAATAAGTCCCCTTCTAAAGCTCCGGCCATCACCCTTACATGTTTTGGTCGACCGATGCTGAAATAAGTTTAGTTTATAAATATTCGATGATGAAAGCGATCAAGGTAAGCACAGGTAATATAAAAATACTTACTAATTTGGAAATCTGCATTTTGGAATTTGGTCTCCCGCAAAACCAGCCTTTATCACTCCAGAACCCTGGCGGATATTAAGAGCAATAATAGACAACACCCACTCACTAGACTCTCAAGAAATTCTACAGTACTGCACAAGTAACCGGAATATGGATTATGATACAAATGCATAGCAGACCAAAACACAACAAAACCTAATGAATGTAAGATCTTTTATTTATGGTAGTATAAGCATAACACCCTTCAACATGGCGATCAAATTTCTCTTAATGAAGCTGACAGCAAACTTTACGAGACAAAGAAATTAAGTCGACGCGATTAACGAGTAACTCTTAAGCCTATGAAAACTTACATTATCTATCACTACGGGTTGATTCACAATTACATCGTACGGCTCCATTGTGGTACACCTAATGATCAGTGGACATATGAAGTCGACAGCCGGGATTACGGTCGATGACGTCACATCCGCAATATATAGAAAACGATGGTCGAAAACCCCCTTGTGGATTGGAAGGGTACCAATTGTTTTAAGGGTTATTGTAAATTAACGTAATGTCAGCAGATGAGATACTAGCCATTATTTTATTGTTCATGAAACAATATTCCCAGCAAGATTCATCAAATGTTATAAATCTTGCTCGTCAGGAGGTTAATTTTTATATTGTGAGCGATTGAGCGTGAAATTCACCATTTCCAATTTTACACGGTAATTTCATATTTTAATTTACAAGGAAGTGCTCTATATTTTAAAGATTATTGCACCCTTTGAACGACTTCTGTATCTTTCTATTGTGGTTCTATAGTTGTCGTAGGCGTTTCCAAGTATTTTAAATATATAATGTTTATAAAATTGTCTTTTGAAGATATGGATTTATATTGTGAACCGCTGAGAAATAACGATATCTTTTTACCCTTTTGTATTTATCGAGTGGAAGTCCAACGGGAATGGATTTCAATCACCCTAGCAAGTCTTAAAATTTCAGCTTTCTCTTTCTGTCACTTTACATGGAAGCTTTTGTATAGATGTTCAAATGGAAATTTTGCTTATATATATTCCTCAAACTGCTTCGAGCTTACTCATGAGTGGATTTAAATGGTAGCGAATATCACGGTTAAATTATTATTGCTGAACATGTTAAATATTGCAAATTGAAAAGCAATTCTGCCTTCCAACACAACTCCCATCCTGGCAGGTTCTTCGTTTACTTAGTACTGTAATGGATGTCTTTGTTACTTTTTATAGCGTGTTATGGATATATTATAGAGGGGGATTCTGCACTACCTGCCAGTATTCATAGCAATGGCAAGATGATATATCAATTTCCATTGGAAGATGAGCTGTTATAACTTCTTAAAATAATAATCTTTGCTACTGATTCTCACACATATCTTGGTAACGATATGGATAATACTCTTCAGCCAAAAATATCTTCTTGGACTAGGCAATACATAAACTAATTAAGATGAACTTAAAAATATTATACAAACTTAACAGAACTGTGATTAAAATAAGAAACACCCTAGATGTAGATCTAGTAAATAAAGCGATGAAAACCAAATTTTTCAAAAATTTTCCTTCCATTTGAAAACCAATATCTTATGCATTACATAATTCTCAGTATATCTTTTTCACTTTGTGTGAAATTCAGAACCATTTTTGGTACAAATAAATTTTCCTTTGAACAATATCTCATATTACTTAACTATAATATCCTGTCTTATTGAGTGATTATTGGAACTATATTTTACTTTTTATTTAGCAGTTAACTTGCTTTAGTATTGGTCAGAGGCTTCATCGCCTTTAAGCACAAATAGATGAGATTCCCCAACTTTCATGCTCTTTTGCAATTACTAGTTGTTGCTAAAGTAACTTTATTCACCAAAAACTAGATAAATTTTAAACTGTACCTTTCAGTGATTTTAAGTTAATGTCGGTTTAAGGTTTCTATAGGAATAGGATTCACATATACTATAACCTTATGAAGTCGTCTTGGTATTGATCGAAGCTATAGTGAAGGGGAGATAAGGTGGGCCCAAAACTCACATTCTTATGAGGACACTAGATTGAAGTTCCTTTGGATAGCTCAATTTTGATGCATAATATACCCTCACCATATGTATTCTTACAAATATTTCCCTTTTAAGCATTAAGCATATCTTCTGACATTCTTAGGATTTGGTCTCCCTGTTGCAATGTCCTTAAATTTGCTGGAGGAAGAGTTTACAATCGTATGCTATATAAATATTTAATTTTAAACAATTTATAGGGGAATCATGGGTGAATTTTCTTGTGATCATTTTATTAAGGAAACTTGAGATAGGGATAAAAAGTAACAGGACTCCAGGAAGCCAAGTGGGTAACACATCCACCTTTGGTGAGGGTGGTCCAGGGTTTGATTCCCAGTGTGCTCATAAGTGCCAAATGACATCCTTATACAAGCATTTTAAGAATACTTCTACTTAATGAGTAATGAATACTAAGAATGTAAAAGTTGGGGAAAAAAGAGAATGCAGACAAAGTTTTCATTAATGCAGAAGTGTTTAAAAATTGAGTTTTTTTTCTTTTAAATACCTTTTTACAAACATAAGCTTATTGTGTATTAAATTATCTTAGAGAGCCAGAAGCTACTCCCATGGCAACAAATACTCTTCAGTAACACAGGAAATAAGTCATCACTACCACCCTGCTTTAGATGATTGATAAAAAAAAGAGATACTGCTTAATAAACCTAGTTAAGAGATCATACAATAACCACAAAAGTTGACCATATATCATACTTGTTTAACCCCTCATTCACCTTTACGTATATTATTTATGATAAATGGATAACTGTTTTTATATGTAATCTTCATTCTTTAGTTTTCATCCCATCACTCAAAAGGAACAGTGGTAAATACTCGGTGACATAGTTCACCTCTCAAATAAAAATGCTTTGAAAAACAATTGAACGTGCATCCCCAGAGTTTTTGATGAAGACTTCTTCACTTTCGAATGAAAGCAACGTAAAATAAAACACTTTCTTGCAATCTTATGATTATTGTAATCCATCACATCTGCTGTGTCAATCAATTAAGAATATACATCCTTTGAAAGAATGCTTTCTGTCATTGAGTTATAATTGTCCATTATGAACACACTTCTCTTCAGGCTTTTCTTCATTCACATTTGAATCACCTGATGCATGTCCTTTTGATGAATCAGAATCATGAACTGAAGAAGGATTCTCATTGTCAATCCCACTAGACACCTTCCCTAAACTAGTTTCTGTACCTAATGTCGGACTTTCTTCTGAATCATCATCACTTTCTTGATGAATGTGCTGCTCTCGGATATCAAATGAGTGGAAAGGCAATGTTGGAAGCCAATTAAGCATACTGCACATAGTTAAGGTGATTAAAATTCACAGACTAGAATAATTTAAATAAAAAATAAGACAAGATTTGCTGAAGCAAACCCATTTAACATAAAGTATCTGATAAAATAAAATATTAAACTGCCATTTCCGCACTTAAATACTGAATAAATACTAATAATGTAAGACTTTTCAATACATGAAATTAATTTTCAATTTAGAAATTAATTTTAATGAAACTTATTTGATGAATTACAAATAAAATAGGTAATAAATATGTACTTACTGATACTGAAATAGAATTTATTAGTATGGCTAGTAAAAATAATTGAAATTAACTTTAAAATTAAATGGATTTAAATTTTCAGGTAAATGCTGTTTTTAGCTCAGAATAAATACAATAAAACCCAGTTTCATCATAAAGGATACGATTTTTCTTCTTTCTCAGTTTTTACTATCATGCTGCTAATATATTTCCTCTTAAATTCCACAATTTCTTCCTCATATTCAGTCCAAGTCAAGGAGTCATGCATTCCATCACTACCAAATTTCCTATTATACTTATCATAATGCACCTATAACAAAAATAAGGTTTATTAAAAATTATTTAGTAAGTGTAGCACAATCATTGGATCATTAATATATGTAAGGTTATTACAGAAAATGTTTGGAGTAATATAAGATTAAACCCAATTCTAAATGAATAAATACTCTGTGTGAAATTATCACACACTTAAATCAATATTTCCTGAGCATAAATACATATATATGTATAGACACATGAATAGGATGACCTCAAAACACAAAATTTCAACATAAACACCTAACGATGTGTTTATGTAGAACGCATTACAGCTAGATTAGTTTGTAGATTCATATATTAAAGCTACAATCATCAATAGCATTACAACTAAAGTGCAGAATAGCACATGGCTTAGTTTCTGTTAGTTGAAGTGAACTTCTTAGAAGCGAAAAGAGGCTTATAAATCTTGACTACACAGCTGACTCATAAATCTAAGCCACTCAAATAATACCTCCTTCAGCCCTTATCTTTTAAGAGAAGGTATAATAAAATAAAAAGCTATCACTGAAACTTTTCCATCCATCTATCTCAGCAGTACTAAATGATAAGAAAAAACTAGTATTAACTTCCACAAGACATTTGGAAACAGAAATGAGTAAAAATTTGGAGGTAAACCAATTAAAGATCAACCTAAACAGTTACATACTGCATAGATGTACATGGAATATAATTTTCACCTCTTCCAACACAAGTCCTAAGCTTGGAGCAATTGGTATATCCAAACGCTCAGGTTTCCAGGCCTTTGCTATTGTTTCCACTGTCGTTAGACCTCGTATGACAGCTATTGCAAGTCCAACCATTTTTCTTATTTGGTGAAGCATAAAACTCTGACCTAGGTTTAAAATTCAATCAGCTGTAAGATTTACTGTATTTAAAACCTTAAAATATACTCATATTAGTCATATTTGGTCTTAAAAACCTCAAATATTATAACTTTACCTTTCACAGTAATAGTTGCAAACTCGATATTTTCACATACTTCAGGTTCCCCACATTTCATACTAATTATATACCTCTGCGCACTCGGATCCATTGGTTTCCTAAAAAAAATCCATGAAAATTCGTTAAAAAAATTATGTGACAATGCCTTTTCAACCTTTCCATGATTCACAGCAAGGACTAAAAGTTAACAGATTATCGTCTGATGTACTCACTTCCTAGAGGTGAAGTTGTGAAAATTGTGGGTGCCCTCGAATAGCTTCAAAACTTCATTCACACGCTCAAGAGCTTCAGAGGACAAACGAAAGTCTTCATTAGGCAATGCAGTTGAAGGAACAGGTGTTTTAGGGTCTTGGCTTACCATCACTGGCTCCTCAAGTGATTTCATGCTTCCTTCAAAAGCATATGTAGGAAGCATGTAGGAATACGTGCGTGCATCACATGCAGTTTTACTGTTAAATCCTTTCGTGACTCTTTTCATTCCCATCACACGGATTTGTGAAGGTAAATACTTGTTTATATTTTCCACTACTGGTCCATCAGTAGCTGTAATATAAAGTAACCAAGAGTATAAGTATTAAGAAAATACTACTGGCAACTTTCAAACAAATACTGCTTTCAAAACTGGATTTATATAATCATTCTCCTCGAAGATGAGTTTAAAAAAATCAAGAAAGAGTGTTTTAAAATAAATAAATGATCATTTAAGAATAAATCCAATGCTGACAAGAATTAAGATGGCAAGACCTTACTACAAATGACATGATGTATATATGCCTGACATTAAATTAGCACACAGGCATATCTACTCTACCTATATCTTCAGAATAAAAATTTATTCTTAAGAATGGATTATATTACACAAAAGACAAAATTTCCCAAATGGTGCTACTAGAAACTCTAGTCCCACAAAGCTTAAAAAAGAGTTCAGTTTTAGGGTTCAATGAGAATATCAAGATCTCACCTTGAAACTATTTTAAGATAAGGGAAACTACAGGAAAATTGTGATAAATGAAGTAACAGAATACTTACGTAATTTCAGTGACACAATTTGTCTAGCGGCTGACACGCCTTTATCTGTACGTGCAGCTCTCTGGAACTGAATTTCCTGAGGATGTTCAAAAGCTTCCTCAGAGATGAGATTAGCATTTTTCATGGCAGAAAGAAGCTCCTCTTCTATGGTTTTCATGCCAGGATTTCTAAAAATTAATGCACACTATTATCACTTCCCATCAAGTTAAGATATTTCCCTCAAAAACTACAACAATAAATCAGAAGTTGGACTAAAACTCTTCTTGCATGGTTAAATATAAATGATTAAATGTAATTCCATGAACTTCATATCCACTGAAAATGAAAAACTTACAAGGACAGAATATATAGAAATATAGAATAACGAGAGATTTTTTCTATAATTTTTCACAAATTATAAAAGAGCATTTGCTTGAAATGAAAAATCTTAATAAATATTACTAGTAAAACTTACAACATAATGTAACTGAAACTTATAAGGTAATGATGTGAATAATTTATAAATTAAATGCTGTAATATTAACTGGATGCAACAATTCTAAGAATTTCAATAATCTCCCTTTAATAAGTGAGTAAAAATGAGAGAATAGCCAATCAGATAAAATTCATAAACATTCAGTCCAGAAATTAATCAACTGCTAAAGATTCTAATTAAATCTATGGAACAAGATCATCTACAAAAGGTTCCATATATTAATTCTCCACTGAGACCTTCAACATTGTCCACGCCTTTAGGTTGGCAGGATTAAGAATCTGCAATGTAGAATTACCCTTTTATTCCTTCTTACCTGCTGACTGATAAGCACGATGCCGATTCAACACATACAATCCTAAAATTCCCATACGATAAATTTAAAGTCTTCAAATGCATCAAATTATAGTAATCTATCGCCATAAGGATTAATTTATGCAATGTACACTTTCATTGATGGTTTGAAAACTATTACCTTTGCATTCCCAAATATCCAGTACCGGAGTAAGACATCAGTACAGCCATTTTCTTTCGCTTGACTCTCTCCAGTTTTGGTGCTTTGGATTCTTCGTCGGCTGAATCAGTGCAAAATGGTCTTTTCCGTGAAATTTCAGTCATACTCATAACAGCCGGCACTGATTTATCTGCGGCTACCACGCTCTCTATTTTCATGCTACGCTTCAAGTGTAAATACAGATCTTGAAACCACCGGCTTTTCGTCAAGTAAACCCCTGAGTAAAGTAATTTTATAGTCATTATTTATATAGGAAAATATCCAAAACAGCACTTGAATGAACATCAACATCTAGAGTATAAAAACAAGTTATGAGCAGCAAATTCCTATTTGGAACGTTACTTGCTCATATTCCAAAGATATCTTCCTAAAATCTTGAAGGTGAGTTTTCCAACCAAAAAACTGTTGTCAAACAATTTACCCCAGGTATACTATTTTCTTCCCATCAGCATTTCGCAAGAATCGACATACTAATAATGAGAATGAAATGGAATAAAATATCGACCTTGAACGTAAGCCTATTGCCGAAATTAAGAATGAATGATCAGCATTAGGAATAATTACCTATATTGAAAAACGACACATATTCCCTGTTCCACGAAGTGGTGTGAACTTGTTGCAAGATCGACAACTATCGTTTACCATACATTTCGATAGTTTGTATATTCACTCTGTCGATAGAAATATCAATCGATCAAGTATGGGAATTTAAAAACTTTAGAAAGAAAGGAACATCCAACGAAAGAGATCTGATTGCGCTTTTAAATGTGACAAATTTCTATTAAAACACAAATTACAAAGAAAAGCAAACTTATGATGTATAATTGTCACGTACGAAGGAGCTACCCAACCTTTGGTATCGCAATTAATTGTGCTCTTCCAAGTTTCCCTCAACGAGCCCATGCCTGTCGTCTTTATTCAATTTTGTTTCAAGAATTGTATAATCGTTTTCCAGTCTATCTTTTGGCCTCTTCTTTCCCAGTTAACGATTCTAAGTATCTGCTCCAACGTTCAGAATGCCCGACTTTTTTTCTAGATAAATGATATTACCAATTGATCAACAGAACCCTATGAATAGCATCTTTCATACCCGTGTGATTCTTTGCGATATATTCCTGATATACCTAGCTTCTAATGTCCTCTACAGCTACATCATGATGTTTTTTGGGAATATTTACATTATCTTGAGGATCACTCCATCTCATAATTATTATCTTGTGCGTCAACGAGTTATTATGAAAAAAATTGATCACGAAAAAACTATGAAGGACATTAAATTTTATTTTTTATTAATTCCTACATTATATTTTCCAGTTCTTAGATTCATTTCCATAAACATTTTGTGATATATATAGTGAAATTTACCTTAAAAGGCAATACGTTACGTTAAGAATTGCTACTAATCGTTGAGCATTATTCAGGATGTAGGATGGAAAACTTTAGAAGAGAGGAGGTTCAAAGAAAGACTTTATTTACTTAATAAATTCAGAAGCAGTATGTATGTTTTTAGAAGATGAAGCCGATATTATACGTCCTCTCTCTTTACATATGCTGTTTCGATATCGCGAGGTGTGTCGGGGAAAAAGATGCTAGAATAAGTATACTTATTCTAAAAAAATAACTCTTCAATTTATTTATTGTAGAATTCATTTTTTCGCGAAAGTAATCTACTAGGGAAGTATAGCCAAGGGAATGCACCCCCTACCATACACCGAAAGATGGCTTGCAGGGTTCATAAGTAGATTTTAGATTAGATGTACAATAACAACTACATATGTACTTTATAGGTTGCCTTTTGGCCTGTGGCAGGCAGTTTATGTAGATACTATAGGATTATTTCCCTATCCTAATACAGTCGTGCATAATCCGCGAGAAAAATGAGTTTTAGTTGTTATAATACTGCAAATAGCTACTATCATTTCACCTTTGAAATTTAAATGGCGATGAAAATAGTTCGATATTCGTCATTTATTTCAGAAGATTTCGCATACAAGTTGAAGTATTCGCAGAAAGTAATTTTCATCTTCAAATATTCACGTCTCCCGAGATATTTCCCATCAAATGTACAAAATTGAAGAAGTTGCGTAATCATTTTGAACAGCTTCTCGTAGATAGGAAAATTTTGTTACTGGGTAAATACTTGCTAACACATTACAAAACATAGTACGTCACTAAGCTGCTCCTAACTTGCTTGATGTTAAAAGCGTTTCCCTAGAAAAACAGAGCTATCAATGTCCAAACTGAGTCAATTTTGTTATCACAACTTCCCAGAGATTTTGAGAGGTAATCCACAAACTACAGCGAGAGAATGAGAGAGGCATCAAATTTGTGGTCACTCTTTACATAATTTTCTTAGATATTATTAGAACCAAGGTCAAAATTATATATGAACTGCTTATCAAAACTTTCATCGTAAATTGTGACCTCCCTATTTCTTGTTTAAATGTCGAGTGCTATCGTTTTGCCAAAAAAAGGTCGAGTTTTTCGGTTCGCTAGTCCCTCGATACTACAGTCGCTCAGTATATTCGATTGATCGTCGTATGGATGATGTGACATGTGTTTGTTAGTCTGCTTGTCACTGACATTTAGAATCTCATCGTATGAAACAAATACTCACGGATGACAAAAGAAATATAGATAAATAAATTGGGTATTTTTGTAAATGGAGATCGCCAAGTCACTTTTTTCACCGAGGCCTCCCGAGGGATATGCTGGAAAAGAGGACTTCAACGTATGTTTGTCATCAGTGTTACTGTTGTTTATAGAAGGTGTAAGATGAAAATTCTTAAGTCTTGTGACGCGCTTATATTAACTTTAGGAAAAAGTGGATACGGCCATATCAGAAGATGAAGGGGATAATTATTTACAAGATGTACCAGAGGGAATCAGTGTTCTCGCAGACGGATTGTCACCTACTCCAGGTGGTCCTTTCTCAGCTCTCACGCCTTCAATGTGGCCTCAAGATATCCTGAGCAAGTTAGGACAGCCGGAAGAGTCGAATTCGCAACCAGATTACAGGTAGAACGATGTTTGAAATTACTTTCTGAATTTTTAATACGCGAAATTCTTCAATTATTCCTATATTGCTATCCTGTATGTCATTTCCTCGGTATTGCGAGATGCTGTAATAATATTTGACATTCAGCCTATAAGTTACTGCTTAGTAGCATTAAGCGGTATAGACTCCGAGTTAGTGGACAATATCAATGTAATTTATGATAAGATCCATGTGAAAGATATCTAAGCATCCTTTCCTGGATGATTATTGGGACAAAATAATATTTTCTGTCCTAGCAAACGGTAATAAACTTAGATACCGTCGTATGACTGATATCACTTTGTGATTTTGTCTGTTGTGGGGTCGCCTCATAGCTTGATCAACCAAAATAATATTTTTAGGTTTGATGAATTTGGCTTTCGCGTCGAAGAAGAAGATGGACCAGAACAGAACCCGAACAAACTTCTTAGCGTTCCATTTGTTGAGGACCCTCAGCACAGGTATTGAAAACATACTAACAACACCAACAATTTAAAAGATATGCTTATATGATATACCTCATGAGTCTATGCATAACTTGCATATTTATATTGTATGCTTTTAATTTATTCGGCGTTTTTTAACTTTATTTGTCTTATCTGAATTCATTACAAGTTTATATGATTTCAATACTTGGACACTCTGATCTAGGTTACAGTGGGTGGCGTATTTAGAGTTTAGCCATAACAAGGAAGTATGTGATCTAACGTGGGATAAAGTTGAAGTGAGATTGCCAAGGACAGAGAAGTTAAAATCCATGATTCAAGCAGGAATACCTCACTCCCTCAGGCCACAGCTGTGGATGAGATTATCTGGTATGAACTATGACTTTGAAGTGCTTCATTTATTGTCTAAGAAATCTTCACTTACATACACTACTTGAATTTCTCATTTCAACTTCACCCTAATTTTTACTTTAAATTTTAGGAGCTCTTCAAAAGAAAATGTCTGCTGAAATGAGCTATAAAGAAGTAGTGAAAGCATCAAGTAATGATGCATTAATGACATCAAAGCAAATTGAAAAGGATCTCTTACGCACCATGCCTGGAAATGCCTGTTTCAGTCACCATAACAGCACTGGTATACCTCGTCTAAGGCGAGTGTTGAGGGCACTTGCGTGGCTTTATCCTGATATTGGGTGAGTATTTGTTTTGCTAATTAATTCATGCATTCAACCCCTAGAAGTGGGCTTGAACCTTGCATTAGGAAAAGGTAGTACTAACTACTTATAGAATTCTGCAATATTAGTTAATTTGCAATTTTTGCATTAGTAAAGAAAGATTGAAAGCTTACAGTTCCTTTGGAGAAGCATGTTTTTGGTCTAGGCAATTCCATCTTATGAAAATGTAGGCTGCAAGGATTTTGTATGGCTGAATGTACCTTGCCATAACAATGTTTCTTCATGTATCAATGACAGAGAGGCATACACCTTCATTTCTTGCTTTCCTCCCCCATAAGGACATTGGACTTTCCCATTTCTTCAGCTGTAATGAGCCAAAAGCTTTCAATTGCAATTTCAATAAATCTGTTCTTTGAAAAAGCAGCATTGTTTGTTCTTCTTTAAAAATGAAAAATTAAGGGACAAAAATGCTCTTCCCTAATAACTTTTTATCAGCAGCTCTAAGTGAATCTGTGTTTTTGTAAGTTCTGTGGAATTCTTCATTGAGAACTTATTAAGATAACTTTTTTATAATTATTCTTGAGTATGTCTACTTTTGTGAATAAATCTTTTCTGCATATTCATCCCATAACCTCCGCAATTTCTCTTTCCCAGTACAAAGTTACAAAATTACTGAATTTGTATTTGTCATATTTACATGGATGTAATCCTTCAAATATAAATGTTTATTATACTTTAATCATATGTTAGAATACAAAAATTTTATTTGAATTCAAAATACAAAATTAATTATATAAGAATTCATGTATCACTTAGTTATTGCCAAGGCACTGGTATGATGGCAGCCTCTTTATTGCTTCTAATGGAAGAAGAAGATGCCTTTTGGATGATGTGTGCTATTGTGGAAGACCTTCTCCCTGCTTCTTACTACTCTTCAACATTAATAGGTAGGTATTATGTAAGATTTGCATTTTATCTTGAGGAAGAAATCTTTGCATAGAATGAATTGTTCTCTACAGTTAGATCATTGTATTGATGAAGGAGAAGAATCATTTTTATAGTTTTGATTTTATGAACTGGTAGAAGCAAAGAAAATGTCAATATGTGATGCTATTGAATCATTGTTCAATATATGTATTGTGAAGCAGGATTTTTCTTTATTCATGGATTTTAAGTTAGTTTAATCCTCTTATTTTATACATCTTTATAACAATAATAAGATGTTTTTGTCTAGAGTTTGCAGGTTTTAATTTACTAGCTGAAAAAGGTGGTTGTTCCATGCTATTGGAATTTTGATCTTTTATACAATGTTATTTATTAGCAGCTTAACTTAATAATGTTTTAGATTTAGATATTTTAGCCCAGTTGCATTGCTTTGATCTAGAATAATTATTTTCTTTCATTCAAGGTATCCAAGCAGATCAGCGTGTGTTAAGGACATTGATAGTTAGTTACCTTCCTGATGTAGATGCAGCACTCCGTGAACATGATATGGAATTGTCTCTCATCACGTTACATTGGTTCCTCACTCTTTTTGCATCTGTGGTTCATATGAAAGTATTACTTCGTGTTTGGGACCTACTTTTTCTTGACGGGTCTATAGTCCTTTTCCAAATTACCTTAGGCATGCTGAAAATCAAAGGTAGACATTTAAATATCTTACTTGTAATTTGTGCGGTATTATTTGTGTTTTACCTTTAATGTATTAATCAAACTATGTTAACGTAAATTTTAGCTGTTTATATTTGAAGTTTTCATCATATTTTTAAGGCCCAAAATTAAAAGCATAGTTATCTCTTTAGAAAGATTTTAAAAAGAATAATTTTTCTTCCAGAACCCGATCTGAAGAATTTAGAAAACTCTGCACAGATTTTTAATGCTCTCTCAGACATTCCAGGTGATATAGATGATGTTGATCATTTACTACAGGTAATTGCTGTACTTTACATAGTGTTTGTGTATTTTGTTTTAATAAAAAGGGTTTTTCATTACAAGTATATTCTCCATAGATAGATTTTTTGGGTTTTTGTGGTAAATATTTGTATGTTTCGTATTTCTTGGACAAAGCTGTAGATTTCTGCAGATTAAGTGAATTTATCCATCTTAGTATAAGTTGTGTTGGGCCTTTGCTCAGTTCATCTCTATAAGTTGTACACATTTCCAATTGAAGTGTTGAAGGTTTTTCTTTATTTGAACATCATCTTGACTGACACCATGATTAAAATCCTTGGGAAGAGTTATGTACTAGTTAAATTACTCACTACTTTCCCAATCGATTACTTATGCATTCATTACGTATCATTCTCGAAAAAAATCAATTCTTGAATTGGCTGGTTGTAGCATCTATTTCTCTGTTCTTCATTGCAGTATCAGAATGGCCTATGTAATAATGAGGGCTTATTGCTGGCTACATCTTCTATGAATGATGTATCTTTGAATTTATTGAGCCAATTAAGTTTTTCATTGAACCCTCTTTCTTCCAAAGATTCTCATCCTGCTTCATGAAGCCTCCTGAAGCCTGAAGAAGTAATGCTCACAATTGTCATAGCAATTCTGTACAAAACCTATTGTCTTTCATTGCTTTTTTTCTAATTCACAAATACAACACTTTTTGGCAGGCTCCCATGTAATGCATGCTTACTGATGGTGAAGCCTAACTAGTGAAAAGTAATATCACTTGCGAAATTTTTCATCACTGCTACAAACTATTCTCTTGAGGAAGCTCTTAGACTAATTTGTGGGTAAGCTCTGCTCACTCATAAATGGATCGGGTGCCCCATGTTAAGTTATAATGGTTACTCCAAAATATTTAACCAAATAAACTGTTGATGAGTTTTCCCCTTGGAGGCTATATGAATAACCATTGGCAAAAGTCTTAACTTCACAATGAAGTTGTTCACAAATGAGCAGTTAATTATGCCCCAATTTTGTATAAGTTTATTTTGATGGACTTTTTATGATATAGTGTTAGGAATGTTTATTGGTTTGACAAGAAATTGAACTTGAAATGGAATTGCTAGAAATGGTTTGAGAGGAGAGAGTTTTGATCAAACTATTTAACCAATGACATAGGAAATGGCTGAATCACGTAGTGAAAATATATTGAATGCTAAATAAAGTAACTGAAGGTTTCCCTTTTCCAGTGGAAAAAACTAAGGAGAAGACAAATACAAAAGATTTAGTATGTAAGAGGGGGGGTTAAGTTATCTAGAAATTATGGAAAGGGCATTAATTAAAGAATATTAGATTTCTTGCATCAACTGTAAAATGGAACAGTTGTAATGAATGCTCCTATAAACTCATATTGAGAATGAGGAAACAATTTAAGCTATAGTAATTATTTTTATGTTAGTAGATTTTAAGCACATTGTGTTGGTGAAGTTAGTTTGGCATTTGTTGAAACTCTGTAGTTTACTGATAGCATACTTTTTCCTAGGTTTCATTTGAAGTTGCTGGTACCCTCAATGAAGTGTCAATAGAAACACATCGTCGAAGGCATTTGGCATATCTCATGGCAGATGCAGGGGCTTTGGTTGGTAATCCTGATGCAGCAATTGCTTCTGGAGCTTCCATAAATTTGCCAAAACAACATCTAAGCAGGTGTGTAGAAAGTCAAGATTCTGTTTCAGAAAAGGGATTGCCAAGTTGTTCAAAAGTACCAGAAAAAAGAGATAGATGTAAATTACATTGGTCCCATTATTTATCATCATTTCTATTTCCTGACTGTTGGTTTTGTTCAAAGCTTAAGTGAAAAAAAATTTGAAGGAACGCTTACTGAAAAGCTGAAAAAGGATGTGTTAGTAACATCAAGAAAACTCAGGTTTAAAAATGATATGCATACATTGCATCAATGCTTTGCATGAACTTTTTCTCTTATGTTCCTCAAGCAATTAATTGTTTTGCTTTCTCCACTTTCTTTACATTTGCAATTTATTGAAATAAAACTTGGCCAAATATAACTTGTTCATGATGTTAATTAAAACATTTAGGGATATTTTCAATAGAAAACAAAATTTATCAAGCAGGTGGAAGCAAAATTGAAGATGGTGGCCAAGTGTAGAATAATTGTTTACATTCTCTTTCTATACCTTTCCTTGAATCTCAGTGTTCTTCCATGATTACCTTCTTTCTTTTCTTAACCCTTTGGTGTCTGTTGTTGTGCACACAGTGATTTACTAAAGACTGACTATAAGCATCATGAATAGATGAGACAGGTGTAAGTGGTTAAACAGAGCCTCCAATAATTTATTCTTTCTGACCCTTAACTGTAGGGGACCTGACCCTTCCCTAAGTAATACCCCAAATTATGCACTAATTTACAGCCCCTATCATGGATTGGGGCTGAGGAAAACTAAGTGATATTGTAGTTGTTTTAATAAATAATTTTTTGCTGTATAAATAGTCAGTATTACCTTGGAAAAGAAAATCTTGCTGATTTATTTGATTTCTAAACACAACTATACTCGTATTATTAAGGTTACTATTAATTTTACTCTTAATGTTGAAAAAACCTAACATTTTAAATTTCTCCTATTGTAGTAGACTAAAAATGTTAATAATAATTTAATAGACCCTTTATTAGGCGAGGTTAGGCCCGAGTGGGCCTCTCTAATGATATAGTTTTGTTTAAAAGTTGTATATTATCAGCAGAATGCAACATTTCAATTCCAAGCTAGTATTGAGTAGGAAGACACCTACAGTTGGGTCTAGAGCCCCACTGAGAATTGCCCTAACTGGTAAATCACTGTACCTGGCTCTTAGATTGGCTCAAAAGTGCTGTGGAAAATGGATACATTTCCATAAGAATTCTGCTAGCAGGAAAGGGTTAAGGATTACCCTTTGTCTTTTGGCTGTGTACATATCATTAATTACCTTTTTATGACCTAGAAAATTTTTGTTTTAGTATTTTTGTTTAAGTTATCCCTTGAATCTTCATACTGTCAACATTTTTTCTATCGAAAATTATTTTCATTTTAAGATAAAGTTATATATATATATATATATATAGATAAAAAGATAAATGGAAGTATAAATGTAACAATACATTAATAATGCTATCTTTGTATTTTCATGTGAAGTCATATTGCTAATATATTAATATTGAAAGCTTATGCTGTGATAATTGACTTTCCAAATCTGTCGAAAGAGAGAAAGTGGTGATAAATTTTCTTTACAATTGTAAATAAGGTTTGTTGCACTAATGTATTCCAATTGTAGTTATTTCTTAGGTATTGATATTTCTTGACTCATATTATGAAATTGACGATGCTCAGTTTTACAGTCATGTTTTATTTCTCAATAATATTTATTCGATTTCTTGCCTCTTCAGTAAGCTGGAATTATAAAATAAATCAAAGGACAACTTACTTGATAGTGTCGTATTTTAAGTAAATTTTCAGGTTTTAGTTTTGTAAAACTCAAAATCTTAAGACTTAGTAGAGATTGATAGAACTTTTCTATTCTAATAACTTTATTTTAATCAAAATTTCCATCTTTAGATGTACCTACTCTCTTAAGTTTTCTCTGGAAAAATGAAAATTACTAATTCAGTAAATTAGCTATAATATGTTTACGCGTTATATTTGAAATTTCTTCATGCAGCTTTTTACTTTGCCTAATGTTGAGATATTAAGTACACTTCCCTCAAGTGAAATGACATAATTTGTTGAAACACTTTTAACAATACTACTACTACTACTCAAGTACACTTACTGACATCTATGATACTAACCTGTTTTTGATAAATGAGTAATTCTAAAAGAATTTTGGAGGTAAAACTAATGAACACAACATGAGTTTTTCAATGCACAACTTCACATTCTAATATATTTCATTTCATAATTCATGCCAAATGAACTTTTGCTTTCACAAATTTTTATTTTCTTCTGAACAGTGATTAGTTTCTCTTGCTATCTTTTTCAACAATAATTTCTAAAAATCATGCCTATCTAACTGCTTAGTATGATTTTCTTTGACTTGGTTTTATATTAATTTTTAAAAACTTGTGATATTTTTAATTTTTTCTAACCATTGTATATAAAGGACTTCAAGTGTCATCAATCTTGTTTTTACTTTATATTTTCCTTTACTTTTATTTCCTGATATGTTACAGATTTATGTTAAAACTATTTGTTATCATTTGTTTCTTTTTGTACAGTTACTAATTTGATGCTTTCATCTGTGCCATAAAGACTCATCCTTGCTTATTCATTGTAAATGATCATTTTTCTGTAACTTTTTAATTTTTATATGTATATAAAGCAAATATTTGGCTATATTGTTGTATTCATATTCCTATTACCTACTCTTTCATTTCATATTTTAATTTTTACCAACAAAAATTTGTTTGGAAATGGTCTTATATGTTCTCTTAATTAACTATTCATCAGGATGTTTTATTACTTTTATAAGACATTAACTTCAAGTAAATACTTCTCAAAAACAAGTTTCAAATATTATGCAGCAAACGAATTAATAAACATTATTACAAACATGGTGAAAATAAAATTTCTAAAAATTGTAAAGATAATACTTCAAAGCTTATTTTGCCAAATTTTTCCTTACATCTTTACTACAATGGGATTTTATTGGATAATTATCACATTGAAAATTATCTTGAACTCGTTTGATAGTGAAATGACTCTGATCTATAATTGTGAATAAAACTAAGCTGTAACTTTTGCTACTAAAAGGTCTTACCAGTGGTAGCTAATTCTGCAAAACTGATTGGGATTTTTCACCAAGCAAGTTAACAGGGAATAAATTTTTGAATTTAGGTCTATTATTATCAACAGTGTGTACAATTATAAAATTAGATTCTTACCAGAAATTGTTCATTTATGAAAGAATTTTACATCCTGTGTTGCTTCTATTATGAGATCCTCACTATCGGAATGTTTCATCTCCATACATGAAAAAGTTTACCGTCTGATATTTTCATCATCAGAATTATTTGGGAGCCAATCACCCACTAAATTGTTGAAACACTTTTTTGCATATTCATTTCATTAGTTTAAAATATGGCAAAAGTTCCTAAATTTATCACAACTAGAATAATTACTGTACAAATACTAGTAATTTTTGAATTGAGTTAAAAGTCAACTCAAGATTTTTCTGTTTCTCCACATATATACAGCCATGGCTAGCATATCATTACATGTACAATTTGACCTACACTTTCAGGCAGCTAAAGTAAAGACACACTTTTCTGCAAACAAATCCAGAGAAAGAAGGCAAACAAAGAATGGTTTTAGTATCACTTGGAACTTTGAACATTTTGTTATTATTGAAGGTTTTGCCTTGTCAAGAATAGGTCTACTCATGTTTTAATTAATGTGTTGAATAGAAGAGGACACTTAAAAGTCTCAATTTTCCAAAAATAAAAATTTTATTTTTTTGTTTAACTTATTCTTCTCTGTGTTTTTTTTTCAAAGAATAACGAACCTGAAAAAAATCTTACCGACTGGGAACCTAACCCGGATTCTACCTCTATTCGGAAGGTTACTTTCAGGGAAAGTAACTTCCTAGATAGTAGTTGATCCCAGGTTCGATTCTCGGTCCTGTCAGATTTTTTTCAGATTCGATTTTCCTTGGGATTTTTCCTGGGTGCTCACCCTCACGACCAAAGACACTTCAACCTTTTTCCTTATCTTCTTATCTCTTATTGTCCGTAACTTTTATACAAATACAAATTTTGTCTTAGGTTAGACATGATTTTCATCCCCGAAAATAAGGTATCTACATAAATTAAATCTCTTAAATTCAGTTTGAAATAATGGACTGAAAAACTCAACTATTACATGTGTATATATGGGACTTACTATTTAAGAACTTCCGCTCTAAAGCTCCTTAATTTAGAGCCAACCCTGATAAATGTCTAGTCGTATATTATAAAACCAATGATACTGAATTAAGATTTGACCGAATAACGTATCGAAGAATTTATGAAGAAAACTTTTATAAGCAAACTTGAAGACGGTGAAAACCCTCATTTAGTATTTTAAATTAATGTTTCAAATCAGTCGTTTTTTGTTTCATTTTTATAAGCTTTTCTAGTACTAATTACTTTCCTTATTCTGATAAGTATGACCCAGCGGCGTAGGGAAACCACGATAAGCTTTAATTAAGTTCGCGGTGTATAGTGAAACCCGATTCCATGAAACACTCTTTCAATTCACATCGAATAGTAATTCTATATGAATTTTATCGGACTAAATTTTTTCATAAAGAGGTAATATTAAGAAAATCGAGTTTAAATATAAGCTTAACTTAAGGCCGCATTATGATAATGATAGATAATTTATATCTTGCTATAAATATTATATTAGGTATCTGAAATCTTTATTGCAAGTTTATTTACTATACGGAAGGAATCGCTTTGTTTCTGGGGGGGGCATTGGAATGTTATACTTGTAGCACTTATTAACATAAGTGCTACAAGTATAACATTCCAATTTGGCGTATTTCTTAATTACTATATCCTACTGCGATTGTAGAATTTACGTTTATTCTGTCATTCCGCTGCGGGAACGTCCTCTTGAAACCCCTCCTTAAAGTATACGAATTGCGTATTTTACCGGTAAAAGAATCAAGCGAGACAACAAGGTTCTCAAACATCTTTTATTCAGATTGACCTCCTAGGAATTCACTCTTTTACTTTCACTTGAACTTTCTACCAAGGAGAGAAAAATAATTTTTTAACTCCTTTACGTAATCCGTAGACAAAAATTGAAGAAATTTCGATTTTTACATAGATTGGAGAAATATCCGTATTCTTAATATCAGAGATATGTCTCCAGATGGTAGAGGTTTTTAAATGATATACTACGGTGACTTCTTAAAAACAAATATCCTCCGGTAGAGATTAAACCATGATACAACTTATCACGGTAAAGAAAATGTTTTAATAATTGTGAAGATCATCAAACCAACGTGATCCAACTGTTGACGCATGTGGTTACATTTGAACTTTTCGGTCTCTGGTAATGAGAGAGGGCAGGCGATGTGCCGACAGACAATCTCATGCAATCTCGCTCTGCCGCAATTTTTTTTTCGTAATAAAGAGCAGAGCGGCTTCATTTTAGTTCCTTGAAAATAAAGTGGTTTTGTTTATTATTCCACCGCTAAAATAACGTCTCGTTAGATTCTGAATTATTTTCGGCGGCTCTATAAATATGTAAAAGGATTATTTTTTCGCGACCGCTGCTCTCTCCTGTACTTTAATTGCACCTTCTCAAAATAGGAGGGACGAGAAAGAAGAAAATCGAGATTCCGTTGCTTCAACATTCTCAATCATGTGTTTCGCTCGAATGGTAAATGTTCCGCAAGACTGGTATACGATACATTCATTTCAAGAGCAAACCTCCTTATTAGCATACGAGCGTCACATCAGCGCCCACTGCCGCTTTCAGAATTACGGTAAATACTGAAAAGAGCTTTACTTCTTGATTTTTATGAATTTTAGTGCCTGAAACAATGTACCGAAGTACCTTTTGCACATGTCAAAATGAATTTACGTTAAGTTCGTTTTTGCATTTAAAATTATATTTCAAATGTGATAGAAACTATCAATGACTGAGCAATGAATCACTGCGGACGTTGCCCGTATGATGCTGCCGAGGTATGCGTAGTTTGAAGAATAAAAAAGAATTAAACACCGGCTGTGTTTGAAGCTAAAGATGTTTACAAGAATAGGAAAATATAAGGCGAATAATCGCGCTTAAGAAGTGACAAGTGTTCAAGTATTTAGGGGCGAGTCTATATCAGCAAAATCAAAGAAATGAAAATTTTTGGGATTTCCTTTTCGATTTCGACCAAAAATTGAAATAATTAATCCAGATCAAAATTTTCTATTTTATTTGACCTGAGAAATAAAGTAACTTTCCGATAAAGTAAGTTTTAGCTGTAGAATTTTACCTTTCAACTTTATATTTGCATTTTACATCGCCGTCCCCATGTTGGGAAGTGATAAAACTATAGACATTGTGTCCCAAACTCATATCGTGTTTAAAAATATTTGGAAAACTTTCCTCTGTCTGAACCGTTAGATTCCCTTGACGAAGTCTTGCGTAGGTGCAGCTGGACTGCTCAAAGAAGGGAAACTTAGCTCAGGGCGTCAACTGAGATTTTTCACAATCTTTTCTCCCGTAAAATTCTTAGAAGTATTCATCGCGGTGATAACAAAAGTAATGATCTAATTGAAAAAGAGTATCGGAGTCTATCGCGTTAAAAAAATTAGTCTTCACAAGTGATCGCTATGTCTTTGGTTTCATTTTCACCCTGCGGGTATTCTGTTAGACTGTTTGCTCGAAGCTTTGTTTTTCTTTTCACTGAAGGCTCTACCAATGTTACAAATGGGAAGAACATCAACGAAACAATTTCCCAAAAATAGCTCTCGGCTTTTTAAAAACAGATGCGATTCGGAGTTTCGTTGCTTTTCGCAACAATTTTCCCAATTGACCCTTCACTTAGCATAGAATTTCAAAATTCTTGGAGAACTGACCATTTAGAAATTCAATGCTTAAGACTCCGTTTTAAGAAAAACCAATAGGATATTCGTTTCCCATATTGTAAGGTCGGCCCTTCAGATTTTTATTCATCGTAAGTATTCCTTTTCATCATTGATGAAAAGGATTAGGTAAGAGTTTACTGGCTCCACAAACTATATTCAATATAATTTCCCCACAAAGTAATTTCTTCTTGGAATCTTCAAACCTGTGAAGGAGAGTATTCTGACTTATTGCACTATAAAATTTAATGAATAATAATAAAATCTCAATATGAGAATAAATAGTTATTATTGAAAGCAATATTGTTTTACTACAAAAATTCCATAAAATTGATAGGAAATGCCCATTCCTTGCTTTAAACCGTAGAAATTTTAAGAAGGATATGGAACCTCTACCTTACTTCTTTGCTTATTGAAACTATTCTCTGCTGAAAAAGCA
This sequence comes from Pachydiplax longipennis, assembly GCA_036926295.1. Classification (NCBI taxonomy): domain Eukaryota; kingdom Metazoa; phylum Arthropoda; class Insecta; order Odonata; family Libellulidae; genus Pachydiplax; species Pachydiplax longipennis. Next base: position 34,398,726 of record JAVFKF010000012.1, read on the forward strand.
TGAAATGGAAATAGATGAACGGTTCCTAGTAACTGTTATCAGATATGTTTCTTTTAATTAATCCAAGTAGATGGAAAAAATTTCATAGTTGATCATGGACATAAAAGAAATGAAAATCTTTTTCATCCTTAGTGATATTTTTGCTTGTAGCAATGCAGACTTGGTATGAAAAATTTTGATTGGCATTTGAAGTTCTGGCTTAAACCAAGTTTAATTCATAGAAATACTGTCCAAAAATTACTCTACAAAAATAAATTAAAGGATTTTTCTTGTCTTAGAATATATTTTAAGTGCAACTAAAAAAACAGCCTTTATTACAGTGTTGTTTTCAATCTACTCCTGTTTGTGGTTTTTCCCTTCTTTTAGTAATTGCTTCCTCTTCTGGGTAGATCCAACATGAATGAAAATGAATTTTCTCTGCCACACCAACATTTTTACATTTCCTACTCACATATCCAAAAAATAGGAAGAAAAGATATTCACATAGGTATCTGCATTCATGTACTGAGAAAGAAAAAATGCTGTAGAAGCATGATTTGCATTACATTGACATTTCTCAGGCTTTGAGTATTCTGTGAAAAAAGAATAAAACTTCTAAAAATGAAAGTTAATAAAGACAAGGAGTCAATAAGGGTTTTTCCCTTGTTCAAAGCAGAACTCTCCCCCAGAGTTGTGGATGCATTATGGTAAATAGTTTTGAAAGAAGAATTGATGAAGTGCCATGTGCAGCTGCATTTGTTCAAAGTTTTCAAGGGAAAGTTTTTTTTCAGATTCCCTTGTTTAAATGCTGGTTTTCATAATCTCTTCTCTTACATACTAACAATTGTATAGAAAGTTAACCCTATGCTTTTCAATTATTATTCATTTAATCTTTGACCTTGTTGGGGCTCCCAGTTAGCCATGTGGGCAACTCGTTCGACTTCAGAGTAAGTGGTCCCAGATTCAGTTACTTGTGGGGTCCATATGCAAAACACCTCTGCTGTTGAAGCACTTTTAAGAACACTACTTTTAATTCTACCTTTCACATTTTCATTGACACTTGATTACATATGGGTGATTGAGGTCCAATCCCTGGTGGTATCTGTTTCATTTGAAGTGGTTTATTCAGAAAAAAATTGTATTCACAGTCTCTGGCGATGTCTTGTGTAAATATGCCATTATGAACAAGAGCAGTTTGTCCTTTTTCCACAAATTTTTATTATAAACAATAAAAAACATTTGATTGATCTCCATCACTTGATGATGGAGATCAATCTCCAAAACTAGTCATGTTTTACTGTTTTTTATTGTTTATAATAAAAATTTGTGGAAAAAGTACAAATTGTTCTTGTTCATTATTCATTGTATCAGAGTATTTTACATCCTCTGTTTGTAAGCATGTATGGTGATAATATGCAATAATTAGAAACAGATATGCAAGCAAGTAGTAAGTTGAATTCTGATGTGTACTGAAATATATTGATAAGACATCTTGATAAATTCATCAGTATATGTAATCTGTATATATATTTTTCACTTCACGTAGAACCTTGGGTCAGTCGCACAACTTCATGTGCAAAGTTTCATTACATTCCATCACTCATCAGTATAGTTTACCAACAGTTATCTAATGTTAGTTTTAATCATATTTCATAGCATAAGGATTATTTTACAAAATTTCATTTTACTTTTAAGAATACCCACAAAATTTTATCATATTTTTTGATTGATTTATCCTAAAAGGATAATTTTGATTTTCTTCCAGGCGTCAAGTAAAAAAATCCAAATCAATGCTACAGGTTTTACTTTTTGGGGATGACAATGGGGAAGAGGATATAAAATCAAAGAATATAAGGCAAACAGGTTAGTGGAAATGTCACGCTCAATGTAAGAAAAGGTTGGTTACTTGATATTTTTGGAATTCTTAACAAAACTCTTCTGAATTGGAACTGTATGGTTCCTATATAGAAAGGGACAGGTAAATGCCTCTAATTAGTAAGAATTACTTCATGTTTTATATTATCCTCATCCAGGAGCAACTTAAAATGGTTTTGCATTTTATGAGGAGGAATAAGACAAATGAAATTGCTGGAAAGAGCACTTATAATACAAATATAAATCTCTGAAACAGTGGTTGTTTATCCACAAAAATACAGTTAGAGTATGCTTTATGATCTGACATTAAATGTGAAATTTACTTGTCTACGGCCAATTATTTTAGTAAAGCACAATTCTAAAATATATATGACTGTATGAACAAAATCAGAGTTTCTTGAAACTAAGTTTCCTCTTAATTTATAAGATAATAATTTTATCACAATGCATTTTAATATATTATTTTAATACATTATTTATCTTTTCTTAGTATTTTATCCAGTAATTATTTCTATATTTCTTTAAATAATGAGACACTTCTTGTTTTAATAGAAAGCAATTTGTACTTATAAGATAATTCTGTTTTAACTTAAACTTTTTGTGTTCCTTCCTAAGTTGTTCATAAAACATTGCTAAAATATATGATTACTTACCATCAAGATCATTGTGTGAAAACATTTTCATATGTCCTCTCAGTCTTGCTTTCTCAATGATTTTTAGTCCTTTCCATTTTTTTGCCTATTTTCATGACTCTGATGATCCCATGCATTTTCTGGGAAATCTGAGGAAAGAGAATTTTCTTAATGTTATAATCTTTTTCAATGCATGAAAAATGAAGTTAACAATATGAATTCAATTTTGTGTTAATATTTTATTATTTTCTAAAAAGTTATACTCAGTGAAACATACCTTGGTTCTATTTTTCATGCCAAAGTGTACATTATTATAATGAAATTAGGTGATCAATTTTTGATCAGTTGATTTTAATTTGAAGTACTTTTCAGTCATATATCCATTGATATTGCTTTTGCTCAGAAGTTGATAGAGTTCTGCAAGCAAAATATGTTGATAAAGAATCACATGACTGCTAAGCAAATAAGATTAGAAGTTTGTAAATTGATAAGAAGTAAGATCTATGGAAGACATTTAAAGGTGCACAAAACTGAAGGTTGAGATAAGGCAATGTGTCAGAAAAGTCAAGGTATTCAAGTAATGTTGAGCTTTGCAAATGTTTGTATTTGATTCTCTGTTGCCAAAACTCATAATATATATAAAAATGATTGTTAACAAGCAATTTGATATGAACGGTTTTCAAATTGTATGAATGTCAGTTTTTGAAGTTATTATATATGTAATATACATATATCAACATTCCTAAAGGGAAAAACAACTAACAAAATGATAAAATATAATTTTCTTTAGGATGGTTTTTTTAACGTACTATTGGTTATATCTCAGATATATATTATCAGATTGTCAGATCTATTCAGTCTCACAGCAGAATGCTTAAGATATTTACTCTTATTTTGAAGAATTTAACATTTTCTTTCTATGAAAAAGAATTTGATAGTTTAAAAGATAGAAACTAATAAGCAATTTTCAGTCATGAGACTGTAAATTAGAACAATAATTGGATGGAAATTAATTGGTCATTAGAATAAACTGAAAAACACCTATAAGATCTTTCATTTGAAATATTATTATTGAAGGAGTACATAATTGATTTTCTTAATTATGAGATTATTTGAAAAAGTAAATTTTCCTCTTACCTGCCGCATTATGGAAGCTGTGTGCTCATATCTATGAGTCAGTTTTCTGAATGAATTCTTTCAAATCCTGCTTACATTATGAAGTATTTCTTTGCTTCGTATTATTTCAGCTTATATTAATGTGTTTAGTTCAGTGCCTTGACCTCATAATCTTATCATCATGTAAATTAATGAAATTCATGATGAAGGTTTTATGAGTATTTGAAGCTGAAGGTCTATTGTTCATTAATTTACTAAAGTTAATATTAAATAGTTTTTGATTTATAATGTGGATTTAAAGTTTGCTCATGCACATCATGGATTTTTATTTTTCTTTACAGAGATCTTGGTTGACTTAAGGGAAGCCATTCTTCAAGTTGCTCGCCATTTCATTTCAACAGACCCGAATTTACAGCAGCAAAACTCTAAAGTGTCACTCAACCCTGACTATTCAATGGAGAGTCATGCAAAAGACCATGAGGGGTATGTGAGTGTCTCACGTAACAGGCACAGAAGAGCAAAAGCATTACTTGGTAATAAGTAACATTCATATTTTATTATTTTTATGCTTGATATGCTTGAGTGTTCTCCTCACCATGCCTAGTAAGCCTTGTTCCAGCACCATTGCTTTTTGTAGCTGATAATGGACAGTTTGAGGTACTAAATGTCTTCCAAGCTGAATACTTTGCAAAAAGATGTTGCTCATTAACAGTTTTCATATAATTTTCAATAACATGTCTTAATTGGGCAAATGCTTTGTTTCCATTATTTTATGTATTTCCTAACTTATCTCCTCTTGTGATTAAGGGGTAAGCCAGTGTAGGATAGAAAACTTCTTTCAATCAAATTCCATGATGTATGGTAGTTAGATCAAACAATTCAAACAGTCTCAAAAAAGCAGAGGTGGTTATTCCACAATTTCAGAATTAATTCAAACTAGATATAACACACACTCAGTTATAAATATATGGTTATAATTAATCAGTAATTGGACTTTTTATCTTAAGGCTCAAAAAGGTCCCATTGAAATTTTATGAAACAAAACTGATTAAATGCCGTAAAATTTAAATGATTTAGAAAAAATCTCTCTCACTTATTTTTTGCTAAATCATTTAAAAGGTGTAAAAATTGCACATGCATAGAACAAAATTTGTAGAAGCCTCATGATTTATAATGCATAGGCTTATAAAAGCTTGAATCAATCAAGATGAATTTCAGAAATGCAGAGTATGCTTCAGAACAATATGATACACATTTTCTGAAAGTTTGGTTTTCCTATGCTGCATGGTCATCATTCCACAATGGTGTAAACACAATGGAGGTTTGATATGTGTGAAGTGTTTTGATTGGATTTATAGCAACTCAGATTGAGTAAGAGATAGATTTTGACTCCAAATGGATATCATTTAAAGACAATGAATTATTCTTTTGAATGATGTAAAACATATCCCATTATAAGTGCAACTGGTAATAAGGGCTTATATCAGAGTCCAGGGTTATACTTTTATAATCTAGCAATACAAAACCCTTGCATCCTTAGTGAAAACTTTATGGTTAAATGGTTTTTTTTCTCTCTGTCTTAAAACTATAATAGAGACTCATTACAGTGGTCTTCCATTCAGATGACATATTTATCTTGGAAAATAATACTTCTTTTTGGACAGTTGAATGAGGAAAATTTAAGTTTCAATGCATATTATTTGATCAAAGTGTATGATTATATAATAAATGTTAGTGAACGACTTCCTGTGATTCCCAAAATATTTCCTAACCAAAGAAAGATAAATTTTGGACCTGGCCCACAGGATATAGTTTGAACTTCCCAATCTGAAGCCATCATGGTCACAAAAAGACCAACTAATGTTGAAAACAGTTTGCATGAGTTCTATACTTACACTGTTGTTGCTCTTAAATGTTAAACTTAGTGAATATTATCTTTATTAAACATTAATGTGTCAGATAAAAAAATTAATCAAAATATAAATGTTCATGTCATTTTAATAACACTGATTCTTTTAATCCACAGATTTTGAACGGAATGATGATGATGAATTAGGCTTTCGGAAAAATGACATAATCACAATCATAAGCCAAAAAGATGAGCATTGCTGGATTGGGGAGCTGAATGGTCTTAGAGGTAATGGTCCATTTTATAAATTTAATATTATGTTAGGGATTTTAAGATGAGTATTAAAACTTGGATTAGTAGAATTCATTAAGTAACCTTCAATATTATGGAGTTTACAGTATGGACCAGCACCACCTATCAGACATTCATTTTAATTTTGTTGTTTTCAATCTCATTCATCCAGTCAAATAAACCGGAAATGAATGATACCTGAATAACTAATTGAAATAGGATGTTATTGATTTAGAATTGGGTATGTAATATACTATGAGCCTTTGACATGATGTCATTGATGACCTGATTTTCATAGAGTATCTTACATTTACTGAGACTTATTATTAAGCTGAAGTCTAGAGCTAAACCTGTCTAGGAAGCTACCCGTTGGCTTATTGCTAACTTAAATGACCGCGTAACCATAGAAAGTGTGGGACTGAGGCAAGAGTGATGTGTACCTTTCATTAATTTTACATTATGTGCTTATTGCTGTCCCACTCCCACACATAAAAAATGTTTTCTACAGAGAATAGACTTATGAATCAAATGATATATTTTAAGATCCAATGATTGGGTTGCATTGCAGTCAAAATTTTGCAACTTGAAACTATCTTGTAAACAATATGTGAAACTTTCATTGATAAAAATTTTAAGATACATTCAAACACTTCCAAAGGATAAAAAAAATATCTATGACATGTTTCATAAAAAACTTATAGTATTTTAAAATTTCCCTTGTTTGCCAATTTTTGCAAAAAATTACAAAATTTTAAAAATTATAACTTTGCAAAATAATATCCTGAGCTAAAACTTTGTCATAAAATAATTTCATGGAAGTGCGCAAGTATAAAAATTTTCTTAAGTTTGAAAAAATAGAGATTAATTTCTGTCCTATTTCATGCGATTTAATCTTAAAGGATAAACTTTAGAGCATACAACAGTATTCGTTAAATATCATATTGAAGTAACTTCACTTTACCTGATACGTCTTGCTCAGGATTATTTGAAACATTTCCAAACTGTGCAACAGTTTGATCTTGTTTGATTTGATATCCTATAGATGTATTTAAGATCAATGTCACAATTAGAAGTGATCATCAATCATCAAAGCTCAGCCTAAAGAAATAGCAATAGATGCTGATTCAAAAATGAGTGTCATAGATTCTGCTGAGGCTTGATAGAGTTAATGAAATAGTTTTATGAGCCAAAATCATTAAACTTCTGTTTTCTTTCACAAGAACTTTTTATTCAATTTACTTTGCCTAAACCATGGAAATTACATGACTCATTTTAATCATTCTGCATAGTAGATATAAACTGTGCATGAGGATATGAATAATAAAATATAATATTGTGCTGATAATTAAATCCATCCTTAATCTGTCTCCTTGTGTAGGGTGGTTTCCTGCTAAATTTGTGGAGTTGTTGGATGAAAGAAGTAAACAGTATTCTTGTGCCGGTGATGACAGTGTATCACAGGCTGTGACAGACCTGGTTCGTGGCACTCTTTGTCCAGCTATCAAGCAGGTTCTTGAGCATGGAATGAAGAGACCTTCATTTTTAGGTTTGTATTTAAAAAATTATGTATTTAGCATTTATTGTTTACTAATCTACTTACCCAGTGTATAGATCTGGCTTAAAACCTTCCCTGAGGCAGGTAAGATTTGGTTGACCTCATACCCTTGATTCCAATTAAAACAAATCGTAATTATAACAATATTATTTCTGTATAATGTACCACTACTAGTGAACTACCCCATCAAAAATGGTAGAATCAAATTTAACTTATAATACAATTTATAACTAGTGATGTATACATCTGTTCCCTCTGTGTAATCAAGGATCAAAATAATCCCTCTCCTTTGTTAATTACCCATCATGATAGAATTTAAAGTGATGAATAAAGAATAGAATGCCATTCCTTGTTCATGACAAGCAAAGTATAGCTATCTTTGAAAAATTGGATCACTTAAGAAATACTCTTATCTAGTGGTGAGTCTCTCCCTACATTTTATTAATTACAATTGTTAATGCAGGAATCATAAAGGATTCCTTCCTTTTCAAAAGGATTATCAACTCCTTACCATTCATGCCTGATGGAACCATTTTTACATGAGCTGAAGCTCAATCATTTCCTTGGTCATCATGCAGACTGTTTGTTTCTAGTCACAAAATGATAGAATATTTTTGTCATTTTTTGTACAAGTTCTCACAATATCACATAAAAACATCATGCCCCTGGCCAAAATAAGAATCTTTATGAATTTTCCTTATTTTGATTCTTGTTTCAATTTAATAGGACCATTATTTCTATTTTAATTTTGTAAATAAAATGAAGATGGAAAACTGTAAAAAATAACTCAATGTACATTTCTTATGAGAATAACTCATTATAATTTCCCTCATTTATGTGGTTCTCATATTGAGCAGATGTTGGTTAATCTTGTTGTTTGGTTATGTCTGGTTTGAGAGATTGTGCAAATGATTGATTTTCCTTTGGAATAGGAGGGCCATGCCACCCATGGTTATTCATAGAAGAAGCTGCTGCAAAAGAGGTTGAGCGTGATTTTGAATCTGTGTACAGTCGGTTAGTTCTTTGCAAAACGTATCGCCTTGATGAGGATGGAAAGGTTTTGACTCCAGAAGAGGTAATTCTGTTGTTCATATTTAGATTTAAATTTACTCTTACGATATATTTTCTTCAAATGCTACAGATGTGTAACCTGCATATTAAAATCTTATATATTCATTTTACACAAAACTTGAACATTTAACTATAATATTCAAATACATCCAATTAGTCATTTTTCCCTCTTGTGATTTCTCAAGGAGACTGATATTCATTTCATAAATTTGTGTTTACATCAAATTAAGGAACAGTTTGAGAAGGCAAGAAATTTTTTCTTTCATCTTTTCAGATTCCTGTAGATAAGTAATGCTTCTCTTCTTTGGAGTGCCAAAATTAGTGTTAAGGGATTTTTAAAAAGCTCAGAAATATCAGATATATTTTCTCATAGTGTTGAATGTTACTTCCCTTGCAAAAGGTTGATAACCTAATATGTATTAAGTAACAATGAACCATCATGTAATCAAATCATAATTTAAGCTCTTTGTTTAATTTGAATTCAGTTAATATTTATTTACTTCAACTTTTTGTAATTAGGTTCACTCAGAATCATTATGTCTCCTTGTCATTTAGTTGTGTTGTATAGGTTTCTAAGCTTATATTTTATAAGTTTATATTTATATAAGTTTCTAAATTTCATTACAAGTTATATAGGTTTCTAAGTTTCTATAATATTATATAAATTCTAGGCCATTACAGTGACATTTAAATTAAATATGAGCCAATTAAACACTTCCTCAAAAACATTTTTATATTTTCAGTACATTCCTAACCTTCGATTCCTAACCTTCGATGTGCAGTACTTGATTAGAATGGTTGTGGTTTAAAACTCACACAATCTTTTTCTTATATGAGTAGAAAATTTTGATTTGCATGGTTTAGTTAAATATGTAAGTATAAATAGAAAAAAATAATTGTATTATTGTTGATTTTTATCTGTCAAACCACTTTTATCAATATGTTACACCAGCAGAAAAATACTTGAAAACATTCCTTAAGATAGAGGAATCAATCCGCATCAATGATGACTGTATACAGAGAAAAAAATAGAAAGTACGGTATTTGATGATATCTGATTAAGTTTAGGGTAAACTGCTATTATTACTCCCTTTCATGTTATTGTTTTTTGTAGTATCTCAATTTGTCTAACACTTTTGCAGAACTTATTTACTGTAAAGTCGAGGTTTAAGCATTTTATCACTGATTTTGTAAACTAACTTGAATTTTTGCTTTAACTACTCTTTTGAATAGTTGCTGTACAGATGTGTGCAAGCCATCAACCTGACACATGACTCAGCTCATGCACAGATGGATGTGAAGCTCAGGAGTCTTATTTGTTTGGGATTAAATGAACAAGTACTCCACCTTTGGCTTGAAGTCTTATGTTCCTGTGTTTCTGTGGTCCAAAAATGGTAAATAGTATATTTAGTTACTATAGTATTATTTAGCACTGCTTGCAATAAGCATGATACTTATAGGCCCAATGAAAGCTTATTTTATATACTTCTTGGAATTTGGTTGAATCTTGCTAAGAAAGAGATATTTAAGATCTTGAAAGTTTATATAAAGTTTGTATAAAATACTATATTGTATATAAAATATCTAGAAACACTTCTTGGTGTGAATTGCCATTACATTGCATCCCTCAGTTAACTTCAAGTACTTAAGTCTACTCAGTCTACTTCTTTGTAGGCAGCGTTATTCATTCTCCTTTGAGGTATATTTGGGGTCTATATCTTTGGTATCCCATTGTAGAGTTATAAAACTATTCCTTTATGGAAATAAGCTAGGAAAGTTAACATATTGTTTCTATCAGCAGCATTTCCAGATACAATCAAAACTTGACAAAAGAACAACAATTTTCTCTTCTTTTTGATTCTTTTTATTGAGATTTCTCACTTATACAATTTCTCTCTACATGGGAATATTCTTATTAGGGATTCATTCAGTTGATTCCACAAGGCGAATTAATTTTAGACATTTCATCAGCTCAGTTCCTTTGACTATTTCTATGTCCTGCAAAGCAATGCAAATTTATGCAATCTTTGTCTTTTATGATCTTAAAAATCGTGGACTCTTTTATAGATTTGAAGTTTAATTTCATTAACTTTGCAGCACAATCTTTCCAACTTTTTTACAGTTCAAGAATATAATACTGAGCTAGTTAGAAAAGTCTAAATCAATACATTCATGCAAAAAGGAGAAATGACTGGCTTTTGGGGCAGAGAACTTAAAGAATACTTAGAGACTTTATTCACAATCATGTATAGAGTAAAATATCATTATTAAATGCCTCAATTCACCATTCTTGATATATTGTGGGTCTCATCATGTCCCCCAAGCATTTTAATCAGGAAAAATCAATTTCTGCTGTATTTCATAAATAAATTATTCATAAAACATAACTTGTTTCTACTTTATCATTTCTCTAATTTGCAGGTATCACCCATGGAGTTTTGTTTACAGCCCAGGGTGGGTGCAAGTGAAGTGTGAACTTAGAGTCCTTTCTCAGTTTGCCTTCAGCCTTAGTCCTGATTGGGAACTGCCTCCACATGCCCGACGCTCTCATCATTCACAGAATCTCCAACCATTGAAAGATGGAGTGAGGGATATGCTTGTTAAACATCATCTTTTCAGCTGGGACCTATAAAATCATCTCTGCTTAGTTTGTTTTAGAGGGGAAAACCTGTAATGTTTGACTCAAAGAGTATGGGAAGTTGGAAGGGTGAGAATGTGTTGTTAAAACAACTCATTTTAAATTGTTTTGTACAGTATTTGACAAAACCACCCCATCCTCCAAAAGGTATAGGTACTTCATGCCAGTGAACGTGAACAAGGCTATTTCATCTGCGGAGCTATGACAGCAATATTCTAGCAGTGGTAATCTGCATTTATTTTTATAACCAATAAAAGACTTTTATTTCCTGCTACAACAACCTGCTAGATTTCTTTTCTAAGCCTATTTATTTTGCCTTGTAGGTATACTATTGGATCTAACATTCTTCTACAATATTTTATGAGAGAAGTCATTGACTTAACCAACCATGATCATTTCGTAGCTTTATCCTGAGACTCCTTAACATATATTTTCATTCGTTGGTTGATTCCGAGGATTCAAAAAGTAGGACAACCATTTTATAGGCTCACAATTTTGTAAAACCCTGGAGATATGCAAATATGAGGCCTTCATTGTTAAATTAGTATGTTACATGCTTTCATATTGTGAAATTTGTGGATAAACTTGAAAGATGCATATTGGTATTTCCAAAAAATGATTACTTGTAATATGGCTTTTTGCATATATTTGGAAAATGCACTGATACTTCTAAAAATGTGTTTTATGAAAAATTAGAGGAAAAAATTCTGTGTAGAAGACTTCACTTGCAAGTTAAAATGTTTGTTGCTTTCTTATGTTGACGAGAAAAAGCAATGATTGATTAATGCATCCTATGATTCAAATTATTTATGTTAAATTTAATTTTTAAGTACCATATATGTTCATGTATGATGTGACCTTTGAAAACAAAATTTCTGTGAGAAAATTTTCCTCGTTGCCACTGGAGTTACTCATAGTCAGTGAAATAAATTTTCTTAAGGTGTGTTTATCTTCTACAAAGCATCATTCAGAGATTTTGAAATTGACTCATTCAAAAAATAGATTTAAATATCAATTAAGTGCAGCTTGATAATAAAAATCAATGAGTCTAAGAAATTAAAAATACTGAATGTATATAATGGAAATTTCAGTAGTAAAACTCAGGGCCAGCCTATACTTGAGTATATATGGTACACATAAGGTGTGATTTATTTATCTCCTGGTGTACAGAAATTCAGTCTTGAAATGAAAATATTAACTTTGATTAACTTTTTTTGTTATTGATAATTGGATCATGTTGTGTTTATTCATTTGAAATTTTATTATAATTATTTACAAAAACTTTAACTAAAATCATATGAAAGTTATGATTTTCTTATATTTTATCATCTCTGCTCCTATACTAATAAAATGGGGATGGGTGGGTTTTTCAGTTGATGAAATTGATTGAAGTCTCAAAACAACAGTTGCATTAAAAGACTGGAAATTATAATTTTTAACAATGACCAAGATTAGCCTTTTAAGAGCATATAATGGGATTGCCATTGTTTTTGGATGCCTTTGATGTTCTTTTACATGGCTTCTGTACAGTTTTATGAGTGAAAATTTTATTTGACTTAAGAAAGAAACAGTCATCTAAAAGCATTGTCAAAGTGTCCCATTACAAGCTTTAATTATGATTCTAAATATCCTGTAGTACAAGAAATCTATGAAAAGGCTAATTTATTTTTAATACATAAGAAGTGGGTATTACTGGTAATCACTGCAACACAAAATGCTGTAAATAATCAATCTGTAAGAGCAATTTCTCAATTATTAAGATGTTTTCGTAAGCTTGCTGTTTTGAAACTTGAAGTTTTAAGTCGTAAGGTTTTCATGTTCGTTAAATGGAAAATTTTCATGTAAATTTTTGAGATTTGAATTGGTAATAAAATGATGCCATGTTATTGCTTTAGTTTTCATTTCTGAGATGTTTTGTTGGAAGCAACTTTGCTAAATGTAGCGGTTCAACAAAATAAGAATAATATGGATCAACAGGTTTTCAATTTGGTGAATGTAACATAAGAATTAGTACAAAAGACTTATAACTTAAAGAATTTCCAAATTATTTGAGGCTTATAAATTCTGAATTTCCAGCATTTTACATTTTTCACTCAGATATCTTGAAGCATGCTGACTTAGTGATGAAATTGATCTTTTTTATTATTCATGACTTGTAAACCATTTTTTATGTACATAAACAACAGCTCTGTAATTCATCAGATTTAAATTAAGCAAAACTCAAGAGCTTTTTTAGTCCGGTTTGAAGAATCCTATAAATTTAGCCCCAAATTAGCAATAAATTAAGCATTAAATTTTGCCCCCTTACCAAAAGAAGAGAGAAGATCAATGCAAGTAATAAAAAAAAGTTTGTGAAACATACAGTCTTGATCTTCTTACTTGTTCAGAGTGGCGTTTCACTAAGTACAGCCATGTCAGATTAACTTTAAATGCGAGTAGTTTTAGGTTCATGGTATAACTTATAAGAAACTCTAAGAAAGAAAAAAATCGATAAAGGTCTGCTGCTTATTGCCACTGATATTTACTCCGATTGAGAAGGAAATAAATGAAGAACAAGACACAAATGAAGGAATGAACTCTTCATACAGGGGAGGCTAATCACAAGTTTGCCTCTCTTCTATCTAACCTGACTAATATTTGAATTTAATGTTAGAATTAGAAGAGAGAAAAATAAAAGAATACCAAAGTAAAAATATTGGGGTTTGTGGAGAAAAAAATCTTCTGAACTGAAGGTTGGAGAAGACAAAAACTCCACTTTGCTGGAAAAAACAATTATGCATAGGTTTATAATCTGCAGTAAAACGTGATGGTATGTTTATATCCACTTATTTTCATTGATTCATTATTACCTTGCATACTAGTTTGGTGTTTGAAGAAAGGCAAATTAATAATGAATGTGAGCAAATTGCCAACTAACAGTAAGGAGCATTGGACAAATTTATAGTGGGCCCTATAGGCCCACTATAAATATAGGCCATCATAATTTGAGCAATGATGGAGAGGAAGAACGAGAAACTTCCATAAGTCAAAATAAAGAGCTAATTGAAGTTGAAAAACACGGTACAAAAGAAAGAAACAATGACTAATTAGATGAAGTAAGAGCCAAAAAGACAAAAAACCAGCAGAAAGAAGCCTAAATATGAAAAAAGAAGTCAAATACAAATTGAAAATATTCCATTTGAAATTACCTGAAAGGTTTGGCCTAACATTCCATTTAATAAAATGCTGAATTTATAATCTGAAATAAACCAAAAAATATATTGGCGATAACTACATCTAAATCGTTTAATAAATACTATGATCACATCTCAGTCAGTCTTGTGTAAAGAATTTTTTAAGTGGCCTAAAATTTCTTCTACACCTGAGGCCTCACCCAACCTTAATCCACCTCTGATATTGATATGCACAACTTATTTTAGATCAATAAATTCTCCTCTGAAATGCCTGTATATCATTGCTATTGGTAAAGAATGTCACTGAGCCTTTCTTTCATTCATTATAAGTCTCTTGTTTGATCAACAGCAGCAATAATTTAAAAGTACTATCACAGCCGAGGTCATTTCTCATGAGGCCCCCATGTAAATCAAACCCAAGAACACTTTCACCACTGTTAAATTAGTTTTCTACTTAGTTATCTAGTTAAATCATCACATTGATCAACTGGCAGTAGATAAACTGTCTCAAGCTCTACTGACCAAAATCCTCCAAGCTAATATAGCTTCATTCCAAAACCTGCAGCGAAATCCCCAACAAATTAAACTTAAGGGAAGGTAATGCAATGATTGTGAAAGAAATAAGCCAAGTCTATGAAAGCTTCATTAATAGTTTATTTTCAAAATTACAAAATTAACATACTGGCAGCATGTAAATTAAAAGTACATCTAATGAAATTCATAATTTTGCAGCAACTGTATATATTCCTGTGCTTAAAATAGCAAATGCACTTTGTAAGATAATCAATTCTGGGAGATAGTCAAAGCCTTTTATTTGGAGCTGGTGTACTTGGTGACTGCCTTGGTGCCTTCACTGACAGCGTGCTTGGCTAATTCTCCAGGCAGTAAAAGACGAACAGCTGTCTGGACTTCCCTGCTTGTGATGGTAGACCTCTTGTTGTAATGGGCCAGACGGGAAGCTTCCGCTGCAATTCTCTCGAATATGTCATTGACAAAACTGTTCATGATGCTCATAGCCTTGCTGGATATCCCAGTGTCAGGGTGGACTTGCTTAAGAACCTTGTAGATGTAAATGGCATAACTTTCCTTCCTCCTGCGCTTCTTCTTCTTATCTCCCTTGGAAATGTTCTTCTGGGCCTTTCCTGCCTTTTTGGCAGTCATTCCACTTGTTTTGGGAGGCATTCTGAGATTTCAGAAACTTCTGAAAAATATAAAGATTACCATTACTGTCACCATAACATCACTTTCACCCAAATATAAGCCTTCGTACCACATCATTAAACCCTGGGGTTGTTTGAAAACCCAGCCTTAAAAATCTTAATCAGGAAATGCTTTAATTTAGAAGTAAAAAATTTAATAAATTCCACAAATCAACATCAACACTTCTTTACAGAGGCTGAATGTAGAAAACCACGAAGAAAGAACAACTTTCAAACACCAGAAAGAACAGAATCAAACATGAGTTTCTTAAGGAAAGTGTAGAGCTGCAGAAAAACATTTAAGAGGCAAATTCAGAAGAGCCAGCCTAAAAATAATTAATCTAAATAAAAGTATAAAAAGAGGAACAATTGGAAATAATGCAGACAAATATAACAAAAAGACTGCCATGACAGAATTAGGAGTTTATGAAGATATTGATTCAGGCAAATTAATAGAGAACAAGAGTATATGTAAATCTCTTGAATTATTCACCACCAAGCAAAAAATATCTAACAAATTGACCAAGGCAGATTGAAACTATTTCTGCAACTCACTTCTGAGTACATGAAACTAACTCAATCCTGATTGTAAAATTAAAATTTTGGAATGTTATTCCTTATAAATTAAAAACTCTGTTATCAGTTTCTACAATTACAGACGAGTTGCATCGCTTTATCCTTGAGATTACTTCAGTAGCTGTTATTTGATTCTTACTTCTCACACTGTCAATTCTTTGTTTCTGTGAAGATATTACACAACAACCTTTTCCTTGGTTCGTGTGGGATTGCCCCAAGAGCAGTAGTAAAATCTGTCATACTCAAGGAATGTATTTTAATTCATCTAAAGCTGATAAAAGTTTGGCACTGATAATGCATTATTCTACTGAAATATATTTATATATTTGAGTCCTTGAAGGGTTTGTATTTAACTGTTATCTACATCTACATAAATACCCTGCAAGCCGCCTATAACACGCCAAGCACAAAATTTTTACAACACAAGCTGATAAAAATATAACTAGCTACATGACCTGAAACATTCACTTCGTAATTTACTGATACTATGGTTAACTCCAAGCGCGATTCTATTGCTATGCAATTTTCTTTTACTCAAACAAAAGCTTATAATCAGACAAGTAAACTTATCTCCTATCTTTCAAATATTAAATCGTCGATCTCCTTCAACCTAATCGATGAAAAGTGAAGAACAAACTATTGAAAGAAAAAGCTTTCTACGGATATGACAATTTTCGAAAGTTACGCTCAATTCATAAAAATTTGAGGCGAATAATGATAATATTCATAAGCAATAAAATAAGTATTTTTAGCAGAAGAACAGGTTGATTACAATTATTCAACGAAAGTCAAAAAAGAAAATTACTAGCAAACATCCCAACCAAGGCTCTTAGTAATGACAAACCAGCAATAGCATAACTCGGAGGTATCCAGTCACAAGCGACCGGCAATCTTAATTAAGAACTCACAGGACCAATTAATCCACTACAGAAAGTCTAAAGCACAAAAACTATAAAGTGATCTAACGTTTTAAACCACTGAATTTTAAAATACTTTAACGGTTTCAAAGTATTCAAAAATTTCTTAGTATATAAAATGCTTACTTTATCTTTTCGCCTATTTTCTAAGTAATTCGATTCGAAAAACTACAAGTAGTGATGCGAACCTTTTCCCAGCACTAAACTTGAAGTATAAACAAACGTTCCGACAAAATTACAAAAATTAATCGCAGCAATATTGGTTAATGAACGTAAGATAGCAACCTCATCTGGGTCAGCAGAAATCAATAGTCTACGTGTTAGAGGATTGATTATCAGAAAATCAAACTCTTATCCAAAAATATGCGGTAATTTCTTACCTTTCACTACGAAAGAATAATTAGATACAAAAAACTTGCCAATCTATGCTTCGCCTGCTTGTTTACCGCATGAACATACGAATAAATAATGCCAACCAATAAGCTTTGACCTGTCGCATTAATTCAAGAGTTTCAATTCTCACCAGTGGATATGAGCGTCATCTACACTATGTCGTGATATCGCTCTATGTTCATGATCTTAATGAAATTAAGGTGAGAAAGAAAACCAGGTCGAAATATTTTAAAGAAAAAAATAAGTGTCAGGTTTCATTTTAATTTAATTTCCCGATAGTGTGCAATCGAGGAACGAGAGTGAAATCAATTGAAGCAGCAACTGTGCATAGTGACTGTAGTAGGGAAACTCTTCGAGTATATCCTAACCCGGGAAATCTTAAAATCTACATTTACATCTTTCAGATTAAGATTCTATTTGAATTAGCTACGAAGATTTATAAATAAATATAACTCTGTCTTCATGTCAGAATAACTTTCTAATTTAGTGAAGAATATTCGCATCATTCATGCATCAATTTATAGAGCACTAAATTCGGGCATTGAATTGAAGGCCATTTACCGAACTGTTTTAGGAGCAGATCTAACCTAAGTAGCAAATTTATTCAAGGCGATAAACCTGTATCTTTCATTTCTATATTGAACCATGAGCCTATAAAAATTAAATTGCAAGATGAATCTAATCAGTGTGTGAAGTACACATCTCAGAATTATTGCGCTACACAGTTTCACCGATTTACAAATTCTTCTGGTCGCAAATTCGGCTCAATTGTATCCGATATTTGTGTGTTTAAGATGGTTTTAGAGTTTTCCCGCGATCGAAAACTGATTTACCGTGATAAGACTGCCCATTCCCCGCGAAAATAATCTCTACTATTAATATAATCTAATATAATTTCTTTTACGCTGTACACCGATTCAGCGAGATTTAATGATCGAAGGCTGGTGCGACAGTAATTTACTATGGATAAGTCAAGGAATTCAATCCTTGCGACTCTGTAAACGATTTCTCTGTTGACCCTCAAAGGCTCATGAAATATTCGGTCTTCGTCGAATTTTCTAATTTATTTACGGCGACAGGCTTTAATTCAGAAATTCGGTTCGTCGCTAGCGATCAACTTCTAAGACAACTGAGTTTCATTACAATCTATCATACTAACAACCATAAAAAATTAAATACTCATGGTAACTCTTACGACATTAAGCAAGCATGAAATGCAACAGGTTAAACTTATATATACTTAAGTTATTCTGGGAAAAACATAAGAAACTTATAGCATAAAACTTTTCTAGAAGGGAAAAGCTTCGAAAACTGTTAAATTCGGCCAACTAAATCTTGAAGAGTAAAGTAAATCCTAACGTATCTCTCAGTTACTTACGGTAATGAAGGTTCCGATCCGCAAGACAGTACTTGAAGGAATACTGAAAAGCAAGGTCTTCTTTTCCTCTCGAGTGATTTTTGAGAAAGGAGGGGAGCTACGGAAGCTTTAGTCACGAATCTCAAGGTTGGCTAAACAGCACTTTTAGGAAGAGCCAGTGAAATGGAGAATCCAAAGGGTACGCGAAAATCTTTCGTCGAACCATGCCGAGGCAGTTGAATTGTCGCCAAAAGTTCCATTTGAACGTACTACAAAATGCTTTTGCGTAAGTTGCATATATCCTAGTCCTTGATTAAAAATTCGTCTTTTTTAAATCTCATCTGCAAAACTGCGCAAGCTTTAAATGATTTATAATACTGAACCAAACAGCAATAGATTTGCCTGGCCGGCGACTTATGGTATGTAAAATTAAATGACAAATTTTAATTTCAAAAACAATGGGAAAACATGAAATGTCACCAATCTCAATCAAAATTTTCTAGTATGAAGGTGATTCAGTAAACCATTGGTGTTATTATTCCTTTTTTGGATTCATAATTTTTCCAAAAGACTGTACTTAGTTATATTTAAAATTTCCCATTTACAGTAACGAATCAAAAAGGTATCTCCATTCTTAGTTGGTCATAGGATTCTCACAAATTTTACTACAATTGTTATTCTTATTCTGAAATCTCCTGGCATTAATATTATGCGTAATGAAGTGAAAGAATCTGCTCTCGAATCTCTATAAACGAATAAGTTATATAATAGGGAAAAAACTCAATGAAACTTCTATAAGCAAGAAAAAAATTGCTGGTCACTTGAACTCATGCTTATCCTGTTTCGATTGCATTAACTTACAAAGAAGTCATAAAGCATTGGAGAACATTACCTAAAAGTCACTCCCTTTCAATACTGATTTTTTCAACATTTGTTAGTAGGTATGATCAGGAATCCCTTAAAAATCAATTTTCTTAACGATTAATTTATGATTTAATAATTTGTCATATATTTTAAATTTATTATTCCATTTGGTATGGTATTGTTAAAAGTGCTTTGACAACCAAGGTAACTTTGCTTATTGCTCTGTATTTTATTACTGTAAGCTTTTAATTATTTTCTTCATCTGTAAATAAGTTACTGCTCTTGTTTGTGTATCCCTTTCTTCTTCCACTGGCAAAAAAATAAGTTTCTTTCATAATATACTTGCTTATTAGTGATATCATCACATTGTTGAGTCTGACATCTCTGCTATCCTTCTTGATTTATACCAATCTTGATTTAATATTGCTCAAACTATTTCTTTCATGTACAAATGTAAGTTGTCAATATAATGAATGAACCAGAAAGGATCTAATTCTATGAGAAAACTTGCTCAGTGATGGCCTCTTACCCTTTACTGTTAAACAATTTGTTATTTAAATTGTCTACCAGGTAAAAAATTTCTTTTTTATATAATTAAGAATCACCAAAATGAAGCAACAATAGAAGTTCTCTTTGCCCCAAAAGTGACCAATGTCAAAAAAATTTGACAAGAATGAAACCAGTATTACATGCAAATAATTCTCCAGTACTCTAGATATCCCATCTTCAACTTATTATTGAAGAAAATCATGTGAATAACTGAAGATCCCTTTTTAAGGTGTAAAATTATGATAATTAAAGTTCAAAATTAAGGAGGCCAAAAACCCTTCCCTTTTGTTTTCCATTGTGTAAGAAAAAAGTTCTCATATGCTGCTAATCAGTTTTCTGAAATAAATTCCATTTTAATATATATTTCTGCTACACCAGGAGGGAATGAATTCATGAGTATTGCAGATGTTTTGGTGCCAAAATACCATAATATTCAGAAATCTTTATAAGGCTTTGAAATCCCATTGGTAGATTTAATGTAAGGAAGAAGATTTGATTACATTGATATGGAATCAAAAACAAGTCCATCATGGTGATGGAGCAAACTAATTCATAACTTTCTAGTTACTCATCTGTGTTGAAGGGTTAATTATAAATATTTATTAAATGTTAAAAAAGAAAGATAGTTCCTCTTAAAAATAATCTTATTCCTTCACTTGAAACTTAACAATTAATGAATATCTTACAAAACTTTCATCCATGTTGATAATTTCAAAGAAAAAAAAATTAAATTAAAAAAAACTTTAAAATGTAGAATGAAAGATGATCTCTTATTGCTTCAAATCCATCATTAAAAAGTCGCATTTTCAGAATGTCCCAACATCAAATGGCTCAGACATTAGCTTGGTATAGGTGGACCTTCAATCCTTCGAAATACAGCCAAGAACTTATCTCCTTTATTTCGAGTGACCTTCTTCCCTTCTTCTGAACTATCATACAGATGGGTCACAATCTGATCTGATTTCTGGAAAAGAAACAGAAAATTCAGTTTATAATTTTAGGTATCAGAGGGTTTTAAAAGACCAAAGAGACTTTCAGGATGTTTCCAGTTACTTAGGGGAACAAATACATTTTAACACAGTAAAAATCCACTAATATTGGACCTCACTTTAGCATGGATTCAGATATGCTGCAGTTTTCATCACGTACCACAAAATTATTACATTGACTTTTAGCCATAGGTAACTTGGTGGCGAATTTTATCTCAATGTGCCTACCAATGCACTGCAATAGCACTAATACAAACCATTATGTAAATGAAGTCAGTGATATATTTAATATGTAATTGGATACAAAATAGAGAATTCCATGAGAATGTAACTTTTACATCAGCAAAAAAATTATGGCTTATAAGACAAAGAAACACTATAATGACCAATCACAGATGAGTAGAATGAATTGAAATACATAATAGTAAACTTTGAGACATTCATTATCTCCCTTGGATTCTATGAGAAATCTGTCTCTCTTAAGTCTGTGTTTCCACATGTGGTATAATGTCTTCTTACTTCTGGATTAGTAAATTTTAATTTACATTTTTCCATCAACCTACACTCTATTTCTGATCTCAAGTTGTTATTAATTAATATAGCTCTGTGACAAATTTCATGAAACTATAAAATTTTCTACTATTAATTGCTTCATGTTCATCATGCAATGAATTATATTAATTATGCTAGCATAAAAACAACAAAGACGTACCATATCTTCTTCAGAACAGCGTTCAAACAATGGATGTGTGACGAAATGCATCACCATCCAGTCATGAAGTTCTTTGACATCAGTGACAGTGTACACAAAACTCTGAGGAGAGAAAAAGCAATATAATAAACAAACACATTCAATAAAATTTTCTTACCATCAACACTGATCTAGTTGTTCTTATACACCATACTTCTGAAAATTGTGCAACTTTTCTTTCCATTCTTGCTTTAAGCTTTATCATCATTGCGCTAACCCTTAAACTGCGGGGAACGTTTAAAAACGTTTTCCTAAGCGAACTGCGGGAAAACGTTTTTAAACGTTTGACCTGCTCTTCCTTCCCTATACTTGGCCTTCCCCAATTTTATGGCCCTGCCTGTGAACGAGACGCACCCTCGCAAAACCTTTTTCATTGTCCTAAATGTGGAAAACCCTATCTATGGGATTTCCGGCCTCCGGGTAATTCCAAGATTTGCAGAAATTGAAAGTGCATACGTACTTTCATATTTCCAAATATCAATGTATCTACTAACTGTTTGGTATCAAATTAATCAGCAAACAGCAACGAAAAGAAATAGGACACCAAGTTTAATCAAAAATCGTTAGTAAACAATTAAATCATTGGCAGTTGCTTCTACGTTAGAGAAGCAACCAAAACAATAACCGTTGACCGCAGTGATCGGAAAAAGGTCTACCCGGATTATGGGGGTTTTCTACCTGCTGCGACTAGTCGGACGCACCAGGAGAAGGGATGGTTTCTCTAACTTTCCTCCCGCACACAGTTGTCGCGAAAAAATATACTCCCGCATCTTAAGGGTTAAAAGCATAAAATCCTTTGTCATTGTATTGACAGAGTAATTTTCATTCAAAATCTGTAATATCTGAAGTTTACAATGACCAATTTAAAGTAAAAAATCTTAGTTTTATCCAATTAAAAATGAGGTTCCTCATGAAGGCAACCTGACACAATAAATATAACACTTTGAAATTTGTATATTGTAACTCCAGAAGTTATGTGGAAAAACCAAGTCATTAGTTATAATTAATACATAACTATTGTTAAGTCATAGCATATATTAAAAAGGGTGCTTACTCCAATTGCCAGGCAGTATGCATATTCAGCTAGTAGCATTGGACTTATTATCCGCCACTTATGTTTAGCTTTCTTGAAGTGAGGGTCTGGATAGAGAAAAAACATCTTCTTAAGCTGAAAAATAGAGATGGAAACAGGTTACATATCTTTTAAAATTATATATCAATGAAAGCCAACTATAATCATGAGTAAAAACAATTAAAAAGGAATTATTGAACCTGATGTCATTGGGTAAGAAGATAAATTTGTAAATGCATTAATAACATTTCAGAGAAAATGTTTTGGAATAGAATACAGATTATGAATACAATAGCCTACTGTATGCAAACTAATAAGATACACTTCTGTTATAGCGTGGAAATTCATCAATTTTATATGGATTTATTGACCAAATAATGGAACTAAGGATAAGATAATTTGAACTTAAAAGAGTAATAGAATAAAAAGTCCTAAGTTACATCAGCACATAATAATATAGATATTAAAATTATTTAAAGATAATGGAAGGGATTTATAATAAAATAGATAAAAATTTCAAGAAAATCTTATCCTTCAAATCCCAATAAATTGGAACTAAATGAGATAGTAAACAATCAGTTACATTTATAAAATCCATTCATTGAAACTTTCATGCCATAGTAGAATGTTTTATGTATGTCAATCTCAGTTCTCCTGAGTAATGAAAATGTCAAGATCTAAATGATGCTGTTACTCCCTCATTCACTCCTGATATTCCTTAACAGTTATATAAAGATTTCTGGAATTAGATTTTAAATTTATTATTATGCCTTTCTATTATCCAATGATAATTTTGTGCTTGCATATTTAGTTCTTAATTCCTAAATTCTTACAAAAATACCGTCACAAATACATAGTTTTCAAGAAAAACAAAATGCCTTACAATAGCTTTTCTGCAGCCCCTTGGCATGAGGAGTTATTTTTTATAATTTACTACACAAATTGTAATTGATACAATTTAAAACAACAAATAAAGAAACTAGCAAATCAGCCACATTGAGATGAAAGCTGTTTTTCCCAGTTTTTTCATCTTACTATTATTTGACGTAATGTTTATATCTGCACATCTATATCAATTGAAAACTGAGAATGTAATGATAAAATTTGTACTTGTGATGAATATTTTGTTGGTAGATTAGAAAGTAACACTGAATGACTTTCATCAATCACATAACCAGAATAATCGAATATCCCTTCACAACTTGCATATCAATTAAACTTACACTTTTCCAATTACATTCCAAGAACATGCTTTTGTCATTCTCAGATATTGAACATTGAAAAGTTTTGTACCTAAGCTATCTGTAAGCATTTTATTTGTCATGGAAAATCTAGAAAATTAATTAACTGATGCTGACAGAGATATACCACTTAAGAAAAATTATACTCCATTCATATTTAATTACCTGTCCTTTGAAAAAATAATTCGGCAAATATTTCATGGCATTGGATCGGACACATGCAATATTTTCATATGAACCAGGATTCTTAGCACGCAGAGCATTTATTCTTGATACCACGTAGTCAGATACCTGAAAATGAAAGTGAGATATTGTAGAAAAAAGTCATAGCGAATCTCAAAAAAGAAGATAAAATCCGAAGTTTACCTTGACTCTAATTTCCATCCCAAGCATTAATGTGTCTGGAAACATCTCTGATAAAGTGACTAGAAGGCAAAAAGACATGTTTAGCATTTGATTTTTAACTATAATAATTATTATACTATATATGGTAGGGTACATTGGTATTTTGAAGCCTAAGAATGGCTCTTTGAGGTCAAGTTATAATACTTTTCTGTAATAGTGTCTATTCTTTCTTCCACTGCATTCTATATTGTAGCCATCAAGCTGAGATTTTTATTAAGACTGATTCTGCATTAGAATTTATTAGCAATATATTAAAACTATGACTATCACGCTACTATGCCACAAATTAATTTCTTAGAAAGTTTATCTTTAGGCCCTGTCCATTTACAATAACTTACAATTAAATTTTTAGAAATTTACTTCTATATAGCAAGAAATGAAGGCTTGTTTGTCATAATTTTGAAGAAATTTTAAAAGTTGATTAAAGAATAGTCATTCTTTAATTGTCATGTTACTAAAGACTAAACTTTGGTAGAACCTTTGACATAAGGAATGCAATTGAAAGTTCTTTTATGTTGAAAACAAGTATAGTGTGAAAAGCACTCTAATATGATAGTGTTACAATGAACCCAATGAGCAACCAAACCATAGGATCAAATGATAGAAAATAGATAATGATTTGAACTTGCAGTGCATTTTCTAATTGCGTTGGGATAAGTTAGTTGGTTGACTATCTTAAGACTGCAGACTTCATTAGTATGACTATTTTCTTGGCAGGAACAGATATTGAAACATTCCTTGTCTGAATATTATTTTATAAGAAATAAATGTACTTTTTTTTAAAGATCGGTTCACTTTGCTCTTGTATGTACAGTATGCAATAAAATCTGGGTTATCATGTTG
Organism: Pachydiplax longipennis; assembly: GCA_036926295.1. NCBI lineage: Eukaryota > Metazoa > Arthropoda > Insecta > Odonata > Libellulidae > Pachydiplax > Pachydiplax longipennis. Next base: position 34,424,061 of record JAVFKF010000012.1, read on the forward strand.
AAAAGGTGCTTGTAAAGTGCTCAGGCTCATTGAAACTGTCCAAAAAAGGATTGCCAGTTTAATAATGTTTAAAAGAAGATTCAATCATTAGGCACCCTTTTTTCATGAATTGAAGCTCCTGCCAGATGAATACTTATATATATATTTATGAAGTTTTGAACTGACACTAATAGTGTTAGACACACATATTTACAGGTTTTCAAAATGGGAAAATGATAAAATTGGTAGAAATGAATATAAAAATTAAAGGCAGAAATTACCTAGTAAACCACCATAGCCACAGCCTATATCGGCAAATTCAACCATTTTAGTTTTTTCCGGCTCCGCATATGGTTTCTCGGAAGAGAAATACTTCGGGTACAACTTCGACCAATTCATTACGGTTGGTGCTGCAGGACTTGAAACATAGTCAACATTAAATAAAGCATTTTACATCTAAAACTTAGCATAATCTGTCAGACTTACTAGTCGAAGCAATGATCAGCTATTGGATTGGAATGAGCTCTTTGTCTGAAATATTTCTTCTGAGGAAGGCCTGTCATCTTACTGGTGTTTTCCATGGAAGTACACATAAACATAAATACGAATGCTTTAAAAGGGGTTTTCTATTTTCATTCATAGAGCAATAAGCAATCATTAACTACAAGATTCATCTCATCGTGGCCAATCGTTCTATACCACTTAATTAACTGCAAAAGAAAAAATTATAGTCAAAATGCTATAACGAACCCAATGTTATCCATACACAAAATTAAGTTCACTATCAAACACAAATCATGATCAAATACAAAACATAAACAAATACTGATATCTCTACCTTATTAAGGATTTCAAGAAAAAATTTTCTGTAGAAATAAAGAAAAGTCTCCTAATGTTCTTAAATCCATCGAAGATATTTCTTTGGAGAGAAAACACGATGAATCATTGGCATTATTTTCTTACCACATGTTCATTCGTTTTCATACACCATTCACCCACCGCACTAAAATAATTTCGAAACAAATGAAACGCCGAAATGAAAATGTCGCTGCGCGATACTTAGCTTTCTGCTACGGTCTGAAGAATTGATTTTTGTCGCATGTACGCTAAGGGGGTTTGACGAAAGAAAATCCGTCCAAATATTACTTTCTTAGACGTAGAGCTAACAAAAATTGTGAACGCTGATCAAAAGTTTGCGCTTGCGGATAAAATAATTGATAATGTCTCAGGATACGAATTCATACGAATATGAATGCATGCGAGCCGAATTGCTTGGCCTCCCAAAACCTGAAATGAAACCTGAGCCTGTAAGACAAGTTGTAGATGACGACGACGACGACGATGATGATCTAGATCCAGAGGTAGCTAAGGTAAAATCAGATCCTTAATTGTATGCCAAAATTTTTTCGGCTTTAAAAAAAATAATTTCTTCTCTGCTTGTTTTCCTTGCGCTGCTGTTATGATTTAAAATTCCATTGGAATAGTTTAGGAGCGCTTTACATTTTTTTACATGCTTTTCGTTTATTTATGTTATTTTCAAGGTTTCTTTTCCCTTGTTACCTATATTGTGAAGAGGCTATTATACACTTTTATTTAACAGCTTATGTAAGTAAATAGGATAGTAAGCTTACAGTGTAACGTATTCACAGCAATAATAAATTCTAATAATTCCGCTAAATTCTTCATCAAGGAACTTGATGACAGGAAGGAGAACCTCAAAGCTGTAGGGGGCGGATTGGCCGAATTAAATAGCATTCTGACAGTGACCCAGAAGAAACTCAACAGCTTCAAGGTATTTCATCATTAAATCTCCGCATTTACTCATAGACTAGTTTTCTGTTGTTAATTTTGGAGGAAAATTTTTTTCAGCCGAACTTTGGAAGCCTGAAAGATCTTTTTCGCAACCTAAGCACCGACAACGGGGGCGCAGACAGTAAAGCTACAGAAAACGTCGAGGATGAAGCCAAGACTAGTAGCGAAGGTAACTGAGTCGTGGAAGCAATTTCCAATTAATAAGCTTGCCTGCTTATCTTTCTTCCTCACTTGATATCTCACCACCCTAGCTGCCACTGCCACGACCAAGAAGCCGACGGTCACTACAAGAAGGGAGGGTGAATTGGTTCAAGAAACAGACTCGCAAGTCGATAAACTTGATAAGCTTGTAATGCAGGCTGAGGAAGCTGAGATGAGGATGGTACATCAGAATACTCAGATGCGTAGATTCTTGCGTTAGTCCCTCATTATCACGCGGCAGTAGCATTTATACACTCAAATGGTTTTGGTTTTCTGGAGTCATTGAATTTTGAGTCATCTGGGATCACCTGGTTCATTGCACCTTGTTCTGTGAGCATGATTTACTCACAAGGTTGTTAAAAGTTGCATTGAGAAAATAATTTTACGAAGATATTAGAAATTATGAAAGTGTTGGTTCTAAATTACAAGAAGACTGTCGGACCTTCTCATACCCTAAAGATACTTTTTTATATTGCATTCCATATTTGAGTAGGTTTACAAATCGAAGCGAATATTTGGCTTTTCCCCGTTAAAGTTGTAGAATTATATTCCTCTAATTACAGAGTTGCGTAATATTAAATGTAAAGGTGTAAATAATTATCCAAATACACTTAATACCACTAATTCATAAGCGTAGTCAAAGATTCATAGCATGTTGTTGAAAGAATATTTTATCTCAAAGTTGTTCTATATATTGGTGTTTATTTGTAAGTGACGTTGCATTTTAATCACAAGTTGTGTCGAGTATTCTAAATGATGTTGAATCATCAGCAATTTACAATGAACGTATAACACCAATTTACACATTTAAGGGTTTTGAGTGGGAAGAAAATGTTTCAGTATTGACCCAGAATATTGTTTGCTAGAAAGAGCTATAATTTGCAAGGTCGTTTTAGTAAAGACTTTTTTCATCAGGTGATTAATCATCTGTTTAGAAAAAGAGAATATATTTCATAAATTACTACCTGTTGTTCTCAGGATCATTTTGAAGTGGTGGCCTTACAATTGTTTTGTCATTGCTCCTTCCGTCTCTTTCATTGAAATTGTGATATGGGGCATTCCTCAAGGCTTCCATAAGAGTATATGAGCAATATCTATCAAAAAGATGTTATTTTCATTTCCCACCGTGTAATGTGGGAGAGTTGTGTGTGTAATTTGCCAAATTGGCTAAAATGTACTGCAGTTGGGTATTGATTAGGCTAATTGCTCATTCTGATGGTTTACTTATGAGTACCTGAATCTACTGTTTACTAACTAAACAAATCTTAGCATAGAACTCTATTGTGACTCAATTGAAGCAGATTTGGTTTCATTACAAAACTTTCAAATGTTTTATTTATTTTTCGAAACTTTCTTATTTCCTGCAAGTCTATTTGAACCAATCATAATAGTTGGCATAATCTTGATTGAATTAAACTTCATATGTTTTCTAATTGCAAAAGTGAAAGAGAAAATGCACACAGCTGAATATATTACTTAGCCACTCAACAAAGGTTGCTGGATAAAAGGATTTTAGGTCACCTCAAACATATTGAACTAATTGGTACTGAAATATCCAAAGATATTAAAATCTTGAAATTTCATTCAATGGAAAGCTACTGGAAATGCTCAGATGTTTTTAGTCATAAATAATATGATGAGAAAGGAAATTAACATTTGGCACCGTCTCACATGGTTATGCCATAGATAGCCTTACCATAGCTGTGCGAGACCAAAGATTTGATTGAGCCCCTAGCTTTGTTTCCAAGGCAGAAAAGTGATCTATCTCCTTAGTCTGCTTCTTATTTGGAAGAACAATTGCTGAGGATGACTGTTACTCACTGTGAGCACTCAATCAAATTTTTAATATTGTTATACTTCAACGGAATCTACATTATCAATTTTATCATAATCTAAATGGCGCCTTAGTGAAAAGAATGAATTTTTGACCACTTTTGAGGAATTTACTGCAAATTTTTCCTAATATGATACATTTCCACGTGTAGCAATATCTCAGTAAATTTGGAACAAGTTGCGATCTGGAGGAGCCATTGGGTCCTCCAAAACTCTGATGCTTCAAGTTGTGTAAGCTTTTGTATTTTAAACTTCCATTTACCATTATTGATGTAATACAATCTTAATATAAGATGCTAATAAATGACTGTATCATTGATTTGTATTGGATTGCTTATCCTAAAACACTGATGATGGTTCCTGATTCCACTGATGGCTGCCATAATTGGAACATTTCAGTAATACGTTATCGTGAGCAGTTCAATGTGAAATTTCCCAAAATTAAGAGAAAAAGAAATGTTATCATATATCACATTAAATAAGTACAATAATTTGATACAGTAATTTGTAACATACTACACTATATATTTTTTAATGTTAAATATCAATAAACCCATAGTTATTAGTTGAAAATAGTATGACTTTAAGAAATCAAAAAATATTAATTTAATTAGTAAAACTAATGTTTGCTCTCACAATCCAGGTATAAGATTATGGAATGAATTCTGCATTATTTAAGATAAATTAATTTTAATATAATATAATTGGAGTGTTAAAAATATCAGTCAATGAGTTCAGCATGTATTGTTTCAAGGTTAATACAACATATTATATATTTAATTTTCCTCATGACAAATATGGGTAGAATGATTCTTAGAATATTTGTTTCAATTTCAACACTTTTTTAATTGCTTAAGCATAATTAGCAAAAATAGTCTTCTAATTGCTTATTAGTGAACAAAGCTTGCTGTTTTTCTCTCTTGTTGTTTGTCAATATTAACGCAGATATAATTGTAAATAGTGAGGAATTATTTTCAGAGCCAGTAAGGCGATGTTTGGGTCATGCAGTCACCAAAAATGGCAGCAACTTTGTCTATGATACATTATTGATTCAATTGTAATTTATTTGCAGTTGAGTTCTAAGGGGCACATACCCCAATTGTAGCAGGGACTTGAGTTCTCTGCTTCAATCTAAAATAATAATACGTTTATTTCATTTCCAATCAGGTGAAAATGTTGGAATTTGTATTCACCCATCTTTGTGAACTTAGGGAAACTGAAGAAATGCTAAGTATGTCCACTGAAGCCTCCACAAGTTGATCTCTATGGAAAACTCTTGTTCTCATTTTTCTACAATAGTTAAATGAGTTTTCAACTTTTATATTATTAGTTGTAATTGATACTTACAGTTTCATAATGCATTTCTGCAAGCTCTTAAGGGAATTAACATGAATGAGAATTTCAAAGTAGCAGTAACCGTTTCAAATGCATACTGCTAATTACAGTGGTCTTGGTTATTGCAGAAACTTTCTTGCACATGTTATGCCTAAATGTAATCCTTTCAATATTTAGCAAATTTATTGAAATTGGAAATCATAATTATCTGAATTACAGTATTAGATGAGTTTAGAAATTGAGCGGATGGAAATTCGCGGTAAAAACTCACGATTTGTAATGAATTAAGGTAAATCTTAAACCATACTTGTTCTGCAAAATTTACGTCTTTGCTTGAATCTAAAATATCTCGAAACTTCCGACATTCTCTAACGTAGATTTTGGTAAAATTAAGTTTCTAGAATACAGAGGATGATTAGTACTGCGAGAGGTTCTGTGATTAAGATTTCTTTAATGCAGGATTAGATAGATGCGGTATTCATGAACTGGCATACCAAGTAGAAAAAGTTCTTTTGGAACCGATTTCTTTCTGTAATGAAAGAACCCCCATTCAAACGCTTATAATAGCAGAAAGCTTAATTTAGGAATTCGGTGCGGAATCACTTCAATCCAAGGCTCTTAATTCCAGCAAACATTACAAAGCATCGTTGAGAGGAAAATGAGGGTAGAAGCAAAAACGAATTACGAAAACTTATAAACTTTTATTTTAAATCAATGATAAAAATTAGTACAGAGCTAAGAAATTCCAATCCTCAAAGTCTTCACGGGCAGCTAAGTAGGCTTGCAAATCTGAAACATGAGAAATCAACCGAATTAATATGTGATGGGCAAATTCGTAATAGAAACAGCAATTATAGAATGAAATTAAAGCACGTGAATAATAAGCATAACTATCAATGTCCCATGCTTGTTCCAACCTGCCATGCTATACTTAGCAAGCTATGGAGGAGGATATAAGCACGGAGAAACTTTCTCTACCAGCGAACTTAAGAAAATATTGCCATGTAAGAAGGCAAACATTCCGTGCGTTGCTGGCAACGCAACAAGTTGCAAAGTAAAACGTAAGCTGCAAGTATTCAACAAGTAGATCAAAAGCTGAGTGGCTGCGAGACATATGCAATTATCAGCCGTTTATAGAGACCAAACACTGAAGAAATGGTAAGAAGAAAGAAACGTTGTGCCATGGTGCCATCACCAGAAGGTAGGTAAGCACGAGTATTTCATTCATAAACCACAATAATCTAAGAAGAAATCAATCTACATTATTACAGAAGTTAAAAAGTTTTCTGATGCAGCGGCTTAAAATCAAAGAAGGAATTAAAGAAAAGAACTTATCCTTCGATGCTGGACGATACTCACCTCGTTTCCCCAAAACGTGGCCCAACACATCTTCCTCGGATTACTCGCGCTCCGATAAGCACTTCCGGATAACGCCACTGGAATTCGTGCGACTACGATATCTCGAAGCTATCGCCATCTGATACTTCGCGCGATTTACGATTTGATCATTTTCCTTTAACCTGGAACTTATCTTTAATCAGAACCTTAAATAATAATTATACGTAATAATTATGATTAAAAATTGAAATAATTGATGCATAAGATTTATGGATGTACCTTTTTATAAAACATAAGGATTTCAAGTGATTTTTTTCTTCGAAGGAACGTCTCTTATATCAAAATTATAATTGCTTAGATTTTCAGCTTATAGAAATATATGTCTTAATTTCCGAAAAGAAATTATTTCATTATCTCTCCCTTCGTAATATAAAATTTGAAATACAGAGATAGCTTAAGGAAAAAAGTTCAGGTAAGAAAATACTTCGTGGGCTAAAAAACCTACGTTTGTGTTTAGGAAAATTTACACCACGGAAAGAAGGGGTTGTGAAAAACCTGTGAAAAATATAGGTAGTTAACTAAGGCAATATAAGGCCTCAGAAAGCAAAAAACACGCGTACACTTTATACAGCTACATACAGATACAAATAAAAGTACGTTTACACCAAATATAACCATGACACAAACATTATGAAATACAAAAACTTAGGTTACAAAATTTTAGGGGTATGAGAAATAGCAATAAAAATTAAATATAAAATACATCTTCCTCCATATCCACGTGGACTCTATTAATTTTCCATGCTCCTCAGTGATTGCTCAGGTGTAGTAGAGGAACGAGAAAAATGATGACGAAATCTTTGTAAGAAAAATGAATTTGTAATGAAGGTAACGAAAAACATTTACCCTAACATTATCATTTAAAGTGACGTCTACTGAAATGACTAGTGACTCTCCTAAACCTAAAGCCTGTACTATAATCCATTGACGCTGAGGTGGTCCGCGACCTCTTTCTTGGTAGCATTCGTAAGACTTAGGCAGAAAAAGTTCCTATTTACTATGTTTAACCTTAACTTCTTATTTCAATCCTTTAATTTGATATCAATCAATTACATCGAATCATTATTTTATTGTACTGATTAAGATGATCATATTTTCACAATTTCAAAGTTTAACTCATTACACTACACAATCCAAGACATTATTTCCTAGACCTAGATTGATTCAAATACTAATATAGAATATATTTACATATAGTGTATGCTCTTTATATATTTTTACTTTAATTATTCATATTGGATTTTATTATGTTGTTATTTCGACTCTATTAACTTATGTTGCACATATACTCCTCATTTTCTCCACGGACCCAATACTTTTAAGTGTTGTTGTATTTTCTCTTCTAATTATGAATATGAAATTTAACTTATGTATAAATAATTAAGATTAGGTGAAAGAGAACCTACCTACCTCGCCTTAAAAAAGAGTTTATTTATTCAACTTAGTATAATATTGTACAAGCGAGAAAGTGGTCTTTACGAAGCGAATAAAATAATGAATTTTGTTTAAAAAGGTCGCGATAATCGGGTTAAGAATCCGTGCTTCTGAATTCGGGGATCGGCTGAGTGAGGTCATGCAGATGACACTTATTTGGGGAGGGCAAAAGATGGAAGTGGGCTGCATTCGGAACACCGCAATATTTTCCGTATCTTTAGATGGTGACCCTGAATTCCTCAATGTCAAGATCGCCGTAAAACAAAACTGGAAAGTTGCACAACCAGAGAGTTCTTTTGGTCGCTGCATCCGAAGACACAAGGCGATGACGCAACGCCTCCAGAAACAAGGAAGCGGCTCCATTTTCGAGAGCTGAATGAGAATCAGGTCCTTTGCATTCTCACTAATGCTCCGAACTGCGCGTTTTATAAACCAGTTGGCTCGAACGTGGATTTTTCTATGACGCAATTATATACCCTCGAAAGAAAACGGTTACATTTTGTGGGTCACAAGTTTAATTCCTCAAAAAATTGGAGGAAAACGTCCATAGAAAGAGGAGGATTTTTGGTCGAGCATCGCTTTTACTTTGCGATCATGTTTTCCTGAATTCAGTAAAACACCGCATTGCGTCTGCTCCATTCAAAAATTATTCCATTCATCGAAGGGACTTAAAAAAGTTTTCATTTATATTCCGGTGCAATGTGCGTCTTTCATTTACTTTCATCTCCGTGTAGTTCATGATTACGAAAGCTACTGAGGTATGAGTGATGCTTTATGGAGGCATGCATTAATCCTTATTGAATTTTATGAAAAAGATTATTTGAAAAGCCTTTGCCGCATTTGCGAGAACACCTTCAACTCATAGCATTTTATAATAATAATAGTAATTATTTTTACCAGCGACAATTATCGCCACTAGAACAGGTGGCGACCTCAATTTATACTACCACAACACAAAAAATATAACAAATTTATTATTATACATTTACAGAACATTGCTATTTAAAAACCCCGTCCATTAACTACAATATTTTACAAGCTACACCAATTTAAGATTTAAACAGCTACATGCAAAAAAATAATAAATAATAAAAAAATCTACAACCACATACACCATTTTAATTTAACGATTAATTAAAACAATTCCCCAGAAACCTTACATGTATAAATACAGAGTATGAGTATGCACCATACATTAATTTAAAATGTGCACGTTAAATAATTATGCCTTATATATGACCTTAAAATTTTCCTTGAGCCAGCATTAACACTACGTGTAAGTACTAACGTAACGTATTTTAAGCTATTACTTCATAATAACATTTTCAATGATTATGACCCATTCTCTTGAATTGATTACCTGAAACGTTTTCGTTAAAAATTCAACAGAGTATTGATAACGTTACATCAAGAATTTATATAAAGATGAATCATGAAGAAAGGCTGTCTTGGTGTCAATTCTAATAGAATACAGTAGAAATTAATTTTACCTAATACATATCTTAGACGAACACTATAGCAGAAAAATTCGGAGTTATATCAAATATATGGAACAAGAATTCAATTCTTGAAAGATTAAAAATAAATCTGTATATTGGTCACATAATACATCTACTTCATTTGTGGGTTGGATTAGTTTGGTTAATTTGATTATAAGCGGAGAATAATGGAGTATTGCCTTTCTTTGTTTATTAAAGAACAATAATGGACAAAATACGCGAAGTATAAATCAAATTAATTCCAATGTACTTTTTACCAAAATATCATTGAAATTTTTTTTATAAAAACATACCCTTAGTTTATATGGAAAGAGTCATGGATTACAATGGATGAGGAAGAATCAGTCAAAAGAAATGAAATTTGAGAGTTGGAAATTGTTGCACCATAAATACTATAAGAGCATCCTGATTGGGCAGAGTTGTTAATAGGAAGTCATACCTGCAGTTTAACCAGCTGTCAAAGATATGAGACAAGGCAATAACTTAAGAGTTATGACAAATTTGTGCTCTCTCGAAAGTCTTCGAACCTTACTCATTTTACGTGTGTTTTGAGAATCCTTCAACCGATAGTAAATAAATAAACACATAATTTAGAATTATTCAATCGGCACCGAAACTTTCCCGCATGATTTCAGTGCCCTCATATTCTCACTACGGCTCAGAGATATGAGAATTACGTGTATGAAAACGGTATTTCTGCAACACTTTGTTATTTCACCACATTTTCCTTTCGAAAGCAATGTGGGCATTCGGAGGAAACTAAATTAGGAATTCTAAAAATACGATGCGGTGGTACATAACAGTTATATTTTATTGGTCAAAAATAAAGGGAAACGTAAAAAATTACTTCTTAGAATGAATTTTCTATATGCACATCACGTAAGATAAGTTTCAGTTACTGAATCTAAAATCGATTAAGAATCAAGGTGACGTGAGGCTCTTTGATTTTAGTCATAGGATGATCTTTCAGTTATGTCCTACAGCTTAAATGCGACCAATAATATGATTATATGGTGAAAATATGAATCTGGAGGCTTCAAAATTACCACAAAACTTTCATCAACAAAAATATTTCGTCAACGTGTTTACATCTTTACAAATCTGCTGTGGAAGTTACTGTTTTTCCACGAGGTCAAGATTCACCATATTAATTTTAATCTAGTATTTACGTAATTAAAAAGAAGAGGAAAATTAACCAGGGCAACTCAGACATTTTTGCATGTGAAACTACCGAAATATTCGAAACAACTTATTTTATGGGATATAATTCAGTTTCATTCTAAGGCAAATTTTACAGGAAAAAGTAGATTATAAAACTTCGGCTTATAGCTTATTTAATAAACTTAACAGACTGGGAAATGACTGTGGTATTCCACGATGATGGAAGAAGTAAAATAGAAACCACTTTTCAAAAGAAAATAATTCACAATTCATTAAAAACAAATAAAATAAAACTTTGTGAAATACCATGGTTTTGGTATTTGTAAAATACCATGTCATTCTATAGAATAACAGATATTCGACTTAACAGACATGGGTACTCCATATTAAGATATTCGTGAGGATCATTCAAAGATGTTTTACCGACTATACCGTCAATAAGTTATTCCCACGGAGGCTGTACGACTATATTCGTATATTACAATCATTGGCAATAGTTTTTCTTTCGAAGAAATTAACTACTGAACATTTCACAACTTCAAGCTCCAATTACTAGATATCACCACTTCATAATTCTACCTAAATCATTCGATAGGGTCAATCTGTCTCTACTTTCTATTTCCCCATAATTTTTTAAAAGCGTAATTGTGTAAAGCGATTTTATCGCTCGGCGATTTTCAGGAAACGTGTATCCTTTGATCTGATAGTCTGCACGCAGTCTTTGGGAAATGACTACTGCACGAGAAATCGATCTATATTGCTTCAATTTTAGAGATAGCGTCTCTTTCCATTTACTGATTCGGCGATTATTCACTCCCGAATTTTCACGAATGGAAGTTTATGACACGTATGAACACAGGAGGTTAATCCTAAAAGGGAAATATCGTTTCCTATCAAGATTCCCGAGCAATATATACAGCGATAAGGATATTAAAACATCGCCTCAAATAATTTCCATCACTTCTTCCCGAAAGAATAATCACGTGAAATATTTTCTTATCCAAAGAATCGTCAACGCTATTTTGTTTCCAATCTGAATGAAATCTCGTCCGCTTTGACGCTTTGCGTTGGTTGAGGTATTATCCAATAATAGTATCGTTTGACAGTTCGTTTCAATCAATATCACGAAGGGATTTCAAAAAAGAAGACGTTCATTGTCGTTTGCACAACTTTATTGTTACGTATAACTTTTCGTGTGCGTGAATTCGTCGAGAATGTACTCACGATTTCATTTTAGTTTGAAACAGATCTTCGAACCGTAATTATTTTCTCTCCAATTCAATAAAAGCACTGAATGAGAAATCAGTTTTGGTTTCGTACTTTCAGCAATCATCGAACTGATATTTTCCCTCCGATTTAAAATAACAATCCTTGAGCAAGGTTTATAGCATTCCTGGCACTTAAATATTATTTATTTTCATTAAATTTTGGAATAAATTTGTGAGGTTTAATTCAACCTCGCATAATTTATTAAAAAACAGCTGTTACCCGTGATGAGAATGCGAACAAAAGTTTTCGGTTCAGGTTCTAGGACATAATTATTCGGTTTGGTTTCGGTTTTCACTCTAGAAATAATAACGTATTTGTCGGTTTCGTTAAGGCTCCAGTTCGATGTCCGGCTATAAATCGTAAGCTTTAAAATTAACACATTCGGGAACTCTTTAGATATCCATCAAGTATTTACTCACTTTGTCTAACCTAAAGTTAAATTGTTTTCTTCACCGTTAATGTTTGCGTTCGTTCTACTCGTGTATTTTGTACAGATTTATTAGAATTGATGATCATAGTGTAAAAAGAGGTAGACGACATCCTTTTTTAAAGGTTATACGATAATCTGGACGAAAGAAAATCAAACGCCCGGTTAAAGGAAGTTAACTTACTTCGATCTTAAGGTTTAATATTGTTCTTGCCAACGGCAGATTTCTCTGCTTTTCAATCGATGTTGAATAGAATTCCAACCTGGTAAACCTTACAGCCTTCCTACCAACGTGGATATTGATTTAACAGTGAGAAACAAGTCGATTGGATACTCGAGAAGTCTCCATCGGTGAAAGTCACCGGGAAAGTTACATTGCTATAATAAGTAAAAAGGCAATAGGCAAGTAATAGCAAAAGGTAAAAAGGTTATAGGAGTAAAGAATCATATATGTAATTTTGAGTACTTTTATTAAATTTAAAATTAAGATAATTTATTCAGCAGTGTGATCCATTGAACAGATCAAATATACCAGGTAAGTAAGTACGGTAATAGATGCAACGTATTCTAAAATGGGGAAATACTAATAATGCAGTCTTTTAATTTTCACTACATCAATTTGCCAATCCAAAAAGTTTCTTTTAATGTATAATCGCTTGTTTCATTTTGCAGGTTACAATTAAAGTCTTCACTTTAGCTATCTGCTTATTATAAACTAAATCTCATATGAAAGTTCTGTAAATTTTAAAATTAAAAAGTTCTTCCACAATTCTTTCAATCATTGACAATTAAAAAACTTAGGCGACATTTTACTCTTCATTAAGCTTCTTTAAGACAAAAATCGGTGGAAGAAGTTCCCTATGTTTGAGCTGTTATCAAAATAAACTACCGTCATAATGGTGACGATTGCATGTATTTAAAAAATATTAGATAGTCTATACTTCGGAGTTTATAAATATGAGTTCCCAGATATTATGCTTTTTGGAGCGAAACGTAATGATTCCTTTGGGCGATATTTATTTTTTTTATCATCATTCCAATGAAAAACGGACTGATTATTTTGTATATCTCACGCTTTATAGACACCCAAGGGATTTGGTGCTATTTTTATCTGCCGCAATGGTTGTTTAAGGAGAAAAAGAATATTAGATATACGTTTCTCTGCGCAAAGATTGCACGAATCGTAATATCGAAGCGTGTTTTACCGCATTTGAACCGCAAATAGAGCATCTCTACTGTTTTACACTAAAACAGTTCCCAAAATCGCGAGTGTCATATATGTATATATGAGTGTAAAGATTTAAATCACGTGAAATATATCATTAAATATCATTTGACGTTGATACTTCCAGTGCGTCATCCTCAGGCCCACTTAGCCAGTTATTTATTCGGGTGTCACGCACACGGATAAGATCCTAAATTATATTCTAGAGGACCTATCAGCGGCCTACGTGACCGCTTACTCAAAATGACCATATTTCACAGCCAATAAGATAAGGTGTAGTAGGAACAGTTCTCTTCAGGTAGGGTTTATTCCCTTAAAGCAGCGTTGGGGAGGCACAATGCGGAGCCAGTCCATTTTATAGGGCATTTTAGTTATCTAATACATTAATCAAGCTAATTCTATCGAATGTTTAACCAAGGAATTTATGGTGATGTGAAGTTTCAGAAATCATTGATAGAATTTGGATACACTATGCCTATTTTCATCGCTAACCCGTGTTCAGAGACTTCTGAGCAAGAAAAAAGGCTCTTTTATGATATCAGCTGCGCATTATCGTGACCAAAGGATAATTTCTCATTGCTCTTCCGTGAGATGTTATAAGAATTATAAATCTAGATATCTGCTTAAAAGCACATGACGAAGAACCTTCAGCCTTTTAGTTGAAAAGAAATTGATAATTTTCTGAATATTTTTCTGCTAAAATATACCAATCTAGAAAATACTACAAAAATGTTTCAGACAAGATTTTCGGATAAGTCGTGTTTTTTTTAACAAAATTTTTCCTTTCTCAAATAAAAGTTTCAATATGTTAGTAAAGTATACATATTTTCTCAAATAATGATGTAAAATCTGCTCACCTCTCTCTTGAAAATCTGCTCTTTCAATTAAATACTCAAAGAAAGATACATTGTTGCAATTTCAGTTGCATTTTCAGAAATTGAAAACATTACATTGGGTGCCTATTTTATATTCTTCGACATTTGCTAGTACTTCCGCGAAAGAATTGGTCTGGATATCGATATGAAAACAACTTGAAAATCTACTCTAGAGGATAAAAAGTTTGAAATCACAGCTTTCAATGATTTTTAACCTTTGTGAATATTTCCTCAAGATTAATCTAACAAGAATATTCAAGGTAGTATGAGATTTCTTATGATATGATATTATATTTAAATATTTTTAATCGAGGTACACTTCTATTCGTGCTTTTTCCTTTTTTCTGAGTTGTGTATTGTTTTGAAATAGTAACCGTTACTGCAAATGGTTCAATGTGTAATACTCCTAATGTGTAGAATTCCTCCGTCAAAAATGACGTAAATAAATTTAATTTATAGAAAAATGCACTAATATCATCGCATACATCTGACCCTTCTGAATAATAAGATATTAAATTAATATAAATAATTAATAATAATCATATTATCTCTCTTATCTGACGTGTAAAAATATACTGAACAATATTTCCAATGATTGATCCAAAAGTTTATCTGCAGTGGTTCGAATCCTGTTTAGGGAAAATTTTTTTCTGGAAAATTAAGTTTCAGGTATGCTAAGATGCTTCGTAAGGAGAAGCAGAAGTTTCCATTGCTTGCATGTTTCAATAAAGCAATTCTTTACTTGGTTACGCTTTTGTTTATTTTAAATAGGCAGAAATACATTTATATTTATAATATCTCAATATATTTCCAGTATTAACCTTTATTTCTTACTATACAGTTCATAAAACCTTTAATTTCATATAGTATAATATATGTATATAAGTACATAAAATATGTACATCCTATCCTACACTGTCCTATCACCTCGGGAAGTGCGTGAAATTAATTAAAAATCTAATCTAACAACATTTAATGTAACATCTGAGATTCAAGGGCAGAGCTGCGCCCGGGTGCAAGATATTGCTACTGGGCGCTGTCCCCCTCCCCAGAGTTCCATGCTAAATATTATTATTTCATCACTTTTTCATGGAAAAAGAGAGGAAACCAGCAGCTAGATATATTGACACAATTTGGACATTATCATAATCACAAATACATGTATACCTAAAGGTGATGCTGATGCACAACTAAAAATATTACACGAAAAATATCAATTAATATAAAAAATACAAACACGTTTTATTTTGCTTGTATGAATAACATTTTCAAAACATTTTACGTCAAATTGCAAGTCTCTTGCAAGAAGCAAACGCTACACTTTGAAGACCACCGTGTCTTTGAAGAAGAAAGAAAACCGGAACGCGATTCAAATGTAGAATTTTCACTCTATATGCAGAATATACTCAGTTTTCAAAGGCCGAACTAATTAAAAAACCCATTTTCGCAATTTTGGCAAACTTTTTCCGATTCTAGTAACTATGAGTGCGGGCCGTTTCGTAGAAGACCTCTTATTTTATCAGTTTTGGGCCGGAAATACGTCAGTTTAGCAGAGAATGACACAGAACCTCTCAGTTGGGAAGCAGCCTTAGCTTACGCGAATTCATTCACTGCAATGCAATCACATTATCAGGGGAGAGTCGGGTAATATCGGACGGTTACTTTTTAATACGTTAATGACTCAAATGTTCCATACTAAGAACATATAAAAATATATATTGTACAAGCACGTAAAAGCATTTGTGCCGAAATGGTGAAATTTTAACCTTACTTTTGACGTCAAAAAGAAGTTTGAGGATACTATATTAATTCAGACATTATATAATGTTCATAAAACCTATTTTTAGTTATCCAACCAAATATTTATTGCTATAAATACATACCTGTAATATATAGCTACGATAAGAGCTATGTTAATAGCTATACGTATACAACAATGGCTATTCATTAACTATTATTTTATATAATCGAAAAAAATGGAGGTCTTATTGAACTATTGCTATGGAAAGCACCTATTTTTCGCCAATTTCTAATAAACCTTCCTTAGCATAAGATTTAGAAGTATATAGTGTATATATATTGTATATAAAAAATAAATAACATTCTAAAATGTAACATGTAATTTAATATTGTAGTATTATCTTTAATCAGGCTCATGTAAACAAAATAAATTGCTCTGATAAAAGTTATCATAGTCAGACAAATGAGATCCAAAATGACTCCCTTCCGATATACCAAGTTTTCAAATTCTAAAAAGAAATTAAAAATAAGTCATTTCCAGCAAAAAAGAGAAAAAAATAGTCGAATACTTGAAATATGCGATAGAAAAATATTCTTACAAAGAATATCGAAGTGTGGAGTAAAATTTCTTGCACGGTTAAAGGTACACGGCAAAATCAAGCAGAAAAAGTGTTTGAGACACCCAAATAATTGAAATAATTCTGACTATGCTTATTACGAGCATAAATCTTGAGGGATTTATAAAATGAAGAAGGATTAAACACCCCCTAGGTCAAGACAATTTTAAGTTTAACTTGAATGTTTTTTTACAAATGATATCCAATTATGCGCCTTAAGTCCAAGATCTGCATATACTTTTGAATCGCATTTGATTTCTTACATACATTACATGGATTGATAAGTTTGTTTTCTGTTTGTGTTCAAAACTGATTGTCTTGAGGGGATGCATGCAACAGAAATTCAATTTATGCTTTGTTCAATATTTATTTCTTTCGCCGGAATTGAATTCCCAAAATCAAAATGCTACCAAGATATTTTAAATTTTATTTTTGTTGCATTATAATGAAAGAAAAGAAAAGGAACTCGGCGTTCAATGATTAAGATACTCAGAGAATCATTAATGATTATTAGTATAATGGAGGGGAAGGTTGTAGGAAAGAAAGGAAGAGAAAGACCAAGATTACATTTTCTAAACAGGACTCAGGAACTGACGAAGGCAACTAGCTACGGACAACTCAAGAAACTGCAGAAAACAGGACCACTTGGTTGCAGCGACAAATCCCTATAGTTAAGGAAGAAGCAAAGTATATCAAGCGGTATTTTTACCGTGTAAAGAATGATTATTTACCGGGGCCAAAGATAACCCTCTGTTAAGCGAAACAGCGCTTTAGACGGGTTTTGCTGTATATGGCAATAAATTAATAGGTGAAGCCGGAAGTCAAAGTGAAAGTCAGGGGAACAATTAAGTCAACTGCCTCAGGCCATATGGGCCCTTTCTCTCAACGTTAATCAGTTAATTTGTCAGTCCCCAATTAAGCTAGGGCCGCATATATTCGGACCAGCTTAACTCTCCCGGGCCCTACTTATGACTATGAGACGATACGTGATGAATATCAGGAACCACAGACGAGTTCTAAAGGTAAAAAAAATGGTGACGTCACTCGGAGATAAACAAACCCGCATCGCGGAATCAACGGGAACCTAAAAACCCGACACAAATACTTTTTCTCAAGGTTGCAAAATTAGGTTAATTAACGATTTTAAAATTTCGTCCGAATTTTCCATGGGCACCTCTATCCCTGGAGTCACGTTGACCAGCGTATGCAAGCGTCACGATTTCAGAGAAGTCACCGGAATTGCAATGACGACGTCCCTTTGCGAAATCCTGCGATTGCACTCGAAGTCACGAATAAGAAGAAGTGCATATTGGAGAAGGCTTAATGTCCTCACGATTTCGCGCCTCAAAGCCAATCGATCTCAAGATTATGTATGTGCAGCTCAAAGGTGAAGAGGAACGACAGCCTATTGTTGGGAAAACCTATTACTCAGCTGGCCGCGGAGATGTTTTTCCAAATAAGAAACTATGGAAACCATTTGCTATTGAGAGGTAAATGAGAATCGTGCGGAATACGGAACTCAAGGCTTGCTTGGAAACAGTTTTTCAAAATTTTTGGAATTTTAATCTGATGATTTTAATAACTTTCCTCATTAGTGAGGGAGTAAATTATTTGCTATTGAGAAGAAGTAGAAATCAGTCAAAAATCAAAATCTTACAATCAAAGATCCATTATAATGAAAATTATGAGAGCACTATCATTTTCATCATCAAAAAAACATAAAACAAAATAAATTTGAACCTGGAGCCAAAACATGTCGAAATTATTTCTCATCGGGAGTGCTTTCTATAAGAAGAAAAATCTTGAATATTTCTAATCAAACATTTGCTAATAAATAGAATAGAATATTTCTAATCTTGAATATTTCCAATGATTCTACTATAATTATTTATGCCTAAGTTGGAACTTTCCACAATGGCCTGCTAATTATATTTTTTTAAAGAATTGAGTATTTACGATTAATTTCGAATTTCCAGGGTTAAAAATTGTCTTCTTATTTCAAGATGTTCTTACGAAAAACTTTCTTCCCGTCATACGACTTTGGTCACACCAAGTGAGTTTTTCTTGTGAGGTGAGGAAAGATCAATCGAAGAGTTGCTCATAAAATCATCATTAGCTATTGAGAAGAAAATGAAAATCGTGAAGAATATGAAACTCGTTTCTTCTCTTTCAAAAACTCGAAAAACCTCTTTACAAGGTAACGAGGAATGGAAGAAACGGTAAATGTACGCGTATGATGAATACCAAGAATTCTATTTGAATCCTCCATACCGTGATTATCCGCCGGCTTTGTGTAATGCCAGATTGCAATAAGTGGGATGAATCCAAGTGCAACACAATTATCCAAGGAATAACTTTTCTTAATGAGGAATGAAAAATTCTACGAAGTGATGGCGGTCTCTACTGCTTTACTATAGCAAAAAAACAAAAAGAACATGAACAAATTGTGCAATTGGAAATGAAAATCCTCAGAACGGTGAGAAGTTCAGAAAGAGTGATGGAATTGCTACTATTAGAGAAGAACTTGGTTTTTAGTATCTAGCAGAAAAGTTAGCTGAGTACATACATGTGCTCGTATATGTTCTCCATTAAATACCTAAAATCTTGGCAATTCCGAGAACCATGATTGCGATTTAAAATCTGCATTCTTAAGTTTCTATGGTATAGGAACCGGGTTTTCATATTTATTTTTGTATGTATTCAGGGTGTCTCAGTCACTTTTCAGAACTTCTAGAAAAGGTAGGGTACACTCCGATGACTGGGAATTATACAGCAATACAGGGTCGGCTATGCTTTCCTGGCGCGGTGGTGCACACAGAAACATAAGAAATAAAAATAAGTCACGTAAATTAATTATTATTACAAGATACCATTGGGCTTAAGCAATTCGAGGTGCGTAATCACATGGCTAAAGTGGCCGCACGTGATACGGATGCATTTCGTTCTCTCTAAGAATCCTCCAGACTCTGGAAGGGTAAACGCCGACTGCGTGCGCTACACCTCACGTACTCAAACTTCTGAGTCTCCTATTGGTGAAGCAAATTTTCTTCGATGTTCGTGCTGTTTGTGACCGATTCATGGCAGCTCTTTGAAAGGATTCTGTTTCAGCTAATCTCCAGTACAGCCTTTAGGAATCATGGTAGGGAGCTCGCCTCATAAGATATCATTCATCGTACTAACGCTGATTGACTGGTCCGCAACGATCTGCAGCCCCGTATGCCAAATGTATATCGGCAAACTCCGCATTCTTATAATTCGCCTTCCTACCAACCCTGCATCCTCGTGCAAGATGACTATTCCCTGCAAGTACGCTCGGAACTTCTACGTCTTATGTTTGTG
Organism: Pachydiplax longipennis; assembly: GCA_036926295.1. NCBI lineage: Eukaryota > Metazoa > Arthropoda > Insecta > Odonata > Libellulidae > Pachydiplax > Pachydiplax longipennis. The sequence continues at coordinate 34,444,205 of JAVFKF010000012.1, forward strand.
TGTGTACAACAGTGTTAATAGAGTATTTCCGACCCTGCATTGCTGTACGATTCCGAGTCATTGAGTTATACCCTGCCCCTTACGGAAACCTCTGACCTAATCAACTACCCTATTTCAACTTCTAATCATTTTTAAGCGACTTATACTTTTTTACACTGTTTTGTTGCTTTTCTTAAGCATCGAGCCCCTTTAGGTGATATAATGGTTGTAAAACAACTAGGCGGAGATTCATCTGTTAGTGTAAATAATTTACTAAGCAGAGTCAACACGGAGTCAAAACTAATATTACAAATTTAATAGATTCTTTTATTAAAACATCTCCTTGGTCAAGTAAGCAATAAGGAATGATTTGAACGTTATCAACATATAATATAAAAACCCAGTTGCTATTTTATACGAAATTGAATGTGGGGATTTCCAATGGGAAGTACTGTTAAATAAATTACCAGAAATGTGAAAAAAAGAAAAAAATATTACTATTTCATTTGGATATAACATTCAAGTAATTAGAAATTGAAAAATACGCGTACCTAAAATCGTCCGAATTACGCTTATCCGAAGTTACGATAATCAACTTAATCCTCGTGTATGCAACCAACTTTATCTACGTTGTTACGCACCCGGCTACCCGTAACAACCAAATAAATTTCTTACTCAGTTAATGCACTTAAGCACAAATGCATGCATAACTTAACCTACCGATGAAATATAGAGAACACACTCATAGTTTTTTACGGTGTATCAATATAGTTTGTTTGGGACTTTGAAAATAAAAACATTGACGCGTGAAGCATAAAAGGTCATATTCGTAGATGTGACCATTTTCCCAACATTTGATCGTGTTTATTTTCTAAATATATCAGAACTTCAAAACTATTTCTAATGCTCCTCAGCCGAAGAAGCAGAATGCTTCAAAATATATTTATTCCATTTTTATTGATCAAGTAGATCATTCGAGCGTGGGAAGCGGCAGATAAATTTGGCTTAGACGTTGAAAAAGCAAGTCAAAGGGAATCCTTTTTTGCGTGCTGTTTCTCTGCGATTTTTCTATGGCTAATTTTGCGATTATAACAAAGCCCGGTTTAGACGCTATTCAGGAAATCGAGCGAAAACTGCGTTATATGGATATTAAAAATTTATGTTTCTTTCATATTTCAAATGTATATTTCTTTTACATTAAAAAACGATAATGAAGGGTTTTCGGAACTTTAATTTTTAAATTGGTCTTACATCTTGAAAATGAAAAGTAATGTATTTAGTTTCCTTTATTCTGATATATTGATGAAATCACTAAGAGTACTTAAGAGAGATGCTATATTTTAATTTTAAAATTAAATAAAAAACAAATTCATTAATTAATGGTGACATCTCCAGTTCTTCAGGGTAATGTCAAAAATCAACCTAAAACTATTTGCAACACCTTATGATATATCCGACTTTGAGATACAAACAGACACTCAGAACGTAACCGGTGCGTAAGTATGGGAGAGGTCATATAAAACGCGTACACAAATACAGTAAAACCTGGTTAAGACGCTTTTTTAAGGAACGGAGTGAAAATCGTATTATAAGCGGGATAGCATTATAACCGGGATATTATAAATTCTTATTTCTTCTGCGTCAGAAATCAAAGGAGAAGGGTTCTTTTGGCATTTTAATTTTTAAATGAAATTTTATACCATAAAGCGAAAATAAAAATCTTCACTAGTTTGCTTTACTTGCAACGGCTATAGATCTATAGAGAGTCAGCGAATTATTTCTTAGGAATACTTGTTTTCTTCTCGAAATATTTTTTAAGAATGGTCTACTATTCATTCAAAGAGATCGCTTTACTTTTTTACTCAATTCTGGTGTTTCTTCACTCTAAAATTAGCCTGATAGACAATTAGGGAAGAATTGTGAAAGCAATATTTGGTCTGTCGATTGATTAGCTACAAGGGGTAGCACAGCGTCTTAAGCGGTATTTTTAACATGTGTTTCGTTTAAATGGGATCTGAAGAACTGGACCGAGAGAAAACCGTGTATTTAACGGGATATCGTCTTAAGCGGGAGCCTTTTAAATAGATTTCACTGTATATAAGTATGACTGTTTTTATAAATGCCATTTATTCTGTTACTTTATCTTTGAAATGAAATTCTAAGGATCCAAAGGCTGTACTAGGTGCATATTTCATCATGAAAGTTATGTCATACGCGTCTTGTGTGTCTTATGTAATCACATTATAGTACCGAAAAATGCATTTTCTTTAAGCATCTCATCTTCCTCTTTGCTTCCGTTCCTCTCATCTGAAACAGCGGTGACGTCACTCTTTTTATCTAAACGGAAGTTCTCATCCGGATATGATGAGTGGGAGTCGTTTTTCTTCGGATATCAGCCGTACTTAAAAGAATCGGATTGAGTTTGGTCGCGTCTGGCAGTAGCACTGCGTTGATTCCAGATTTTAGAATTGTAATAATATAATACAATGATTGCTTTGTTATTATTAAACAATATTTGATTATAAAATTTTATCATTACGTAATGTTATTAATACACATTATTATAATTATACAATGATTATTTTGTTGTTCAGAAATTGGAATTCAGATGATGATTCTCACGGAAGAAAATAGAGAATATTAATATAACCGATAACTTAGTTTTTTCGATTGTTCACTTAGATCATACATTTCCATCATCCATTTTTATCTCTCTAGAATCATTCTGGATTGCGGTTATGAGATATCTAAAAAAATATCTATAAAAAGATGAATTTCTTGGAAAACAGTCATTCATGTCCCCATAACGCAATTGTTTCGTTTCTCTGTGGTGCGCTTGAGTTCGTCTGTATATTTTACAATGCAACATAATATCGCTCGGTTTTCTATAAGTTTGAAATCATCCTATATGTGGTAAAGGTTGATTCCGGGAGCTTTAAAATGGTTCACGTATTTCCCTTCCTCATAGGTTGACTTGCAATATCGTTACTAATTGTTTATTTCCGCTACTTATTCTTTATTTTATTTATTTACTACTTTATCACGAAAATTCAATACATTCATAGAGGATTTTTATTCTTCTTTCTAGGCTATTTTTTGAAATCATGTCCTCGCTTTAGTTTTGTAGATTCTCTAATTTTCCCTTCTCATTCTGTATCTTTCGTCTATGTGTTCTATAGCTTTCGCCGTTTCCATTACTATCATCAAATTTTCCTTTTTACTTCGCGGGCGTTTCATATCCTCTTTCTCTTTGCTGCAGTTTTCTTACTCAGGAAGTATTTTTGTGACCTAGCCGTAACACAGATTTTTGCTCCTTTAGTACCATTCATTCTTCCTTTAGCTCCCCTTATTTTGACTCCCTAAGGTCAGTGCTGAATCATCAAGTTTAACCCTCGAGGTTCGCTTCGGTCCGGTCGCTTGTCGTCTAGCAGACGTATTTCTTTGCACAAAAAATACTTTGATACATAAGAACTTCAAATTCATATACCTTATGAATTTGATATTATTCACCTCCCATGTAAATATTTTTTGAATCATCTATTTCAATTGTTTAAATATGATTATTTTTACATTCTGTGCGTCTTACAAGCGCCACGCGACCGCTCGTGTTTCAGTTGGTGACATTTTTGGAATTCAAATTTCGTTTTTCGTATTTATGATAATATTATATTATCTCCGCATTTAATATTATTTAAGTAATATAAATAATACATTAAATGTTGCTTTAATGCGTGAGACTCCAGGTACATACCAAAAAACATACTCTCATATGCCCATAGACAAATCTTGTGGTATATTTAAGTTGAAAAATGCATTTCTTGCAAAAATAATTTTTAGTTTCTTAAGATACATCTCTTACCCGGAGTCGGGGTTGGGAAGAAGCTGCGAAACCTATTGATATTATACTGAATTTTAAAGGTATTTTCAGAAGCCTATTTAGAAAAACGATAGAAATAGAGGCAAGAAAAATACTGACTATTAGGGTGTTAACATATCCAATCCTTTTTGCGCAATAATTTAGTACAGAAATATTTTTAATTAATAAAAAAATAAAAAAAACTCGTAAAATATCGTCGTCATTGGTGGTAAATTTTAATGAAGAGGATAAAAAGTTTAAGTAAGACAAGTAACCAAACCCTTGTATTGAGAAACTTCGAAACATATTAATGATTTGGAAATGAAGTGTATTCGCGTGAGGTGTTGGGATAGGTCAGTTTGCTTCATTGTATATCGCCGGATGGATACAATAGACATCATAATGAAAAGATTATCAATGGTGACTATATATATCCAGCGTGTTTGCCTTGATCCTATGCATTATCCTATGTATATATCTAGACATATTCACTTTTAGATAGTCAAGTAACAAGACCCAATCTGATCAGTGCGTCTGCAAAGGAAATGTAAATAACATTTATCTATCGTTGAGAGTTTACAATCTTTTAGTAGGCAGCTCACGATTCTGTACCAAATTATGTTTCTCATGTACGTCCTCATGCGGGGAGAGGAAATCAAATTCACAAATATAATTTCCGGGATCACGGTTGGGTATTTATGGTTAACTGTCTACAGCTTAATATCACAGTTTTGTTCTATACAAAACAAATCTTTATTTTTCCTGTGTATACTATAATTTATACTATTGCTTAAAATCTGAATTTATGCATTTGTATGTATTGAATTTATTGAAAGGGTTTAATGGAAGATAGGACTGTAATTCATTTTTCTCCCGATAGTAAAGACGTGAATTAAGTTCGTAATATAATGTGAAATTTCGGTGTCTATGGATCATAATACGGTATTGCGCTTAGTACCTCATTTCCGTAGAGAAAGTAAGGTTTGCTGTTACAAACGCATGGGCAAATTCAACGAACCGACCAACGATTTCCATTTATTTAAATTTTTATGCGAATCTTCAAGGCTTTTTTATCGTGAAAATAATTTATCATCTAAAAGGTGTTAGATTCAACGAACGTACGCTTTATGAATTTAATAATGGTTATAAAAATTTTCATTAATCAAACTAAATTGAAATTCATGTAGAGAAAAAGTCATTTTTATTAATTGAATTGCAATTAATTCACAGACACTAATTACTGAATACGTAACAAATTATGCTATCTAATTACATCTAATTGCAATAACCTTATTTATTTTTATCGTCAATATTCATCATTGAACAATTACTAAAATTATGCTACACTACAATACGTTCTACAAAAAATACAATAAAAATATTTAATATATTTTTTCGCTCCATTTTTTACATTGAAATCTCCAGCATCGCAGATCTTTCGCATCTTTTCCTCATGGCGAGCCGTATTACATCCATCCATAAAATCCACGCCTTTTCCCGCTCACCATAATCTCTTCAACCGCCAGCACGAAATTTCCCTCCACCGCACAACGAGCGTCCATTGTACTCATCCCCGAAGTCACGTTTAGTCACGCGGAGGGTGGACCCGGAAAAAAAAGGAATTTTCAGGGAACGTCTCCTACATTTTTAAGGGCGTACAGATAAGAAACGAATTTAGGTCCAAAAAAGAAGAAGAAAACATTTTGGCCTACTGATGGAAGCCCTTTGGTGGGGAGTGTGGGTTGGTTGGTGGGGAGACGGGGAAAAGGGGGGGGGGAGAGGGGGGCTCCGGCTTTTGTCACAGCAGCACGCGGAGTACATAGTCCGCGGGAGAGTGCCGTTGAGGCGCGTATCCAACGCACGCTGGAGAGGAGAACAGCCTGCGGTGAGTCCTTCATCTCATATTCCGTTATTCATCTGCCCTCAGCTGTTGCGATATTCGCTCTGCATGTGACAGGCCGTGAATCGGAATACTCGATCTCAGGCGTGGTGTTTTCGTTGGAACGTTTAGGAAATTATCGGGGAGGTGCAGAGGGTGGTGGGTTGGCTAAAGACAATGAAAAAATCGGACCGCTTTAGAGAAATATTTTGATGTTCATACAAGGAAAGAACACGTGTTTTTGTAACGACCGGTCGCAACGACTTCTGGTTTGAGAGTTGTGCGCTTTCTAGAGATGAAAATAACTGAGCGAAATTGTCCGTTAGTATTTTAAATAGCTTTACATCCACTGATTCTCCGAGGTGTATTCCCAACCTTTGTCGCGGGCAACCCTCCCACTGCTTTTGTTTTCCACTGGAATATAAAGCACGTCTTGCAGCGTACGTGTCCCTTTTTAACTAACATAATCACGCTTCTAGTTAGAACTTCAAAAGCAATTAAATCTTCATTCATTTCTCTGTGTGCCCAGAGTGAATGAATCGACTTCCCGTATAAAATACATATGGTAATTAAGTGATCGGTTTACGAACTACTTTGGTTGCGCTGTCTTTGAACTCTGCAGAGGAAGGAGAGCGTTGCTATGGTGATTCGGATTCTCAGGCGAACCACCCCTTCAAATGAGATGCGATGTTATAGATGTTAGGAATTATAGTAAGGAATTCATTATGATATTTTCAAATTATAGAATATATATCCAGGTAATGTTAGCTATAGGTCTTCGACTCTCACAGAATCGCTTCCCCCCTATGAATGATCCTCACAGCAGCTCTCATCCAAAGCGGCGCTTACCTCAAAACAACATTCCATCTTCACTTACATCCGGGGCATCGCTGATTCCATATTTTGCATCTATCTCGCTGCAAACTCCAGTGAATTTTCAGTCTAAATTGAACGTCATCTTACGGATTCAATACAATTTGGAAAACAACAGTTTAAGATAACCTTCCCTATTCCAGTCACACAAAAGGTTTACTTAATCTTGTTATGGTTTATGTAGGACGTAAGTTACTCTTTGTTATTCTTAACCTCGGAAGGTGCAGATACTTATGAAGGTGCATTTTAGGCAACCCTAGGGCAGGTTGGGTCACATTATAATAATTATATTATTACATTATAAATACGATTATGATTAACTTTATAATTATGAATATATTATGTGTATACTATTTGAGTATGTGAAGTTAGTGTAATGTTTGTTTTCCTAGGTAACGAAAAGGCTATGTATTTCAATTGCCTATTAGATCTATCTCAGTAGATTTGTGCAGGTTCTTCACTCACCTCTTCTTAGGGGGCGTTTCCTGCTATGGATTCTTTTGACTATTCCTCACTTAGATATTTTTTTAAATCCACTACTATATTTTTCTTATTCTCGTATACTTTAAATTACCCCTTATTGTTACTACTAGATATAATAATTATTAATCCATTACTTAATAACTGGATCTACTTTATATTAGCAATACATTTAATGGAGAGGAGAATTTCCCCCAAGATAAGAAATGCATTTGTTTCAAGTAAAAAGTGAATCTTTTGAAGGTACGTCATATCTAACACCGAGTAAAAATCGTTCGCATACATGAGTGGGAACTTCCACTATTTCCATGTTTATTTAGCTTTAAATAAGTGATCGCCCATCGTTGGACTCGCGGATTAGAAAAGGTACAACGAAAGGCAATACGTTTCATAAAGAATTGATATGATAAATCTGTGAAGGTTACTCGGATGCTTCAGAAGGCAGGATGTAGATTAGAAGATAGAAGGTTCAATCAAAGGCCTCATTCACAAAAATATTCTGAGAGAGAACGTTCTTAGAAGATGTAGCCGATAAAATGCACCCTCCTTGATACATAGGTCGTTCTGATACTGCGAGGAAGGTCAGGGAAATAGATGCTTGGACCAGGATTCAAGGTTTTTATCTTTTCCGAAAACGATACGCGAAAGTAATCCAATGGAAAAGTAGTGGTGCATACGCCCCCTGCTACACTCCGAAAGGCACCTCGAAGGGTACATCTATAGATATAGACGTACTTATTGGACAGCTATACTGTAGTACTAAATTAGATACTTGAAACTTGTTAAATAAATGTTAAGATGGAAACATGGCAAACTTTTTATCTAGCTTTCGGTACATTTTGGAGGAAAATGTATCTTCCATCTACTTTTGCGTCACCCTTGTTCAAGATCGTGGTAGTGTGAAAGCTACTGAGGTATGAGTGGTGATGAACTCACTCCTCATTTAATGAATCTATAAAAGTCCTTCACTGTGTAGCTTTTACGTGGACTTATTCCACTCGTAACATTCCGTATCAGTGCTGGAAGCAAGGACAAACTACCTCACTCCTCATCTGCCTGGTAAGCCCGTCTTCCTCTCCAGGCTGTTTTGCAGCACACGGTAAATAGGCTGAGCTGGTCTGATGCAGAAAAAGTACTTATGATGAAAGGATAGTTATTTCAGCGAACGGATAAGCAATTCGAAGAAAGTCATTCAAGTAATATCAACCGGCGATTGCCCATAGATTGTTGGCCAATGAACTCTCCGCAATGCACTAACCACATTTGATGATAGCCATCAATTACTGGACATCCATTTCATCCAACGCACATTCTCTGATTACTCTACCCGACGACCTTCAATCTGCAGATATTTTCGCGATTTGTTCTATTATGGAAGTAAGGGCAATCGTCCCATCCAGTTTTTATGCCGCTCTTCTCTTAGATAAACAGGGAACTTCCTTAAAAAATGCAGCTAACAGTGCTTCGGGGCATTTTTGGTGCGCAGGCGTTTATATGTTTGCAAGCAGAAACGATGTAGTTATCCATAATCGTTTGTTTTCTATTTGAAGGTGAAAATAAAAACTGATCTGATGCTGTTGATATTTGCTCCTATTAACTACTTCAACTGATTACATAAATACTATTTACAAATTCCACGGAGTATGTTTATATGTACCTTCTCATTCTCTTTGCTATAAACAAATCTTGGTTGCTACAGAAACATAAAAAACATCGAGAGAATGGAACGCTAATTCCTCACCCTTTTTTCTAGAGATTATTAAGTGAAACATGAGCAACTGAATCTGAGACACCAATGACAGACGAATTAACCTACGAACGTTCACCGAAGAGAGTGAAAAATGAATACAGAGTAATAAATTTAGATATGAGGGGCATATTTATGATAAAATCGTACCTAAAATGTTTAAGTCTCGCAAGAATAAGGGAATTGCAGTTTCAGCCGTCTCATGAATCAAGTGCGATGGACACTCATTCACATTTAGGAATTTTAATGAATGAAGGAATAAAACCAAGCAGTCTGAAAAATGGAAAAGCGTGTGTAATCTTACAGAAACGGATTATAAGCTCCTGGGTTCGAACACGAGCCTTCTCAGTGATGAGAATAGTTTTCCTAAGGGTTTCAACCTCCTAGGAACGCAATGCAGTTTCAAACCTATCTCTACATCAAACTTTCTGAAATAGAGGAGGGGTGGATGGACGGAGATTTTGAAAATTGAATGTTAGGACATAGATAAAACAGCGGGTGTTACGGAAATGAATGAATGCAGATGGGAAATCCTTGAAAGAAAGAAGATTAGGAGTTATATTGAGCTAATCCTGTTAACATTTACCCCTAATAACTACTTCAACTGATTACATATTTACTTAAATTATGAACACATAAATTTGCTAACTATACTGGAAGATTGCTAACTATACTGGAAGATGCAAAGAGAGTATACTACTGTGCATCATCGACCATTGCTTGCAGGGTATGAATAACATAATGTTGAAGTTTTTTGTGTTCGAAAGAATTATGGAATCAAATAAGTGCTCGTAGTCTGAAATTATAGGTGATTTGGAGTACTTTGTTACTCTTTCTAAGCACAGAAGAAAAAATGGAGAAAAACGCCGGCAGGAGATTGGGTCAATGAATCACTGAAAGATGTGAAAAGGGCATAATTTAGTAGAGTGATCACGCACAAATTGCTGAATGGTCGTGAAACCTGGGTGCAGAAGTAAACTGAATGCAAGTGTAATGTTCTCGAGGAGCAGATCTTTAATAAAACATTTAGAGAATGAAAGAGATGTGCCAATATTCGAATCTAATTATTTAATTCTTCGACGATAATTTTCGAACTGGGCAGACACTGGCAAAACTCAGATCGATTAGAAGCGAATTAGAAATCGAATACAAATTTAAGTGGAGTTAAATTATTACTTTGTCACTCATCTTTTCATGTTCTTATTCAATTTCTAAATGAAAATTGTACATCACTTTTCATATGAAAATGCTTCTAATCAAAATTACTATAGTTACGAAATTGTATCTGATCGAGAAAAATTATCTAATAATATATTTGCATCATCATTTCAGCGGATTATTTTATTGCATTTTTAAAAGGGTATAAGTTTGCAACATAAATAAAAGGCTTCCCTCTATTAATTTATAACAACGACCATTCTTCTAGACGATAACAGATAAACCATTTAAGGCATTGCGATATACGGTCAATCCCTGAATTACGAACAGGTTATGTATTGAGCACGTTTGTATGTCGAATTGGTCGTAAGCCGGATATATAGAGTGAGATAATGCATGACCTTGAAAACATACTTTTCCACGGTAAAAGTAAATTTAATGCTGCGATCATCGGGCGTTGAATCCGGGTCAATGATGTGCAGCATTAAATTTACATTTATTGCAGAAGTGAACGTTTCATTTCCATCATTACAGTCACTCTTCCACTTTCTTTGCTTTGGCGTACTCGAGAAAACAATTGCGAGCAGATGCAGATTTTCGTAATTTGAATTGGGGTAACGAAACAAGATTTCGGAAGGAAGGCCGGAGTCTCGAAATATTAGCATTTCGAGCTTTAAGAAATTGAGGATATTAACTATCTGAAATGGTTTTCATTTCATCCATAAAAGTTCCCGGATTCAGACTTTAACGCGCTCTTGATAATTCCAAAGTGAAACTGAACCGAGCGATATTTTGAATACGTAGAAGTATTTTCAAGAGATGCAGTATGACTTAACATTGCTATTTTGCAAATACCTATTAGTATCTTTATGACCCCTATAGAAGAGATAACAAAACAATCTGAAAATTTGGGAAATGTAGAGAGAAAGTTGGAGAAAGAATAGTTTTTTACCAAAGAGGAAAGGAAAATTGTTCAGGAATCCGAAGACAGAAAAAGTCCTATTATGAAAGGGGCGATTTCAAATATTCTTAGTGGAGGATACTTAATTAATGTCTCACTGGCATTGATTCATTAAGAAAAAAGCGCCAGAAGAAGGGATATTTAATATAGAGCCTTATTTTTTGCCGTGGAATATTGTTTTGGATTCGAAAATGCGATAAATTATATAAATTACGTGAATACTTTGTAAAAGTTTAAGATCATAATAACCTGTCCCCATGACGACGAATACAATGATTGAGTCCGAGTTCATGCTTAAACTTTTATTGGGAAATTAGCCCCATTTAAATTTAATGATAAGAAATAATGATAGACGACGATTAAGAGGAAATTTTATGAGATCTTTTATGAGCATTTACGATATAACAGTTACGATAAAAAAGTCGTTGGGTAAAATTTATGACCTTATGAATTTTTTAATTATCCCAATATTGATTATAAATAATTACATTTTTCTTCGTTAAGGCCAAGGAGGCAAGAAATAAGACTCAAATTAGAGCAGGTAAAAATAGAGAAATCATTTACCGGACCTTTGCGAGATTTTTAGTGAGTTATGCAAAGAAAATTTTACTATATGCTCAGCGCCTGGGTTACACGTTAACCATATTTGGAGAGTCTCTGGTCAATTTCCGTATTTTAGTTTCCTAAACTAGTTTCGAATAAGTTGTTTCATTCCCTCATACACTGCCATTGGAGTTCGCAGGAATTTAAAGGATCCAAACCGGGAATTTTTAAATTATAGGTTAGGATAATTCTATTGATTGATAATTTCCACTTATATTGTGATTAACATCAGTAGGTTATTTGTCTTGGTTGAAAGTAGTTGTTAACGTGATCTAATTACGAAGTGACAAAATTATCTCTTCGTTGAGCAAATAGTCATTTCCGCATCTCATTTGTTACAATGAACACCTATTGATTTTTGTAAGACAAGATGCCTTCGGGCTATAGCAAGGGGTGAATGCATAATAACTCGACTTCCCAAATCCATTACTTTTGAGTATCATTCTCGAAAAATTTGAGTTACTTAATCAACTAGTTCCAGCAACTATTTCTCCAATCCTCCTCGCAATATCAGAACGGCTTATTTAATAAGGGGGCCGCATTATATTGGCTACATCTTTTATGAACGTATTCTCTTTGAATTTATTAAGGAAATTCAGTCTTTGACTCTCTTTTCTTCGAAAGATTCCCATCGTACCTCTACGCAAGGTTATTTATATCACTTCGGCCAAATTTGAAGTTATTTTCATCATTCAAAATAATTTTTAAGAATTTTTTTCGTTTACATTCTATTTTTTGTTAGAGAACAACTTCTCCGTAAAGATTCACGATTTAAATTTCGTTGGATCGATTTCCTTCCCCTTTCTATTAAAGATGTCCTTCATTTCCTCAACTTTATGAATGCGCGCATTTATACACTGCTTTCATCGATCTTTTCCTTTTATCCTTTCTTTTCCTATTCACATATGGTAAAACTCATATAGATAGCTTCCACATAAGATCCTATCCTGCTTAATACACGGTTTTCTCTAGGTCCCGATACATTTCACACTAAACGCAAAAATGGTAAATTTTCCGTTGAAGACGCTCTGCTTCCCACATATAATAAGGCGAATTTTTCCCGTCCCCTGATGCACTACGACCCGCTCTGGCCAATCGTTTGCCTCAGCCCATAGACCGATAATCGTTTACATTATTCTCACTTAATTACCCATCTGGTAAATATTCTTTCCTGTAGAGTGAAAAATGACCCATATTAATTGATAAACGAAGACGCTCTCTTTGTGCTGAAAGAGCTGACCATTCTTAAAAATTGTTTTTTTGAGAAGTGCTTTGACTGAGTTTTACTGTTTTCCCCTCCAGCGCAGAGCAGTATGAATTGTGAAGAATGCTAGGACCAAATTGTGAAAAATTAAAAGAATTGGCTGCTAAGAAGCCTCCTATCATTGGCTGAAATTCATAGAGTATTTTTCTATAATAGACGTCGCGTCTATTGTAGAAAATACTGTACGCCTTCTCATGATTCCACCTCTAGGCTATTTCACATTGAAATCAATGTCGGTTTGAACTTAATCGGAAATAAAGTATAACAGTTACGAATACTTGTTACAATCCATGTTTTTATGTCTCTCTATCTCAGGGTTAGAATCAGTTCCGACAATGTTACGAAGACTAATCTGCTTCGCTATATCTTCATTTTACTCTCGCCAAATTAATCATTTCAGAGAAAAAAATCACATGGACCATTCTAAAGATAATTTAAAACGTGAAAGGACGACATAGATAATGAAAAAATCATTTCGGTCTAACGAATGAGGCGAACGATTGGCTAAGTGCGTCTGAGGAAGGAAAAAATCCGCGTCTTAAGCAGGAAACTGGGCATCTTAAGCGTTATTTTTATCACGTGTTTCGTGTGAAAGGGACCGGGAGAAAATCGCGTATTGAGCGGGATAGCGTCTTAATTGGGAACATCTTAAAAGCCTATTCCTGTATTAAAGATATGAAAATAAAACAGTTGGAAAGGTACAAATATCTATACTCCGTATTGACTCAAGAAAAGTGAAAAGGGAGTGAGAATGAGAATAGGGATGGAAAAGAAAGCTTTTCAGAAAAAGCGAGAAAATATTAACTAGTAAAACATCAACGTGAGGAAAATAATGTTATAAGGAATGATATGGAGCGTTTCTTGATGGTAGTAAACTTGGAGCCTCCTTCAGAATGAGTCATAAAAAGGAATATAAGCTTTTCAAAGGGGCGTTTAGAGGAGGATTTCAATTATAAAGTGGAAGGATGAGGTCATAAACGAAGAGTTTCTAAGAAGAGTGGAGGATAAAAAATCACTGATTAAATCAAGGGAAAACGATCTGATTAGGGCATATATTAAGGAGGAAATGCTCACTAGGAGATGTTTTAGGAGATAAAGTTGAAAGAGGATGAAGAAAAGTGAAACCGATGAACAGTTTCAAGGAAGAGAAAAGATATACAGAAATGAAGAGAAAAAAGGAACACCAACGAGAGCAGTCTATATAATACGTCTTTCGATAAGTCGATTCAAAATATCGTTTTTCTATTACAAGATAGTATTCGATAAATAGGCCGATTTATTTCATAGGTCGATAGGTGTTCACACTACCTGCCATAAGCCGAAAGGAGGACATGAATGATAAGATAGATGGTTCGTATATTACATTCCTGTTGTAGCCATCGTTCGGCATTACAGTCATATACTCTTAAATCCTAAAAGACAAGCAACTTTACTGACCTAACCTAACTTACTCAAAAACTGTAAGTGATGTGCGAATCGCCCTTTCTCACTTATAGTTGACTAAATTATTGGAATTTCAAATCGAGTTTCATTCACACTCCGTCCAAATTTGGTGTACAACGCCTTGTCCGCTTGTTTCTAGTAAAATTCCCAAACAAGATATCGCATTTCCTTTGTCTCCGACTTACCGTCTTCCTCCGCCTAAATAGCATTGCAAAGTAATAATGATTTTTTATTTTAAATATGACTTCCCAAATGTAGTAATTTTGTTTAATAAAGGTTTAGTCAGGTCGTTGTTAATATAAAATGTGCCACGCAAATTTCAGGCAGTTATTGAATAACGTAACAAAGAGTAATTTTCCTCTACTTAAATTTTCATTCAATTGGAAAATTTGTAGATGTCAATTTGATTCCAAATTTTTGTCGAACAAATAAAATAATTCGATTTAAAATTTCGAATGTTCACTCACCATTAGAAAGTATATTGATTTATATACATATTTCTCAATAATAAAGGTCTGACTGGTTTGATTTCGCTGAAGAGAGGTCCGTTATGGTCTACTTACTAGGGATCCTTAAACGTTATTATAAAATGTAATATAAAGAGTGCCAGAGTATTGAGGAGGTAATAGGGATCATCAACCTTACGTCACGAAACCTTTATTAAATTTCATAATTCGTAAGAAAGATTTTCCCAAGAAAGACAATTATGATTCAATGGAAGGATTCAAACAATTTAAGTCTTCCTAAATGGAAAATGTATTGCATAATAAAATGTTTTTTAAAAGATAATGGGTAAATTTTATAAAATACTTGGGTAAATGTATTTGCGATATGTTAATTTTATCTTTTCTGTCTTTACTTTCTGATTAATCATTTTCAATATATTTTGCAATATATTTTTCTTTAAACTGTATACTGCTTTGTTTTCTAAATTTTAAGCTTGTAGTTCCAAGAGAAAAATCTTTAACGAAAATATTAGATAACTTCTAAATAATTACCACTACTGCTATAGTAACTAATCTCGGGTAAATACAACCCAACTTCCCTCTCAGTTTCAAATCGCCACGTAGTGTCTCCAAAACAGAGCAAATTTGCTTCCTCGTCTGCAAGAACGGGTGCAGTGGTTAAAACAGACTATTCCAAATTATCCGTAACCGTGGGGATTTCTGTTGACCATTCACAAATTGCAACCGAGTCCGATAAATCGATCGCGTCTATGGGGATGACAAGTAGAGAGGGTCACCACAACCAAATTAACATTCATCCGTCCTATAAATTAGGCACAGTGTCGCCGCCCCACGCCCACTTGGCCCGTTACTTTGTGCGTTGGATGACTTAACAGAAAATTGAAGAGGGTCAGCAGTCAAGGCCAATCCCCACCTTAATTCCAACCCATTGCTTTCTTCTTTCGGCCTGTCCATTTTCATTTCCTCTCTCAAATATTCTATGCGAAACAGTTCATATGGAACACAAAATGACTAATGCGCTACCCTTGGAATTGTCACCGACACGGCCCATGTGAAATGTCTGGGGAAAGATAGCCGACATTTCGGGGCAAGGTAGGATTAGTTAACTTTGGAAACCGAAATTCGGCAATATATTTTTACAAATAATGATGCTTTTATACCGTAAATGGCTTAGAAGTGGACTTTGTGAATTGAATTTCAAATAATAATATTCTATGATAACAATGTCAATAAACGCGCTGTTAGCTTTATCAAGTCGTAAAAATTTCCTCAAATAAAATTTTCTATGGCTTTAGTTTTGAGTTTAACCATTTCTCTCCCAGTAGAATAATAAAGAACAGTTTTCCTCAAAAAACACGGGGGAAATCTGACGAGAATTTCTGTTTATTTTTAAAAATTAACCAGTGCTATATTTTCGAGTTAGAGGTGTGTAAATATTAAAAAAATAAATTTAGTTTATGCAAATATAGGTTTAGGATTAAATTTTCTGTAGATCATAAAACTAACTTAACAATCAATTACGAATATATTGGATCACTTTAAAATTTTATTTATATTTTAAATTCAAACTAATGAAAATTCAATCACAATTTTAAAGTTGTTTAAAATTCAATTAATTCACATATACCGCAGAGTTACTCTCATCGTAGGACGCCGTTATCTCAAGGGCAGTCGAGGACCCACAGACGCTGATTTTATGGTAAACTATCTCGTCAGTCGTAATTATGTGAAATAAAAATTTTATAATCGATTTCTCATTGGCAATGGCGTTTGTAAAACTTTCGATCTCGTGTTCCATAAAAGAGAGCCTTATTCATGAGGACTGCGAGCGCTATTCCATAGCAGAAATATATATGATTTTGCTTAACGAGGTGAAGGTAGCAATATCTTAATGGCTTCATAGAGCACGATTCGCATGTGGGTGATTACATCACGAATTGTTACTGGAAACGCTTCCTAGGGAAGGCTGACGCATCGCAGATTCTGCGATTTCTAATTTCGCAGATAGTTTACTATTTCCTAGAAGTTTTCATTCCACAAATTAAGCTCGGAATATTAATGCGTTAGAAAAGTCTCGGAATCAAGCGTCTTGAATTACGTAATCTACGACTTTTAGATAATTTACCACATTCACATATCTCACGATTTTTAATTAGCGACGAATCGGAGAGCATTACTCAGATGCTTCATGAGGCAGCACGGGTATCATTAAAAGAAAGAAAATTGCATAAAAGATTTAATTTACTTTATGAAATCAGTGATAGTACGTCCTTAGAAGATTTAGCCGATATTATGCGCCCTCCTTATCAAATTTTCAGCTGTAATATTGCGAGAAAGATCAGAAAAGTAGATTCTAGAACCAGTCGATTGAAGAATTCATCTTTTTCGTGAAAGATGTGTGAAAGTAATTGATTAGAGAAATAGAGTCACGAAGCAGTCACCCCTGCATAGATGCGGATATTATGCTGAATATTTTCAAAGGTATCACAGGTAGGGTCCCCATCTCTATTTCTTCCTCTTATATCACAATTAGAAATGAAAATAGCCCAATAATTTTAATTTTACATATTCCCTCATTAATTCCTATGAATTGAATTTTGATTGAAGAATCGACTACACTATCCTTGATTTCTGTACCGATTAGACTTACAAAATCCTCCGTTGGTAATCTCTTCATCAGGATCATATTCTACACGCGGGACTTTTTGGCCGAAACACTGAAATCTTTGCAAACAGACCAAGATGCTCTAGGATGGACTGTCCGCAAATTAGGGACTAACTCTACTTCAGGTGTATCCCAAATCGCGCTGCAGTATTATTGTTAATTCATTCCACACTGATGGACTAATAGTACAGCTGATTATTATCATACAATCATAGATTAATAAAATTAATCAGCACTGTATACAATATTAAAAATAAAACAGCGTTATTGGCTACTATATTATCCAAACATAACAAATACATATATGAGTGTTCTACCCTCCAGTAGTTCATGCGCCTCAATATTTCCTGTTCAATGCTTCGCTTCTTGGTAAGTTATGCCACCGTTTACATAATCTAACATCTTTTTTCATTGTCTCCCCTTCTTTCTTTTCCTTAACATTCTACCCTCAATTACTCTCCTTAGCAATCCCTCTTCTCTCAATATCTGACTCACCCACTTCCTCTGCCGTCGCTTAATTATACCAATTAAAACCCTTTTCTCCCAAACTATCCCTAGCACCTTCCTGTATTTATTATCAACCCAGTTTACTTTATCTATCCAGTGCCACACTCACATCTCGAAAGCCTCTTATCTTTTGATTTTCTTACAGCAATACACTAATACAATATAAATATCTCATACCTTAACTGTACAATATTATAATACAAATATCTCACTGCTAAAACAATAAAATATTAAAATATGGCTCACTGCTAGCTACAACAATTCAGCATTACAATACAAATATCTCACAGCTAAAAAAATACAATATTAAAATACGTGTTTTCTACAACAATACACTACTAAAATACAAATATCTGATAGCTACAACAATATAATAATAAAATATGGCTGACTTCAAGCTACAACAATACACTTATATATACACGTTCATTACAAACACACAACAGATAATAAATTTTCACCTAAAATCGAAGTTACTCGTTATAAATTTATATTTATTCATTACTTTACATCCTTTATTTATCATCCGGAAGTCAAGAATATGATTAGCTCCTTTTCTTCCATTCAATTATTATTGTAAATCAAATAAAATAAAATCATTTCTTTAACTAAGGATGGTTCTTTCAGAATTCTATCGACCAATCTTTAAAATCCATCCGCCTTTCCAATTGCATTGAGTTCATATTCATGGTGAGTAATAGAGGAACGATGACGTGGAGAAATAGAGTTCGCGGGATCAATGTAACTACTGGAGACAAAGAAATAAACAACATCACCTGTCCTTGGAACTGGGTCACCGTGATTTTCGAAGCCATTCACTTATTTTTAGAAGAGTAGCGATGGGACGCGTATTGCGGTTTTGAATCCGTGACGAATCGGACATATTATGTGTCAGTGGTGTTAACGGATATCGTGACTTCTTAGCTCCATCCGTTACTCGCGATCGCGTCCACTTTTTCCCGCCTTCGTGTCCCATCATGCAATGCGTGGGCGGGAAAACGTCATCGGGAGATACCATAGCATAATAAAGGCACGATTCTTTGGAGCCTTGATAAACGTCAAAAGGTTTAAGGCTTTGGGAAAACCGAGTTTTGCATACATTCTCACGATTGCAAGCAGAGGTTCATTGAGAACGGAAGTGGGAAAGGCATGTATTCCCCCTTGTAAATATCGAAGAGATCTCACCTCTCCTTTCAATTTTTTAAAAACATACTCCTTAATTAAATTCAGCCAAAATGCTTACTCTGTGGACAATTTGCAGAATTTCAGGAAGGGAAATAACAGGTGCACAATTATACAAAATATTACAATACCATAATTTAAAAAATTGAAAATTAATTCTAATAATATGATTTAAACATAGATAGATTACAAAATAAATATGAATAAATTACAAAAATATTATGATTAAATTATGAAATTTAATTTGTATAATTTATACTCCATGAATATATCTTTTTTCAGCGCTGAATTTGAAGTGACATAAATAGTAATTTATTTCTGAAAATAACGAGATGAACCCTGAAAAGTAGATAAAAAGTCGCTTAACTAAAAAAGTATCCCTAAATAGTATACCTAATACTTCAAAATAGAGTAATTTAAATTCGCCTCTGTAAATGGAGTATCAGTCCATACATTACAGAAATTAAATTTTTAATATAAAAATAACAGCTTTGATTTATACGTCTCATAGTTGAGTGCTTGACTTGAAACTTGACCATTCTCTTGTTAGATACTTGCAAAAAATATTTTTTTTTAATAGCACTATCGTTAATTATCGTTCCCAGAGATTTCTGTTACGTCTCACTGTTGAGCGCGTAGGCTTATCAATACTTTTGTTTGTTACTGAAAACATTTATACAAATCAATATTAGTTCTAAACTATACCAGACGCGGCAAGGTCGATTCCTGGACCTCTTTGAACTCCCCTCGTGCATACACACCCCGATACTGAATTGTATAAATCACCCCCTTCACGTCCTGAGGCGTTTGTCTCCAACCGGCCCTGATCATCCTCCGGAATGCGTCTAGTGAGAGAATTAAGAGCGGATTTCAACCTCATTCCTCCCTTTTGTGCGCGAAGGTGTCGGGATGGAATAAAAACAAAAACCCAAGCAGATTAACTCGTTTTCCAGCCGCCAAGTGGAGCACAAGATGAGCCCTCTGGAAACCAGTTTCGGGGCGCCACCCAGCCCTTGCCTATGCGCCTTCTCGGAGCCCTCGTCTCTCCCCGCCACCTGCGGCGCCTCCGCCTACTTGGCCTTCATGAGCATAGTGGAGGGAGTGTTGAAGAGTCAGTGCGAATTGGTGGACCCCCTGCGGTGCGCCCCGCACGCCGAGCCCCGGAGCGTCTTCGACTTCATCGTGGTGGGCGCGGGTTCCGCAGGATCAGTGGTAGCTTCCAGACTCAGCGAGATCCGGAGATGGAACGTGCTGCTTCTGGAAGCGGGAGGACCGGAACCGACGGCCGCCCAGGCTCCAGCAATGTATTTCAACTACCACGGCTCTCACATAGACTGGAATTTCATGACGGAGCCGGAGGAGGGTGCTTGCCTCAACATGCCAGATAGAAGATGCAGGTGGCCAAGAGGGAAGGTAAGGAGATCTATTGAAATTCAATGCTAAAAGGCCGATCTATTTCCATTCAGGAATTGATG
The DNA here is from genome assembly GCA_036926295.1 of Pachydiplax longipennis. Taxonomy (NCBI): domain Eukaryota; kingdom Metazoa; phylum Arthropoda; class Insecta; order Odonata; family Libellulidae; genus Pachydiplax; species Pachydiplax longipennis. The sequence goes on from JAVFKF010000012.1 coordinate 34,464,744, forward strand.
TCTCCCGGACGAATTTTTGTCCCAAAGAGGGCTGAACAGCCCTGTGTGACGTCTTAATTTTTTGTGTTTTGTGATTCGATTAACGTTGCAGCAATATCACCCATTGTCGCCTCCCCATGATTATTAATTTTGTTTATTAAATTAATCATTAAACAATTAATGCCCAGAGCTATTTTTCCAAAATTGTATAATTGATTACAATATTTTAAATTATAATATTTCCGATTTCCAATTCCGATTGATATCCTTTTAGCATGCTTTTATTGATAAAATAATAATAGACCGCTCGGAAACTATTTTTAATACATACATAGAATCAATATACAATGAATACCCAACCAAAATCAAAATAAGCAATACGAAAATGAATGCATGGGTCATTAGAAAAACGGAGAGGTAACAACTCAGTTTTTTAGATTGAAGAGAGTAATAAAATATGTAACGCGAATAAATTAACTAGAAGTTGAATTTGAGAAGTCGTTACATAGGTGCTGTGGTCAAAAAATTTTCTCCTTCGAAATGCAATCTTTAACACGCCACATCATCGGGATAATTTTCGCAATTTACGAAATAGCAACAGTTGATAAGTTTTCATAATAATTTTAAAGTATTTATGAGATGAAATAAATTGTTTTTGGATGCATATGTATTGTATTAATTTGATCTTACGAGTTCGGCGCCTATCTCGTCGGGAAGTGCGTTGAAATAATGTTTCAATATTTCTCCCATGTATTTCTTTCGGGACTTGCTGACATCGGATGGATAAAGATACACACATCGGTGATTATTATATAAGATTATTTAATTTTCATTGTAACTGAATCAGTATTAATATCAGTTTCTGTTTTCTTTTTTGCCTCCTTCATGACGATCGTTTGTTTTCCATATCATTATTACCATTAATTAATGAGTTAAATTTGAAGCGAAGCTAGGATTCTTTAGCCCCAATCTTTCCTGAAGTATAATCGTATGTATGTATAACTTCTTAATCCTCAGGTGATGGGCGGCACGAGCGTCCTCCACGGTATGATGTACGTCCGTGGCTCTCCGAGGGACTACGACCAGTGGTGGGCCAAGGATGCTGGATTAGGGCCCGAGTGGTCGTTCCGGGGGGTCCTCCCTCACTTCATAAGATCCGAAGACAACCTGGAGATGGCAGATATGGACGCCGGATACCACGGACAAGGAGGTCCTCTTACTATACAGCGCTTCCCCCACCGCCCTCCTCTTGCAGAAGTGCTTCTGGCCGCCGGAAGAGAGATGGGCATACCCACAGTGTCGGACCTCAACGGAGCAAGAGGGGATCCCTCAAAATCCAGATGGGTGTCCAACGGTGAGGCCTTCGCCATTGCGCAAGCCACCATCAGGAACGGCTCTCGACTCAGTCTGTCGAGAGCTTACGTAAGGCCGGCCCTGAGGAGAGGATGGGGCAACTTGAGAGTGAAGACTGGTGCTAGGGCTACGAAGATCATAGTGAGTGGAGGATCGGCGAGGGGTGTGGAATATTACTCCGAAGAGGATGGTAAGGTACACTCGGTGTACGCCACCAAGGAGGTCATCGTGTGCGCGGGGGCAGTGCAGACGCCGCAGCTGCTCATGCTGTCTGGGATAGGGCCTAAGGAGCACCTGGAGGATGTTGGGATTCCAGTGGTGAAGGACCTTCCGGGAGTGGGCAAGAACTTGCATAATCATGTCTCCTCGCACGTGGTGTTTGAACTACCGGCCGACACAGCCATGGAGGGCGGAACCTCCCTAGGAGTGGAGTCCCTGGCGGAGTACATGGCCACCAGAACGGGACCAATGTCTTCCACGGGACTATCTCAGGTATCCGGATGATGTCATGTCGAATTTCTCTGGCTTTTTTCAAAATTTTCTTGATTATACATATAAAGTAAAGCCCATTTAAGACGCTACCCCGCTTATTACGCGGAATTCTTCAGTCCTTTTCACACTAAAAATGTGATTTAAAAAATACCTCTTAAGACGCTCTAGTCCCGCTTAAAAGGCGAATGTTACCCGTCCCCAGATGCATCGCAACACTCTGCAAAAAGGACGGGTAAAATTTAAGCTTTCAAAAATTAAAATTATAGACCACTGTAATTCTGATGTGGCAAAGCTCAACTTTGTGGAAGGAGCCATTGAATTGAGCCTAAATAATTGAAAAATTACTTTGTACCTTCCAGATAATATTATTTTACATATTCAGGGAAAATTAAAAAGTGATTCTCTTCATTTCTTTACCATAGTCCAGTGTATTCCCAGTTTCCAACGTATGTACCAAACATGCCCCAACCAAAATTTCAAACATTGCTCTCTGTTTGCATTTTACTTTCTATTCTTCTATTTTATTTCTTCATTGTTAGTTTTGCCAAGTAAACCACCAGAATAAGAGGTGCAATATCGTTACATTAATTCGCTCCTATTCACACATAGGTGACTGCCTTCGTAAATTCCCGCTACGCTAATCCAATCCACGGGCAACCAGATCTGCAGATCTTCTTCACCGGTTACATGGCAAACTGCTCTTCCTCGTCGGACGCCAGCGGCCGCCTGCTTCCCGGATTAGTGGAAAGGGGCAAATTCGGGAACATCCGGAAGATGTGGATGACTCCAACGGTGCTCGACGCCAAGAGCAGAGGGGAAATCAGACTGAAGAGTGCGAATCCACTGGACGATCCTGAGATTCGTCCCAATTATCTATCCAATCCGCACGACATGGCCGTGCTCATCGATGGCATACGGTGAGGTGGATTCCAAGCAATTTTAGATTTTCGATTAAATTTTGGAAAATGAAAAGAGACTACAAGTATCTTCTGAAGTCTTTCGGCTTTAATAGATAGATAGACTTACTGATTGATCATTTATGAGGTTTGGCCCATGCGGGTCTCTCTGCTATCTAAGCTCATAATTCATTATACTATGAATATAAAAATATTAACTAAAGCGAAAAGAAAGAGTACAGTATGGGAAAAATCTTTACCACTGAAGTTTGACAAAGAAAACACCCACGTTGCGGGGAAATACCCACGGAGAGGAGGGTTAGAAAAAAAAACAGCGAAAAAAAAAGCAAAAAATTAATAGGCAATATGTAAAGAACGTTTTAAAAAATTAAAAAAGAAATTTCAAATTACATAAGTAAAGAACAGAGAAAAATTAAGTTTAAAAAATACGCATAACTACAGGCAGAATAAAATTACTAATGTTAATATAACAATAGTAAGATAAATTAATATAAAGAGCACGATTATAACCCATAAATTAAAATAAATTAATAAATAGTAATCATGATATCAACCAGAATTTTGCTACTGTTGGACACCATAAACAAACATAATATTGAAGCTGTTGAAGCACTGTAAACAATACTATTACCATAGACGCGAGAGATCTTTCCAAATTCGCGCCCACAAAATTATATATAATAATCACTCTGCATGTATACAGTAATACTCTTTATAGCAATCACTCATATAACGAAATCCCGGGGCTCCCGAATATCCGTGTGGGCAGCGCGTTCGACTTCAATGAAAGCGGTCCCGGGTTCGATTCCCGGTGGGAGCCTACGTGCGAAATGACCTCAGCTGTCGAAGCACTTTTCACAGTACTTCTAATACTACGAAATCCTGTCTATCAGGGGGACAATGGTGAATTGTTAAGAATATGTCGCATTAACACGCACGATTAACGATAAAATATCCTGCATCATGCACGGCAAAATGTAGTAGTTTGTACATAACAAAACCCCGCTCATAACGAAATAAAAAGCTGGCCCCTTAATATCGTTCTAAGCGAGTTTGGCTGTATTTAATACAGCCAATGTATGAAGATAATGTCACATGTAAGTATTCATTACGTTTTATTATAAAAACACAGATATTTACTTCATAGGTATACGTTTATTTTGATGATTATGTTAAATGCTTAGCTACCAAACTGCAACAGACTGTTATTTCACTATCTCTTAGGACCTCCCAAACTTCCGAGACTACAATATGTTCGGGACCTTTGAGTTGAGTTCTTTTTGTAATGATATAAATTCTCTTTTGCGCAATATACATGTTTGATGAATGATCAATCAAAATACAAAATAATTTTCTAAAGCACTTTCTATTGTGATTTAAGTTTTTGAGAGATTTTTGCGATCTTCTACCAATAAGGTTCTACATTAGAGTACACTCATGAAATTTTTTTGTAATACATTTCACAGATAGTCGAGGTTTGGAATCCTGGAGGGTATTTTCCCTCTCTTAATCCCTAATTTTTATATAAGTCTCTTTCTGTCTCTTTACCAAAATGGCCATACAGTCGACTCTCGATTATCCGGGATCGGCTTAACCGTTATGCAAATAAACGAGACTTGAAATTTAGCAGTGCATATATTATAAGAAATCGGATACTGAAACTGTTTTTATTAATAATTATTTATATACATATATTTGTAATAATATACGATCCAGCTCAATTTACACGATTCTCAAATTTCACGGGAATATTATGTAAATGAATTACCCTTTTAGTATGTATCAAATGGTTATTAGATTAACCGCACTTTTTAAAGTTTATTCCTAAAAAAGACAGAATGGTAATATTAAACGTCATGAAGAACAGGGAATCAGGCCAAAGTCACCCCAATTAACCGAAGCGTTGACTGTATTTTAAACACGAATTGTTGAATGAACGCCGAAGCAATAACAAAACTGTTCGTCCGATTGCATAGGTTCGTGCTGAGGATGGCCAACACCGCCCCCCTCAAGTCTATAGGCCTCCGACCGGATCCCATCCTGGAGCGGGGCTGCGAGCACTTGGCCCCCGGTCACACCGGAGACGGAACGGACGACCTGCTGGAAAGACCCGACGAGTACTGGGAGTGCGTCATCCGGCGCAACACCAACCCGGAGAACCACCAGGCGGGCACGTGCAGAATGGGGGCAACCCTCTCGCGCGCCGGGGATGACCCTATTGCGGAACAAGAGGGCGCGGTGCTGGACAGGCGGTTGAGGGTCCGAGGAGTGAGGCGGCTGCGGGTGGCGGACGCGTCTGCATTGCCCACGGCGCCCTCCTCCAACATCAACGCTGCCATCATCATGGTGGCGGAGAAGCTGGCTTACTACGTGCGGGGGACGTGGGACGAGGGGTGGGGGCTGAGACACGTGGTGCAGACGGAGATGTTGGCTCGCAAGAGGGCAATGGGGAGGGAAAAGAAGGCCAGAATGAAGCTCTCCTCCCTCTGATGGCCCTCCAATGAACCGGAGGATTTAATTTATGGATTTCCCGAATGACGGTTGTTTCGAAATCGGACTGAGACGTGGATTGCATCGTGAGGACAATCATTAGGAGAGTATATTATATGGAGAGTGAAGATTCAGCGGTTTTACGCTCGGTTTCGACGCACGGCGCTGCTGAGTTTTACTTTCAGGCGTTAAAATAATTCCAAAAGCATCCTCTCAGGATGTAGATACGTGGTAAAGGGAGTGTCCACCATTGGAGAAGGGTTTTCACACCAATTAAAAAAATCTATTTCAATTCCTGATGAGACGTAAAATCGACGTTCACTCAATTTCCCCATTTTCCAGTAAAATGTCTTCCACTTATTTTTTTATCTCCGAAGAAGTCACTAGACTCGGAATTGTTATTTTCAAAGAAGTTTTCGTCTCCTTTCATTATGATGACGACATACTTCTGTTTGCAAATGCATGAACGAAAACGTGATGAAAACGAATAAATTCAACACTCAAGCGAATGACTTTAAAGTATTCCAAAGCAATGGAAGAAATAAAAAATAAAAGACCTTTTCTCGAAAGAAATTATTTCCTAATTTATTCAATATAAAACTCTGCAAAATACCACAGAACGCAAGGAATTAAAAGCATGACACGTTCAGGCTCATAATGGTCATCTTCATGTCACAAGTTTTTTTATTTTTGATGTGCTTGCCGTTTTATTTTTAATAAATTGGAAATTAATTTCCTTCGTGAAAAGTAGTGTATATTTTATATTCTCCATTGCGAGAAAACGACTTTAAAACTGAATATAAACTACGAAATATAGAAAAAATAACTAAAATTGATAACGACGATTTTACATGGGAGATATTAAACATGAGTTTCTGTATATTTTAGATTTTTGAATAGTTGAGAAATGCCCATTTTTATATGCAATAGTTCCTTTTCTTTGATTTTTAAATATGAATTTGTTAAATATTTTTGTAATTATGATTGACTGTAGATTCATTTTAAATAATACGTGGAAACGTTCAGTTTTTAAGATTTCCTTTTCTTCGGGAATTTAATGTGACTATATTTTTTAATGATATCCAGGATACAAAAGTAATCAGGTGGACCTACCGCAATCAGTAATGAAACATGAAAAAAACTTATGGATTCACTAATAATGAATATTGGAAACCAACTGTTATTTCAACAAATAAGATATGCAGAATTTAGCAGTGTTTAGTGAGTTATGTGTGGTATCCATCGGTTGTGAATAGTCTGAGATTTGTCGAGATATATTAAACTATATAAGCTCCGTGGACGATATCTTTGAGGCTCGTACGTCTTCCACGTTAATTCACCTGCCAAGATATCGTGAACGGACCATAGTAACAACTGTTTGTTTTTGCGTGTGCAAAATGTATTGTTACATAACGAAAATCGACGTCGAAATTGCAGCAATGTGTGTAGAAACGTCGCCAAACACTGCCAGTGATCTCCATAGCGGCGGCTGAGGATGGTACTGAAAATGGTATAGGTTTGCAAAAATAAAGAAAAAACAAAAAAAAGAGAAAAAAAACACCGTCAAGGATAATGCCTTTGCAACGAGTGGTCAACTTGTTGACTCTTGAGCCGGATTACAACGGAAAAAGAAGACTTACAAGTGAACCGCATTTTCATCGATAAACCAATTTCCTTGCAACTCAAACTATCAGTGAGTGACATTGCTGCTGAGTTTATAATCAGTTGATGATTTTTCTAAATAATTTATGATTAATGGTTTAAGGAAGTAATCAAACTATCATTAAAACGTTGATATCTAAAGGATTTTTTGAATAAAACTTTTAAATTAATTTCGAATATGACTTTCGATGTATCGATAGATAAGTATCTATTGTCGATTCCTACGACTGTTTCCCTTTCTATCAATTAACCATTAGTGGGAATCTCGGAGGAATGGTAAAGAAGTTATGGCGCTAAATAAAATTTTTACAATATTCTTAAAGAATTCCCAAACTCATGTTTCTGAATATTAGCAAATCATTAAGAAAAGAATGGACTTAAAATATCTACATTATGAATTATATTTTACCCATAGCGCCAAAACGTCCAGTTGAATATTTTCAAATCTTAAAAGAGTTAGCTCGTTAAAAATGCTTATTCGAACGATAGAGGAATTTCTAGTGTATGCACGAAGGTGTTCTATTCTCTAAGTTATCCTATAAGTCTTACTCGAGCACATGGAACAAGTTTTTAAACGGTCAATTGATCTCTGCCTTTAAATCCCCTTACTAATTTCCTTTAGCTTTAAATAAACCAGGGGTATCCCATTAGACTTCCACAAAAATATGTAATAATCAAGTCAGAATGACGTCGTGCGACGAAACCCATTTAAAACCGACCTTCATGCGAAATATGTAAGCAGGATTTCATTTTTCGCTAATTTTAAAATAATTACTTGTTTGACACATCCGAAATAACGGTGTCTAAATTTGAAAAATTAAGGTATCAGTGATGGTGCAAAGTGATAAACGAGTGCCTTAAAATTCACTGTGATCAATTACATTTTCGCGCGTTTCCATCGCAACACGACACAATATTTATAAGCGAAAAGTTATGAGTAAGAGTGCACCATGTCCAAATAATTACATAACCGTGAATAAATAATAATCTCCACGTCTCTGGTCTCTGATTATTGGTAAAATGGAAGTTTGTATCGCTTGTTTCTATGGAAATCGTAGATGATTTCTAGGAGGAGGACGACAATGGAAACAGCGACTCCGAAGGCGAGAGCAGAAAGAGCAGGAGCAATGTCGATCAATCCGACGGTGGCGACGGTGGGCTCTTCCAGACATGGAAGGGCTTCCGGAAGCCACGTCTTCGCCAGCCGATCCAATACACCACACGACCGCATTGCCAGAATCCTTATGGGAGAAAGTATTTATTACTGCATGTTGTACGTACACCGTATTTCACGGTCTGTGTAACGGTCTTTTTACCCCAAAAATGTGACCTCCTTATGGAACGAAATTCACTAGTGAGCGGTAGGGTCTCTGTTCTAACACGAGCAGTCACGACTCATCTGTCAGGTAACCTCCGTGTTTTTCAAAATTTAAGTCTCGCCTTCATTAATTTGTAAACATGAGCCTTTCCACCCATCCTTTCTTAGGGCTTCCCTCGAAAATACAGCCCGAAAAACATTAAAAGCCGTTCTTTAGATGTAAATCTTTCCTGATATTTCAGTCCTGGTATTAATAAAATTATTATAATAAGTAAATAAATATTGTTATACTAACTAAATAAAATATTATTATTATAAGAAAATACGATATTATTATGATATGGGAATTAAATTTTACTATGATAAAGAAATTAAATATCATTATGACACCCTTCTATTACCTTCAAATAAAAATATATTAGCAAAGGAACAAAAATAAATAGGAGAGAAGAAAAATCGATTGATCATTCTAAACAAAGGAGAATGAATTTCGATAAAATTGGACGTAAAAATTCATGCACTTCATTCATGCTTAATCTCAAATGTAGAATTCCTTTATATTTCTTATTACAAATACAAAATCGAGGCGAGAGGAAAATTTCGATGGCAAATGTAAATATGAAACCGAACCATCGAATCGCGGTTGTGTAAAAGAATATTTGGAAGGAGGAAAAGAACACGCAGTGCTGCGGTTTGAGAAACTGCGGTTCGGAGAAAAAAATAATCTTCTATAAGACGTGCGAAGATTTGGAAATCCATTGATGTATGAAATAGTATACCCCTGAAAAGTATGCTTCCGGGTGCATCGACTGCACGTGACGTAATAACCCCGGATAATGCGAGATTCTGTATATATCAAGATATAGTCGCAATTCGACCTACGAACGGGTTACGTATAGAGCATTCGTATCTCGAATTGTTAATAATGATGCCCCCCATAACTCGGAGATATTCATTTTCACGCTAATATATATAATCACTGTAAAATTATGATAATATTACTGAAATGCAAAAAATATATCAAATAGTCGCCTCAGAAAATCGTATTTGGAAGGAAAGGAAGCAATATCGATATTTTATATTTGTAGGATATCTGTGATATCGATATTCTGTGTAGGATAGTCAAGCATCTGACTTTCTCTCTTGGAGCATGACTATACGAAGGGAATACACAAGTTGCTCTGAGACTCAGCTATTCAGTTTCTTTCTAAAATGTTAGAGAAGAGACCCAAATACATATTTTAAAAACTTCCTGGCACCTATCAATGAGAAAATGACTGCTACTTGGCAGTTCATATCCAAGAAAATCCCGCTTTTGTCTCCTTTTCTACAGCAACTGTAGGTCACTTACCAGTACACTTACAACTTATGTATGTACTTAAATATAACGCCTCTTACCCTCGTATTTGATGTATGTTATTGAATTGGCTGTTTGGAGATACGAATTCATATACATAAATAATTAAAAATAATACTTAATAAAAAAGAATACAACGTAGGTAAAGTTGGTGGTCTAGGACATTTCGCCGCCGCAACTTTGCCGTAAGACCCATCTCGCCGCGAACGTTCCGCCGCTAGTCTTATTGTATACATTATATATAATATATATTAAAAACGGAACAGGTTTATTAATTTATTACTTAAGATATTCTTAAATTGAAGAAATCGTCCTCCCTCAAACCGATCACCGAACCCAATGAATTGCGATTTCGTTAAAAGAGCTGACTAACAAAATTGACTGCGTATTATGACATTTAATTTATATATAATTTGTCAATTATGATAAAAATTTAATTATGATGTGAGCTGTTGTGATGATAACGTATGCTCACTTAAACATTTGCAAATCAAAATTGAGACTATTTCTGTGAAAATGTTCGTGTGACTTTTTTACTGGTTACCGAAAGTCAGGGTCTATTTATGGAACAGAGACCCTTATTATATGACCTAAAAGGAGCATTTGGTACCTCCGAAGTTTTTTATTTAGACGTTGATGAGGTTATGGGAAACTTACTGGTCATATAAAATCAGTAATGAAAAGAAAGTATGAGACTCACCAAGTATTGAAGATTCTTCTAATTGGAGACTCCTCTTGGAATCCAAAGGCAATTCCTCCTTTGAGATAATCGTTGGGCAGAGCCAAGAGGCGGCACACTTCAGCTGTGGTGAAGATGGCGTCCTTGCTGTTGGTGAGGCTCTGCACTAATACCGCCTGTACGCCCGTGTGGAATTCGAAGAAGGCATAGTGTCCTTGGAGGGTCTTCCTCACCCCAGACACTATGTCAGGCACCAATACACTAAGATCTGGTTTCACCCGCTCTGACCAGAGTCGCCCCATCACAGTATCTGGACCTGCAGACTGTAGACGCCATTGAACACGACTGACAAACAGCAATAACCATAGCAACGAATTGGCATTCTTTTCTTATAGGCATCATTTAAAACGGTTATATTAAAGGCAGAGCTTATTTCTCCCTCAAAAGAATACATTGTTATACAGGATGCTTCAAAAAGAATGAACCGATTTCATTAAATTATATTTAATTATTACTATATTATACTGCTAGCTCAGTTTCTAGGGAACGGGGCTCCTGGCTAGCCAAGTGGGTTACGCGCCCGCCTTTGAAGAAAAAGGTCCCGGGTTCGATCCTAAGTAGGGGTTCATATGTGCGAATAACCATGCTGTCGAAACACTTCTAACAATACTGGTGCTGCTTGAGAACTGAGAAATAAAGCTTAGAAAGCGGTTCAAACTTTTGAAAAGACCTCGTATACTACTTCTCAAATTTATGGATTAGTTATTTTGCTATGTTATTTGAAGCTATAACTAGCTATAACTGAAGCTATAATGGTAAGAAATTAAAAATGGCTGATGATGGTAGAATCATCAATGGTTCCGGAGTAAGTTGGAAGTACGATCAAAGAAACAAGGAATAGATTAGATAAAGGAATTGAGTATAAATGAGGCAGCAAATACCTCAAAAGCCACTCTTCCTAGACCAATGTCTATGAATCCCAACTTCCAGTTGGACATCATCAGAAGACCCGCTAGGTCCACGAACGGAGGCTGAGGCTCTGATTCGCTCGCCAGAATGGAGGCCAGTTTAGCGCCATAGCTGGTGTACACGATCAGATACGTCACTGAGGCTGTCCACAGGATGAGTCTCCTGCTTTGAGTGCTGTCGACTTCTCCTTTATCCTCATCAGGATCTGGGTCATCAGGGATACCTGGGGCAAAAAAATACCTAGAACATTAACTCATGTACATACTTCAGAGAGTGAAAGACATTTTACAGGGGCCCATGGGGAAAACAGCGTCAATGATAAGCGGGATAGTGTTATAATCGGGTTACGAAAATTTATTTTACAATGCTTTACAATGAGTAATCTTTTTATGCTTTACCTTCCATAGCGTAGACATCCACGAACTATTCTTATGTAATACAACTTGCCTTATCATGTTTTGGAAGAATGATCAGCTTCTAGGACTAAGAGCTTCCTTGATACTTCGCTTTTGTTACTTTTCAGTATGCAGTGAAGCAACTGTTACCGTGGGGATAGACAATTTGGGAGGAATTTTAATAGCAATTTATTATTTTAGCAACGGTATGAGGTCTTCACAGAGCACGATATCTTCAAGACTACGCTCATCATCCAACGAAACACTTTACTCCCCTTCTGCTTTATTTGCTGTTTACAACGTAAGATTCAGACGAAAGCAAACACTGCCAAGGGTCTTTTCAATCTGAAATTCTGCCATGAGACAAAACTGATGGGGAAGGTATCACTTTATCTCAGATTTAGTATTGGCTCCGACTGAGGGATAAAGATTGCTCTGCTTAAAGAATCTCTAGTACAGTATACCTAAATATTTCTGAGACGAATCTCTATTGAGTGGAAGAGCATTTCTGTGGATTTTAGAAGAAAACTGTATCTGTTGAAGAGAGTACCTTGCTGCACAAGCGTGGAAATGAATCGGAAGAAGTCGGAGCTTAACGTGGGTGGTCCAGTGGGCTCTTCTACTTTAGTAGCTTGAGGAGGGAACGTGAAGTGGGCGTGAAGACGTGACGCAGCCAGGAACAGCAGCAGAGAACCTGTGACGCAGAGCCAAACGTGCACGGCGAATGGCCTCACGAATCCTCCACCTTTGTACCAAGTGGTTTCGCTCTTGGAACCTCCGGAGCCCTCGCCGGAGCGCATCGGCCGGTGGATGTACAGACGCCGGCTGCAGAAGGAAATGATCTTTTCTGTACAAATCCATGCTGATATTAGGGAAAAACCATATGCGAGACTCACTTGTAGCACATGACTTACGCATCGGATATAGAGGCCCTGTTTATTTTTTTGTTGATAAATATATACAATCAATTCGAACGGCTCTTACCTAACTAGTAATTATGGCTGGAAGCTTACCGATCACTTTTATTTATCGAAGTTTTATAATGACTTTTAGCTATAGGAATAAACCAACCCGTCATATCAACAGCAAAATTTGCATTTAATTACCTAATTTCTGTTTTTGGGAAACATAATGACACTTGTCTTGACAAGTAAAATTCAAATTGGATTTTATTTGTTTAAGAATCTAATAAAATGGCGATGAAGAATCAATTTCCATTAATGTTTCTTAAAAATACGGCAATAAATATTTGTAGACATAACGAGAATGAAAACAAATTGAACTTTCAATAACTTTAATTTTTTAATATATAAATGTTTTGAATTCCTACTACGATATTATTTTTCAATACATTGGGGCGGCAAAATTAATTTTGCACTTGGGCGGCTCATAGAGTAGCCACCTCTCAGGATTTCACCCGGACAGTCCGGAAATCAAGTAAGTTCGTCCGGAGTCCGGGTCAAAGGCCACTCCGGACAGCATGTATCCAGAATAATTAAGATGAACAATAGCGAAGTCTTTATTCTAAGCGCTACTGATGATGGCGGATAATAATGGTTGACATAACTAAAATACTAGCCAATTTGGAGAGTCGTCAAGAGGTCCGTAGTTCTTTGGATTGGTTCGAGCCTTCAAAGAAATTTTCATTTATATTAATTCTGTCTTGATTTGCGTTAAGTATGGGAAACCTATAGATCTCTGTCTCTTACGTATAAGTAAATTACTCGCTTAAGATTAGTCTTTTGTGATCTGTAAGAAACCCTCCCTTTGTACGGTGGATTGAGCACCGCAGCATTTCGATTTTTTTCATAACCAACACTTTCTTCATCATCGATTATCTTCATCTTTCAGTAGTGCTTAGTTTAGTAGTAGTTTAGTGCTGTCATCTCTCAGGGCTCACCTAATAATCTGAAGAGGCCAAGAATAATCCATGATCATCTCTCTTTCTGGTAAGAGAGAAACTTCGCAAGCAGACATATCGGCCCTCTTGCTCTGCAATTCGCCAACAACACCCGTCCAAAGAGGAACTCCGTCCGAAAATGATGAAACTACTCCGTAAGCGTAGCCTTCCAACAAGTTCGCCGAGTACCTAAGATATTTTGCAACCTTTATTTAACATGAAATATTATATGATAAGTTCAATCATGACTTTGTGAAATTTTACAGCAAACATCGCAAAGAGATAAAACACTAAGTAACTTGCACAGCAGAAGATTCTGCTGTAGAATTTATCAAGTGTTAAATCCTTTTTATGATAGTTTCTTTCTTCAACGTGTTGTTACTGGGATATCTGCCACATCAATTACCATTATTATGGAAATAATTTATATATATTATTATTTATATAATAATATTCATTTTATTAAAGTGAACTTGACGTACGGGGCAGTGCCAAGGCAAGAAGATGCAAAAATTGCTTTATTAAATGGTAGGAATGTGTCAAGAGGTAAGAATGGCAAGTAAACGGACGGAGAGGCAACGGGATCGTTATGGTAACTGTGGATGTCTACCTGATACCAGATAACTTAGTAAATGCTGAACAAAATATAAGTAAAACTGTTGTACATTGTAAAACAGAGAACGCTATGTACAAAAAATTACTTTACTTCGGAGATATGATGCTTAACTGCCTAATTTTACAATGTTGTACTAATTCATTAATGCATGCATAGTTAACGGAAAGAAAACGAAATTCGTATATTTCCACACTAATAAGAGTGATCATTCTAGAAAAGAAATATTAATGAATGTATTGTATGCAACTGTGAAGAGGCCAATGTATGCTAAATAAAACATCAGATGTGCTGTAAAACAATAACGCGGTGATATGCTTCTTTATTTTATTCAATTCACTAGAATTGAAATGGTTGACAATTCACTAGTTGAAATTACACAAGGAAATGAGTGAGTAATAAGCATACCCCGACTGAAATTAAAAACTTTCATGAATGCAACATCGGATAATATGGATTATCAATACATTTATTTTCATTCTGCCCTAGCCACGGTTGCCTCTGCCATCGGCACGACCCTCTGGAGAAGAAGTATCACGTGATTCATGTTTCTAAACTAAATTCTGCATTTTGGAATGGAAGCTTTGAATCGCTCTTTCTGGTACCGATTCCAATTACCACGCCCATTGATACTTTTTCTTATAAAGTTTTAGACTAAAATATGCTAAATTCATGCATAGAGACATAATGGCTCTTACGTGAAGTTGAGGGCCTCGCTGAGTATCTTGAATACTTCTCCGAAATAACCGCCGGAAATCGTTAATGTATCATTGGTCGGATTCACCGATACAATTGAGTAAAATTCATTCACCTGAAGGAGGAAGGTTGATCTTATATAATAATCATCGTTGTGTGCATAGTAATGTATCTATTCGATGCCAGTACCTCCTCTAAGAAATACATGAGAGAAATTTTCGACCATAAATCTCACGCACTTCCCGGCGAGATAGAAATATGAAATTTTGGGAATCACTAGGACAATGACCAAAGATAAATACAATACAGTTTTCTACCAAAAGTATACTTGGTTCTACTTAAAACAAAAAAGCTACAACAAAACAAATCGGATACGTGGAATAATAATAATTTTTGTTAAATTTGATTCCATTCATTTGATTCATGATTGATTTGATTCATTATGGACGGGAGAATGCCTTGGTTGTTCGATGATCCCAAATCCTTAAGCTAAAATTCCAAAACAGTTTTGTACTTACGTTCAATGTCACAACTTTCAGCTGAAATCCGTTGAAATTAGATCTTTGGAATGGTTTGTCTGTTTCCTTTGCTAAGGTCAGTTTTCCTGAACAATTTCGGCACGACGAAACATCTTCATTTTCTTCACTTACATTACCATTCAACTTCCACTCCCCGATCAATTTTTCGTGGAATATTTTCCCCAAAACATAGATATCTAAAAGCTGAAATACAAGTATAGAAGACGTTAGACACAGAAATAAGAAAACCAGTCTCTACGGCGTATGAGAACACGGCGATCTTCCTAGAAAAAAATGAAACTACTACTGCATGATGTACATACGTATGACAACTACATAATGAGACGAAGGACCCAAACCGTGGATAATATAGGACAGTAAGGTTTTTCTGATTAAAAGAGATGCGAATTTGGGCTTGGTCCATTTGGCTTGGTACTTGGCTTGTACATTCATAGTTGACTTAAGAAGTTGATAGTAAAGCAACAATGAATAACTGGCCAACAATCGCAGAAACAAAAGAAAAATGGGAGAAAAACACGACAATAGATCTCAATAAGACATTTCACAACTGATCATTGAATATAAATGCAGCACAATAGAAAATTATAAGCAATGACGAACCAATCTTCCACCTGCATCAGTTACAATCAGATAAATACGATTAATTAATTTGCTGTTATTCGAAATAATATGCTTCAGATTACGGCTATTGTAACATTTAAGTGAAAAAATGAAAAAGCAACAACTTTTACCCGTACCACTTAAATATTTTTTACTTTTGTTAGTTATTACTTTTTCATTTCCCCACATTATGGAATCCTACCACGAATTCATGCGTAAAACATATATGTAATTGATACTATAATATTTACCTTAATTTCACCATCAGGATGAGCGATGCCGATGGTTACATCGCTATCAACATTTATTTCCAAATCAACGAGTGAATTTTGGAGGTATTCGTAAAACGCAGGTGCCGTCAGAAAGAGCCACTTGTATTTTGCACGGAAGAAGTTTCCCGATGAAGCCTATGAACAATACATATTAAATTCATTACTATGAAGGTAGAAGATTGGATTCGTGTATCCCACAGTGGTACACTATCAGATTCTGACCTCTAAGAGCATCCGGTCAGCCTGAGTAGAGTTGTCGTAGATGACGGTAATACAGCGACCAGGAGTCACTGTCTGGGCAGAAAAGAATGGATTGTCCATCTGAGAGACGGAGTTTAGGAACTGATCAAATGGTAACACGTTCATCTGGATCGATCTTGAAGAAGCGAAGCTCACCATCTTCTTCATCTCCGTTAAACCAAACGCAAACACACCTTCAATAAAAAATTTTAAAAGTGGATTCCATCAGAAATTTCACCATTGACTGTGGAATACAATGCATCTGCTACAGTCAGTGCCATGTCATTTTTCGGTGTAAAATACCCCATTTCCTAAATTATATGTATGAAATACCCTTGGCATGTAATTTTATTTATTATTATCCAGAAGAATCAGATATATGCAATAATAGTTGAACATTTTTATAGGTTAAATTTCTTGACGCGGAAATTTACTAGTATAAGAATAAATAGCGATCACCCATTTTATAGTCGCTAAGATTCATCGGAAGCTCACAATTGATAGATAGTTCAAATCAAATATATCAGAAACATTTACGAATATTATGATAAATTAAAACTACGCTTTTTCCATTACTTGAATTTACACAAGTTAACCAGGAAAAGATAAGCTACATTTGATAATTTAAAATAAAAATGAAAGGGACTTTCCTTATTTTTAAGCATATGCTTAAAATTCATGAACGTTCAGGGTTTAAAAAAATCAGCAGGGTACAGAAACTATTCAAGTTCACGTAAAATATAGGCAATAAGTCTTAATTTCTCACCACTTCCATCCCCGGAGAAGAGCGTGACTCTTCGTATGGAACTATATTCAAAATAATTCGTCAAGAATTCACTAGGAAACGAAACAACAGGATCATCACTTCTTCCCGAATGTGAACACAATAATAAAGCCAAGATTGCAGCTACATAAGAAATGAAAGAACACATTTCTTCCTTAACAGTGGTTAAAGTGACTTATAAAACTAATAAGACTGAAGATTCCAAACAACCGATGTTTAGATTGTGTCTAAGTCGTGAGAGCAACTGCAAATATCATACCAGGTACTCATTCTCTATTCTCTTCACGTTTACTTACCATAAAAGCTTGAAAAAGGACAGCGCGAAAGTCTATTCAGAGTGACTTGATGAGAAATGGAGTCATATATCACCGCCAAAGCATCGAAACCCTTTGTAAAAACTCAATGTCAAAGGTCGCTTTTCATATTGAATGACTTCTTTGATTTCCTGTGATATTTCATTGCGGTGTCATTAGCTGCTTACAAAGTATTACCCTATCTTTTAATTTTCATGCATGAGCTTACACGTGATATGTTGTTGTGACATGATCACTCCCAAACGAGAATAAATTTAATATTATTTTTACGCTTTCAGCAATATTAGATATCTAATGAATTCCACCATCATAAAATGACGAAAGTTAACTTAACTTAGAAGAAATAAAATCTATCATTACATACATATGAGAAATAGTAAATAAAATTAGTTTTTTTTAATAATAATGCGGTTTCTTTATTGTTAATGAAAAACGCTCCGAATTGTCATAGTCTAAAAATTTCTACCATTATATCCCTCGTAAACTTAATGTACGAGGGCTGTTCAAAAAGTTCCCGAACTTTATTTATTACAGCACAAATATTTCACTTACAAATTATTGCTCCGAGTCTCCTTAAAAGTACTCCCCACCCCAACGTGGGGTGGGGAGTACTTTTAAGGAGATATACACTTATCCAAATGGTATTTCCACTATTTAAAACAGTCTTGGGACGCTTCTTTCGGACTTTTCATAAGCTCCTCCGTCGAATTTTTCTTTATTTCTCGAATGGTGGCAAATCTTTTTCCTTTGAGCGGGGTTTTTAGCTTTGGGCATAGGAATAAGTCACATGGAGCCAGGCCTGGTGAATAGGGTGGTTGGAGAAGCACAGTGGTCTTAGTTTTGGCTAAAAAGTCACGAGTTGCTCGTGTTGCTCCTGGTCTGCTGTCATCAGGCGAGGCATGAATTTGTCCTCGACTCGATGCATCCTCAATTTTTTTAGTTAGGATTTCGTAGCAGAACCAATCGGGATGCCACGCTCTTCTGCAATCTCCCTGAAAGTCAAAGGTCAATTTGCACGAACGAGATCGTTCACTTTTTCGATGTGGGGGTCATCTGTGGACGTTGATGGTCTTCCGGAACGCGCGTCGTCTTCCACTGATTGCCGCCCGTCTTTGAACCGTATAAACCACTCATAACACGCGGTACGTTTCATATCATGCTCACCAATAGCCTTGGTAATCAACTCAAAAGTCTCCGTGAAAGATTTGCCCAGTTTCACGCAGAATTTTACAGAAGTACGCTGCTCCTTCAAAGAGCTCATTTCCGCGGACCCGATTTTTCGCCGCACTCTACGATCATCTGTTCACATAAACATCCGTAACTACTGAACAAATCAAGATATCGACAAAGTGATTGAAGGTGGTTATTTGGGAAGCTTTCGTGGATACAACGCCTACAGGCAGATTAAAAAATAACCAACTGGAGGCACACTATAAAAAAAGTTCGGGAACTTTTTGAACAGACCTCGTATAGCTTCCATACAAAGCATCGATTTCGATAGTACTTGTTCATTTGGTTGCTAAAACGATATCCCGTTTTTTTAAATCGTTACCTTAGAAATCATTTCGAGATTTTCAATGTGTTTGAGAAATAACATTTATTATATGAAATTTTATTCACAATGTCCAACTTTACTTTTTAATCTATTTACAGTATAAAAAGCTGCATCATTTATAAAAATATATCGTTCATGATTTTCGAAGTTTACTTATACTTTCATTAGCATAAAATGTCGGCTACCCCTTCCTATTTCATATTGACCTATTTTCCTATATATTCGGTTAAGAGTCGAGCTCAGCAATCGCTCTAGTAGTCAGGGTGACCGGTTGTTAATCACCACAAAATCCAAAAAATTATCCTTATATTACATTACTCTCATGATTAAAAAACTTTCGAATGCAAGCCAAATTACACGACTAAAATAGAAATCTTTAAACGATTTTGTTAGTTAGTTCTAGTCCTTCCTTATTAGTTTTTGTCTCGATTTCGTAAGATCATTATTTCCAATTTAATTATGATAAAGAAAAAACTACATTCGATCAATATGAACCTGTGTGTATGAACGTGGATTTCTTACCGGAAAATTTTTGAGTTTTCATTTAGGGAAGAACCAAGGGTACTTTTGATAGAAATATATCGAGGCTTTATCTGCGATATTGACATCAATGGTAACTTTAATATCCTACATATATCCGCGGGGAATTTCCACGTCAATAGAATTTAAGGTGAGATTTATGATATTTTTAATTTATTAATCAAATAAAATATTACCAAAAGTTAGAAAATTAAATATTTTCACTTCCTAATTCCAAGTGGCAAGATATACCTTCATACGATATAAAAGCAATATTATTGGAAATTTATCCATCGAACCCTTCAGAGAATAAGATTTCAGTATATTAATAAATTAGAAATATCTAAATTTTTCATAGACCAAAAACTCACGCATTCGGACTTAGAAGGATTTGTTTAGAATATTTGATACTGTTATAAAGATGCGTCAATATACAAGCTAAATTAAATTCCGTCAATTTTGACGGGGAGAATTAATTAGATATTATATAAGGTAACCGGACGAGTGAATAATAATATTATAGCGGAGTGAAAGTTAGTTACCATCTCAATATTATGGAAGACGGAATAGCTAAGTAAGATCCTTTAGTTGCTTAATCTCGCAAAACGTCATTTGGATAAACTTCTGTAAAATGTTGGCGGAAGCTGCGCAAATACTTTAAAACATCTCGTTAACCTTCACAATTAAGGTTCACATCATAAAAGTTCTTTCTTTAGGTGACCGTACTATTAGCTCTGTCTTTCTGTCGATTTATTTACTTGTGCTTGTTTAAATAACTTTCTAAATAGCTATATCTAAGATGAAGAATGCTCTTTTGATAGGTTTTGAGATTATGAGTATCTTTTTTCATTATATACTTCAGATGTTGAGTGTCTTTGGCAAGTATACTGCTACAGCGAGAGAGAGAGAATGTCATCTTGATGCTATATGCTCTCAAATTAAAATTACTTCCATAAAGTACTCATATGAATTATAGGAGGCAAATTTCCCTCGTTATTTGAACCTTTGAAATCATGACTGACTATCGAACTGCATCGAACATCAAATAAATCGCAAACCCGTCGGTGGTCGATTGTTTCGATAGTTCTATTCGTCAAAAAGTTTACCGGCTTGTTATTCTAAGCAATACGGGCGTTTGAAATCGTATTGCCGTTTAAAATAAGCTTTTTGTTTTGAATAAGGCTTTCATTCTTGTATACACATTAAAAGATGGAGGAGACACACTTAGACTCCTTCTGTAGATTATGTTTAAACAACAGTTTTTTACGTTACAATATCTTCTCTGGGTCTTCCACTGATGGCAGTCCCACCTACCAAATCATCAATAATGCATACGATTTGCAAGTAAATAGTGTGACTATAATAATATGAAATCAATCTTTCGGCAATTGACGTTTTGGAAGCATTTTACATTTACGCATTGCCCTTGTCACTATTCTTAAGCTAATGTTTACCTCTGATCGCTTACCCTGACCCAGCCTAATTCTCCGATTTGAATCTTTTAACAATTTTCACAGATATCAGCGAATGATGGTCTTCCACAGTACATATGCGAAAATTGTTATGCCTTCGTGAGAGTATTCCAGGTGTACAAAACAACAGCACATAAGGCAAGATCGGAGATAATCCGCCTGAAGCAAGATATGGTCAAGGTATGAATTGCTGTAACTACTATGTGAGTGTAGGAGAATCGAGTTTCTGTTTAGATTCCGCCCATTAAATTCATACATTGTATATGTATCATCAGAGCATGGTACAAAAAGTTGCAGAGAAACTGTATTGCACGAAACTTTTTCTTGTTTGACTAATTTGACTTATGACTTAAGCATAACAAAAGAGCAGTTGATTGCCTATGTTATACATTATTTGAAGAATATAACCCAAACACAAGATCTTTTACCTTTGATTTCGATCTTAGTATTTCTTAGCCTATCAAGGCGACATGAACTTATCTATTTTATTCTTCTGAGTAATTCAGAAATGCGTGGGAGGTGGCGTAGGTCCAAAAGTTGCCGTGAGGGCCTTGGAGGATAATAGGCAGGTAAAGGTATTTTTTAACGATTCAATTCAGGAAACCTGTCTTATAACTGATAACCAGACTAAGGTTGCAGCTTTAAACATTTCTATGATTCTTATTTTTAACAGGAGTTAGCGGTGACAAAAAGGGAATATGATGAGATTGAGAATGAACCAGGCTCCCTCGTCTGTCAGCAGATGTTTGTCGAGGAGGAGGTAGGATCCAATATTTTTCCCTCTTCAATTAATAATCCCCATAGAATTATGGCTCCTGATTGTGTGACTTATTTTTATCCTCTTTAATTATGAAGCATCCGTGATACATTTAAAGACCACATTTGCCCAGCATTTTTGTGAAAATTGTACTATACTATTAAATCTATCTTGAGGGTGAATAGAAAACTCACGCTGATATTATGGCACAAAAATTGAGTCTTTTTCATCAGGGATAACAGAAAAATGTGTCTGGATATCAATGTCCAGTTTCTATGAAACAAAGTGAAGAACCTATTAGCTGTCATGCAAGATTTCCTATAAGTTAGGACCTTATTACCTTTTTATGTATTGAATTTCATTCTCTATTCTAAATTTAATCCTAATTAATCTACTTTAGATTGTGATAACTTGACTAGGCATTTCAATAATTTCTATCAACAGGTATACTTGTGTCACAAGTCTACCTCTTTCTCCTAATATTTAAATTTACACCTCTTCAGTAATTTTTAACACATGCTGAAATTCTTGGTCGTATGTTGGATTTATTCTTAAATGTGCCTTACAATATTAAGTGATTGCCATTTCTTGATTAATGGAATACTTATCTTGTAATTTGTTTCAGTAAAGTGGGGAAAATATCTTTAATTTATAATAAAAGTCACTGTAAAAAGCAATATATTAAAATATTTCCTTCATTCTACATGTATAATTCACATTTTTCTCAGTCCTGTCCATGGCTGCAATAATATTACTATGGTGTAATGCTGATTAATGACACTTATAGCTATCAGTTAACAGTGTATGAAAATTAAGATTATATACCAATGTATATTTTTTCCATAATTTGAACCAATGTTCTAAGCTTTCCCAGCCTCATTTCTCTTACCAATAACCCTGGAAATATCTTTTGATTAAGTTGAAATTATTTTCTTCAAAACTTAGTTATTCCTATTTGCTTATAAAACTTCAGGGCTGATATGTCAGTTGCTTGTCTCACTATTGAGTTTATATTTTGTCAATTAGAAATACATTGAAGAAGGGGATTCTTCCGGAGAAAACTTTGAGGATCAAGAAGCTAAACATATAGATACTGGTGAACAAGTAAGTAATTTAATTTAGTAATTTTTACTAAAGATTTTTTGTTGAAATACTGCCAATTTGGTGACTAGTAAAATTGCCCTTTCTAAGAGTTTCTACAACAATCTCAGAGTGTTGTCTCTTTTGCATTCTGGTTTTCAAGTTGAAACTTGCTAGTCATATTCTTCTACATAGAGTGTAATTTTTACTTACTTCTTAAAATCATTATACTGTAAAAGTATTATTATTATGTGTAATATAAGTATAGTCATTATGAGCATAGTATACTCTGAGTAACAAATATCTATCCTTTACACTGATCAAATAATAGTGAAGAAAATTTTCAGTTTTATTCTTCCCTTAAAGACAAAAGTACAGTAAAACCTGTTTAAGATACTCCTGCTTAAGACACCATTCCACATGACACACTATTTACTCCTGGTCTTTTCACATGAAACGCACAGTAAAAATACCACTTAAGATGCTCTGCTACCTACTTGAAATGAGGATTTTTCCCATCCTGGCCTCATCCATGCAACCTTCTATAAGTTTATCATTTCCCTCATTCAATAGATTAGAAAAATTTTACATTATCTATGTCGCCGTCTTTTATTCTCTCCTTGTCTCTAAAAGGATTCTTTGTGAATCTCCTCTTTTGAATGTTTAATTTTGTGAGAATATAGTGAAGTTATTGAGAAGTAAAGCAATTGATATTCTACTGTGGGAGCAGATATGAACTCTGACATCAAGTGATATCTTCTTTATAACTACCTTCTCAGGGCAGAGTATAGTTAAGAATCACTTTTCAATGTTTCCTTGTAATGCAATGTTAAGAAGTAAACATGTCAAAAATATCTGAGATGGTGTGTTTTGTGATCTGTTAAGCATAGTCTCAGAGAGATCATGATGCCCTTTCACTACTGCAGTTAAAATTTTTTAGTTGTTCTTCCTTAATTGTCTATCTGATAAAAACCACTTAATTTTAGCATGAAAAATTTACCATAATTAAGTACCTTAGATGCTCTCCTTTTGCAAAAAGCAGACCATTCTTTTAAAATATTACGTAAGGCAACAAGCATTACCCAACCTTGCCATAACGCTATCCTGCTTAAAATGTGTTTTTCATTTAGTCCCTTGAAAATTGTCTCAACTGGGTTTTACTGTACCTCAATACAATACTTTCAACAGCACTTCAAGCAAAGATACTTCACTGTGAAGCAACTACTTGAAATTTCACACTAATAAAATATACCAAAATATCAAACTTGTTTTACGTATGTTATCACCTTAATGATCAGTGTTAACATTGACTGTGTTTACTTCCTCACTGTTTTCATAAGTGATAGAATGGTTTCAGACATTACTTGGTGGAATTTATCCATAGTAGAAAGAAGAGGAACACTTGTTGTGCAGTCCTTCATTTAAAATTTTATTGAGACAGTTTTTGTTATGCTGGTAACATTTTAAGGCTTTCAAGTTGTTAGCATGGTTTGTCTTTTCATAATCTTGAGGGAGAAGGGTAGATGAAAATAGGAAGGTTTGAGGGTTAATAACTTAATTTGTTGTTGAGAAAGGAGTGGATAAGAGTCAGTAGTGTTTTATATTCTATTGTTTGTTCACTAGCAGCTTTGTTCCTATAGTAATTTCAAATTATTCCCAAATCCCAGCTTTCATTGTCAAAGCCTCCATATGGAGAACGTGTGGGTTGTAGTGATCATGGCTGAACAGATGTATAGCTAAGAGAGAATGTTCCTTTTTTTCTTTTAAGCACTTTGCCATTCAATGGTTCTTGTTATTATTTCTAGCAGTTCTTACTACAGTAACCATAGAGCAGTCTATATGCTCTCCTGATATGCATACTATGATATTTGTATTTTATTAATTAGAATTCTCCCCACTTTGGTAGGTGTGTATACTTAATTCATGACCTGATGGCCAGCACTTAGTAGTGAACTAAGCAGTTAAGCTTAGTCCAACTTAGAAATTAAGGGGGGCAGCATTTACTGAGAGAAGAGACATGTACAAACAGCTTTCCCGCATTGGAATTAGAAATTACTTACTGCGCATGACACATAGTGGGCACACATCCTCAAACATTGCCCAGTCCTCCCCTATTTCTCTGCTTCTGTTATGTCATCAGCCACAGTATTGACTTGATTTAAAGGGAATATAATAAGCAATCTCAAAGTTAGCTTTTTGAATTTTGTTGCCCAAGGATTTACTTGTCTACTATACTGGAAGCTTTCAAGGATGTGTGGTGTATCTATTTAAATTTATCCATAGTCCAGCTATTTAGATATATATATATATATATATATATATATATATATATATATATATATATATATATATATATATATATATAGATCATATTTTAAACTTTCCTACATCATAAATATTTTATGAATATATGGTGCTCATTGGAGAAAGGTCAGATATGTTCCCATGTAGATTATGAGAGAGCTAATCATAACATAATTGATGGTTTTATAATATCTGAAATGAACTTTCAGTTGCTGTGGCAGTCCTCCAAAATATATCATGATTCTAGTGAAAATTGTAGTTTGGTGGTAAATGGTTGTCAACAAACCAACTATAATATTGAAGGGTTTCACTCATGATTCCAAATATTAGTTATTGTCGCCCTCATAGATATATGGCTCTTCTTTGAAAACCTCCAGTAACAACAAAAGTAAAGAGAAATATTGATTAAATAAGTGTTGGCTGTACACATAAGTTTAAGAAGGTCTCTGGTCTATCAATGCATTTAAATCAACAAAGAGTGGTAAGGCCACTGGTAGACCCATATAGTATAAGCAGTATGAGAATAAATATGACATCTCCCACTATTTAAGGCAAACTCTTGTCATTTGAAACTTCATAGTTATCCAGTTCAGCAGAATGAATATTCATTATGAAATAAATTCATAGTAACCTAAATTAGTATTCAAGAGTTCTGTATTCACATTCAAAATCATCTAGTGATTCAGATTAGTAGAATAAAGGTGTATTATATTAATTCAATTATCAGTTGATTCAAATTCTGATTTTTTAAGCTTCATTAGAAAATTGACTTCTTTGGACAATTTCATTACAGAACATTATAAAATATCATCCTGATCATTTTATATATTTTTTTAAATTTGATATTGTAGTTCATTTTGTATGTGGTCATACTTTTACACAGTAATCTTAGATGTCATATATTGTCTTTTATTCACATTAGCAACCATTAGGCTTTAATTTTTATTGGCTATCCTTTATTTTTATTATAAAATATAGTATAATATATATTTTGTCTTCTTTAAATGTCTTATGGCTAAAATATACTGTTGAGTTAATTTATTTCTCTCCAAATTCTATAATTTTTTGCATGAAATGTGTCCCTATTCCAAATTTGATTTTTGTTGAATCACTATTACTTATTGATTGATTAATGAATGTGTATGTATTTAGGTATTGAGTTTCTAATGAATAATTGTCTTCCCTAGGATTGTGAAGATCTTTTGGGGGCAGAGAGTGAAGAATCGCAATTGAAGACTGGTGTTATTAAGATTGAGCTGTATCCAAATGAAGAGCATTATGAGAAAGAACTCCTCGGTGAGCCACAGTCACTGTTTGAGTGTTCAAGTTGCTCCAAACACTTCAAAAGCAGAAATTCCCTCCTTGCCCACACAAAGACTCATATGGCTGTCAAGAGATATGGCTGTAATGTGTGCTGGAGGCGCTTCAGCCGCAAAGACACTCTCACGTCTCACCTGGTCACACATACCAATGATCGTCCATATGAATGTCATCTGTGTGATAAAAGATACACATTCAAGAGGGCACTTAGGAGACATTTGAAAGTGCATTCCGATGTCTCTGCTGGCACTACCACTTGAGGGAAGCACAGCTTCTGAATCATTCAGTTTCTTCATACTTTCAATTGGATCTTATGAGGCTTCACTTTGCATCAACTTCAATGTGAATATAGCAATCAGTGATGAGGTGTATATGGAATGATCTGAATCAGTGAATCTCATAAGAAAACCTCATTTGGTGTGACTGAAGTCAGATGATGGGATGAGCATTTTCCAGAAAAATATCTTTAAATAAGAAAACCACAATTTTTGACCCTGAATATTCAGTATTAACATTAAAAACTCAATTCTTTTGTCAAAAACCTAATATATCGTCCAATCATTATTACTTCTATATAATTAAAAAGATTCAAGATCCCTGTTTTCAAAAGAAATAATTCTTGCTCAGAAATAATATATTTTTTTTATATTATCTTAAGTTTTAATTATTTTATTGCTGTATCATAGTGATGCCTGTCAAACTATGAAAGCAAATATATTTGATTTTGGGACTGAAATGTTCCAAACCAATATTTTTAAGCTGGAATTATTTCTTCTGAAAGAGAAAATTTGATCCTTTTATTCAAACATATAATGATGATTCAGCAAAATTTATTTATGATTTTATGTTAAACCTTTCAACCATGGCCTATTTATTTCATTTTTTGACTTAAGAATTGTATTTTTGAGTTGATTTAGAATTACCAAAATCAGAAATTATGGTTCTCTTCTGATTTCAAGACTTTGTTCCGGAAAATGTTCATCTCATCATCAAACTTCAGCTTACCAAGTGAGGCTTCCTTGCAAGTTTTAAAAGGACTTTCATTGTTCTGAACTCCCTCTTGTGTGAATTGAGGTACCATTTCTGTTGCAGAGGACATGGAATGTAAAACTGTGTGAAGAAAGCTCCAAATAGATCTTACTATACTTGTTTTGAAAGGAAATGAGCTATGTTTGGTATCCCCTATAGTTCGTCAAATGTGTCAATCATGTGTGGATTGTGTTTCATCAGTTCTAAGCTATTCCTGAAGGTTGTTGCAGCATGAAGTGGATGAAGTGAACAAATTTTTAAATGTTCATAAAAAGATGTGAATCAATTTCCTTATATCATGTGCTCTTAAGCTCTTTTCTTTGTTTTACTCTTTCTTAACATCCTATACTTCTCAGATGTTAAGAATTTAAGATGCTTAAATTTAAGCATGAATGATATTTAAGGGAAAGAGGAAATTACATTATTATACAGTTAACCTAATAAAAAATTCTAAATCGATAGAAGTGTATATTTTTATTTATTTATTTTTTTGAAGAGTTAGTTGGATGGCATTTGAAAGTTCACTCCAAAAGATCTAATGTCACTTTTTCCTAAAGTTGAGTATATATCAGTTCCTAAATGCTTGCATATAGATGCCTTCCTGATAATTTTTTTAAATTTGAGCTTTGAAAATACGTCACTTTCTTTCATTGCAGTTCTATAGTTTCATAGAATGTTCCACTCCTTACATTGTCAAAATATTGTTTTCCACTATCTTTGAATGTTTATGTATTATATAATGAATGGATAAATCTATATTTGACAAGAATACATCATAATACTTGTCAACAAGGATTTACTAATAAAATCCATGTTCATGATTTTCTCCATCCTGGCTTAAGAAGTCCTCTATTGTAAGTGCTGGTGCTTTACTCTCTATCTGCTAAAAAGTCACAGTTAAGGGAAAAGAAGGTTTATGAGGCTAATGCTTTACATTCAGTGAAGAGGGAAGAGATGAAGCGGCAGCAAAGAATATGCTTCTTTGCACCACAATCCCAATGCCCTCAAGAGACTCCTTCAGACAACAGATTTCAGGGACTTAAGAGAAAGGGAGGAACTTCAAGCAGATACCACAGGAAAGAACATTTCTCTTGGTTCAAGCAAAATTTGGCTAGAGCCAAAATGTTGCTCAACTATTCTGACCAATTGCCATTGACAAATTCTTATATTCAAGAATATTTTGATTCCATAATTAATTTTGTAGTAAAATTAGTTAATGCTACTAAATGTTTTAATTTGATTGCGATATATATTTATCTTTAAGTTCTTCATGTTAAAATCAAGTTGATGCCTTTAAAGAAGAGTAAATTTTGATTTCAAATGACTAAAACCAAAGAAATTGAATTCCAGCAGTGAGTAGTATTATTGTTAAATGTTTTGACAGCTTGTCACTTCACACCAGGGTTCCCACCTAGAATGGAACACAGGACCATTTTCATCAAAGTCAAATGTGCTGCCCACATGGCTATCCAGGAACCTTCAACAGTAAGTCACCACTTTAAAAGTTTTACTTTTTGTTACTTTGAAAGCCTTGCTTGCCTTCTGTCTATGGATTCTTTTCACCAGCTGAGAAATATTTCTGTCAATGCTCTTGCATTGGTATCCACTGAATATGAGGTAGTTGCTAACTTAATATTTGGTAATCAGGATTGGCAGGTAATAGTAATATAATAATAATAAAAGGTGGTCTAATCAGTGAGATTGTGGTGGTGGAACGGTCTCTGGATCAGAAAATAAAGCAAAATACTCATCTTTTTTTAAACAACTTGGAACAATCTTCTTCATGCCTGCATAAATATGCCTTTGATATCCTCCTTCAACCATTTGAATAATTGCGCACTCAACCATTTATGAGCAGTTCATGAAATGTTCGAATTACTGATTGGCTAGAGTGGTGAGGTTCTCTTTTGGTACTGATTTTAAATGATCCTTTAGGATATGCAAGGAAATAGGGTGTTAAAAAATAATTTTCATCTAGATGCCTACATAATCCCTGTTTTCAGTGTATCAAAATAAATAATGTAAAGGATGCAAGTGATTAAATATTGTTACCATAACATTTAACTGCAAATTATCAAAATCTGGTCATCCTTACCTTAAATAATCAGGTGATCAGCATATGAAGGAGAGGGTTCCAAGCAATTTGACTTTGAAGACTCCTAGCAATGATACTATGGGTTTCAGTTTGCCATTGATTTCTTTGGGTCTTCTGATATCATGAAACATTTCAGATTTTGATGAATTTTTCCAAAGAATTCACATGCTATCCATGCAGATGATGGTGAAATCGGCTGCTAGCTCTAAACTCATTTATTAGATAGATAATGATCATAATTTTAAGGACTGTAAATTTTCGAGTTTAGAAAAGTTCACCCTAGAAGGGGTCAATTTTTTCCTGTAGGCGGGATGGTTAATCAATGTACACCTACACTGTCAGCCTTTCGAGGCATTTTCATAGAAGAGGAATAAAAATTTTCATTTAAGAGAATTATCCGAAGTCTTGGAAGACTTTCGTGTGAATTTTCGGAGGAAAATTTCTACCGAAAATTTTTAAATTGTATAGTCGTTATTGTTTCTTTGAAAATCGTGAAATTGGGCGAAAAATCGATGTTAACTAGTTAATCTAAATTGGCTTTAAATAATTATTATGTTTCTAAAGCGTAGGAGGAGCTTAGATGTTTGCTTCTAACCGGTCTACATCTCTTTGCCTCCATAATTCTAAATGTTAATCTTATGTTAATGTCATGCTCTACAGCGCTCTTATGTTACCAGCTCTGAAGATTACCTTTTCCGCGCACTCTAAAGGCCCCTGGAAACTGAATGGAATCAAATGTTAGTTTATATAGTTCGAGATATCCGAAAGAGTGTACACGATCACTGCCGTGGTCATAGGCGCTGATTTCTTTTGAAAATCGACTCTTATTCGCTTCCGAGGAAAATGTATGCAGTCCGATCACATGGAAGCACGTTTGCTGTACGTGTTTTTCCCATCATGGAGGACTGATAGGCGTGTTCCTCGAGTTAGCTGAGCAAGTCATTTTCGTCGGCATACAAAAAACCCGTTCAAAGTGCTCCAGTTTAATATGCATTTTCCCTTCCCTGGATGCACTGCTGCTCGCTGTAGCTAATCCCCCGCCTCAATAGATCGAAAATTGTATACATTATTCTTCCCTAATTTCCTATCTGGTAAAGATTGAAGATTGAGAATGATCAAAATTAAGCAACGAAGGAATACACTTTCTTTATACAAAACGCACTGTGTTGAAAAAAGATGACGAGAAGGTGACCAGTATTACTCAACAATAGTTTGCGGACTATATAACTCTAAAGCAGTGGTAAATGAAGCATACTAAAGAAGATTCCTTCTCGTTTTTAAAATATGAAGGTCTTTTTTAATGAAAGAGCTAAAAATCCTCTTCTTTCATTTTCTAATTCAAAATAAATAAAATGTTAATAATATTATAAATTTTTAATAATAATAATTCATATCTCGGTTATAACGCTACCCTGCTTATAACGCTGTTTTTAGTGGGTCCCCTGGAAAACATCTTAATCGGGTTTTACTGTATTTAGGATACCTTTAACCGTAAAGATATATGCATGTGATTATGAATGGGAACTGTAGCAAAAGCCTTTTTCAAAAATAATTGAGATTAGAATAAAAAAAGTATCTTCTTTTCGTATATTGATTTTATTTTAGATATCAGAAGAAATGGAGATACAGTTCCTCCATAGGAGAAAAAACATTTTGTTGAGGTTTGACACACTATTTTCAAGTATTTCTTTTGCCCTTTTAAGAAATATCATTAGTGAGCAATAATTTGTATTTAATACAAATCCAGTAACATTCCACTCTTAACATTTTGAAATCATTTTTGCATTAGTTAAAATTTTAGTTTTACGCTTTTCCATGCTAAGATTTTGATTAATACTATACTGATTGAGTTTGATTGAGAGTTGATTACTGTTAGATGTTTCTTTCAGAAAAATATCATGAATAACAGCTATGATTAACTTACAAACTGTTTTCTTTTTCGCACGATTTTGAGTTAACTGAAGTAAAAGACAGGGGAACATGGTATGGCATTAAATCACGCCCCAGGCGAAAAGGACCCTGCTTATAAGGTGCAAGTAGTGAAAAATCAGCTTAATCAGTTTTTAAAATTTTGAAGGAAAGATTGAAAGGAAAAACTACCAAGGAAAAGGCAGTTTTAAATCAATCTTTGAAACGTTCCACTCTTTCGAAGGAGAGGCTCGATCTGTGAGGCTAAAAACATGCTTCAAAATAATTCAGAGATTGGCAATCATACATACATATCTGCACAAAAAAAGTCATAACTCACTTAGGAAACGCATCACTCAAATTCTGTGACTTCAACACAAAATTTTTGAACTCATCATGATATTAGCTCAGTCTTCTACCGTCAAATTTTTGTTCCTCAGAAGTTTCTTTGCCATCGTAACCTCCTGAACCAAGTTCGAAAATCTACTCGACGGCACTATCTCGGAAGACCATTTCCTTCTCGGAATAACGGATGGGGCAAAGCTTCGCGCATCCAACTGCTCTTTAATATCAGAGATTTCACTTGAGATGTTTTCCAACAACTGCATCAAATTGAAGTTCCTCGGAAGGGGTTCTTCGCTGCGATGGAGGTCTTTCTCCCCATATCCGATCGGTGCTCTATGTCGTTCTTCCGTCCTCTTATTTAGCGCTATGGTCACGAGATCGTCTAGTAAACGTCGAGGCAAGTGGTGTCCAGCCCTGTGCGCTGGAGCTACTGCCGAGTCACTCGGCCTAATTGTAACCTTCGGTGGAATCACTCGACGTCTGTGCAAGCCATCTATCAGCCATTGAGGTAGCCACTTGGTAGAGATGACTGCTGACACCCCTCGTTCCAAGTGAGCTACGAACTCTGCCTGCTTTAACAACCTTCTTGCTTCACCTTCGGAGCGAAGGGCCTGGGTATCACTTACGGCAAGACCCACCATAAGGTTGACAAGCACGATTGAGGCAAGAACCACGAATCCTAAGAAGATTAGCCTACTGGTTATGTGGAGATAAGCAACCGTTGAGTTTTTCCCGTCGTTTTTAAACAGCTCCAAGTACTCGAACTCTCCCATCATCATCACGATTGTTCTGACGAAAGCCCTCCATGGGTTTGCGAAACTCTCGGGCTCGCTCTTGCGGAACTGTACGAAGAAGCTGAGAGAGAATCCTAGTATCAAGCAGCTGAAGGCCAGCAGAACCTTGAGGACGTTCTTGAAGACGGCGTAGAAGAGGAGGGCGTGAGAACCCCACGTGGGAAAGCGGCCTATCAAAAGCATCAACTCTGCCCAACAGAGAAGTATGGTGTAAGAAGTCACGTGTATTAACCATTGATAGTTAGGATTCATGTCTTCAAAACTCCTTATTCGAGGCCCGGTGTCGTTCAGCTTGGGATTATCTTTAGAATCTTGGCTGGGATCTGTTTCTTCATCTATACCGCTGAAGATCGCTATCACAATGGAAGCTACTGCTGTGATTAGATTCACCCACATTTCAGGCTGTTTCAGGTAATATTTTGGCAGCGCGATACACTGTCCTAAGACGTTGAGCAAAACCACCGAAGTGGAGAAGAGAAGAACCTTCTTCGAAATTTCGATCCCATTCCTGACGGACTTGGTCAGATCAATTTCACAATATATCAGGGTGGTGTAGACGGACAGGGAAATGGCGAAAGACAAGTATGCGACCACCAGAAAATAGAAAAACAATCGAAGTCGTCGCCACTTGAGGACTATGAAAGACTCCACGAGAGGATGGCTCAACAGAAGACGCCGGATGTCGTCCGTGGCAGCTTCTGCCTCCAACAGGGCTTTCATAACCCCCGTCTGGTTAGACGATCCATGGGGAGCGAGAGGTCGAAAGTCCAGCGTCACCGCAAAAGTTCTTTCTTCGACGGTGGCAGAGCTGGTGGGTCTGATTCTGCAGTCGAATATCCGAGCCAAACACTGAGCAGGACGCGGCACGTACAGAAGCACCTCATCCAGGGCAGACAAGCCATGGTTCGCGGTGGCTCCCAAGTCACCTCCTGCTGCCATCAACAAGGACACGCAGAACTGGCATCCGACGTTGGCAGCGAGGTGTAGTGCGGTATGCCCATTGATGTCTGGTTTGTTCACCAACCTCTGTCTCGCCGATTCGTCCAACTCTGAATCCAGGATGGCCTCGATTATGTCCGATGCCGCTCTGTTCGCCGCCAAATGGAGGGATGTCCTGTGACCGCCGATTGCGGAGCTGATTCCCGGATCTGCACTATGTTGCAGCAGGAGCTTGGTAGCCTTCGTGGAGTAGAGGTAGACCGCCTTATGCAGGGGAGTCCAGCCAGACTCTTCGTTGGTTAAGTTCGGATCTGCACCATACTCAAGGAGTGTATCTACCAGTTCATCGTACTTGGTCATGTCCTCCTTGTCTTTGAATAGGAATCCTTCGCCTGTGAGCATCAATGGAGTGGTTCCTTTTTCGTCCTTGGGGTCCACCCGAGCGCCCCTTTCCAGAAGAGCCCTGGCACATCCTGGGCTGTTGGCCCTCACGGCTTGGTGCAGAGGCGTGCGTCCCCAGCACTCGGGAGAGGGTAGCTGAAACGGTAATTGACATTTTTAGTACTACAAAACACGCATTGGAGAAGCTTGCATGGTGCGTAATTTCTTGTTCGACTTTTTCCAAATCGGCCAGATTCGTCCCGACTAGTGCACGTTAGATTTTAATGCGTTAATAATAATAATATCATTTTCCATTTACTAATATCTTGTTAATTAAATTAATTACATTTTAGCAAAGACGATTCGACGTATCCGTAGAACAGTTACATAATAAAATTACTAAATAAAAAACTAATGTACTTTTAAAAGTCTGAAATGTGAAGAGTAAATAGCAAATAGCTGAGAATTTTATTTCTAGCCAAAGTCGTATATATATATATATATATATATATATATATATATATATATATATATATATATATATATATATATATCAAACCAAAATATACTGAACAAAGAAATAAGGTGCCACCTGGGAATTCCCATAAGTAATAACTCAAACGAAAGAATGAGCGATACTGATCCTTATTGAATTTTTTTGACAAATATGATGCATTACACCATGGAGTTCTGGTAGATATTTACTGCATGATTACGCTGGCTTCAAGTGTAGAAGGATAAGGCTCAAAAGAAGAAAATATAAATTCACAGTGGATAGTGCGACCAAACCTCGGGCAAACGTGAGATTCTAGAATCTTGTCTTGCGATTAACCCATTGCTAATAATACTTGTCGTAACGAAATAAAGGGATGATTTAGAGGTCAAACAAAAGATTATGAAATTTTAAGAAGAATTACGAAACTATGCGGTCGCATATGTTATTCCTTCCTCCCTCCCCACCTTCCCCTTTGCTAACCTTGAGCTACAAAGATTTTTCCGCACAAACCTATTTTCCTTCGATTTCATTAATTTATAAAAATACTAAAACGAAGTAGGTTATGAGGATTAGATGCCCTGCAAGGATTACTCTCGCGCAATAAGGCTCAATCCCTGGCTTAATAGGCTTATTGGAGATTACTCACCTCTTATCTAATCTAAAATATTGTATCGACGTATTGGAAGGGCTCGGTCTTTGCTTATTAGTATTAATATACGATATTTACGACATTAATATACCATATTTACGACAAACAATGAGCTCAAAAAATATTGCGTCGAAGTTCATTGTTTATAAACTATTCAACTGACCGTAAAACCGTCAGTAAAACTAAAAATTTATTGTGAATTTATTTTCCTCTTCGTTTGAAAGTGAACGATTGTTTCAGTCTTGGAGGTAACTTGGGATGTTAAACATGAGGTACTAAACCAAAAGAAACGAAAGGCAAAAATGGATAATTATGTTTTCACATGAGGATTTTAGGACTCAAAGATGAATGGCTAAATACTTATGCAATTAATAAGGAAAGACTTTTTTCATTTTTCTCTAAAATTTTAGCCAAGTACTGTGATCTAGTCAGGCTAGTATTTTAGCTAATAAAAATGATATACTATTCTACCATCTAAGCTTTTGTAATATTTTTTCTTCTAAAGTTTTATAAGTAAATCGTTATCTTCAACTGCTTCTATATCCCATCGAATGTTAACGTTTCTCCTGCATATCTTTAATCATCCTTTGCAATAAAAAATTATATAGTTCGATGCCCTGTATCATTTTAACGCATAAAGATATCGAAAAATTACACGAAGTATCATAAAAACCTTTATAACCATCGTAACCTTTTGTGAATTGGTGTGCAAATACTGAAGACCAGAGCTAAAAAAATGAATAGACAGTGTCGCATTGATTACCGCTGAGGTTGTTGACAGAAAATGTCATACCTAACCGGTGCTGCCAGGGCGTGTTGTTAGTGGAAAGAAAGAAACGAGCTAAACAAACTTGCATGCCAGATTATTTCTCACTATTCTGTCTAATTTGCTTCGTCGCATTCCATCGGCTCCATCTCACCACTTTGCCTTAGAACTCACTGAAGTGTTTAGGCTGTTCGACTCAACATAATCACTAAACGTTCGACAAAAGAAAATATTTTTGATGTGCGAGGAGCAAACATATGCTCGATCAAAGATTAACGCATCCGCTCGAGTGACCTTGTCTGCAGTTAAGGAAGGAAATATTACCCTAATTGAAGCAATGACTTGAAGGAATACTAAGGCACGAGCTAATACTAAATTCCAAGGTGAACTCTATACTCTTTCACGAATTTATTCAAATACTATAGCAGAAATATTTAGACGATAATCTGCCGGATATTTGGCCACTTTTGGACGAGGCGAGCATTCACGAAACTCAGGAAATGAGCGATCTCGTTGGTGGGATGAAAACCACAATTCATTTCCACCACAGCACACCCCTATGCTGAATCTAATTGAAGAGGTACTTAAAATTAAATTCTGCGCGAGAAATATTTCGACTGATCATTCGAGCGATGAAACATTGGTAGATGTTATTCATCATTCTGCTGGAAATGACACACCAAAATATTGTCAGGATTACCTAATGATTACGTTCACGAAATTTTCACGAGTAGATAGCCATCGTAAATGACTTTACGAAATGGAATTTATAAACGTTTTACAATCTTTATGACATATGCTAAATTCAATAAAATGTCGAAAACTTTGATGACTTTTCATTTATATAACAGCACGACGCAAAAAAATATTGCAGTTAAGAAAGATGATTTGCAGTAGGGTAAATTTGCTTTGCAAAAGGATAATCAGTCATTCATCATGAAATATTGCACAAAGTATTTCCATTCGCATGAATTTTTATTATTCAACAGAATACCGGTTTTTAACGCAAGAACATCATCATTAGGTGACAGGGCATCGAAAAGGAACTGAACCCAAACCAAAAACTGTTATTTATTCCGTTCAGACTTTCGGTTCTCCATGTACGTATGTACGTTTTACGTAAATGGAGAAAGCTTTACTAAACGCGTAACTACGGCTTGCTAATAAGTTTTAATCTAGATTTTAATGTATGTAAACGATAAATTTGGAACTAATAAACCAAAATGTCGGAAGGATGTCATATCACAATGGCCGGAGCAACAAAATCCGGTTCGACGTTGAAATAATCAGCGAAAACCGGAACAAACAATGTAACGATTCAATGCCCTGTCAGTTATTGAGGATGTTCGATATCTACATGGAAACCGGCAGTCTTTTGCTCCATAGGAAATTTTAAAGAATTAATTCCTGGCAACTTTTTCCACGCGAACTGTGTGAGAAAAAGTCCTCTTAATAATTTTCAGATTGATGATACAATGTAATGAAAGGCTTAAGTATGAGTTCCTCAGAAATGAATACTTTTAATATACTCCCAGTCGTTCTAAAATAATGACATCCTTTCTGATGGTCAGTCAATGTTAAATGTTCATTGGAAATCGGTTTTACTACTTTCAATAAGTTGTTGTCAAATACATAAGAAAATTCAATGTCTTGAGACGTAAGTTAACTCTGTCATATCGTTGCAACATTTGCTTTCATAGTGAGCGATTTTGTCCGAAAATTAGAGCAGTTTTAACAGTCATTTTGTATTGTTAAATATCACTTCTATGCTACTTCAAGAAAACAGCTTTCTACGCTGTTCTACTACTTGTTTTCGTAGGTAGGTATAATTGTTTGTGTTACCTAATTAAGTGAAATTTACGTAGCTTGATCATTCAATATGGTAAAAATTATCCCTGAATGACGAGCTATTTTTATAGTTAAAATAACATTTTGGTTCAATGAAGGCTTTCGTTTCACGCATGTCCATAAAATGAATTGAATATTTTCCTGGTTCTTCTGTAGAAAATTTCGTGGTATTTTTACCGTCGGCTTCCAATGATAAAGTGGCCGAAATTCGTCATAATCCAATGACATCAGCAGATTATGACCCGGAAACACATGCCGCATCACCCAAAATAAAACACTTAGTTCGGTCTTCTTTCTAACGTGTAAATCGTTTCAAAATGAAATTCATCCATCTTTCGACTATAGTAAAAAGAATGCCATAAAAAGCTAATAAACTGTAAGAAAGTTGTCTATGTAATTAAATAATACTTATATTCTTATTAAAGAAATTTTCTTTCTAGGAATTAAATTTTTCAATAAATTTCGAATGCATTCAATATTATAAGTATGATTATTACTGATAGAACGATTAAAAACGTAAAATACGTTACAAATCCGCGATCTAATAGAAATTGTTTTATTATACGAGTATAAAACGTTTGCCTAGAACCTCAATAACTGCAAGATGCCCTGCTCAGGATTTCGGGATATTTCGAATAAATTTAATGCTATTTCAAACCTATTATAAAATTTTGATAGACCAAAAAAATTGCATTCTCCGTATCACCTTGTAACCATTTAAAAGGGTTCCTATTGCTTATCTTGTTTGCGATGATAACTTCTGCGAGAAGGAAATTAAGATATCGCAAAGATAAAAAATTCCATCCTACTGTCGGAGCTGTTCTGAGGTGGAGAGGGAGGGATGAGAGGAATCTTTCTCATCAGTGTCGCGTCAGTCCGGAAGGTCAAATAAATAGTCGCTTGGCCGTTCTTCCTTTCGTCGCAATCTCATACTGTCAACAAACAAACCAGAGTGGCAGTGCAGTGTTTTGATGACTGTTGAACATAGTCTTGGAGAGATCGTACGGCATCTCATCACAGCTGCTAAAAATTCATTATTCTTCCCTAACTGTCTATTAAAATTGGCTTCATTGTAGATTCATTCATACCCTTGACTCTAACCTCTAACCTGTGACATGAAATACCAAATTACTGTCAATCCTCGACTAAGGAACAGTTTTCTGAGCACCTGTTCGTATCTCTAATTGGTCGTAAGAACGATATATGTTATGAGGTACTGCGTAACACACTAACATGGACAGATTTACCACTAGGCGCAAACTGAGGATCAAGCCGTATAGGGGGTTTAAGAAAGGATATTTTCCTTTTTTAAGATAAATAATCTCTTAATGGTGCCTCAAGGCGGTTCTTACTTCTAGGGTCTCTGACTGATGAAATTCGTCCCCATCCACAAATGGAAGTTAATTTGGATATTACCTGGGAAAAACTAACCATGAATGCATTTGTTTGCTATTTCATTTTAAGAATATATTCCAACACCTCTTTCGAGTATTCTTTGATTTTATCGAATAGCTAACCGCCTTCCTTAAAAAATTAGTCGAGGAGAAGTCCTTCAAAATTACACGATCAGGAGTATTGCATGGCAAATTTTGAAATTCGTAATTCAGATTGTGGGGTAGTAACATAGGTAAAGTTGGTTGCGTACACAATGGTTAGAAAATATCAGTCGTGAGTCGGTTGAAGTGTGTCGTTGAAGACGGGGACAGTCTTTACATCCAACGCAAAAAGAAAAGAGGTGGAAGTATCTTCGAAGCCACGGTGACATCTTAACAAAAACATCGTTGATAGAAATTGCTCTAGTATTCTTACGTTACATCCCCTAACACGAAGCCATAGCGAGATGTCCCATTTATAATCTGGTTACCCTAGTTATTACGAATTGTTTGATTTTGCCGTTCTTTAACTTACGTTCAATCCAAGGTTCTCCAAAGTGACCGAGGGCACTGAGACCTTCTCCTGGTTCTCCGGCGCCTGCCTCGGCCTCTTAAACATCGACGTATTCACATGGTAGAAGACGTTGGGCACAGCTCCAGCCTCCAGGAGCATCTTCACGC
Source organism: Pachydiplax longipennis (assembly GCA_036926295.1). Classification (NCBI taxonomy): domain Eukaryota; kingdom Metazoa; phylum Arthropoda; class Insecta; order Odonata; family Libellulidae; genus Pachydiplax; species Pachydiplax longipennis. Next base: position 34,504,624 of record JAVFKF010000012.1, read on the forward strand.
ATACCTCGCTGCCGGCCGAGGCCGCCAGGTGCAGCGGCGTTCTTCCTAGTTTGTCCGCCGCATTCGGATCCGCACCCGCGTTCAGAAGAATTTTCAACTTATCTTCATCCCCGTGCGAAGCGACCACATGCAGGGCAGTGATTCGCATGATCCGGCTCTTGGCATTGGCGTGAGCACCGTCCTTCAGGGCCTTGATTACCGCATTCGGATCCGAACTCACCGCAGCTACGAACAGATTCAGGTTGTCGTCCTGAACCGAGTCCAGAGCGTAGAGTCCGTCGTCCGGTAGAGTACTCTTTTCGGTCTCCATTTCCTCGGCGATCGGCTTCAGTATGAACGTCTCCGCAATCCTCTCGGGACCGAAGTCTGCCATCAAAAAATCCATTCTCCCGTGCGGCATTGTGTCCTCTCTATTCGCAGTTGTTAGCCATTTACAGATATCTACCGAGGTTCGGAAGTCCGCCTCGAAACTAATGGAAGTCTCCGTATTCCCAGCGACTCTCCCCGTACAGGACGTTGTGGTTTAGGAAGTGGAGTCACCAAAGTGACGAGGAATTTCGCAATGCGATGAATCTAAATAAGGTGGTGGAGGTGAAGATAACAAAAACAAGTCCACGTCCTTCTGAAGAGCACCTTTTCGCTATGAGTGCAGCTGGTGTTGCATCGAAAAGGAAGGGAGGGATTTGACTATTACAGCCATCGCTTCGTTAGAAAAGAAAAGGAAATCTATAGGCTTGGTTGCATATGCCAAATAATAATAGCCTGTAAAGGATAGAAAGGCTTTAAAAATCAAATGGAAACGTCAATTTTTTTAGGGAGAAGTCATTATTACAAAATAAAAATTTTGCCGCAAAGAATTGCCAAATATTCTTTCTTTGAAGAGGAATTACTCGTATGTTATGAAACAAAGTACCTGGATCGCTCTGAAATTTCTTTCTTAAAAATCTAAAAATATCCTAGAAGAAATGTGGTATTATTATAGAATTTTAAAATATTGTAATTGCGAAAATAGTTGCGGCTAATTTCAGTTTCATAGACGAAAAGTGAGACGAGTAGGAGACTTTCTTGAGGGGTGATGTACGGTGGGGACTACATGTGCCCCGGGATCGCCACGGTTGACGTGAAGCCTTATCAGGAATTCTGAAAAATCTCGCATGATTTACAATGTATTTACTACGTTAAGTATATATGATGACAGTGAGGTCAACGTTAATAATAATTATTAATTATTGTTCTCATTTAATTGCAATTGCTATATTGTTTCTTAAATCTTCCTTGATTATTGTAATCTATTGTGCACTGTTAAAAATTGCTTCTTCATCAATGTACCGTATAATGCATCGTAATCATATATTTAAATTAATTCTGTATAATTATTGAGTATTACGATTTGTTAAATATTTCGTATATATATTTTTAAATATGAATTAAATACTACATAACTTACATAACTTTACCACTAGACTTTCGTCTACGGTCTATGATAATGAACACTTCGCCGCGAGTGACATCGCATACAATATATAATGTAAAAGTAAAAGATTTATTAATTTATTCTAAAGGTTTTCCTTATATTTCCCGCCCCCAATCGACCATCCAACCCAACAACCCAGCTAGAAAAATGCGCAAAAGGTGCTCCTCCACCACACATGGATGTGGGGTTATGAGTTAACTGTTTTTCCAAATATCATCTAAAATGATTCCAAATATCATCGTCTGAAGAAACAAAAATAGCTTTTAAAAGAAAATCGTAAGAAATAAATTAGTGGTGATAAGGCCTGACATTCCCATACGGGAAAGATCATTTTCAAAGAAACTTTGATTCCAAGAAATTTCTAAACGTTCTTCCCTAGTGAAGTTACGTCATCTGAACTGCAGAAAACTAAAATTAAGTTAATATTCGAGGAAAAAGAATTATCCTCCTCGGATGGTTAATTAGTCTGATTTTCCCAAGGAAGTATAGACTTGAAAACAGTCCGACGGAACCGGGAATTTTTTTCAAGTCTATTCTTCCTTGATATTTTCATTTCAAGTGCACGCCATCCCGAATCCATTCATTGTCAATATGATGTTGCCCATGGTTAGTGGGACCGTCATATGTTGCTTTATCACACTCAAGGAGGAGAGGTAAATAGATATTTATCAGTGCGCGGACAGAAACTTGAAAACTTTACCGGAACTTGTGGAAATTTTAAGCGAAAATGAGGGTTAGAAAGAAAATTTTGTTGTGTATTTAGTACTCGGGTTTCCGGATGGATTTGCATCTATATTCTTTTTGGAGTCTGTTTTATGGAATTCTATTGGACTCTATTTTAAACTCTTGGTTCGAATTAACTAAATAATTCCAGCAGTACCTAGTGGATCTTATTCATCTTAAAACAAAATTAAACACAAAACTTGACTGTTTGCAAAAGTCATATTTCCTTCAAAAACGCTATCGGCCACCTCATCTTCAGGCCTTAGTCTGAATTTTTTATTTCTACATTACACATTTATATTTGGAAGTAAGTAGCCAGCATTTCAAAATAGTAAAGAAAAAATACATTCTTTCATCTCCCCCACCTCTTTGTTACACTGACTATCTGAGCTTTCCTTGAGAGTACCATACGTCTCAAGTATGGTATTTATTTATCACCACGTTGAGAATCAACAGGCGCTTCAACTAGTTGTAAATAAAATGCAGAAAGAAATTATACGAGATTCTCTATCGAATGTTGATACACATACAAAACTTCACACTACGGGGAAGAAGTGCTAATGGAAGAGCTAATATCGTGTATATATAAATTTTGCCAATTCTTTTCTAGCTTATTTCCTAATTCTATTGTACTTATAGTATAAAAGTATATACGAAGCAAGAATTATTTATTTTAATAAAATAACATTTTCAATTTACTGACAGCTTAGCTGATTTTTCCTTTTGGAAAAATTGTTGCCTTCATTTAGATATTATTTTAGCGGATTTCTGACTTGATTTTGTTTGCTCATGGGATTGTTTATAAAAATTGTAATTTGGCAGCGCTGTTTATAGGAGTCTATGCTACCTGCTAAGAATGAAAGCTTGAACATCCAACTTAAGAATCCTATTGCTTAAAAGATTAAAACCAAAAATAGTAAGTTTTTGTGATCATTGCATTTCCTCGATCTTTTAAAGTTTTGCTCACGATCGTTAGATTCGACTCTGCCTTATCTCCAGCATTTTCTCAATGATTAACCCAGCTATCTTTTCGAGTGAGAACTATTTTGTAAAGTATTCCAAGAAACAGGTTATCCAAGAGAATTCGCTGCGAAAGTCAATATCCAACCCACTCCCTAAGATTCTTATCAGTGGTATACCGGGAAGTAAGCCTCTAAACAGTGAATGATGTGGGCGTAGCATTTGGTGCTCGTAAAACCGAAGGACTATCAATTATGTTGGGTATTATTTACCATTGGTGTAAACACCTCCAAAATGCTTCCTTGTATTTGCTTGCAGACTCGGGCACACTGATTTTTTATCACTCTTTAAAAATCTATTTTCAGCGCTCGTCGTATTTCCCCTTGAATAGAGGGAGGTACGGTAAGACCAGGAACCAGGGCCGGTCCGACAATGCAAGCGAACAAAGCTTCATTTAGGGCGATATAAGATTCGATATACTCGTAATTATTCATGTGAAGATCTATATACTCAAACAAATATCCTAATAATGTCTATAACTCTTTCTAATTCAATAATAATTTCTCTGTAATTATATATTACTTTATATACATAAGATGTTTGCAGAAGTTGCGCCAATGAGCAATTTTACTCAGCTATAAACACAAAATTAACTATTTGAAATTTTTATGGAATTCCATCCTTGAATGACATCTACTATATATCCATATGTATATGATCAAGTCTGATTCGGATATTATCAGCACAAAATGTAGTATTGGCAGATAGTATGGAACATTTAGGCTTGTAAGATGAAATTTTAATTGTCAGGAGTGTATTTAATAGTGAAATGACAACGTTAAATGTTTTCAATTTCATAGTTGCGAATAATTTAATAGAAAATTTTCCAAAGATTTTTATTTTGCTCAGAATTCCGTCAGTTCTTTCTGTTACCGTTGCCAATGGAGAAAGAACTCTTTTAAGAAAAAATCTACAAATACTAATTACATTCAACGTTGTCAGAGAAAATATAGATTGAACTGCAACATTACCCGTCGATCATGACATCGCGACCATTTGACTTCAAAGACATGAAGACTTGGCCAAAGAAAAAGTTCGCAAAATACAGTTCTAATTTTGCATGTTATCTTATTAATATTTTTAATTGTCATCAATTCGTCATATTTCAATTTATTTTGTATAAATGTTTCCCTATTCCTCCTCTCTTCTCTAAAATAGGAATAGTGAAATTTGAAAAGCAATATTTTGAAATTATGCAAGAAAATACACTTATCACTTGCAATCACCGATAAATAATTGGTAATAAAGCTTGTTTAATCCTATTTATACCTGAAATTTATATTTTGACGCTTAATGTACAAAAATGTCATTGCAAGCGATATATTGAATTAAATGTTGATAGATTCTTCTTCTTTACAAATTGATATGGCGTCCTCAAAAAGAAGAAAGAGAAATTTCTTGTGAATATTTCTAAAAAAATGTGTTTCCGAAAATCAGGAATTCCAGGCTTACCTTTCTCTTAGCCGCCTTAATCTTTCGCCAGCGTAAAATAATATTAGATTTCGCGAAGCCTCGGATGAAGTCTTACTTTACCATCGTATATTTTACAAAGAAATATAGTAGGAAAATTAAGGTTAGAGTTTTTAAAGCGGCTTATTTCGTATTGTATTCACAAGAGCGAATATCCTTGGTCTTCACATAAATATCGAATGATAATGGTGCATTTATTCAGATGTTGTCCCGAAACCTGGTTCAAAAAAGGCGCTTTTTGATCATTCTGATATAAAATATAGTTCACACTTTACTTACTGAGGGCGTCCTTACATCAAATATCTGTTTCATAATCTGAGTCTGCGCAATGACTGACCTCTTCCGTGACCGAGTAGACGAAAGATAGCACGGTCTTTTTTAAAGCAAGAATTTCTTATTGAATACACGATGTTTTCCCGCATCTCCAAGCCGCAGACCGTGATTTCAGTCGGCAAACATGCCAAGAATATATGCACATCTTCTCAGGTGAATGTCTCTTTAAATATGTTCTGTAATATATATTTCGTTAATCAGGTAATATGAGGTAGTAAGTTCGATAATTTTTTGGCAAGATTTTGGTTTCTACTGAAGAATAAAGTTGTAGTCGAGCTAGTTATAAGGAAAAGTCAGATATCAGTTGCATTGGTTAAGTACTTTGGTACTATTAGCAAAGCAAATTCCTGCTGTAATGGTATGAATGAATATTTTAAATATATAGGAAATTTCTTTGAAAAAGGTGTGATTTTATTGTTTTAATATCCATAATTGAAAGAAATTTACCTTGAATTATGTTATAAGGCGTAAATTAACTAGGTGTTAAGTAGTAAGACTGGGTTATTCCGTTGCATTCCTTATTCTGTTTATGAAGACGTTGATTAGAAAATAACTATGCTTAAATATTTAGAGTTCATTACTGAATGTTCCTGATTCTACTTTGTACTACTCTGATTCCACCTCAGAGGAACTCCAAAGTTGCCGTTTGTGGTGCAAGCGGAGGTATTGGTCAGCCATTGTCTCTTCTGCTGAAGAATTCACCTTTGGTATCAGAGCTATCACTCTACGATATTGTCCACACGCCTGGTGTAGCTGCTGATCTCAGCCATATCGAAACTCGTGCCTCGGTCAAAGGATTCAATGGCCCAGAACAGCTCAGGGTAATGTATTTCTGCACTCACAGTTCTCGATCACTAACGGAGTTTATTCAATAAAAAGAAAGGCCGCGGATGTTCTTTTCGAGTATATTGTATTTTCAAGATAATTAGACGGGCGGATCATGCATTTTATGTCACCTAACTATTGAAGTATCCAATTAAATGTCATTCCTTGGTAGAGCGAGGTTCAGTCATAGGTAGAAATGATGTGATCGACTGCAACTTTGATTTTTTCTTTAGGACTGCCTCAAGGGATCAGATGTAGTAATAATCCCAGCTGGCGTTCCAAGGAAACCTGGAATGACAAGAGATGACCTGTTCAACACAAATGCCAGTATAGTTAGGGATTTAGTTCAAGCAATTGCAGAAGTAGCACCCAAAGCTCTTATTGGCATCATCAGTAATCCAGTAAGTTATTATATCATTGATCATAGGATTTATGCAGAGTATCATAGTAGACATTGATATCTAGTCATTTCTGTGTTTCATTCTCTTTGTCTTTCCTTAGGTCAACAGCACGGTGCCCATTGCCTCAGAAGTTTTACAGAAAGCTGGAGTGTATGACCCCAACAGAGTATTTGGAGTTTCGACTCTTGATGTAGTTCGAGCAAATACATTTATTGGTGAAGCTCTGGTTAGTAAAATGGATAATAGCTTTCATAATATATCAAGATTTTTTTGTATTGCTGAATGCATTTAAATACTATTTGCTTCGATGTTCATCATAACAGTGTCTGTGAATCACGTTTGCTCCATTTTCTTCATAATGGTTTGGCAATTTATTGTTGAAAATTGAATTTTTAACTCTCAAAGTGATCATGGGATTCTCAGTGAGATTTTGGACAAAGATATTTTCTGACCTTTTTTGATGCATTTCAAGCTATTTATAGTTTTGTTGTTAGGCAGAATCTACACAGCATTCAATAACTGAATTACGATCCCAATTTTATTCTTAAGCTACTACTGCATTTCTCTTTGATACTGGCAGAATACCTTTTTTGAAAATAAAGCTTAAGTACTTCTGTATCATTTTTGATGATCATATTGATTCCTTAGATTGCAAAGAAAGGAAGAAATTCCCTAAAGATATGAATAAGATTTCCTCACAGTCAGTGACATTCCAACTCAGCTACTTGTCCATAGTGACACATGTTTGATGAATAATTGAAAGAGTAAAAGTCTGATATAGTGCAAACTATAAACCATGTTCTAGAATGGAAGATGTATTTTTGCTGAGTTAGCTTAGCTGGTCTTAGCATCTGCTTGCCAAGAGCTGGATTTGAGCCTGAATATGGCTACATCAGACTTTTCTCTTGTACTTGTATGTATATACATATAAGTTTGAGTTAAAGGCATATGTTCTAGGATTCCCTGTGAATTCCCACTTTTCCAAAATCTCTTTATTATCACTTCACTATATTTACTAGGAATACATCAAATCAATGTTTAAAATTATCATGGAACAGTTAACCAATGGAAGTCTTTAAGTCCTTTCCGTAAGCCAGGAATAGTCTCTTATTAAATAGTATATTTTTCATTTTAGTGAGCTCTTGGCATGATATAGTTAAGGGATTGCCTGCTGGATATTGTCCTCAGGATTGCAGTGTTCCTAAGTCTTTTTCTTCAAGTCTTAAATAACTTCATAATCAATTTTATATGTATGAGAAATAAACGTTGGTACTCTGTCATACCAATTAAAAATTAATTTTTTTGGGGTAGGAAGGAAGAGAGGAAGCTGTATGCTTTTATCTTAAATGCTTTGTAATAAAATTTGTCCCCAGTAAAATATAGCCACCTTAAGCTCTTACTGCTTGCATATCTTTAAAATAGATGACCAGGAATTTTTTTTGAAGGGGCAGCATGTTATTCCAATGTAAATGGTGGCTGAAAGCTGTCATTATACTCATATGCCACCAAACTCCAGAGTCAATGTTAGTAACAAAAGTAGAGTTAAAAACTTAAAATTCTTGGGAAGCTTCATTTAACACATTTTACTTTATTATGCAGAATTTGGACCCTGCTCAGGTGAATGTACCTGTTATTGGAGGACACTCAGGAGTTACGATAATTCCTGTCTTCTCCCAAGCCAAGCCATCTGTCAACTTCCCTGCTGATAAGATTAAAGCTCTCTCGGAAAGAGTTCAGGTAATCTCTTAGTTTTTATCAGATTTTAGGGGGAGTCCTGTCTCTTTTATTAATCTGTCTGATGAAATTGCACGAAGAGAGATAATATACATCAGATGCCTAAAAGGGAAACTAGCTCCATTCCAATTATAGAATAAAGGGCTATTATATGTGTGATCTCTTACCTTCTGCATTTTGTTGCTTTTAGAGATGCAAGAAATTATGGATGCTATTTAAATGTATTGCATGAAATCTGACAAAATTGGAATTAAATTAACTTTTTATGAGTCATTTTTACTACTATCTCACAACAAAAGTTGAGTAATTCTTCACCTGATTTTGTTCATTAACGGAATGTAATGAAAATCTCATCTTTCTTTCCATTAAATGTGTTAATTTTGCTTCTACAGGAAGCTGGCACTGAAGTAGTGAAAGCCAAGGCAGGTGCAGGCTCTGCCACTTTGTCAATGGCTTATGCAGGTGCAAGGTTTGCATTTGCTCTGCTGCGAGGGCTCAAAGGAGAACCCAACGTTATTGAATGCTCTTTTGTACGTTCCAATGTGACTGAGGCCAAATATTTCTCCACTCCGATACAGCTTGGGGTAAGTCTGCAGTTAACATTTGCATCAATTCTATTTATCTGTGTATTATTCAAATACTATACTGGTGATGTTTTTCATGTTCTGATAATTTTTGAATCTTTCTTTAGCCAAATGGGCTCCAAAAGAACCTGGGAATCGGAAAGTTGAATGATTATGAGAATGAATTGCTGCAGAAGGCACTTCCAGAACTCAAGAAGAACATTGAGAAAGGAGAGAAATTTGTGAATAAGTGAACACATAATGCATTTCACATTGTATAGTTGTTGAAAGCCTAAAGTCGTTGGTAATGTGGTTGCCAACAGAAATGTTCAACTGCTAGATTCTGTTCTTTGTTGTTTAGGCTGTGAATGTCTGTGTAAATTATCCAATAAAATCACTACACACATTTGATTTCAGTTTTTTGAAACAACCTTAGTAAATATTGCTGCTGAACTGATAATGGAATCAGTAGAATGAGATCTCATGCTTGAGGTAGAGAAGGGGATTGGAGAACAGCAAGAAGTAAATTCGTATATTGCTTACATTGTTTGGTTCAATTCCAGTTCATAATTTCAGATTGTTTTTTAAACTGTATGAAATACATATCATTCCACTGACTTTTAGTAGAATTTTATGAGTGTGAGGGAATTCCAACTTTACCAAATGTTATAAGTGGACTTATTTGCAACATGTATATGTTAAGAATGCATGAATCGGGAACAAATATAGGGAGCTCAATGGCTTTAAGCCTTTGCCTGTTGTGGTAATAATAAATTATCTACATCGATTCTCTGAAGTTATTAATGATATTTTGTTAGATCTGCAACCGAATAGAAATAAGGCTATATACTACCAGAAAAGTGTTCCTTTGTGTGAAGAATTCTTCCTAAATACAGTAAAACCTGTTCAAAACCCTCATGCTTAAGATGCTATGCCTCTTGTTATGTGGTTTTGTCCCAGCCCTTTCCACAGTAAAAATACGTCTTAACGTGCTCTGCTAATAAAGCAGATATTTTTCCTTCCCCAGATTCACTAAAACCTGCTGTAGCCAATCCTCAATCGATAGGCCAAAGTTGTTTTCAATATTCTTACCTGATTGTCTACAAGGTAAAAATGGCGGTAATTGTACCCGTTGTTTGTTTCTGTAATCCTTTATAATATAGTATGAAATTAAGGGTAGTATATTTTTCATGGGGTTAAAATGCAAACACACGAATATGCTAAACCTAAAATATCCACTAGATGAGGCGATGAAGATATTTTGACATTTTTCCGTTTGACACCTCGGAAACCCTGGTAGAAAGCTGTTCGTATAATGAGCTAAACGAAGATTTCTCTAAATCCGCAATGAACGAAGAAATTTTATTGTATTCCAATTGTATGATACCAGGTCTTATCAAATTCCGAAATGGGTTAAACCTGGACGCCATAAAATTAGCCAGTTTATTACATGTGCTTTAAGAGTCTAATTACGCGGTGTCATTACTTTAAAAAATTATTTCTATTGCCTCATATACTGAAATTGAAATGAAATCCCCGTATCTTAAATTATACTATATGTATAGGAAGTTTACAATGAAACCAGAGATTTTGGCTTGATTATTCCTAGCCTGGGTTCTCGAAAAGTCGAGTTTGGGATTGACATTGATATGAACTGCAACATAGAAGCAGCACAATCATAGACTGCAAATAAATTGAATTTATCACACTCATCAGTCCTATATTTTTTAATTACACATCGAGTAACTGAACTAAATGGAAATGGTAGGAGAAAGGAGAGCGAGAAGGCAGTGAACTCATAACAGTCGAATCCCATAGCAGGCCGTGATGTTTTAAATATTAGTTTCTTCAGTACATATTAAAAAATTTAAGAGGTATATTGAAAGGAACATATAGTTTTTTCACCAGAAATTAAATCCACAAGAATGGTTTGAGGATTCTAATTGTAAGAATTTGCTATAACTTCGCGGGTGCGGTTGGAACCTCACTCTGATTTCATTTGTTTTTGATTTTAAAATGTAAACATTGTGAGCGGATCCCATTTCAAAATCTGTACGTGAATTTTACTTTTCCTACAGTTAATGCTGCAACCGGCTGCCTTAGTATGAGTTAATCGCATTAGTTAATTCATGTTAAATTAACCTCTGTAAGTGGCGTAAATTTTAATTAGTTTATGGTTTTTGTCATTTACCGTTGACATTTAGAGTATCCTTGTCATCCATGTGGGCTAAGTGACGTAATGTTCGGTTTTGCTTATGATCTAATGCCTGCCGAGGGCATTCGAAAGTTCTTATAACGAATATTCAGTGAAACTCTCCGTAGCTACCCGTTTTAGTGTTTTCTGGTATCTATGGTATAATTCCGTAAGTCACTAATGGAAAAATGTAATGCATGTCATACGTTTAACCCATAATATATTGTTGATTGTAAACTGTTGATATTGTACCATAAATTAGTGAAATTTTCGTTTTAATTCCACAATGAAGCTGTTTGGATGAAATGTGAACATCTTCATTCACGTAAAAGTGATATCGCTTATAAACTTTGCTTTCCCTTATGTTTCCGCACATATTCAGATGTTATTTCGTTTTCGACGTTGATTAGGTTAATCAAGAATAATTCAGGTTATCGGTTAACTCATTACTTGTACGATCTATCTTTTGATTCATAAGGATTGTAGTAAATAATTACAAAAATTTTGTAAAGTTAATTATTTTTATCTGTTTGTAATTTTTTGTTCATTTCTTGCAGGTTCCATGTCCTTCAGGTAGAATTTCTTCTTCAATTCAATTTTCAAGTTTCAATCATGCCAATAAAACGGTCTAAGAAAAGGAGAAGAGCAAGGAGATTGAATTACCTTCGAGCTCTTGCTCGAGCTAAAATAAAGAATGAAGGTGAATTAGAATTACTTAGGCTACAGATAGAAAATGACAGTCAAATTATTTCCAACGGTGAAGAGGTAGTGCATACCTGTAAAAGAGAAGCAAAGGGTAAGAGATACAATTTCAATGACGAAGAAATACTGTCGTTATCTAGCATAAACATCTTCCCCAAAGGACGAATTATTAAGTCTGTGTCAATGGAAACTCTTGTGTCATCAAAATTTAGCGAAAGGGAGCGTTCGTTGGCCGAAAAATTGGAGAAGGCTCTAAGCTTGAGTTGCTTATTTCGGCAGAACCACCGCAAGGCTAAACATTTTACTGAGGACGAAATACTCTTGTTATCCAATGTTAATATTGATCCTAAAGGACGAATTTTTAAGTCAGCATCACTTGAAACTCTCAATTCTTCAACAGCAGGCAAAATAGAAACTTCAGTCGAAAATAAATCAATTGAAAAAATACAGAAGGCCTTAAGCTTGACTTGTTTGCTTCGGCAGAGGCAGTGTGAAGGTATTCCGTTTGATCAGCAAAATAATGTGAAAGATGGTAAGTTAAATTCGGCCATGAATGTAGTAGGATATCCCTTAACAAATAAGTCCAAGCATTTTGAAGTTCAACATAATCCTCAAGAGGATGCTTTTGGGAGTCTCGATTCATTTTCATCCTTGGAAACAATTTTTGAAAGCCACAAAAGCTCTCCAAATAGTAAACAAGAAAATTCTTTTTCGTCCATTGAAACATTTTTGGAAGCCACAGAAGATTGTAAGCATTGTGAAGAAATAGAATCTAATTCGTTTTCATCAAGTGAGTCACTGTTCTCGAAAGTTAATTTAAGTGAAAGCCAAACCATCAGAAAGGATTCAGAAGAAGTGCCAGAAGAAATATCTTTTGATAATAAACAATCTGATGAAATCATTGATGTATATATTAGTGATAAGGAGAGTGAGTTATCTTTTCCAATAATATTACCTTGCTCTGAGGGTGATAGCTCTGTAAGGCAGTCTTTAGAGGACTCTCAGAAAGAACTGCTGGAGAAAAGGGAGGAAAGAATATGTGCCAGAGTGTACATTCCAAACCTGAGAGGGAATATCAAGTTGCTGGTTATGCTGATAATTTCTTTCATCTTTGAAATAACAAAAAGACTGAATAATCAGGTAACTAAATTTTCTAACTAATTTAACTTTTGAACCAACAGAGAAACTTGAACTCATATTTTACAAAAATTTCTAATTTTACAGTACCCTCCTTGTATACCTTCAACCTTTTGATATTCATTAAGAGGAGAGGATTAATTAATGACTTCTAATGAGTCTGTTCATCACCATGATTCAGCAAGATATACTTGCATCTACCATGATCTATGATAAATGTTCATTTAAGGAGCCGAAAAATCATGAACCTAATTTTTTGTCATGTATAACATGTTTATATCAAAGAAATTGCAAATTTGCAGAAAATCAAGCAAATTTTATTTAAGAGACAAAGGTTTCTCTAAGCGCCGACAGCGGCAACTGTCAAGGGCAATTCCTTGGAAAAGATTATCCCACCGGGCAGCCACCAGTTTTCAGAAATGCTTGGAGAAACCTTTGTCTCTTAGTCATTGAATGCCGCGTTCTTTTTTTCTTTCTTTCTTCAAATTTTATTTAGATGTTTGCTTAGTAAATGTCTATTTTCTGTTACAGAATATTTAGATGAATGACTTTGAGAGTCCCTTGACTTTTTCTATACTTTATGTCTTTGGATCAGTACAATTATTATTATTTTCATTTACAAAGTGAAATATATTTTGGGGAAAACCCATTCAATTCTTTTTGCAGTTGCTTGGCTCCCTAAGGAAAATCCAGCCTCGTAATCCATTCAAAAGAAATGAAAATGAATTGAGGAAATGCTCTTGTAGTGATGACCATCTAGGGGACACGCAACTGCAGCAAAGGTTAGCTGCTATGGAGGAAGATATGAGACAGCTGAAAGAAGAACTAACTTCCTTGAAATCCATGAGAAACCAGTCAGTCCCATTGCTGTCTTCAGGTGCTCCCCCACCACCTCCCCCTCCGCCACCTCCTCCTCCTCCCCCACCACCACCACCCCCTCCTTTCCCTGCAACCCCAATTTTCACTGCAAATAACCGAGTAAACTCAGAAAAAGTCAACAAGCCTAAGCAAAAATTAGGTAATGCTCCAGCACTGCCCTCAATAACTGTGGATGATCTTCGAAGAGTACAACTGAGGAAAACCCCAGCTACTCAAGTGAGTGTTTCAAGGAATGAAGTGAAGTCCAGCATGACTATACACAAGTTCCAATAAAAATCATTCAGTGATTGATCTTTGATCATTTCTAAATCAATGATTCTGATTCTGTTTTTAGTATCCTTCTATATTTGAAATAATTTTTGAAATTCTACATTCCCTAAGAACATATAAATTAAGTTCCTTTCCAGAATAAGCATGATGATGGTGGTGCATGAACCACTTGTCACTCAGAATCTTTATAGTGAAACCTAATCGCATTAATGATCCAAAAATATTTATGCATGATTTTACAAAGAATTTTTCTAATATGGCCTATTTCTTGCTATCCTGGCAAATCAAGTTTTTACAGTTAAGATTGAATTTCTGTGGTCAAACACTGGTTTTCCTATCCCTTTGATACATTCTTTCAGAAAATTTTGTGCCATCACTAACTTAAGTCATATCACATGAGGTTTCCATGCTCTCTTACTTTTTTATCTTCTAATATTGATATGCTGGCACACAGAACAAGTTAGAATTTAAAGCCATCCTTTTACTGTTCATTCTAATGGGGCGGTGCATGGCATGGTAGTTTTAGGTATCACACCTCTGAAATAATATTACCTTAATACTTTATTTTTATTTTTAGAAAGCAGAACAGATTGCAAACACTCCAAAGGGACCGGTTGTTTCAGTTGAAATGTTAAGATCTGTGAAACTGAAATCAAACATTCAAAGGAGGAAGAGCTGGGATAGGAAAAGGATTAGCCGAGATGAGAATGGCTTACGAATCAAGTCTCCATCTCAATCACCAAGGTTAGCATTGAATTACTTCATTTACAGTTTATGAAATTTGAACAAGTTTTGTAAATAACTTCCTTTATAATGATTTTCTTATTTTTCTATTCAGGGAAAATCCATTTGCATGGGTGCTACGAAAGAAAGACTCAAACGGTCGCTTTAGAGCAAAGCCTTCACTGTCCAGAATCAGCCTACATTTGGCTGATGCTCTTACAAATGAGGTCCAATAAATAGATATCTAACCTTTTAACAAATACAAATGCGCACATCATTTAATAATTGTGTTCTGACAACCAGATGACGTTAAAACACTTGGTGACACCGTCCATTGAGTTGAAAGTGCACATGTTGACATGCTTGATGCTAATCAAGTGACGTTTGAATCTCGTACATATTATTTCAATGTGAATCCAGTGAAAATGAATGAATTTATTTTATAAGATATTATTTATGTGAAATAATCTATGGAATTCTAACAAACAAATTAATATTTTTATGTTATTATTGGAGAAATGAATCACTGCAAATGTTGATATTCTACCTTAAGGAGATTTAACAACTATATTTATCTGTTTTATTCACAGTCAACCTATTTTATGAATTACAGACAAAAAAATAAAGATGATTGCTGTTCGTTAAATCTAAGATACCCTTATTTAAGCCATTTCTCAGGTGGGATACCTCTTAAAAAAACATTTACTTTGCATTATTAGAATAGGGCACTGGATATTGATGATAAATATCTATCTATAATACTTCTGGATTTTATCATAATAGAGATAATTATAATAACAAACTAAATTTAGCAATTGCGAATGGTTTCTTAATAGAAGCAGGAATCTATAATTGCTAATATCATCTATACACGCAATAACATAAGAAACACAAATGGTTAGTTTCTGTGGTAATGAACAAACAAAGTAATATTATATCATTATAAGAAAAATATAATTTCTTAAGTTTTAATAAAAAATAACATCAATTACCTTAACATTTTTTACTCAAGTTTTTTAACTTAAGTTACAATAATATAATTTTAAAGTTTTGATATGGCAAAGTATAATGCAAAAATCAAAAACTATGTGAATAGATTTTGATAAAATTTTTCTCACAAATAGAACAAGTGTGGAATTCTTTATCCATCATAAACACTAGAAATGATTTCAAGTTGATTGGAAGATTTTGTTTTAAAAGTTCATCGAGTCATCTAATTATAATGCAGAAATTGGTAATGTTTCAGTTCTGTTTGCTGCAATTTAACTAAATTGTATGTAAGGGATAGTATAGAGTAGCAAACATGGATATACTAGAAAAAATAAAAAGGGATATGCTTTTCAAAGAATGTTCATAATTATTGATTGATAGTTAAACCTAGAACATATAATCCTACACTCTTTTAATTCTTGGTAAAGTAACTGGTGAATTAATTTATTTTTCCATAGAAATAACTTATTTACTTAAAAGGTGTACATGTGTAAAAGAAATACACATGGAATAAATGGACATGAAAAAAGTTCTAAGATACTGGGACTTCATCAACATGATCTTCCACTTGCTGGGCTACTGATGTGATCATTTTTTTCACACCAGAGATCCACATACTTAACCATACTCTTCTGGTGATGTATATGGAGCATCTTCATGAAAATAAAGCTTCAATATAAATTTTACCGTAATACATATTTCATGTGAATGAGCCTAAGATATCTGGCCTTCAGCTCTTTCAAATTTTCAACCATGAAGGAATGTGTCTAAATCTAAGACTGCATGCTGTGCCTCCACTTTGCAGTCATTCCTGCCAGATTGTTGAAAATATAGATAAGCCAACTGATTTTCCATAGACACTATTTTATTAACTTAGTATGATTACTACATTCATCTTAAAAATAGCGATAAGCAGATGATTCACCCTGATAGACAGTTCCAAATCACAATGTATTATTGATAACCATTAAGCTCATTTTCTGAGATTTATTCAATACTCTTTGAATGAAAAATTGTATATTAACTGAGGTTTCATGAGAAATAAGTGTGTTATTAAAATTTTCTTGGGTATAATAGAGCTTATTCTTTACTCATTAGGCGCCAAAATTTAATATTTTTTCTTTCTTTACTAGGGTAAGAACAGAGTTAAATTTAACATTAGACTGTCATGTCTTATTTATTATTTGCTGCTTATGATATGAGACACATTTGGAGTGTGCAAGGAAAAGGGTAATAGAGATAGAAATAATTATGGAAAGGGCAAACGAATCAGTAACAAAAGATGGAAGCTGATGATATAAACGTACTCGATTTATTACACTTGAGAATTTGCTATTGGGAGCTGGTCCTGCATCCGCTTGAGTCAGATTGTATGTTATAGATTACTGGTAAAATACATTGCAAAAATAATTAGGTACTCATTCGGTCAAAATTCAATCAAAGTAACCAACTACTATGGAGAAGGAATTTTGCTGAATCGTCTTAAGGAAGCAATCATAGTGCGTCAGCGGGGTAATTCACAATAGGATCCGTGACGTGGCCTTCCCCATGTCCCCTTTCCATCGTGAGTGCTGGCAAGAATCGATGATCGAAATTGAGCTGTATTTGTTCAAGAGAGGAATCTTTTCGTTGTGTGCTCAGTAACGCACCCTGAATTTCTATTGTAACTTACGCGTATCAAATAGAAAATAACCATAGACATTAGTATACTAAAAGAATTTTTTTCTATAATTAAAAAGTAAAATAAGTAACGCAGTCACGGAATTAAATTTCTTATCCTACAATTGAAGCTGCGAAGACATTCCCATCACTGGATAAAAATACGAACATCCATATGGCTTCTAAGTGTAACAGCGAGTGGAAAGAGTAAAATATGACACCATAAGTTAAATTACGTGTCATAACGATATTTCTCGGAGCATTTTTCAATTTTCCAGTCCAAAAACATTTTTCTAGAGTAAATGCTTCTGAAGAGTACAATCTCGAAGTTTAAAAGTGAGATAACTTATTGCTCGAAGTAGGCTGAAGTCATTCTCTTACTATCACAATAGTTTACCCATAAAAGGCAAAAGTGATTGCCGTTAATGTGTGGAGTAATTGATCTTGCATGTTGGTAACCACTTCAAAACTTCAAGTTTCCAAAAAATTTACTTGGCTCTGAAGCAATACGGTGCCGAAACCATCGAATTGTATTCGTCATCTTTCGATAAAGATCGGAGGCCGTCGAGTTACGTCACGTATTCATGCGTTCAATGGCAATTTCGACTAAATTTCTTGTTTACGTCAAATCGAAGATTGTCCTCTTGTAAAGTAGTAAATCATTGTTCATTCTAAATATCTATTATCAAGTGCTTTACATTCGCAATAAACATTGCTATGCAAATAGGATATTGTCCTAACACCTGATTCATTAACGTCACCTGCCATCTTGTAAAAATGGTGGTCTGTAATTATTCTTAGTACGAATTATGTTGAAGGTTTCACATAGGTTACTACAATGACCGAGGTTAAGGGAAGCGACACTAATATGAAAGGATGGCTTTTAAAATGGACGAACTATTTAAAAGGCTATCAACGACGTTACTTTGTGTTATCCAATGGAATGTTATCGTATTACAGGTAAGGAATACTACTGCCACCATAAAGTCATATTATTCGGTTTATATTAAAACCTCTCAATGTTGGTGATCAATTCAGGTATTCTATCTGGAAGATTCTTACATTTTACGTAGATGTTAGGAGATATAAGGCTCGACATAATGTTTAATAACCCTTCAAGTGATGTGATGTTTCATTACTCCGAAGTACGTAACGCATATTTAACAACTTTCTATCTCTAATTAATAGTCCGTAGCATCTAAATATAAGCAAGGCTGTTGGAAATAAATGAATTTGCGTTTCAAGCTAATTCTGTTCTACATTTCTTCTCGCATTAAAAAATCTGAATGTTTATGCCTGAAGTTACTGATTACAAATAATTAGCTGGTGTTGTCAACCCTGTCAGTACCTTGAACATTCACGGATATGCATGCATTTTTCTCGTTATTTGAAACTTTGGTTGCAATGTTCTTTCATTTATCGGTACTGTGAAAGTTATTAATTTTTATACGCATGTAAAATTAGTAGCTTTGTATATTTTGAAGTTCTTCGTCATATTCAAACCTGTAAAATAAATCTTTGCGTCGTGTATGTTTGTTGTCATGCACTGTAAAAATCAGGGTTTATTCTAGGGCCGAATATTCAGGCGGGACCAAACTGTCTATTCGGCGACGACGGCGAAGTAGAGTTGAGGTGTAAGTATTTGAACAGTTCTTGAAGGCATTCCCTTAGTGTATGAGCTGCAGATCCTTATACCCATCGAGGAAGTTATTGGTAGATCATTATATTTTTGTCGTTCCTTAGGGACGCACCACTTCGGTTTTTGTTAATTTAGACCAAGTTATCATGTGCTCTTTAATGACTGCTTAGTTTCTGTGAGATTTATTTTGGCTTGCATTGTAAGGCATGTTTGTGGTTTATAAATACCATGGCTTCGTAAAATTTTTGCTTTCGAATCTTTGTGAATGTACAAATTAAGATGCCTCTCCCTTGAACTTCTACTAGAAACTTGGCTTTCATATATTGTTTTAACAGTGGCAAAATATGTTCAGTTTCCTAGAATAAACCCTGATGTAATTCAATTCAAGCTTCTAGGGGAAGCTTGCGGGCAATATTTTGAATAGTTGATAATCTTCTGTTATCCAAAATTATGAACAGTTGCTGCAGGGTTTCATTATTGTAAAATTGTTTTGAAAATTTTTGAGGTTTTGCGAAATCATTACTCGCTGTTGCAACATTGTTCCTTCCTTTTATTTTGACTCATAGTTTTGCTGGTAGAGACATCTTAACTCAGATTTGGTTGGCTAAAATATCCTGCTTTCAAGTCATTATGTACAAAGTTCAAATTAAAGATGGGTTTGCTGAATATCTTATAATTGCATTATTCACCAGGTTTATCTTGTCAAATTTCACTTTGCTGATGGATCACTCAGAAAAGCATTTAATCCTAAGACTTTTATTAAATCATCACATTATTAATTTACTGAATACTGAAAATGTTACCTTTACCATCTGTTATTTTTCTGCAATGAAATGATAAATCTTTTGGCTTATACGAAAATTGTCTGAGAAAAGATAAGTAGTATAATATGGAAAATATTTGTACAGTTTTTATTTCAGTATTATTATAGGATTCTAAGAGTCTGTGTTTGTATTTCATCACAATTTTTATGATTCTTTATTTTCATAGTTTGCTTTCTCTTGCACAAATTCATTTATAACATCACATAATAATGAGAGGGATGTGATGTATAGCTTTTTACTTTAATGTTTTCAATATACAACATCATTGTTTACAGGAATCAGGCAGAGGTTATGCACACATGCCGTGGCTCTATTAGTCTTCATGGTGCCATAATTCACACAGAGGAGTCTTGTTCATTTGTCATTTCTAACGGAGGAACACAGACCTTTCATATCAAAGCCTTCACTGAGGTTGAACGACAGCGCTGGGTCACTGCGCTAGAGCTAGCCAAGGCTCAGGCCATACATCTAATCGAATCTGGTAAGCAATTATGTGATCATATGTTGTAAAATAAATGCTCTATAAGGGTTTGGGATGTATTATAACAGATTCAATTTTAGTTTGAGTGGTAAGAATTTTTATAATTAATATAGTTTGAAATTTTTAATTCAATTTATTGTGGTTTACATTTATACCAAGTAAAAGAGCTTGGTGAAAGTTACAATGATCAATATTTGTCAGGAGAATAGGTGTGTTAAAGGACATAGATTTTTAGTGTAAAATTTTTTGTGATCTATGAACGCATATGCTTAGTCATTGCAGGAGTTATTAAATTTTGCTGAGTCAATGAAGAGTTTTGATACTTGTTGTAAACTCTTAAATATTTTTGGGATATGTCTTCAAAATTTCTCTAATCTCATTCCTTAATTCTCACTCTCTGAAACTTAATTATTAATGCTTTTGCAAATTTTCATTACTAAAAGTTTCCTTTAAAAATTCTTGGACAGAATTCACGATCAGACTAATTTGATCTAATTGGTAGTTTTGATGATACATGATTAGCGATTGCATGATTTTTAGGATTAACATTAGGATGTTTTTGATCTATTTTTCTACCTAATACTTGGATTTTTAATGTAGAGATGATACTTTTTACATAAATTAGCTCTTAGATCTTTAAGTACTAGACATTGATTGTTTTTAACCCTGAAAATTGAATTTACAAAAATTATGCAAGACATAAAAATTTCATTGATTTTCATAGAAATAAATTTGAAGGTATGATGTTACTCAAAACAAATAAAATCAAACATTCTATTGAAAAAGTATTGGGTTTCAAAATGTTAGTTCACTTGAGAACTGAAAAATTTCTTCTACTTTAATGCACGAATTGAGTTTGGGTGAATTTAGGGACCATACATTTTTGCATGCTAAGGTTCATTATTTTTTGCCATTCTATTTGTGCTCTTGGTTAGGAAGTGCACTTTACTGCTGATTTATTCAAATTATTGGTGCTTAACTTTAGTTTTGAAGAATCTTAAGGCATGAGAAAAATCAATATTTTGGACTTCAAGTTTTTGTATTCTTATGTTTACATAAGAGGCATCACTTTTTTGAAACTCATTCTTATTATCTACTTAGGAAATAGGAAAGAAACATACCATTTCTATTTAAAGCAGTTTTGATAAATTTCCACATTTCTTTCACTGTGCTACGTAGTAATGATGAACCATGAAAAATAACATTATTTATTGAATGTTGATCGAACATTTATGATTTTTTTCTCAATCTTAGTTACTTTATAATTAAAAAACTTGGAAGTTGCTGATTGAAGCTATTACCTTTTGAAATTAAGTCAAGATTGTGTTATTTGTTTGATGTTTGTCTGGTTTTATAAATAAACAAAATCATCATCTGCTGTTCTCACACTAATTTTGATGCATAGTACTTGTAATGTGCAAAATCTGTAATGCTAATTACAGATTTTCTACAGATTACCATGGTCTCATGTTATTGTAGTATATTTTTTCAGCTTTATTGCAGACTTATTTGTTTCAAGAAATTAAATACATCTTCAAAAGCATTAATGCAATTTTGATATGTCAATAATAGTCACAAAAATGAGTTAAAGATGTTTTTCAAGGTGGTGAAAATCTCGTAATTGGAATAGCATAATAACTGGGAGATGACAACTTATTACTTCTTTTTATGGCACAAAAAAACGAGGGTTTTTGTCTCTCAAATTTAAAGAAGTTCCTTAAAACAAAAAGGGTGCTTTTTTAGTTTAATCTATTTGCTGCCATTGAAGATAGGGCATCTTATCTTGAGAGTCCAATGACTACTGTCATATAATACTGGCTGCCTTTTCATCATTTTCTTTTTAACATGGTAGCTTTATGAGTAAAGATAGCAACTTCTTTTGTTGCTTCATTTTTCTCAATATTAAATCTACATGGAAACAATTTTATCCTAATAGACAATTAGTGAAGAAGAACAATTTTTTCAACTATAGTCATGAAAGACCATCAAAGTGCACTATCTCTCTAAAACTACATTCAATAGCGCACCAAACACTGCCCCTCTTATTTATTCATTATGTTTATAACCTGAAATGTGACCAGAAGAAACACAACCAAACTGCTTTTAATCTAATATTCTGCTCTGATAGGAGATTATCTTTCTCATAGTATCAGCTCCAACAGTGGGATAGAGATTGTTCTGCTTTGTGATATTTACATTTTCTTCTTATAAAATTTATGATCAAAAAAGAGAGTCAAAGAAACCCTGTTAGAAATGGCAAACCAGCAGAGAAGAGGATAGCTATACGATTTTCAGTCAATCAAATCAGTTGGAGGATTAGCTGTTAGTGTGTTAGGTTGGGAGAAGTCTATGTAATAAATGACTAATGTATAATATAATTCTTAGCAAAGCCTCTTAAGCAATATTTTTATCATGCATTTTGTGTGGAAGATACCTAGAGAAACATCTTGAGGAGGAGTGTTTTAAATGGGTTTTACAGTATGCATTTATATTTGTTACCAATTGGTCATCTTCTCAGTGGCAGTTCTGAATAAGAACCTAAATTAATCAATAATTTTGAACTGTCCGGTTTTCTCCTGAAGATGGTAAGAAACCTCTACAATTTCTCCCATAAGTACTACTTAGAGATACAATGAGTACTTATAAATATGATAGAAAGCTACTTTAAGCTGTACCCAAACAGAAATTTTAGGTAGTTATTACCATAATCAGTAAAGAGTTAATAGACCTAACAGTTGGGAACTTGTCATCTAAGGAATTTTACTTCAGAATGAGTGATTTCCTTGTATGATTCAAATTCATGGCAATGGATCCCAGGACAATGATTTCTTATGTGGAAAATGTCCTTGACAGAAAATTTTGAGTATCTTTGTGATTTTTGAGTTTCTGCTACTGAAAGATGAGATTCATCAAATATGGTTGATAAAGTCAGGCTTCCATCAGTAATTTTATCTGGCAGTTGCATGAAACTGGAGATAGGAGCACCTTTAATATTTGATTTGAGCACAGAGAAACAATCTCAGTTTAAAAAATTTCAGTTTAAAATTTTGTCACCTTTATGTTCTAGGAAAGTTGCCCTCTCATTGTTGTGAAATTCTCTGTCCATCACTCTTACCTAGTTACAAAATTATCATTTCATCCTTCCACCACATCACACACAGCTTACATTCTTAGTTTTCAAAACAGCAAATGATGATTTTTTGGCAAAAGTTTTTCTTTATTACAGCCACTATTCAATTTATGAAATAATAGAATATGTGAGGTGGTTCATGGCAAAATTGGCACTGACAATTTCAAAACAGTAATAATTAGTACATTCCACAAATTATTTAACGGAAACAAATTTCATTTCCGTGTGGATTTCAAGAATCATTTTTTTTTGTTTTTCTGAATGAATAATTTTGGAAAGTACTAATTGATGGTGCATCGTATTTTTTTGTCAACTTGAAACTCATGCCTTAAGATTTAAAATTTTTCTATTATATTAAAGCATAGACTAAAAAATAGGTATAGCTTTAAGTTATGATATACTTTGATGACTTCTTGTAATTTGGAATTATCAAAGTGGGACATTCTTACTTGAATCTCAAATTTTAAAGGTTTACTTGGATGGCTATGGAATTTTCTCCTTTTGCTAAATATATTTTGTGTGACATGTGATGCCGAGTACTTTATAATACTCAGATTTCTGAATGTTGATTTGCACTTGCTTTTCAGTTTATGTTTATAGCTTTAAAGAGATTATCTGTGTTCTGCAAGTAGCTTAACTAGATCATAATTCATTATTATACCTGCTACAAAATGGCAATTCTTTAATATATTATTCTTCATTTAAATTCATAAATTTATTTAATTACACCCATCGGAATTTCTGTTTTGATAAGTTGCTTCATGGCTAGTATAATTCTACATGAAGAGCGACAACTAGGGTGCTTGCAGTCCATGTGCAAGACATTTATGACACCTGATGATTAAATGTCTTACCGTGTAGTGTATTCCATGTTACTTGGCAAGTTAGCGCCCTGATCTTGTTGGCGCATGAGTGTGGTGCACACAGCGCACCGTAGGTAGGCACAGCTCTGATTTTGCACTACAACTTGGGAATATATTTATTACTTGTTTCTAATTTTATGAAATCATTTATAAATTTCAGCCTTTTAATTTTCACTTTCATTAACATGGTGATATGTTTCAGCTTTCCTCTCTTATATGCATGTATAATTCATGAAAATTATTTATGTCTCTGAGTATTTCAGAGAAGGGAATTTCAATGCTTCATAATTATGGTGTGATGTTTGATATTGGTCACTATATAAAATTAAATGTTTTATTTTTTCCCCAGTATATTAATAGCATCAATGGAAACACTTATGGTCTATTGTCATCTTAAGTTTTAACTCTTTTCTTGTACCAAATTTTATATCACTATAGCTGATTTTCATGCTTACAAAATGACATGTTTTGGAAAGGTATTTGCACAAACAGCAGTTTATCTTTGGCCCTTTTTTTCTTTTGAAAAGATAGAGAAGCTCTCAAGTATTATCATGATCAGAAGCAAATGATGACTCAGCTAGTTCATAGTAGATATAGTTTTCCTTTGAGCTTTTCCTTTGAATTTCCTCTTTATTTGCTTGAATTTAGTTACAAAAAATTGTTGCAAGGAATGATATTTCATCATAAGCATGTAATGATTGCAGTAGAAATATTAAATGTGCTACAATGGCTGTTACAAGGACTATTACAAAGTTTCACATGTTGATTTTGCATGATTAATTTTAGTTCAGCTCTTTTAAGCAAAATGTTCCAGCCTATCATGAGCCTATTCCCATAGAAAGTTAGATACACCATCCTCAAGGCCTCTTTAAAAATGATTTCTTGCTCATTTTATTTTCTATTTCTCTCCCTTATTTCCATTATAGTGTTTTTCTCTTCCTGACAGAACCCGACATTTTATAAGTTTTTAATTGACCTTTTCCAAGACCTAAAATTCTTCTTGATTTATACCTATCTATTATATATAGATGCTTCTCTGGATAGGATATAAATGGGAAACAAACGTTCAGCCAAAACTACTGGTGCCATTGACTTGGTATATTTTACCTGAAGGCCTCATACATCTCACCCAGGAAAGTTTGAGAAATTGATCAAACTATTATGGGTTCAATACCAGAAGGCCCCAAAAATCCAAATTTTACACACAAGGAAATATTATGTGGATTTTCAGAAAAAATTTGAGGCACCCCTCAGTAAAACAGTGAACTCAAAATTTCAGAGGTTCCAGAGAACGCTATATAGTAATAGCAGTTAACTTTTTCCCAAATGATCAATGGTTGGATGCCAGAGTGCCATTTGCAAGGAGTGGTTCACCTCTTTTTAAAGTCTTATATCATTATCCACAGTTAGCACAGTTGAACTTTAACAAACAGTATATTGATCAATAGTTATGCCTAAACTGGAGATTTGAATGATGGTTAACTCAACCACCAGATTGAGAGAGCTCAGATATTAACCTTATGATTAATTGCAATATATCATGAGTGATATGGCAGATATATATCAATGAAAAGCTCACTGATATTGTAGATAGTTTTATAACATACTCCAGTACCAGTAGAATTGTACCATCTTTTGACTGGCAGATTTGGCATTTTAATAGTGTACCAAATGATGACATATTCAGTAGCATACTCAAAGAACAAATTTTAAGCTAGAATTGAATGGATTCAAATATAGTGATCAAGTCTTAGGATAAGTGGATGTTTATTTTGGCTCATGAAAGACATGATTATAAGAATGGAGTACTGATAATTATAGAGTGTTTAAGGATAAAAACTTTTGAAATGATATGCTGTATCTTTGATGATATGACATATCTAGTTACCCTATAAATCTTGATGTACTTCCTTAATTTAAGTTTGATTATAAGACATTTAATAGGAAACTTTTTTTAATGCAGAGTTTAATAATAACATAACTTTACGTACAACTTTCAGAACAATAGATTTTGGTACTTATCTGTTATAGTCACATCAACTCCTATGCTAACAATCCCTTAAATACATAGTCGTTGTTGTCAATTGCATTAGATTGAAATGTATAGACTAACTTTGTTTTTTGAAATGGCTATAAATACAAGATTAATATATTTTTCGATTAAATTTCTTTTTTATTTTCATGTAAATTTTATGCTTAAATTTAAATTTTCTAATCCACTCAATGAACAATTTGAATTCAATACAATTTTCAATGAATTAGAGCAAATTTTTGATTTGTGAAAATTTTATTTAGAATGCAGAAATATTTTAATTGATATTTTCACAGAATTAATCACTTTATTTGGCCTATTATGGAGATTGCAGAACTTATTGGAAAACTGTAAAATAAGCTATTTTTTTACCAACTCTGTTCTAGGTTATTTCAGATTATAATAAATTTTAAATTGAATTAAGTCCATCCTGGGATGAGAAAAACATTTTTATCCGGGGATGTGCAAAAAGCTAGAAATGAGGAACCCTGAAAGTTTTGTTAAAACACTTTAATTTCTGTAAGAGTGAAACACTCTTGAGCTACCTTGTACAGCTACTGCTGACTCTCAGTTGATCTGCATGTTATTGAACTCAGTTTATCTGCATGTAATTGACATTAATTCTAGCTTTGCTGCATTGTATTTGCATCTCTGAAGAATTTACTAAATCTGCGTCATGCATTAATTTAAGCTATACCTGATGAAGCATGAAGCCCTGATTTATCTTTCTTTCTTTTGATTCAAAAAAAAAATTTAAAATTTAATCCTTCATTTTAGTTATTAATCACTAAATTTTTGGATCCAATTATTTTTACTCTTGCTAGGAATATCCCAGAAAGAGATTAATTTATTAGTTTCTAGAAATATTGTCTTGAATTTTTCCCTCTACTATTACAATGAGTTTATATTTTTCACTTCTTCTGGCACATAATAAATAAATGTTGGCATTTTTAAGGAAATTTTGGGTAACCCATATGTTCTATTGTAAGATTTTATGTAAATACCATGTTCATTAAAAAGAAGTATTATCGGTCCATCTTGCCATACTTGATGGTACTCTTGTATCTTTGGTACCATTTATTTTAATTTTTTAATCTTTTTGCATAATACTTAATCAATAAATAATTGATTTATAGCATCTGCAAATTAGTGATGTAATAAATGAGCTCAAAACAATAATTCCTCCCTGTGAAATGTTAAAATAAAAGAACATTTACATGAGAAAATTTGGGCTTAAATTCACATATTGTAAACACCGTAAACTAATTATTCATTCAAATCCTCGATGTTAGTTGAATATAGTGGCAAGTCATTCCTGCCATTATTTAATTAATCATATTAGTACAGAATGTAATTTACCCTATATGATAAAACTTATATAATAATAAGTATAACAAAATTAAGCAAATTCTTTGATTGCAAGCTACAAATTCTTGTTTACTTTTACTTTATAAGCTCTGTTCTCCCAAGTAGGTCACATCTTTGTAGATTAGTAAGCAATATCAGCATATTTTTATTAGTTTTATGAAACATTGTTCTTACTGCTTCAAACTGCACTACATCAGTTTTTATCTGTTCTTGTATACTGGTAAACTTTCATTTATCTAGACCAACTGTCCTAGTTTTTAAGAGTCAGTTAAGTTTGGATCCTATCTTATTTTGCTAGAACACACAAAGTTTGTTTTATTATTTTGCTCTTGAATTGCGATGATGATGTTTTTATAATTACTTGAGGAAGTACTCCTCGATTCCCATCTTTGTAATTTTGCATGCTTTTTTGTATCTCTTTTGCTTTTTTGCCGCTTTTCTTTTTTATAATTATTTTTCATATCTGCTTCTCTGTCCAATTTCATAATTCCTCTCCAACACACGACTTCTAATTGACTGCTTCAAATAACTAAATGCAAATTGGGGATTTGTGGGTGTACAGAAGAGGAGGAAGAGTTTGGCCCAGGAGGTGCTGGTGGATTAGGCACTGCCCTAGAGGGCGGTGGTCCTGGAGGAGGAGTCGGTCGCAAAGGAGAGTTGACTGGTGAAGCTCAGGTGGAAGCTCTTCTACAACCATTAGTCTCGCGACTCGAAGAACTGAACACTTGTTACGAACTCATTGGCAAGCATCGTACCAATCTGCAGCGCTCAATTGCTGACCTTGAATCGGCAATCAGTGCAGCAGGAAACATATCTGCTCCACCCGATGAAGGTGTAGAAGCTGGAGCAGTAGAATCTGCAGTTTCTGTGCCAACATTGCTTCTTAAAGTGAGGGCTATCACCGAGCGTGCCACTTTGTTTCGTATTACTTCGGATGCCTTGCGAACCGTGAGTCTAAATTCAGTTTACTCTCCAATAACTGTAGAAGATTAGCATAGTTAGAGTAGCATATTTCCTAGCTGATAAGATGCAGCAGCTGGTAAGACACACTGTGATGTTTTGTCTGACATTTTTGGGCATGAAAATGCTTTGATGTTTATAATTAACAGCAAGAAAATAGGATTGTTGCAAATCAAAATCAGAAGCAACCACATTGAAGAAACTCAGCTGTATCTTCAATAAAATTTTCCTGCAATAAGTTGTTCTCCATTAAAGTTATTTTCAAATAAACAGTAATTCTGTCTTAAGTATGGGAAATGTTACAATTTTTTAACTTGCTGTCAGTAATTTTCAGCTATGAAATGTTTGAAGTTTTGAAATTTATGTTTGAACATTTGAAATTAATGAAAAATGAACACTTGAAACCTGTCTTGAGGCTTCAAGTTTGAATGAAAAACTTTGAGACAATCTTCTCTTGATTAGGGGATTTTCGTTTATCTTATGTAATGATCTTTGATCATGAAATTCATTTAAGTAGCTATTTATGCCTCTTACTCTTGACTATTAGTTGGAAGTGAATTTAGATCCTTTTTTCCATAATAAAGGTCACCTTATCAGTTGGGAAATAGAATATTTAAGATTTTTCAGGAGCAGCTTTCAGTTATCCTCCTTTAAAAATGTATTGTGGTGCAAATTTTAGATGACTTAAATTCTGTTAGAAAACTTCTTAAATTCCTATATTTCTGTCATAGATGTAAATTATTAATCATATAGAAGATAAATTCAATGTTCTATTTCAAATTCACAATTCACAAAGTAATAGAAACATTTTTTATTTTTATAAGAGTATTTATTTCTCTGCAAAGGCCATCGTTTAGTAACCTTTTCGGTGCTCTTTTTAGCCAAAAAAGTAAATGCATTCCTATTATATGGCATTTTTCTATAAAGATTGCTTTTTTTTCATATGTCTTTATTGATTTTTTATGTATAATTCATTCATAAAATAGGAATGTATTTTAATTATCTGGAAATAAGATTAAGCCCTTTTATTGTGGTTTTTTTTCCCCTCATTGTTTCTTCATTCTTATTGAGTATTAAACCTGGTAGTTTGATTTTACAAAAACATTCATTACTTAACCTTTAGGCTACTTGATATTTATAGCATATTATAGTGACTTACTTCAAATTTTAGCAGAAGATAATTGAAAAGTAGATGTAGGCTTCTTCTGTTCAATATTTTTAGTGTGTAGCATTAATCCAGCATTACTGCTTTATTTAATCATAAGTTCTGAGAGGGAAAATGTTTGTTGAGTTTTTTAGTGAAATCTTATTCATATTTGAGTATTTTACTAAAACAACTTAGAACTTAGATGCATGCTGTACAATGCTGTGTGTTATATAATAATCAGCATAGTTTGTGTCCTTTGTTGAAGATGGGAAGCATATAATTTCCTCTGTAAAACCTGTTCATTTTGGATGAGTGTTGTTTTGGCAAGAAATATATGATTTTTGCTCCAAGAATAGAATATTATTACTTGACTCCCAACCACATGAATTGTAATCATTTTCTCTTTTGTTGGATATGGCAAATTATTGGTTTAATTATATTTGCATCTAATAAGTAACTGATAAAAAATATAACATGAATCTGATAAAGCATTACAATAATAATTTATGATCTATTAATAACTACACTGTTTTTAGAAGTTCGTTTACCTAGCAGTAGATACTCTCTAGTTAAAATGTCATCAGCTGGTTTCTAAACATACTAATAGATTAAGATTTATATTTTTTGTTGCAAGAGATTAAACATTTTTAATTCAGTACTTATTGGGCTTTGGTTATCACCTATGAATCTCAACCAATAGTTACAACTTCTTTGAAGTTTTCTATCTGTTACTTCAGGCAATATTTAATGATTGGACTCTATCATATTGGAGAAGGAAAGAAAACAGACTTTTTTCCTTATCACGTAATGTAACTACCTTGGTTTCATCATGTTTTATGATGATGCAACATGTTGACATTTAGGTTACTACTTTAAACCTATGTGATAAGAGAAAAAGTCTGAATTCCTTCTTTCTCCTACAAACCAACACTACCAGTATTTGGTTGATAAAATGTATTCCTGAAGGATATGAAGGTACACCTATAAGATTTGCCCAATAGGCATCAAATATTTTTCTTCTGTATCATGCATAAATTTTGGTCATTTGTATTAAATCCCCCTTTTAGTCATACTACTTATCTCAATTGGTAGAGATGCGCGGAGTATGTTGAATTGGCTCGTACAGAAGTGAGGAAGTGGCAGAGAATACTGCAGCATGAGCGAGACCAACGGCAGCGGTTGGAGGAGATAGTGGAGCAATTAGCAAGGCAACACTCGCATCTGGAGCAGGCAGCCAAGGAGCATCAGACAGTGAAGCCCTCTCATCACAGAGAGAGGAGTGAGTCCATACTTCATTTGTATTTATCTTTTTCGAAGTATACGACTCCTGGTGGGTGTTTTTAGAGATAAAGGCTGAATTATTGCTAGGATGAAATTAGACGAGTTAGTTATTCTTCTGATTTTGATGCACTTTATCCTTAGAGTTAAAAACGGTAAACGTGAAAAGAAATGTCAGAAGATAAAGTAAACGTAATAGTAAAATTCAACAGTAAACAGTAAAAACATAAATTTTTAGTGCAAAATAATTACATTGCCTCTGTGATTTTGTCAATTACAAGGTGAAAAATGACTCATTCTCAAAACATGACTGCAATAATTGCATCATGGGATTGTAATCCCTTGAAATATGTTCATTCACTTTATTTCTATTACAACCCATTCTCCTTTATCAACAGCCTCTTTTCCTTAAATTTCAAATATGGTCTATAGTCTGACGCTTTAACAAAGTCAGTTTCTTAATTCTCTAATTGCAATTTCTATCATACTTTTTAAGCTTTACTTCAGGGTATTTTGAACGCCCAGTCTTCAACATGATTGCTTCTCATGGAGGTAATATTTTTTTTAATAGCAGCTGATTTTGTTTGACTAAATATAAGAAAACACATTTTTGGGTAAATTTCACTTCACTGTAAAATATTCACATCCAAGAAATTAAATAATGTCATTTTATAATATTTTGATGGACAAATCAGTTTGTTCAGTGGGTAGAATACCTGCCCAGAAAGTGGGTGACTTGAGTTCCAGTCATGTTAACATTTTTCACTTCTGTTTATCTGTGGATATCAAGGCGCTAAGTTCATAGCCTTTCCTTCATCTATTCTTTTCCCTTTTAACTCTCTAATTCCTGTAAACCACTCTTGATTTCATTAGGATTTTAGGATGAATGTATATGTCCTATTGAACTTTCAACTCTGCATAAGTGAACAATAGTTCTCTCTAAGCTGCACCCTGAGGTGGCTACTTAATACTTTTTCAAGTACTACAGAATCAATTTGTCAAATATCAGCCATTAATTAAAACTATTGTAAGCCTTTAGCTTTAGATTTTACAAACTCATTCATGATTTTGCATTGTTGGCTCTTATGGTGAAATTACATGCTTCAGCTTTTCATTTAAATCAAGAAAATAAGAAAAATTGCAACTTAAAACAACAACATCTGGGTGAGGATTCAGTTCTATGTAAATTATTAAAAAGAACATGATGCCCATGTACATACTTGTAGCTTCAAAAACTGAGAATTGGAAGCTCTCATTTTAATGGTAAGTTTGTCACCGATAAGTGGAAGAAACTACCATGCACTTCTTGGTCACAACAAAGTTAATCACCAAATACACTTACATCCATCTATCATATCAATTTGTGACTTATTTTTATATTTTCATATATTTTTATAAGTGATGGTCATCAATAGGTTTTCAGTTATGTAATTATCATGTGCAAGCAAGTGAATCTTCCAGTGTTTGCCCAGAATACAGTTGCTTGTTTTAGAGATCCAGAATCATTGTTCTTTGATAATTGAGAAGAGTGTAGCAAGATCTAAGAATATATAGCTATTGATGAGTTTTAAATAATTATTTCCAGATTAATCTAAAAATTTGCTGAGTATAGATTTTAATTACTATTTTATTGTAAATACATTGCTGTCCAAGTGATTGACGATTAAACATGATGATAATTAACTAGTTCTACATCAGGTGATTACATCTACTTTGCTAGTGGAAAGGCAAGAGGAAAAAACATGGAAAATCAAAATTAGGAAACTATGTAGTTTTGTTTGCTTTCAAAATTCACACAAGATAAACAGGAACTGTTAAATTATTTTTATGAATTGCCATAACCTCTAATTATCTGTAATATCCATGGTAACAACAGAGTTTTTCACAGCTAGAAAAGGGAACTGTTTTCTTTCTTATGTTTCATCTGATGTTTCAAATGGTGAATCTTATGTCAGAATT
This sequence comes from Pachydiplax longipennis, assembly GCA_036926295.1. Lineage (NCBI taxonomy): Eukaryota > Metazoa > Arthropoda > Insecta > Odonata > Libellulidae > Pachydiplax > Pachydiplax longipennis. The sequence goes on from JAVFKF010000012.1 coordinate 34,537,402, forward strand.
TAGCATACAAATCATTTTCTGGTTTCACTTTAAATTATTCCATAATCAATATTCTGTAAATTTTTTCCTTCCTTGTTTCCTTCTTAATTGTAAAGAAATCTCAAGCTTTTGTTAATATAGTTATCTATGTCTGCATATGTACCCTGCTAGCTGCCTTTTGGCATGTGGCAAATGGTTATCAGCCATGTACTTTTAAGGAAAAACTTTTACTTAAATTTTAACACTGTCAACTTGTCTGGAATTTTGTCAACTTAACCATGTTTAGGAAGCCTTATTTTGCTTCTACTTCAGCATTATTCCACTTGCAAAGTAAGATATAGATTTCCCCCATTGGTGTCATGTGTTAGGACTTAATTAATGGAATTCTCACTGCCATCTTTTCATAGTTTGCTTAATATTCACCCTTTCCTAATTCTTATTCATATGGCTTAGTTCAAAATCCCAGCACCTCAAGTGCACTTGCAAAGTTTAGTGAACTCCATCAATCAAATCAGTCCTGCTTTACATCTCAAATCTTTTCAAACCACATAAGCCATTCATCCATCAACTCTCTGCAAGTAAAACAATAAGGTATAGATTCAGCTATCAGAGGGAATTGATTAATGAGCGGAGATGCTGTATTTTGCCAATGTCATCCTATTGTTCATAATATCTCCATTAAAAACGAGATATAAATTGTTAAAGCCATTATTTTATTTAAGTTTGATGCTATCCTTGGCATCCATTATGATTACGTGAGACTCATGTTTTCAGTCCAGTAATTTCAGAGAAATACTCTTTGATACATACATTTTTTTGTGTGAATCAAAGTTCTTCTCTGTTTCTACATATGCATGTCACTCAAGGGTTATTAAATTAACTTGTTATTATTTCTTTCCAGTTCTTTTTAAGCTTCTATAATTTAACATATTTTGATTAATTCCTTTGTGGCATCTATGTGCAGGCTGAAACTTTATAGAATTAAATATCTTCGCTGCAGCAGTCAGGTAATGTTTTACTTTTAGTAATTGATGATATTTCATCACTGTTCCAGCATTTTATCTTCTAGAATTCTGAATGTGTCTTTGATTATCCCAATGGTTGAATTATGGTTTAGTAACTTGGATGAGCAGAACACAGATAATCTTTTTATTTCAGTAATATATCAAGGATCATGTGTGAGACCGGATGTGACCAGTTTCTTTCACTAAATAAATCGCAATTGACCCATCGGAGATATCTTTTGAAATTGGAATTATTTCTTAACTGTGGCTGTGATTAATGAGGAAATTTGTGTTACAGATGCTCATCATTCATCGCCTTCTGACGAAGACGAGGATAATGAATTTTATGATGCAATGGAGGAAACTCAGTCTAATTTTATATTGACCATTCCCACTGGTCATCGCCGAACTTCTTCAGGGATGAGTAACGCTTCACAGGTTTGTCTTTCAAAGAAATTTAACTAATTGAAAAATATAATTCTCAGATTTATTCATAGGAATTAACTATTATTTTGTCCTTTTTGGGACCTGCACAATGATAACAGCTTCATTTATCCACCATTTTTCTGTATGTATTTTCTCCTTGGGAACTTCTCTTGTTTGAGATAAATCTTTTTATTCATTTTCTGTAATTCTTCTGTCCCTTATCTTTCACTTCCCTTTTCAATGAGTGTTTTCTGGTTCTCCTTTTACTATCTAGTAATCCATGTGTATGTAACCATTTATCTAGCAAAGCAACAGCAGCTGAGTAGGGTTCTCTGAAATTTAATTTGCTCGACTTAAAGTGTGCGCAGAATTAATGAAGAAACAAGAAAGTAATCTTTAATAGGCATATAGGTAATAAACTTGTATTGATTGATCCCTAGATACATAATCTAATTCAAAAATCAGCTTTGGTTATACCATATTGGTCCACTAGTCACATAATATATTGGATGTAGACTACATTGATGCTAAGATGAAACATCTGAAACCAACTTAAAAGGAAATGGCCTCAGCAGCTCTATAGTTAACTGAAGGATAAAAATGGAGGAAGAAATTCACTACAATGTGATGAAGAGGTCACCCTGAAACTTGGTCCAAAATAGTATTATTTGGCAGATTGGCTCAGAACTGGAATTAGACGATATGTCATTATCCACTTCGTAGCCATAACAATGGATAGGATCAGCAGAATCTTGAGAAAGCTGGGCTTAGTCATGTGTTTAAATTAGATGAAAAGATTTTTAAACCTCCCAAAATAAAGGATAAAATTACCCCAAACTTGTTTGAAGACATCTATCAAGTTCCATGTTCATATGATAAAACTTATATTAGTCAAACCTGCACTTTGATAAAAGAATGTATAGAGCCATGGAGAGCAAGCAATTTGATCTGTCAGCCATTATAGAACATCCTTAGAGCAAGTGGATACAAAGCATTGAATTCAAAGATGTCAAAGTCATAGCAAGAGGAAAGAGAAATCACATAAGAGTGAACAAAGAAGCTACTGAAATTGTCCAAATGCTGTAAAACATCAATTAGGAAGAGATACCTTCTATGCAGTGCTTGGAAGAGAGACAACTGCCAATGAGAGAAATACATTTGATTGACCAATCCTACAGCAGCAGTGGAACAGATCTCTATAAGAATGGCCAGAATATTTCTCTAGAAATTTTTTTATCTTGACGTTGCCTGATGGAGTATAGGTGAAACAGTCATCTTGTTTGAATTCTACATTATTGTGATTAACCTCTTGGCTCAATGAAACTTAGCTACATAAGTACAATGAAACTTTGCTACAAGAAAATAATATATTTATCCAATTAGGATATTTTCAATAATGAGTCATCAACAGAGGAAACATCGATTGAAAGCTGATGTTTACTTTTCCACATATTGTTTTATTTGCAAACTACTGGTTTCGGTGTATAACCATCATCAGGTTCGCACAGACTGAATCCTCAAAAACGCCGAGAATTAATTGAATTAATTGAATTTGTGTAACATCGTTTCATTCTGATTCATATCCAGACACTGTCAGTCCCAATTCATATGCCACTGACAGTACCCCACTTACTTTTTTTAAGTTTGAAATTCATAAACCTGTACTGGCAAAGCAAATTCTAAAAGCCTAAACTTCCATGGAAAACACTCCCTCAGACAGAAGTGACTGAGTTTTATACGACTTTTCTATAGGTAGTCCCTCACATGGCATCTTTCTCGGAATTTACTTATTTTGAACATTTTTGAATCTATTTCTTTAATGCTATGGTTAATTTAAGTTAATCAACTCTTTGTTATTTTACGATATGATTGTTGTCAGACTTTGATGCATGTAATGAATCCGGAAAAGGTCCACTTATGAAAGTCAAGAACCATATTTTGTTTTCAATCTCCACTGGTTTCTCCTTTCTTGTATCATACATCTTAGTAGGATATCTTTTACCCTTGACATTTCAATCATAATTAATGTAGTTGTGGTGAACACTAACTCTGATGTTACATTTTTCACTTCTTAGGTGTCCGATGGTTGCAATCCACCTGATGGTCAAGATGAGGCATCAGGTTCGAGTAGTGAAGTAGATGAAGCAGCAGGGGAAACAACTACAGTATGTGTCATAACTTCTAAGCCAACCGAAGACTCCTCTAGTTTTGAAGTCTCTGGCAATCAACAGAGTACACAGTCTACTTCTTTTGCCTCTTCATCTGCATCACCATCCTCTCCTTCTGCTGCTCTAAGCACATCAAATGCGGTATTAATCAACCATTTGTTTTAAGTAGTGGCATGTGTGCTGTGTCACTGTGTATTTCTTATAAATGCTGATGAATATTTCTCTTGGCAGGATGATGGGAATGACAACGAAGGTGATCCTTCTAAAGCAAACGGCGGCCCAGTTAGTCCTCGTCGTAAGCGCCGCACCAGAGTTCCTGATAAGCCAAATTATCCTCTTAATTTATGGAGCATAATGAAAAATTGCATTGGGCAGGAATTATCAAAGATTCCTATGCCAGTGAGTATTTTGGATTCTGTTGGATATTTTAATTGCAAGATTAGACTGACTGTATTTGCATTAATCTCATATTATTTTTACCTTTATGGGCTTTAGAAGAAAACTGGGTATATCTTATTGTCAGAAGCTAAATGCTTGACTATAATAGGATTTCATAATGTAAACATTCATGTTCACCAGTCTAGATGCATACATAACAAAACTCTGTTTAAGTTTCATCGAAATTATTTCATCACATATTGTTTGTATGATTGGTTACAATTACAAGTATATTGGATTATATAAATCTATTTATATACAGTATTAACTACAGAAGAAATGTTGGTGGATTGGATTCAGAGCAGCTTATCAAAATTGAATTCATAATATTCTCCTAATTAGAGAGATCAATTCAGTCATGATCACACCATTGATTGAGTAATCATATATATATTCAAAATGAAATTTTTTGCCTTAAAAAGTTTCAACCAAGGGAAATTGTCTAACAATCGGCTTCTCTGCTTTGTCTTAGAAATGTGCAAAAAGGGGAATAGGATGATGTTTGTTCATCCTTATAATTGAAACCATCTTTACTCACTCATAAATGTGTATTATACCTCTTTTTTGTATATATTAACTGCTAGGTCACCTTTAAGGTTTCTGCAGTAGTTTGACTACATTCATCTAAAATATTTTGCAATTATATTTTGTCACTTCTATTACGTAAATCTCAATTTCATAGAATACTAAGAAATGCTTGCATTGACAAAGGTTATTGATCTGAAAAATGTCTGTTTATTTATCTTTTGAATTTGAAGGTTGCTTCGATTTCTTCCTTAAAGAAAAACAAATCCCTTCTCTTCTCCGAAGAGAGGGGATTTGTTTACTTAGTATTACAACTTAGTATTTCTACTTAGTATTAGCATCCTTGTCAGCATTGGCAAATCTAAGGAGAATTTATGACAGGTTTATTTCTGTTTTCTCCAATTTAGGTAAACTTTTCTGAACCACTCTCTATGTTGCAAAGATTGACAGAAGACTATGAATATGCAGAAATCTTGGATAAAGCTGCAGCTTGTTGTCCTGACCAAGATGGTGATTCGTGTAAGCAGCTGGCATATGTAGCTGCTTTCACTGTGTCATCCTACTCTACCACATCGAATCGTACTGGGAAACCATTCAATCCTCTTCTTGGTGAAACTTATGAATGTGATCGCACTGATGACCTTGGTTGGAGATCTATTTCGGAACAGGTCTGGAATTCAACTTCTTCCATGGGATTTGTAATTCACCTTGATGAAATTTATACATTCAAATTCCTGGGTTAAAACATAATGATTAACTTGTTTACTCATATTCGTATTGAGCCATAATTTTTACAGGTAATTTCCATTTCTTTCATTCTTCTGTTTTCAAATTTTCTACCATTATGTACCTATGATAGTCAAAATATGTGTATAACAAAATTTATTTAAATATACTGTCTACAATTTTTAATTCTTATTGATAGGTTTATGAAGCTTATAAGAAATCGTGCAGAAATTTTAATTGCAATCTCAAGTAACATGTAAACCAGTGGTTTTTATAGCAAGTGGTGAGAAGACCTAGGGGGGGTACGAGTATTTTAGTAATTGTTTATTTGATGTAACCACTATGTTTTTAACCACTGATGTAGTCATTTTTCATATCAGTGATTGCACCTGTACAACCCATGTGATTCTGGGACAAAATAACAAGTATAAATAATATAAATTAATAACATTTGTTACAGGTTTCCCATCATCCTCCAATGGTGGCTCAGTATTGTGAAGGTAGTGAATGGAGATGCTGGCAAGAATTCACTATGGCATCCAAATTCAGAGGGAAATACCTTCAAGTGATACCATTAGGAACTGCTCATCTGGAATTTAATGCTTCTGGTTTGTGAATCATTATTATTACTTTTATTATTAAAGAGTTGTTTCCTAGAATATTCTCTCCTTGCTGCTTTCTGTTGAAAATCAATGTGGTGATTGAGAAATATTTACATATATTATGATTCTCTGTCCTTAGAGTCCTCATTTTTTTCAGTGGGGATAACGGAAATTAAGAGATTTTCAATCTTTTTTTACCTTCAATATTTGTCCGATATAACAAGCATATCATTTTTATAATATTTATTATATTAATTTATATTTTTGTTATCAGGGTTATAAAAAAAGTTGGGGAAAATGGAGGAAAAATGTTAAGTCTGATTTGATTGAAAGATAATTTTTTTTCTTTCATTCTTCAGCATCAAATGTTTTCCTTGCAGAAATCTTTGTTTATTTAAGCTGTTATCTTTGTTGAAAGTATGGGTTTTGGATAGTGATGTTAATTCTCAAAAATGCTAAGTATAATGAATAAGATTTAATTAGGTGAATCATATCTTGTTGTTCTCTTATTTGCAGGCAATCATTATACTTGGAGGAAGGTAACTACGACTGTTCATAACATAATTGTGGGGAAGCTGTGGGTAGATCAACATGGTGATATGGACATAGTCAACCATAAGACTGGAGACAAATGTCACCTTAAGTACATTCCTTACAGTTACTTCACAAGGGATGTACAGCGGAAGGTAAAGGAAATCTTTGATTTTAAATTTGTATCCCATCAAAATGTTAAATCCTTTTTCATTTTCTTACAAAATTCTTGCTGTGTAATTTATTACCTAAAATTCCCTCTGTATTTGTTGAATGCAAAGAATTTTATATCAAATGTTTATATAGTGGTGTTTTTGCCGTATGGGGCATGTTTTTAAATTCATCACTGTGATGATCGATGGATTTCATTGATGTTTGTCAGATTATTTCAATGAATTATCAATTCCTGATGAATTCAAGAACAGGCTGTTGATTTGTCTGCTGTTTGACAAGATGACTACTGTTGCATATATAAACTAGTTACATCTTCATGATTCTTTAAACTCGGTTGAAACGTAAATCATTGCATCCTTTGTGTTTGTTGATTGTTGCATCATAAATATCTTATATTCCACACTGTTATTTGCCCCGTACTTCCTTTCTATGAGGTTATGGATATTAACTTTTGAATGCCCCGCTATTGCCATTAGAACCATCGAAAATTCATTGGTTATTAATTATGATGGTAGCAATGGACATCGATGGAAAGCATTGGAGATCCATCGGTGAATTAAAAAAAACTTGATGGATACATCAATGAATTTATAAACATGCCCATTGGTACATCCTTCCAACATGTTGTCTGTTTTAAAAGTGTCCTTATCAAATATACCCCACCCCTAAAACTTTTAAATAAATGCATAAAGAGTTATTATATTTTTATTTCTCTTTTTCTATAATTTTTCTTTCATATAAAGAGGATAACATTGGTTCATAAGAAATATTTTTAGTTATCATGTAATTTTAATTGTTTTCTAAATTTTTAAAATAGAGGAATAACTTTTACAGATATTATACCAGAGTTAACTTGAGGAAAATCATTTGTTTTAGGTCAAAGGCTGTGTTATGGACAAAGATGGGAATGTAAAGTGGGTTGTCACTGGAACGTGGGACAATAAAATAGATATTGCCCAAGTAATCAGTTCTCAGGGAGGACCAGAAAACCCCGTCTTTCAGACAGGTGCAGTGCATTGTGTGTGGAAAAGGCGTATGCCACCGTAAGTATATCTCTTTATCAGTTTTGAACTTAGTTCTCATCATACTTTATCCTAAATGATGAAAACTTTTCTGTACATTTTTCTTCTTTGGCTCATCCAAATTATGTTTTTGTTTTAGATATTTTATTTTACCTTTTATATGGCATGGTGACATGAGTAAATATCAGTTAGATTAGTTTTGCTTCTCCTTATGCATTCTCAAACTTTTTATTTCTATCCATTCAGTTTACCTTTGTTATTGTAAAAGATGAATATCCTGACGATGCCTAGCAAGATGTGAGATTATTGTGGTTCAGTGTCAGACTAAATTGATGCATTCTATCATCTTCATTTAGACAATATTTATGACCTTTAGTTTTGAAGTGCACTCTTCAAAGTTGTATATATACTGCATGTATTCATATGTGATCTTGCCTATCCCAAGCTTCATCTACATTAGAGATGGGAACCTGCAGCATTCATGCCAAATGGGCCTTTTTGGTCATTCACCATTTCCTTTTAGTCACTTTCTGAAACAAAGGTCCATGTTTGAATAATTACAACATATTGGAAAATATTATCTTTGAGTTCACTCAGTGAATGAATGGTCTCTTAGAATTTCAGTATTAAATGTTTCGAACATAGGCAATACCCAACTCAAGAGTGGCCTGATGGTTTTACATAAGGCTTATCTGATCCAGCTTACAGTGGCCACATTCACCACTAAATAAGTGGTGAATGTGGCCTTCCAAAGAAAAAAGTTTTCCATTCCTGGTTTTGACAATAGAAGTGAAACAACCTCTATATAGAATGTAGTAGTGATTGTGTTACTTCTAAGTAAGATGATATATCTTAAAGTCAGAGAAATATGGCCACAACCAATTTTTGTGTCCTTCTTAAATTGGAAAAGAGCAACAAAATATATGGTCAGCTGACCATTTTTGTGGGGGAAATAGATTGTTATGGACTTTAACGATGATCACCAAATAAGAAATTTAGGCATCGTGGACCTTTATAGATAGAGATTTTGTTGTAACTTTTTCAAGTGCCATCGGACATTTTTGCAGTTTTTCCCAAAATGCAAATTTTATGTTTTTAAGAGCTGCTCATTGCATTCATTTTGTAAGGAAGTTTGTAAGGAAGATTGATTTTTGTCTGCTTTATGGCACAAAAATTTTTAAAAAATAATTAATGTATTTCATGATATCTATTCTCATATAAATGCAGGTAATAGTATTAGCTATTTATCGAATTATTTATAAAGATTTATAACCTGAACAAGTAATATATTAAATTTTTATGAAATTCGAATTCAGTATAAATTAACTTTGGTTGTGCTTGATGATGTGTTTACCGTTGTAAAAGATATAATTAAATTTTAGCAGCATAAAAAGCTTCTTCCTTTCATTTTCAAACAAAGCCCACTGTGTATAATTTTCCTTGTGAAAAAAGTTGCTTGGCATCTTTAAATAAATAGTAATTTTGCTGGAGATAAATGTAACATTGTTTGGAATGTTTTGTATTACAGGTCAGATTCTGAGCGTTTCTATAACTTCACTGAGTTAGCATGCCAGTTGAATGAAGAAGAAGAGGGGGTTTCCCCAACTGATTCTCGAAACCGTCCAGATCAACGTTTAATGGAACAGGGTTATTGGAATGAGGCTAATGCAGAGAAAGTGAGGCTGGAGGAAAAGCAACGAGCTGCTCGTCGGAAACGAGAGGCTGAGGCAGAGAAAGCTGCAGCTGAAGGTACAAGTCTTTCACATCTTAAAGCTGTTAAAGCTTCATATTCTTGAAGTCTCTTCTTTTGCTCAATTTTCTTATTTCATTCTTCCTAATTCTTTTGTTTGATTTACTGATGTCAATGATAATTTATTTCTTCTGATGGCATTTAAAGTTGATGGGCCCTGTAGTGATATTGACCTCAACTAGTGTTCAATGGCACATTCAGTTGTTAAATATCCACTCATGGTGATAGATTCTTAATTTTGACTGTACTGTTTTTATTTCTGGAAATATTAATTTGAAGTGCTATCAAAAAAGGTATAGATAAAATAAATTATGCACAAAGTATGGGCTTTACAACAAGTGCTAGCAGACATAATAGTGATATAGGAATCATAAGTGATCCTCAAATGATTCTGAATATATATTTTTGCTGTTTGTTTAATATTTAATTTGCTTAATTAAATTAAAATTAACAATTGTAGATGGTTTATGAAGAAGGAAATTGAGAAAAATGTTTACAAATTTTTTTTTGAAATATGTATGCATTGTATTCTTGGATCAAGGGTGCACCCAAGTTTTGGAAATCATTTAGGAAAAGGGAGGTAATAAAGTGATAATAAGAGACCCTATTTGTTGTAGTATATCTTCCAGAACATACAGTCAGGCTTAACAATTACTTATGAAATGGACGTTAACTGGCATGGGGAAAACTCAATCATTGCTTTAAACTTAATAGTTGAAGTAGCTTTTCTACATGTTGCATGCTTTTTAATCATGAATCTAAGACCGCACCCAAATTGTGGAAGCTTAAATAATGTCAACATGATGCATTTAATATTTGAGAGTATATTGTATGTAACTGCTGTTCAACCTGTGAGAAATTTGTGATCTATCTCATCCATCTAGCTCCTGATCTCCCTTTATTAGAATATTACTACATTTTTTGTGAATTCATCAACATGAAGGCATCCCAAATGAGAATATTGTTTCAGAGATTTTGTAAAATTTCAGTGTTCTTGCATCTTTTGTAATAGAAGGTGTGGCTATGCTCTGATTCTGATTTTAGTCTATCTAATTACAATGATCTGTAGTATTTGCAATGGATAAGTATGCTAGTCAAGATAAAATTCATTTCAGAATTATCTAATGCCACCAAAGAAAATGGTCAAATAGAAAATTGTTATGGTAATCATTTTAAGGGACATGGTGAGACCTGTGGTATATCTGAAACTACAGTAAGTGAGACTCATTGTAACAGAATTTTGTTATGTTTATACTGCTAAATCTGGTACAGTAGTTTTACTCAAAGAGTAGAAATAGAAGTGCTAGTAAATTCATGTATAATTGCAAATAATTAAAATACTTTTGCTTTTCCAGGTCGCCCATATCCTCCATATGAGCCAGTGTGGTTCAAGAAGCAAACAGAGCCTTACACAGGCAATGTTTTTCATATGTACCAAGGCAAATATTGGGAGTGCAAAGATAAAGGTGATTGGAGCATGTGTCCGGACATCTTTTAGGAAACACATCTCAGGTGTGGTGGATGTTTTCGTTTTGAACAGTATGACCTAGTCTATGCTGGTCAGGCATCAACCAAGCAGTCAGGCAGTCATGTATAGAGGTTGTGTATACTGACTGGGATGCTCCTATTCTTGTCCAAAATGGAGTCACCCAAGTGCTGAAGGGGATAGGTCAATCGGCTGTGTATTATTCTTCTTAAACTATTACCTAATTATTCCTATTATATAACCTGACAAAAGCACTTCCTTATATGCAGCGCCACAGGTTTCCAATCGTTTGAGGTATTGTTTATCAGTTGATTATTTTTCCTGGTTTTTTAATGTTTACCATATTTTTGTGTGATATAGTGGCATAAGAGACAATGAGAAATCGGAGGGTTAGAAGCAGATATTTTCATCTGGCATATAATGCGCTATGTATTCCTTAAATTTGTTTTTAAGCTATCAAGTCGCTGTATATCTTTGTTTTAGGATTCATCCATACATATTTAGAAATATTCCTCATTATATTCTTTCCTCAAAAATCATGATAATTTTCACTAGCCAAGTTATTTAGCTAAAAAATGAACGGTATGCCTGAGCTGGAATTCTGAGCTAGTTGTAAGAGGTGATTGTAGGAAATTTGATGTAGCCAAATGATAAAAGCTTCATAAAACATATATATTAATATGTACAATCTAAGTTACAATCAAAACGAGCATATTCATTCTCACTGGAAGGATGCTGACATTTTATTCTCAATTTTTGAGCACATTCATGTGCTTAATATTAAATGCAACAATAGGAAGTACCACTACTCAGAAATCTGTGAAAACCACCATATGTTTTCGAATTCTTTGTAGTGTACTAATTCCCTTAGGATGTTCATCGAGTAAGCTTTATTCCTCGTTGTTTTATTTTTTGTAATTTTATCCATGCAATTAATTCCCTTATTCATGAAGAGTAGGCTCATCTCTCAATGTCATTTCCCTAATAGTTAATATTTTGTATGATTTTAAGAATGAATGCGTTTGACTTTTTCTTTTATCAGATTTTGCTTGAAAGAATAGGGCCTTCTGCTTTTGTATCTCATAAATAGAGTACTTAAACAACCACTAAACTGAAGGTGACAAAAGTTGAAACTTAATCAGTGATTTATCGTTTTTAAATGTCTAATAAATTAGAAAACTATGGTCTGCATTATCCTCGATGTATGAGTCACTTAATGAATTTGTAATTGAATTCTTAACAATTGAAGTGAGCCTTTCCATAAAGGTGCTAATTCACCCTCTTTTGCTCAGAGCCATGCAGCATTTCTTTTTCAGGCCGATTTTGTGACAGCCAGGAAATTGTGTATAGACACTGTAAATAATTATAAATATTGTAATTATGGTTTGTTTTTGGTTTCTAATATAAATTGTACACAAATGAAATTATACTTGTTGATGTTGCTGTTATACAAAATTAATGAGGTTGAAATGATAGCTTTCATTACCTATCTCAGAAAGATAAGTTTTTTATTTTTTAACTTGAATAGATTTGTGTTTTGGCTGTGCAGTTATACTTGATGGCATCCTACCTGGAGCTATCATTCAAGCCAAGTATTTTTCTTTTTTAATTTGATGCGAACAGTGAAGGAAAACTTGGAGATCATAGTCAATGTCATTTAACTATATTTGATGACGATGCATTGAAATACTTCTAAAAAATGTTCAAATCCTATGTAAAATGTGCATGATATCTATGTTCGTAAGTTAACCTGTCTAAAGGTGCTTGAAGAAACAGCCAAAACTTTTTTTTCATTCAAAATGACAAAACCTATTTAATTCCTTCTTACCGAAAGCTGATTTGCTGATAAATGCAATTAAGCATCAGCTTCACTAGCAATTACTGGCAGATTTTGAGAGATGAAACCCCTTATTCAAAATGCTTTTTTCCCCTTGGAATTAAAGTGTTGACACTATGGGGCCCCAACATTAAAGATGATTTTTCTGCAACAATGCCAGTCACATCTTGGAATGATTTTGTGTTGATCGAGCTCTTCAAATGCAATCCCTAAAACACATAAAATGGGTATTTCTTATGTGTTATACTTGATGTTCACATAAAAATAACTGTTTAATAAAGATGTTTTATTACTATTCACTGAATCTTAGAACAAGAATAGCTATTTCCTTCCACACATGAAAGATTTCCATTGGTATCAGAAAATATAATCTATAAATGTAAAACAGTTTTGAAATGTTTTCTTTAGGGGGAATATTGGTAGAAATTTCTGAAGAACACATCAAGGTATTTGGTACCACAACCGAATAGTTGAGGCTGTGGTTTTAGAATCATCTAAAATGGGGAGGGAATGGTCCCGTTTTCTTGACTAACACTATATTTTGTTTACTGGTAGACTGTGAAATGATTTGTCCTCTCTTTGAAAACATCACATTACATAGAACCTTAAGTGAATGTTAACTTTCCACTGTAGTTTATTCCCTTGGGTTTTGTTAGTGTTCCCAAAAGTAAGTAATATTAATGTGAAAAGTGCTTTGACAGCTGAGGACATTTCGCACACTATCCTCCACTAAGAAACGAACCTGAGACTGCCTTCACCAAAGTCGAAAGTGTTACCCTCATGGCTATCCAGAGACTAGAAATTTGATTGCCACTATCTAGATAGTGGCAATTGATATGGATATTTCTCGCAAGAGAATTATTATGGTTTATTTATGGATATTTCTCATGAGAAAGTCTCAACTTCCGGGGCAACCAGACGCTTAAAGGCAAATAAAAAGTAGCTCATTATCTGCATAGGGAAGACATTTAACTTCCTTTAAAGATAAAAGGTCATCCAACTTTTGGATTTTGGGCTTTAGACAAACATTCACATGCAAACTTTCTTCTCATAAGATCAACTTATTACTTAGTAATTGTTAATATTCAAGAATTGAATAAACCCATTGAATGAAATAAAAATAACAAAGAAGTAAATGTCAAAAATAAAGAAGCAGCACACAAAAAACATGTTAGATGTATTAAAATAATACCAAACCTTAATAAGTTAAAGATGGCATAAAGAAAACTGAAAGTAGGAACATGTTAGGTTCGAGAAAAAGGTTGATTGGGAAAAACTGATTTGAAATTTTGTGGGATGTAATGGAACAAGGATCTGTGAAAGTATACTCAAGGTATATGTAACAGACTTAAATTGTGAGTGGGGTAAGGCAGCCTGGCAAATGCCTCAGGCAGCATTTTCATGATGAGATTTGGATATTCACAAAAGAATGGGTGCCATACTTAATGCTGAAATGTGAGAATAAAATCAGATGGATTCAAATGTATACTCAAAAATTCCTTTGGCAATGGAAGTATCAGCAGAATTTAAATATGATTTTATGGTATAGAGATTATAAATTTTTAGGATGAAATACTAATGAATAGAAGTGTATTCAACAGTAAAATGATAACACTGAGAGTTAAAAATTTCAAAGTTAAATATGATTTAGTAGAAAAATATCCAAATAATATATTCTTCCAACAATTGTCATTTCTTCCTGTGACTGCTACCAGTGGAGAAATCAATTTTCAATGTAAAAAACAAAGACAACGTTCTACAATTTCACAGAATAGATTGACTGAATGTTGATGATGGAATTTCAATGACATTTTAAATGCTTTTGCCAAAGAAAAATTTTGCAAATTAGTTTATATATTTTCATTATTATTCTCATCAACATTTGAATAATCTTGCATAATTAAAACGTCACATTGTAATTTCTGTTATCATTTTATAGTAATGTTCCCTTGTCCCTCCATTTTTACCTTAATTACCCAAAGGGCAACATAAATTCCACTTGCCTCAAGCTGATATTTTGGTCATGTTGGTCCTGATTGTGTTTGGGATGGGGAAGGACTTGGAAAGAAAAATACACTTTTTCCCAAAATTATGTACCTATTTATTTGAAATTTAATTTCATTCCACTTCATTAACGATGAAAATAAATTGTTATCAAAAGATGCATTTCCACTATAATGGCAAAATTATTGGTGTCCTACTTGGTATTTTTCTGTCTGTCTTTATTCCTAAACAAATACGTAATTTCCTCTAATTTTTTACATCTTTGGGCAAATAGACACACACTTTATGTAGCCATGCCATTATTGCCTAAGTTTCAAGTCACAATTTGCCTTTTTTTCTTCATTTAAGTAAAGATTGATTCACAGGATGTCACTATACAATTGTTAATGTGCAAAAGCATTTATGGAAACTAAAGCTATAAGCTACCACATTTCTTGATGATTAAGGGTGCCCAACATATCAGTAGTGATGCCCAAAATACATTTTTGGCCAAATTTTAAAATCTTTAATTGGTTGTTGAATCAAAATGTACTTGAATAAGAGGTTATTCTTGTAAAGTGCTTCCAAAGGGCAAATTTGTCATTCTTAAATTTTTCATGTGCACAGATAACCAAGAAAGCAAAAAATTTAATCTTATTGATTCTTTCATTGACTCTAATAAAAATTTATTGGATTTGAATAGTGTAGTACACAATACATAATAAGTGTAGCTAAATTGAAAGATTATAGCCCATACCTGTACCAAGCATAAATGGACAGGGAAGAAATTTCATCTGGAAAGAATCTCCTTGCTGCATGCAGTTCTTGGAAGATATCTGGTCTTCAGCAACTACTTGATTTTATGCAAAACATTCAGTTTCACTCAAATTTCCTTACTTCTTAATATTTGATAATAATTAGTTAATAATAATATTTGATATTACTGTATAACATGAGAAACTTATACTATAAATTCACATACCAAGATATACCTTGTTGTTACAACCATAACTTTCAACAGCCAAGATTTTAAGCAATCCCCCTTCATTTTTTGTGTGATATACATCCCATTTCCATAATTATAACTTGTAAATATGTTCCTTTTCACCTAACTTACCTGGAATACCTTGGAAGTTAGTTTTCTATGAAACTGTTACGCACTACTACTTTTATCATGAATAAAAGTATCATTCAAATTGTATATTGTTCTTCTATTACTATACAATTATCTAAAATAATAGAATATAAATTCATGAATGGAGCTTCTACACTGCTCTTAACATTTACTAAAAATCATGTGGCATCAATTAGTCACATGCCTTAATATTAACTGTTATTTCATGTTAAAAGATTTTTATTATTCATCATTCATTTCATCATCAGGACCATCTGATTCTCATTAACATTAATCCTTTGGTAATGGATAATCGTATTTCCTAGCATCTACTATTTAAAGTTTACCTTTCTATGCTAAATGACTTGCTTCTATCACTATATTTTCAAGATTTGGTGCATAGCTTGGAGAAATATTTCCATCTTATTGTTAATTCATTGAAGTTGCATCTAAAATTCATAAATTCTCATTTAATTGAAAAGAGAGACTGAAAGTTAAAATTTTTCAGAGGTTTTCTTCCAACCTTTAAAACACTTTTCTGGTAAAAAGCTGCTTCTATTTTTATACTTACTGGTGAAGAAGAATTACCTACTGAGATACAGGAAGAATAGTTGTCGGGTTTTTCTGCATTATTACTGAAAAACATCCACAAAGTATGGAAAATATTTTTTTCAGTCAGAGTTTCCAATGATACCTTTACCAAATAACAACATTAGATTAAAAAAACATCAAAATGACATTTATTATACTTGCTTCATACATTTTATAGACATTTCAGTTGTCATAGCAGTTCAATTTTAGGTACAAATTATTACCTTACAGTAAATAGAATAGTTTGCATTTTCAATTAAAATTTTGATTACAGTCTTATTATACTAGTCTGTATGAAAATATTTATAAAATTAATAAAATAATGAGTAAAAATGCACAAAAAGCACAGTTAAAGGCACTTCACAGCATCACTATGATTAGAAAGCAAAAAAGGAAGCAGATAAAAGCAAATTATAAAAAATATTAAATATAAAAAAGATGACAATGTGTGATACAAGTTCAATTCCTCTTCCTTTTAAAATACGAGTCTGCATAGTGACCCCCAATCCCCTGCGAATGCTGGCCTATGTAATTTCCTTCTGGACTTGGCTCTGGAGATGGGAGGATACGATCATACTTCCTTTTCTGACCGATGGGAGTGATTGGATAAGGTGGGGGTGAGCCCAGGAGGGAGGGGCCATTCTGATTATTCCACGGAATGTCTGCACCACCTGGAATGTTCCTTGGATTTGCAAGAGGTGGGGACCAAAGGTTTGGATTCAGTCCTGCAGACATGGGAGTCCTCAGTGGGTCAGTCGAGGGTTCTCCTGCTGCATCAACCACATTTCCAAGTACTGGATTGAGTGATGGCCAACCTGGTGGATTCATAGGCATAGGCCTTGCCCGAGGGTTGGGTGAGGTCAATGAACTCAAGTCCAAAGTATCTGGTTGAGATGAGAGAGGAACAGGAGAGCTAGAATTTGGTAACCAACCACCGTGTATTAAGGGGCCTAATGCCCTTGCTCTGCCTGGAGGAGTTTGATATGTAGAGGGAGGAGGGAATGCACCACGGATGCCAGGAGATAAATTCCTTGTGGTCAAACCAGAGTAATTGATTCTTGAGGGAACTGTGGAATGAGGAGACATTGGAGGCATGACAGGCGTAGGAAGAAGAGATGTGTTCCTTACTGGAGTGTGAGATTCGCTTTTAACAGGCTGGGTAGCTGCGCTACTTACTGCACCAAATAGACTTTGAAAGATATTTGGATTGTCCATGAGAGTATTGATTGTCTGCTGCATTTCGTTATTCACAGACAGGCCTGTTGGGTATGCAGCAGGTTTAAGGGGAAACTGTGGATTCTCTAAGATTCCTAACCCTTCACCCTGAAATATTTCGCTTTTTTCTACATTTTTGGGAGCTTCCAGACCTGAGATGTTGAGCTGCGCTTGATTTTGCAGTTGAGTGAGAATGCCAGAAATGAGTGAGTTATTCAACAACGGAGGAGTTGGTAATGGCATGCCAACCATCTCTCTGCCTGAAAGGTCATCCAATGATTTTGAAAAGTCCCTCTTTAATGGTATTTCCTCTGGAACCCTCTCTGGAAGAGGAGAGAGCATAGGACTTTTCTGCATCAGCCCAGGTTTTAAATTAATCTTTCTTTGAAAAACCTTTTGAGAATTTGCTGGGTTGAGAAGTCCTGGATGGATTTGTCTGAGACCATGATTTGCAAACTGAGGGACATCTATCTGTGATGGAAGAGCATTACCCAGCCAATTTGGTATCTGTAGAGGTGGTCTCATCAAATTGTCTTGGGCCAAAGGAAGTTGTACATTGAATTGGTTAGACATAGGTTTGCTCAAAAGTGATTGCATTAGGGCAAACATTTGAGGATTTCTAACGAAAGGGGACTGATTGTTTTCCAGTTGAAACTGAATCTGTTTCTCTAAATTGACCCCTAACGAACTAGAGAGATTATCTACGTTACCAACAGAACTGAAAGTTGTATCGACGGTGTTTGAGGACCTTGCTTCTCCTACGGAAGTACTGATTTGTTTAGGTGTGTCTAACAAATTATTTCTTTTTTGTGAACTCTGCAATATGATATTTTGGAGGTTCTGGGCAAAAACAGGGTTCCGCATTGCTAAACTTTGAAACTGTTGAAAAACAGCCGGTCCCGGTGGATCAGGCAATAAAGCAGATTTTCCTTTATTGTCCGAATCATTAATGAGGGTTAGATAAAGATTTATTGCGTGAACACCTGGTATACAATAAGATATTCGTAACAAACTTCCTCTGAGTTTGTAACCAGCCAGTGAAACTTGCGTGTTTTCTGCATCGTCTGCAGAATTAAATTCCACTAATCCCCAGTTCTGAGGGCAACCATTTTTCAAAGCTATTTGGCAGTATGGAGGATTCACTTTGGTACTGAAAACTTTTCTGAATTCCGCCATATCACGGAAATCAGGAGGCAATTGATCCACATAAAGGCACTTGGAATGTAAAGAAGCAAAGGTAACATGGCTTGTATCTAACCAATCGCAACATAAGGTATTATTGTCTAGTTGCTTTCCGTTCAACAGGTCCTTCGCCTTGAGTGCCGCGTCTTTGCTGGAGTATTTAACAAAACCGTAACCTTTGCTTTCACCCGTCTTTTCACTGATCATAAGGAAACACATATTCACTTCACCGTGATTCTGAACAAGGGTCTTGAACTCTTCTTCCGTGTATGTAAGCGGCAAACGGGCTACACACAAAACCATTTCTGTGCGTTCGGGGGCAACAGGTAGCCGTTGACTTCGGAGGATGAAAACTTTTTCCCGATCCCATTCTTCTAACATTTCGGGGTCCTCCAGAGACACAAGAGCGTGTACCGAACCTGACACTCCCGCCATAATTTGCACAGAATGTACAGGAAAATCGGATAACAGTTCCCGTATCTCTTCTTCCGTAACATCACGAGGTAAGTTTTTCACCACCAAACCCCTTTCCTTGTGAAAAATTCTATGTAACTCATTAACACGTCGCTTAACTTTTTCACTTGGGTCGTCCTCCCAAAATTCACCTGTGGATGCTGTCGCTAATACTTCATCAGCCCAAAATTTGTCGTGTTTTGATTTCAGTAAATCATCATTGAAGCACTTAATGGTCGTCTTCGAATTTGATAAGCCCTCAGCCGAAACCAGAGACATTGCTAAAAACTAATGATTTTAAACGAACATTGAAAATAATGAGACTGAGTGTCAGTGGTCTACCGTTACTAAAGTTTTCACCGGGTTGAGGACGCCATAATACAAACTTTTTATCGATCCATTTCGACATATTGTTTTTCGTTGATTGCGATATATCTATCGATTTGGGGCGTACGAGGGAGGGGACACCATATTTCGTGGCAGCAGAAGACATGGTCTTATTTAAGTAAAATTTTATTACTCTAGGTGTGAATATTTTGTAGAAAAGTGAATTTGTTAGGCAATAAACGCTCATATAATCTGAAAATAATGAGTATCGTGAGTAATATCGCTCACAAGAAGAATAGCAATGTTGTTACTAATGTGGGAGTTCGACAGGCTAAGTCGCGAAAAGACTGTACCGTAGATTCTACTGGTAAGTGCAGAATTGAATTTACCCTAATCAATAAATCCGATTCAAAATTCCCAATCCACTTATGGCATGTTAATTATACCTTCTGTCCTAAAATAATTTATTTTTGGTGTTATGTATTGTTCGAATTGAGTGATAGATCATTCGTGTCTAAATGACTTGTTTACTCAATGATAGATGTTGTAACCGAAGAAGAGCTTATATTGAAGGAAACAGTTACCCCAGAAGACGTTCTCAGGCTCCCAAGGATTACCGCAAGTGCGTAACTAATATCTCGTTTATGTTTTTACTGCTTCGTTGTTATTCTTGATTAAATCTTAGGATTCTTAATCAATATTGATTCTTCAATTTTTGCTTTAGTTTAAACTAGCTTTACACTAGATACGATTTTCTGGAATTGTCAGACGGTTTCTACGATCAAAAGTTAAATCATTTTTGGATTTGTTTGGTTAAAGTCATGCATCAACTTGTTCAAAACCTTAAAACATCAATCTTCTTTATAGATTATTTATGCTCGCCAGAAGCAAACGTATACGACATTGACTTCACAAGGTTTAAAATAAGGGACTTAGAAACTGGCACTGTGCTTTTTGAAATCGCTAAGCCTCCTCCAATAGCCATTGGTAAGTCTATAGTTTTTAGAAGATACATCTGCACGATACAACGGCGAAATTAACTTCTACGTGTTGTTGAATATTGTATTTGTTGTTCTGAGTTTTACTTTAAAGTAACTTTTGAATTTTCTCTCAAAGATTCTGAAGGAGAAAATAATGATGAAAATGGGGAAAAGCACAACGGGGAATCCGATCAGTCTGTTGGCGTCGGTGGAACTACAGAATGTCCAGAAGATAATTCTGATCCCAATGCTGGTCGATTTGTCCGATATCAGTTTACACCACAGTTTCTTAAATTAAAGACTGTTGGTGCTACGTAAGTTTTTGTATATATAACAAAAATTCATTTATCCCTTCGACGTAATTATACTTTGAAATGAAGTATGATATGCCATTCTACATTTCCAAATCATGAAATGTCACCTCATGGTTCACATAGTAAGAAACCTTGCCTTTATTAGTTTATTCGAAAATGAAATTTTTACTTATTAAGTATGTTTTGGTGACGAGAATGTTTTTATTGATCGAGGAAATAACGTTTTGGAGCATAATTCATATTTTGTGTTTTGGAAAATTACAATGTTTTTCTCATTTAGGGTTGAGTTTACTGTCGGCAGCCGTGCTGTGAACAAGTTTCGAATGATTGAGCGTCACTATTTTCGGGATAGGCTCCTCAAGAGTTTTGATTTTGAGTTTGGTTTTTGTATACCAAATAGCAGAAACACCTGTGAGCACATATACGAATTTCCTTCTCTAGGTGCTGATTTAGGTAAGCTATATATTTATTTAAATATCGGGAATTTCCATTGAAGGTTATTTTCACAGGTTATGGGGTACATACCAATGATAGAAACTGCATGTTCAAAGCAACAAAATATCAAATTCTGAGTCAGTTTTCAGATAAGAAGAAATTCATGTAATGGTTATTATTGCTTCTCTTGAACATTATTCTAAGAATATTTTTCGAGGCAAAGAGAAATATTCAATGAAGATTTGTTTTGAAATAGGTGCAAAAAATTGAAAAATATTGTAATGTTCTAATTCAAGTCTTCTAAATTAGAATTCAAAGGATATATATAATGAGTAATTCATTCAAGAAATTGTAATCCCATTTTTACCTAGAATATCATCATAGTATTCATTTCTCACCATCTTGAGAAATTCACTGCTAAACATCTGGTGATGGTTTTAATAATCAATCTTCTCCAACAGAGCATAGAAAACACCATCTCAGCTACTTAAGCAGCTGTTTATTGGGGTTAGCGACTTCTATATAGTAGGGCACCAGGAAATACTTGGATTTCTGACTTTTAAGAATCACTCAGTGTGCATTTAGATAACCATTATATCATCCCAAAAGGGTTACACCTCGAATAATTCATCCTCGATTTAACCTCCTGAGGTTGATGGTACTGCTACTGAAATTGTGAGATTCTTAGAAGCTGAGAATTCAAGCCTTACCTGGTGCCTCTCTATCTAGAAGATGCTGTTCCTGACAAATGATTAACATATTGCTTTCAATCTCTAATGCATTAACAGTCATGTTCCAATTTTCTTTTCTTACAATCTTCTCTATACTTACCTATGATAGGTAAAACTGTTTCTGTTAATAGTTTTGGAAATTTAAGTGTGCTGTATGTACAAAATATTAAAATGAATAGGCTATCCCACATGTGGAGATCTTATTCCTTTGGTAATAAGTCAATCTTCTGTTTTACAGTTTCTGAAATGATTAGCCATCCATTCGAGACTCGTTCCGATAGCTTCTATTTTGTGGATGATCGTCTCATCATGCACAACAAAGCGGATTATGCGTATGATGGTGGACTGCCGTCACATCACTGATATTAAATTTAGGATAGGAAGGTGCTTTTTTAATTCACAAAAATTTATAGGGAATTAAAGAACGATAATTTGTGTTTCTGAACTATAAATGTTTGACTGAATGTTTGCAGCCTGTTAAAGAAATTAAAGTCAAACATTACGACCCATTCTTTGAACCTCAGAATCAGGATGCATTGAATGTAAGAGCAGCAGTGGAAGCCTTAAGACTGGTCAGATGATCTCTCAGCTGTGATTGTGTGTTGTTTCGGAGATTTTTGAACATTTGAAAGTGACTAGAAGTTGGGTCGTAGGACGTAACTGCTGTTTCCATCCCTTCACGTCTTTATCTAACAAGGTCATGGTGCCATGTCTTTTTTGGATACATAATTTTTAAATATTTTATCTGGCAGTGCATGCAACAATTAAGTTGAACAGCTGTGGATGATACTTCCACAATGCTAAAATCAGAATCTTGCTGCATTTTATTCATCACCACACTTTCCTTGTTTGACGTAAGGTCATACGTATTTTAGTATATATTTATTATGGTGGGTAATATCAATATCCACTTCTTGTTTGATATTGAACTATTATTTATGTACATGAGTGTGTGTTCTACTGTCAAAGTATTATCAAATTTTCACTATTAGGTGATCATCTTACTAGCAATAAAGTTAGTGTCTTTATTAAATATTAATTTGAGTAATATTCCCCCATTATTATATTTATTTATATGATATATATGCAATCTTAAGCAGCATTTAAATGTTAGCATCTAATTAATATCATGTGATCTTGTCCCTGAGTTCCTCTTCTAGGCCAGGAAATGAGAATAATAAGGTTACCGCAACTATACCATTTACTTGTATCATTTGTCAAAGTTGCGAAGCAGCCACATCTCTTCGCATTTAATAGGTTTTAAATGTTTAGCACTCTTATCATAAATTCTGTTGTGTAGCTCCTTTGGTGTTGACCTTTTCACAAGTGTATGAAGATGGGAAACTCATCCAAAAATATTTTGAAGTGACTTTAACTGCTTATAATTATATATAACTATAGCATGTTAAAAGTAAATGTTGCTTATATAAAGAAAATATTTTAAAACAAAATTGTTGAAGGGTTGTCTTTCATTTCAGATTTTCAGAAATTTTTGGGAGAAGGATCTATGAAGTGTTTAAAATTACATTTAATTAAGAATCTTTTGTGATAAACAATGGTGTGTATTGAAATTTCATATGTTCTTGGAGGTAACAACCGAATTTAGGATGGCAATGATGTGATATAATTATTTTTGTCTTTGTGAGGTACATAAATGCAATAGGGTGTATTTTGGCCCAAAGTAATATGAACAATGTTCATGTTACTTTGTAGGAAAATACTGTTTAACTTACTTTTCATCCTTATCTTGTAGGTCTATATTTTAATCTTGAAAAAGTATTTTTCTACGTGTTATTTTTTTCTTATTTATTTTCAAAATGCTGGAAGTCAAGGAAAAAAAAGAATTAAAAGACTGTTTAGAATTGAAGTTATGCACAGTATTTTCTTGATTTTTGTGATACAGGTGGTTATGAATTTGTTGTTTATCAATTTTTTAATACAGCTCTCTTAGTTAAGTGCTATATTTGCAATTGTAATCATAGGACACAGCACTGATTCAATATTTAAATTAAGAACTTTTCAATTTTAGTGGCAAACATTGCTTTAGATTTTATATGTATGCTAGATTCTAATTATGGGATTGTAATTGTAAAACTAGCCATAAAGTCAATGTTTAAGTCTCTAATATTTCCTCAACAATTAAATTTTGTATAAAGTTAATTGATAGGCAACTAAGCCATGGTGGAGAGTTCAATGTAAAAGATGTCATTATCACTAGAGTGATCAAAATTGAAATCTTTCAAGCAAATAAGTACATATTTTCATGGATTATCTTGTGGTAGATCAGCTCTATGTGACTATTGTAGATATGGCTGGTAGAGCAATATCTGTATCTATAAACTTTGCTATAAATTTGAATGTATTGAGATGACAGGAGTGTCCTCAAAGTAGCACAGTTCAAGTAATTGCCTGGTTTTCAAATATTCCATGAGTTAAACTGATTCTGCAGCTGTGATTTTCATATCTAAGAGTAAATTTCATTCCAATGGTCAGTGCAAAGGAAACAGTCTATCTAGAATTTAGAAACTTTTCATTAGTGTGAATGTTATCAAACAGTTACTTAGTGGAATTGAAATAACCCCAAATGTGATCTTGTATGCACCAAATACAGTGAAACCCGGTTATAACACAGTCCTAGGGGAATAAAGTTAACTTACATTATTAGCAACCTGCATTATTTCAGAAAACTGCTTGAAAAACAATGAAAAACCAAATTTTAAAACATCTATTTGTGGGATACAATTAAAAAACTATGTTTTCTTATTTAAATGCATGCCATAGTATAATGGTAACTACTAAATCAAGTAAAATATTTGTGTATTTTATTTTGGTGCAATATTTGATAGAATTTCTTTGTAACACAATTCCTAATGTTTTGCAATTGTAAATGTTACTTTCGTGTGGTTGTCTCGGTTATGTTTCAAATTATTATGTTGATATGATTATTTGTAATAGCACCATTCCTACACATTGTTAGACAATGAATTCTTTACAAAAAGACCTCCTACAAAGTAAATAGTCAATGTAATCATTTTTAAGGGCATGGTGAGACTTGCTATATATCCAACCCTGCTGTAAAGTGAGGCATGTTATGACCTGATTTTACTGTAATTGCATATTAGATATATTGCCATCCCAGACCTTCAAATCTGGTATCAATAAGGCAAAGTTTCAATTAAAATTAAAGGAAGAAAATAAATAATATTGTCCATGTATCAACAACTGCCAATGTGTTATAGATTATCCAGAATGTATTGAGGCATTTGCTTGATGTTGTTGGTCTTGAATACAAATGTTATTCCCTTAATGAGTAATTAATGACACTGCAATTTAAAATTGGAAGCAGTGAAATCTGCATGGACACTTGAATCGTCATTTGTTGAAAGTGTTTCAGATCAAAGACCCTATTTCTCTAAAAATCATTTAAAATTTTGCATTAAACAACTGCTGAACTATTCTGTAAAATGTGTGCTGTTTAAGTAGATGTTATCATTATCCTAAATTCATTTCTCCTACCATCTATGCTTATTTTGGGTGACATCTGAATCAAGTACCATAGAGTGCTTGTATACAGTGTGAAAGTGAATTTTGGTGAAATGATTCCAAAATCTTTTCACTAAACTAACAAAATTGAGCAAAAGTGAATCATATCTTGGTTGGTGACTTTGGAATATCAAATTTATAGGAAATCAGTTACTTAATCTTAAAGATTATTTTTATGATTTGATTTGAAAGTAAGTATTTAGAATTTTAAATATATTTCAATCCATTTGCTGAAGAAAATATTATTTTTGTTATTTGAATTATACAGAATATAGTTTTCCTTATTTTTTACACTGTAAACTTGTGCCTTACTATGATGTTTATATATTGTATTTTTTCAATAGTTTCAATCTTATTTGCCTTGGGATTAATTAATTGCTGAAATTTTTCTGCACATAATCAGTGTTTAAAAAATAGTTGCAGGAGGTTAATCAGTATCTTTTTTTACTGAAATGAATATTACTTTGATTTTAATTCATGAGGAAACCTTTATTGCTGTCAGGTTTAGGTGGAAAAAAAAATTCAGTATGATTACAGTTTTATTGCTGATTTCAATTTAGTATAAGTGTGTATGGAAACAATTTTTCTGATTTTCTTGACAAAAGTACAGGATTGATATCTCTAGGTATTGAGTGATGATCACTTTCATAATGATAATTTTGGTGATAAGTATCGTCAATGTAACTACTGAAATCCCCATTATTGCTCCATCATTCTTCATAGGTAAAATCAATATGTTATAGAATTTGATATGCCATAGAATGGTAAATTTTTAAATCAGTAAGCTACCTGCATAATTTTTAAGTGTCTAGTGTCAGATCAGCAAACAGAATCAATAATTATTTTCAAGGTTTCTTGATACTTAACAGGTAAATATAAACACATAATAAGTCTTAAGAGTGTAGAAATATAGGAAAATCTTTATTTACCTACTCTTTCTATAATCCTGCATTCAGAATATTTCTTTCATTGACTCCATTATCTTCATTTCTAAGTTTTAAAATGTATTTGTATCGAAAAAGTGATTTCTTTAAACATTATTTTAGATGACTGCTTGAAACTCTCTGAGTGTCACATTGAATTAAAGGGGAGCAATTTTTACATTATTTTGCAATTAGTTCTTTGATTTTATTTTGAGAATACAATTCTTTCTATCTGTGCCATTCAGTTTCAGTATATTTATACATGATTAAGGTCTTTATCTAATACAATCTAATTTCTATCAAGTCTGAAATCTGAAATGCCTTTGTATTGTCACTCTTCCGCTGATGCAGTTATTGGCTTTATACTTTGATTGCTGTGTTTGGAATGGCACATCTTCAGCAGTAATTAGTGTAATAATACTGGAAAAATATCCATACCACTTCTTTGTTCAGATTACTGCTGTGATCATTGTGAATGAAGAGTTTAGAAGATCATTAAACTCTCAAAATGTTCATTATGATCATCCAGAGCAATCGACTATTGATTAATTCAATGTTGATTTCCAAGTTCTGAGCTCAGTCTACGATGAGTATAGGGTAAAAATAGATGCAAATAATGTAAAATATTTATTCTTAGATGTGGGAAATTTTTGAATTTTCAATGACATTTTTTTGGGTATTCTTTCTTGGTTATTTTGAAAAATGGAATAGGTCCAAGAGAGAGAAAGCTCAAGAGTGTTTGATTCCTTTTCATAGGATATCACCTTTCAAACTAAGCATGCCTGTATGGGCATAGAAAATTTGCTGCCTAACTTTTCCAAATGGACATGCTAAGTTCCTTCTAAACTAATGTAGTGTTGTCATAGAATTGTAAGATTCTCGAGAATTTGTTGTTCTGAAAATTAAGAAGAAAGGATAGATAATTTAAAAACATCAAAATAAATTCTGCCAATATATCCCATTTCTGGAATTTAAGGTTAAAAAAAGCCTTTTTGCTATATCTTTGTTATGGAAATTCCCTGAAAGGAGTAATTTGGTCACTGCAGCTTGTGCATGTGGGAATGCTTACATGAGCCTTGGGAAAACAGTATTATCTTTCTAAATGTTCAGGATTTATAGTTTCTACTTTTTTATATATTTTCATTTGAAATAAAATAATGTAACATGAATTTTTTGTGAAAGTACTTTGGTAATCTTATTTTCGTTTATGAGAATTAAAAATATTTCAATGTCTTCTGATAAAGCAGAATGTTTAGCAAATCTAGTTTCCTGCATATTTTATACCACTGGAAGTTGTGTATTTAATTTGTGAAAGCTATTGATTACCTTTTTACTCATTTATATGAAATGTTATATGAGATTTTATATAATAAGAAATTCAGGATGACTCTGGTATATTTATTGAAAACATATAGGAAATGTTTACCATCTATGATTTAAATCTAAGATTTGATCCATTTAGTCTGGATCTTCAGCTTTTAGCATTCTTTACTCTGTAAGGTATTATGTGAAATTTAAATAATTATTTATGTAATTATATGTAATTTCTTATTGCCTAATCATTGGCATTAATAGTTATTTTGTGATATCTTTTTTGATAAGTATTAAGTTAATATCAATAAACATTTATGTTATGAGAGTTAAATTGTTCCCATATCTTCATTTATTACGGTAGTGTTTTATCATGTTGTTAATACAAAGAGTTCTTTCTAGAAATTGTACTTAATTTTCTTCTTCCAGTTTCAGTCTTTCTTTATGTAGTACCCTTTAGTAGTAGAATTATTAGCCATAAAATTAATAGAACATGTTCAATGATTATATTAGTCCTACTCAAATTGGATATAATCCTGAGCATGAATGGCTTAGGGGTTTCCCTCAAATGCAGATCATTCTTTTAAAATATAATCTTAATTCTAAAGATGAAATGACTATTTCAAAATCTTGTGACCTCATTCCACACCCAAGTGTTACAAAGGCAGGAAGGGTTTCCTTTGTTGCAACCTAAATTTTTTACAAACCATATTAGTGTTGAAGAGTGTGATATTAAGCATTGTCTTGGTGAGATTGTTCTTTGTGATAGCCTCTCATCTCTCTCTGTTTGCTCAAAGCTACTGAATAATTTATTAAATGTTAATCAGCGAAAAATCGCTTCATTATAGAGTGATAAGGACTAAAATGAAGTAACATGGAAGCCCTTTCTCCAAAAAGCTTATCATTCTTCAAAAGTATGACTTGAAAGCAACCAATATTACACAACAATGTTTTGCATACTTTCTAGATATTACATCTTCAGCTGTTGCAAACTAAAGAAGTACCCTTTTCATTTTAAAGTGTAAAGTATTTATTTAAGAATTAAAGAGTCAACAAATCCTTACCTTTTGTTTCCCATCATAAAAGAAATGCAAAGTTATCATAACCCGCTGACATTGCTATCTTTCCTATAACATGGTTTTCTCTTGGTCTCCTGAAAAACATCTTAACTGCTATATTTGAATCTATGTTCAGCCTCATAATGTTTTTGATGAATAAAAATTTTTTTAAGATTGAGTCAAGTTGGCAGTAAAATAATACTAAGTCTAATCAGTTTTCTAATTTGATGTATACTAGATAAATTCATTTTTTATTTATGATAAATAAGAACAAGTTTAGGACTGTAATATGGGATGGAAATCTTTCATGCTTTGATGTTTAATCACAAAATCTAAAACGTTGCATGCAAAATTGAGAATGCAATATTTAGCTGAAAATTAAACCGTCAACATATCTTCAGAGAATTACTACATCCTAAAAGAGTTAATTATTGAAATCACTATATATTATTAAGCATATTTCATCATGCTTCCTCATAAAAGGAATTGGGCATTGTTTTCTGCCCCTGGGAGACATTTAAGGGTGCACTTGTAACTGCTGCATAAGTACTTTTTTATTGAAAATAGCAAGACTACTGCCAATACCATCTCCAGTTCAGTGCCAGCTGGGTACTTATTTCTCTTGAAAGGAAAGCATTGACCAAAATTTAGATACTTTCTGATATACATCACAATATAGCAGTCATCTGGAATTTAAATAGAGGTCCTAAATATGTTCTACAGAAAATGTTGTTGCTTCTAATTTTTAATTGGCTCAATACCAGGGTATATTAAGCTTTCTTTCAGATATGTCTGAATTTTTTTTTTGAGGCACTTCACAAATTGAAAATCTTAGAGTTCTCAATTCCATCATGTAATCTTCAATGAATTCTCCCTAATTGTTTTGGATAGACCAGGATAGTTACATTTCACCAGGTGAGGTGAGTTTGAGAATGTTAAAGAACTTTTTGAAGGAATGGAAGATTGTCATTAGATATGGCAATAGTGGACTTGTTTTGTCATGTATATGGTTTTGATACTTTCCAAAATCATCTTAGTTTGATTTCAACAGAGTAAAATGTATTTGGTGAATCCTTTATGCTCATTTGGAGGGGCATTAAGTTTTCATGGATTTCTGTAAGGATTTCCTTGGGACCCATGTGAGTCTTGATTGACTTCAAGCTCTTTGCACATGTTCAAGGGCCTTGGTGGGGTTAAGAAGATGATCTTAAATGACCCTACACAGGAAATTTGGGATTGGTAAGATACTTGGATTGTTTTAATTCTGTTCAAAGATTACCAAGTCTCTGCCATTTTCCCAGGTGATCCATTTCAAAGACTGCAAAGTTGGGGGTCCTTAGATTCAAAATGGCTTATAATGTAGGGTAATTTCTGTTCCTATAACCTACTTCTGCCAACCACATAGAGCTTTGCTAGTCCATCACAAGCATCATTTTCTGGAGATTAGTGGGAATTATATTACCAAAAAGCTTACAGTATTTAACTAGTGTTGATAGAGATTCCAACATAACCATATTTTTAAGCAGGATAGGTGCTAGGTTGAATGAACATTGGCCAGGAAAGCCAAAATTGCCTTCCTAAACATTGTTGTGTAGGTAAGAAATGTATATTGAAAGGAAAAATTTGAAACCCCCAAGAAAGGCACACATCTTTAATGTAAACTCATGAGATACGACAAAGGCAATCTCTGTAGCTTTTTCGGTATTTATCTCAATAAAAGAAAGTACACCAAAAACCAGAGATATTCCTATTAACGCTGCAGTCTAATATCAACCAGGCATCTTCTGTTTGCATGAGGGAAATTGTTATGCCAGTATTAAAAAAATAACATTGAGAAGCCTTATAAGATAGCTATGATTAAGTACCATATGTTACTTTCAGAATTCCGTACAGTGATTGAACTACAAAATGATTCCAAAGTGAATAATTTAATATTTACAGTACAGGTAATTGCATCATTCATATATACAATATCACAATGAAATTTGAAATAAATGTACATCATTTGTCTGGCTGACTCCATAAGCCAGAAGCCAACTTATAGAGGAGTTGAATTTATTCAAAAGATCAGCATTCATTTAAATAAAGACAAAATGTTCATATTAATTTCAGAAATTTTATCTGGCAAACCACTGAGTCCGATTTTCATCTGTTTCTTGCAATTCTCAAAATGAGAAAAAATTTCCCTTAACACATATACAAATAGTATACTCAATTAAGATAACAACTCATCAGTCTCTTAACTTCATTTAGTCATTTCCTTTTAGATTCTGTGAACTGCTTCACTTATTTTGCCTGCAGTGATCTGATATCTATAGGCTGTAGCCAACTTGCTTCGGTGGTGGTAGTTGTAGGTGCTGAGCCATTTTTGCTCTGTCTTGATTGGAATGCATAGAAAAGGTCAAGATCGATGAACTGGGAAATCCAGTCTCCATATTTAGCAACATCAGTAAAAATAATGTAATTGTTCAAATCACATGTTCCTTTCTTGAAGTCCAGCAGTGACAAGCTCACAATTCCTCGAAGAAACCACCGAATATTTCCAGTTCTTGCTCCTCCACTGTCATCTTCAGAAACAGGAAACATAAGTCCCCCTCCACTGTCTCCATTGCATGGGCCTGTACCTGTTAAAAGAAAAATAAATATGTAAGAGAATGTAACACATTTCATATTCAACTTAATATGCAGCCAAATTTTTCATAAAAAGAGATGATATACCTATCCTTACAATTATTATTTAGAATGTTCATTGCATTTTCTCAGCAGTCTACTTCAATTGAAAACCTATCACTTGCTCAACTTTACTTCAAGATCCTTTGTTGTTGATAGACCCATTATTTTGGTTTTTTTTTCATAAATACAGAGTTTTTGTTTTATGAATTAAATGTATTACGTAAAGTAAAGAAAGTCATATATAAGGCAACCAAATTGATAGTTTCCCATAAATTGAAGAAGCTAAGCTATACTCAGAGATATTACATTCTGCTTATTAAAGGGCTATTTAATTCTTTCCACTTTTTATACATTGGAAATCAAATATTTGATACCTCTCATATAAATTTCATAGGATACATTATGACTTTTTTCTTGGTAATTAACATTAAAATCTTTTACAAATAATTTCCAAGTAATAATCAAAAACACACTCAAATATTCACATAAATCTTGTTCACCATATGTCTTAAAAATGGAGCAAATTGCTAATCAACTACAGAATAGACCAACACCGTAGAGTAAAATATATTTACCTTATGCTTACATTGATAAAATTTTGAAATTTAAAAGTAGTGATTAAGTAAGCACTGTAGCCGTTACGTAAGAAAGTATTTAGAAATACCTCTCATACAGTCATCTTGTTAATTAAATGTCTCCTTGTGAACATTAAGGGATTCTATTCTATTTTTCCTTCTGTAAAGTTTAACATTATGTGATGACACTATTAACATTAAGGAGAAGTAGAGATTCAATTTAACACAATTTTTGACATTTGATTGAATTTAGTGAAAGCAATGGGAGGACTGATGGTTTAATGATAGTTATCAATATTTGATTTTCATCAAAAATATCTCAATGGTGAATCATTACTTTTATAGTATTTTCAATAATCATCGCTCAAAATTGCTTTGTGGTACTTTGCTCTATGAACACTATAGCCATATTTGGCTCTAGTCTCACAGCAAGCTGCTTAGATTAATATATTAAGTTTCTCTACTCAGTACTACTTACCATTCCTGAAGCCAGCACAAAATGTCCTATTGGAAGTAAGATAAGCATAGCTTTGTCCAGATCTCAGACATTCTTCTTGGGAGACAATAGGAATGCTTGCCAGGCGTGGAATAGATGATACTTTGTTACCATGTTCATCTCTCCCCCATCCTACTACCTAAAAGAAAATAGTGAAATTAGGAAAATATTCTAATTCATTCCTTTGATATGAGATGATATCTTAAAAAATCATTAATTAGAATAATAAAATGTTGAATCTAAGACAAAAAACCAGAGTCATCTTAATTCTTATATGGTATCGACTGCTGTCTATCTAACTTGTGCTCCTGATTTAATTATCTTTGACTAAAAGTGGCTTACTAATAGGAATATGATATTTTACATATTTCAGATGATCAGGCAAAGAACTCACAAATTTATGTATTTGTTTCTTACATTCTTACACAACTTTAAGTTGAAATCTAATGATACTGACAATTATAATAACTTGAAAGCATACAAATGTGCAACAGCACTTAATTACCTAAGCTTACTAATTACCAAACAGATTGGAGAATTATTTCTTGTGTAAGTACTATTGGTCTTACTTATTTATGATGTAATGTGAATATATACTTATCCTAGACGGATATAAACTACAAATTACACGTTTTTAATTGCAAAGTCTTCTTTTGTAAATATCTCTTTTATATGTCTTTATATCCAAGGTTTCATTATTTACTCTACAGGAAGTAGCATTTTACTCGATCAGCGCTTGGGCAGAAGATTTTCTTATTTATTTATAACACTATTACACCCCATTCAACTTTGTGCATAATTTAAAATATGCCAGACAATTGCTATTCTGAACACATTACAATATAAATTTCTTTCTCTTCTATCTGTCCACATCTTAGGTCAATACACCTTAATCCAATAAAAAAATCTAGCAAAACATAGATTACTGCGAGTTCATTGTATTCCAAAAGTGAGTGATTCAAATAATTCCATTGTTGGCCATTTTTACAACATGCCAATAATTAACAACGACGATGTAACAGAAAAATAATTCTGAATTCACTTTGATTTCTATTCAACTGTTAAAATTTCACAATTGAACTTTAAAACTGCTAAGGAAAAAAATCTATCTATACTTACTGTTCCAAGTTTTCCAATCAAGGGAGCCAAGTCTGAGTAGTCAACCTTGTCTTCTGTAGACCTCCAAGGCCATATGCAAGCAGGTTGGACATATGGGCTGTACTCAGCACTACTAGACATCTCCAATACTGCCAGATCTGATCCTAATCCTCCATTGCCACCATAATGGGGATGGATATATATTTGCTTAACCTCTCTTGCCTGAGACCCAGGTTCAGTCCACTTGTTGAGGTTGAACTTGCCAAGGTATAAAAGGAGTCTGTCTGGTGTCAATTCCCGATCCCCTACCATTGTGCAGTGAGCAGCTGAAATTCAATGAGCAAATATTACTTCTAATTACCTATTTCCCTCCACGAGGTTGTCTTAGGTTTTATCAAAAGACTTGCTTTAAGGAAGTTAAATATTTAAACTTACCTGTCAGTACATAATAGCGGCTGATGAGACTTCCACTACAATGGAACTTAATGCCCACTCCGTCATTGATATTCTCAAAGATTGCTACCATCCAAGGCCAGTCTCCCCTCTTAGTCACTGGTCTGCCTTTTACAACCAGCATATTACTTGCTAATGGTTTTCCACAATTTCCTTAACAAAAGAGTGAGGTTTCTATTAAGTTATATCTCCAACCGTTCAAATTTGAACGAGCATAAATATCATTAATGCATTTGAGATACTGTGATTTGCAAAATTAACAAACATCACTTGCTTTAGCCTAAAAAACAATAGATCTTGATAATGGATAGAGATATTTCACTAGATACTAACACACATGTATTGGCATAATCTCAAATTAGTATTTGGTGCAAATGGCCTTAGTTTTCAAGGTATCAATTACATTAATATTAACACTGTGATAATAATTACAACTATTCACAGAATAGGATGAAGATGGCTCCTTAATTTAAAGTTGCCTATAGTAGAGTGTAGGTATAGATATTGTATCAAAGTCTCAACTATATGTAAGCATATATCTGGATATGCATTCCTCTCAAACTCTGATGATTTTTAGCAAATCATATAACAGGAAGTTTTAAATAAAAATCATTAATGAGAATTGTACTCACTGTCTTGCCCTTGCAGAAAATTTCTGAGGAAACTGGACTGTTTCGAGTTCATTTCTGTAAAATGACATCATTAAATGTTAAATTAATAACTCAGGATTGAACTACATGCATAAATAATCATAAATTGACTGAGTTGTTTCATTTCTAGGTTATGCACTTGTTTGACAAAACATTCTTTCTTAAGAAATCAATTGTGGTACAAGAAATCACATATCTAACATTAGTCAGTATCAGAAAATTATCACTTACCAGGCTGTGGGGTTATTTCAATACTAGGTTCCGGCCTCTCCTTGTTTTCATCTCCTAAATGAAAACTGGTTGTTTCAGGAAAGATCTGCTCATTGATTGTCGCAGGGGGCTGGAAGTTACTGCTAACAGTAGAAGGATGATAATTTCCAGTGTTAGTATTGCCAACTGCTCCTTGTTGAAAGATTCTACCAGGCTGAGCTGCAAACTGTGTACTTCCTTGATGGAACACATTTGGTCTTCCTCCTGAATAGCTTCCTACCTGAGCACCATCATTTGTACCAGCTTTCTGAAATGTGTTGGTTGCTCCAGAAGCCCCTTCACCTCCCAAGAAAGAGGTGATAGGTTGTTGATTTCCTGCATTAAAGTCATCACCACCATTGAAATCACCCTGTGTATTGAGAGCATTTGCAGATGGGTAAAATGTATGCTCCAGAGTGATTGCTGTCAGGACACGTCCCGGAATGTTGTCTGGCAAATAAAGATAGAAAAACAATGTCAATTCAAAATCACAGATATATATGAAATTATAATGTCTCTAATGGAACCCCAGTCAACTGTTCATTTATTCAAATTGATTATTTAATTCATTCCTTCTCTTACATCTTATTACCATCTCTTAATTAGAAATCAACATTTACAATAGACTTCATTGGGGAATACTATAATTTGATCCTGCACTTTGGAATCTATAGAAATAGCTCATTTCATAAGATAGGCAGTCAAAAACAAAATCAAACCCAAAATAACCATGTGTAATTGCCATGCAAAATGAAACATTTATTTTTTACTTTCACCTTTTAGTAAGATTTCATTCAATAATCACTAATCTGATGTGTAGTTGAAATAGGTCAAAGTGATGAAAAATTTTAAGAGTAGCAAATGAGACACCCCATCTAGGGTATATGTGCACATCTCTGTGTGTGACACAATTGGAATATTCTATAGATATAAAGTAGAAGATATCCTAAGAAAGGGAACATATTGTGCTAGAGAGTAAAAGTTTCTTTTTCTAATAGAAAAGAAGAACTTAAAATGAACTTGCTCCATAAATCCAGGGAAAATAATATTATAATACATAAGCATGTGAAACTAACTTCTCCTTCCATGTTAATATCACACCCTCTTTCTATAAATATGAAATACTTACCAAAATGCCCAGAGCAGACTAGATTACCATTCATGCTAATCAAGCTTAGGTGAGGCAATGGAGATGTTGTTGGAAAATACAGTCTATACAAAATAGGTCGATTGGTTGCCCCTGATATCACTTTTCTCCACACCATTTCCTTGGATTCAGCCAGCTCCAACTTTCCAACATATTTCTAAAATATAAAATATGGTTGAAATGAATCAAACAATTTTTCCAGAAGGTAGCAAAATATTTTCAGTGTCTCTGCACTGGACATTTATTCTGAATAATTTTGGAATTCATTCTATTTTTATTTCTGAGGTTCATTTGCTAGAAATAAATTATAGATATATGATATTCAAATGCTTAACAGTAATATTACAAATATGAATTTGATTGAATGGTAACATGTCTTCAGTGAATTATTTTAAAATAAAACTGAAGTGCTAAATTCACTCTGAAGTCTTTCTCAGTCAGTAAGTTAGAATCTCTCAGGATAGTGAATTAAATATTTTAATAGTCATATAAATGCCTCAAATTATGAGGGCCCTCATAGGGCTCCTCATAATTTAACCTATTTTCTGAGTAAATGTATTAAGTTTGTTACATTTTTAACATCATGTTGATGGTTAAGTTTAGATCCAAATAAAATTAGCAAGATTTGATTACACTAAACTAATTACTTAATTACACTAAAAGAACACTCATAAACTTACGGTGGGCAGAATTCCAGCAAGCCTTAGCCGCACTTCAAGTCTAACTGGCAGCAGCTTCCTAAGGGTGGGATCTGGATTAGCTGGAGGAGGAACTGCAATTACACCAGTCCATCCATTTGCTCCATATTGGTATTGAAATATTTGTGGACATGGAGAAGGTGGTGGCTGGCTTACTCTTTCACCATTCGGATCGTAAGAAATTATTCTGACATTTTGACCAATCGTAGGTGAATAGAGCAGACAAAGAAATGCCAGCAGAACACTGAGGGTAACTCTGGAAAATATCTGTGAAAAAAATCGAAATCTCGTTAGAATTTCTCTTTCAAAAGCTATTTATTTATGCACATGTAATACCTATGTAAGAATAGCATCACCTAGGAGGATTTCTAGGTGAATTAATTCTTTTATTAGCCACAAAAACTAGAGCTCCACAAGATTAGTACACGGAGTAAATTCCCAGGAGCTTAGTTAGCGGTAAGTTTTAAATTGTTTTTTTTTCTTCTCAGAATTTCTTCATTTGAATGACCAAATGAATCATGTAGTACCACTATCCAATTCATAAAATACAACATCATTAACGCGATTGTGGAAAACCTATGAGATAAATCCTTTAAAGAGATAATAGAAACCAGAAATAACGAATGATAAATAATAATAGAATAATAAATTTATATCAACACTCAGTTTCGGTTAAGGGTCAAGAATCTTAATTCTTTGTTTCAGGGACAAATGTCACCCTGATAAAAGTAACGGTTTTTTCTGTCATTCTAAATTAGGACGTAAAAATTACTCGATAGAAAAGGATGGAAAATTTCATAACCAGCCATAGTTCATCTCCACCTCCCTTTTCTAGGCCGTATCCTTCTTCACTATATCTCTTATCAGATATAGTAGTAGAGAAGAGAGTATAAGTACAAAGTATTTCAGGAATTTTTAAGTTGTGATTTACGTAACGAACAAAAAAAACTTTACAAGGGAATAATCGCCAAGTTTGATAGCTACTAGTGGTCGTTTTCAATAGACAATATAATAGCAGTTAGAATTAGATAGAGATATTGGTGTTTTTGCAACCCCCGGCCATACGCCATTGGCGGATTGAAGGGTCGGAATGTAAATTGCAAATGACGAAATACGCGACATCGTGATTCCCGTACTTAGCGAGCGCGATTTGTGAGGCCAGAGGTCGAAGAGAATTCGCAAGATCGGAGAGTTAGACCGGAGAGCTATTACTGGCCTTTCTTGCCACAAAATAGTATAAGGAACAGATCTGATAGCTAAATAAAGAGCTCGGTGTTTTGCCACCCTATGCCAAACGCCACATGGCGGATCGCGGGGTATTAAGGTAAATGTAGATTAGCAATTAAACCCATCCAAAAGCTGAAACTGCAATAAAAAGACCTGTTCGAGTTATATATTTTAAACAGATTCGCCAATATTCTTTACCTTTGGAGATTGTGAACCCGAAACCTTTATGATTTCGAACAAATGGCAATAGACCATCGTAAAGAGAGAATAGTACCCTAATCCGTTTGCCGTTATCTCTTTAAG
This sequence comes from Pachydiplax longipennis, assembly GCA_036926295.1. Classification (NCBI taxonomy): domain Eukaryota; kingdom Metazoa; phylum Arthropoda; class Insecta; order Odonata; family Libellulidae; genus Pachydiplax; species Pachydiplax longipennis. The sequence continues at coordinate 34,575,799 of JAVFKF010000012.1, forward strand.
GTCCGACAAGGAGAACGTGCACCCTCATTCGTCCATTCTAAGATGATGGGGATTATCAAGGAAGAAACGGACTTCTGAAAGTCTCCAAGAGAACCTGTTGGGGAATCCCCAAAAATGTAGAAAAGTGCAGTGCTCTCTTCCAGCGTGCTACCCAAGCAGTAGCACCTGAAACCATCCAATCCCAAAGAGCTCGTGATTATCCTCATGGTGACGGCTCTCCACCGACCCCCGATCCCGCTGCATTCCAACCCTTTATTGGGATTTACAATAGCGACCATGAGGAACCGCCCGCTGCGTTTCGTGTCTTCGGGGAATCTCACCCACGGCGAAGGTCACTTGGAAAGGAGACTTAGGGAAAACCAAAACTTTCTCCGTGGCAAAGACAAAGACCTGGAGATTATATCGAACCCACAGGTGGAGAATACGGATGCCCAGACTGAGTTGCGACTTCGACTTCAACTGCCAGGGCCGGTTATTGCAAGTGACTCACAGTTCGAAGCGCAGCAACAGACGAAATATCGGAAAAGATTATGAACAATTCTAGCAAATACGGTCTATCAATGATTAAAAGATGGTTCAACTTAGAGCAGCTAGAATTTTTTAAAGGAGATTTCAAATTCGACGGCGATGTTTCGGCTATGAGGGTCCTTCGGATGGGATTCGCTTAAGGAAAGAAAACTTGATTACCAACGGAAATCATCGGAAGAATTTAACAGCACGGATGTCTTCGACGAGGTAGTTGACTTTGTTACTCCAGATAGCCACGTTCGCGTACTCCGAGAACGAAAAAGCGTTACAAAGAAAAAATCGCAAGGACTAATAGCTACTTCTGATTGCTCTATTCGCGGCAAATTATAGAGTACTATTGTATTTAGAGTAAGATCCTTGCACTCCCTACCATATGCCATTGGCGGCTTGAAGAGTAAGTCTGTAAATGTAAACAATGTCTACCGAAATGAAAGAATATACTGAATTGAGTGGAGTTAAATAAAATTGAAAGGCATCCGTCAATAACTATAATCAAATTCTCGAATATATAAACGAAAATCGAACACCGCGAAGCAATTTTCGATTACTGAAATGATGGTAGAAAATTCAATTAATTACATTGTAAATAATACTTCTCAAGCCTCCATATGACGTAAGGCGGGGTCTACCTTATGCTATCTGTAAAGAGAGACAAGTGATAGCTGGCCGTTGTCGCTATAACCTCGCGAAATCTCTTGTTCTGGCCTTGGAAATCGCATACGCTGAGTATGGGAATCACGATGTCACATCCGTCATCACGAATATCACTCCTTATTAATTTCACGAACATTTTCTGCCTGCACCTGGTTCTTCTATCCTCCCATTTCACAGCCGAGAGTTTTGATCATCTCTGACACACTGCTATCAAACCTATACTCTCCCTTAGAAAAACGAGCCGCTATACGTTGTACGCGCCAACCCTTTTCGTGTGGATTCTACACTACGCGGCGGAGGATAGGGAGTGAGTAAACAATTCAGTGAGAATAATCCGCTTCAGGGAGACCACGAAGCCAAAAGTGTCAAGAAGTCCAGTGCTGCACTCAGGAATTCGAACATAATTACCACCGCCAGAGGCTAAATATACCTCTATCGAACCGAAGCTATACCTCGTCCGTCACTCTAAACATGGCGTTCTGTCGTCCTGACTTAAGAATTTGCCGACCATTTATTTTTGTATTCAGGGGTGCAGCTCGAAATTCAGGAATCAATGCATAAATTGAATAGATTTTACGAGAGCAAAATTATAATACCTACTGCCATCGGATGTTGCGTATATCTGCAGTCGAGGATTTCACAACAATAATATTGTACTCCGCCAAGGGGAGGTAAGAACATATTTTCCATAAAGTTATTCACTATTTCATACAACATATTCCCGGTCATTCGCTAAATATAATTCCTATACTTAATATAATTCTTTCTGATAGTGCTAGGAAAACAAATAGCCGAAAATAAGGGATAATTGCTCGGAATCACGAGAAAAGAGAGGCAGACTAGTGCTATTTCCACAGTTTTATTTCTCACTACCATCAGGTTCGTCGGCTGATGGCGATTATTCGCTGAAAATAAAACTCAGGAAAAGTACTATTCTGTCTCTTACCTTACGTATTGATTAATTTCCATAATAAGACGCCTTCCTCCGTGGATTTTGTGCATGGAATCATTCGTGAGGGAAAGATAACTTTACATTCTTTAACCGGATATAAATATTTCACTTGGAATTTATACAGATCTATGCGATTCCAATTAAGTATACATATCTTTATTAAATGTAATTAATTCTTTGATAAGAGGCAAAATTTTCCGAGGATTTATATGTAACTAAACCGTTTAATGCTTATCTATCGCATCTCTGGGTTTATATAGGACGAAGTTATTTAGAATCAATTCATATATTGTTTGAAAGAACTGCTATTCTGGCGTCATTCATATTTTAGCCAGTCCTCTCCGCGCGCCCGCTGAATATTGCATGTTTATCGGTTATCTCGAATCTCCCGCCTCCATCGTCAAAATTCCTCACGTCTCCAGAAGGATCTAAAAGAAAAACCCCACATCTTGTATGGCCGGATTTGAAGTATATTGTCTTTAAATGTAGCTATATAAAAAATGTTTCTTCCGGTGATCGATGGAGTTATTTATTATTCTTAGTCCATTGTTATTGGCAGGTTATATGAACCTGCTGAGGGTTTGTCAAACAAAATCTATCGATGTATCTCGTGGTTGTTTCTTCAATTTTTTCCTGGGCATAGCATTTAAACCGAACCGAAAAAAGTTAATCTTACCGGAGTGAAAATGGAACCCGAGCAAAAAAAAGAAATTCTTGATACTAATCGAAAAGCGTTGTCTGTTTCATTCCGATCTCTATTTCATAACGTTGCATATTTAACACGAATGTAATTGAAGAACTTTTTACTAAACTCTTGTAACTACCAATTGCAGGCAATTATCATTTACTAGAAATAATTTTAAATAATTTACAGAAGCAACTAATATTACAATGATCGTAGCAAAAAAGCAAGAACAGGTTCGGTGTTTTGCAGACGGAGAGAAACCGGAACTGAACCGAAATTTGGAGTTTTCGTTGAACCGAAAGAAATAATATGTTACAGTTTGATGACCTGCTTTTATTATGACGTGAAGAAATACTTATGTACCCCATTGTAAGAATTCAAGATATGACCAATAAATGGCGACTCACAAAATATGGTCGTAATTGAACTTAACAATAAACAGATCTCAATAATTGCTAGAAAGGCAAGTATGTTGAAAAATCTTGTCGTGCTCCATGACAGCTGAGAGAATCCTTGATTCGAAATTGTAATAATCGAATTTTCAAATATATCTCTGTGAAATATGAAACACCCCACTTCGCGAGAAAAAGCCTTATCAAGGTCATCTATGAAATATTTCATCGCAAGATTGTTCCTCACAACCTTCGTACGAATTTCATCTCCGCATTCTCATTTCCTTTCCTGGTTTCCGTTTAAGACTTCCTTTGTCAAACTTCTTGGCTAATAGTATATTGTTGTATCGACTATTCAGAAGCTGTTCTGAGATGCTTGAGGATATTTTAGAATTAATTTATTCTCGATATTTAGACCTAGATAGATTATAATTTAAAAGGAAAGTTAAGGCCGTCTCCTTGACTTTTTAAACCCCTTCTCATTGCCCCCGAATTAATTAATCCTCATCCTACCCCTTTTCTGACGCGGCTCCCGGACTAAAAATTACTAAAAATTTTTAAAAAAGTTTGGAGTTAATATTAAAAATAGATCCAAAAGTAAGAGATTGTATATCACTATTTAGATTCATAAAGACACTAGTACCCTCCGCTCGTTAGATGATATCGGGATCTTAAAATTGAAATGGAAAGTCAAATCTCGATTTAGCTACATATATGAGAGAACGCAAAGCGATACATTTCCTTTAAAATACGCTACGGTAAAAAAGCAAGTTTATATAAACGTTGTCAGATTAAATTTGGGAAGTCATGTGAGAAAAGTAATTAGAAGCTGTAGTTGCTGGATAAAGTCAGAGAAAGTACGTTTGCGGAAGACGCAATCGGTGTCATGCGACATTCTGTTACTTCCACATCTACTTCTGCCGATCCGACAATGAGCCATTGCTTATTAAAATATCCTCCATAGAGAAATATATTCTTAGATAAGTCATTATAAGGAAACAGCCTTTAGGCGCACGAGAGGCGATAACAACAGGCGAAAGAAGTAAGTCGTTTTCCATGTAAACATCGAAGCCGGACCCTTTGCCGCCGGAAAGCGGGTATCAACGCAGGGCTTGCAGGGTATCAATGCAGAAGAATTGTAAAAATTTGATTAAAATTGACACGTAAAAACGTGAAGCTCAGTTTACAATCGTATTCATTTGGAAATCTGCTCGAATCTCCCTTTGGAGGGACTCGGAGACTTGAACGCGCGAATGTTTAGGATGTCAGAATCAGAGAGAAAGGGGGTCGGGAGTCCTTCCTTGTGGGGGGCAAAGCACCCAAGAAATGAATCTGAAGGTCTCAGCGGGTGCGCACAGCACTGAATATCTTACATCCCACAAAACCCGTGTAACGACTTGCCTTTCCCTCGAAAGATTTGGAAGAAAAATAAGTTTTTACGGCTATTGTAGAAGGTTCACAAAACAATATATCTGAGCAGAAAACTGACTCAAAACATATATTTAGAAATTGAGGATGCCTTGATATTCGGTATGTAGAGGCTATGCATCCATCACACATCTCTTACCCTAAGGATTCAGTTACAATCAGATTCATTCAAAAGCGACTCATAACTTTGTCATTTTTCATAAAATCATCGCTCCAACATTACAACAGAAACCTTAAAATTTGGCTTGAATTTAGATATTTAGGAAAGATATTTAAATAGTTTTAATCTACTCGGTTTTGGCGATGAAATTTTTTACCTACCTAGATGTTAAGGCAAATAGTTTCTGCAAACCGAAATGTATATTCGATTTGGATGCCAAATACATGCCAGTGGATCTTATTTAATATTTCGCAATTTGTCTCCATAAAGTTGTCCACTGTTTTCAGGCGATAGCTATAAGGAGCTATTTTGAGATTTAAAAATGTAAAATTCCCCCAAGAAAACGAAGCGGAAACGATTTCTAAGAAATGAAAGATGTGATAACGAAATCCCCACGAACCAAAATATTGAACTCATTATCGCGTCCCTTAAAAAATACGTCCATTATATGTTTACACCTAAAAATACACTTTGACATGTTTGAATTCATAATGAACCGGATCCGATATGAAGTCATTCATCAAGGATCCGCCAGTCGGTTGTTCCTGCTTAAATTAATCCTCGGTGAATCCCCAGCGAAAAGTTCTCAAGGTTGACATGCAAAGATGGTGAACTTAGAGCGACCTTTACCTGCTCAAATATATGATACCACTTTCCTTGATTGCTCAATTCTACTTTATCATTTCCTCTTCGGTAAGCCTTTCTTAATTGACAAAATTACTAAACTCACCCTGTGTTGCGAAAACAACAGAATGTGCTGTTATCTCCGAATTCTGAATAGTTGAATATTCATCAAATCGTGCAACTGCATAAAAACGATCCTCAGAATTCGTTGATATAGACGGTGATGACAATATTCGATGGGGGAACACGCAGAACGTTTTTGTGCCTCAAAATTACAGAAAAAGTTGATTCTGTTTGAGGGATTCGAAACCAAGATTACGCGTAGGAAGATGAAAGACGAGAAAATGAAAGAGGTTTTAGAGCTTCCAGAAAGGTTACTAAGATTGTCACGGATGATTCTTTTATTATAAACGTAACTAAAAACGTTGGGTGATCACCTCTTTTTCTCACTCACGTTTTCCTTGGCTACTTTTGCCATGACGGACAACTAATTTAAGTTCTCCAGAATGCAGATATTGTAATGAAAATATGATTGAGTCAGAAAATACGAAAACAAGGGCTAAATTCTACGGCTTCACCGGTTTGATAAATGAAAAAGTTCGGGATTTGGATAGATATAGAAAAGATGTCAAGTATTCGCGGTGACTTGCATAAAGCCAGTATCGAGCAAATTCAGCGAACATTCGTAAACGAAATAAAATAAATGTGAATAGGGAAGACTGCATCGACATACAGGAAGACATGCCACAAGAAAGAGAATTGACTCTCTTTGAGTACATGCTTAGCGGATCAAGGAAAACTTTTAAGCGGCGGTGGACAGGTTTATTGGTGAAAACGAGGGAGAGATTGTAGAACTACGGGAACATACACGTTCTCCCCACCGACTATACAGTTATTTTAGTATCACGTAGGAATAACCTTCATAGTTTTGCATTCGCATTAGTCACGTGAGGGGCGATTCATACGGTTTTGAATTGAGGGAACCGGCATCGATATCCATCGAAACAACACATCCGAAAGAAGCACAAGATAATGGTACTAAATTAATATTCCGCTCCTCTAATGAAACGCGATCAAAATCGGTTGAAGATACCAAAATGGTACTTACAAGAATATCCATTCCGTCCACTGTATCCCGGCGAAATCCTAGAAATCCAAAAGAGGCATTGCCACTTCACAGCGTCCTCGCTATCCGAGCACAAGTATAAACACAAAGTATTCAAATAGCCGTTCCTTCCGCGGCGTAGAGCAGCAGTTTATGGAGTAGCGACACGTGCGACACTGGCTTCTTCTCTGCTCGTCTCACGAATCGTTAGTGTCGATGGGAGTGGCATTCATGAGCATTGTGCGACGGCAGTTAGGGTTCGGCAGCGGGGGGGCGAGGGGCCTCTGGCGTAGGTGGGCTTACAAGACGGAAGTGAACGTTCTGTGACTGGCACAGTTTTGCCAATACCGTAATGCGCGCGAATATGTAGACATTTTGAGACATTGCAAGTTTAATAATGCGTTCAAATTTTATTCGTACCATTATTAATAATCTTAATACGCACTCATGTGGGATGATGGATGAAGAATACGATGGAATGAAAAGTTATTTTATTGTGATTTCAGGAGTTTTTCATTGTTTTCTCGCTCGTTCAATTTTCCTCGTAGAAAAGACGGATTATAGACAACATTCGGCAACATACTATGAAACTGAAATTTTATTTAATACTCAATCAGAGTATTAAATAAAAAATAATAATGCTTACCACCTAGGAGACCTTACAGTATTTCAGGAATCGTCCAGAATATAATTAATTACACATATAGGAATAAGTTTCTACAGTACATATGATCAAGTGGCATAATATATTCTCATATTCATTATTCATTCATAAATATACATACATTCATAAAGCATATTACATAATCATTCAGAACAAGTATAAATAGACTTCATTTAGGTATTCAGCTACTGTATAGTATAGCTCTTTACGTAATAAATTCTTTAGGTTTGATTCAAAGGAATCGAGAGATTTTATGGACTTTATGTTTTCCACTAACTTATTGTATAATCTGATGGCTATTTAATTAGGGCCAGTTTTCACAGCATTAGCTCTGATTGAGTTAGATGAAATATGATCGCTTGGGATTTAATGGATAAAAAGTATGAACATAGGTTCAGTATTTGCGATTTTGCCTGATGGTTTAATTGTTGCTTTTACCAACGGCATCTTCAGAGACCAAATGTAAGATGTTGAGTTGAATATTGCGAGAGATAATCACCGCTGAGCGATCGCTTAGAATCATAGTGGGGGTGGCTGGTTTCTTCAGTTAATTTTCTAAGTACAATATAGGATTAGAAGTCATGACACGTTAATAGGATCTCTTTCCCCTGATATATGCAATTATTACATGATCCTTCGTATACATATACCATCACTACCTTATTCAGGCAGTTGAAAATTACTCTTGCCCATAGATTTTTACCATTGATGACTAATTGGCAGTCAGCTGTAATCTTTGGTCAACTAAAGGGGCATATGCCTTCTTAGTTTAGTTCCTAGTTTAAATATCCTCCAAAAGAAAGTCCGGAATCCGAGCTTTGATGCACTACCGTCTTTGTAGTCTCCCGGAAATTTAATAGGAAGACTTACGATGAACGTGGGAGTGATTCGATTCAAGGCTCTTCATGATTTATACCCAAAAGCAATCGTTACCGATAAAAACTGCACGTGGATTCTGATTTGGATCAGGATGGATTGCATCATCAGCAAGGATCAACAATCCGAAGATTGATTATTTGCAACCCTGTATGCCATCCATTCCTTGCCAAAATCTCCATTCCCTTATTATCTTTTATATTATCTTTTAATTATCTTATTTATACTACTGCTTCCTTTGCGATTCTCTCTTTCTTGGCTTCCTTAAATGCCCAATCCAGAAAAAGATCGAGCTTAAATATGTCTCATAGTATTCTTCATTTTTTCTCAAGATTTTCAAAGAATTTTCTCTTCTTTTTGTATGACTTCTTCAGTAATAACTCCTTCCATTTCAGATCCGTCATTCTTTCTTAAAATACGTTTTCAAGGGCTCTATTTTTCTCATCCTTGCACATTTACATCCCTTTCCATTTGCTTTAATACCCTGCCAGCCACTAAGCATGGTATGAAAACACCGAACTCCCTAATTAGTCTATTCCGAGCTCGCTAAAATATCGCCATAATATCGTTATAATATCTGTCCATGCTTCGGAGACGCTAGGTGGGATGATACGGAATATGTTGCTATAAAACTATAGTTTAGGAAATTCCTGTTTGATTTCTTTTGAGTTCATCACTAGAGTATATAACCTGGAAACGTCATGAAGGTTATACGAAGGTGGTCTGAAAAGTTTCCGACCACAGATTTTTCAGAAATCTTCAGAAAATTTTCAGAATTTTTCAGAAAACATGTCGAGAAATGGCGAAATGTCAGAAACTTTTCATTTTCATTAAGTTTACAATGATTACAAGCATTTTTACTGTTAAAGAGTATCGGAAATGAAAGAGGCGGATGCCCGTAATAAGTTTTCTGCATTCCAGATAAATCGTATCAATACTTATAAAAATAAAATTATATTATATGTAACGACTTTATTCGGACGAGACTAATTAGTCTCTTCCTACATCTAACCCTCCGTCCTCTAAAATTCTAAGGAAACAGAGATCTTGAAAGCTCGAAACAAAATGCACAAGACAACTTTGTGGCTTTAAAAACCTAAGTTAATGCTTAGGAAAATATACACCAAAGCAGGGAAAAACTCGCAAAAATGAAGGTGTGAAAAACCTGCGAAGTCTACAGATATTTAACTAAATTATAATGAAAAAGTACGGTTAAGATAGAAATAGCAATACAGCTGCACTTTACATAGCTGGTAAAATAGAAATACGTTTCCATAAAAATAAAGAGAAAAGAAGCATTATGTTACACTGAAATTTAGGTTACAAAATAGGTCAGCATAAAAACAGCAGTAATTACCATATAGATCATTTGAAATGTTTAAATGATAATTAAATAAGTACCGCCGTTATTCGTTCGTATTTTCGTATACTGCGGAGCAGGTGCATCACGTTGTTGGCAAACGAAGACAATGTTACTACTAACCAATAATTGATGCAGCCCTCGTGCGATGTATTTCTCAATCTTCGGCGATTAAAATTTCAATCTTTTAGGGTTTAATTGTAATTATGAATACAGAAAAACCTCGCTTTTACTCTCATCAATTAAATTGGAGTAGTTCTTTATACGAGAATATTCGTACTAGTCCTCATCGAGTCAACGAACAATTGATTTCGATTTATCACCTATTGCCCGTTTTTTTCCATCTTACTTCACCCACTCTCAAGAATCTCATTCAGGGATTTCCCATGTTTGTTAGTAGAGACTGCAACGGCTGAGTCAACGCTCACGCCTCCAGCAGATTCCCGAGGAATTTAAATTTATAAGTACTTCTCCAACCAAGGTCTTAATAACTACACAACGCACCCCATTCTCGCAAGGCAACATCATCACAGTGACATGGCGATGTATAAATATCAATCCGTAAGGTTTGGAAGAAAGAATAAATCGCAGATTAAAATCTTATGAAACCCCGACCTTTCATTACATGAGATATACATAATAAGAGCAGTGTTAGTCGATCTTCAGTCTTTCACGGCACGTATCAAATCAATCGCGGTAGAAAAAATCTGTAAGCACATTAGTTTAAGTGAATTTTAATTAAAAAATGACATTGACAAATATGTCAGCTGTGTAGTTTCTATACTCTGCAGTATCCAATACCGAAATAAATTAACAAAATTATGTTTTTTTAAACAGTGTCGTGGGTGACTAGTTCCTAATAATAGCAATACTTTTCAGTAAAAATGTAATCTTGGGTCTGTTCTCATTGCTTCTAGGGAGAAATAAGAAGAAAATATTTCAACGACATAATATCCCAATAAAGGACGAAATATTTCGTTAAGTAATCGGTAAATATGATATACAATTAGAATAATCTTACCTTTGGATATACAGTGGTAAACTTAGAGAATATCGATGGCTCATCGGTCGCAAAGCTATGATTTAGAATAGGGTTGCCCAACATTCGATAAATTTTAGAAAGGCCACCAATCTTCTGGATTTCGGTCTCATATACTTTTATCTTACGTAACATGCCGAAGACCTTATACAATCATGCATACACTAGTTTGGATAGGACATTATTTTCGTACTGGATAGATTGTTAATCCGTTTCTTTGCATAGTTTTAATGATAAGGGAAAGAGGGGTAAGTTGACGAAATTGCGAATTTTGCCCCAAATATCATAGAGACAGGAGTAGCTGAATGTCTCATGTTTTAACGTGTTGAAACTTGAAATATTGGAAGGGGAACAGTCCCTGCGGTAGAGACTGAGAGAGAGTAAGAAGAGGGAGTTAATTTTTGCGTCTGCTGGTATAATAGTTCAACTAGGTTATGCGGTCATCCTGTTGAACATTAAAAATATGTATACTTTGCTGCCTGTACGTTTCAGTAACTTGGTGGTTGTAGTAGTCGACGTAATTATTATATTATTGCTGTCATTATGCATTTTCACAGCGTTAAGGGAAAATTCAGATGTTACTGTGGGAGTAAAATGTCAAACGAAAAACAGCGTGATGTTGGAGTTCATCTTACCTCACAGTGAAGAGAATAAAGTAAGAAAGTGAACTCTAGACAAAATAGTTCCTAATAATAGAAATCGGATGAAAAGTCATTTGTAAAAGGTAGCAGCATGTCTCTCTTGTAAAAAATTATGTAATTTTTCCTTTATTCATCATTATCATTTTATTATTATTTCAAAAACCGTTGGAGTTATCTCATTACGATATTTCCAGCATTGAAAATTTGTCAAACCTTACGGACCTACATTCATATTACATTATTGTATGTACCATTTCACTTCCGATGTAGGCTACAAAATTTTCAAAATAAAAGCACGAATACTGCCAGAGAATGTTACTTTTAAGCGAAGTTAGGATAGCTAGGGTAAAAAAATCGGAGTCAGCTAGGGAATATTGGATACAGTGTCGGGATTGTGTTGCGTGTAATGAAAAATAGTGATATGAAAATGATAAAAATGCTTAATTTATGAAGTCTGTGGACACTTTTTATGTGGTTTGTGTTCAATTTCAGTTAACTCGTCAGGTGGGGTAAGTTGACGGAAACGCAACTTATACTTAAATATCTTACAGCCAGGACGGTATTTGAGTTTTCATATCAAAACTTGGCATCTTGCTAACAAGTTACCATAATATGTCACTGCACAAAATTATGCATAGATAAAATGAAATGGTTTTAACAGTATTTTCCTTAACGTCGCCAACTTTCCCCTCTTTCCCCTAAGTATCAAAGGTGGCCATCGGATAGATCATGATAGACTTATAACTCGTCGGTGAGATGTTAGGTGGATCAAGATTGTTGATCGAGAAGATTCTTCATTTTCGAATAAATTCAATAACTTCAATATTTAAATTAACTACGCATCTGCGTAATTAAATCGATTGTAGAGTGCCTTAGGTTTAACCAGATGCGGAAGAAGGCTCCAAATTGCGAATACTCATTTTGGTTTCTATAAATAAATGCTTAATTTTGTTTCTCTAAGTCGATTGCGGTCGAAAGATTAGCTTCGAAGTCGATCGTGGTGATAAGTTAGTCAAACTGTATATATGTCATACTAACCATACCAAAATATCCATACGATTAAGTAATTAATATGATTTGCTTGAAGTCAAAAATTTTTGCGCAAAAAAAGAAAATCCAAAATAGTAATGTGAAAATAAGTAATACTTGTACGAGAGAACTGAAATCAAACATAGTAAGTCCTCATTGATCCACGTGTTTGATGAAATCTCTAAAATGGCTCTCGGGTCGAAAGTATTAGACGATCCTTGCGTGTATGTTACAGAGACATGTAGAAGAAAGGCCCCCTGATAGCCAAGAAGGCAGCGCATTAGCTTTTGGCGGAAGCGGTACCGCGTTCGATTCACGCTCGGAGCTCCTATACGAAATGATCTAAGCTGTTGAAACACTTTTCAACAATGCTATTACAATTCGAGTAGAATAAGCTTGATTTTGCAAGCATTCGAATGAATTTCCTCTACATGGGGCCGAGCAAAAGGGGAAATCAGTGGATGCCTAACATATTGGCCCCGAGTTTGAGATGGCCACAATTTACGAGGTAACTGCTATATTTTGCAGGAGAGAGATAATGTATATCTAAGAAGGTTTTGTTATGACCAATATTGTTGTTCATTAAAAATTATTTATCACATAATTAGAGGAAGCAGAGATGTAAGCTGTCTCGAGTTCGACTTGCAGTGAGAGACCGTAGGTACCAAATAACATTTTAAGTCGAGGACTTTAAAGTAACTACTACAGAGAAGAGGGTTTACTATGCATTTACTTCCATATTCCCTTAAGTAAATATCCGACACTGACCCCACACGTGCGGCGGTGCAGTGCAATCCTTTAAGCGCCAGAGATTTGCAAATCCACAATTTATCCGACCCGCGAATATCTGCACGAAGAGTTACGCGTTTACTGGGATGAATGATCCTGAGGATGTGTGTATTGAGGATACGTACATGGAAATTCGTGTTTAAAATAAAATCCGTGCGGATCCACGTATGGGATATATAGTTAACAATGATGATACTTTGATCTTAAGAGTCCAAAAGAAACAAAAATGAAGGGAAAATATTTACAACACTCAAGAAAAAGCCGTAAAATAAATACTAAACTAAGTAATATAAATAACCCCGCAGTTTCCTTTAAAATTTATTTCGGTTGTTTTGATTGTTAAAGAGATTGTTTAATTGATGGTTAAGAAAACAATTTTTACTGAACAAGTTCTGCAAGATCCATGTGGATGTGTGTGACCTTCGTCATAAAAGTTCATTGACATGGATCAGCTGACAGTCCCTTTATCGCTTGCAATCAAGCATTGCCTTCGTATAGTACTGGTTGTCTAATTCACAGGATAGTGATTATGTAATACTACTCTGCATGTAAGCAATTAAAAATGTTAAGGAATATGGAAGAGTAGAGAGCTGTGAATGGCTGAAACAAACAAACGCAAGGTATGGTTACTTGAAGAAGAACAACAATGAAAGAAATCATCAGAAATAATATAATAGTGGCATCTGAGGTAATATAAAATTAAAGGAACACTATCAATAGTAACAGCCATAACTTTGTGAAATTCCATTACTGGACTAATAAAACATTTCATATTAAATTACACACCTCCACACATGACTGGTTTCAACTGATAAGGTCGTGTGCAGTGTGTGATTAAAGCTGTGGAATTTAACATGAAGTTTTTTATTTGTCCATTAAAAGAATACTGTTATTGTGGAGTTAAAAGTCAAATATTTTTCTGCAAAGAGCAGCAATTGTGGAGTTTCATATTAGTTGATTTTTAAAATATACCCTTCCTGTTTTTATGCTGCATCTTCTATTGGTTTTATCATCAGTGAGGTGACAGCTTTCAAGTTTTCCATTGAGTTAAACCTTAAAATTTTAAATTTAATTGGGGATGATGAAATTTGAACCTTATGTATAGAAAGGAAGGTTGTAGGTGCTAGGTGTAAGCACTGTTCAAATGGTACCAACAAAAGATGTCACATAAACATAGGACTTACATCATTTCCTCTTTAAGTTAACTTAAAAAGAAACGAGTCTTTTCTCAAACTAACATCTTCAATATGTATGGACTGCAATTGATATTTATTGATGTTTTTCAAAATGCAGGATTCAGTTGCCTTAATATATTCAGTGAGGAAAAATGCATATCTGGTTGAAAAACCAAGTAATTAGTCACTTGTTATTGCTTTTGAATTAAAAAATGTTCATGCTCTTCTCTGTTTTCCTGTTTCTCTCTTTAGCACTACACTTCTGATTTGCTATAGTACTCAGTTCCGTGTTGTTGGAAAATATTCTGTAGGGAGGTGAATATTGATAAAAATTTCATCTTAAAAATAGATTAAACTCCACCTTTTCACCTTAAAAATAATTGTTTAAAATCAAAAGGTAAAAATTCATAAGGGAGTAATAAGTTCATCTTTTATACATGATTTAAAATTTTATTACCAAATAAGAATGGGAAATACTGTCCTATATACATGTATTAAAAGTTACAGTTTAAGGAATCCAAAAACTATATAAATTGAAATTATTTACCTGAATCACTTTACTGCCTTTTCTTCACAACACTTATATTTTTAGCAAAAGCTTGAAGTCGTTTCTCTAGAGATATAGAGGGATATAGTCTTTCACTCTTATTTATCAATGGCTAGTATGTAGGCACTAAATGTCTCTCCAAGTACTAGAATTAACTGCATGTTTTCCTTCATATTCAAAGTTTCCATACCCATGAAAATATTGGTAAAATAACAATTTAGGAAATGAGTGTCATGGATCAGAACAGAAAAGTCAGTCTTTCAGCATTTGTTAGAGGTGATATAAAGTGCGGTTTATAAATTCATATGTGATATATTTTATGCAAAAATAATATTATAATCAATATTTTCTTAGATTTTGATTTGTTTTAAAATGTAATACCATGCATGTTAGGATGTAAGTTACATAGGATTAAATGTTTAATATTTTCATCCACTCACTAAGTCAAAGTTGATCATATTATTGCCTTTGGTTGGATGTTTGACTATATTTACAGCTTGGCATGCTGTTTTATTTCATGCAATCAGGGTCATCCAGACAAAATAAGCAAATCAAAATATTGCAAAATGTTTGGGAGAAGATCTTGATTATCAAGAAAATATTCTTATTATTTTGCCTTGGCCGATGACAAAAATCATGAGTGATCAACACATTATGTCAATATTCAATCAATAGGGAAACACTAGGCCACATATTATCAGTCAAAAATAATAATTATATTACAATAAGTGAGAGTGACTTAAGGAATTTTTTTGATGATAGCTGTTAGAAAAGAGGGAAAAAATAGAGTCGAAAGAATGGAAATGGTAAACTAGGATGAAAATTACTTCAACTTCAGAATCTTGAAGATACTTGTAAACCTTCTGTATTTCAAAGAAAAGTGTTGCAGATGTGGCAGTGTTTTTCCTATTTGTTGATTTTTAAAAATTTGTCAAACCCTCAGCAAATATGTTCCATTTCCAGAAATTTTTATTGGGTGTTCATTAAGCAATACCATTTCATAATCTATCTAAATGGTAAGAATTTCGTATAAACTAGAGTACTGAGGGTTCAGAAAACACTCCCTGCTTGGGGCACCAAAATAACTTCCTTCATGCAACATCCTTCAGTCACTTGTGTCTCAAAATAGGAACACTCAATACTCTCAATTGTATTAAGAGAGTCTTCATGATCAAATTTCATAGTCTGTGCACATTTTTTTGTGATAGGATGATGCTTAGGAAGGACCATTCTTATTTCCTTTTCATTTCACTTTCTTGAACAGACTCTCATCACACTCCTGTGAACTGTGAAATCCAAGAACCATGCTTAGCAATATCAGTAAAGATAATAAAGTTATTTGCATCACATGTTAGCTTTCCTGATGCCACTAAGGATGTGCTGACTACCCCTCGTACAAACCATTTTGTACCTCCCCATTGATCATCTGGCAGTGGAATCATAAAGCCTCCACCACTGTCTCCATTGCATGGTGCTGAGCCTAAAAGTGGAATAATGCAATGAAAGGCATAACTTAAATTGGTGCGATTCAAGATTTGGGAGCATTTGCTCATGTAGTAGAGAGTACTGATAATCATTGAGAAAAGTAAGAAAAAGAAAACAAATAGAAATAAACACACTAATGAAAATAGACACACAGCTATAGAGATGACTTATGCTACCCTAAGATGACAAGATATCACAGGAGTTTCTTATTGCTTAAGGTGATTTTATATAGCTTAAGATTCCATTTTGAAAAGGTACGTATTTAAAACAAACTTAACATTATTTCTGCATTTTTGTGAATGCTATGCAAATATATGGATATTGTTTGCCTTTTCTTTCTCTAGAGCTTCTATTGTAGAGGAAAAATTTCCTGATTTGAAATACTTAGCACTAAGTTACTGAGTTGAATACTTATAAATATTTCCTGATATGTTGTTTCACAATTAAACTGAAAATACAAACAGAATTGAGTATCTGGTATGTAGTCAAGTGGAATTGATATTCTACTGTTTGTTATTGCAATCACTCAGGCTCCTTACCATTCCTATAACCTGCACAAAATGTGCGGGTAGAAGTTAATATTGTGTAGCTCTGACCAGATCTTAAGCATTCTTCTTGAGAAACAATTGGCATCTTTACTGTTTTTGGTACTGAAGATGAAAGTCTGTTATTTTCATCTAATCCCCATCCAGCAACCTGAAATAATCAAAAGTAAATTTAGGGTTAATTACATAGATAGATAAAATAACTTCCATAAGCCTCATAACTTTCTTTAAGAGACTATTTATACAAATAATTTTTAATTAATTATTTATACAAATAATTTTATATAATTTAAATTTGTTATTAGAATAAAACCAACTTTTAGATTATACTTTTACTATTAATTTTAAATTATATTTACTTTTATTTCATATGAATCTATTGAATAATGCTAAATTTACCCTTCTACCCAATGTATTATATCTATGTAACCTTGGTGGCTAACTGCTAAGATACAAATTTATCAAGAAAAAAATATTGTAAAAAATATAATAGAAAATATAATAATATATATTTTTCCATACTAATGGCATTCACTTTACTTTAGAAATGAGCACAAAGTTTGCTTTTTCAAAACACAAATACATAAATTTTTATTTAACTTCTAATTTTGTATTTGATCAATATTTATTTTAATTTATCATTGTTAATTGTATTCATTCCAAGATTCAATCCTTTCCATTGCATTATTAAGAATTTTTTATGTGGAATGCTCTATTCCTTTGGGACTGTTAGTAAGTCATTAAATTTAGATAATTATTCATTAATTATGTGTGGTTGGTGTTGATTCCTCAAACAATGCTTTAGCTGTAAGTTACACAAATTTAGTTTAGCAGACCCTTCCTTAAGGTTTTTTGGGGTTGCATACATTATTATCTTTAGAAATGACACTTTAAGTTAACCGGAAATTACATTCCAGTCCAGTGAAATGTTTATAGCATCAGATATAGACATTTTCAATTCTTTGGATAAAAGAGTAACATTTCGGACCCTTTTCAGTTAGCTTCAGTGTTAACTGCCTTGGTTATTTTTTTTACTAACCTTCTAGTAATCCAATAGAATCTCTGGCAGTGACTCTGCACCCACCTCACCAGTGAATGCAAAGTCACTGCCAGTGCATTCTCTGAATAAGAATTTACTAAACTGAAGGACTCCTGACTATTACTTAAAGTCTTCTGGGGTTTGTTATAATAAGTTCTGACTACTCACCCCCAATCCAACAATACTATAACTCAATTCAAAAGTAAATACAGTTTGTTGTTGACTTAATTATATTAAGAACTTTTTAAATGAAGGACTTATGTCCTATTCTATATGATTTTAGGCATCAAAATCTTAATAGCTCCATGACCTTTCTCACAACATAATTCTGTATAGAATGAAAAATTATCAATATCATCTGCTTTTGGCATTTGGGAAAATATAACTGATTCTCAGAATTCAAATCAGATGTTTATCTTGAAAGGCAGATATATGAGACATTTTATTTGGTAATTTTGGTCTTTCAAAATTGAACTTCTCTAAGGAGTGTGAATGTTTGATATTTTAAGATTGCCAATTTTATAAGAAAAAACTAATATTTCATCAACTCAATGGGTTATTATTCTTCTCCATCCATTATGAAATCCTGAGTTTATTAATAAGAGAAAATTGATTCATTTAAATGACTGAATATCACTTACTACTCCAAGTTTACCAACCACAGACTCTAAGTCTGGCTTTTGTGAAGGCCATATGCAAGCTGGCTGGATATAGGGGCTGAACTCAGCTCTAATTGATAATTCCAGCATGGCAATATCAGCATCTGCACTTTTTTTGTACTCAGGATGTGCATAAACATTCTTCACTTCACTCGTTTGTGCTCCATCCTCGGACCATTTGTTGAGATTAAACTTTCCTAAGTAAAGAAGTATTTTATCTGCTGATAGTGGTGTGCCTCCATATTCTGTGCAATGAGCAGCTGAAATTAAATTTTAAAACTTGATTTTATTAAAGTAATCAATCTATATCAAGGCATTGATTATTAGTTCTAAACAAAATGCAAAGAAGTAAAGTATCTTTCTTGCAGAAAGTATTATTTTTGTCATTTGGGTTTTACCTTGGATTATTCTGAAATATCTGTATTCTTAGGGGGAAAAGATAATGAGAAAAATTCATAAACAATAATTAATTATGCTATCAAACTAGCTAAATTTTATCTACCTGTGAGAACATAGTATCTGCTAACCAATGTCCCTCCACAGTTATACTTAATGCCTACTCCATCATTTATATTGTGAAATAGAGCAACCATCCATGGCCATTCACCCCTCTTTGCCACTGCTTCTCCATTGACAACCAAGAAGTTACTCGTCAATGGTTTGCCACATTTGCCTATAAATATGACAAATATGTTTTATTTTGATTGGAAAATAATTTAAGTTAAATGTATAATGTATTAATGTATCTTTCATGCTGTGAAACTGTTCATGGAAAAAATGAATGCCAATGAATATTGTTAACAAGAGAATGAGATAATTAGATATGTCTGAAGGCAGTATATGAATATTAAATAAAAGATAGTAATAATATATACCTTCAGATCCTTGAGAACTGGCTGAAATACTTGGCCTGTTATTGACTGGTGCTGGTGTCGTTTGCTGGTTGTAGACAATAGGAGAGGTAGTGGTGGTGCTTGGCGTGATAATTACTTGAGAATTAAAACCAGCATTCTCAGGATTAGAGACAGGAAAGTTGTTGGTTGGTGTTTCAACTGGCCGAATGAATGGCTGTGGCTCTTGGGGTTGAACTTGAGTAATTACATTTGGTCGACTTCCAGAATTGAGAGGAATCGAATAAGGGAAAAACTTGTGATTTAAGTTGATGGTAGTTGTAACACGCCCTGGCATTTGAGCTAAAAATCAAGGGAATTTATCCAAATAAGTCAACAACTATCATCAGATGTAAATGGTGTGATTATCCTACAATAGGAAAAAATCTTAACATAATAGTTCCTTACAAGCTACAATGCAGCAAATTAAACCATTTTTATAGAGAGGGCACATCTTTAAATTACCTCTCAGAGTGCATCTACACTTGGAAACTTTTTTGTCTAGATTCAATGTATGTACAACATGAACTATTTTTATATGTATCTAGACTAAAGGTGGCCTACCTTTTATATTTAATGAGGCAGTTATTTCATTATTATCTTGATACCCCATACTATGATGTGCAATAAATTTACAAAATGTGCCATAAAATATCTATAAACTATAATAATTGAAACATTATATCTGGATCAATGAGAACAAGTAATCGATTGTAATTCTATTCGCAATAGAATTAGATTTAAAGCAACCTTTTCTTACCAATAGTTCCTGAACATATTATATTGTTGTTCACAGCTATGTTCATTACAAAAGGTAGTGGCTGAGTGAGAGGAAAGAGTACTTGATAATTTATGGGGTTGTTTGGATTTCCATTTCTAATTTTCTGCCATACCATCTCACTGGATTCTGCCAATTGCAATTTTCCAACATATCTCTGCAAAAGTTTCAGTTTATCATAAAATATCAGAATTAGCATCACATCTTTACATGGAAACATAGTTTAGATGAAACATATTTTAGACAACATAGTTTTCATGGAAAATTTATACCTACTTTTATTATAAGAGTTAAGCTACAAGTAGTTTTCTATTACATTAAACAAATCAGAGAGTATGTTGAAAACCTTTCATAGTCATTAGCTTAAATGACTCTTGTTTTGAATAAAGCTTAACTAGAATTGCTATTATTACTGAAAAACTCTTCTAGTTGTTAACTGTTTGTTCGCAAAGTTTTTACTGAATAATCAGGTTTTTGCACATAAGAGCTCTTCAGCCCAAAAAATGAGCTCAAAATAGTCATGTGAAAATGCAAAATAATGTTAGTGCAATGCAAGGGAAATTCATAGGCACATGTGCTTGATGAAATGTCTAGTGGGAGTCATCTGACCAAAAAGATTTGGACAACCCTTGTTTCCTGATTGTTGAATGATCTCATGGAGGAATGTTGAGGGAAGTCTGTAAGAATGTGTGGATATGATATATGCTATATTAAACTGTATTTACCAGTGTAAAAGACCCGCTTTGTTTACATTTTCACAAGAAAATCTACCCGCTTCTTACATGAACAAGAAGGTCCAGATATCCATTTTTTTCCATTTGAAGCCATCTCCTACATATTGAGCAACAATTTTGAATTACTTTCTAATAATTCTAGCGACAAAAAGAGAACCGTGAAATTTTTTGAGAATTTTTTTAGGAAATACTTTTATGAATGAAAGAAATTAATTGTATAACAATTCAAAACTACCCTTCCGGAAGCCCGGATTTGATTGAGGCAATTTGCCGTCATTTTAAAGAGTCAAAACATAAATCAATTTGATTTCACAGCCGCAATTATTGAGTGTCATCCAAATTCCTCTCGAATATTCCATTTCAAATGGGAGCGCATCTAATTTGCCAAGGATTAATATGAACTGTATTTATGTATATCTTATGCTTCTAATTCGTGATGATTACTCCGAGCCTACGTATAGCGGAATACCCTAAAATCATTGTGGAAGGACTACAGTAGTCTTTTCATGCCCTAAATAATTGAATGAAACCTCAACTCACCGATGGCAAAGAAGTTGGCAAAGCTAGTTGAACATCAAGATATATTGGTGTCATCTTCCCACTGGAATCCGTTCCATAAGTTGGTGAAATAGATATTTGCCCATACCACCCATTAGATCCATACTTGTACTGGAATGTATTTGGACAAGGGGTGGATGGAGCCTGATTTGAGGAGAAGGATTGGACTACAGGAGCTGTTTGTCTCCTCGATACCAGTGCTGTGTACACTTGAATTTGTCCATTTACTGGAATGCAGGAGATTTGAAGAAGTGTAAAGGTGGAAAACAGCCACAGAAACATGTTGATCAACACCTGAAAATAGTAGAGAAGCTTTTAGGAGCCTATAACAAAAATCTTTCGTCGGTACCTTGTTGCTTCATTATTTCAGGACCGGCATAAGGTATTTAGGCTCATTCGACAGAAAGATCTTGATGAGACCCCGCAAATGTGAGAAACATACGTGAACACTTTCCAATGAATTTAATTTTTAAAACCTAAAGATATCAGTTTATTAAACTGAGATCTACGTATATGGTACATGAAATATATTATTTTCAAGCCTAATTATACCTACTAATAGATCTGTAAAGCTTATAAAATCCCGAAAGACATCATACAAAAATACAGGATAGCCTAAAAAAAAACAAATATTAAAATTTAATAAAATATATCCATAAATTGTCTCATAAATTCAAAATCTGAATAACTTATGACAAAAACTCAATTACCAAATCCAATCGAAATGAAAATGGCTTCGTTTACTATATTTTCGTTCTAGATTCGTATCCAATCGGCAAATTTATTGATAAATTCTTTCCAATCCAATTTAACAAGTAGTCATTTTCGTTTGAAATGACTCCTGATGTGGGACGCGGAAGTCGTCGTAAACTTGTTGTAATCTTTCTTCCCTACTGCTAGCTCAACTGTATTACGCCGTTTTCAAACGGTTATTTTTCAGTATTCATTACAGTATTTGTAGTAGCAAATAAACATGGCAGTAAGCTTGGATTTTGTTTCCATGCCGTTTCACAAGTATTTGGTTGGTTTTACCATGCTTAGCTACCGAGAACTACCGTTGCGTTATTCCATTTTTGAATACCATCGCCTCAAGTGAAACATTTTCGTGCAGAAAGCAGTTAGGCGAGCATTCCTCTAAATTATTTGGATGAGCGCCTGTTTCACATGCAACGCAGATGGTCTTTGACTACGACTGATATATAATCCTAATAGTTTCGTAATTAAGACGTTTTAACGAGTATTTTATGAGGTGCCAAAGCGGCGGTTGCATAGGACTTAATGTTCACGAAATAGTATTTGCTTTACGGAAAACGGAGAGTTGACGGAGATCTATCATAACTAAGAGATCGTCAAGAGATGAGTTTCTCAATTTGCTTAATCTTCATTTCCTGTACCTGTTGTTAAATTTTATGCAATGGCGATTTTTCTTGTGGTCTAAGAATGGAAAAATCCACCGCTTTGCTTGAATTTAGTGCTAGATATTTAATTAAAATTACAGTTCCGAATCTTTGTAATGAAATCAAAAGCTTGAGGAAAATGCGACATCATCTCTTCTATTTAAGTAGCGAAAATAGTGATCGATCGGGAGTACAGTTGAACTTTGACTTCATTTTCCAATGTCGATTGTGAAGATAAAATATTTTCTTAAGCTTCTATTTCAAATAATCCTCTGCTGAACAACTAAATGGCGATACGTATCCAAATATTTTCAATTAAGTACGCACTATCTGATAAGGATCAGTGAAGGCAAAGAGGAGATTCATTGTTTGGTTGACATAGGCAAACATTAAGACTTATTTGTGAAGGGTCGCAGCTTCAAAGCTTTTGTTTCTGGGGTACTTTTCCGTTAAATACCCCTCCCCTCAATCTCTGTTGTGCTAAATCAAATGAATATAAATTATGTATTTTAAAAATAAAATGCAAATAATTAATGATATTTGTTTATTACTTTGTTTTTGTCCAATAACACTTAGATTATAGATAACACTGGGCATTGAACATTCTCTAAAATACTGAATTTCAAAATTCTACACGTAGTAGAAACTCGAGAAGATTTTTGAAAATCTCATCATGGATATTTTCCTTGATGCAATAATGATGTATAATAATGACATAATGTAAATAATAATATTGCAATCCCTTGTGGCTGTTCATCCATTGCCATAAAAACTTGCAAAAATGATTTAAAAATCATGGATTTATGTTTTCTTCACCCAAAGATAAGATCTCTGCGGAACTCTCCAGCACCGAAACTCTACTGAAAGAAATGGATATACCTACATAAGCAGATTTTCTGTTGAAAATTTTTTAAGGTGCAGAAGAAAGTATTCCTGTAGTAAGTTAAATAAATGTCCTACGGCTAAGATGCAGAAAAGAGGTGCCATTTATCGCAAATAGGAAAGTTAACATGAACGTTTTACTCAGCAGAAAGAGTGCAACAATTTGAAATTACGGAAAACGCATAAAGGACTATAATGATTCATCTAAATTTGTCGAACTAGGGAGGGGAAGCTTTTTAAGGCACACTAAACATAAAAAATATCTTTTTTCAATATGAAGTTAAAACTTATATATAAAAATGTACATTCCGATACTCGTCTCTATATATTCGCAACTCCTTATTCGCGAATGTTCGCATTTTTATTTCATTCCCATGATGGCTAAAAACTTAATTCACAGGTATTGATTTATCTTAATAGCAACGGGAATTGAATAGCAGTTGACTATGTGAGGACATATATAGATCAGGATAGAGTTCTGTAAAACTATAATCAATGGTGGAATTCGCAAATATCGATGGTTTTATTGTCATCCTTTTCTCATTGGCGCTGACATATATTTCAAAAATATTAATAGACACCTCACAAACACTTGAAGTTTCGCACTGATACTACTATCAAATTTTTCACCGCACTTAGACTACCTCTCGCGGAACAATAGTCTGTGGCAGCACACAGCTGGCTAGAAAGGTAAGCTTGAATTTTTCAAATTACTCGATGTAAATGACAAAAACATGTGGCCGAGGGATATACCGAGGATAAAATTCCTCAGACATGTGAAAGGGAGAAAAAATTGTTTGAAACAATAAGAGAGGGCCAAAATAATTGGGTAATTAATATGCTAAATCGATGTATAATCAAAAGAATCAATAAAATCAATGGAAACAAAATGAGGAAAGGAAAACTGGAAAAACTAAAAAGGGGAGATTAAAAATGTTTCGAATACACAATCAGATGAAAGAATAATCAAGGAAAATGGGGAAAAGAGTAGGGACTTCCAACGCTAACTCCACAGCACTCTTTAAGTATTAACTCGCACTTCTGGGCACACTTAATTTGTTCATTGGTTTCAGCTCCAACTCTAATCGATAGATGAAGGAAAGGCATACGGGATCGTCGCATTTTTATATCACAATTCCACGGTTCAGAAACAGTTCGGCGTAGAGCGGTTACGTTTTCCGACCGTAAATCCGAGCAGAGCTCGTACTGAGGTCGCATGGATATACAAGAAAATTTGCGCTCCTTGCCTCCGATGGCTCAAAAAAACAGCCTCGCAAAAGTAAATGCGACACCTTGGCAGCTTTCATTCGCGCCCACACCTCACGATTTCCTTACAATTCTGAGAACTCACCCAACACGGTTCTTCGGTGCGCGTGTCCTAACCTCGGAGTGAATTCATCGCTTGAGGTCAGTGGGAAGAGACTTCAGCCAGAAAACATCCTCCGAACCAAAAACGACGATACGCTCGCTCGCTTGGCCACCGTCAAACTGAAGAGATGTTCTCTTTGGCCGTGCAATCTCGGAGGGGGAAGGAAAGTGCCTGCTGGCGATTTCAATATTCTGACAGTGTTTCCGAGAGTGGCTTACACAGAAAAAAGAGCACTTAGCTTTTGTTTTTGTTCATACCGTACGCAATTCCTCCTCATAGTCAACATAAAAATAATAACACGTCGAACACAATGTGGCGTGTAAAATACTTCGTTGTAAGATAAGTCCATATTCAGACTATGCCCGGAAATGATTTAAAATGTAATAGTAAGAATTTTAAAAGAGCTTCAACGGCTAAGGTCATTTCACACATGCGGGAAGCCCACCGGGAATCAAAACCTGGGATTACTCCCAACAAAGGCGAGCAAGTCACCAACTAGGTTATCATGAAGTTACCCTTTTTTCTGCTTTCTCTGACTACGTGATAGGTAATTTTTAACAAATAAATGAAGGAAACAACAAACAAAACAAATTTTTATTACAATATTTTTAAAATAATCGAAAGATAAAGGGTGTAATCTTGTAAGTAAATTCGCAGTGTCGTTCGAATATAATATTTGAATAATATTCGGGTCTCATTTTTGAATGGTCAGTACTCATTCGCAGCAGTGAACGTCTTGTCAGCATGCTAAGTATAAATGCGAGTAGAAGCTCCCTGCATACTGCGAGCTTATCGGTGATAAATTTCAACCGATTCCACAAAATTCTCTCACATACAGATCCCATTTTAGGGTTACTGTAAGGCAAAAGGAACATCTTCTCAATAATCGATTCTCATGGGTTACATAACCTTCTTACAACGTTATGTTTATAATCCTCCGCTAATATTTCTATGAATTCTGTCATCATAGATTTTTATAAAAAATTATAGAATAAATTACTTAAGTATTCAACTGTTATAGACCTATATTTCCTACATTTCAATTTCAATGAAGTCTCCTATTTAGGATTAGCTACAGTCACATTAGAATATTTTTTCAGGTAAAAAGTAATATTTATTAAGATCATTCCAATATTATCGTTGTAATTATTGTAGGTTTAAAATTTAAACTAAAATATCTATAAATGGAAAGCAAATTCATTCTAAGAATCGGTGACAATCATTGTTTGCGATGAATCAATTCATGAAAAATTTTACTCAAAAATAATTATACAAAACTTTTTAGCAGATATGTGTTATTTTAATAAAACTTGAATACCTCAGCTGGAAATCAATTATCGGTTCTAAGGAAAGCTCTTAAACTGGGGTTCGTCTACCCACTGAGGAACCCCCAAAAATTGTACTATAACTGATTTGTTTGTGTAAAGACAATACGAGAAGATATCCATGCCTCATTCCATCATTGTACAACCAACATCAAGCGACCCTAGGTACCCCTAGGCAGTCCCATGCCTCAGGACGACCCTGTAGAAATTTGATAAATTAATGATGATTAAGCACTATTACAAATTACTATTTTACCGATTCCCAAAACTGACTAAGAAAAGGTGCGAGAACTTGGGTCAGCCCGGGGCGCGAGAAACTTTTGTTTGCTTTTAAAAATATGACTTTCAAAATAAGTAGATGAACACCCAATGATGCTATTATATAACTATAGTTTGCGAATAGAACATGACGCCAAAACTATATCTACTGAGGAATTGTATGAGTTGTTTAGCTTCATCTCTTAACGGAGACATTGTCATTTGTGCGCTGAATTGTAAGATATCACAATGAGGAGGTATTAGATATCATTTAAGATCAGATGAAAGAAGTAATAAGCAGAGCGAAAAGAATAAACAGTTGAAGAACATGAAATTGAGAGGATGTGAATTACTTGCGGATATTTGCAATTATAGTAATGAAAAGACCTATAATTTTATTGGACCATAAAATGAATTTGAGTAAGTGTAGAATACTGAAAACCAGGTCTTCAAATTAAATGTAAATATCGACATCGTGAGAGCTCTGAAATTAAATTCACGCAGAGGAAAGTCGGGTAATATCGGACGGTTAAGCTCTCCTGCTATTTTTGATATGTTAATGGCTTAAACGGTCTACATTAATACGGAAGCATACATATATATTTATTATATAAACACACAGTAGCATTTATCTCAATGGTGATATTTTTAACCTTCCCTTAGGCACTCGAAGAAGACCTTACTTTTGACGTGAAAAGAACTTGGAGGCTAATATCGGACATGATGTAATGTTTAAAAAATCTGTTTTCAGTAACCAAAACAAACTTTTATTACTGTAAATGCATAACTATAATGTATAGCGTTATTGGCTATTGTTTTTATTCAAATGAAAAAAAAGTTAGTCTTATTAAACTATTGCTATGTAAAACACCAATATTTCCCTAATTTATAATAAAATTTCCTGCCTTTCTTTTTATTCCATTGAATCTGTGTTTTATTTTAGGCAAGTCAGCAAATTCGCGGGCAATTTTCATGAACTCGTCTCTGTTTCATGGCATTAGCTGATGATGCAAAATTTTGAGATGATCACACAATACGAGGGCTGTTCAAAAAGTTCCCGAACTTTATTTATTACAGCACAAATATTTCACTTACAAATTATTGCTCCGAATCTCCTTCAAAGTACTCCCCACCCCAACGTATACACTTATCCAAATGGTATTTCCACTATTTAAAACAGTCTTGGGACGCTTTTTTCGGACTGTTCATAAGCTCCTCCGTCGAATTTTTCTTTATTTCTCGAATGGTGGCAAATCTTTTTCCTTTGAGCGGGGTTTTTAGCTTAGAAAATAGGAAAATGTCACATGGAGCCAGGCTTGGTGAATAGGGTGGTTGAAGAAGCACAGTGGTCTTATTTTTGGCTGAAAAGTCACGAGTTGCTCATCTTGCTCCTGGTCTGCTGTCATCAGGCGAGGCATGAATTTGTCCTCGACTCGATGCATCCTCAATTTTTTTAGTTAGGATTTCGTAGTAGAACCAATCAGGATGCCACACTCTTCTGCAAGCTTCCTGACAATCAAACATTAATTTGCACGATCGAGATCGTTCATTTTTTCGATGTGGGGGTCATCTGTGGACGTTGATGGTCTTCCGGAACGCTGGTCGTCTCCCACTGATTGCCGCCCGTCTTTGAACCGTATTAACCACTCATAACACGCGGTATGTTTCATAGCATACTCACCAATAGCCTTGGTAATCAACTCAAAAGTTTCCGTGAAAGATTTGCCCAGTTTCACGCAGAATTTTTCAGAAGAACGCTGCTCCTTCAAAGAGCTCATTTCCGCGGACCCGATTTTTCGCCGCACTCTACGATCATCTGTTCACATAAACATCCGTAACTAATGAACAAATCAAGATATCGACAAAGTGATTGAAGGTGGTTATTTGAGAAGCTTTCGCGGATACAACGCCTACAGGCAGATTAAAAAATAACCAACTGGAGGCACACTATAAAAAAAGTTCGGGAACTTTTTGAACAGACCTCGTACCTGTTCCTGCTCATCGTTAATTATTCTATCAATCATCTTTCATATTTCCCAAATCATCTGTACTTCTTTCCCATCTGAGAATTTCTTGAACTGGTCGGCAAGAGTGCTTCTCCGCGCTGAAAAAAGCTCAGATTCCTCTCTAATTGACATATCCTTCAGTCTAATCTTTCCAATTACCAGTTCCATATTCTCCTTTTGCCTAAAATGCCTTCCTCATTTTGCCTGTATAACGGAAAAATATCGTCATAATTCGTTTTTATTTACGCAAAATTGTTGTCCTGTATAATCCTCCAAGATGTCCGATATAAGCCGACTGAAACTACACAGATGTTTGGCTGTCAGATATGATCAGATTTAAAGCGGAGAATGTGCAAATAATGATTGCTATTTGTTACCCACACATTAAAAAGTGATTCAACTACGTCTAGTAGAATAAAGCACTCCAAAATTATGTACGTGCAAAAAAAGACTCCAAAAAGAAAAAAGTATACTTTCACATGTCGGAACAATAAGATCCAATATAGCATAAGCGTTCTTCTACTAGTTTCTTGTAGTGAGTAACGCAACAGGATCTTCTGCAAAGGCAAAAGAGCCGAAAAACCACTTGTCCGATACAATCTGCCGTCCATTATTACCCGACTCTCCCCTATATTATATATATCGTATGTATATATGTGCGTTCTGCAATTTATAATTAAATTTCAAAATGAAAGCGCCAAAATAGGAACTCTTCCTGAAACATAAAGTTAATTACTTTTTAAACGAACCGTTTCTCATTTTCTTACATTTAATGATGAGGGTCAAAACTATCCTCGGGAGTTTTTAAAACAGTAACTTAAATACGAATCTGACACAACAAGAGATCTTTACAAGGCACCATAATGGTCGTCAAGTGAATGATGTCAAATGTCATTCAAATTTGAATTTAAATTTGAAAATTGAAATTCCTACGGGATCTTTTATAGGTGTCAGGGTATTTCATTCCAAGAGTTATTGTTGCACTCAGCGAAACTCACGTATCCTTTATATTAAGACGAAAACAGTTTCCTTTGAGACTTGAATTTGCTATGACCGTCAACGAAAGCCAAGGACATTTGGTATTTATTTGCCATCTTCAGTCATGAAAGACATAATTTCCTTTTTAATTGAAGTTCCATTTCGCTCACACTCAATATTTATTAACGAACAAATATAGCTCTAAAGCCAACGTACCAGAGAGGTAGAATGAATTCAAAATGCACAGGCGTTACTTTCTGGAAAGCATTTTGAAAGTCATCTATTCATAGAGAGGTAGGAGTGAATGTAATAAATTAAGAGCACATCGAGGAAACTCTTGAGTTTTTATAATAAAATGTTCATAATTATCTTTATCAATATTGAATGCGTTTCTCGAGAGCCAGGAGTTGATGCCCTGTAATGGACGTTTAAGCTGACAAAACTTCTAGACGGTGAAATAAAAATATAAGACTAAGGAAGTATGCATTACAGAATCGCAGAATGTTATGTCTCTGAAATCATTTAGAAGATTCATTAACAAATGCTCGCTAAAACATGCCGAGGAAAAAGGAACGTAACAGGAAGGAATTTGCTACTTGCTTATTCCATAGGAAGTGCTGTTGGCTGTTTATATCAATGTTTGCTAATGGAAAAAGAGAAAGTTTCTGAAAAACATTCTGTAGGACAAACAAGAATATTTCTTCAGAATTGTATCGCAACCATACTTTATCGGAAAGGAAGTGTGGAGGAGGCCGCTGAGTGCCGAAGAGAACGTCGAACGTTGTACGGAAGTATATGAAAAATAATAATAAATAAAGAACAGAAGCCATCAAATCTAATGATTCTTGTAAATATTATCAATGCCTAATTTTGCTTCTCTCTTTCCTCCTGTGACTGATTGATCTCAGAAAAATAAAGCGTTAGGGCTGATTGTTTTCTGCATGCCATTACCAAAACTTTGCCCGGCAAAACAGCCATGCCTTTCACTTTTTCTTGCCAGTATAGTAACTGAAAACAGGGAAAAAAATCCTCTAAAGTCTTTAATCAATCTCCTCAAAGGGTTAGATAGTGTCTTAAGCCAAACTACATCTTAAAAATTGATTTTATCATTAGAGTACTCATTTCAGAGATTGTCTGATTTCAAGTATGTATTGGAATTTAGTCTTGAAAGATTGAACTTTCAAATGAGTTCATCTTGGATAAATAAAATCTCTAAAAGAAGAAAAGCTACATAGGAAAAGATACTTTAAAACATGTATTCATAGTAGAACATTCTGTTAACCAAATAATTGTGAGTTTTGATATAGAAAAAGTTTAATTATGAGAGCATTTTAGAATAAACTGATTCTTATTTAGCAACCCCTAGTAGGCATTTTATGTTTGATCCATGGCTCAGAATCTTTTCATAGACAAATCCTGCTTAATCAACCTCTTCTAAAGAGCATTAAAAATGATATTCCTTACTTTTTCTTCATGTGTGCTATTATACTTATTTAGCAACAAATAAAAACTGGCCATACTAGGATTGCACATTGAATTCACAAATATTGTATATTACATTTATAACAAAATTTTAAAAGTCTAAGCTATAGCTGTCTGTCAAACTGCCAAAATTTCATATCTTCAATATCTAATGTAATGTAAGTAATTCAGTCTTAATTGGTTAAGAACAAAGATTTTAATCCAAGAAATTGACTGACAATTGTAATCTGACTAATAGATAAGTCTGACTCAAGAAATCTTCAGGTCTGTATCTGAACTTCAGGTTCAAACCTAAAGATGTCTTGAGCTGAAATCACTCAGATTAAAAAATTGTTTTGGGGAAACTACGAAGTATTTTATTTCTTCTCTTTTCTATACCTTGTGAAAGTAGTAATTGTCTCCCTGACGGGAGGCTTTACTGCCACTATTTTACAAAGGCTTGCTAAAAATACTCTGAAAGTAGGTATATACCACAATTTATCCTCATCAAGAGCTTTCAGCTTCATTTTAAATTTATTTTAGACCTCAGTAAGGTAACAGTGACCATCATTAACTTCATTAACCTAAGGATCCTTCTCCAATAGAGATTGATGCATGACTAAATACTAAAAAAGTTAACTGTGCCAAATGCAGCGTGGGCAATGAACACATTACACAATTTAAGCGTTTTCTCAGTATTTCACTTGTACTGATAATAGAAAAATTACTTCATTGTGCTGGTACCTATTCTGCAGATAAATTCTGTCTTTTCTCTAAGCAGTCTGTTTTAAGCCGTTGGATCATTCAATGATATAACCATTCAAAAGTACATATTATTATTATTTTAGATTTCATGACTGGGATCAAGAGAAAATATGGACATCACAAACAGCTTGCATCACATGCTTTTTTAATTTAACTAAGGGGATAAAAGGAAAGTATAAGCACATTCAGTTTGGTCCCCTCTTATCGTAATTGACTTTCACAACTGCTAGCTGTTAAATAATTTCATAGCATTCCTTTAAGATTTCAATAATTTTTCTCTACAGTTTATTTTCATGCACAGCTTAAGATTTCGTCGGCTCTACAATAAAATTTATTCGAAAAAATTAATTTAATAAAAATAAATTTTTATTAAAAATAAAACCTATTGGGTTACAAATAAATATTTGCAATTTATAATATAAAAATAAGAAAAATATAATTTGTGAAACTCGAATGACTTGAAATCACGTACACGGGTGATAACATCTTTATTCGTTTTACTACGTAATATTTTAAATATTTGAAAAGACCGCATTTTTCTCAAAATTCCATTAAATTGAAATAATTTCATCGGTGGATTTCGTTTGTCTTTTTTACCCATCTTCTCCCTAACGCTATATAAGGCAGGTATTCCAATTTCTCGAGCCAATTGCTGAGCTGAGCTGACTAATTCACGAGGCCTCTGCATCGCTTTGTAACAGTGGTGGCGGTCGACGTACTTGTAGTTGAATTCCGAAAGTCTGATTGCATCGACATTGCCTTAGGTAAGGACAATACATAAGAGTTGAGTGAGATTTTTTGTTACATTTTTCGTGCTTCAATTTTGCTAATACGCTTAAAGCATACCATCCAGCTTACTAAGACTAAGGTCGCTTTAGAGATTAGCGTGGTTTTTCGGCAGAAATCTTCCATTGACAAAGAATACAGAAAATGTCTTCTTCTCTCCTACTACAGGCAGGTTTCGCTTGGTGCACGGTTCTTACGCACAACTGGATGTCTGCCAAACTCTAACCTGGAATCATTCAGCCAGCTCTCACTTCACCACCTTGTCATGTGGATTTAGATCGGAATGCACGTTGTAAGTTTTCTTTGCTCATAGTCTCTTGTAATTTATTACAGAATGTATTCCTCTTATAATTAGTCATTTCCGTGATTTAGTTATGGCTTATCTTTCGTGTTGCCAGTGCGTACTTATATTTTAGGCGTCATACTTTGATCGAATTCGGAATTTTCCAGTACTATGGCGTGGTACGTCCCATTTGACTCTTACTTCATGGCTCGTTTGAAGTAGCAATGAATACCGACTTACACGTTCGAGTCCCATTAAGTTGTTCCTTTAAACTCCTTGCTCTTACTAATTCCTCTCAGCTCGTTACACTTTAGCAGTACTTCGCATTTTAACGGTAGAATTATACTCATAAATTTCAGATTTTAGAGGGATCTAAACATGATAGCATTAAAAATTTTTGTTCATAACTTGATCACGTTAAATGCAGTGTATATCAAACTTACGGTCGTGCTCCGAAAAATTGGAGTTTTGGAATTGGAGCTGTTACAGTAAATGCCGCTGGAAAACATCATTAATGAACTTAAACCTCGCTACGTTGCTTCTGTTGGGATTGGCGTTTAAGTTTATATTCGTGGAAAATACTCAATTTGAGAGGTGATCAGCTACTTTTTACATTCGCTTTACTTATAATTCTCTAGCGTGTTTTCATTTTTTTGGTTTTGTAAGGTCCATTTGGATTTAGGGAATTTAAAAATTTATCTCCGACATCATAACTCCTGTTCTTGCAGTTTGGATTTATTTATAATTACCTAAAAAAACAAACTCGTAATCAAATTTTAAAAAATATTTTGAGTAATGATTAATTAACTAACTTAAATTATAATATGACACCGCAAGACTGTTTCAGGTCGGAAATAGAAATAGATCCACTTTGATTATATCAGAATGGGAA
The DNA here is from genome assembly GCA_036926295.1 of Pachydiplax longipennis. Taxonomy (NCBI): domain Eukaryota; kingdom Metazoa; phylum Arthropoda; class Insecta; order Odonata; family Libellulidae; genus Pachydiplax; species Pachydiplax longipennis. The sequence goes on from JAVFKF010000012.1 coordinate 34,609,537, forward strand.
TTCCACACGTAATATAAATCAAACTTAAATTTTCATTTCTTGTCATAAAGGATATCTTATGTGAAGGAGTCACCAGCAAAGGTAAATTTCGTGAACAGGATTTTTGAGCCTCTTCAAAAGATTCCTTTTCCGGTTACCCGATTTAGCGAGGAAATAAGGTATTCCCGAGCACTCCCGGACGTAGTTTTGAAAAGATTTAAGCATTTATATACCATCTAAATTTATCACTCGTTTGAATAAATCTAGCTTAACGATACTGACGTCCTAATTACCAAAGCTCCAGATTTCTAAATGTCAATTTCGCGATTTGACACGGAATGTGACGGAAGAATTTGGAGAGTGCTGTGTATATATTTGGAAGATAGCTTGGACCTGAACGAGATCTATGCCGACTTATCTACGAGCGATTTTATACCTATGAGTGAATAAATAAAAATTAAGCTTTCCAGTAATATCTTTTTGAAAGACTCTCGTGTATTCTCTCCACGATTTCTTAAGTTGATGAGATAGTGCTTAACGATCCGTTCTCCCACCTAAAATCGCGTATTTTAAATTTTCTGAACCATGTTATTCATTCAGACTTAAAGTTCTTGCGGATTTTTTAATTGGAATTTTGGTTAAACATTTCCAAACCTTTGGTAATTCTTTCTGATAAGTTTCATAGATGTGGGTTTCTTCAACAAGTGGCTGCTTGAACCCTCGTGGGTTTTCAAATCCTTTACCTTAAACCTTATTAAGCTGTCAAGTTTAAACTTATTCTTTTATACTCTCTCGCCGGAATACGGAATTATGATATAATCGGTTCCAATTATCTGCTCAAACTTAATAAGGTTGTAATAACTTAAAAAGGTGAGATACCGTAATTTTGATATCGTCGAATGTAAGTCAATGTCTTAAATTAGAATCCACACAACCTTTGCTGGAGAACTCTCCGATTCATTATTAAAAATTCAAGTCCGTAAACTAACATTGCGAGTTTGAGATGGTATTTCTAGTATTATACAATATTTCAATGTAAGGAAGTGATTCTTGACTGTAATCATAGTTAAAGATTCATTGATTTCTACCTAGGAAATTTTTTCAACTTTCAATAGAATTGTTTAAATTATCTTTAAAGCTTTTGAATAAAACCTAATTTTCATCTGATAAACTAACAAGGAGACTATACACCGTCGGACGCGATTTAAGTGGTAAGACTCGGTAATTTGATAGATATCGAGTCAAGATTGACGAATCACCCCCAAAGTTGGGTTTTATCTGTGATAGTTTTCACGGAAAATAAACTTAAAGTTTAAGCAAATCAGCTACTTTATAATGCTAAGGGTAGCGAGTTCCGACAAAGGATCGCCTGGCGTAGTGGTAAGGTAGCTGCTTCCGGAATCAGATTCCTGCACTGATCTTGAAATAATACCGCCGATTTCAGGAAGTCCTCTCCTGAAAACCGATCACTTTTACTGACGTATCTGTTCCACCAGATTTAATATCCAGCTCCCACACCCAAGATTGGAAATTCTTTTCAAACGTCGCGTTACACAGGCACGAAGTGATTTTATTGTCCAGTTCGGATGCATTTTCGCCATGGTGACAGCCTTAATTTTAATTTCCAGACGAATTATTTCCTTTTTTATTGGTGAAGGCCTATATTCCACCCCGCTAGAACTAGATGTATTGCCCTGACCATCGTCTTCCCCTGTTGTAGACGATGACCTCCAAATACGATGCTGCCGTATATATGCGGACGGAAGTATTTGCGCTTAATTTGAAGAAACGGGTGACTCACCGCGGGAAAATTCTATAACTTCCGGAAAATAAGTTTAAATTCACCGAAAGAAGAAAACAGATAAAGATTAAGATTACGAAAGACTACGTGAAAGAAAAAAAATTTTCGGCGGATGGGCTCGAACCCGACAAAAATGACATCGGAAGCAGCTACCATACCACTACGCCAGGCGATCCTTTGTCGGAACTCGCTACCCTTAGCATTATAAAGTAGCTGATTTGCTTAAACTTTAAGTTTATTTTCCGTGAAAACTATCACAGATAAAACCCAACTTTGGGGGTGATTCGTCAATCTTGACTCGATATCTATCAAATTACCGAGTCTTACCACGTAAATCGCGTCCGACGGTGTATAGTCTCCTTGTAAGCTAAATTTAAATACTGCACTAAATTTTAATCTTTCTGTAAGAAATGTGATTTAATCTTGCCAAAAACTATTCCTTTAATCTGGAACTCTATTTTCCATTATCTTAAAATTACCTAAAATTTTGAAAAATTGCCAAGAACTTGTTTGTACAGGATCTTTTCTAATTTATGTCTTACGTGCAGAATACAATTATAAGGCTTCCTTTCATTGAATATTCTCAAAAATAGAAATTACTTTGGTAATTTTTATTTACATAAGTGTCCATTTCTCATGGATTTTATTTTTCACTATTGCCAATAGGAGGGAAAAATGAAGATTTCAAGCATCTCCTTTTTGTGATTTTATTGCATAAGATTATACAGCATCATTTCATTGAATTCTCTTCAGTATGAAAACAAACTTGTCCAAAGTAATTTTTGTGTGTGTCCATTTCTCATGTATTTTTTTTTCACTGTTGCAACAGCAGGATGGAGAAATGAGTATTTCAAGCAAATCTTTTTAAAAGTGATTTTATTGCATAATTTCAAAGGGTACATTTTTTTACAGGAGTAAATGAAGAAAATTGCTGAGAGGGGCCTTTTCAAACTTCACTCAAAACCTGTCCCGGCCCCAACCCTCAAACGTTCCTGGTATTGGAAGAGCCGGACTGGCCGAACCTATCTCGAAGATTTTGACGTGTCATTTGTTTTCTTGTGTTGCAGCATCCACTGGACCATTTCTCCCCAGTACTTGCACTCTCAGTGGGTAGTGCTATTTCAAAGTCTGTGTTCAGAATAATTCTGAGTTATTCTGAATACAGCCATTGAGTAACACAAAACACTGAGAGTGCAAGTACAGGAGGAAGAAATTATCTGAAAAGAGAATGTATATTAAAATGCAATAAAGATATGAAAAGAGAAAAAACATTTATTTTTTAACCAACTGAATGACCTTGGGGACTTAGAATAATTTTTCACTACTAGTAGTGCATAAAGAATTAAAACATTTTTTTCTGAAATTTCTAGAACAATCCAGAAGATACTGGAAAAAGATCTTTGGAATATTTCTTGCAATGATGAGATACTGCTTTGTCAAGAAAGCTGATTATGCTTAAACATACACTAAATGAAATGAGAGAAGCAGTAATTGATTAAACAATCACAGAGACTTAAATTTTGGTATCAAAAATACTCTAGGAACTAATGGAAATTAAAAACATTCAGGAATTACACAGATTCCAACTTTAGGAAGCAGACTATGCAATTTAAGATCAAAACTTAAAAATTGCAAATTTTGGGGGTAAAAACAAAGTGGCAGTCCAAAGGTTACATACACCTAACTTGCAAAAAACCTATTTTAGAATTATGAATCTGATAAAAACAAAGAGGAAGCCATGACATATTTTAAAGAAACTTGATAAAAGGAAGAACAATTGATGTTTCAGACTGATAACCCACAAAATATTGCTCAGTTCTTAAAAAACCCAAGTTTTGGAACTATTTGAGCTTTCGAGAAGACTAAAAAAAGTTTAGAACTGTATTTCTTTCTAAGAAAAATAAAATTTTGCTCTGAGTGATACTTAACTGAAAACATATTGATAATTGTGGATACAGTAAAACACGCTTCTAATCTAAGCGCATTACATTTCCTTATTTATGCAGAAACAATGAATTTGAAGAAGCCTTGTAACTCTTTAAATATTTTATCTAAATCTTTGAAAAGGTTACACTTTTCAAAGATTTAGATAAAATATTTAAAGAAAGAATGGATTGGTAAACAAGAATGGACCTAAAATCGAAAAAGCCTTAAACGGTTGAATCATTTATCATTAGCGCATTTTAAAAGAAATTCATTTCAGTGACTTTTGATAGAAATTGTATTTAAATAACAGTGAAGTTAAAGAAGGATGAGGGGAAGGTTTTTACATTCATGAAAGATGGTCACATAAGAAGTGGCATTTATACTAGTAGGATTCAACTTATACATCAATGAAAATGTTTACAACATCTGAGTTACTTCCATAACCAAATTTAGAAGACAGACTCAACAAAATTATGAGCAGGGAAAGCTACTTATTAGAAAAATATACTATAAAAACATCAAGAATCAAAAGTTCCTCTCATGTTCTACTTCCTTGAAAAGGTTTTTATGGTCACCTTAGGCTCTTCAAAGCTTAAAATATGCTAATTTATCTACTATTACATTTCCTTCATTTTTCAATAGTATATGCATGAAACAATTTATCACATGAAATTAAAAAAGCTATTCTATGTTTATATTCCATATCCTTCAATCAGAGGTTCCACTGTTTCCACAACACTCAGTATCAAAAGATACACCCAAGATGTTTCTTTATCAATATCGAAAATTGAACTAAATGAATAAGAAAAACTAAATATATCTCTGCAAGTTCCAAAACATTTCCAAGAAAAGTAATCAAAGACTAAAAAACAGGTTAATTGAAATAATTCAGTAGCTCAATAGAAATAATATCTCCCAACACATCTGTCAAAGTCTACCCTCAAATCGTTTAAGGTGTAATAATCAAAATAAAAAATGACGACTTCTAATGAATATTCAAGAAAATCCATTTCAGAATAATAGCATATGCAACTTCTTGCAGCAAAGGGCACTAAACTAAATAAGTCATATGGAGGGCACAGCATTTCATTGATTGTTTTACGGCAAAGTTAGTTACCAAATGAAAGTAAGTAAAGTTATTCTGAAATATAAAAAAGATAAGACACAGGTATACATGAATAACTTCTGGAGGGATTCTCTAAATAATTTCTCATCTTAAGACATTTAGTAAAATTCTATAAAATGATGATGAATGATACTCAAAAAGAATTGGAGATATACTTTCCTTGAAACAAAAATAAAGAAATAAAAAAATTGGTGAATGAAAGGACTATACTTCATGGGGTACTTAAATGATAAGAAAATAAGAGATTTTACTAAAATACTGATGTATTGATTTTCCTGATTTTTTAGTTAAATACAAGAAACATTTCAATTCAAAGGGCATTAATATCCTAAGTAAAACTTCATGTAAGCCAAAAATATAAATAAGCTATGACTTTCTCCCTTCTACTTATTTTTGATTGAGCATCTCCCATTTCCGTTACACAATTTCATTCATTAATTTGCCTTATATTAGTATAGAGTAAAATAACAATTATCCTTTCTGCTAATTGAAATCCCTTCCCACAGTAACAAAAGGGAATGATTTTAATAAACCACCCTCACACTGAAATGATCCAAAAACCTACCAATGTCTGGTATTAAGCTTCTATGACTACTATAAACTCAATTTTATAAAAGACAGAGTCGAGTTTTGGCCTCAAAAAATTTTTAACTACTGACACTCAATCCTTAATATCTTATTCACGGACTTAAAGGTCTTCAATCTTGCCTTCTTAATCATCATCTACAAATTATGAATGGATTATATCAAATTAATAATGAGTTGGTCGACCAATTTCTTCCTAAAAGTATTAAAAGAAAGAGGCACTCACCCATGAAGAGGACTACCTCCCTTGGTAGAAGCAGTAGACTAGCATGCAACTAATACCTTGTAAGGCAATCAATCTTGTCTTCTTAATCACCTTCTACAGCCAGGCCCTTCCTTTACTATGAATGAGATGACTTGGATTTTACTAAAACTATAAAGGAAAAAGAGGATGACTAACATTAAAAAATTTGATAAAAAGTACCAATGCTTGACACTCATCATGATCATACACCAAGTCAATGTCACTGATAGAACTTGCAAATGAAACTCTCCCTTTATCTTCATTTTCAAGGATAGTATAAACAGTTTGAGAGTAACTTTAAATATTACAGGATCAAATGCTCGTAGGGCAAAATAAAGAATTTAGACGTGAGAAGCTTATAAAATGTGTTGACCGATGAGGATAAATATTGGTTATTCCAAGCATTCTAAATAAATAAATTACGTATTTACTACGTATATAAATAATCAAAGAGTGAATTGAATTCACAGAAAAGGTTACAACAATGATGGCCATATGAGTATTCCAAATTTTCAATTCAAAAAAGAATAACGATCAAGTAATTTAGAAAAATAACTTACTGCACAAGAAATCATTCTACTGATTCAAAAAGAGCCTGTGTTATACGTGCTTTTCAATGAGCTTGCTAAAACTTTGTAAAAAGCAGAGAGAACTAAACGATTCAAAGATTTGCTAGTTTTTACAAATTATTCAAATTCTGACGTATAAAAATTTTCTGTGAATTTTAGAACATTTTTAAGCAATTTAAATGTGTAGCAACCGCAATTATTGGGAGATAATCGGAAGGTTTTCAATTAAAGATATTATAAAGGGAAAATAATTACTTACCAACGTAATAATCCACCTGCTGTTTGGATTTACTTTCCCCATCTGACCTAAACAGACAAATCGCATCGATTTCGCGATTCGCATTCTCCGCCGACAATTGAGCCTCGATAAACGAATGGCAGCGGGAAATCAAAGACAATAATACTTAGTGACTCTCTTTTCTTTGTGACGATCTTTCCTTTTCTGTTCTCTCAGGGATGCTTATATACATTTATAACTGTGAATATTGTCCTGAAATAATAAGAGTATGCCAAACAAAGGTTTAAGTTATGTTTTATGAGGAAGTATTATTTCCTTATTTCTATTTCATTTGCTTCCTGGTTATGATATTACATGTAAATACAGATTGGTGATACTGTAGAGATCCAACCAAAATGTATGTTGATTAAAAATATTTTATTATATATAATTATTATATATAATAATTTTGTTAGCATTTCTATATACCAATTCCACAAGTGATACTATCCCAGTTTTCAATACCCTAAGATTATAGAAAGTTGAAAGTTTTGAAATGAACTTGAGTGAACATGAACCAAATTTTATTGCAGAATATAGTATTGATAGAAAATATGCATAAATGTAAAAATATAACATTTGTAGAAGTGTATGATGAATAACTTGTGCAATCCAAAAATTTTTATTAAACTTTTAAGTCTGAAAATATAAAGAACTAGTTGTCCCTGCAAAAATTTTGCATGGTGACAGGGTATCATGCAATTAAAGTAAAAGAAAGTGGTAGTTTGAACGAAAGGACAATGTAAGCTGTTATAAAGTGTTACAAAATCCTTCATATTCGGCAATGCTCATGTTTCTGTGGTTGTCTTTCGGCTCCCAAAAGGTACAAGGTGATCAGTTTATTAAAATGTCATTATGATCATGTATGACTTGGAGGTCTTCTTTAATAGAGACTGAATGGAGATTACAGGTGAAAACTATTTCGATCATTGAAAGACCGAGGATAAATACTACTGTCTGATGAGAAAAACTATTTATTTACCACAACAAATGTAATCAAGTAATAATCAATAATAATAAATAACAAAGTAATGTAATCAATAAACTCCAAACATGAAAATGTCGATATCTACACATCCAGTGACAAAACACAAAAATTCCAATTTTTAATTGATTTTTGACCAAATGGTGCATTTTTCATTTGTTGGTTTATTTCTAGGATGAACCTGTTAACTTCCTCTTTCAAATAGTCAGTCACTTAAATGTATTTATGTAGTGTTAAGGGAGAAAAGCCCCTGTCACTGAAAATAGATGTTTAGAAATAATATATAGAAGATAATGCAGAATGAAGAAATAAATGTAAAGCAAAATAATGTGCTGCTCAGCTAGACAGAAACAAAGGAGCTGTTAAACTCAAAGCACGGAAATGTTTACTCATTCGAATTTTGAGCTAGAATCCTCCAAAATAGCTCAGTTTTTGTGTATTTGTCTTGTCCCCTAGAACCTCCACAAGGACATGCATAGAAACAGGCCAGTCAAAACCTCAGGAACAGGTACAGGAATTAATTTTTAACCTCCAGTTAAAGATAGTATTATTCTAAAATGGACCAGATTATGTTAGAACATTCCAGAAGCATCCATAGATATCTCTTAATAAAACAGTTGCTGGAAAAATTATTATTGAAAGGATGTTAAGAGACTAGAGTGTCATGACAGCATATGTAAGAAATACTATTGACAGCATATAGAGTATTATTAACATTGAGTGTAGCCACCCTAGATTTTGAGGCCATAGACTTCAGCCAACCAATCCTGAGAGTTAATCTTTCATGGAATGGCAGTGATAAAATAAAGCAGACCTTAGGGAATATTGTAAAGACCAAGACAGTGGAGATTGAGGGATAAAGGAATTCAATAGTAAAAAGCATATGGGCATAAAGGGTTGGAAAAGTGAAAATATATAGAAATGATTGGGTAAATGAAGAGTTAGCAAATTAAAAAATGGAAATAAAATGTGTGAAGAGGAAATGAGATTAAAAGGCTGTTATCAGTAGGCTGAAAGTCTAGCCTACTATAAAAGAGAATTAACAGCTTCCATGAATCAGTGTTTGTGATTTTCTAATAGTAAACATGGCAACCATTCTGGAAAAACTTTTGAATTTTGTAGGTGATCTACAACTTGAAAATGAATCATTCTTTGGTGGAAGTTTTGTTGATGCTGAACCATCCATGGTCTCACAATAAGAATTTATCGCACCACTGGATGAGATGTCATTAGTCTGTTGTTATAACTCAACATCATGAAGGTTTTGTCTTCCTTCAAAGAATATTCTTTGTCAATAATAGAACATTTGCATAAACAAAGCATTTTCCCCCAAAAAAATGATGATATCTGCCCATGAATTTACATTGCTGTTACATGTAACAGACTCAAATACGTGTATATTTAGTTAAGTTAGACAGTTCATGTAAGAAACTTAATTTTCCCTTTATTAATGCATTTTAAATATTATCTTCAGAAATAATTCATTCAAGTACTACCACAGATAAATTTTCCAAAAAGTGCAATTGAAAGCCATTGTTAGAGTGGAATGTTTCATTACATACAAAAACAGAAAAGTTTAAGATATTTTATTTGGAGAATTTTAATTTATCATTGAATATAAATTATTGCATTTCTTTAAAAGGCTCACTCTATCATGCACTTTTACATTTTCAAAAATAAATAAATGTGTGATCAATTCACTTTTACATTACAGCTAATATTTATCTCTTTTTCAGCATAAATAAATTCTATTAATGTCATTTTTGCAAAAGAAGAAAAGTGAATTGTGCAAGATTATTACCTTAAATGGCTGAATGCATGTATATAAAAGCTGAATTAAGTGGATCAAATGGAAAGAGAATTACAATTAACATAGCGAGTTAAAATTTTCTTATATATTTATATTCTTTTCTTTTACTTATAATGACACATATGTTATCATAACAGTTTTCAGTGGTACAATGTTTATACAATCATTTTGAATGGGAGACAGAAATAGATAGAAAGAGAGATTAGATGACAACAACAGTGCAACAATTTGCTGATTAAAATAGATTAGAAAAGAAACAAAATATTGTTCGGTATTCATGGGAATTACTGGTAACTACCTGGAAGACTACAAATATAGTTTAAGTCCCCATCCTTTACATCAATGTAATTTCTTTCAAGATTTTTTTAGAATATCCTAAGAGATCCTGTTGAATATATGGATTTTATATACATATGTGCATATACATATATAATTATACATATCTACATGAACACACAAAACAATAATCAAAAGATAATTTAATAGATTCATGTCTTGAACAATAAAAAGTTACTGTAGCATTAACAATAATTGCTGATTTTTCAATAAATCTTTTCTTTGGAATTTTATTCCATCTCAATGCTTTGAGAATTATTTTCAACAAACTTCACCAAAAAGTAACATTTTTATAGCAGAATAAATTCTGGAATGAGCATAATTAACCTTGCACTTTATAAAAAATTAGATATCTTTAATTTGAAAGAGCGGGAAGCCATTAACAACTTCTAATTATCTTCAAATTTATACACTTAATTAACACCAAATTCAGAAGAAATATTTTTATTTATAACTCAGCAGTTAATGCAAAAGTAAAAAGATAGAGTCCACAGCTTTCAATTCATCTAAGAAAATGTTTGCAATGTTTTCTCGTGTGTTTGATATCATCACCTAGAAATTAATCATTCAAAGGTAAGAGGCAATATCTAATTTGTTTTTTTTTCTGTTTTAGAATGGATTGAAATCAGACATAAATGCTGATGACATTCTTCAGAATCTGAGAGTCCAATAATTTTTTTTTAATTCCTTTGTTGCACTCACAAAATTAGCTGAAACTTTCTAAACCCAAAGAAGGTATTGCTAAAAAGTAGTTAAAAATAAAATAGCTTAAATTTATACAATGATCAAATATCACTCCAGAAATTATGTATGTATAATATGAAAAATTACTTCTATTATCAACTGAATGTTATGCTATTTTAATCTTGAAATAAGTTAAACATACCATGTTATGAGTAGGTAGGGGAGAGTCAACATAACAGATCAGTATGAAATGTAGCTAAAAAAGAAGAATGGTTGCTAAAGGAAAAAGTAGCTGTATCTAGCATCAAAATTGCCTAATTAGCATTTATGTTAGAAATATCACCAATAACAAAAATAATTAACCTTATAAATAAATGTCTCAAAATAGATAAATTTAGTCACTACTGAAACTGAGTCCTTATTAATTAATGAAATTACCAAGGATAGAAGAGGACCATTATTGTGAAACTACAAATTCCTTCAACAACCTCCTTTTCTCAATTCAGAATTGCCCCTGACTTCTGCTGAGTTGAATCATTTCTCCTAGCTTTGAGACCACAGGACAACATTGTTGAGTATTGAATGACTTAAAACTGTGTTCACTAAACTAACTCCAACAAATAATTTCTAATAAATAATCAGGATTTTCCCCTGAGTTGTATCAAAATAGATTTACTAAATATATCAAGAAGATTTATGATAAAGCAAGAAAATATATTTACCTAGTCAAATCTTTACCCTAATATTAAAAAACCTTTGATATGGAATATATATAAATATATAAACATACACACCCACACTCTTAGATAATTCTGAAGAACAGGATAACCATCAGTAAAATAGCAATCAAGTGAAAGTAATTGAACATGGCTTATTTTCAGGTAAGGGTGAGAGCACGAATCATAATAATTTATAAAACTCCACTGATTCAATAATAAACATTATCCCTTTATTTAGTGATACCTGAAGAAAGTTGGATGGGAAAACCTAATTTATAATGAGAACAGTGGGTGGAATTGAATATTTCCATGACATGTAATCTTTATGGTATGCATGACGTGATATGGCATGACCATGAAAATAAAGTATCTAGATTGATTATTAATTGGAATTCAATATTAAATAAATGCAACTGCAAATTAAAAATAAACAAGCATATAATGATATACAATGATGATTACTCTAATCAGGTTGTTGAGAAAATCAATTAATTGTGAGAAAGGAATCCAGGATCTTCAAAGATCCTTAGACATTTCTTACTTACACCATTGTAATTACAGAGGTAAGCCAACATTCAATCTTCATCCCATTACCTCAATATCACTAACAGTTGATAAATTGTCATTCATAGGTTAATCTAAACAATCTAAAACTCTCTTCTAAATATTCTCACTTTAAATTCTTAAGTTTTCATTTCAGGAATTTCTCAGCATCAATCAAGGACAACCCAATTTTTCAAAAATAAATATATTTTATACATTACCAAGTCTAAAAATGGCAAACAGAACCAAAATTGTGCACATTAAAACAGAACACCTCTTCTTAACATTAGGATGATTTCACAGCAATTTGTGAACAGACAAACACACAGGATACACATTATGTTTAATATCAGTTTACACTGCAAGAAAACTATCTGGCTTGTTTGGGATTTCATTGAATTTTGGGTCAATCTTATCACCTTTACATAATACCCAGCTCTGCTGGCAAGACCGTAAAATATGCTTGAATTCACATGATGTATACTTCATAAAATATTCTACAGTTAATAATCATCAAATCAAATATCTTTCCATGAATCATTTATTATGATACCCATCAGATGCTATGAAATTCATGATAATTGTAAATCATTGAAATAATGAGTATTTAAATTAATTATTTCCTTTCAATTAAGTTAATTCAACGATTTGTTTTGATTAAAAATGATATGAAAATAGTACCATTTTCAAAATTGAATAAACAATTTATATTTCTGTTATACAAAGGTTAATATTAATATTTACTCATGTATTTCAATTTAGTAGTTCTAATAAATATTTTTTCCTGTTAGTGAAAAATTTATCCTCATCAGGCAGTTATGTTAACAAGCAAGAAATCGAATATTGGAAACCCAAATTTGATGAATGTTGATGATAGTCTTATAGACTTGGAATATATGTTGAGATAATTTCCCATACAGATATATTTGACTCATAGTTTCAGTAGAAAAATGAATTATTTCCCATGTCTTGTAAGCAGTATCAATTTAAATGATTTGATGAGAAATTGCTCCAGTACAGCAGTTGTACATTTGAGTCTAGGTTTAAGAATCACTGTGAGATAAAATATCAGTATTTTCCTCGCAAATATCCTAAATGCATGATAATGCTATACTTTGCTTTTGATATGATGTTTAGATTTCATATATCTTTGAAAGTAGAGAGTACCACAGCATCTAGGAATTAATATGAAATTAACCTCTTGTTTTGTTCTCTAAAGATGCTTTCCCAGTTTTCTTTATATAAGGGACTGTTCTCCCATTACCTATGAATTACATATATCTGGCTACTGATTTGCAAAGTTACTGCCATGAGTAAATAAAAGCATCTTTTGCTATTTAAATTAACAAATAATTCTTATATATAGAAGAAAAGAAGAGCCTAACCCTGAATACCAAACCTAAACGTACTGTTTCATATGATCATTTCTTCTCAGAAAAATTTCTTAGACCTACTACTGTAACAATGAGCATCTTCATATTGTGAGTGATAAGGAAATAGTTAGTAAGTATCTTTAGATTCCACACGATGTATACATTCCAAAAGTCTTAGAAAATAGAGAGTACCACAATAATTATGGATTACTTAAAATGTATTATCTTCCCAATTAATTTTCAACGATACTCCACTATTTAACTTAATCTGATAGAAAGAAAATCATTTGAAAATCAAAGAATAGAAATAAATATGTCACAATCTCATAATAGATGAACGTTTATTTTTTAATTACATATTGATATAAAGACTTTCATTTTATAAGAAAATCTGCAGGTCTTCTACACCATTTTATGTTTGTTTGGTTACAACTTGTTTCATGTCAATTTTTGCCTTCTTTAGATTCCTTTCATAAAATAATATCTCTATGAAATGAAATTACGTGTTTTGTTAATTTGAATGGTACATTTTAACTGCATTCTTATTAGATGAAACTACAAGTTATAAATAACATCAAATATTACTGTTCTGAAAGTGGTAATAGGGGGCAAGATAGATAGTATAAATAGAATATCTATTGATCTTTGGCTGGATGACATATCAAAATCATATGATGATAATGAAATAGAAGCAATCTGGAAAATCTGTTAAAAAACAGGCAATTTATAAAAGATTTACAAAAGAGAGATCAGTAAGAAAAATGCATTATCACAACAATAATTTCATTTCATATTTACATGAGAATCTAAGAACATAAACAAAAAAATTCAACTTCATTTTGCCTGAAATTCATTACCAATAGATTCTGAGATAATTGTGACAACTACATTACAATTATCATTGGTAAAATATCTTGATTCTAGCTTTCCTTCATAGATACAAAATATGTTTTTGGAAACTGGTGGTTCTACTGAAACTGTAGTGCACATATGACTGTTATGGGAAGTGAATCGTACGTCTGATAAAATTTTAAACCATCAATTTTCATCAGAATATAAGTTCCCATGTCTGATAATCTTCCAGTTAAATCCTAAAAATCAATTTTCAGTCTTTATGAGAAGTGATCATACTTTGATTTAGGAAATAATTTTAAATTTCATAGAAAAGGAATCTATAAAAATGTGGGCCAAAATCACTTTCCAAAAATACATCATGGAAAAGACGTGAAATAAAATACTCAAAATTAGAATATAATAAATAAATTAGATAAAACAGAAAAATCTTCATCAAATACTTTCCTACTGATCCAGCAGTAAGTTTTCATTGATAATGCCTTTGTTGGGGTATCGCAAAATTTACGACATGCAAAAATGTCTTTTATGCACCATATATCAACCTATCAGATCTTTCAAAGAGAAAGAAGTGGATGAGTGGTTTGCATCAGCTTTGGCTTCATCATACCATCAACTGAAGAAGTTCGACAGCTGTTGGTCTGTCCCACAGGATAAGCTGAGGACTGTTTTTGAAAATTCTTTTGAGTTAAAGTCTCTTGTCACCTGGATCCACAGGATACGATGCCTTCTTCTGATGCTACATTAAACACACGACACTCCCCACTATCCCAATTAAAGAATTCCTCATCCTGTAAAGTGCCATCTTCTCTTCCACTTCCTTCTAAATGCAACACAGAGATGACAACTGAGTCTTTAAATGCCAGTACTATCGTTTTCCCCCTATCCATCACCTCCCATGCAGTAGCCTTCTTCTTTGGTGTGTATACAGCCATCAACTTGCCTGAAACATGACAGTTTGTATCTGTGTAACACTTTTAGTAAGCAGCATAGAAATTTTATAGATTAAAACTTACACAGCCATAGCTCTTGACAAATTTGCTTATAATTTAATTGAATAGAACATTTTCATTTGTATCAGAATCACAATAATTGGACAGATATTTCATTCATATATGATATGGCAACATCTGGTGTGAAACAGCACTATAATTTCATAAAACATAAATATATGATAACAGTGCAGTATTAAAATAATTAATCATCACAAAAAATAATTATCTGCCCGTCAGAAATTCATTCACAGTGTGCTAGTCTCTCCCCAGTAAGAATACCTTCAGCTATATTCCAAGCATACTATACAGAGCCCAGCATAAGGGAGAGACCATGTAAATCTTTTAGTCCGTGTATTTCTTATGGGAGAATGGAAAATGTTGTTGTTACTTTTGTATAGAAAAACAAAGTTGATGAAAACTGATTTGTAAGACTAGTAGACAGACTATAATTAATACCTAACATTACAGTGCAATTTAATCAAAGTTAAAAGTGCCATAATTGAAGCAAAAATAAGAAAGTGATACTTTCAAGAAAATTGGGAACTGGTTTCAATTTTCTTTGAACTGATGTATTTGGGTCTATCTAACAAAAAACACGGTCTTTTCTGTCATAAAAATTTGCATCATTTTGCCTACTGTTCACTTATGTTACTAACTTTGCAGTTGAAAATTTCGGAGACAAACATCTTGAGAAAATCTATGAGAATACCAAGAGTTATCAGGAACATGCAAGGAGAAATGTAGCTGCCTGTTAATTTTCATAATATTTTCATTAGAAGAAACTTCCAGCATGAAAGTTACTGAGAATATAATGAATTTAAACTCCCATGGTTGAAAACTGGTTTATAAATAATGAATTTATTTTCTGTGCAAATCAAAATCCTTCAAGTTTATTGATTACAAAATAATTGATTTTAATAAAAATGAAATGAAAAACAAGTAATGCAGACCTCAATGCACACAGTAGTCGGTGGAGTGACTAAGATTACTATGCAAATCAATCTGTCTAATTCAATTGATTATCTTCCTTGGCATCCCCAGCATGAAACATAACTTCATTTCTTTCAAACTCATTGTGTACCATGTGTACAGTGGTAGAGGCATTTAAAATTTAAGACTGTTCACATTATTAATAACAATCATAAACTGATTACCTTCCTGCAGGTCCCATAACCTGAGAGAACGATCTCTCCCTTCTGAATCAGCAGATATAAAACATGTACCAGAAGGATCTAGACGCAGCACTGTAACAGGAGCAGTATGACCACTCAGTCGCCAGCGGCAGTTTCCTATTGCAGCAAACAAAAATATACTCATTAGACATAAATAATCATTTCTTGAATAACCATATTGTAAAGATGTCACAAATTATAGTCAAGATATTCTTCCCTTTCCTCCTTCAACAGTTTTTTAACTTGACGGAATGATGCTTACTTATTTTTGGCATGGATTTATCCTAATAAAAACAAAGTTCCAGCCTGTTTAATTCTCAAGATCATATGAACATGCATGCCCTTTCATAAAGAGGTGTTATTCAGGATAGGAAAATTTAATTATAGTATAACTGCCATACTGAAAAGGGTTTAAACTGACTGCTAACTTAGGTGATTGTTGATGTAAAAATAGAAATACTTTTTGCAAATACCACAAAGTGGTAATTTTACCTTTTAGTCATAGAGGTTAACTTGGATAGGGTGAAAATGGAAGAGGATTTAATAGTCCAAAAATAAGTTAAGTATTGCCCCAAAGGATGTGCCCATTTAAATGATTAGTAACCTCATGATGGAAAAGAATTAGCCTTGTATAAATTAGCAGTTAAACAATTCACAATTGAATCCAAAATATATTAACCTGTGATGAGATCCCAAACAAGGATGCGAGAGTCCTCCAGCCCACTCAGAACACATCCAACTGGTGATGATATGTCAATAGACACAGTATCTACGCCAGGTTTCCATTTCTTGAATAAAGTTCCACTCTGTAGATCATACACAACTATGAAGTTGGGAGATGGTTCATCTACTTCCTGTGAAGAGCAAAAAGATAGTTGCTTAAGAAATACACTGATATAAATTGATAAATGAAGGAAAATTTTTCCAGGTGCACAAAGATCATTTGGAAAATAAGAGCATTAATGAAAGGAGTGCCACATGAGTTAGAATAGTACAGTGATTTTTAGATTTTTATATTCAATAAACAATATTAAACAACAAATATTGTAATAATAATTTGTATGTCCTCATTTTTACCATCATCTCAACAAGTTACTCATACCATTCTCACATAGCCTAATATAAGCTCATTTTCTACATATGAAAGAAATATTATTCCCAAAATGAGTGACATTGTCTGATAGGAAGGACTAAAATAATCTAATATAATGGAACAAAAGTAAAGGACAGGAAAGAGGCAATAAGCAAAAGGTTTTCATTCAGTCAATATAAAATAATAATAATAAATATATGGAGTAAAACATCAGAAAAACATTTTTATTTACATGGAAAAGCTTTTAATCATTGAATTTTATGTTGATTGCCAACTACAACCTCATTAGGTTGAACTGGTTATAATCTTCTAGAATAATTTGAGAAATAAGTTAATAGAAGCAAATGATTAACAAACATGAAAATTTTCTAATATAATATATGATGAAATAAATGAATGGTTAATATTTTGAGTCATGATATTAAGTATTGATTGAGCTCTTGGTTTTCCCTTTCTGTAATTCTGAGTTAGAAATTTGAACTAAAGGCACTTGAACATTCAAATATTCATGAATTCAACTGAGTTACTGATTTTTTAAAATCAATAAATAGTATGAAATGTGATCAAACCTTGCAAACACAGCACACATAATGGCCTTCATATGTAATTCCAGCTAAGCGAGTCACAAAGTCGTGACGTGGTATTCTAAGATCATACAAAAGTTTTCTTGAAGCTAAATCCCACACAAGCAAGGGAAATGGTTTCTGGGTTTCATCTCCACAAACTAATATTCTTCCATCACCAGAGACCAAAAGTGAATCAAGGAATCGGTCCTCTCCAGCCTGATAAGAAAAAATTATTTCAGAAACACTTCCAAATTCATATACATAAATACTGTTGAATTTAACAAAAAATTTAGTTGAATTTCTAGCATATGGCTATGTATTAGAATATACATGGGAATATAAATTGCATAGTTTACAAAACCAGTAGTAAGTAAGGTTAACTTTCAAGCTATTTGCAGAGTATGAAATATAATACTATAGAAAAAAATTATTTTTCTCAAGTAATGTTGTGTAAATGTATAACATTAAGAAGTTGATGCAGCAGCTTCTTATCCCTACAAAATGCAATATTTTGGTACCAAAGAAAACTTATTATAATTAGATTTCA
Organism: Pachydiplax longipennis; assembly: GCA_036926295.1. NCBI lineage: Eukaryota > Metazoa > Arthropoda > Insecta > Odonata > Libellulidae > Pachydiplax > Pachydiplax longipennis. Next base: position 34,627,719 of record JAVFKF010000012.1, read on the forward strand.
AAGAATGTCAAGCAAATTATACATTAACATGCATAAATTTTCATTTGAAATTATATTTTTGTATTTATGGAGAAAAATTCAACACAACTTCTCAGACTTTTACATGATCAGGCTTGCAAAAATTCATCTTCATATAAACTATACCAATGACAAATAAATTTATTATTTTTTTCTAAAAATATGTTCATAACATAATAGAAGTATTGTGACAACACGTTTCATTAGATTAATAAGATTTGAACCTTAATTATCAGAGAAAATGTCAAAAAACTAAAACTGGTTGCAAATTGCAAACAGGGCGTATCTTAAGATTTTTATTTCATGCCAGCAATTCTTCAAATTCAAAACACACATAATATGAATTAAGCATTTTCAACATTTGACTAATATTATTGCATATTATCAGACAACTACTCAGTTATTCAATGGAAGCACTGCAATAAATAATTGATTTTGACTTTGATGAACTAGTTATGTGTACCACCTAGCAGATTAAAAGTATAATGTGAAAACTAACCTTGAATGTCGCCACACAATCTCCTGTTGTCACCTCGAGTAAATTAACATGCATGCGATTTCTTGAGAGAGCAGCAACATATCCCTGCCCGTGTAAACCATAATATGGCATCTTCTGGTTCATGACACCTTTTAATCTTGAGAGTAAACATCCATTTTCTAGATCATATAACCTCAGCTCTCTCCTGCACAAGGCTACAACACGTCCTCCATCCACAGGCTTAAGAGCAACAGGATGAGAAACACCTTGCAAACAGCAAAGCTTCCTTGGGCCTCTCAGCCTGTTATTTTGGTCATTTTTCCCTCCCCCCACTTTCCATACACAGATTTCTTCACGAGATGCAGATGCCGTAGCAACAAGGCTGCTTCCTGGAGGCAAGCGACAAAGAAAATCTAAGGAATGTTTCTCAGCTGATGCGCTATCTTCTTCATCCTCTCGATCACTTTCCACCAAACTCATAAGGTACTTATTAATATCTTCTACTTCATCAGGAATTCCTGGAATCAGGGAAGGAACTGGGGGATCGAGAGATGCCTTGAGTAGACTTTGAATGAAAGGATATTCTTGGTCACCTGCAAAAAATTAATTTGTAGACATACTTCAATGAGGGAATCGTGGAAGGCAATATCTTTCATGTAATGAGCTATTTATTATATTTACCACTTCCTCCTTCATTGGCATTTTCTAATATTTTTTGTAAGCGTATGTATGCTTGAGTGTAGAATTGGCAACCATCATAGTTAAGAGCAGTTGCACTCTCCTCAAGCCATTTTTTGAGCAGACATAAGTCTCCATTATCAGCCCAGTCTTTTTCCATCAAAATATCTTCTATAACCTATACAGGAGTTCAATTATGAAATAAAAGAAGCAGATGAATGATTTATTCCAGTAAGCAAAATGTAAATTGAAATCATGTCTGATATCTGTCCCTTTTTATGGAAGGGGTTTACAATCCTTTTGGAGCATTACTCTTTATTTTTATATCCTAGTTATACAGTCCCATTCAAAAGTTGAAGTTGAAGAAAAAGCTTGTATGCTTACATCATCAATACATAGCAGTTGACTTAATCTGAAAGTTACTGATGTTCTTAATTTCAAAGTTCATCATAATAATTAATCTTTCATAGTTTACACACTACAGCTACTGGCTCACAATATATGCAAAAAAAATCTAGGTATCAACTCAAATTAGTGAAATGTATCCAAGCAACTGACCTGATATACATCTGACCCACATATCTTGTAGAAGAGCCAAGTTTTATCAAAAAGGAATTGGTCCTTGAGAGAACCTTCAATACAAAACACTTGGTATGGTAATTCATCCAGCTTTCTCCTATTATAGCTGAAAATTAAGAAAACATTAATTTGAATAAATATCAATAGAATTTTGACACTTAAGTTAATGAATGCCCTACTGTATCAATTAACTTAATTTCTTACCAGCAGTTATACTAAAAAAGTTTACTGAAGACTAGGATTATAACTGCAATGCATAAATTTTCTACTGTAACAACCAAATAAGAGCAATATGTATACAATCTTTACAAACATGCTAAGGGGTTGACAATCATACAGCCATGCAGAAAGTTTGTAGAACATGCCCAAGGAAAAAAATTTCCATTGTCAGAATGCTGCATTATATCACCATTCAAACATTATCAAACTAAGATTTATTTCAATAGAAAACAAATTGCACAATTTCAATATTAATTCTAAACATTTAGCATATGATTTCTGTGCAGCCTAATTTTTTGTTACCAAGCTTGTGAAGATACACGAAGTTTTATTGGAATTATATGTTAAGACAATTAAATGAGAAAGGACTACTTCTATCATAATATTTAGACAGTATGTAAGATTCAGCACAAGAAGTGTAGCACCTTCCCAAGCATTCCATTCAAAAAAGCTATAAGATTTATTTCTAATTATTTCTTCTTTGAATCTATACACCTCCACTCACAACTTTGTCGATACAGTTTTATTTCCTGCTATTTCAAAATTCAATTACTAATCATTTAATTACTGCCCTAAAAGTATGTAAGGCAATAGAGCATGTTTTAAATTTTATGACTAGTTAAAAAAATAATTTCCCTAAATTAAGATTATAAACATTCTACTGTATAAGAAGAATTTACAGATATTAACTCACTGGTCAAATACTTCTCAATTTTTATCCATCTAAGAACCAAAACCAGGGACCAAGAACATGAATCTCAGAATATATAGATCCTTCCATTCATCAGTATTAAAACTGATGATTGTAGAGTATGAACATTTTGATTTTAAGCTAAATTATTAGAAGTTTTACTAAATTATTTCCTTAAAAAGTTCTTGTTTCAGAATTATTAAAAAGTATCGTGCTTTCATTTTCACTCCAGACCTTTGACAATTTCTATCATGCTCCAATACAACTTGTTCCTCTTATAACTGAGCTTTTCCAATAACTTTACTATAATTGTACACTAAGAAATTTGGGCACCAAATAAACATAGTAGCTATATATATAAGACTAATCAGCATATGAAAATAAGAATATTCTTTCCCATAACTCTTCTTCAGAATACTCCATTATCAGTTCTCTCCTCTTGCCTTAATCATATAAATTTTTTTTCATTTACAGTAGATACTGTAGTTAATTTTCATTATCATAAGTGTTCAATCCTTTGGTCGGTTCAATATGCTTGATATTTTCTTTCTCTTTACTGATTTTCTAATTTCTTGATAACTCATCCCTACCTTGATATCATCTTACATGTTGTACCTTTATCTTTACCCCTGCCTTTTCACTACCTTTGCTTATTTTCTTTAATAGTCCCTCTCAATATGTGACCAACTCACTTCCTCATCTGCAACATGATATCTTCTATCAAAACCATATCTACCATCATTACTAGCACTTGGTTGCATCTCTCACAATCAAACACAATTTACTTTTCCCATTCTACACCACATCTACTCTCAAAAAGCCTCCAATCTTTTGACATCCTTGTTTCTTACAGTCCATTGGTAATTTTATAGCTATAACAATCATCAACTGCATTAGAGACATTAAATGAGAAACTATTATATTTTCTTGTTGTTCCTAAACAGTCCCACTCATCAAAATAACATTATAATTGGAATTTTACTTGGTAATATCAAACATAGCATAATTATATGCTGTTTTTAAGTTTCATTTATCTTATCTTTATCTTCTTTTTTCCATAATCACACTGCTCATTATTTTTTTGTCAGCAACAACCCAAATACACAATAAAATATCAAAATAGAATTATAGAAAGACTGGAGGCTCAATATTTTGGATATAGTAAAACTTGGCTGCAAGGTTAAACAGACAAAAATTTGCTAAATGTGATCTTTTTAGTTACAAAAGATCATAAAACTGAAGTGAAACTTGATGAAGCAAGATAATATTCTTAGTTCAAGTGAATTTCACATTTTTAAATAATCTGAAACCTAACCAATATTTAGTACGGTATTGGATTGTTGACTTTTAAACCTTTTGAAACTTATTAAAATATTAACATTATATCTTTAAAATTTGATATATTTTACTACAATAGGGGATATTTGAAAGTAAGAGTGAAATCGAAATGTATATAACATTTTCTTATAGGTCATCAAACTCCAAACATCCCATAAAATGTATTTCATAAGCACAAACAAAGTGACTGGGAGAAACGTACACATTCCATGTACTATAAACATACATTTCATATTTCATCTAGTAAATTACAACATTAAAAAGTCAGCCATGCGTTAATGCAGAAAACGGCACATTTATAGATTAGGCAAATCTCAAGATGAGAGTATGCCTTACCAATTTTCTGTCTTAATGGGCTGAGTAATGAGACGGCCTGTCATCTCAGACAAATTCTCTTCAACCCATTTACCCTGAAGTATGCATTAGAAAATGAAATTATTAAAATTACTCAAATATTTAATTCATTCCTCCCAAAGACTAATCACTAATATTTATACTAAAATATATATAATAAATATGCAACTAAACATCCTGACTTGATGAATTAATACCAATCCTTTAATAGAGAAATTATCATTAAAAGATTTGAAACACATTGTATGTGGCATGTCCATATTTTCAAAATATGAAGAAATTCAGAATAAAACACAAATTAATTTTTAAATTACCCTTTTAACACACTTCAATTGATTTTAGCTGTATCTTGTGTATCCTTGACTTTAAACTCATCTAAATGGAGTAATATTTTCTAATAGATAAAATTAGGCATCTCACATATGCACTTCCATTATATAAAACAGACTGGATGACCAATTATGGCTCATTTGCATATCATTTGGTGAAAAAGCATATGAAATATCACCACTATTTACTACAAAGATACTGATTATGAGAGCATGGAGGTGAGGACAATTCTTAACAAGGAGTGTTATGTGGAAGAGAAGAGATTTCTGCACATGATAGGAGGAGTATTGTTCACAATTTCTCAAGAAAGGTTGCATGTACCTCCACTGTTCTAGGAATGTGATTCGCTTGTACTGATAGTGAACATGGGGTATGGAGGGTTCAAAAGGAAAAGTGATAAGGTGACTTTATGTTTTAAGATGTGTTATAGAAAAACCCCAAGAAGAAATAGACATGAAGAAAATCTGATGGGACTAGGGCATGAACCCAGACCTCCCAATTGCCACTGGGTTGCTCTAACCATTAAGCAATGAGGAATGATTAGAAGGAAAGGGTTTCTTTGCAAAACTCGAAAAATATTTGCGACATGCCATTCTACTTTTGGAAATAAAAATATTACTCCATCGACAATCGAATTCCACAAAATAAATCCAGGAATAATTGTGTTTCCTTTTCATTTAAGTTTATATGTAAATTCCATTAACTTTATTTGAACCTACTCCATTAAATTTACAAATTTAAATTGAAACATCTACATGAAGAATTTTATACATACATTTCAACATTTATGACACACATGAATGGAGCTGATGTTTCTTAATAAAATTTCTTTGATGATTAATAGAATGAATGTCAAATTGATGGACATAAGCAGACCTTATCAACAAGCGTAGGTAAAACATTTTCATCATTGATTTCTAGCTTAGTATAAGAAATAATTTAAAATAAGGCAAGAGCTGTGTTTTCCAACTTGAATTTACTAAGCATAGTGTAAATAAATATGCCAATGCTTAAGTATTTGTGTGGCTAGAAATTTCTACAAAGATTTCATTGATGGAATTATCAAATGCTATGTCTCTTTTAAAATCCTCTACACTGTAATTGGAATGTCTAATATAGCATTTTATTATTATTAAGTTATCATTACATTCACATTCGAAATATTAATCATAACTCATTTTAAATCAATAATAGACAAAAATAAAGAGTAATCCAAGATTGATCAATAGGTAATTACTGAAAGCCAAAGAGTATTTTTGTTTAATTAGAAAACTTTTCAATAAATGTATGAAGTAAAATTTTTCAAAAAGATACACATAATGTATTTATATAAAGAAAAATAGCAACAAACACATATTAATTTAATAAGATGAGACTAAAATTAGATCAATTAAATAAAATATGAATTATAAATAAGTCGTTTGAACAAATAAGTATTTACACTTAAATGGTATCTCTAGCATAGAGCAAAAGTAATAAACTACTGTTTAAACAAAAATTTTGACATAATCGAAGAGAAATAAGGCTCTAAAAGAGTGAATCCCAATGTAAATATAGATGTGATTCTGACACAAGCCAGATAAAACTGAAAACAATCCCAAGATAATCTTAATAAATCTTCAAAGGATCTCATATTATAAAATGTCATCCATGTGTTGTTACAAATGATCATCCAACCTCAAAATTTAATATATGTAAACTCTTAGAATCAATCATTAGAGTCTAATACAAAAACAAATACTTACGCTGAAATAATCTGCTAAAATTGGATGAGCTGAAAATTCAGAATCTTTTGATGTCTCACTCCCTAGATATCTCTCTTTTATAGCTATTGTGAAAGAAAAATCTCTCCACTGAGTCAAACCATAGCCGCCAACTTGAACCCACCTTACAAGTGGGCGAAGGAATTTATTCAGTTGAGCCCAAAACAAGCAGGCTGGAGCCCATGGAACTGTACATTAAAAAATTTTAAAATAAATATGTTTAAGAACTGAATTTGCAGGTAAAGTTACATTTTATTCAAATACATCAAATTAGTTTAATAAAATTAATAACCTGAGTAGACTCTATAAAAGATCTTTTTTCTTTATCAAGGAATTCATCTGCATTATGATCAATTTGAACAAATTTTGAGCAATTTTTTTCAATAGGTAATATAAATAATAAGGAAGCAAAATAGACCATGTACAAGTTGATTTCACAGTTAATTTGACCAATGAATTTCTGCAGAAATTTCCTTTTGCATGCTCAATAATGTCCAAACTTTGCGATTAATTATTAATCAGAGTACAATCAGACGGAATTCTGATTATTTCAATACATTGACCACTATAGTTCATAAAAGAGATTTTGAATAATCTTTAGCCTCACCATATGTTGTTTCACTATGGAATGCCTCATCATGTGCCAACAAGTCTAACATCTCTGAATCAGTCAAGCCAAATCTTGATGCAGCAGTCAAAGCAAACGCATGTTGTACCTGCCAAGAAATATTTTATTAGATCTTTATGAATATTTTCAATCGAAAAAGACAATATTTTCAGTTTTTATTTTATTTGAAATCTTACCCTCTTTTTTCCAAGAAAATTTTCAAGTTCATCCAGAAAATTATTAATTTGGTCTTTAATATTCCCTCTTGGAGTTATTTCATGCTCTTTGTCCGGCCACCAAGATGTTTGCCATGCAAGAATCTGAAAGATCGATTGATGAAGTGCCAAATTCTGTAAACATATTTGACACTAAGGGTTATATTTACCTTAACATAGAGTGGTAGTGTACACTCCTGCACAGAAGAACGGACACAATCTTGCAGGTGATTGTTGACAATATGATTATACTGCATGACAGAAGCCATCAATATAGTCTGAGCCTCTTCTTTTTCAAGGGGCAACACCTAGTAAATACCAGAACAATTTTACTATCAAATAGACAAAGGTTTTAAAGATTTATGAAGGCATTTGGACTAAAAATACAAATTACTATAATAAGAGTACAGAATTCATTTTATATGTGTAGGCCAAGTAGGAGTTGATGTGCTGGTTTAATTATCATATATATATAAATTGTATTAAATACTTCCTTCAATATTTAATTCACTCTTAAAAAGTTTAATAAAACAGAGATAATAAAATAAAGAAAATAATCAATATTTTTAACTTGGTAAAACCATGGTACTGACTGTTTTAGGAAGAGGTTGAAAGTACTAACAGAGGTAATATCATTTTCAGTGGACCTACCTCAATGAATGGAGTGGACTCATGCAGCCTCTTTTTGAGTTCACTGAACCAAATGCTTTCATTATCTACAGAAATTATTATTTTTACATGTTCTGGCAGCTCCAAAGGTAACCATGATCCAGGACATGGGCTAGTATTTTTCACCTATATGTATGGGAAAAAGGATGTGTCATGCTCTAAGAAAACTTTGTTTCAGCATTTGAAATTTCCATACACATTAAAAAGTTTTAATAATACTCATACTGACCTGATCAATGCCATCAATAATAATAATGATCTTTTTCTGTGATGCAGATGCTTCTGAAAGAATTTTGGGTAGCATTTTTGAATACTCATCCAAATTCTGGAATTTAAGAGAATCAGAAAACATTATTGTTTGTACCATCTTCTAAATCCAAGAAAATCATTGATTCATCTAGAGGCAAGTGCATACTGTACTATAATTCTACTAAGAAGAGAATGGATAGAATCCAGAGTCTTGACAGTTTTATATTATTCAATGGTATTTTCAAACTTAAAAATTGAATCTAATGAAATAAATGCTCGAAAACTAAAATGAAGCTTGAAATACTATATTCTTAAATTGTCTTCTTGATCAAAGTACCAGAAAATAAAATTTACCAAAGACTTTATTCGATTAATTTTTTGAAAGGAAACCCTGATGATCAACAACTGTCTCGTTCCATTTTGGAAATCCTCTTTGCTGTCATTATTTGGAATACACTCACTTGATGCTTACATGGGTAAAATGATTGGGATGACCATATGCAATAAGAAAGCACTGCTGAGTAAGACTACGAAGAATTTGTTCAATTGTAACTGATTCAGCAGTCGCACCAACAAAACGTGCAACAACAAAACCATCTGGACTCCATGAAAGACATGACTGTGCAGTTCTTGCCAGTAAAGTTGTCTTTCCACAGCCTGTTGGACCATGCACAACCATGGGTAGATTGCATTTATCTCCTGTAACATAACTAGAAAAATAGTTTTTAAGTATGTGAAATTAGAAATGATATGTCTATCACTTAAAATATTACATAATAGTTATTTATCATGGGTTATGCCCATCATAAGCTTTTTGTCACTTATAAGAATTCCAACAAAGAATTGAAAAAATGATAACAGTGAATAATACAATAATAAAATAAAGCAGATTTTGGTTCTGAAGAAGAGCAAATTAAAGAACATTATGATATTTAATTTTAAATTTCATTATACAATAACCATAATTGAATATCATCAAATTGATTCATCATGATAGTGATCATACATACTATTACACACAGCAATTTTTAAAAGGAAAGAGACCAAAAAGAACTATATTAATTAAGCTAGTAATAATGTATTTACCACATCAAATATCACTGAAACTCATTATAGCAGCTTTTACTTTTACTCTACAATTAGCTCATCTAATTCTTTTCACATTGACCTCAGAAGCTATATTTCATAAGCAAGTATTCTGCTGAATCGTTGTTGCGTGGCTTACTTAATATGAATTTCATTCTCTAACCTTGAAGCTATGTTAAGGAGCAGTAGAAGTTTTATCCAAAAATATACTAATATTTATTTTAAGAGGATATTTTAATAGATAACTGATATTTGTCTGTTGTTACTGCATAGGGTCAGCTTATAGATTACAAAACAATCTGCAATGTAAAGATGTGATCTTGAAGTCAACAAAAAAGAGCAGTGCACCACAGGTGCACACCACAAATTTAATCACCATTAGGGAGAAATTAGGGAAGATTATTAACAGAGCGATGCCAGAGAAATCTGTTCATTAACAGAGGTAATTGAATAACTATGCACACTTACTTTTTTATTTCTTGTAACAATGAATTTCTGTTGACACTACATTGCGCAGCTTGTTGACAAAATGTTGCTTGCTGATCAAGTTCTTGGAAGAAATTATTCTCAATTCCATAAGTAGGTTTAGGAGCATTCTGGAATAAATAAGTATGGAACTATATTTTAGTTTTTATTCATGCAAAAATTTATTCTTCAGCTCAAAATGAAGCAAATAATATTATTTCTTTTGCCTCAACAGCATATATCACTGCATTAAAGCAATTGATAACCACTATGTATGAAGAGAAACTAAAAGGGTTTTAATTATTCTAGTTTGATTCATACTATACATTCTAATTTCACTGCTATGAACACAAGAAATAAAGGAAAGTAAACAATGAGTCAAAAGATCACTAACATCACAAGACATTTTAAAACAAGGGAAATGCTGAATAGAGAGATAAATTTGCAATATAACAGGAAAAGTAATTGTTCGACGACATTGAAAATAAGCCAACTAAACATAAAAATACAAACTGGAAAAGTAACTAAATGATACAAATTAAAAAGTTGGAAATCCAAAATAGGATAGCATGAAATGGTTGATCATGAATTGAAACTTGATAAATATATTGCAAATATAATTTACAATAAATTTTTACAGAAACTGTTAATTAAATAACTTCAAATTAAATTAAAGATAATGTAATAATTAATTAACTAACTTGACTAACCTTAACTTGACTTTCTTCAATAATTGCTTCAGATATTTCCTTAAGGTGATGCCATAGGCGATCAGTGACTTCCTCTACATAACTTGGATTATCAACTAATATGCTAGGGCTAATAGAACCATTACTAGAAACAGTGCCCTCCTCTCTTCTTTCATCATCTAATTTATATCCTTCAACAGGTAAGCGTAGAATGTGCTTCTCAGAGAGCTGACTCTGGAAAATTTGTTTTGTATGAACAGATTAATGTAATGTAAAGGGAAAAGCCATGAAATTTTTTCAAATTTGCATACTAAATATCACTGGTAAAGTCTATAGCATTTCATAATCATGTTGTATATCAAACTTACCCTCAAATCACTCTGAAGAATTTTTAAGCGTCGTTTCAATTCCATATCTCCATGCGACGAAGACGGAGATGAACCATTGCTACCAATTACATTTTCATCTCTCTCCGAGCTCGAACTATCAAGAGAGCCGACATTGCTGATCACTCGGCAAAGCCAAATACATCGTTTAGCTAACTCCTGACTCATAAACACTGTGTTATGAACCTCCTGTAGAGAAAATTTAATGGGAAAATGTTGAATAATTGAAAATTTTAAAAAAGTTTTTAGTAAATTATTGCTACAATATTAAAATGAAAGACTAACAGATATCAAGATCTAAGGATATTTTATTTAGCTTTAGAATATGGAATTGTCAATGTGAAAAATACAATAATTTTTCTTAAAAGAATAGATAATCAGTAGTGATGCAAGTACATGAAACAGCTATCTTACTTGTTCCACCACAGTTGTGAGATATGTATCCCTAAGTTCTTGAGGGAATACATTCACCATCACAGCTAAGGTGCGTTCTATCTCTGATCTCCATTCTCTTAGTGCCTTCTCTTTCTCCTCAGATGAATCTTCCTAAATTTTGGAATAAAAAATTAAAATTAATAACAGAAATAAAAGCTCTGAGAACTGAAAAGTAAAGCAATATTTCTCTAAAGGATATGATGTTAAATATGGGATCCAGCTTGACTAATACCTCATTTGATTGACAGCTTGGAAAATCCACGTGTTAGTTTGAATAATTCTTCATCTTCTTGAATAATATTACTACTTTATCGATTAATTTAACAACTTAAACAATTATCACTTAACCACTTCCAATTCATCATAACAATTTAATGAAGAGATAACCATGAGGTTACCACCTCCCAAATAACAAGTCCCTTGGTATCTGATGGTTGGACAGTAAAAGAATGTGTAAACAAGAAAAATAAAGAGTCAAAGACAACCATAAGTAAGTGAAATTCCTGGAATGAAGTGTACTAGTGAAAGAAGACATAAGGCTCTTGCATAGCCAAGTGGGTATCACAATCATCTTTGGTGAAAGCCATCCTGGGTTTGATTCCCAGTGAGGGCCCATGCATGCTAATTGACCTCAGCTGTCAAAGCACTTTTAACAATAATAAAATTACTGAATTTGCATGATTAAAATACTTCAAGGAAAAGATGCACCAATAATTCTACGTAACCAGTGTTCTAAGCAGCTACATAAGAAGCAGAATAAAATCATACCTTGAACCCTGGTATGTGAGAGGCTATTGGTTGTAATCTGTAGCATGGAGGCTGTGCATGGCTGTCCAGTTTGTACCACTTCTGCAGCAAATCCCGGTCCCCTGGATCCACTGCTCTCCCCACGGCAGTTTTGAAATCCTGATTCTCAATGGTTTTTGGCAGAAGGGGTGTTCCAAGAGAGTGGCTCAGGAACAGGACTGGGATGACAAACGCCACCTCCATCTGGCCTGCACTCCCAATTGTACCAGGGTGAGCAGGAGCCCAAGGTTAGCGCCCCGTAGGTTGACCGGTGAGTGAGGCAAGCAGCAAACTGCAGTTTGCGTGCAATGTTTTTTAGGGGTGCATTCAACTTCAGATAGAGCAAAGAGCTCTAAAGCTGGCCAAAATGCTGCTTCTTTCTCTCATGAATGTCTTGAGTGAATGACTTTTTGAAGGGAATGTTTTCTTTTCAGCAAATGCCTCATATTTATATAATTTCGGAGGATCCTACATTTCTCATCCTGGTTACTGTTAGCCTTTATCTACCCCATCATCATTATATCCTACTTAAAATTTTCTAATCATTATAGGTTTTTAAAAGTGAGATTGCTGCTTATCTTCCAAGACTTTCATTTGGTAAGTATTTTAGAGTATGCAGATTAATTTATAATGTCTCTATGATAAATTTACGTACTCAAATAAACAGCTGAATTTTCTTAATATAATTCATTTTGATATTTCACAATGAACTAAACCAAAGTCTGATCTGAATTATAAAATCCATCCTATTCTATCAAATGGTACTTGTTTTTAGAAAAGCTTCATAACTGTGAAAATTAGTATATGATTTATAGAAAAATTGAAGAAGTCTCCTATTCAGTGGCCTGATTATAGAGTGCCATAGCAGAGTTTTTCAACAAGGTTGAACTCTTTGGTATATCTTAAACCAGGTTTAAAAAGATATAAAGTATTATTTCTCACATGTTTGCTGCCTTATATAAAAAGGGACATCTAGTAAATCCTTGATGATTGATTAATTGATTTGAAACAACCTTTAAAGCTAAGGCTGACCTCATCTCCCTAAACTTCCTTTTTGATGTAATATATGCTATATTTAAGATATATGAAATCGAAGCTTGAACAAATGCAAAACACAGTTTATAATGCATGAATGCAGAACATATAGATTATCAAAGAAAAAATAAGATGCAAGATGAAGCTAACACAATAGTAGGAAGGAGAAACTCAAAAAAACTGAGTTATGAAAAAGAAACAAAATAAAAATATTAAATGCTAATGATTAAATCAGAACCAGAAATCAATATATGTTCTGCAACATGATTTCTCTTTTAGAAACTATAGAAATACAAACACAAAAAAAATTGAATGCTAAATAAAAATAGAATCGACTATCAGTTTTGAAGTCAGATTAATGCTCTTCTAGGCACCTAAAGTATGCATAAGCATGTTAACTCCAGTTATCAGAAACTGTTCCTCTTTAAAATGATACGATTCTGTGTTAAAACTTGTTTGGAATTTCAAATTGGATGAAAGTGGTTGAAAATTATCAATAGCATAATCAAGATATAGGTTATCTTTCTTTCCTTGTGCACAAGATTTTGTACCACTTCTGCAGCAAATCAATTCAAACTGAGGTGTAAAGAAAATATAAGTTTATGATACGATGTTGTGTTCTCCTTTTCCTATACCAAGGTCAACTAGTAGGTTATATACCGGGGAACATTTGCTCATACAAACGATAGGATTCTGTATCTAACGTAGAAGCTTTTCTCTCACTGTTTATTTGCTTTGAATGTCTTATTATGGCAAATAGCTGATTGCAGGTCAAATAAAATGTAAAAACTTTTTTTATAAATATGTTAACCTACCTCTCTATGTCTATGGCCCAAATTAACTTACTTTACTCTAACTTCTCATTGGGATTCATCTTTTGTTATTTTATGATGAGGATCCAGCCCAAGAACTTAATATTCAAAACTAACCTACCAATAATTTCATCTGATGATAGCATTTGAATATTATAAAATTGTAGCACCCCTTTTTTAATGTACCCCACATTATGAAGAATTATAGATGTAAGTTTTACCAAAGGCATGACTTTCATTCTAAAATTCACTCAGCAGGAGAATTAATGTATACTGAGAAGCAATTGATCTTCTCTGAATCCTTTTAATAAGAGAGAATTCTTAAAGTTATGCCTTTGGCAATCATTCAAAGCAAATATATTCTTAAATCACATAAAATTTAAAAAGTTATTGATTGATTTTAATGAATTTTAATAATGCCCCTTGAGAAATTTTGAGGCAGCAACTGTGCTTAATGACTTGATTAAGATATAGCAAACCTCAAGAGAGATACTGAAATTTACATTTTTGTTAATACTTTGCAAGATCTGAACATTAATGAACAAATTTCTCTCAAAAATATCATCATTTCTGGCAGAAATGAAAGACAAACAATAATTAATTGTTAAATAAACAACAATATAATTAAATGTTAATATTAGCTCACGGGAGAGCTCCCCAAGGCAGAGTTCTGGAAACTCATGATCTTGCTGCTTCTCCAAGGCTGTCTTCCAATGCAGATCTACTATATGCACTTCAAAACCAAAGTCCCTGCAGTGTTCCCTTAGTTTCGGATAAACTATTTTATGAAGAACTCCTTTTTCCACACAACAATCTGAATCAGAAACAATAGAATAAGGCAAGAATTAATAAAGTTTAACAAACTGCATCAAGATAATTCATTAAAAGACAAATGACAGTAAATTTCTAATATTAAAATGGAAATAACTGTTAACCTCTTTCACCTAATTGCTTAAGAATATGCAATTTTAAAAGTAAAAATATTTAAATTAATTCAATAAAATTAGTTTAGCAGTATTTAATATTCACTACCTTAGGTAGACATGAGATATGTAAGAAAGGAAGTTTTTGAGAAAGATTCAGTGGGTACAATTATAAAGGAAATCAACCTTTGAATGAACATGAACATAAATGTAGTTTCACATAAATGTACTATCTACTAATAAGCCCTTCTATTGACATTCCACTCACCCTGAGAATCAGCAGCGCAGACATAGATGGATATTTTGCTGCATCGATCGGGAGAGCGAAGAAGCCCACTGGAACCAGTAGTGGTGACTGCAGTATTAGCACCCAAGACTGGGCCTATTTGTCCCCCAGCTCCAGACACAGCACCTGGTGTGCAGACAACTGGAGCTCCCAATGCTCGACCACTGAGTAACATCAGCAAGGTGGATGGTAGGTGGTGCAACTCAGGAGGAATCGGCAGCTGCATGGTCCCTGGAACATCTCCTCCTTTCCCTATTCAAATTAAGATTATTATAGTATTATATTTATTAAGATTATTATAGGATTCATAGCTTTTTGAACATTTTAATTTTTAATTTTAACAAATAAAACTGATGTAAATAAGGTGAGATCAATTTAACATTGTAATGAAAAAATTCATAACCAAAATTGTCACTTAAAATATTCTTTAACATACAATATTGTACATACAAGGTTATTCAAAAATAATATAATGATTTTGAAGTCATGGTTTTGATCCCTCCTGAATCTGATAAGAATGGGTCAGCAATCATTTGAAAGTGGGCATCATAATATTGCTTTAGGATCTATTAGTAGGATTATCAGACATCCATCAATACTTAGTCTATATAATGACACCTTAGCAGAAGGTACTCAGCATGATTAAGTTAATGAACAGCAGCATTGCAGTCACTGTACAGTGCGCTTTTCAGAGAAAATTTTTCATTAACACTCAACAGTGTCTTGAGCACTTTAAAAACTATGGATAATGTTAAAGAAAAAGAACCAAGTAACTATGATTTTTGAATGAGCATATGACACATAGAGGAACATTATAACAGGGAAAACCTATCTCAATGCACTAGAGATTCGGTCATACCCTTAAATTATTCAGAAGATTCCCTATTTGATAGATGTTGGAGACCCACCTTTTAAAGACGAAACAAGTGAGAATCTTAAAATAAAAATATTCATCAGAGAGGGTATGATTATAAGTGAATATGAGATTTTGCATGACCCCCAAGTTCTCCAGACATCATACACTGTGATATTTTTCTTTGGGACTCGTCAAATATGAAATTTACATTCCAACATGATCTGTAATACTAACCTGAAAGACTTGATGGAGTCCCATCTTTAGTAGCATGAAAGAATCCTTCTCTACTGGGCTTAGGTTCACAAGAAAGAGGGCCTGCAGTGGCAGTAGATGGTGTAGAAGGTGTTGGAGGAGAAAGGGGCCCTGGACCAGTATCATTTTTCTTGATGATGGAAGTTGTTACCAGGGAGGATGATGATGATACACCATCTTTTTCAAGTCTGCCTTCTCCAGAATCATTTCCGCCACCAGCTGTGGTTTCCTGGCGACCTTTGGTTCCTGACACCTGGTAACTAGGAGATCTAATTTCAATTAAAAATTCTATAAACAAACCAAATTACAGAGAAAGCAGCTAAAGCATTTCATTATTGAGTTGTATAATACACTACTTCCAACTAAGGAAACTTAGAAGGAAAGGAAATTGAGATATCGATATTCTGGTTAGGCTAGTCAAGCATCTGGCTATCTCTCTAAAATCATGACTATATGTATGAGGAACGAAATTTCACTCTTTTTGCTAAGAATTGAGAGCTGGAGATCTCATATCTTTCTGCTTCTTTAAATGCTGACACCCTGTCAATAGTGGAATACTTTTTTTATCCCCAGGTTCAGTCAGGATCTACCAAAGATCTGATCTGATGAATACTCAGTAGACCTCCGATCGATAAAATCCTACAGCAAAAATCGCTTTTAACTCCTGCAGAGTTTATTCCTCTTTTACTAATATAAATAAGAAATAATTTTTCAGCCGCGTACAAACAAAGGTTAATCAATATCAATTAAATCAATTGAGGGTTCTTATTTGCTTCAATTTAATTCAACTAATTCAATTAAAATTTATTAGAAACCATCTTCAAAAAAGGTTAATGGTCTTAGACTAAACAAAATATCACGAAATTGACAATACTGTTGGTGAAATTTTCTATTGTCTAAATCAGAGATGGGAAAACTAGGACCTCAGGCCATATGTGGCCTTCTTTGGCGTTCATAAAGGACTTATCAGTTCCTAAACCAAATCCTCCTATTTAAATAATTTTGTTTTCTCATATTGCTTATGATAACAAGTTAAAAATTAAGTCGAAAATGTTCTTTTTCAGTTTACTCAGCGGATGAATTCCTTTTCTCATAAAATTTCGATGTTTAACCACCCGAAAGTAGGCAACACGCAACGCAAGAGTGGCCAAATAATTTCACTTGCGGCCTATCCTATGAGACATAATACTAAATTTTCTTCCAATGGTAAAAAGGATCACTAGTCGTAATTAATAGAATTCCAAGTTTGATTTTGCTGAATCAGCCCCATGACAGATAACAATTTCAACATCTGAATATTTTTGGCGCGAATTTTACTTGTGAAACGATTTTTATTTCACACCCCAGTTGTCGGATCCTATGACTTCGTGAATTCCAGCAACTACATAAGATTAACATGGTAGCAGAACAAGTCCTTGTAACAGGAATTGGAATGAAGTAGAAATAACATAGCTTTTGGAAAGCCATGCAAATGCACCAATCGGTTTAGCGTATGGAGTATTTTACGGAAGGCTGGTAAGGCTCGGTAGTGTACTATGGTTTCTCACGCCCTTGGCAAATCCGTCTCCATACCTTTTGTTGTTGATGTAATAAAAACGGTTAATAATTTTGTGTGTAATGTAGTAAAAGTGCATAAAATTTAATAATCATACCGTTATACTCCTACATTAAATCATTTGATTAAGTTCCAAAAGTTAACGTAAATTTAAATGCACTAATTTAGTTTAATCAGCCACAGGTGGGAAACTGGCAGCCTTCTGACCACAAGCGACCTTTTCAGGCGTGTAATGCGGCTTCATTTCGAATATTAAAACTAACTCGGGTATTTAATCCATAATAATTACTCATTGTCAGACTCGCTAATGGCGTTAAATGTAAATGCAATGAAAAGAACTCTCCCGTAGTTAATTTTTAGATAAAAATTGTTTACTGTGTTCTATTTCAATGCTGGATTGTTTGAATGTAGGTATATAGTCACTCAAGTGCGGCAATATGATTTCGTGTTTTAAGGTCTAATGATTTGTGGCCAAAGGATGACAAAAGATTCCGCACACCTGGAATATTGACCCGATACCCAAGAGTTGCTATGCTTCCGATAAGACCTCCAAAAAGCCTTTCATTGTCAGGCTCAAAATCTCCTGCAACTTACGAAACCTCCGCCACTCATTGGAGAACATGCAAAAAGCATTTCCTTTGCTAAATTTATCCTTAATACAAAGAGCCGCTCCTAATACTTTGCAATGTTTTCGTTTTTATCTTACAGTTAGAGCTGCGAGGTGATGAGTGTTGACGTTTGGAAAATGTTGAATTAGCTCAATGTGCATTCTCAGAAGAGCTAAAATTACACAAAAATTATTATAAAAGGCGCTAAATAATGACAAAAAGACCGAAATCCTTTTACTGTTGCTTTCATGAAGTTAATTTGTTCGTTAAGTCATCATCTCTGATACTGTTTGGGTCTTCAATCCCTCCACCATTGTACCTTTTTTAAATATATCTTCTAGGATGATGAGGAAGAGCAAGAAAACTTGACTTCTATGGCGCCAGGGAACACAAATCAAAGGTGAGTAGATTAAATTGACTTATCCGTAAATTATATATAGGTGTATTCAAGAGTTCCAAGAGAAATTTGTGCTCTGTACTGTCTTATGAATTAGTATTAGAAAGTAGTAGTATATTTTAAAATGCTTCGACAGCTAAGGTCATTTCGCACAGGGGCATCGACCGGAAATCGAAACCGGGACCACTTTTACCATAGTCGAACCCGATTCCTACTTGTCTGCCTAGGATCCTTTTGTCACACGTAATACATAGTTCCTTTCTTTCTTGAGTACTACGTTAGTAAGTTTGAATTTGCATGTATCTATCGACCCCCAATCGACTCCCTACTTCGAATCGATCCTTAACATGTCTTTAAACCTCTTGAGGTCTACATCAGCATCGTAAGAAAAGCAGTGTATCACACGGGGCAATAAAGAATTGATCAGAGACTGATTTCTAAGGGAGTTAATGAGCGTCCCCGAGTTTACAGGTAAGTCGCTTTAATCTACTCATCTTTGATTGGCCCTCCCCCAGCACCCTAAAAGACGTCATCTTTTTGCTCCTCCTCCTCACCTGAGAGGATAAATTTAAAGAGGTATAGCTACAAAAAAAAGTCCTGAAGAGGAGATGAGGTTTATTAGGCAAGATGATAAATGAGGTAGTTTCCGCTTGCCTTCCCTTTGAACCAGAATGTTACGAGTATAACAAGTCCTCCTTAGTGCAGCTAAATGACCCTATGAATAACATTTTTCAAGACATTCCTGAATGAGAGATATGAGTTAATTCCATTATTCACTAACATCTCAGTGACATTCTTATTATCACAGTTTCGTGATGGAGACTGACACAAAAGTAAATTAAAAAACATTTTCTTACATCCTTTACCGATAGACTAATGGAAAATATTCATCAAGATATGATAGAAAAATTTTACTTCGTAAAATTTACTTATTACTAACTACAGGTGAAATGTAACTTCTTCAATCCCTCTAATATATGATTCTCTGCGTTACGTTCTCTTTCGAAGCTCTTATCGCGCTAGCGCACTAATTTAAAATTAAATTAGTAATATTGTATACATAATAATAAATAATT
Source organism: Pachydiplax longipennis (assembly GCA_036926295.1). NCBI lineage: Eukaryota > Metazoa > Arthropoda > Insecta > Odonata > Libellulidae > Pachydiplax > Pachydiplax longipennis. Next base: position 34,647,554 of record JAVFKF010000012.1, read on the forward strand.
GATTTAAAGCTACTGATAAATATTTAAGGAAAAAGATATGAATCGGACTTAAGATTGGGAACTACCGAAAAGTGTGTCAAACTCAATGCAACATGGCGCTAAAATATTGCTATCGCGCTTTCGGAGATAAGAAGGCAACAGACAAACCCGAAATGCGCTAAATCTAGAGCGAAAAGCGCTAAAAACGGTGGAGGTGAATAAATCGCCCTAGAGCACGAACAATCTCTCGCTTATACTAGATTCGGTAGTTAGATAATATCTCAGCTGTCCTACTCTTAACTTTTGACTAAATTAAAGCGGGAAACGGTGGTAAAGATAGCATTGCTTACGTCACTCTTCATTAATTCTCAATCGATCGACGCTTCGTGAAGACTCTGAGATAATGTGTTCAATTTGAAATGGACATTAAAGTTCATTAATTTAGAAACAATTTTTTTTATGATTATGAATTTAAAAGGATATGAAAATGTTCATTGACACGTTAAATTCATGAGACTTACATTTTTAACCATTTTGTTTGAATGGCAAGAGCATTTTCATTTACATTTATGGCTGTAATGAAGCAGTTTGAGTGAAAATATTCACTTAACACGCCCACTTACAAATGAAATAAAATTTTATAGATAAATCTTGTTTCGCCCCCACGCAAATATTTCGCCTTGACTTGCATAATAAGAAAATCAAAAAAGAATCTTTATATTTGGACAGAATAACGAAACCATCACAGTTTCATCACATCTTGCGTCATCCAACCGTTGATGACTAATATCACAGGGGTATATCATAAAATGATTAAGCATGGGTGATGTATGAATCTAAAATTTAATTTAGAGCGTTTTGGGAATATTTTATGCATATTGGGGTCAGTGAGGAAAATTTCTATATAGAGGAGGAAAATTTAAAGCTCTGAGATTCAATAACCCACCCGGATCAGCATTTATATCGCCATTCAAACTAAAGAATCAAACTTTATGTTTACGATACTAAACGTGGATTGTGAAAGATTTCCTTAGTTTATTACAAACCGTATGCGTCTCAAATAAAGACTTTAAGGATAAATAGGGCAAAATGAAGCGCAGGATCTGAAAGGGCTTTAATCGAGGAACTTTCCAGGGTGATAAGACGGTGATATAGGACAGTCCCGCATATTACGGAACATGTGGCAATCCTTTAACTTTAGAAGACCACTGGGTATGAATGCACGTTATGTGATCTCGTTTAAATAAAGCGAGATTTAATTCAAAGAAAAGAAAACGAGAATAATTTGTCAGTAGGTGATTTGAAAATTTGTGGAATTTTTCATCGGAAGAACAAAGAGATCCCAGCGGGGAATCGAACCATAATATTTTTCGTTTCAGTTTTCCTTTCGGTTCGACCGAAAATAAAAATACCGGTTCAGTTCCGGTTTCACTCTATCTGCAAACTTTGAACCGGTTCGAACCTTTCTTTCGCTTAGACTACTGTATTATTATATTGCTAAAATTATTTTTAGTTCTTTTCACCTACATTAAAGTAAATTAACAGCAAGGAATAGAAGTTAGCAACGGTTAGTTGCAAGAAATAGTTCAGAAAGTTAAGAAAAATTTCCTCCAATTACACTTAAGTAAAGTGCATTGATGAGAACAAACAATTGGAACGGAATAAATAACTGTTTTTGGTTTAGGTTCGGGTTCAAGAATTTTATATTTTCGGTTGGGGTTCGGTTTCCAATCCGGAAATAATAACGGTTATTTCGGTTTTTACTTTCGGTTCGGTTACGGTTCGATGTCCTGGTTGCTAATCTCAAAATAGACGTCCACGAAAACCGTTTCTTTTTTTCAAAAAATAGCCCTACAGCTTCGAAGTAAAATAAATAATCATTAAATAGCTATAAAATTAAATGACGATAATAGTGGACAGTCATAAAAGTAAGTGATTATGGAAACAAAGAGGTGAATGAATGAAGTTAAGCGATTGAACAGGGCAGATCACGTAAATGGCATTTTTATTACGCACGGCCGTCTCGTTGAACACGCGCCGTTCTCTTGACGTGGAGCGTGTGACGTCATGAGCAGTGAATGACCTTCTATCCCGGAGGCGCCCCAATCAATATGACCAAAGCGAAGTCGATGGCACTGCTCGAGGAGGGGAGGAGCTCACTGTTGATCCGAAAACTGCCATTTTCTAGAGCGACTCTTAAGATAAGGAATAAAAATGTCTGGAACGCAAAGAAGGGAAAAAATCGAGTTTCCATACGCACGGTGGCCGAAAAACGACTCGAAGATTACGCCATAACCTGAACGCCGAACATGATTATTGGTAAAGAAAAATTGGTGATGCGTTAAGCCTTGGCCTTAGTTCGCCGACGTTAGAGCTATCTAAGAGCTTTCGAAGTCGTTAGTGTGTCATTCGGTTTTTCTTCAATAGAAGAACTTCAATAGCTTAAAATATCACGAATAATCTGTAATTAAGTTTGCGAAATGTTTATGGTTCAGCGGGAGTAATGGCTACAATCGGCTACATGTGTGGTGTCCTTCCGTCTGTTAATTTTAGTTTGTATTCAAAAATTAAAACAAGGAAAGTTTCTCTCGAAAAGCGGAGATAGTCCCGTTAAGAATTAAATTAATTTTTTGGCGATGATAAATCGTTTTACTGTTGACTGGAAATATTTGGAATAAACGAGCTAAACTCAAATTTTCGGCCACCTCTAATACGGAGTTGCATGAAAAGAAAATGTATATTCTAATGTATTCCCCTTGGGAAGTTGCTATCAAACATATCTTAAATTTAATCGTCATCTACAAGACATGAATTTCCTTTCCAGACTATACGAGATGAGTTATACCATAGCCGTGAGATATTAATTTCATCGCTTTAGGGATTATTGCCAAAGTATCCTTTAAGACTAAACCTCGAGAGAAGTAAAAGTAATTAAAATAGGGCGCAATTTTCAGTTTTCAGAGAGATATGACTTTTCAGAGAGATATGAAAGTTTTCGGCTTCAGAATGTTCGACTCCACAAAAATTGTGGAAACCACGAGAAAAATTGATTGAGCTCTTTTTCAAAAGTTCAAAAGCTGGAGAGCAGGGAAAACTCACTGAACATTTTCTCATCAAAAAATTATACATACTACTTGGCCGCAAATGAAACTATAAGCTGGTATATGAAACCGCGAGGTCACATTTGAGTTGCGTGTAGCCTATATTCAAATATTTTAACATATAAATTGAATAAAAGTAAATTAATCCTTACAGACTCAGTGTCCAATATACTAGACACAGTATTCATTAAAATTTACATGGTCAATCTTGACTTCGTGGATTTTGCTCCAACCATCATGAAAGGAAAACACTCAGTAACTTCCACAGTAGATTTTTAATTCGTCAACGAGTTGATATCTTCAGGAATGTGAAGATAATATGTTCTTATACATGTAATAATTCTTTTATCCATAAAAAATTCAGGTCTTAAGGAGTTAAATTGATAAGTAAACCTGGGCGGAATACTTTCCATTTTATTTTCACTTGGTGTGATGAAATAGACTGGGAAAAAATGGATAAAAAATTGCGGATCGGTGTCAGGAAGTAAGAAAAGGTTGCATGTTCTCCAACATTGTTCTGGAAGCAGGATATGGGAATCTTTTTCCTGAAGTACCCGCATACAAGAACCAAGAAACAATTTGGCCGCAACCGAGAAGCGTACAGCCTTCATCCAAATATTTTAACCTCGAGATTCTATAGGGAAGGGACGAAAATTCAGCGTATGGTGTGAAGGCAGTAGGTTCCCATCGCCGCTCTAGACTCTACTTGGCACTGTGAGACTTGATTAAATATTTTACTTTCCTATATTTAAGATAAACATTTCATGCTCCAATTTGGTTCCGAAAATCCACTCTGGATAAAATTCTCTGAGTCCTCCTCGAAATATTATTCAAGTTATGTAAAGTTAATTCTGACTTACACCTTAGATGTTAATATTGCCTAATTCACATAACGGGTTTCCTATCTTTCAAAACCTGTCCTCAAATTAGGAACCCATGATATTCATTATCAACTCAAACTCTGTAACGCTAAATATAGCCTTTGAAGTCTGTTAAAGGAGCTGATACTTCGTACTCTGAAATTTTCCCTAAGGAAAGACTTTAGAGTCTTCTGTAATCTTTCCACCATCGTTTTTCCCGAAGTACACAATTGTTCCACTTTTGTTCATAATCCATTGTTATAGCTTTCTGCACATCCTCAGAATTTAGTGTTTTTTACCGTCTGTGGTATTTTGATGAGGTAAGGTGAATTTATGCTCCCAATCATATTTTTCCAAAAACCTTTCCTAATATTTAGTCCCGATAATAGTCCCCGCTAATTTGTGCTGCGATCTCTTTCGGACTTTTAGATTACGATGCAGAGTTTTCTCAAATTTCGAATGATCCTAATTTAGAAAAAACTTTCTCGGAGAGTTTGTGAAATACATACTAAGTATTCAATTCAAAGCCGGGAAATGTCTTATTTTCGATTTAAATCAATACCAAGACTAATTAAAGTTATTCTTCACTGGACCGCCAAGTCCAAACACATATATGCGTATGTCGCGAAGAACAGAAAATTGATATGAACACCAAAGATGCAAATGGATCATCAGATATACGTACTAATTGGAAAATCTTAAATTTTGGACTCTACATTAAAGACTCTAAAGATAAGCCGAAAAATATCGATTAATCAATCGAGAAAAAATCGAAAATCTACGTTCGACGAATTCGACGGCCAGAAAAGATACGAAAAATCCGATCGGCAGCATTCATAAAGAACGTCGAAAGAAGATGACGTTGATCCAATCCATTGAACTCAATCAACCTGCTGCGACCGATGATAGAACCGATCGAGGACGTTTTACTTCTCACAAAACACTTTCGAACGGAAAAAAATCCGCGGATTATCGCGGAGCGTGGCATCAACAAGTTTAAAGAATCGATCTCCTTCGAAATAAAAAAGTAAACTTGAAGAAATCCACTTACTCTTCCGAATGGGTCGATACACTGTCTTTGTCTTTGTGAGCTTGTCCAGAGGAACAGCTGCTGCCCATGACGGCCGATCAAGAGCCTTGTTGACTCTTTCAAAGTGGACCCATGGCTACCCCACCTTTAAACGATGGGAGGAAGATCCACTGCACTCAAAGAGACCTATGAAGGGAGAAGAATCACGTGTTAACAGGTTCGGATAATTAGGGCATCCCTTGCTTAAAATCTAAAGCATTGAAAATTGATGGAGGATTCTTCGAGAGCTAAGGAGATTTTATCGCAAGAATAGCTTCACGGCTCTCCAAGTAAAGATATCATCCAATATCCTTACGATACTCAGAGCGGATTTATAATTAGGTGCAATAGGCGCTAGCTGAGGGATTCATCCATTTGGGGACTTCAATAAGACTGTATTTATGGACTAATGTATAAACCAATGAGTGAAATAATGTGTAAATTATTTCTGAATTTAGAGGTAAGATTTGGTCACAGGTACTTGTTTTCACTTCAGAAAAGAATTTTATACAGTGTCTCAATAACATGTTAATAAATCACGCTGGATATTTAATATAACTATATAATTCGTAATAATTTACGGAGATACTACTTACAATACAATATTTTGTTTATTCTTGCCATAGTGAAGTTAATGAGTTCTCTATGGCATATATTTAATTGTATTTACGAAAAAATCGAATTTTAACTTTCATGATTTATAGACGAGTCTTCTGTGTGATCTTTGCTTATATGACCTCTAATAGCTTAAATCCGCCTGAAATGCGCATAAATATTGAATTTACTACTTGTTAATTTCCGTGTAGATTTATCTATCAGCTGAATTCCCGTTTTAATACATAGTATTAAAATATAGATTGTGAGTCCGAAAGCATCTTACACGATAATTAATTTTCGAAAGCTGCAAGTAGAGAATAAAACACCTACGGTTTAACACAAGTCAATTATTTCGAAACTTTGGCACGTCAATTATTTCTTATTACTATCCCTAGTTCGTTGAAGATCGAAATTCGGAGGTACTTTTCCATCATAGACGTTTTCGGGATAAATTCCCAAAATTATCACTTCAAAAGATTATTCATAAATATTCTCTTTATCATTAGCAGAAACTTACATATTACATACTTCAAACATACGATTTTTTGAAGACGAATTTTAAATATTTTGAGTAGATTAATTTTGGATCAACATCTTTTATTCTTTTCACACTAACACCATAAATAATTGATTCTTGAATCTGGATGCCTCTAACAAAATACTCTCCCCCAAATGCGGAAAGCAGAAGTGAACAGCTAAAGATAGAAAATAATGATAATAAAATAGATTGTACAATTTAAGATTTTCGCATGATTATCATCCCACAAATTTTATAATAGATAATAACTATGATTGGAATTTGCTTTTTGGTAAGCTCAGGCTTGCATTGCTTACCGACATAAGACGATTTTACTTTCTTAAATAACTCTGTCCAAAATGTGTTTTGAAAGCTGAATACTCTGTGCTTTTTATTTCAGAATACAATATGCCATTCCATGTAGGGATGGTACCGATCCCTGTATCCAGGGTTACTCATAATGAAGTAATAAAAGTAAAGCCGAAATTTCTACCGCAACGGTACCGTTTTGTTTATAAGTTTTAAAGATTTTTTATAACCGCGGTGGTTTTATTAATAAATCTAGTTTGTTTTTATATATTTAAAGACGGTATTCCTATTTTGAAATAACTAAACTCAAAGTTGAGATATTTAAGATGTCTTATACGTGTATATTTCAATAATTGTTTTTCTTATCGCCAAAATAAATCAGAAAAGTTATTCCACACCAAATGAAAGGAATTTACTCGTCGATCGAAGGAATGATGTAGAACTACAGTAAAACCCAGTTAAGACGCTTTTCAGTGGACCAAAAGAAAACTGCTTTATTAACGGAATAGCGTTCTAACCGGGACATGACAACTTTTTAACTCTTGCAGATTATAAAACAACCGGGAAGGGTTTCTTATCTCTTTAAATTTTAAATAAGTACTTTACACCTTAGAAATGCAATTAAATCCCTTTTTTTAGCCAGAGATGGAGACGGGGTGTCTAGAGAGTCTGCGAACTATTGTTGTGTAACACTGGTTGCTTTCTCGTAATATTTTTTAAGAGTTGTCAGCATTTCGGACTATGAGAGCGTCTTCCTATGTTACCTTATTTAGGTCACCTTTCACTCTATAGTGATGCAATTTTTACCAACTACACAATTAGGGAAGAATAACGATCTTTTTAACAGCAAAAGTGAGAGGGAAAGGAAACAGAACGTCAGTAAACGTCGGACCTAAGGGATGGAAACGGAAGTTCCGAATTTATGATCGACTTTCAAGAAATCATTTAATGCACATTTCATAGCTATTCTATCTTCCTTAAGGGGTCATTCTGCTTCCCTTAGAACTGGTCTGAAGTTTACCGACTTTTCGGTTATCGGAGAGATTTTCATACCTCTAATTCAATAACAGCTATGCTCCATTTTCTTTTCTTTCATTATTAAAGAAAGTCATCGAATATTGATTGAAAAGATCATTTCGAGAATTTCCATGAGTTCTCGGTAAAGACGATATCCCGTTCCCGATTTCCATTGTTTTCAAAATATCGGGTATTTGGAAATCCCAAGCACCACTCATTCGCACGTCTGGTAGGTGGTGTCATTGCAAAAGCCTATCGCGAAGATGCCCTACTCTTCACAGCTTGAAACTGTCACAGCTTGAAGAGCGGAGATCGATTCAAGGTGTTTCCGAGGAGAGCAGAGAAGATAAATGGAATGTTATTGGACTCAATGAGGTCAAAAGAAAATCTGAAGAACCGGGATACCTCAAAGAGGGCCACCTATTCTACGAGTACATATCACAGAGATATAAGCGATGGAAGACCTGAAAGTGTTGGATTCAGGTTAAAAAAGAAATAGACAAAAATACAGAGGGAATAGAAAGTGTATCTGATAGAAGGTGCAAGCTTATATTCAACAGAAATAGCGTTACTCTGTTCAGATCCAACTCACTCTAGGAAAATGCATCGGCAGCGGCATAAAGCGAAGAGGAAATCCAATACTTCATCCAGACTCTCGGTACTAAGCAAAGAGATAAGGAGGCCCACAATTATATTATTATAGGCGATTTTAATGCTAGATCGGGTAGAGGTTGATGACATTGTCACAGGACAATACTGCTTGGACCGCATACACGAAAGATATCACCGTCTAGTTGAGTTAGCAGAATATACAAATATGTATATGACAAATATGTAGGTAATTAAGAATTCTAATAGAAACTGCACGGGGATAAGATTATTAATGAATAATAAGATACTTAATGGAACAAAAAATGGATAAAACTCGGAATATATATTATATACTATATATTCGGTGACCAAACTCTACATAGTAATAACAATTTCAGCACTATAAGTGACCACAGAACATGATGTATGTAGAATAAAGATAAACCTCCCAAAGAACGTAGGGAGTCGGATTCATACACGGAACGTCACATCAAGAAATTACAAGAAAACCAGAAAGTGCAGTTGCAACTGAGAAACAGACTCTCAGCATTTGAAGAGCAACCAGAAGCCACGAAGTCACGGAGCTCGAGAAGAACGTCAAGCACAAGAAAAAAAAAGCGAAGAACAAACAATTCAGTGAGAAAACTCGGCAAATGATGAAACGCCGAAGGGAATTGGAAAATTCAGATACACCAAGATATGGCACGGCATCGTGAAGCTTTGCAAGTCAATCAGAACTTGGCGTAATCGATGTCATATATCATTACAGAAGATATCACTTACTACAAAATTGATAGGAGCTAAAGAGAATAAGGACCTAAGAATAACAGAACTAAGGACCAACAGACGACAACTAAAACCTCGAAAAATGTTGTAGCCATATAGAAAGAAGATGGCATGACAATTACAGACACACATTATAAAAGAGATTTGCCTAATACTTCAGCAAAAAATAGAAGAAAATTCAAAATGTTGGAAGGTAAAACGGAAAGAACCTTTTACCCCGGAAAGGAATCAAAAAAGATTTGAAGATATACCGCTTCTCCCTGCCATCAACAAAATATTTATGAGAATAACAGATAATTCCCTGAAGAGGCCTTTGGCATACCGAGAGAACAAGGTGAATTCCGTAAGAGCTTCAGGACTGTGGATCACACCCACACATTCCCAAAAATATATGGATGTGGTCCATAGCTATACACTAATGAGATGCCATTCTGATTTGAAGACTTCCATTCAGTAAGTATCCATTATCCAAAAGTTCTACCAGTAAAGCAGCGTTTCCCTAACTCCCCTATGCTTTCCCAACCATCGTCTATAAAACCATTTTGTTACATAAAATATTCAACCGTGATCATTAAATGGAGTTTTATGAAAATAGAGGGCAGGTGTATGAAATGTCGTATATATTTTACCCGATGAATTTCCTCTTATTGGTTTCGGCATGGGCTTGAGAATTTCGAAGACTTTCGCATAAAATTTAAGATCGGCAGTTTCTGTAAAATATAGTAAGGTTTGACCCTCTGCGCTAGGTTTGCAAGATAAAAAACACACTTAGTTTATTAGAATAAATAGAATTTATTCAATAGTGAAGTTGCACAGTTCGGAATCAAACGAAAACGATTTCGTATTCTTGCCCAGCTATTTTCTCTTTCAGCCCACTGTGCGAGACAATATGCAGGACTCTTAATAAAAACAAAGGCGATGTATTTTTTGCATCTTTTGCTACTTAAGTACACATGCACATTCACACGCAACTTCAATAAATCCTTCTGGATTCTGATCAGAGTACACATACTTATGAAAAACAGTAATAACAGGAGAAAGAAAAAGGTTATTGATGAAGTCAACGAAAGGACTTCAGAATAACAAACTTTAACACCTTTGAATGAAACGCGGATATTCTCCGGTCAAAAATTCCTATTCTTTTAAAAAGACAGTTCTTCGAACAATAAATTTGACCAGACTTGAGCTACTAATATGAAATTAAGGTCGTCACTATATCCAGCAACTCCAAAAACCTAAGTAATTATGGAACTAAGTATGTTTATATTCACAAAATGAGATAGAAAACGCAAAATTTTGGTGAGGATGAAGATAGTGGTCTCCAAAAGAAGAAACGACAACCGTTTGCATGGGCAGTTCTCAACTGAGAGGTGAAGAGTCAAAATCACATGAACAAAAGATGTGAAAAGTCCAAGTAGAAGACCGAAGAACGTATGGAACGTGATCAAGTATTAAGATAGAAAGAAGAACAGGTAAGAGAGAATTGAGGAGGCTTACATCCTATGTCGGATTAAAAATGGCTGCTGATAATGTAAGAATATATACTATAGATATTTCCTATAAGGTAAGAATTTGTGGTAGGTCATCATCTTGGAAAAGATAAATAGCGACTTGTATGTGATTGCCTTTGAACGCCTATTTATTAATTTATCGTTTTGTAAGGCACGCGAGGAAAAAATCTTACACCGATTAATGTATATTATAATTCATATTATAAATAACAAAAGACCTGATTTTTATTTATCTTTTCATCCAAAAATGTATTCCATTACAGAAACTTTTCCTTGGGTAATCTTCTGATAAATATTATCCTCCAAAATAAGACCAGCCTATCTTCTCTAAAGGTAAAGCTTCAGAAACTCAGGAATAGCATGGAAAATATTTCTTTAAATTTTCAAGAACGAGAAACCGAGAAGGGTAAAAAGTACTTTCCCTTTATTCGAGAGGAAGCCATTCTTATAATTGTGTTGTGTTACGTTGTGTTTCATACACTGGGTACATGTGTTAATACAATTAAGGAAATTCGAAAAAGAGACGAGTTCTACATTGATGTCGCACGTTTAATGCATGTTATTGTGCATAATTTAACGTAAATTATTTCGTTATTTAATGCTTAGAATTTAACACGCGAAAAACTTTCCAATGAAAAAAAGGAAAAAAGGTTGAAAGCTTCTTTATCGCTATGTAGTCAAAGTGTTCTTTAAGCGGAATATTCCTCGTGAAAATAATATTCTCGGTTGACGACTATTTCTGAAATATCGATCGCTTGGGGTTGAGTAACACTGACGCAATACATGCCCCTCGAAGAATACTAACGCGAGCTATAATGTCCCTTGCAAAAGCAAACGAATATTCATACATCGAGTACCGCAAAACTATCATAGTTTTACACACTACAAATAGTAAAAGAAGTTACCGCATGAAAAATTATGGATCTAAAAGAGGACTTATAACGTTTTCGGAAACTGTTGCCATAAAGTTTTTACCTTTGCATTCTGAGATTACGGTCAAATCTGTCATATATCATTCGAATATTAATAACCTTTCAAGATTTAATTTTTTTCATCGGAAATGTAAGAAGTCCGAAAGGAATTTAAAATTATCATAAAATATTTCAACCTAAAAGTGGAAAATCATTGAATCATAAGGTGAAATCTGTGAATGCATTATGATTTAGTACAGAGTTAAAAAGTTAGCTTCGAAATATAATTCATATTTAGGAACCTGCGGCTTTTTGGCCGTGCGCGGCCTTTTCCGATCTTCAGCGCGGCCTCACTTCTTCATTTTTGAAATTACCGTCTCGCTAATCACAAGAAGTGAAACTGAATTGAAAAATACTCTCGCTGCGTTCGTCTAGATATAAAATTCATTTTCTTACAAAAATGATGGGTACAGGACTATTGGAAAATGCAGCACGTCACTCTAGAAGGTATATAGATGCGGTCTACTTAATTTCATATGTGGCCTAATTATACAGCCATCTCCCGAAAAAAGGTTTCCCCACCCTCGATCAAACCATTTCCTTACGGAGCAAAAAATCGAGAGAAGCACTTGTTTCTAGGAAAAATCTACCCTCGGGCGTTATTCGTAGCTGCAGCATTAGTTAATTTTCAGTGTTGAGTCGAACGGTACAATGGATAGGACTTTGAAAAATAGACCTCCGCTTTCAAAAAGCTACCGACCTTAGTAACTTCAACCAACCAATTGTGAAAAGGGCTATTCAGCCGAAACCCTCGATGCCTCTCGCTCGAGTAGCTGTGTTTAAACCAATCAACTCGAACAAATTCATCCGCCTTTACTCCTCCCTCGCTTGCTTTACTCGAATGCTGGCTTCCACAACGCACCCACTGCGCTCAACTCGGCAGCATAACTTCTCCAACGGAAGCCGAATTGATCAATATGAAATGACGAGGTGCAGCCCGCAAATTTTGTGACGAGACACCAACACTCATGAATTCATTAAGGTGGATATTTAAGCATTTCTCGGAGCTAGTGTCCCTTCCTACGCCTGGGAGGCCGACAATTTTTCTTAAATAGCACACAACCGATTTTCCCAGCGACCGATATTTGCTAAGCTCTCGACTCCGGTTTTCATACTCCATTTTTTATGATGCTGTAACGGCATTACGTGGCTGTTTTGACGTTTTGAGTGCATGAATAATAATTTTGTCATCCCCGTTCCCTCTCCGTAAAGAAATCAATAAGTATGTACAGTGAGCGTATTAATGGAGTTATAAATAGATTTTAATGCTTTTCCGGAGTAAAATTTGCGTCAGTTTCCGCTCATATTTTAGTGGAGGGGAAAATGTGGAAGGTTGAAAGATATTATTATTGAATTCGTTAAATATTCTTTGATTTAGATGATATGAACGCGATGGTTGTCTGCTTAAAATACAAACTTTTCGAAAATATATTCGGAAAATGCAATCTTAGATGCTTCTGAAAATTGCATAGAACGCCACTGTTATGACATTAAATTCTATTTATAAAATTCAAGTTACTTAATAGCTAATACTTTCAACTTAAAATGTATGAGGCATCAAACAATTTGTAAATGATTATGAAAAATCGTAAAGAACGTTATCATTCTACCTTACTGAGAAATTATCATCTTCCAGGTTTTTGCGGTAGGCTCTAAATTTTCCCGCCTGAATGACTGAATGTTAAAAAATACGGAAATACGAGCAATAAATGAAACATTCTCATTTCTTCGAAAAAATTATAATTTCTTTCGTTTGATCACACTTGTTGTTAGGTTTCGTGACACCATATCGTTTCCTTTCCGATCGTCTAGATAAATAAAGGCCGTCGATTCTTTATTCGCACGTAAAATTCGATAATGTGAAAGCGATTCCCATCCATAAAAAAATATTGAAATTAATATCGGAGTTAGACGTTTCCTTAGGAAGGTAAATTCACGTAATCAACAAAAAGGTTAGATGAAAGCACGCTCGCCTTTGCTAATTCTCCGTCACAACAAATTTCCCCAAAAGAAAAAGTGATGCTATTAATATTGTAATAGTGAAATATATCGAAGGAATTTAAGTATGTACCATATTATTCGATTCGATCTTGACGGCGCTATTCGAAGAAAATTCCAATTACTTAAGGAATGCATCCGTTGCTCTTTGTGAAAGATGTGATAAAATTTCTCGTCTTTTCCAGTATCTAATAAATATTTAGAACTTTAATTTCAATTTATGTGTCGTAATACTCGAGATTCCGGGTTAAGGTAATTCTTTCTCTTTTCTAGTGTCAGAGTTTTGACATTAAAAGATATTCAAAAGCATAAAATACACAGTAGAAGGCGAAGTTTTGTGGAAATCCATCATATAAAAGAGAAAGGACTTTTTACCTTTTCCACAGCAATTCTTTCATTTTTAATTAAAATACTAAAATACACCATCAAGTTTCAGTAACTGATCTTTAATACATCGTTGTATTATTATTGTTTAATACATATTACAATCAACCTATTAATGAATTTTAACTAAAATTAAGAGAGTTATCGTAAAAGAATTACTAAATCCTTCCTTAATTCTTGTGGTAAATAATTTTATTGGTATAAATTTTCTCATTCATATGGGACTTCAGTTGTATATGAACAAATAAAATATAAATGAAACATTGCATTTTTACAACGTTGAAGAAGCTCGAAATAAGGCATCCTAGAAGGAAAATCGGTCAAAGTAATTGACCTGCGCTTACTGATTCCGCAAAAATATTTGTAATTTTGTAAATTCACAATGCATCCCTTGATGATTTACAGAGTTGACTGATATATTTCAGCAATAAAATGAAACTTCATATAGCATTGGCAGCGGTATTAATTTCAATTACTGCATTCGGATATTATATTGCGACTCTTTTCCTTAAAATTTCTACTGTAAACATTACCAAATTCTCCACTAATACTGGTCTTTTTTTCAAATGTCTCCGGATTCTTATTTCCTCCGGAACGGTATGTTATTGGAACCTCCCTTTTAATTACATTATTTTAATTAAAATTACATTATAAAGAAACTTCATTCTTGCATTAAGTCCCATTATTCCAAAACCCACCTAGAATGATTATACGCATTATACGCATACTTTAAACACCATTTTACAAAAAATGCCTTAGCTTAACTACTTATATATATAAAAAATTCGATAGATGGATGTTTGGGATTTTACATCATAAAAATATATCGAATAAAAGTAGAAGATAGAGTCACTGTTAATAGAGCAACTGTAAATCGGCGCTTGACAAATTTTTAATTTATCTCATTCCAATCACTTTCTTTGCCAACTGAATTTTACGGGATTTCAGATATAAAACATCACAAAATTACCAACTAGTAATTTCGTGGAATTTTTTTATTGTTGCCATTTTTACTTTGCCCTCTATTATTCTTCAGATTTGGCGAATAATATTTTTCACAGGTGATGGTTAGGGTACGGTGGTGGGAAACCTATGGGGCGGCATTAAAAAGATTGGGAAGAGACCAAGAGAAATAATAAACTGCAACAATTTAATTTTTATGGAAAAATTATCAAATAAATGTTTTTTTTCGTTTCTAGGAGTTAAGGAAAAATTAAATAAAATTTCTCTCCACATAATTTGAAAATATACTAAACAACTTATTGGCATGAAAACGATAGTTTATCGATAAAACCTTAATGATATTCTCCGTTACTTATTCTGCTGTTCATCATTTATCCATGATCAATCCGAATATCTTTTAGGTAAAAAATGGTAAATAAAATGAAACACTTTCACTTAAGTAATTTTGCACGTGGCCATTAAGATTTTCATATACCTTAGATTTCGCAGTTTTCATTTTTTCGTTTAGCCATACAGTTTTCTGAATAATTATTATCACGAACGAAATTTAATACGATTACGTTAACCTAATGAATACCTTGAACAGCACTTGTATTTGAATTTATAGAACAGATAAACATTAGTTATAGCATTACATTAAACGTCAATTATTATTTCCTGATGCATAAAACTAATTTCCTGGGGCATAAGAAAATTTTATCACTTGGATGAGTGTTTTCTGCATACATAAACATACTTTTATGAATACAAGATAGTAAATTTATTCATAATCGTTCGAAGAAAATTATGGGTATCCTAAGCAACGAAGAAACAACTACAAAAAATAATAACATCTCGTTTCAGTCCTTTTCTTGTTTAGAAAGTGGTAAATATGTCAACTAAAATTATTAAACTTTTTCTTTAATTTCTCGTACTCAGCCAAAATAATTCTCCCACAAAATTGCGTAAGCTGTAACTGTAGGCTGTAAATTATTCTAATCTTTCAAAATTTTCCTTGGAGCACAGAAAACCAGTTGGGAAGGAAAGCGATTCGCGCCAACTCTCGACTAAGCTTCTTATGCCCTTATGAATTCGAAATTGGCCGCTGGTCTTTACCATCTCAAAATAAATTCCAAAAATAAGAAGGCATAAACAGCGGTCCTAAAAATAAAAACGGAATTTCGGATCTTCACAGCTGTCACTTTTCCAAAAAGACAAAATAGAAAAGTCGGAATATTTTTTTTTTCTCTTACACGATTAAAGTCCTTCGCCAGAAGGTCGCATGGAAGGCAAAACACACTGATGATCATCTACCTATTTCCCTATACTTCATGGCCTGAAGATGAAAATTTTAATCACAAAAGTTTGCTTAGAAATTTAAATTTACGAACCAAAAAGAAAGCAAATTTAAGCGATATGGTATCCCTTCACCCCATGGAAACACCCTATTCAGAAACCCGTCGAGGTTCAGAGTATTCAGAGAGAGAGAGTATTTTAACGATATTCTGTAAGCACGCAACTCTACATAATAAAGTCTCGTGGAAAGAAAAACGCTTTGGCTGAGCATTTCCCCCGGTAAATTTTCTTATTGTGCTCTTAAATCAGTCATTCAACATTGCTTTACAACATCCGAGACTATCAACAGTAGGGTTATCGAGCCGTGCACCGTCCTCGAATAAGGAAGAAAAGAGAAAAATAATCTTCCCACATCACGCACTAATAAATCCATCCGAAAGATGGCTTCCCCTCAAAAAGTTCGGAAAAAGGTATCTGATGAAAACGAATCGTTGCCTGTGATCACACGCATAGGAGCGATCCGACATGGCGGCGACAGATCGCCATTATGAAGTACGTGCCCGCCAGATACTACACGTCTTCTGGCCTTGACAATGGCAATCGAATCCACAGACTACTCAATGAAAAGGGTCTCAGAGTATTCATTGCCAACTGAAGGAAAAATAGCCACCGATGGCCTTGCCGCAACGTCTTCAGCTTCTGTTACTGCTTCCGACGTCTAAATTTGGACGACCCCGGTGCCCGGATTCTAGAGTCTCCTCCCCTGCTTCAAACAACAGATCGCGTCGAAAACATACTGCTACCCCGCGTTTTCGATAGCGTAATGATCGTCTTCTTTCCTATAAAAACGACCTGCCGCTCTTTCGAGCCCCTACGTGGGAATCGTATCCACGAACACGAATCAGTCCAACCAGGGCGCCAAAGGTTATTCCCCGAGTGCAATTCCACCACATTTGTGTTGCATTGAAAATTCGATAAGACACTTATAAACAGTCATAGCTCACCTTTGTTATGGTCACTTCCTCTTTGAGATGGTTTACAATTTCTTCTCTCACGGCCACGGCTGAGGGATGAACCCCATCGGAGAGAACAGGCGGCAGGGGCACAATCGATTCGAGTCCCTGTAGTTCGTTCTCGGGGAGAAGGAGATAACGGTAGGGGGAGTCAAAGGAGAACGGAGGAGTTTGAGCAAGGGGATGTAGGTAGAATGAGAGGGAGAGGAGAGATATCTCCGGCGCATGCTCTGGGGATGCTGCTGCTCCGGACGATACGTCATTTCCAGGAAAAGGTCTGGAGGATGAGAAGTATTAACATGATCAACGGAGAGAAAACTATCAGTAAATATTTTGCTAAATGAAATGCTAAGGGATGAGTACGTCCTTCGCTATCGGCTTTCGATAGCTCTATCGTAGTCCCTAGCAGGAAAAATTTTTCCTTGCTATACTTCGCTTCATCGATGAGGATGTGAATGTCTCAATATTATGGAATTTTCATGTAATGATCATGACAGTGAGAATGTGTTTACGTTTCTTGAATCAATACTAACAACAATTGGAACTTGTTAGGGCTATGAATTTACTGAGGCGCAACAATCGATTGAGCAGTGAGGATTTTTGTTTGCTATATTGGAAGTCTACCGTTAATTTTTTTCCCATATTTCTGCTTTGCTGTCGATGTAATGCCTCACTGTTTCATGAAATCGATAAGATGCCACTTTAATGAGAGTATGACAGAGCGTAAAGGTAAATTATTGTTTCCAAATACTACAATTCCTAATTTTGTGAGTTCAGATATCATTTGATTCCTTGCTTGGAAAGTGTGTGATATTAAATAGGTAATTTTCGACTTCATATCAAGTATTAGAAAATATGAACGATTCATATGATGATGATTATAAAAATACAACTTATGTTACTACTTCACATAACACGGATTGAAATTATTTAAGTTTATGGAAAAACGAGTAGCTTACTTATTGAGCACATAAGCAGATATAATGTAATTATTATTAGTGAGTAATTGAATAAGGTTATTGGTAAACTTAATTAGCCTACAAAAGAAAATTAATTAAACGGGAAAACTGACATAACATTTCAGATTGGAATCATGGAAAGCGACATTTTATCACTTTGGAAGGTAATAAATCAGCGAAGAATAAAAAGACATATTTGGAAAATAACAAAAATTACCTATCAATAATGAGCAGAATTCTACTATTAAAAGATAAGGACATCCTAATCGACACGAGGCGCCCACTAGAACTGGAAGATCGTGTACCCTCCCCACCAATGAGTGATGACTCTATGGAGGAAACAGACCTTACAGTGAAGAAGACAGAAACATGTTGCGATGTGAAAATCGGAGAAAATAACAAGGAAAATTATGTGGAGGAATGGAAATCTAATTACAATTGTCCATCCCTGTATGCCAAAACGCGGAATATGAGCGGAAGTTCGCCAAAAGACAGCCTCGATTATGCAGAGAGACCTGCTAGCTCCAAATACAATCTAAGGAAATGCTCTGTAAACATACATAAAATTGAAAACGGATCGGAAGTAGAGCGATTATCCAGGAAGAGTAAGACAAATGAGAACACGAACACAACAGGTACAGCCATCGGTCGAATATGCTTAACTCTTTCCGAAAATCAAAGAAAACCAATAGATGAAAAAATCAAAGAACCAAGAGAAACACTCGAAAAAAATCTTCATCGCACAACTGAGGAAGTAACAAAAGAAAATCATATAATTATCGGAAATGATATTTCTTCTAGCTTTGATCGCGCTACATTTTCCTCATCTTTAAGTAAGCCTGATAGTAGTTCATGCATTCTCTCTCAGTTTTTGAGTTCCAATCAAAATAATGAGAATGAAACGCATGATGGTGTTGACTCAAAAGTTAGTATGGATAGAGGTATTCTGGTGAAAGTTGTGAGAAAATTGAACGATATCTTGAATATGAAACCTGAAACGAAAAATGCTAATTCAGCAGTATATCAATCTACAAGTTCTGCAGCAATGAATAAATCAATTCCACCACTTTTACCAATTGGCATTCACAATTCAAACCAATATCAAACTCTAGACGATATGCAGGAAAGCAAAAATTTGTGCTTGCCGCCACCACCTCCACTGATTAGAATATGCTCATTGGATCAAAATGACGAAGATTCCAGCTCTCCGGACAAGCAGCTATGGATGAACCAACGTCGATCTTCACAGCATACATGTCCACATTGTAACAAGAAATTTGATAGACCATGGGTTCTAAAGGGACACATGAGACTGCACACTGGTGAAAGACCTTTCATTTGTCCTGTATGCAATAAGACATTTGCAGATAGGTGAGTATTCTAAACGAAAAATAAATTTTAAAACCCTAACAGATACATGAAAGTGTTTCTCATGATTCATTTGGTCATTAAGAGTTGAAGAAGACAATGAATGAAATTCTCTGACTCCTAATTTATTATTTGCAATTATCTGAGATATTTTTCCCTAGAACTGATCATTTCGAATATTATAATTTATCAATCCTGAAGTTCTTTTAATACATTTCTTTTCAGATCAAATCTCAGGGCACATCAGAGGACTAGAAATCATCACACCTGGGAGTGGAAATGCCCTTCATGTGGTAAGGCCTTCTCACAAAAACGTTACATGGAGCGACACCAAATTGAAGCTTGTCGCAAGTATGGAATGATTCAGCAACGTGCTAAGATTACAATACAAACTGCACCATAAGAAAATCATAATAGAAATACAACACTATACAATTAAACATCTTATATTACCCAAGATTCTTAGATTAATCTTCTAATTATAAACGAATAATTAAGGAAAATGAATTGGAGTATAATTTAGCTTTTCTTATCTAAATAAATCTGAATTTTGCCTTCTTTCCTCATCAAATTAAAACCTGTGATACAATATAGCTATAAAGCTATTAATTCCATAACTTTTTCATTCCATAGCATAGGTTGGTATGATCTTTGGATTTGTAATAATATATTTTTGTATGAAAAAATATATCAAAAATTTTGAAAAAAGATGTAAATATAAAGTTTTAGAACTCATTCCAAAAATTAATGATGATTTTGATAATTTTTTATTCTATACCCTCAAAGAAATTCAATAATGATAATGATATAATATCTTGTAGCATACTAAGATATATTTGTATATCTTCTTTGTAATCTGTAAATTGTGCTTGTGAGTAAATATAAAATAAAATATATTTCAAAAATATGATTTATTTCAAGTATTGTGAAAACCCATAGTGATAATGGAAAAAAACCTAAGTATCAGAAATTCGATAACACTCGGATTCAATGAGTATGATTGAAAAGATATGAACTCCTAGTTATAGCTCAAGTTTGAGAATGAATTCTCAATACTTCATTTATAGAACAAAAGATAGCATTCGACAGAATTAAATGCTTCATTTATTTTATTTTTTCATTGTATTTATAGCCAAGTAATTACCACTTAACATTACTATGGTATCTTTTTAGAAATATCATTTTTTAACAACTGCTAACATTAGGTAGTAAAACAATTTCTCTTGAGTTCTGGGAATAAGTGAAAAAGTAGAGTTTTTTTCTAATGCTAAAAACTTTATTATAATGAACCAAAGTTGAAATACCCATTTCCAAAGAGTTTCACAATGCCTTAAACCAACAAGAACACTTGCATCAAAAATTAATTTTTCATTGAGAAAACATGATCAACTGAAAATTTTACAGGATAAAGAGCTTGCTGATGAGAGGAAATTTCTGAGTTATCATTTACAAAACTTTGCCTGAAACAAAATTTCATTTGCTGAGAACAAAATCGAAAGACCAACTCAAAACTTTATCCGTTTATTCTTATGTAACCTTCAGCATTTAAATTATGACCAAAAGGTAAAACAAGAAAGCTATTTTAAGAACTGAACTTTACAAAGATGTTTAGCAATATGCATTTAGCATTTCACTACAAAATAAATTAATCATCATAAATGTTCATGATGGACAATTATTGCTAGGGAAAGTTTCGAAAGCTTATTTGTACCATCCAACCCAACCATTTGAAAATTTACACACAAAAATAAAATAAAACATTTTCCAATGATCAATTCAAGTTAAGTAATCATTGAGCAGCTTCACATTCAACCAACAACACCAGCTATTAAAATATAATCATCGATTTACAAATCATTTTTTCACCCATTCCATTGGTCATATTATCTTCTCAGTCTTATACCTCAATAGGCAATCAAACTATGGCTTCTATTTCTCTGTGAATTTAATTTCCCTATCAAGGAACTAGGAGCTTTATCCAGGTAAGATCACATTTTAAATCAAAGGTAACACAGAATAAGCCTATCAAATAATTAAATATTATAAAGAAAATGATTTAAAATATAACCCATTCAACTGATCATCTGCATGTAGAGCAATCATCAGGGAAATGAAAAACATACAGGTAAAAGCACTTAGCTTACATATTTGAGACCCATCGCATAAAATGAAAAGGAATGTTCTAAAAAACAATCATAAGAAAACAGAAATCTTTCTGAAAAACATAATAAATCATAGAAAATACTGTATTTACCCGATTATGATCATGATTCTTCCTAATTTAGCCTCAGAAATATCAAGGGTCATCTTAAAACCACAAACACAAGAAAAATATTTAAAATAGTTCAAAAGCAATTATTTTTACATATTGTCCATTGTATATGGTCTTATAGTTATTACACACAAATAGACTGCATATGTTTACTCGTAAATTGCTGTCTCTGAATTATGAGAATACTTTATTTATTATCTGGTTATTATTAATAATCTGGAAAACTTTCTTCTGCACTCACGGTTTCAGTCATAAATTAAGATGATAAAATTATCATTTAAGCTAATTGGAATGGAAACTTAATTGTATTTTGATTTATTGACACCACTCCACATTCAAATAACTTTATAACATCAAGGGAGAGTTTCAAGACTGACATAGAAAGTTTTGCATTGGGAGAAGCTAGTCTCAGATGGATTGATCATTTTATGTTGGGAAATGGTCTTTTGTTTGGATGAGGAAGATCGTTGAGCAGAATCTCGATGAAAATTCTAAAGAGAAAGGGACAGTTTATCAAAGATATATAATAATAACTTTGACGATAAGTTTACATCCAATCTCAACTAACACATAAGCGAGTTTCATTTTGGGTAAGATGGGAACTGCTAAAATAACACCGGTATATTTCTGTATGCCATGGAATACCACTGTCAACAAGGAAGGAGCAAAGTCAGTACAGTAAAAATAACAAAATGAAAAATTACAAATTATGGAAATGGCTAGCTGTATTTGCTCCTGTAAGAAAACTACCTTTTTGTGATTTCAAAAAGAAATCACCTTTCATGAGATAAGAAGTCGCCAAATTGGATAGTGTTCAAATGTAGTGAAACTGAATGTATGACTGAAGAACTAATGATCTCTTGGTCAGATGAAAAAGGGAACAGATGACCAGGGGCTACATTAATACAGGAGTATGTTGACAATTGATTCCTTGATGATGATGATAAGGAAACTAAAGAATCTTCAACTGAGAGTGAACTTCA
Organism: Pachydiplax longipennis; assembly: GCA_036926295.1. Lineage (NCBI taxonomy): Eukaryota > Metazoa > Arthropoda > Insecta > Odonata > Libellulidae > Pachydiplax > Pachydiplax longipennis. The sequence continues at coordinate 34,670,077 of JAVFKF010000012.1, forward strand.
TGAGAGAAATTAGAACAGTCTGCTAAGCCTGTATTTATCTGCATTTATCATCATGAAATCTATGTGTAACACTGGTTTTTAAGTTAAATTTATACCTCATATACTTTTATATGTATTTGATTTTTGTTTACATGCAAAAGAGATATGAATCTTAACTTTTTCCAATGAATGGCCAGATAGTGGAGAATTTTAAATTTTTAAACAGGTATTATAGGAATGCACACCAAGCAAACATTACACTAAATTTCAAATCATTTTATGCATCATCAACATGGTTATACACAAATTATAAATTAAATGTTTATTTTAAATATTTTATTAAATTGTTGTTTGAAATAAACTAAATTTTTGTTAAGGTTGATAAAAATACTAATTTTATCTTAATCTGAAGTACTGTGTATGTAGGATAGTCTTGTATTATAAGAGTCTTATATTCTGGTAAATACAGTAATTAAACTTAATGAAACTGATTAAATAGCAATGATACTCTATGGAAAACAAAAAGGTATGAGGATTGAATAAAAAATAAAATATTTAATAAACTCAATATCAAAATAAATTTAAATCACATCAGGGAAAATTATAACAACCATCAAAGTAAACTCTCAATAAAAAAGAATAATATAGTAATAACTGTGATAGAGTAATCAAATCAGCATTGATAATGCAATAAAGTCCAACAGCAGTTTCTTAATGATATCATAGCTTTACATAAACATTACAATTTAGTATGATATTCATCTTAATACTATCATGCAAATGAAAATTACAAACACACTTCTAATTGTAAAATTGGTATTCATTATCATCATTTACTTTCAAAAACATTTATGTAATTTCTTACAATTAAACAAATTTTTACTGAATCACCTTAAATTTTCCTTTAAAAGTATATTTTGGACACAAATTTAAAAACAATTACTATGTAACACAACGGAAAATAACACAGTCTAGGAATTGGTGAGATACATCATATGATTTTTCTGACCAACACGCAAAAGATAACAAATGGATTTACTATTCACAAACACCCATCTAAAATGTATATCAAAAGGAGTATAAAAATTAACAACTGATTTGAAACATTGATAGTTTGTGTATATTAGTTTAAATAGTACCTTTACTGGCAGAAATTCTTAGGGATAGAACAACAGTCTTTTGCAAAACTAACTACTCATTATCACAATAAGAAAATGCATCAGTACACCAAATCCATTAAAGAATATTTACCTGCCATAAAAATCTACATTTAAGCCAGGAAAATATTTATTCTAGAGGTAATTTGCACTAGAGATCCAAATCACTTTTCTCTCTATAGCCAAGGCTGTGTTCTTCTTTTCCAGCCATGCTAAGTAAAGCTTTAGCCTCGTAGTTTCCATCCAGTACACTAGGCCGTTCACCCTAAAATAAAGAAACATTAAATGGGTATCGATTAAATAACATCAAATGCCATTGCAGGAATTGATTATATGACATTGTATCTATCACATGTACATTTATAAACATCCATATTCAAATATTCTATAAACTTGAAAAATATCTCAAACCCAAAGGATTGGAAATCCTACTCATATAAATTCTGCAATGGTGAATGAGAAAATTTTTCTTGGTAAAATAAGCAAGATTATAAATTCTATCTGACCTTGGAAAATATTTTTATATCTAAATAAGTAAATCTTTCAGCAAGTGAAAATGAAACCAATGAAAAAAGGAAGAATTATAAAATACTAACCAATTCCTGTGGTGTTGGTGGAGGTTTTCCTACTGCCCAGACCTCCAGGTGGCGAATTTCAAATTCAGTATTAGGTGATAACTGAGGGGAATCAAATGTAGTACAGGATTTACTGCAGTGTCCTTTCCCATATTCTGCTTCTATCCAGAATCCAAAGTAGCCAAACTGTCCACCCATTCCCTAAAAATGAAAATATTTTTCTACTATTTAATTGAGTAAAAGAGACAATATTGTAAAATTTCCTCAAAAAAAATGCAGATTTAAATGATTATAAATAATTTAAATACAGGTTGGAATCTACCATAAAAAGAATATATAATTGCAGTGCATATTATTGAAACAACAATTAAATGAACTATTATCATTGAATTTTTACCATCATGAGTAAATTAGAGTGCCTGGTAGATTCATATTTCTAAATGAAAATGATCAAAAAATTGAAATAAACAAACAGTTTCTAGGTTAGTGTTCTGACGATAGAACTACCAGTGACTGTTTGAAAATACACTTAATGGATTATTTGCCTAAAAATATAATAGATATTCCTGAATGTGTGGCCAGGGATATGCTAATGGCACTAACATGAAAGGAAAATATAATGATCTATGAAGAGAATAACCGATTCTAATCCTTAAGTTTCTCTTCTTTCCATACGCCACACAAATTTTGAATTTGTAAATGATACTTGTGTTAATGATGCAGCCAAGGTTTAAAGATGAAACAGTAGATATTTTTTAATTTTAAAGTTATATACAGTTAGTTTCATCATCAACATACTGTTTCATTAAGAAGGGCATTAAACAAATCTGACCACCAAACCAAAAGAGAGGAAAGTAGAGTGAAAGCCATTAATCCACTTTTATGTGTTATAAATAGGATTTTTGTAACTACATCATAAACATTAGTGCTCAATATCTACAGCATGATAAAATTTAATCATGAGCAAAATCTTCATTCAAGTTCGGGTCATCAGTCACTTACTTGCATACACACATACCATAAAATTTATTCACAGGAAAACAAAACATTAACACTTAAATGTAAAAGCAACTCATTTAAGATATGAAAGAAGAACAAGAAAAACTCCAAAATATTCAGCGAGTTATTCAGCTCTGTGAATGCAACTGAACTGAAAATATGAATTATTCAATTTATATTAAAACATTCCTCACCAAGCCATTGGGCAATGTTTGCTGCTGCACATTTAAGTACATAAAATGATCATTGTAGCCGGTGGGTTGATAGACACCCATTTTTGGAAGGAGACTGAAGAGGAAACTTTTTTCATCACCTATAAAGGAAAAATTTCACATTAATTTCTTACTGACATGAAACGTATCTATTCAATTTTATACATAGATAAGGAACTATAGTGATAAACTCTAAATCAGCCAGCTAACTAAAATATAATAATATCCTTGAGAAATAATGTCATACATACAAATCCTAGTCATTCATAGATTTCAAAATTTATACCATTCATATGATTAAAAGGAAACCTCAAAATTAAATCTACATCAAACAAAATCTAAATGAATCTGTAATGGGCAATCCTTAAATGGTATTTCTGAATTCCCCTCCGACACAAAGCAACTCAAGGAGCTATATATCCAATGTGATATGATGCCACAAACCCCCTATTAGAGTGTGAAATTATGTAAGGAGTAAACCTAAGATTCTTGAATTTCTAGTCTTTTATCATTTATACTAAAATCAAGAACTTACCGTAGAATTTAGGTCCAAGCTCCCACGATGCTGATGCAAAACCACCAAATACATTTCCCGAAGAATCGACAATTATTATTACAGTAGGACCTTTATTAATCATGCAACCTAACATTTTGGAGAAGCTTTCTCCATGAAATGCACTAGAAAAGAGAAAATGCCATTCATGTCGGAAATCAGGAGGCAGAGCACTATTTATCATCATTAATGAGGAAGCATCTAAAACTGATTTCAGCTGAAAGTGCCCAGGTACACTTAAACAAGTCGGGAAGAGGAAATTTTTATTGCAGTAAGACTCTTCTTCCTGTTCAAACAATGAATTCATGATACATATATAAATATAACTTTAACACATTCTAGAACCATCAAAATTTTGGTAGTTTACTTACTGGTCTATAGATATGTAGAAATAAATCAGTCTGCATAACAAGGACCTCTGATGATTTATTCAACCAATTCTTAACTTCTTCAATCTCAAGGTCTCTTGAGGAAGGCATTTCTGTAGAAAAGGTATCTTTCCCTTGGAAGGAGCTACCATGGATTACATCACGTGTAAAATATTCCACCAATCTATTATAATGATCATCAGTGGTATCACTTAATTTTGGATACCAACTTTGGAATTTAGGTGTTTCCCTGTGAGCTTTCAGATACGATGATACAATACTCCTCACATACTATGAAAAGAATTTTAATTACATCAGTTCATAAAGAGGAAATATAGCTCAAGAAAGCTGATCCTCCTTTCGTCAAAAATCCAATTACACTTTATTTGATAAATATACTTTCATTCATCCAGACAGTATAAATCACTACAGATTTAAAGTAATATATTGATTTATCAAAGGATTTCATCCCTATTTCTTTGAAACAAAAATCTATTCTCTAATAGTTCAATTGCTCTATAAGATCATCATTTTCTCTTCTTGTAATGTGGTTGTGATGGTCACTATGTTTGTAAAAGCTGGTGAATTTCATCTTAATATAATTTGCATGACAATCTATCTAAATTAGTATTGCATATCAATAAAAAATTAATGAAAAATTATAAAATTACCTGTAACAAATAAGTTGGTAAATGGATATTTATAAATTGTCTGCCAGAAAGAATGTAAACAAATCCTTTTCACTTTTAGAAAACTTGAGAGTATACGAAGAAATACTTCAGATAATGTCACCACAGATGACAATAGAGTGAAATTCACAATGAAAACATGATAAAATATGATTGTCGACTGGATGTTTTAGCATTCTAGAAAACAGTATGTTCTCAGTTTCTTATGGAGGTATTTGATCTCAGGTTCCTGATTTAGGTCAAAATAAATGTGAAAACCCACCCAGAGCTATTACTAAGGGAACAAAATGGAAATCGTGATTCATCAAAATCTCCTCTCCTGGGTATTTTTGCGAATTTTGATCTATAAGTTTTCAATCTGCAACCTTTTGCTATATTTAATACGAAAGAGGATGAAATTATTGTTGGCTGTATAAAATTTACGAGCATAATTAAGGATGATGAGAATAGAGTTAATGAAAGAATTTCAAAGTTTAAAACACCACCCATCCTTGTTTAAATGAGTAAACATCGAAAAAGTTTTGAATTTCACGGGGAATGTCTAAAAACTCTGTTTTTCGGAGTGTCTTTGATACCGCAATTCTATGTTGAATTAAAATACCTCGGAGGGATTAAACATTTCTGTCCCAGAAAATTAAAGCTCTTCAGCCTTTGACTTCACTACGGTTCTGTACGTTTACGCAAATATTTATTTCATATATTTATACATCTATATCAACTTGTTATTTTCAATTACAAATATTAATTTCTTGTTTTATTTTAATCAAAATTAATTCAAATCAGCTTAATTTTTAGGGATAAATCAATTAAAAACAATATAATTTCATTCTGGCAAGACTGAAGCTATTCTGAAGTGTACCGACCTTCTAATGCTTCCATAATCACTTTCGCCTTTAGCCTTCGCCCATAATCTTGGGAAATGTTTCAAGAAATACCACAAAGCACGAGATAAATACTTCCTGTATGATATGTAAAGCGCATTTATCTTTCTTGTACTGCTACACAGGATTTACTAATTATTCTCTAACTTATTCATTCATAATTTTACTGATATTTGCTATGCAAATATATTCTGATCTAAACGATTTCGCAATACAATCAAACAAACGTCAAACTTCATATTTACCTTTAGGAGATCAGTAGTTTGGGTTTTATTTGCATGAGAGCTTTTACAGATCATTGCGTTAATAATTTCCACTTGCTTATCCAAGTCATTCTTCGAAAATGTATTGTACAGACGAGCATAGGTATAAAAATTGATACCTTCTTCAGAGGCATCACTGTATAATAACCCAAGAAGCAAAGATACAAGATCATTGTCCAATTTAGCAAGCCAATGATTCTGAAATACATATATTACAATAAAGATTCAGAAATACCGAAATTACATTAAAAATACCATCGGTGAAGATACATTTATACAAAAATATAAATACCTCTAAGGTTAATCTACGACATTTCCAATTGGTCTCAGCGGCAACTGCAGCAAAAGACGATTGCAGACTCTGCTTCTCTTCTGGTGACTGAAAAGCCAATTCCTCAGAGCTCTCTTTGCTTTCTTGTCCTCCCATTTCGAATGTGCGGTCCTCCTTCCGACGTTGTAATGAATGCTATACCGTGACAGCAAACCTTTGAACCGTCCCACTTTCTTACATCACTAAAAAAAAATTTTTTTGAGACCTCCCTATCCTCACGTTACGCTGCCTACCCAATTATCGAGGAGCTCGGAACGCTCGGAAATGTACGCCAGAACGCTTCAAAACACTCAACTGCCTTCAACGAAACGATCGCGGGGATGGTGAGGATTGTGCTTAGGTGGTTTATATCAAGTCAATCAAATAGGTTAATGACATTTATGTAAATAATAGAGTAGAAGAAATGAATTCCTAGAAAGTTAGAAACAGATTACTAATTATTTCGTATATCTTAATAATTGGCCCAAGTATATTTTCTTTATAAAATTCACTGCAGCAGGAAATGTTTTGCGGAAATCCTTCATATATAATTTATAATGAAGAAAAAGGCTATTTAACTATCAATCTAAAAGGCTTCAGCTATTGTTTTTGAAAAAGTATGAGGTTATCTTCATCTTTATCACTTTCCAATTAATTTTCAATTAATTTCTTAATCAAAGTTCTTCGCGCTCTGATGAGCGATAAATTTAGTGACTTTTCACTTCATTTGTAAGGCTTTAGAATCAATTTTGGATCAACCGAGGCAGCAAACATACTAGCATCCTAACTGCCCTAATGATTCCATGTCCGGGATGCCAGTTAACGCCACTACCAGCTATAATTGCTGTCTAAAAAGGACACTTGCATAACATTGATTATGCTTCTTAAGACGAGTCCATTAATTCGGTAATCAGTCGTCATACGTTAAAAATCGTCCAAAATGAATAAAATTATTTTAAAATTAGTATTATCATATCGTAATTAGTTCATTAATCAACATAGATATTTTTAAAGAAAAAGGTGGCATTTTCCAATGAATGGTACACTTTTTTCGCAGGAGTATCATAATGGGATCTCACAATCAGTATTTCAGGGATAGCGTGAACATATAGTGCACTTCTGAGACTAATGACGTAAACATTAAGATATTTTCATTTTCTCCATTCATTAATATTAGGATGACCAAGCGATGCCCAATTTATTTTCCAAGATTTTCAATTCCTTTCTTCCATTAATAAGTGTAAATTAACAGCACATCCAATTCACGCTTAAGTGTAGATTTAGATAAAATAACACGCGTGTTCACTCTCTTCCCTCTGGGTGAAAGCTTGCTTATGGCCTCACCTCTTCTCAGTACTCAACTATATTTTCTCAACTTTGAACATAACTATAATTTCAAACATATCCATGCATGTCTTCATTCATGGTTTCATTCTTTTAAATCATTATATCTCTTTTCTACAGCATTCATTCACCAGCTGTTCCATCCTTTCTCTCAGTTCCAATCATGCTCTGATTCTACCACATCTTTGCCATCAGTCAGTACACGTACATCCCAATCTACTTTTAAATATCCTCTGAATTCAAATGATTCTCAACACCACCTTAACGAAAAGACCTACAGGACACTACTAATCTGTATATTTCAAGTGACTTGCTATAAATAAAAATATATTTGAGATGGAAGCACTTGTTGTAATAAGAAGTTTATTAAGATTACATACCTTGCCACTTTATCTGTGATTGTGTCAAGACCAGTTTTATTGAAGTGCCAATACAATAAAAAGATGCCTAATATTCTTGACCATTTTCATTACATTCTTATGAGTGATTGTCATAGGGGCCCCTGCAGAATGGTTTACTCATGAGCCTGTAGTGATTGGAAGACAGTTCAAGTCAAATAGACTTTTCATTCCATTTCTGCAATACTAGGTCATTACTGATCATTAAATCTCATATTTTTGCCTCTAATGTTCTTCATTTATTTATCCTACTACATTCAGTATACTCATATATCTCCGCACACAATTGTACTGCCGTACAATAAGAACATCATATGTGATTGCTATTTTTGTCTCTTTTTCACAACTTTTACCATACAATGGACACATACTTCCACTCTAATACATTTCCTCTATTCTTGTTAACAATCATGCTGTTAACAGTCTTTTCCCTTAAATAAAGGATGATGCTTGTTAACAGTCAGTAAATGTGGAAGTCAGGTTCCTGGATAGACAAGTGGACAACACATTTGAATCTGGTGAAAGCGGTCTTGGGTTCAATTACTGGTGGGACCCTATGTGTGGGAAATTACCTCAGCTGTTAAACCACTTTAAAATACTACCACTACTCAGTGTAGAAATCTTATAATATCAGGCTTCATTTAGCATAACAATTGATTCATTACTAATTAATTAACCACCTAATTTTTAAGACCAAGGACTTAAGTGGGACATCATTTTAAAACTTAGTTGTAGCTACAGTTTATTTTGTCGGCAGCTGTTATGTCTGAAGCAACACTGTCATTTGCAGTTAAGCGTTACTACGGATGAAGTTTACGCAACTGGTCCTGGTTCTGAGGAGTTCTTGAAGGACTACGCAAAGGATATTAATGCTTCTAAACCACCTGTCACTGTCACTTCTCCTTTATGCATCATAATCTCCTGATATTTAAAATCAGTAGTTGAAGCCGTCACTTTGTGAAACTCCATTAGAAGGATGAGAAACAAAATAGCTTTGTAATAAATGTCAGTGAAACTTCAGTAAGTTATTTTGTTTCTCATCCTCCTGATATTTATGATTTGGAGTTTTTCATTCAATTAAAAAGCAACTGGGGCCATATCTTCAAACCAAGTACAGCATTGTTCAACATGGGACATTTCTGTAAGCCGATTTAATTACCTCTAAGATAACCTTGGTGCTTGCTACCTTAAATATCAGAATTTGAGAACTGTTGAAGGATAAGTTTAAAAAAAAAAGTTTAAGGCACCAGATAATATAAACATAAAATGATCCAATTTTATTTATAAGACATTCAAGTTTATGATAAAATTCTTTATTTAACAAAATTATAAATAATCTATCTATGCAGTAGCTGCATTAACTCTTCTACTTCTTCCTGGAAACCAAGCAGGGTTCTGAAAAGTTAAACACCATTGAGTCAATGCAAGAAAATCTGAGAAATATATACAGATTAAGTAAGTAAATCAAGGATGATTCAGCAGACTTTAAATAACAAGTACATAAATACATGATATTGTACTTACTAGTTTTCTGGCACGATCTTCAAGAATACTGTATGCAAAGTGGTTCATCTGAAAAATAAAAGAAAAGAACTAAGCAACTATAGTACTATTGAAAGCAATCATTATTTTATCTTCCACATGTTGAATGCAAAATAATCAAATAAGTGAATAAATATACGATTTTTCTCTTAGATAAATAAAGCAATTACTAATTCAGGTATTATGATACAGGAGCTCTCCCTCCCTCCTTTTCCTCTTTTTGAAGAGATTACTATTAGCTATTCTTTGAGCTATCCTAGATTTTAAGAAACGGCCAGGAAAAAAATCATATTACAATGAAAATCATCATCAATCAATCATCAATATTACAATGGAAATCATTAATTACAAAAATCTTAACTGTGTGGCACTTGGCTATTTCATCCACTGTGAAAGAAATTCACTAGCATCCACACAAATTTTATTAACAGATAACACTATCAGTTACAACCTATGAGTGTCATCTTTATGCTATGTTTGACTACCCAAATGACTACTAAGGGTTCTTATGAGACTGCACTGCAAATCTTAAGTTGGACGATTAAATAGGTAGTCTATTTTATTCCTCTAGCTGAATGCAACTGGTTAGTTCATTTAGTTATCTTGGTAAGTGCAGCACAATGATCAGCCAATCAAATAGGTGCACAGCTAAAAATTGCATCCCAGTCCATAGACTTAGATCAAGTTAAAATTATAGACACACAGATATAAATGTTGAGAGGTTGATGAATTGAAGAAAATTGGTGAATTATAGTCAGAGATGGAGACATGAAGCATTTTAATGGAATGAATCATAAAGGAATTAATTAGTACTAAGAGACTGTTTTCTAAGTTGTAAAAGTGTGAAGTCTTAGGAAAGACTATTTTCAAGGAGATGCTGTACAAAATATGAAAGATTATTTTTCAAGCTAAAGGAGGGAGCATGAGTTTTTCCTTGGGTTGGGTTGGGTTCTCCTGAAAGGAAAATTTTCTTTAACTCTGCTCTACACCCATATTTGTGATATGAACCAACAAATAAATGGATAATCAGCTTCATTATTTCCCAATGCTGAAGAGAAGTTTGATCACAGTTTAAAAGGAAAAACTTGCATATTTTACTGCAACAAATCGAAATGAAATCTAACAAATTTTATCACCTAGTATTTATAAAATATGATATCCATATTAGGCAATCATAAATTAAGATAAACTTTGAGGAAGGAGCAAAAGAGAAATGAAAACTAGGAAAAAGATAAGATATATGATTAAAAAACCAATTATTACCATAATTCCTCGAGGCAAGGCCACACCTTGAAATCTATAGAAATGCTGTTCATCATCCGACTGAATCTTGTGAACCTAAAGATGAATTAAATTCCATTTCAAATCAATACATAAAACTTTATAAGTGAATCAAATTTTAAAATCAGAATTGATTTATAACATCAAATTTACTTACTGCAGCTATTGTGCATCTTCCAATAAAAGCTGAATTTGAGATCATAGGACCACGACTGATATCAATATGATCTCGGAAGCGGTACACAATAACTTTTTTATCTGCAACGGAAGAAATGCATGCATCATTTATATAAATGGAGGAAACAAGATATATCAATCTATCAAAACATAAATTGTTCAATTTAGGCAAATCATCATACCCCTCTATAATAATGTTTCTACACCCACCTTGATTTGAGGAAGCAATAGAAGGTATCTGCTCTCTTTTATATTCATTGTCACTGAACATTTCAAGAGCTAACTCCTCATCAATTTCTAATCGCTCAATCTTAAGACTTTCTTCGGTATGGCTTTGACTTTGAGTAAGTTTCACCATTTCTGCTGAAATTACCCTCAGCTCATCCTGCAAATGGAAAGCTTTTTCACACACTTATAGTTGATAAAAATATATAACTTTATAAAATAGCCTAAATGAAAATACTACCCCAATCAAGTGACACAGATAACAACAAGGTTTGAAAATAACACTACAATTCAACTCACTTTTGAAGGATTCCAGTCATTTAAATTCAAACTAACATCATAAACAAAGCTTCCACTTTTCACTAAAAAGACAAAAAGAGAAAGAATGATAGATGTCTTCTCGTTTAATTAGTCACGGAAAGGAATACTTGACATACTAAATTGTATATTAATAACATGGTAACAATGTGTTTGTCCAATGAAGATATCATTCTAACATATAAAAATGTGTTTAATTTATAAATTAAATCTAAAAATTGAAATGAATCTTACCGTTCGGTGAGGGAAAACTATGTAATTTCACAGACACTTCATCTTTGAAAATATTTACAACAGTGGCCCCAAGAAGGAATGAACAAGTTCTCCAAAAGGCTTTGTTAATGTGAAATGGATCAGGATCTCGGAAGTGTAAAAAGTGCAGCTCACTGTCTTTTTCCAGTGGCCTATGCATATCCCACAATTCACCATTAACAGAAGCTAAAGCCGACCGCTCAACTAACATGCCCGAAATATCTGCGAAGGAGATAAACATTAAGTCATGTTAAGGTACAAACGAACGTTCAGTGTGCAGGCATTGTTAACAAACTGAATAACTTACGTTGTGCGCAATTGAACGGTGTCGAGATTCCTTTATTCATAACTAATACCGCATCTTCAGGTACTCCCTTGTACTGAACTTCTATTTTTTCAATGCGACCAATACTTTGAAACTGTCGCTCTTTTTCTTGATCAAAGAGAAAATTCCTTTCTTTTGCTGCAATTGAATAGCTAGAGGCTCTCCGTAAACAAACTGTAAAGATAAATAAACATAAATAAATTAAACTCATTCTCAATGCCTTCGAACATAAAAATTGAGAGAGCATTCAGCTATCGTTAAGAGACCGTAATTTTCGCCTCACCATTAATAACTGGTGATTCTTCTAGCATCAGCTTCATAAACCTTAATAAAATCATTTTATAAACTCTGCACGCTTTGAAGCCTTGTTTAGTTCGAAGACAGACGACGGAAAGTAGATGTTCTCGAGTTTATGCTGCTCATTTGTTGTCACCGGTGGAACCAGAAGGGCGGAAATTAACGAAAACGATGAGAATATTGAAACGATTGAAGCTATTGTTTTCTCTCTTAAAGCATTAAAATACACAACTCAAGAACGTAAATTTACTATCAGAATGAGTGTATATTTTCCGAAGTATTGGTTAATTCTTAATTGCATTTTAATCATATTCTTTGAAAAGGATTGTGGTTTATAACTTAACCAACCCTTAAGAGGGTTATAATTAATAAGAAAATATAATTGCTGTAATATCGAGCACATGTTGAAACTTATCACTAGGTCTCTAAATAACTATATTCAATGAAATGAAACTTAGAAAATATGGATAGTTACAATACAGTAATTTTTGGATAAAATACACTTTTAGTCTAATTCCTGAATTCAATGTATATCGCGTATAACATCTGCTGCCTATATTTATAAATTTCAACTTTTATACGGTAACATCTTGTGGCACGTATGCTATCATCTGCTCGACGTTTATGTAGGTAACTATGGTAACAGTTTTGGTAGCATGAGAATAAATGTAGCTAAACACAACCTGATGAAAACTTGATAATCTGTTAACACAATCAGCGGTTTGCCAATGAAAAGAGGGGTAAAGGATTTTTTAAAGATCAATTATTTTCCCGAAAAGAGTAAACCGTAAAGCAATGATGAAAATACTCGAAATAGCTTCTAATGTTTGATGGTCATGTATTTATTTCCATTTACTTAAAAGGTTGCAGGGAAAAGACCAAAATGCTCTCAAATACCATCTACGGGGGTTGAAACGATAAGAGAGTCAGAGGAGGAAGATAAGAAATGCATAAAAATCATCACGAAAGATTTAATACGTGATTTAGTAGTGAGAGATGATAAGCCGAAAGTATATTCTGCGGTTTTATCTCATGATAAATACAAGGACATCATTAAAAAATCCAAGGTAATTATGATCATTACAGTTCCACGTTTGTTCTTGCTTAATCAGAATCTTTCCGATGGAATTAGAAAAGAAACGAGAAAAATTGTGCGTGCGACATAATCCGGATTGGAAGCGAGGAAATATTTTTGTCAAAGTTATTTACGGTTAGGAATTGATATGAGACATACAAATAGATTTTGAGTCAGGTTATACTTTAGCGAACGGGATTACCTTTTGGTAATTGGTATTTTAAAATTGAATTTGAAAACCTAAAAAATGATGAATTTTCAATATTTAGGTATTAACTCCTGAGGAACGATGGCAGTTGGTACTAAAAAGAGAGGATGAAAATTCCAAAAAACTTGCTGAAAGTCAAGCACGAAAAGAAGAGGCGAAAAAGTGGGAATCGATTCATGGAAAGGGACAGAAACCAAGTAAAATCGATGAAGAAGCAGCAACAAGAACTAATCACATTTTGACCAGAGCAGAACTACTGAAGGCTGAACAGGAGGATGAAGTCAAAGCTGCTAATCGTTTAATTCTGAGCACAAAATGTCATGCCATTAGATGTGCACAAATCGCTGAAAAATCTCTAACAAGGTTGTTATATTTGGGACATATTACATATGAGAATAATAAATATAGTTTTCCTTGTTACCATTCAACCTTTTGATCTTCTGGTTACCATTTGTTGTGAAAAGGATAAAATTTTAAGTAAAAGTAGACCGAAAATCCTCTTTGAAATTGAAAGCAACTACCCTCACCAAGAAGTAACATTTGCATCAAAGTCAGTTGACGTTGTCAGATGTAAACATAATTGAAATATCCTTAGCATCAGAGATACTTTAACTTGTAGTAATTAATGATACAGATACTTCTGTTTTTGGAGTGTTGTCAAATGCTGATTCTATTAATTTGACTGAACTATTAACTTAATGAAAAACATTTGTACTCCATATTCTCCTCTTTCTTTTATACGTGTATAGTACAAAAGTCACAGGAAATATTTTATACTAATTTTGTTTGTAGGAGAGAGCTTGAGTTGGAAGAAAGAAGGTTAGAGGATATGATGGAGCAAGAGAGACTGCACTCAATAGCCTCTGAAGAAAAGAAAAGGGAGGAGGAAAGATTGAAAAAATTGAAGTATGTTGAGCATGTTAAGCAGCAAATTCAAGAAAATGAAGCTATGAAAGTTATTTTGGCTCAAAAGCTGGAACAGGCAAGTAATAGTAAACACAAAAACCAAAACTTACTGAAATGAATGCTTGTTATACATAATAAAATTTAGAGAGGAACCTGATTAACTTTAATACCTGTCATAATTTGTAACCACTTATACTGCTAATATTGATATTTGTTAAAGCTGAGTCAGAGTTTTACTAAAATGAAATTAATCTCTACAGGAGAGCATGGTAATTAAGAAGAGCGTGATACAAAGTAATCTTGAAGCAGTAGAGGCTCTGAAGAAAAAGATGGAAGATCAAGCCAGAATGCGGGATGAGCTGAAAGCTATAAATGAACAGCTCCTTCTTCTGAAGAAAATCGAAAAGGAAGAAGAAATTATGGCTGATTTAAAGGTGTAAAGATATGCTAGACTTTTTAACTTAGAGATCAACTCATAATCAAGAGCATTCATAGCTTTTAATGGTTGATTTTTTGTATCCCTAAAAGTCAACCTGCCAAACACTCCATACCCAAATGATTTCTTACCTTAGTTAAGACCATTATTAAGTGTTTTCAATTTCAGCTAGAAATTTCTTTATGATTCTAATCTCTCATTCTTTAGATCTTGTATAATTCTTCTGTGGAAATGTGTCACCATTGCATTTGATCTTATCTTTTTTTGCTGCTGTTACAGCCCATGTTTCACTGCCATTCAAAAGATCAATCCAAAGTTTTGTGGCAGGGATGTCAAACTCATTGCTTCCATGTGCTTTTTACTGCCAAGATAAATTTTCATGGGCATGTGGGAATGACAATTCTAGTTCTCAATTTAAAAATGTATTGAATATTTATTTAGAAATATTCAATTCATGGTAAAAGTTTTATCAAGTAAAATAAGTAATCTTCCACTCCTTTTCTCCATTTGGGAAAGAGGCCTGATGTTTTGACGAGGTGTTCAGCCAACAAAGTTTTTTGAATCTCATATGAAATCAATTTATTTTGTTCCATCTTCAAGAAACTATAATTAATGCAAAGAAGAGAGTATTATTAAAAAATAATCATAAGGAAATATGCAGGGTTAGTATTGGACAAAAATCTGCCATTGAGATTCATGTATAATAAATGTGAGCAAGGAAAGATTTTCATCAGTTAGCCTTGACCTTGTTGCAATAAGTTTCATGCAGGAAAACAATTGTTTGCTTAAGCATGCATACAACTCCTAGGTAGCAAAGAAATCGTGCGGCAATTTTAATCTCAGGGTATCATTTTTCTAAATAAGAATATAAGAGAAGTTTCAAGCCAAAAAGGTGATTCTTACATGAAATATTATGGAAACTGCTCTCACTTTGACATCATGGGCGATAAATGAGTTTAATGGCTGTATCCAGCATAAGAGCCGGTAGTTTGACAAATCTGTATTATTTGATAAGCCATATCCTAATCTAAACTTTTATTATTTGCTTCTAACAGTTGTTTAATACATCAGAATTCCAGCTTTACTTGCGATCCTTACTTCTCTCAAAATCACTTATTTTTCAATATAATTTTTGATGTTACTCATAATGCTTCAACAGATTCAAGAGTATATGAGACAAAAGGCTGAGAGAGAAGCAGAGAGGGAACTGGAATTGATGCACATGAAACAAGCAAGAGAAAAAGAGATTGCAAGACTTCGAGGCCTCCAAGAGCGACAGCAAGATTTGCAAGCCAAAGAGGATGAATTGAAAGCAAAGAGAGCTCAAGAGGAAGTAAGTAAAATAATATTTTATGTAAATATTAATAATGTAATGAAAGTAAACCTTTAATCGATAATGGTTGTGAATACCCATAGATATATTTCACATTATATACGTAACTTACTATAAATTACTGCAACCTCCTTGGTAAGATCTCAATTTGAGTTCTGCTCAATTACATGACATCTATTCATAAGAATATTCATTCCGTTATAAGTCTCACATAAATTTCTCACCATGGTGTCTTTTAAACTTAATTTAGAAAGAGAAATCAGTCATTGTGAAACCGTATTGAATCTGCTCAATTTATTTACTCTCCAAGTCCATGGCTATAACGATATACTTTATATGTACAAATGTAAATAATCTACAATTTTGTCCTGACATTTTATCCCTCGTAAGTTTTAAACTCCTACTTGTTTGAACTCCCATACCTTCCAAAAAATTACCTCCCAATTTTCACATAATTCATCTTTAGGACTCATTCTTTTTGTGAATGTTACAAGATAACAACTGCCTAAAGAAGTAGCTTGAACATTCAGTGTTTATAGCCCCTAAAACATGCCAAAATGCTAATAGCAAAGTATAAATTTAGATCATGCAATAATGTAGGTTTTTCATCTTTTCCTAAATACATTTTAATAAAACTATCGCATCAAAATTGTGAAACTATTAACATATTCTTCACTAACTAATTCTACAAGTGTTTTGCTATGCAAAATAGTACAAACATAACAATAATTTGTTTCCCATTCCTTAGAATCAGTTACCCCTTGAAATGTTTCTACTATAGTTATTCCTCTTTATCAGGTTGAGAGAGAATGGAGGAAGAAGGAAAGGGAATTGGCAAGAAGACATGCAAAAGAGGAAGAGGAGCTGAGGAAAGCAAGACTGGCACAAATAGAGCAAAGGAAAAGAATGCAGGCTATTGATGTTGCTCTTGAAAAACGAGAATTTGATAGAATAATTGCTGCTCAAATGGAAGAGACAAGGAAAATCAATGAAAAGGAAGAAAATAGAAAGCAGGTATGCAGAAATTATTCTACCTGGAAAATTTGATTTAATTTGCATTTCTTTTAATTTCCTGAATGTTGCATTAATTAATAATTTACTTCAGAAAACTACTGAGCACCGTTCTGCCCTGCTGAGACAAATCAATGAGAAGGTTGGGGAAAGAGCAAAACAAAGACAGAGGGTATTTGAGGAAGGGGTTGCAATAGCCTTGGAAGAGAAGAAGAGGCAAGAGAGAGTTAAAAATGTGATGAAAAATAAAGTTGAAGAGCTAAGGTTGGTACATAAGCATGTTTTCATTCTCAAAAACTGGAAAATTTCAGTTTTTCATCAACTCTTAAGTACTAATGCAAACTTGATTTTAATGGTAAAATTTTATTGTTAGATTATTAGAGGTACCCACATTTAGTAGTGTGGGTGGTTCCAATATTTTTACCTTGACACATCTTCTTCCCAACAGTTATCTCTTCACTAGCTCTGCTTGGGACTTTATTGATCACAACATCCTTTTTTTCAATTCTTATCATCCTTCTGTAAAAATACATATAGATTGGCTCAATTTTTTCATCTTTGCTCCTGTAAGAGTTCACATTGCACAGCCATGGTAAAGAACACTCCATGGTTTTATAAGCCATATCCTTATATCTAAGCATTTGCTATCTGCTTGAAAAAAATTTTCATAAAATGTCCTCTTGCCTTAGACTATTACACTTCCTATTTTTCTTTTCTATTGCTGCCTTGCTACCTAAATAAATGGATCTCTAAAGGTCAACAGCTGTTTTACTATTATTTCCCTCCAAATTTCAAAGCTTATTTATTCCATTAAAGATCTTTTATGTTTCCAGTAACTTGGTAATTTTCTTTCAGTAATTTAATCTTGGAGATGTTTTCCTCTTTTGGAATACAAGTTTCATCAAAAGTACTTAAATTATTATTTTGCCTAAATTTTTTTGAGTGCTAAGCAATTATGAAATTATTGTAATAACTTTGATGAAATAAAGCAAATTTTCAAAAAATATTTAAAATCTCCATTTTTAGGATCCATAAGGTGCCAGAAGTTTACATCAAAGAAATCGAAAGACAGCTGAAAATAACTGATGTGAAAGACTAACGTCACCTCTTTAATGGAAGGATTGAGCAATTGCAGAGAGCACAATATAAACTGAATCCCTTTTTAAGCTGTAATTAATGTGTTTTTGATCACTAATGCCAAGTTTTTTACAAAAGATTTTAGGCTTTCCATAAAATTTTGTTTACTGATTCAATATCATGGAATTTATATTCAGAAAGTAAATAAATAAACTTGCATTATTTTGTATCTCTAAATGAGAGAAAAATTGTAAATTTCCAATTTCGTTGATTTACTCATGGAATAAATTATGTAGATATTATTTTCCAGATCCTCTCCATGATAACTGATAACACAATAATGTGAAAAAAGTAACTTTATATTTTTGTGTACTCTTTATTCCAAGGATAAATATAAGTGAAATATATAAAAGCTATTTCAAAATAATCATAGAGATATGCAAAGCATGGTGACTCCAAAATTAGAAGACATGATCCAAGCACAAACCTATTCACTTTCATTTATCCTTAGAACTAGCTGTGTGTTTATAATGATGTAACTTATGAATAACTTTGTCTTTTAACTTGAAGAATTAAATTTTGAAAATCGTGAATAATGAAGTTAATTGGTAGTAATAGTCATAAAATAAAATTGTATCCCCAAATTTTCCAGAGATATCAACTCTATTAGGAGAATTTGAGCTCAAGAATGACAATGTCATTTTAATCCCTTTCTTTACTACATCATTGTATGGTAATTTTCTCAAAAATGTAAATAAAAGAAAATTCTGATGATTTGGAGGATTCTTATTTATAATTATTATTTCCTATAACATATAATCTCCTAGTACCTGCAGTCTTACTAAGACATCCCAAAATCCACAAAACCAAGCATATGTTTAGTTGGAAAAATCTTATTTACTGTAGTATATTTATGTGCAACAGGATTTAGGATTTCAAATAAACAACAGTGCTATCAAAACAACTCCTGTTTTAGAAAGAATTTTTCTTACCATTATAGATGAAATACTGGCAACTGAGATATCAGTTTCCTTTCCAGATTTGAAATATAAGTTTTTTAAATCAGTGACACCTATAGACCATCAATTCCCTTACTATTTAAGCTATTAGAGTCAAAAATCTCAAAATATTAAGATTAGATTCCTAATTTCAAAAGAACTGTTAATTTCCCTTCATCCCGACTTGCTTTTCCCATTTTATGCCACACTTTCCTTATTCTTTTCATATCACCATTTTTAGATTCATCAATTGAGCAAAACTTTCCAGAGATAGGATTTTACAATTTTTTTCCGTGATTACGACTCTTCATCATCCATTTCCCTTTGCTTTGCGTTTCTTTTCAGCAAAAATATCCTGCTACTATATCTTCTTCTGATCTAATTTTTGTCTAACTTTCCATCACAAGAAAGATCACCACTACAACAACCTTCATTCTAGTTTTACCTGGAAAGAGTAAAGTTATACTAATGATCAACCAAGAATTTCAATATAGATATTTGATAGAAAACAAATTCATTATTGGAGAAGTGTAGATTAGATGTTAGGCAGGAATGAGCAATGATTTCCAAACTGAATTTTCAGCTGATATAAAAGAATTTCTCGTAAAAAGAGGGCTTCTTTGGTTGAATAAGACAAAGAAATGTCTTCTCTTGTGAACGAATAAAGAATTTCAGCTGCTATCTCCAAAACATTGGAGTTATTCACCACTACAACCTCATCAGGAACCCAAGAGAAAATTCTTCATTACAAATTTAATTACCACAAAGAAGAGAAAATCAAATGAGATCTTGCAGTAGCAGAAAAAGATCTTGCAAAATATTTTCTTTTCTCGTGAAAATTTTTAATAATTTCCCACATGGTGATAAAGTTTTCTTTTCAACTAACATGTCCCAAAACTTACAAAACCCCAAAATTACTTACACAAGAAATTTCACTGAACCCATTAATTGATTCCATTATAAATAGGCCTCTTCTATTTCCTGGGAAGAAAAAGAAGTAATTACGACACGGTGACTACCAACAATTGCAAGAAATTACACAAGCAATGATCATAGAATTCGATTTACTAGCAAGGTTTCAATCACCCAAAACTATCACACATTTTTCACTTTCAGTGTCATAATTTGTAGCAAGAATTTTTATTGGGAGAAATGAAGTATACAGCTCTTCATTTACCACCCCAATCTAGGAACACATCTTTATGTAGCTCAATAGAGATTAAAATAGTATGCTCATACATGCATATTCCTCATCAAAGAAAACTTGAGAATTGTCAATACATGCAATTGTTTTTAAGACAAATACCTAAACATAGAGTACATTCAAAATTCTCCATTGGTCCTAACTTCTTAAAGACTACTGTCCTTCCGAGGTACACCATTAATATATAAGCTACTTACGCAAATCATCATCATACAAATAAATAAGACTATGGCCCAAAATTATCAATTCCATAGCAATTTATTAATAAATCTATTTCATATATGTGGATAGGATACTGATAAAATCCACTTTTATCTGAAAAAATAATTCAAACAAATGTAGACAGATAAGAAGTACGTCCATGATATTGCAAGGAAATTTAACGGAATGAATAGCAACAAAGAAAATCTTCAAATGAAAGGATTCCTATCACCTTACTTACACTTGATATTTCAGGGATTTCTTCAAAGAGTCAGCCTGATACAGAAAATATCTCAGGCACAGTTCTTTGGAACACATCACTAGTTAAAAGAATATCAATAATCCCTTGAGCTTTACCAAAATTTCCATGAAAACGTCGGTAAAGATTGGTAACTTTTGATGCACTGGAATTCAGAAAAGATTTCCATCAGCCGCGAACCATTCATGTAAATCACAACTTTCACTTAAGACTTTGCTCACTTCACTCTTCTTCACTTACTAATGGCATCACTTTAGAATGCGAAGGAAACATAAAGATCATCGATACACAAATAATTCACTTCAACATTTCCTATTAAAGATACAGATGAAATTCACCAGAAAAAGGGCCGAGCAATACCTTAAAGAGAATGAAACACACGACTAAAAGGAAAGAGAGTCACTTCAAAGTTGTCATTGCAAATTAATTTCTATAATGTGTCAACTCATCATAGAAACCATGACAAAAATGACTTCAGAATATCAAAAAGGGTACAGCATCTGCAACAAATGATGAAATCATCATCCATCAAAGGAAATAAAGCACATGAAAATATTACGTAACTATCAAAATAATAATATTTAACTCCTCATACTGATAGGAAGGAATACATATAAAAATATCTTTGTTCTCTTCCATATGGTCAGACATTTGGTTAAACTGGTTTATAATATGAAATGTAATTTAATTGGCAAGGTAAACAACAAAGTGGGAGACTGTTAACCCTCCTACAGAGTGAAATGCAGTGCTTTCACCTCAATGCCGTGCCTATAGCACACAAAACTTTAACATCGACACAAATGACCACATGGGCCTAAGGTTTCGGAGATTCATTGCTTGAGCTTTCACTTTCACTGTCTCTCTCTTAAGTACTCCACTGGCAAGAGAAGTGGCACCACCACTATTGCTGTTGCTGCTGCATCTGCGCCTGCATTCTGGCCAGCATTTCCTGCATCCTTCTCAGCTCTGCCTCCTTCTCCTGAAGAATGCGATCCTTGTCGCTTCCCTTCTCCTCCGGAATGGCAAGAGGAGGAGCTCTGAAACACAAGTACCAATGACAATCCAAAACCCCCTTCACATTCATTTTAAAGATAATCTGTGTTTATAATATTTCATGATTATGAGTCCTTTTCAGCTGGCACCCTTCAAGAATGGTCACATATTCTTAGAATTTGTATCAATGAAAAAATAACATAAGAAGACTTTAGAGATAAAGTAAAACAAGGTTATAATGCACCTCACTTTACCACAGTTTTGGATATACTGTGTATCACCAAGGCTCCAAAAATGGTTACATTGCCTATTTTCCTCGAAAAGGGTAACTTTGTAGTTACTTTGTAAATTTAATCTCAACTCAACCTACATTTCACCACAGTGGCACTACAAGCTATTATATCAACATATCAATTGGATATGAAAGATAGGCAACCAGGAGAATATAACTTTTACATTTGTAAAATATTAAGACTTATGTGAAAAAGAAACACAATGAACTATGGCACTAAAAGGAAATATCAGAGTATTTAAGTAACTCCTGAGAAAGTTGAGCTAGCTTTTAATCAGAAAACATCAATTTCTATTGTATTACTCAAAAAAGATAGTTGCAAGATTAGTGTTACTGGTTTTTCATTGTTTCCTATGCAGTTTTACATTTTAACATGGGTGTAAACTCAGTCCCCTAGACCCACATTATAACTGAATTTTACTTCATTTCATTTATGGATTTGAATTAGAAAGTCTTTGATGAAATGTTCTGAAATTTAATCAACATCTACAGCTGATTACTGAAGGATTACATAAAGGGCACTTATACAAGAGTATATTGAGTATATTTTATTTGTATACATCTCTAAATATTCCAAATTTCAATATGATAACAAATGCTAAAGTGGATGCAAAGAAAAAGTCTGAATTATAATGTTATGAGAAAATGGAGTAAAAAATGCATGATCAACATCAAGATGGAAAATCAACAAGAAAGAGGATATTTAACTAGCGTTGCAATATAGCGAAAATTGAAAGTGTAAAAGGAATACAAAAGAAGCATATAAATATTGATATACATAATTCCCCACTAGAATATCTCAAATCACTTATTCAGCTATGGCACCAAAAGGAAATATGAATTCATTGAGATGAGTATATCAGAATATTAAGATTATAACAAAATCAGATGAACAGCTCAATTGACTAAAGTAATTCTGGAAGGATAATGGAAAGACAAGGGCAAATCAGACATAACTAATTTGGGGAAGGAAAGAAAAATTGGAAGATGAGAATACTTATGGTATGTAACTTAAATCTTAAGAAAGATGAATAAATTTATTTTGCTGATTTTGATAATGCTTTTAATAGCGAAAATTATAGTTTTACAAAATTTTGAATTAGTCTGGAAAGATTGATGCAAAACTTTTGCTTAAATGAAACAGTATTGGTTGTAGCTGTCGAGAAACAATTAGAATGGGTAGATTCAGAAATGGGAATATAATGGTGATGTCCTTCATATAAATAGTGACATATACATATGAAATCTGCAAGCCCTTTCAAAAGGAGCAAAATTAATTGCACATAATTTTCTTATTCAGAAAATGCTATTGTGATATGTTTTCTTTACACATTTCTAAGTCATTTATATACATGATGAAAATTTTCCTAAAAAAAGCCATCAAGTTTGAGGAACATTAATTAAGTGAGCCAGTGATTGATAAAAGTAAGGTGTTAAATTTTTACATAATATTCATACAGAAAGCTCTCTCCAATGATATAATGGTAACTCACGTTTGTCTCTTGGGCACAGCAGCACCCTTGGCAAGTCGTTCAGACCGGTAGTTCTCATAGTGCACTTCCTGAGTCACTTCTTGCAGGTCCTGCATGTGTGTTCTTCACCATAAAAAATTAAGCATCAATAATTAAAAATAATCACTATAGACTCTAACAGGTATAGCTTCAAGCATCAAATCATGAAAAGCTTTTATAAGTAGTTTAACAAAGAAATTTTAAATATAATCATCTCACTGATAGCAAATTTATGTGAACAGAGCCTCAATGACAAAGAACCACTTTAAGAATTCAACAAGAATTTTTTTTGAAAACCCCTAATTGCGAGACCATCAATGTTTCCTGAATATCACATAATTTCAATCAGTAAAATTTTTCTGCTTTAAAAATTAATTTAGCATACAATAGAAAAGATTATTCTTCAAATTAATCAAAAGATAAAATGTGTAATCTGCTGCTGAATTGACCCAATAATGATTGCTTTAAGACAGGTAATAGCTTTTAAGATTGTATTTATCCACGGCAATTTTTGATAGCTTACATGAGCATTGTGCGCAGTTTGATGAAATCACAGTGATCAGGATTCTCCACCTCTACAACACCCCAAGGGTACAGCCGACCCCTGACCTTCCTTCCTCTAACCTCTAGAAGGGTGTTTGCTCCACAAACTGCAAATGGAACTGCTTCTTTCAGTTGACGAACCTGCAATTATATATATCATACATAAGGAAAATGTTCAAGTTTTGAATTTCATTTGTTATACAAGCACCGCAACATTTGTAAGATACGCATAGCCAATTATCACAGATATTGAAGATTGCAAATGCTCTCTATAATAGAATTATAGTTAGAATTCCCTAATATCATATGATGTGCTACCTCTAGTAATGCAGTTTTAGAGCATCTCCAAGTGTTCAGAAGGATGTCAATTAGTCATAGTTGACAGACGTTAAGGTTCCAGGATATAGACAAAATTGCAAAAAAATTTTCATCTATAACTAATCACAACTTGAAAACAGCACATCACAGTTCTATTATATCCCATATTAAATTTGGTTCTGAAAGCTATTTATAAAGTAATAAACCAGTACAGTAAAAAAAGGTTGGTAAATTCTTATCTTTCATGAGAAAATTATTTCATATTATAACCCAAATATAGTAAACCCAGTTAAGACTTTTCATGTAGCCAAGTGAACATTACAAGTGGGATAGCATTATAACCAAGATATAGAAATATTTATTTCCTTTACATTAAAAACAAAAGGAACAGGATTCTTGGCTCATAAATAAGTACTTTACACCTAAAAATGAATAGGAATCTTTAGTTTGCTTTATTAGCAATTTCTGTAGATAATCAAATCTTTACATGTGTAATACCAGTTGCCTTCTCATCACATTTTTTAAGAATAGTCTACTATTCATACAAAGTGTTCCCTTTGTTACTTAATTTTGGCCATTTTCATTCTATAATGATTCAATTTTCTTCAGATAAGATGATTGAGTAATTAGAAATAATGAAAATAAGATTACATTTACTGACTGGAGTAGAGGATTGGGTATAGCAGGTTGCAATGTATCTGGAGCCAGGAAAAATTTACCTTGTAATTGATAGGAAGAGCATCTTAGATGGTTATATACCATGTTTCTGGAGTGAAACAACACGATACCAAGGGAAAACCTCATATTAGCATCTTAAGCAGGGGTGTCTTAAACCAATTTTACTGTATATATTCCAAAAATTAAAATATTGGAATTAAGATGGAATTTAAGGTTTTTGAAGTAAAGAATTCCTTTGATTTTGAAGCACATTCTCATTCAGATGCATTTGTAGAAGGCATTTCCTCAAATTCCTCAACTATTTATTCAGCAAAAGTAGCCCTTTAAATGTGCTTGCTGCCATGTCTTGATGAATGGAACATTTTCCATTTATAACCATTATATTTGGAAGAAAAGTTATCTTTTATTTTCATTTGTGTCAGTCTTATTCATGGCTGTGAGGATATTTTGTTAGATTAGTTGATAAGAGTTGAAACCAGTCCAAATTTGTCGAAACTACTAAATCAATTTATTTGCTGACATCATGTAATAAACAGAAAACATAAGAAGATTTGAATCAACTTTATATTTTATAGTTATGAATGAATTTATTATTTATAGTTATGAATGAAAAAGGAAAAACAAGTAAACAACCAAGAAGTAAACTATAGCCATTTGCAAATACTAGAGATAGAAGAGAAGAGAATATACCTGTTCTTTGTAATCTTCATCTTCATCACTGTCACAATCAGGCAGGGGATATATTTTAATTCCATTGCTAGTTATTTCATCCATCACCTGGAAAAAAGGGATTTATAAAAATCTTTAAACCTCATGGAAGCCCATTAAAATTCAAAAGGGAAATGACCTCAGTGTTGTTTGGGGTCCTTAACTTACCCGCTTCTTCAGACGTTGAACCTCCTTTTTAGTGAGAACATCTGCTTTGGCAATCACTGGAACAATATTCACTTTGTTGTGTAACTGTTTCATGAACTCAATGTCAAGGGGCTTCAACCTTTTGGGAGAAAAATACATCCAAAGTAATAGAGGAGCAAAACTTGGAAACAAAAACTTCTGCAAGCAATGTAATTGCAAAATGCACCTGAGAATAGGGTTCCCTCTAAGTAGATAGTTCACCCAACTTTACTAGCATTCTTCTCAATTAAGAGCAGAAACTTAAAAAGATTTACAAGCTAATAATTTTTTGTGCATAATTTTGGTGCATTTCATCATAAAACTTTTATATAACATTTTTATATAATACTTTAATAATAATAATAGCCAACCATATTTTTCTCATTTATGGCTTTAAAACACAACTGAATACCTAGAAAAGAAAGATTTCACTGGAACATAGTATATAATAGGTAATTCTCTGCAAATTTCAGGCTGAAATAATTCAATTGTTAAATTTCCTGCCAATACTATCAAGTGGGGAAGGTTACAAGGTTTATGTTTTTGTTGAAAATTTTACGCTGTTTTATATTTTAACCTAAAATGACAGAAAAGCAATAAACTGAGGCAGACAAGTTCTTCACTCACAAATATCAGGAGAAAAGAATATGTAATGTGGGTAATGACTTGATTGGAAAGTCTGAATTGCTTGATCAATCCCTACTTTGTATACCCAAATATGAGCAATTTAAATTATGTAATGCACACATCCTTCATTAGGATACTATGGAAGATACTTATTATGTTATCAGCTTGCTTAATTCACAATGTACAGTTAGAAATCTCCACATAGATTTATAACTTCTACAGGAAAAATTGATAACTATGCATGTATTTGGAAGTTCAACTAGGGATTGGAGCTTAGCCTCCAACACAGTATTCCTAATGCATGAATAATACAAAGTGAGGAGGTAAGAGTTTAACCTAGCATTATTCTTAAGAGCTTAATCCTCACTAATTTTCTAAAAGAGAACAAGTATGTAACACTCAGCTCTAGTATGGGAAATCCCAATTTAATATGCACCACATGTATATGTTAACCAAAAGCTTTTCCATAATTGAATTCATTCACATCAATGAAATCCATTAACACACTGATGCTGCCTTGTACACCAGTGGTACTTAAACTTAATTGAACTTTAATTGCCATGAAAATTTATAGCACCTGCGCAAACATGGAAAATGGCTGATGTTGTCAATGAGCTAAGGTCATTTCAGCTGAATTAACATCAATTACAACTATTTCATGCATATTCTCACACAAAAAAAAGTTAAAATAAATACCTTGCGAGTATTTTTAAGTAAGTCAAGTTCCAATAAGATAACACTTTTATACAACCTTGTATCTCTAGTTACAATTCTTCCATTAAATTCAAGATACAAAATATTATATTAACACTTTTACAAGCTATTAAATTAAGGAAGGTCATATTCAAGTTTGGCTATAGAGTAATTTGAATATTTCATTTGATGAACTGCAAAACAAATCTAAAAGCATTAAGAAAGAAACTATATTAGATGTTAAGCCATATACTAACACTTTACCATCTGCTAAAATTTCATTATATCATGAGACCATGTTGGTGCCACCTGACATCAGTTGACAGAATGCTGATAATGATTTTAACTTCTTCATGTAAATATTAACGATAGATTCTTTACTAAATATAGTATTAAAATATTGACCTATATACCAGTTCCTTAAAATATTTTGTTCTGATATACGAGTGAACGTAATTAACAAGCATATAGGGAGAGTGAATCAAATGTATAAAAATTCACATACTCAATCTAATAATTTTTGACATAAAATACTTCTTCGTTACAATGTTCATTCTATTGTAACAATGCTTTACTAAATTTACCAGACAAAACATGGCATAACTATTTCTATGAATGCAAATCAGTCAGAAGATGATTTAAGCATGTGAATTAATGCAAATAAGAGCTGTTATTTGGAAGAGATTATGACTTACCCATGTCCAAAAGGTGATATGAAGTAAAAACAGCAGTGAATTCTATTGTCCACAATATTTCTTCGATTGAGGCCACTCTCATCTCTCAAGAATCTTTCAAACTGTTCATCTATATATTGAATGATGGCACGAAAACTGCAATGAAATAAATATTCCATGATAAAAGTAGCAAACACATACACCCTGCTTGTTTCATCTATTTACTAATATTTTAATAATTTTGTCTTCCTGTACATCATAGAGTAAAAAACAAAAATACATATAATACATCACATTTATTATTCCTGTTAACATCTCAAGCTTAGTAAACAGCTCTTTCAAATAACCACCACCAGATGCCCACATTGAGGCAGCCAACTCACAAAGGGATGTCACAGAAAATCCCCTAAATCCTAATGAATCACTCAAGCATCAGGGAGATGAAATGTTTTCACATAGGCTAGTGTCTGAAAATTCTTATACTAGGTCTGGTATATCAGCTCAAGGGGTTTGAGTGAAAACTAGTAACATGGACCGAAAAATTGGCCCTTTCCACATTCTCACACCCTCACAACTATGAGAAATTTATGGATTATGCTACTTTTTTCTCCATCTCCATTATCTCCATGATTATTCACTATTTCCTAAAGAAATCTCACAATAATCACCTTATCCCATTAGTTGTCCACAACAAAAAGATTAGCTAGGCTAGCTAAACAAACCACTATCAAATTTATACCACCAAGATTTCACTCACACAACCTGAAAGAGGCTAGCAGTAAGAGGGTTACTGATTCTTCTGTGCTATTGGGGATTGAATCAACCAACACCTTACCGTTCCATGATTGCTTCCACCTCTAAGGTTTTTCAAACTTTCAGTTTACTATTATGTAGTGTTTGTTTACCAGTACATATACTATATTATATTTTTCATTGTTTTGTGTCTTCTCCACATGCACTTTATTTTAGGAATCTTTTTGAAGTATGTATACACAAACACAAATAAAGCAATCACCTGGAAAGCTGTTGAAATTTTTAATATGCATATCCACCTTGTTTTATTTTTTCTCCCTAATTCAAACAAGACTCAGTTATTGTTTAAATTGAAGTAAATAGTTATTTAAATGCAACCAAAAACAATATACTTTCACAAGCATTAATTAACCAAATAGTTAATTAAAAAATACACTAATGTCTTTCACATGAACATCGAAATTGCTGCAAAAAGTAATAGCTATTAATCAAAATTAGGTCTTCCTCACACTCCACCGCCAATGAGTTTGTCAATTGCCAGTCAGACAGTTTCTACCACTCTCATAAAAAATGATTAAATGTCACAAGCTGCATGAGTCAACCAGCAAACGTTTTGTAAAATGAGTAAGAACTTTCAAAGTTATAGATAGAGGGAAATGAAGTATCGACAAGTTTAAGAAAAACTATTACAACAGCATGTAAGAACACCGAATAATTCGATATTTATCGACAAAACCAATTTAAGATGCGAACCTATCTGTGTTGTCAATTGCATCTCCATATCCTGGGGTGTCCACAACCGTCAGCCGAAGTTTCACTCCTCTCTCTTCAATTTCAACGGTAGATGCATCTAGTTTCACGGTTTTGTTAGATTTTTCTGGAGGAAAAAAGTTTACTTTAGAATTAGGATTTTTATGATAAGCATATGCGATAATCATTATATTAACGTTAATCTGACTTGCATCTCAGCTGTATCGGTAATCCATTTGGTAATTAAATTAAGGGCTTCACGAGCAAAAAAGATTCAAAACATCTAACGATATGAAATTATCATTAAAACATTAGAAAACATCTATTTCTCTAGTGTAACTCCATCTTCCAAGACATCCATTTTTGATAGCAAAATCAATCGAAATATCAAAGGAAACTTATCAAAGGAAAAGAAAAAATACTGAGACAATGTACCGTGAACTGATAACTCTGAACGTATATTTATGAGGGTATTGATCAAGCGCTGTAGGTAATTCTTAACTAAATTTCATTGGCCTTACCTACAGCATCCGGTATAACTCTTTCTGGATACAGGTCTGTGAGGAATAAGCTGTTTACTAACGTTGATTTCCCAAGTCCCGACTCGCCTAGGAAAAAAGTACCACAACAAAAATCACTTAGAAGGAAGAACTAATGATTTCAGCCCATACAGGACAAACTTGATAAGACACACCTACCTACTACCATTAACGTAAATTCAAATCCTTTTTTCACTGATTTACGGTGGACTTGGTTAGGTAAATTCGCGAATCCAACATATCCTGGAGTTTCAAGGCTTGAAAACTGTAGAAGAAATAAGCGTAATCACAAAATGATGCGATTATCATCCGAATACATAAAGTCGTTCACATGAGTAAACGTAAATAAGAATGACAGCTCTAGCTTGGATGTTTGGATTATCAATGTACCGTTTTTACAGATTCACTAGACATGTCGACCCTTTTTCCTTCAGTTCCAAACTTATATCATTTATAGCTAGCACCGTTTGATTTGGAGGCAGTATGAAGATATATAAACGTTAAAACATTAGAATTAACCGGTGCAGCATCCGTAGTTGAAGCTTAATAAACCGGATACGCAGTCACTCCATCAGTGCGCAATGTTTCCGGTTTTTTGTGCCCAATCAGTAACATCACCTTTAAGGCGTGGCTTTGACTAAGTATACAAAGACTTCAAAATAGTTTAATGTGAAATGCCACGGATTGAAATTAGCTATCGCATTATAAATCTAAAATATTATCTTCTGAACGATTCAATCTCGTTCTGAGAAGATGACCTCCTTGCATTACAACAAGAGTTTTATTGCCAAAGTTTAAAAAATTCCCTCTTCCAAATCTTCACTTATGGAATATATGATGGATAATAGGCTTAAAGCTTGTGACTGATGCATCAAACCAAAACACAACGCCGAGTAAAATCCTGCAAATATTTATAAATGTTTTAAATAGCTTTAACAAGTAATTTCACTTGAAGGCCGAAAAAGTTTCGATTGCCTTAAGATTAAACCAATCATGGCATTTCTCGACAATTTTTGAATCTTGGGAGCCAAAATAATCTAAATAATTGTGCAAATGTTGCCATACATCTTAATGATGAAAATTGATTCCGATCTTATCGAGACTGCAATAATCTGTTGATGATCCAAAGCTTTCCTACGAGTATACCTCGGATTCATAGAAATGCTACAAAAAACTATTGGCTTGTAGTACGATTTTGAATAAGCCATAGTTCCATCACTAAAATGTACACGATATCTAATTTTTTAGATAGATTCTCTGCTAAACAGTTCTCGATTTTCGTTTTATAAAGCTTTTTTCTTTTTTAGAGATTTTTCTAAAATTTTAAATTTCTAAACGAAACTTATGAAGAGGCTTAATACATCACGATTTTCGCCGAAGAGCTAAAATAGACCAGTGAAGTGAGAAAGATGTTGAGCAGATATAGTAATATCTCTGCCATGACCAGAACCTACTGACAAAGAAGAATTTCGGGCCCCGGCACTTTTCCACTGTCGGGCCCTTTTTCTCAACGTTTACCAAGTTGAATTTTTAGTGCGGGCCCCCAATTCAGTTCGGACCCTGAATGTTTCGACCGACTGCGTCCCCCCTCCTTCGGCGCCGGGTCTCACAATCAGGTAGAAGGTGCAATCAGTCCAAATCTCCGGGGCCCAAGCTTGGGACGGCGCTGAATTATATTATTAATTATCAGATTAAATGAGGAATAGGGTCCGAAATTTCTTTCCCGATCCCGACTCTCTCTCTCTCTCTCTCGCGGGAAAGTTCAACGAATAGGAGGTATCAACTATCATCATTTAATTTCTCAGTTACTCTTGACTTCTCTGATACCGCACTAGCCACTATTCGATATATTCCTGATATATTTTTATACGAAGGAAAAACCATAAGTTACATTTACTTTCTTGTAGCTTTGAAAATAAATACGCATGGCACTTCTTTTTGCTTTATATACATATTTATTCTGCATATAAAAATGATCCGAATGTAAATATTTGTTTCAATCAAAATGAGCTAATCGTAACTCTTATTTTTAAATTTTAATGTGCGTTGTAACTTAAATATGACTTCCTAAAATTAATGTTGTTACTCAATTTGCGACGACAAGCAGGACCATTTTAAAGTAATTTAAGATGTAATGCTGGTAAGCTGAGAATTGGCACGTTCGTTCGTTATGAGTGCATTGATCTCATATTATCTCTCCAATAAATATGATTAAATTCCAAGCATCTGAAGCACATAGTTTTTATGAACTCATCTTACTTACTTTAGATGCACAACCCACAGATTTCCTCCAGATTTTCTTATTGTACAATCACATATCAGAATCTTAGAGAACATAGGTTAGCATAAAGTTGACTCTATTTTTAAAAAACTGATAAGAATGAAAAACTATGTGAGATGGTCAATAAAATATGTATTACATTCAGTAATGAAAGAACTCGTAGCTAACTCTTTCCTTTGACCAGATTTGCATAAGGCTTTTTTAAAATATTAATTGGAATTGAGGATTTTTATATCCATTCATGCCTATTACATCCCAGCAATCCAATGTTAGACATCCTGTCAGAGAACATTTAGCATCAATAGAACATGAAGACCACCTCAATTCATAAGCAGTGATTCAATCATGGTGTAGAATAGCCATTGATGGCCATCCCACCACATATGCTACTCCAGTTTTCCTGAACTGGTTACTTACACCCTGGCTGTCATTACTGCAAAAGCTTGAAAGCATGGTCCCAAAATCAAAAAGATTTTATACCTTATATTTGATGATAAATGAAGGAACGGAATTATAACGAGAAAGTCCTGATCTTTGATACAAAACATACATAACCTTCAACAGATACTTACATATGCACTTACAACTCCATTTCATGATGTATTTATATTCTTATATCATATTTATCAGTATTGTTATTATAAAAAGTATACTTATAATTCTGAAAGGAGTTTTTACATAAAAGAGTGTAATAATACTGACCCTTCAAACATCTAGAAAAATGAACCCAACACATTTCATTGATATATGATATCATCTCATTGGTATTCATATTTTTGTTGTCATATGCTATTTAAATTTCATCCTTTTTCCTCAATTTATTCCATCAATTTCAGTCGGCTAAATTACCATAAGAATGGGAAAAACCCTCCCCACCACACAATTGGTAAAGATAAATAGAGTTCCAAGATGAGAGATTGAAAAAAAGCTATCAAGGGTGAGAGAAAAACCACAAAGTAACTTTTATGGGTCATGACAGATAGTATATTTAAATAATCTGATCACACATCAGTCGTATTCATCATAATATCCAACATAACATGTTAACTGTGAAGAATGAACAAATGTAAAAAAAGAATAAGAGGAAGGTATTTAACTTGGCACAGAAACTGTTCCACTGAAAACACAAGGAAATACGAAACTGAAAGACATCAACATGATTAACACCATAATGTAAGTATCTTACTCTATGCTAACACTCACACCCAAATGTAAGAAGAGGAAATTTTCGAGTAAAACAATACACAAGATGAACCTCTGTGCTTCTTCATTATTTTAATAATGTTTAAAATAATTAGCAAATTGATATTTCCACAGAAACATGAGGTATAAAATGATAACAATTAGGATAAAAATCTATTGAACTGCTTACTTTTGGTGCATCTTTTTCTAACTTCAATTTAATACTCTGTAGCAATCTAATTATTATATCTAAGCAGCCATGGTAAATTCCATAATTCAAACAGGACTTGATGCCAAAATGAAGAAGAGAACTAATGAGATAAATAAGAATCAAATATGAATCATTTCCAAGCTAAATATAAATTAGCAGGAGATATGAGAGGGAAATGTCTTCCATCTTGAGACATAAGCAAATGAATCAAAGCACACTTTCAAGTTGTCATCAAAATTTAGAATAGGAAAATTAAAGGCAAGAAAAATTCTTTCATTGACATTCATGGGCTTGGGTAACAAACAAAGGCACACTGGCATTTTCAATTCTGCAGATTTGGTCACGGATTACATTTTTTCTAAGTAATACGCATTTTTCCTTTTAAGAAGCTGATCAAAGAAAATTCAAATGAGGTAGTGTTTTGAACCACTACATAATTATCTTCAGTTAAAATGCAATTCTCAAACTGCAAGATATTCAAACATTCTATCTGTTACATGCCTGAATTTTATTGATGATCAATCAGTCTAAAAATAAAAGGATGATTTTTGGATGCAATGGGAAAAACATAAAAAAGTTTATTACTATCAAAAAAGAATACATGGAAAGAAATACAACCCATCAGCAATGAAATTTGCTGAATGAATAAAACTTGAATAAAATATCTGAACTCAATCTTTCCATGGCCAAGTAAAGGAAAAGCAAGTTGATGAGATTTCAATGATGAATAAAATAAAACTAAAATACAATAATGGACATGGTTGAATAATATTGCCACACATGTATTCTGATGCGCCTCACACAGGTTAAGGCTATTTCCAATCACAACCTTGTTTCTGGAATTACGAGTATCAGCTAATGGATGTAGTTGCTCTCAAGGGCACTTACTATCTATAGGAAAGGTGGGTGAAATTTTTTATACCAGACTCTTGATAAGGCACGAGAAGCCCATGGTAAATACATAACAAATTTAACATGTGTAACAGTATCAATAATTTCAATGTAGAACATAACAGTATGAACATTTTCAGGCATCCAATTGATTTGTAACAGTACAAGTTAGCACCTCTATGAAAGAATTTTTACAACAGTAACTGGAACCAAACTAATTTTACATAATTTAGTTTGGGATTATTTCTCTTCAAATAATAGTCACTGTAACACCTCCTGGTAGTTAAATTCTAAAGTTTACACACCTTTTGATGGTTAATCATACAAATGTAACAATACAAATTTTCTGGAGGGAGCTATGAATATCCCAGATAGCAGCCAATATTTTTGAATGACTGCAACAATACTGCAGAATAATTGACTTATTTAACAGGATTTAGATAATGTTAAGAAAGAACATTTTTAAGCCACTTAAGTAACACATTATTAAGGTCATATTAAAATTTAGTAAAGCTGTTTTCTCTATAAACATGTATGTAGATAAACAAATTTAGAGTTACATTATGGCTTTTGAGCTTCAATTAAGGTACAATGAATTAATGACATCATTGAAAACTTGAGATGAAGATTAAAATTGAACCAGATGTGCATGCAAAATGTAGCTACTTAAATTATCAATCAATCATAATGTCAAATAATGATTTGAAAATAAAATCTAATGCTGATTTATGAAGAAAGAAATATATTCAAATCTAAGCTAAAATTTTCCATTGTTTGCTGCGACTAGACTGTAATAATACTACGCTAAAAATTTTCTGTATTATCCAACACAACTTCATTTAGGCCT
Source organism: Pachydiplax longipennis (assembly GCA_036926295.1). Classification (NCBI taxonomy): domain Eukaryota; kingdom Metazoa; phylum Arthropoda; class Insecta; order Odonata; family Libellulidae; genus Pachydiplax; species Pachydiplax longipennis. Next base: position 34,705,607 of record JAVFKF010000012.1, read on the forward strand.
GTTACCATCACTGTGCTTTTATTAGTCTAAAATTACATAAATCCTCCAAGAAAGAGAAATTTACTGTAAATAGAGTAGTACTATAGTAAGAGTGACTGCTTATGGAATAGACAGAGGATAAAAATTAAAAAAAACAATCTAAAATATTGAGTTAAATTATTAGAAAGGAATAAATGATTTAAATATCATTATAAAATAAATGTTTACACCTATGTATCAAATATTAATAAAAATTCAATGAATACTGAACCAGCAGATCAAAAATACAATAATAATAATAGTTTACAAAGCTGAAGGTTCATTTTAAAGATTGACTACACTTTAAAAGATTTGACCTCATCTCATAGAATCCAGAAATACTAGCATAGTAAGACATCTAACTTCTAGGGAAAATTATTTATGTCAAAGCATTCCCACAATATTCAAAAGCTTGCTTGAAAGATTATTTCCCTGTTGTGCTTTTGGTAATAGTTGCAATGACTAAAAATATCAAGATTTAATTCTTCAAATATAAGGAGTCAAAATTTTTCTAAATGGCGGGCCCAGTTAGCTGCTCACCTACAGTTTAAGGTAACCAATGTTGAATAAACCTTGCAGCATCCTCAACCTACAACAGTTTCCTTTCAATATAGTTTAATGAGATGGAGACATTTTTGCCTTCGTTACTGACACTGCAATCTAATATGTCCTAATAAAAGGTGAAACAGGCTCTGGTAGCAAGTAATGAATTCTTTCTTAATATCATAAAAGAATCTTGTAGAGGATACAAGACAACAAACATTGGAGATTTAAGGCAACATATAAATAAAATTTTATAAAAATTGGAAAGCAATCACTCAAGAATTCCTGAATGCCTTCAGACTCAGTTAATACGTGTATATAAATATATGTATATAACTCTCAAAATACTGCAGAAGGAAGACATGAATTTCTTGAGTGTGCAAAGTCATAATAATATTTTATAAAAATATCTCAAGTCCGTGCGTACATGCATTAAAGATTAAAAACTTCAACATCAACAATAAATTCAATGAATCAACTCATTGAGTATAACAATAAGCTGAGATAGCTCATGGCTAGCTGGTGAGTATTAATCAACCGCAATAAAATGAGTTATATGACTTCTAACAGACTCCAACATATCTAATATGATTCCATGCTTCAATCTAATACTTCTCAGTGTCTATTCTGAGTCACTATGTTTCTCATGGCAAGCAATGTTTAGCCATTTTCTAACAGTTTTGTCCATGAGTAAATGAATACCATTGTCAATAGGTGATACGATAAATGGTATACAAAATAGGCCGACAATCGTAGCGGTCCACTTTCGAGTATTTTTCGGCAACTTAGTGGTCTTCCGTAAAGCAAATAATGTACCAGCGCATACTCTGTTTATAGTAAATCCTGGTACAATTACGGAAGCTAAAGCTTGCCATAAAAGAGTATCGACAGTAACTTTCATGACTTGGATTCGCCTTTCATCATCATTCTTGAACGGTTTCTGTAAATATAATAAATATTTCATGAAAATGAAATTCCTCTTTCTATGATTCATCCATCTAAACATCGAAACAATTATTACACAAATATTTGAATACCTTATAAGCAAGCGCTCCTTTATGAAGCGTATCAGCTGCAACATAGGAAGATGCCACTCCATAGCTAGCATGAACCCATATTTTCTTTATTAAGGGTCTAAATGCTTCTCCCACCTCATTGGCATAACCTTGTGAAAATATTAACAGATTATTGATTAATAAAGTGAAGACAACTGCAGCTTACAGTAAGACAGTGCATTAAAAGTGTTCCATTCCTACCTAACAATCTAACCGGGGTATCTCGAAAAATATCAACTTCTGAATCGGAAGACATAGCTTTTACTAATGAAAATCAAAAGTACGTTTCTTAAGTAAATTCGACTTGCGAAGTAGTGCCTAACAACCTACGATTCAACGACATAAAACAAATAAGACATACAAGGAACAAGATGGTATGACGCAACGGTTGACCAACTTAGCAGTTAAAAACAGCTAGCAGTTTCAAAATTTTTCTGTAGCTCAAGGCTGCTCCACATCGACCACATCATATCTATTAATAAAGTATATTTGCAATGCATTTAGATTCCCAACTTCGTTCTAGAGAGGCAATATATTTTCACCAACGCAAGAATGCATGTTTCCCGCCATCCACGATAGACATACATGATGATAAAATTGCTGAAATCGATGTAAATATAATGAAAGTGATTTTGCCTTGGTGGAATGCCATACAGAAAGAAATAAATTTTTTTAGAAATTTACGAAATTTCTATCCCACCGGTTTCGACTTAGGTCATCTTCAGCCAAGCTTTATTCCGACAACCATTAAGCTGTTGCTTACTGTTGGAGTGGTCGAAATTAATTACATTATGGAATTAACAGCAGGTTGGCGTTCTCTATCGCGCCGAAAAATGCATTCTAAAATTCAGCTATATAATTTGCGCTCTTGTAAGAGATACAGCTTTCAAAATCGTGACTACGGAACTTCTTCAAGTTTAGACATTCATGGATCCACTATCACATTAGTGACGTAATTGCTGTTCAGAGGCAAGCGTGGAACATTCCGATCAGGAAATGATCGGAGGCAGATTGTGAATATCTTTTTCATTTCTTGATATTAGTTCTCAATTATAAAGAAGGAAGTAGTATATTTGCAATAGATACAAAACTGTCAACCGTCGCGGATGTCATGCCTCGCATGGCGACGAGTCCTGGAAAATGTCCTGCACTCGAACAATTTTAAACTCTCATACTTCATAAAATATAAGACAATTTACCAAGTTACACCCAATACTAGCCTCGGCTCATTATTATTTACGAAGCAATCATTTTTCACAGTTTCCATGGAAGTGATTACCGATTTGAATGTTTTCTATCCTCTCTTTTCTTTATAAATGCCGTAAGCACCCCAAATGATTTGAACAGTTAACCACCTTAACCATATTTAATTTTCACAATTTTTTGATGTTCCATGGGTAAAATGTTGTAATTAGTTGTATGTTTGCTTTGATTACCAAGCATATATATAAAATGTTTTCCCACAGAGAACCGAACCAGTAGAAAGTATGAGAAAAAACTTGTCTGCCACAAATAACCAGAACTTTACCTAAAACGAGCTCTCACTTTTTGATATATCTTTACGGCACTTGAATTAAAAATCCTTGCAAGCAGCTCTTCCATTAACCTTCTGCTGCCCAATCGTGTGCAACCCGGAAAAACGAATCTTGAAATGTCGCGCAATCACTCACGAAAGATTATTTTCATTAGAATCGCCATGACCATTTTCATGATAAAATGCAATTGTTTTACTAAATTTGATTAAACCCATTAAAATACTTTAACTTCGTTCAGTAATCATTAAACACTAAAATATAGAATTATCGTGAAAGATACTCAGTATGAGTGATGAGTTTTATTTTGGTCACGACTCATCAATTAATAAATTCATTATGGTTATTCTTTTGCAATTCCTTCAATTCAAGCATTCTGAGTCTGTGGAGAAAACTACCTACCTACCTCACTCATGTTGCATAAGTTCTTCATTTCTCCTCCAGAGCTAAAGGGTGAAAGCATAGGAGAGGATGAGATCAACTGGACATAGGCATCATGGAAAGTTTTCTTAGCTGAGCAGACACTTTTCCTCACGTTTTATTTGTATCTGCCAGTCTCTTAATCAGTTTATCGCGAAAATAACTTTTTCAGGACAACTCAGAATTCAACTTACTACTTCTCCAAACATTCATTACTTCTTCCTAATGTTCAGCCTTTTATGTTTACCCAGAATGCTTCAAATGAGTAACAAGAACTAAATTAATAAGCACATTTCAACCCTCTTGGACATACTATCATTGAACCAATGATTATGTCAATTACTAATGATACTTTTGATCTGTTCCACCTAACAAGAATAAATCCATGAAACCAGCCTCAGCTACTGGTTAGTTTCTCTACTAGTTTGTCAGTCTCTAAATTGTAAGGGGTAAAGTCATCTCATTGACTTAGCCATTAACTTCATCAAGAGAGAGATCATCAACATAGAAATAGTAAATAAGAAGGAATGAATCACCAGAATCAACTTTGCCTTCTAGCATCTAAATTTCATATTTATAATAGGCAAATTTTCTTTGAATCAGTGATTTATTACATTTTTTACTAAATCAAATAATACTGATTTTCTAAGTAATTAATGGCAAGCCTTAAGAAGTGAAAGATACTCCTGATTATAGAGCATGAATATTAGCAGAGGCCAAAATTTTTATCAAAGCATACATATTATTTTAAATGTTTTTCTGCCTTCTGGATTTACCCATGATTAAAATTCCTCCAATTCTTACTTCAAACTTGAGTTCAGATTTTGATTTATTACTTACCTTGTAAAAGAACAAATGAAATGTAGAATCTTTAGCGGTACATCTTACTCAGATGATTATCAACATCAGGACGAAGACAAATCTGACATTAGACAAAGGATTTCGGTAAAATGATCCTTATCATTTTCACGTTGCCAGTCTAAGCTTTTATTACTTCTAAGTAACATTTCAATGAAAATTTGAGACTAATTAAAATCATTTCAGTGAGGTCAAGATGCTCTCATCCAAAAATGGAATGGAGTAGTGGCTAGCAAATTACATCTGTTCCAATTTACTCAGCATATAATGAAACTACTATTCAATTGGCTGAAGATTATCAACACCTTTTCAACAAAGTCAATAACATAAGCATAAGGCAAGATCAAGAATCTTTCCAGTAAAACCTTCCTTTAGCTGATGTTGGCTATAACCTTATCACCAAAGAATGCCCTCAGTAGCATCATGTTCTTTGGTTCAAAATTATATATAACAATGCAATAAAATTGTAAGAAGTTAGAACTTATTGATAATACCAATTCTTTCTGCATTCAGAAATTATATATAGCATTAGTAATCTATAAAATATATCAAATGAGAATGGTAATATTATTATTATTGGCAGATTTAAGTGATATTCCAGGAGTAGGAAAGGTTGGCATGATAAAAAGTTTTCAAATCATCCACAACAGATAAGGTTAACATATTGGGGCAAACAATATTACCGACTTCTTAAAATGTTATTTAACATTTGTTTGATGCATAAATATTATGATGAAACAGCAACAGTATGTATTTGATATGTAGTAATTTAAGATATTTTTCAAATAAAACAGGCTATTTATTAATGTAGCCTGGATCATAAATTATCACTTCCAGGATGGAAATGGATGGAAAAAATAAAATTTTCAATATTTAATTGAATTTTCACAAATCTTCTTCAAAGAAGAAGCACAGAGACCAGGATTTTGTCGTAAATCAATTTTTCCTCACCTTTGATTGTTGAATAGTAAAGTCCTAGGTTATTGTTTTCATTTTCTTCTAAAAGATAAATCTCATTTACTGAGGTATAGTCTGAGAATGAACTTCAATTTGTGTAATAAAATTTATAAATTTGTAAACTATTTCCATCCTTTGGAAGCAGACCATGTATTTGAATCTTTTATTCTACTTAAGATAAAATAAAGAAATCTTTCCCTATCAAGGGATGTAGGCTTTAAAATGTTCTCACTTTTAAATAATTTCAGAAGAAAAACTTATAAAGGTTACAATATTATCTACATGATGAATTAAGATTAAAAACTTAGCAAAATTTTAGTGTCATTATTAAAACATTCATCAAGGTAATAGACAAGTAAATCTGGAAAAAGGGATGTCAGAATTTAGGCATAAAAATATGATGACAAAAATAAGTCCTTCACTTCAGTTACCCAGCCATCAATCATTCTCAATGCTTCAGAAGACTGTGGATTAAAAATAGCAGCAAAACTTCATAAATCTTCGATTTAAAACGTTTGCTCCTAATATGTGACATTTTACAAGCAACCCATTTAAAAGAATGTTAGTCAAAAAATGCTTTTAAGTTACTTGAGAGCAGGTTTAAACTACTTCAACATCAGATATATTTACATAACAATAAAGTTGACTGAAAATGAAATTCCTCTATTTTGGCCACTAAATCAGAGTACTGGCAATATACCTCAACTATCTAAAGAATTCTATTAGGGCGTCATGGGTTATGAAAGAAACAAGTCCATTTAAACCTATTAATATATTACCTCTTGGACCACTGATGACTTCAGGCAAATAATATGCACAATAGTAGCTTACATACAGATTCAAGCAAATCTAATAGGGCTCTAAAACCCTCTGTAAAGAAATAATAGGTAAACTAATGCACACCTTGTTTTTAGGTCTTTTCACGAGATTGTATGTACCATTCAAGTAAATTAGTGAATTCCAACTGTTCCTCAAACACACCAAATTCAGAACTACCACTAAATTTTCACACCCGAAATATATCATAAAAGAGGTAAGCTGCATAAGTACCTCAGCTTCACTCCACATTGCAAGATATTTGTAATGAAGCATTCGAGCTTTAAAGTTTACATTTAGATAGTTTAAAAAATCACAATTTGCCACAACTACAAGTTTGTCACAAAGTAAACCTCTACACACCTCTGCTTACAGGTACACACATCCCCAGACAAGCTGTGCACTGTTACCAGTAAATCCACTGAAATATGCCTTAAGCAAGCTACCAAATTTATGATTCAACAGCAAAATTTTAGCTTACATGATATTACTTCAACATCTATGTGTAGTAACTTATATAAAAATCTTCATATAACAACCATTATCAATAATTATAATGCATTGGCTCCATGTGAACTACTCGAACATAATGAATCACAGGAAGAGAGGTCAGTGACAGGCACCCAAGAGTCAAGCCCATCTTTATCTACTGCCAACTGGTTTGGGTCTTTGCAACAGTGACTAGGCACATTTAGTGATCAGCATTAACTGAAACCCTTACCATCAAATACAGAATCAACTCTCATAACTTTTGTCTCAGGATGTATACACTAGATCCTACTTATACATATGTAGGCACTTGATTAATTTACCAAGAATGATTACGATTTCCCCACAGATTCGAATAAAATCTTTCCAAATTAAATTTTGATCAAACAAGAGTCAACAAGATAAATACTGTCTACAAGAGCCAAAATCATCCCTCGTGCCAATGTACCTATACAGATTTGATACATCCTCACAAACCAATCTAGTAAAGATATGCACAATGAAGCAAATTGATGTTTAATTAACACGATCCACTCATGTTCCAAGCATCTGATCTATTTAGTCTCCCCTCCTCAGTACATAATGCAATTTGTGAAATAATTTTGAAAGTACATTAAAATTGAATACATGCAAAAGACAGACATAGAATAAATAGGAGAGGCCCCAAAGAGACCATCGTCCAATTCACTTTGCACAGTCATCTACATCTACACACAATAACCAGATGACCAAAAATGAGATTTTCCAAACTCACAATGTCGTACACAATAAAACACACCATGAAAATGCAATCAAAGGTGGAGGTATGTGATAATGTAACCTGATTCGACGATTCCTTTGGACATACATTATCATTCCACAGAGAAACAATGTAACATTGCATTTCCTCTTAAAAACTGTGCAAGAGAATAAAGCAATCATGCAAATGAATTTTACCAATGAACTGCAGATAAAGAAGTTAAATGCTGTCTACCGAGAGAAACCTTGTCTCTCTCGACTTCAAAAATATCACATGAAATCTACAACAGCAGCAAAGGTTACTTTTGACAACAAAATGATAAATCACTGCCATTTTCCTAGGAATCACAATATGTGCACTACCAATGTTAATGGTCTAGCTCCTTCTTGTCACTCCAATTTTATCCCCCACATGTATTGCTTTCAATTGATGCATTATGCACAGCTGCTGAAACACTAAAATACTTGAAACAGTCATGGGGGTGTAAAAGCCCATCCCAGTGGCAGTCTCAGAATATATATATATTTATGTATATATATTGAAATTGGGGCCAGCACTTGACTGAGACAGGGAGGTGTGTTATTAGTGCTAAGCAAAAACATTCTCATAGAGGGTGAGAGAGAACACTCGCAACCTATCATCACACATTAAAAATACAGGGCCTCCAAAGAGATGCTACAGATTTATTTCATACTTTCTCCTCTGGCATCACAGTTACAAGAGCAGGGAAAGGGACAAAAATTATTTTATGCCTGAATGATTGTTTCCAAACACTAAATACACCAAAAAGGACACTAGTTTCAGTACCAGCAGAAAATGATAATACAAAAACGGGTCATTCAGTCTTGGCCACATTTCCCCAAGAACACACTGGGGCTGCAGAAATTAACTGCTGACCAAATATGTATCCTGCAGCATGGGTGGCACGCTGGTTGGGTAGGTAGGTGAAAGAGCAGATGGTAGCATTTAAGCCAAAGTAACACTAATTTGCTACAGCAACGGCTATGTGGTGATGGGGCAACGGTCAAAGCCTATTTTATTCCATTAACTTACGCTTTCCATATTATCCTAGTATAAGTACCAATAAATACTTAACTAGCATCACAATCATGGGCAGGGTGAATGAATTTTCCTCATAATACTCCTCATTACAAACAGAACATACTTGGAATGATTATTAGGAATCTTAAACAAAACACAAAATAAAACAAACAATTCCAAGCCTTCATCGTACAAAGATTTGTATTAATTTTTGGAAACATTTAGTTCACTGTCAATCATAAAGAACGAAATGAGAAATTTTCCTACAACAGACAAAGTTCCAAGACTTCGAAAACTCGAGGTTTCCATTTTCAAAATGTATTCAGACAAACATTTTCAACTATCAGGAATTTATTTAACAAACTCATATCATCTAACACATCTGCATCACGAATAATCTGTTTAAGAGTTTCCAAAGTCAACGTCAAATGTGGAGAAATTAAAGTATAAAGGGCAGAGAGAGAGAGTAGACCTAGAGGGGAGGCCAATAGAGAGAGAATGATCCAAGTGTGGTAAACCAGGCACTCACCACCCCACCCTTTCTCTGCTGCACCATACACGCGCGCACACACACACAAACATACACACTTCCCTCTCCCCAGACACACATTCCTGGCTCCACCCACCCACCCAACCACTTCTCCCCTGCTACACCCACACACCGGCCCCGGGCTCTCAGTCCACGGAATGGCCATGCCCAACAAACAAAGGGGATGAAGAAGAGACCACCGTGCTGACACAAGCGGTGCACTGCCAATTGCACACAGTTACGACACATCCTGGTCCTCCACATCCTGTAGGTTTTCTTTCTGCTCTGTTTCACCTTTACAAAGGAAAATACATTTTAGAAAACGGTGCTTGCATGTATCACACATACTCTTGCATAGGCTGACCATACATCCTTTTTAAACTGGGACAGTATAATTTCTTACCCTTGTGTCCATACATATAGTAATGTATGTGTCTTGTCTCCCTTTAGTCAAAATATGACACTTTTAGGATATGTGATGGAAAACTAGCGAGAAGTAAGATTTTTGGCAACAAAGTTCAAAATATATTAAAATTTCATCCTGACTACTAAATGTTTTAACGGTAAATGTAATTCATATGGTTTGTTTCTTGTTTACATAATCACTAGTTAAGGTTTTGTTGAAAAACATTAGCTTTCAAAAAGACTACTACATTTTATTACATTCATGTGCAGCAAGTGTGGGTACCTTGATAAAGATGATTTTTCATTTGACAATTTCCAGCCTAAAATGGTCTACATTCTTTGAAATAATATTTGCTTTGGTAAAACATGTTTACATAACATAAATATAAAATAATATACAAAAATTCCTAAAATATAGAGATAAAAAGATGGGAAATGTCCTGATCTCAACTAAATAGGATATGGTCAGTCTATTCTAGCAAAGTCAACCTTCAAATACAAAACTTAGGTGATGAAAATGTGAATTCCTCCATTACACCAAATCCAGGTATGCCTTTGGAGGTATGAGTAAAACTTCTTTAAAAGATACTAAGGGTAATAAAAATGAATGTCAAAATAGAGATATTACATAAGTTAATAACATAATTTTTGTAACAGAAATTAAACTGTAGAAAATGGGTATTAGAAATTAAAATTCAGGTACTCAACTAAGAGAGGGATCTCTACAATATCCCAGGGCAATAAAAAATGAACTAGATAAACAAATTACATATAAACAGGAAACCCTAAATTTTCTAAATAAGAAGAAAAAGAAATACCCAGATTATAATTGAGTAAAAGACTTTTTTTTGCTAATTCTGTTGAGCGATACCAGTTCTTTACCGTTCAGTTCTTAAACAAAACAAACTGTACTTGAAATTTCCCTTAAGATCCTCGTATTGTATTCAGATAATCAATGAAAAAATATCTGAAAATAATCAATAAAGCAATAATTTTTTGTGTTGGCTTTGAGACATTTTATGTCACATGATATTAAAGGGGAAGTGCCCAATGAAATAAAAAAAAGGTGGTACTAGAGTAAGTATAATAATATTTTTCACAGGTACTGATATAGAGCAATATTAAATGAGATTATGTAGGGAAGAGGAATGAAGTAATATGATTTTCGGCAGACAAAGTCAATTAAGACTTTATTAAACAAACTCATTTCCCACTATATAATATTTCTTGCAATCTTCAATACTGATTAACCAAAATTTCACAGAAACAGAGAAACTTTAGTAAGTTTATTTTTTAAATGCCTAGAGTGTGCATGTGGTATGGAAAAATAGCTACAATTGTTGCCAAACCAATTGTTATGAGGGCATTCTAAGTTTGATCTCCTAAACAAGTTTGTATCATAGGACCATGAAATTTAGAGAATATTTTGTTGAAATTAAAGAAAATATGGCATAAAAATTAAAAACTACAAATTAAATTGTTGCAAACAGACACTTCTTCAGATTACTTTCATCTGGAATTTAAAGGTTAGGATAAAATTTTCATCAAAAAAACAGCCAAGGGTTCTTACAAATATCTACATTGAAGCTATGAAAATATCCCTTAAGAAAAAATGTCCCCTTTAACTACGGGGAAACGACCAGTTTTCAACTAGAAGCCTACTGAAAACATCACTTCTAACATTTTTACTTACAAATAACCATAAGCAAATTAAGCATGAGAAATTTAAAACTGTATGAAGTTCAATGGTTTATAATTTCAATTTTATTGATAACAAGATTCCCCTCACGCACTCAGTGAATCAGATGATAATGTTCTGGTTATGTTCAGTTGTTCTATGATTAAACATTCTGCACTCAGCAATGCTACAAAATGTTTACTCTGTTCTGTGGCTTTAAACAAATCTTGAATTTGAAAAAAATTACAAAAAATACATTCTTAAAAGGGTGTCAACTTGCTGTAGCTGCAGGACTGGTCTTTCCTCCTAGAATATTTTGGTGATAGGCCATCACCCATCGAGACTCAGATTTTAAAAAAATTTAAAATTACAATACTATAGCATGTAAAAAAGGCTCCCTTGCCAAAAAACAAACGAGTATTCCAGACAGGAAGGAAGGTCAGGGCTTCCTGGTGGTCTTTCGAAAAGACTATCCCTAATTATACATACCTAAACTATAACTACTTTAGAAAATGTACATAGACCAAGGACAAAATAGATATGATCCACTGTAATTTAACATGGCAATTACAAAAGATGTAATCACCATGATTCCACCGATTTTAAATGAATGAGTGGAATCAGAAGGGATCAGGCTCATGGCTATTTAAGAAGCTCAACAACTGCTTTAAGTGATAAAGTGGGTAATCAAATAATGGAATGCAGTCAAGTTAGAAAAGTATGGGGATATTTTTTTTTAATGTGGCAGCAGGGATTCCTTAGAAGACCTCAAAGATGATATTTTATTTAAATATCATTCATACAAAACTGGGGACAGTGATAATTTCACATTGTCAATAATGACAGTGACTTATTGGGACTTGACATTTAGGTCATGTTCAAGCAATATTTTTACTAAATTTGACTGATTGATAAATATAATTCGAAATTTATAATACTGAGTTGTTAAGTTTGCCCTTAGAATGGGATGAAAAACTCTTCATAAACTTAGACGCCTTAATCAATTTTGATTCAGAAGTGTAGTATTGATGATACATACCTGAAAATACATCATGAAGGTTACAGATGGCTAGATCATTTTTACTGAATTAAGTGACATAGGAGACAGCTTTGTAAGATGGGTAAGCACTTCAGACTTTATTTATTGAATTGATTTTTTTTTAATTTTGCTGACAAAACGGGGGAGCACCCATAAATACACTACTTAGAAAAAATTACTGAGATATCCATGCAACCTGTATATTAAATAACTGCACTACTGACAATTCAAACAAGATTACTGATTCATAAAAACGAGATATACTTCAAAATTACATGTGACCCATTGCTGCTATCCTTACCAAACTGGTGCATTTCCAAAAATCTTATTGATCTCTTGGACTTCTTCACTATTGAAAAGAGTAAGGAAACTTACCTCCTTCCCCGTCTCCCTGCATGTCCGATGTCCAAAGGGTGAGATTGTCCCTCAGCAACTGCATGATGAGGGTTGAGTCTTTGTAGCTCTCTTCTGATAGAGTGTCTAGCTCTGCAATTGCATCATCAAATGCTGCCTTTGCTAGCCGACATGCTCGGTCAGGGGAGTTGAGAATCTCATAGTAAAATACCGAGAAGTTGAGGGCGAGACCCAGCCTAAAAATATAACATCAATACTTAAAACTTACAGAAATTGCAGATCTACAAAACAATGAAGACACAATTTGGTTCTCAGAACGTGACATATGAGTTAATACATACACAAGTGATTCTTTTGAGAGGCTCTTATATTATCGTTTATACATCGTTGAGTGGATACCTTGACATAAGCACTATATGGAATGGGGACTTGTCTTTGAAGGAAAACTAGGAAAGTTCACAGCTGATAAAACTCTACAAGCCCTTTGACTCCACCAAGAAACCACTCCTAGAGCGCTTTCTGCGAGTCGAGACGCAAAGCGAGATAAGAAACAAATGCATAAACAGGTCTCTTGCACCTACCCTTGTGTTGCTTGCAAACGTGCAAACCTGGCCTAAGAGTTTGTCGATTTCAATTTCTGCATCATAAGCATGGTCATCATCCATGCACAAATTGTTATTTAAGGAATTTTTATGATTATTTAGACAATTGCATATTCCCATAACCTAAACAGCAATATTATATATAGCCTGTGTTAATGATATATAATAATTAATACATTTTGTAATGAATAACTATACCATTACATATGGTAATGAACATATCAAATATAATTTTTCAAACCTCCAATGATCTTTAGCAAAAATGAATACGCAACACTACATTAAACAGGAGCTATGTATTTATTTTAGCCATCATCAATAATTTTAAATTAATAGAAAATATCAAAATAAAATCTTAAAAGAAATAGATGTAGATAGCCTTGGGAGATTTGGCGGGTAACTCTTTGATGAGAACCCGCAAAAATATGGACAAACAAGATTCATAACAGAACCTAAATAGCAACCCTCTTATGTCAATAAAATACTCATGGTAAAAGTTTCAGGAGCCTTTCACCGTCTTTATAATTACCCTAAGTCACAATCCTGGCCTAAATTTTGCTATTATTATTCTTGATCTATAATTGGGGAGATATCTTGAATTACTGAAACAATAATGCCACTAACTGACAGTGGTCAATAGAACTAAACATTTAAAAATGGTATTCGAAAGATTCTGCAATGCAGAGACTCATCCATGAATTGCTGCTACAGAGCTCCATTCTAGACATAAGGGGAAATCAATAACAACTGAATACTAAAGCAGCCTTTACTTGGACTTACAACTAGTATACCTGCAGGATAAGAAGGCCTTGCATTCACATGAATTTGAAACAGGACTAACATACTATGGCCAAAGTAGTAGAGGCCTATTTCATGAATTATGCTTTAACAATAAAGAATAATTTATGAAATAAAAACAAAAGTTTAACAAATTTTCATCAAGATAAATTATCCATACACCCTGAGGTAAGCTTACCTGATTGGATGGGTAGGGGCTAGTTCAGTCATAGCTGTACCACTGGCAGACTTGTAAGCCATCAATGAATTCTCTGCTGCTTCTTTCCTGTCAGCTCCAGTGGCAAATTCAGCCAAATACCGATGGTAATCTCCCTTCCTATAATGTATAAATGTAAGTTGAAATCAACCAAAGATACTGAGATAAGAAAATAATCCAAGGATCAGAATTTGGTTTTAGTTATTAAGAAACAAATTTAGGCTAACATACAACAAATGTGATATTCAGCAATTAGCAAATTATTTAAATTAGCCAATATCATTTTAGGTTGCATGAATGAACAACCAATGGTATTAAAACACACATTATAGAAAATTTTGTATAGTAAAATGTAAATAGAATTTATCTTAACGTACATTTTGTAGTAAAAGACTTTAGACTCTCCGGAACCAGCACATGGAATCAAGTGCTTATCGAGGACTCCAAGTATATCTGAGCAGATTTCACGAAGCTCTTTTTCAACCTGTAAATGCAAGAGGAAGAATTATTGAAGAGATGAGCAATGTTCATGATTCCTAACACACATAAAGAGGACTGGGGCTACAAGGCTTTAAAACAAATATTTATCAAATTTACAGCAGTTACTTCATAAAGAAAGGATAACTATTTTCCATGAAAAAATTAATACCTGCACAAAACTGATATTCCATAAAGGTAAAGAAAGGGAAGGGGTTAGAATGGGTGAATCATAAAAAAGGGACTAACACTCTCAAGTCTTGCAGTTTTATAGAAATTTGGTTTAAGTAACCTATGCCATTATCAGCAGCAATTAATAAAGTAATTTAATAAATAATGAAAGCTGTGCATCACTAGGTTAACAAACATAAGAACTAAGGATAAACTTGCATTTCTGAAAATTGTGCATATAACCAATACAATACTTGGTGATGAATTAAAATTTAGCTGCAGTTCATAGGATTACCTACACAATCTAAAAAGTCTACCATTTAAAGAATGCATAAATCAACATGTACCACTCTCACTCCCATGACCTTTATTTTGTTCTGCCAACAATGATTCAGGAAAATATTAGATAACATGAAAGTTGAGATCACATTGTCACACTTGTAGGGTACATCAAATACAAGCTTATTCAACTTACAGTATTGTTAAGTATTAAAAGCTCTGAATAGTAAAAAAGATTTTTCCTGTTCCTTGTCAAATATTTAAGAAGCCAACATCACATAAAAGATTAAAAATATCTTAGGATACAAAATTTTCACCTCTCAATATCAAAAAATAAGAAAGAAATGGACAGATGATAAATATTAACTCGCTTTATTAGGAATTGATGAAGATATACTTCCTTGCAACTAAACATTGATGTTCAACCCTTAATCATTACAAAATTTTGGATATTTCTCAAAGATTATCACTCACAGTAGAATTGAACTTAATAGTTTGTAAAATCAAAATTTCACAATACCAGTTGGCAATAAAATTTAATGGGATAATAAACCAATGCCCCAATCAAAGTCCAATGAAGCAATGACTTCACAAATAGATATCATGCTATCAAGGGCTAACAACTTACGAAAGTTATTTATCTATAATCATAGGCTATGATAGAAGAAAGATAGAAAATTTTGAAGCTTCAACTTAAATGCGAGTAATTGGGCCAAAATGTAATACAAATTCATTGTAAGCAAGTTTATAGCATGTTCTAAGTAAAATGAAATGGAACTATCAGGCAACCAATAATTGGACAATGGGCAAGCTTAAGAACAAAAATCTGGCAAAGAAAGTCTTACAATAGTAACTTCCCTGATATAAAACTTCAACATGAAATTCCTGCAATCCAAATTGACTATGATACCCATATTTTCATTTGACCGGAGATTTATAAAAATTTTCAAAATAAGTATGGATGGCAAACAGAGATTTTGATGTTCTTAGAATATATATTTTATGTTCTTAGATATTACGTCCATTTCTAATACTTATACTTCCTGGTATTTAAACTCCTTTCCTGTCTAATGTTACACTATTGATTTTCCTTAATTATCTTCTATTTGCAGCATCTAGCTTTAAAGAAATAATATAAATAATTGAGTCCTTCATTCATGGAATAAAGAATACATACTTTCAAAATGTTGAGATATGCCAATTAATAAATTTCATATTAACGCTATAAGAATGTAACTTTCACTGCTCCATCAGCAATCATACGGAAACTTTCCATTAAGAGAGCAGTACCAATCTTCAATTTTTCCCTTAAATTCAAAATTGAGTTATCTAACTCCTTCCTGCAAAGTTTATTACCTATTTTTTCCTGGTCATTTTTCATTATACCTCACATTTACCAATAAGTCCATACTATTAAAGGAAACTCATCCAGAGTTCCAAATCAATCAACCTCACTCTAAATGGCTAATAGTAGCATCAACTTTGGGAAGATTTCCCTTCCATCTTCAAACGCACACTCACCTGAGATCTATATTGCCTGATCATCTCCAGTTTCTCCTCTGCTCCCTTGTTCTCTTCCTTCTGCTCAATGCTGCTGATTATGCGCCAGCTAGCTCTCCTTGCGCCTATCACGTTCTTGTAGGCCACAGAGAGAAGATTTCTCTCCTCTACAGTCAGCTCCACATCTAATGATGCTACCTTCTTCATAGCTTCAACCATTTCTATAAGAGAATACGCAAAAAATAAGACCTGAAAATTGCAACAGATAATGCAAAGATCCACATCAACCATCATTTTAAGACAGCTGGTTCAGTTTTATTGAAATTCCATCATAGATTCTGGCAAAAGACTCGTTCCATACTCAAAATCAGAAATGAGCACATTGAAAATTGAGTTCAAGAGTCTTACATACAGGGAGACTGTTTCAAAGATTTTTTTAAGATACTTTATTTCCTTTATAGCTACTTCCACAATTATAATATGAAGTACACATTACCTTGTAGGAATTTAAAACTCCTACAAATATAACCTAGCTCTGAAAATTCTATGAAGGCTATAGTATAATTAGATACTACGATATATAATATACATTGGATAATACACGAAAACCTAAGGTCACTCTAAAGAGTATATAACATAACTAGCTAAATGCTTCTTACACCAGAATTACCTTAGGAAGTTTTCCTTGTTACTACAACATTGATTTAACACATCTCAAACATTATCTAAAATATCTGATGAACTTTGAGGAAAGTAAACTGAAATTATAATCGAACTGCTACAAACCAATGGTAGCCTTTAAAGAAACAAGTTCTTCAACCCTGAAATTTGTATTCTCAGAATCTTATATAATGAATTTCCAGTACTAGATCAATAATAACCTTCCATTCTTAATGGCAACTGTAAATGTTACATAAAGTCATAAATGACTGATAACATGTTCATTTAGAGAATAACCATAGTAACATTTCCATTAGGAGTACTAAATTTCAATTTCTTAAAAAGTTATCTAAGTCAGTGGTCTCCAGACTTGAAGGTTTACTCAATTTGACTTTCTTGAACCAACTCAGAATTTAACTTCAGAGTGATCTGATTCAGGATAAATGAGTTATTAAGTTACCCAGAGAGGCTTTCTGAGTTATGAGAGGAGGTTAAAAGGAAGAGGCTAAAGGCAAAATAGGTTATGCCTGTTGCTAGTCTGACACAGAGTCCATCAGTGCCTCAATTGCATTATGACTTAAGGAATGTGCTAATTTGAAAATGGAGCTATTCTAAAATCATTTTAAACACTGACATCAGCAAAAATGAAATCTTATTCTAAGTTATCACGTAGGAGCTTAAGATAAAAATGCATACATCTTAAGAAAAGACTGAAGAAATTCTTGGACTTGAAAAGATTTCAGATAGTTAAGGACAAGACTAAAATTATAAATTCCAAGATAGGAGTCTTGTCTAGAATAACAAAGCTAGAAGCATCTGATGAAATTAGACTCATAAAAAGGTAGAAAGGAATCACAAAGAGTTGAAAGCCTTAGAGTATGTGGATGAAAACTAACTGTAGTAATAATGTGAGATTTATCAGAAAAAAAGCAAAATGGGAGGAAACACAAGGATGGATATAAGAAGTATGACTAATATATATCGCTTATTATCTTTAAGCTACCATGCTAAGACTGCAGCAAGTAAATCCAAAAAGCAGATTGAATTCCAAAATTTGCCTAATATTTCATCATTTTCTGTCACTATATAAAATTTTATAGGGTACATATGTGGCAGAATATAATTTTCCTATGAGAAGTTTATGAATTAATTTGAGTTAATGGGTTAATGTAATTACCAAATTGACTTCTCCAGAATAACTATCCACAAAACAATTAAATGGAAAGATTAAAGATTGAGAAGGCCATTTTAGGAATGAAACATCTTTTAGGTGCAATAACTTTCACTCCACTAATTACATTCTGGACTAATTGGATGTAGAAATGTGACCAAGTATGGTATCATAGACTTCCCAATAATAAAGACCTAAAGAACAGACATAAATTGAAGGACACATATGATTGATATTCTTAAGAACACAAACTACCACCAAAATAGGAAACCAATGTAGCACTTTTCTAACCTTGATGCCAAATACAAAGTCATAACTCCTAGAGGATACATATAAGACCATTTCCATGAAAACATTATATTACTCCAAGATCGATCAAATATACAGCTCAAGATCAACTAATACTCAAAAAAGACTTCTTGCCATTGAATACATAAAACCAAAATCAGTACAAGAAAGATCAGGGTTGATGAAGGGCTAAACTGACAATGGAGTTTCAGATATTCAACAGGAATTTTTTTAATGTCAATAAAAATCAACACAAAAGCTACATTTATGTATTTGAAGGAAAGTATAAGAATTACATATTAGAAATACATACTCTTAAATATTTATGAAAAGGCAAAAAGAATGACATTACACTGGTAATACACAACAACACTCATCACATAAATAGGATTCACAGTAAGGACCGCTTTCTGAATACTTTCCAACTCCAAATTCATCTTTAACAGCAACTTTATTAAAACCATGTTGATGAGAGTCCATTTTTGAACAAAGCAGTTTATTTTTCTGATTATTGATGTTTCAGAGTTATATACATAACTGATTCAAATATGTACTTGAGTAGTATTCAGGAGTCAAAATAACTATCCTTATGTTAGACCATTTATTTTAATTATTAAAGTTTAGTCTGAAGCAATAACTCTACTATTAAACACATCTCTGCTCAAATTGCAAATGTCTACTAAACATTCTTGTAAAAGCCTCTCTTCAGGAGATAAAAGAAATTGAACAATTTAGTCCAACTTTCAGTAATCCTAATTATTATATATTGCTACTTCAAGAAATGAGAGGCCTGAATCAAACAAAGCTTACAATAGTGCGTAGAAAATCTTACCTAAAAAGTTTTCAGCTACAAATAAAAATCTTAAGATTTTCTTTGATCCCAAAATTGAGAAAAATGATGTGTTTCAAGTGTTTATTTGAGTGAAAGTACCTGGAATACAATTATCTTACAATAGTGTGTGAGCAGTTTCTTTTCACTTGTGCATCTTATCCATAATTACCAGCCTTCCAGTCAAGGCTACTCAACAATTTTATCATTCACCAGGAAATGCTTGAATTCTGCATCACTTTGGGAACCATGCAGAACCAAAAGATTCTGCATTCTTGATTCAGGTCTTCAATTATGGATCTAAGGAGCTAAGTTGGTACACCTAATTAGATCTGCAACTCCATTAAGCAATCTTTTCAGCAATTCAATGATGCATCCTCCTCATGCTCCAGAGTTTAGATGATCTCCAATATTGGAACAGGAAAATCATCACAGAAATATATGTTCCAGTTGCTCTTCTGTTTCAGTTTCTTGATGTTGGAAGGCTGCTCCTGGCTGGCTGCTAACATCATGTCCTGTCCACTGAGTGATCATCAACTCCCAATTGTAAATCGTCTTGAGTGACAAACTCAGTTATGCTGAGATGTTGATCCAATTGGAGTGGGGAAGGCATTTTTTTGATGGCCTCCTATTACATGCGTGTAGGTTGCTTATGGGTATCATAGTTGATTTAGATGCATTCCAGTGTTCTAAACTTGATAGTTAATGGGTGCTGATGATGCTTGATGTAATTCCTCTACAATAGTGATATTGAGACTTCTGCAATCTTTGAAATGATATCATCACATAATATAGACAATTCTTGAGCAAGAAGTTCAGCACCTTAAAGAAGGTCGTTGGAATAATTATTCTTTGAGAATTCAATGATAAAAATTGCTCCATTGATGTTCTACCACTCAAAAGACTGAAATGTCAAAATTCAGTAAGATTCTCTTACATTTTCAAACTCTCAGCTAGAATTTTCTGAAAGAGGGTACCACTAATATGTCCAATCAATCATTTGGTAGGCACTGATTATCATATAACTTGTCAACATACCATTATCTTGAATGAGAAGTAGAGACCATCTTCTTTCTTAAAAAGCCGATCAACTTGAAAAAACTATGCAATTCAGCACATTTATGCCATTGAAGATAATACTGGCAGTTTGCTGGATTGTTTTTAAATCTTGGAGAAGGAATGTTTGATGTAAGCAACGAATTTTCTATTGAGATCCATTATTTAGCTATTACTCTAGTTCTGAAGCCAACCATTGTGGATAAGGAAATGTTATATGCAGGATCTAGAAAAATCTTTACTTTCGCCAGATTGTCTTGAATTACCATGTTGTTTTGCTTGATTCTCAATAATTCAGCAAGTCTGACATTTAAAGATGTCCAGATTCATTCTCGCCATATATTTAGAAAGTCTAGAAAAACTGGATAGACTGTTTCATCTTCAGTTTATGCTATTTAAAAAGTATCTGGTATACCCACCATGTAAGCAAAAAACCCATGATTACATATTTTGTCTTCCCTTTCCTCATGTTCATGTTTAGCATTTTTATAACATAGTCCTGATGGAAATTTTTTATAATTAATTTGCAAAATTTACAGAGTCTGTAAATAAAATACATTCATTATGTTCACAAATATATTCATTATCTTCATCTTTCCTTTCAATGTTCCTCCCAACAGATTCCAACAAAAATTTTCAAAGGAACTCCTTAGTAATCTAAAGAAATGGTTTCAGAAATTTTCAATACAATTGACCTTCATGCTGGACAATAATGTAAGTTTCTATTTAAAAAAGTATCAAAACTCTAAAATCAGCATGTCCGTACAATCACCACCTGAGTCAGATCCAGCTCACAGTATTTTAAAATTTGTTTAAATCAACCTTGATGATGAAATTATACCATTTGGCGATTTCTGAAGATGTTCTTTCCTCAAAGCAACAGGCATTCATAAATTAATAATACATATTGCCCAACCTGCTTGATAATACCATTTACTAATCTCTCCAAACAATTTCAGGTAAGATGCTAAGTTATGATTTCCTTCTGAATCTTGGGTGACAAAGCAACATGAAAGTGAATGAGCAAATCAGGGTATACATTTTCCAAATATAATAATCTTTATTTCATAAAATGAGATGTTTTTCATTGTAAAGCAAAAAAACTGGACTCCATGATGAATGCAAACTACAGGTGCCTCAATTATCTTGAACAAAGGCCTTCATATTTTTGGCAACCATCAAAAATTTCTGGAAATCCCTGGAATATTACCAATGATAATTCAATGGAAGATTTACCAGGAAGAAGACTTCTACTAGTGGTGATTCAGACAGCAGAAATAACAGCCATCAAATTTACACAGAAAATGTGAGCAAGAGAACTTGCATAAGAGGAAATCAAAAGTTAGGATTAAATAGTGCATTGTACTTTCTCATCTGATTATGAAATGTTGCAATTTGGAAGATTTTCTACCTCAACCAATGAAGATAGAAGAGTCTGATCAGTAGTACACTTCTCATGTATTCTTACATATATCCTATAAATAGGATAGGTTAACTCTCAATCCATTTTGTAAAAAAGCACAATTTTCTAAATGATTAGGAATGAGCCATAAGATTTATAAATCAATAAATAAGGCATATCATAAGATCGTTAAAATGCCAAAAGCTGATAAGAAATATTTGCTTTGAAAGAATTCCATTTTAAGCTTTGCAAATTCCTCAAGAAACCTCTGAGCAGAGCAACAACTGCATTGGATGAACAAGACTATGTCCTCAGTCTAAGAGTACAAATTGATTAAGTAAACCATTCCAATGGCCATTTAAAGAAGAAATGCTTCATGAAAACTGCAGAGGCTGAACTACATGTACTTTGTACAAGGGAATCAGAGGGTAATAATGATAATTTTTGTTGGGATTTTTTCGACTAATTTATCACGAAAATGACCCCCGAATAACTGAGTATATCGAGTCTTGAGTCTGGATGATTAAATTTTGCATATAATACCATAATAATTAAGCCAAATCCGAAGGCTACAGAAATTGCGTTGCTGGAACATGGAAGTTAAATAATACGGTCCTTAAATTCTTGCGGATTACACGCAGTTGTTTCCATCCGTGCAATGATCTTTCAAAAATCGAGATCCCGGATTCCGCATAACTAATCCTCGCCAAACTCAATCCTTCAGGAAGCCAAAGGATGTATTTTTATCATTCAATTAAGTCAAATCCTTCGTAGGACATAAATAGCAACTAATAGTGTGGGAAAGATGAGTTCTGATGAGGGAGACAGCATCTGAGCCCCAAGCACTCAGCCTCCCACCAAGCCAATACCCGCCCGACGTCGTCAGCGGCCTTACGTCTCGCAGAATACTGGGAAAATCAATACCAGTAGGGCGCGCCGTTCCCATGGCAACAAATTGTTTGCCCGTGCCGCCGCCGCCTCGGTCCCCCAAGGCTTACGAAAAAATTCTCACAGGACCTCACCTACGCATCGTTCGGCACTAACCAAGACGGGGCTTATCGAGAAGAAGCACGTGGAAAGAACGAGTATGCTTAACCTTCGCACTTCGCACGTTTCACGAGTACGGGACGGAGATAACAGAGATAAGTTCTAACGAGCCGGCATTTGGGATTTAGCCGGAAATGACGTAAGGCATTCGAACGCTCAACTAGCGATATCGACGACGCTGGAGAAAGGATTACTCCTTGGGATGATCGAGCCCCTTCGCTTCCCTAAAACATACGTGTTCACTATTCAGACGATATCGATCGCGATCGAAAATGAGATGTTCCCGAAATGGAATTGTATTGCTTGATAAGGATGGGGTAGGGTGCGAGAGCTGAAATTCCAACTTAATCACGTCAGCCGCGACCACGCCTCGCTCGCTACCACGCGTGGTCGTAAGCCACGTGACGTAGGGTGCGAGTCTTAACTTCCCAACCAGCTTCGACTGTCAATGACCGCACCAAAGGATTAAGGATTTCCCACGATGCTAGTACACACGGCCGATTAATCAAGGGTACCATTCTTTGAAGAGCTGGGTGTCCCTCACGCGTTTATTTCTTTGAAAAAACTAGCCGGCATCATTTTTATTTAAAGGAGCGGACGTGAAATTTCGGAATTTCAGAAAAAATAAGCATTCCTGGAAATGAAGGGTCTAAAATAGATAATACCCCCAGCTCCTGCCCGTTCCATAATTTTTTTCGTTCCGAAATTACTAAGTTCTCCGAGTTCGTGATACAATGCACAGGTTAAACCATGAAAGTGCAAGGAGAAAATTCAATTAGGTACACAACTGAATGTTACTACTGGCTAAAGAGAAACGGAAGATACGTCATGGAGAACGGCACGAGCGAGTAGATCAATAGCAGTTACCGAATGGGCGCTCTGTACGATGCCATTATTAAAGACTCAAAATTGTGATGCGCTCAATGGAGATAAGAAAAATGAAAATTCCGCGATATAATCTACGAAGATGAGAAACCATGAACTCTTATCTTTTAAACACGCCGGAAACAGTGAAAGGAACTTCCTTAATCAATACATAAATGAGCCCCGGTACACCATTAATCACTTAAATCTTTTCATTTTCGATTGAATATAGCCTAATTTTTCATACTCTATGAACTACTTTTCTCGTTTCGACTTGGTAAGTAAACCGTTCCGACGCCCACACTTTTCACGCTACAACGATGCCAGACTGCTCACCTTGATTTCTGAACGTCGCGAACGGTTTCGTCATGGAGTAACCTGAGAAGGTATGACCTGATTATCATCATGCGATACCGTAATGATAATCTCAACCGTAATTCCACTAAGGTCTGACGATGTTAGTAACAATACACATTCCAAGAAATTTCGATGTTAGATTTGAGAATTTTAAACGAAGCCTAAGCGTTTACTAGCACATCATTGAGGTAAAACAAGCGTCGACAATGTTTGATTAGAGCATTGTTACGTGCTTCTCTATCGTAAAATCAAGAGATAATAAAGATTTCATCACTCATTCCTCTGTGTAATAAGAAATATAAAATAGCTTACCGTAATAATAAATATATCTTTTCCAATATCATTATCGCAAGTTTTTAACGCCACACCCCAAGATGAAACTAATGTCATTGAAGATTACTTCTCACGCTACAAATTTCATACTCAATCACTGTATTTTTTTTTAATTATACACATCTTAAGAATGAATACAAAATATTAAAAATGCAAAAAGGAAACAGTCCAACGTAATAATCTCTACTTCCGATCAATTAGGATATAACTGACGTAACTGTTTTAGTTAGCACGAGCATTACAATAAATATAAATTAAGAAATAGCAATATTACGGCCAATTTATAAGGTTAAATATCCGAATTGAGCACAAGGACGCAACGATACTTAGAACTCGTCAATTATCTATACTCAATGAAATTAGAACACAAATTTAAGGCATATAAGAACTATATATCGGCGCTAAAATCAAAATAAATTCAAAATTTACGATGCAAAGCATTAGAAATATCAATTTTATACAATACAATTATATTTCTACCCTATCGGTGACAAATATAGTGCATAGCGGCAGCGTCAATCGCTCGCTATGTCGGTGATGAATAAATTGTAATTTACCAAATAACCATTGCTTCTACTAATGAAATGTTTACATACCGTCATATCTTTCAGCTTGTTCGGCTAATTTCGCCTTGTAAACGTTATCCTCTCTTTCCGACATGACGGATGATGTAGGATTTCACACCAGAGTGAGTAAGTCCACTACCAAAGGAACACGTAAGATGGCCGCGCCCGCCAACTCTGGGAAGGGCTCCTTGACACATACAGGGGAACTAGATTCTTCCGCGACTGAAAGCAGTCCTTCCTGAAAAATATATTGATATCACAGACAAATCAATAAATATTCTTTTTCCATTTACATTTATTATACAATAAATAAATTAGATTTGCATCCAATTATTTCTTAGTTTACAGAATTTGAGGAATATCTATTGGTAGTTCAAAATTTATTCGCATGATTTAATTTAAAGAGAATATTACCTTGAATGAGTAACTATATTCTCGATTTCCCACAGATATTAAAATGATAGAGAAAATGAGAAATGCCAAAATACTCCCATAAAGATGGAAAGGAAAATGTTGAAAGTTTTGAATATACAACCAAATTGGGTATTCGACACTTACGTCATTATAATTAAGCCATCATAATTGCGAAAAATTCTTGTGACGCTATAATTAGTCAGTATAGTATTGCGTAATTCCAAGATTCAAGCTTTACAGTCATTAGGTTCTTATTTATCTTCAAATGGTTGCTTACTATGTGGCCGTGATACTCTAGTGGTTAGTACATTGCGTTTTGGCCGCAATATCCCAGGTTCGAATCCTGGTCAAGGCAATGAGTGTGCACTAAAACGATAGGAATTTTTTTCGTTGTTAATAATTGGGCATTAGTCTAGTCCAATTAAAGAGGATGATAGATTTTTCCTTAATACTCATGATACTAACTCATTCAAGATTCCCCCAGCGTAAGGTATTGATACTAAATATTCATGTACTATTCTCCTATCTACAATGTATATTAGTGCAAAAAGGATGAGCAAATTTTAATCGAATATAATAAACATTTCCAAAGTTGTCCTGCAAATTACGCACTTACCGTCCCTTTTTTGCTATAATATACCATGTAAAGGTATAGGGACTTATTCAAACTTATTTAGACTGAAATTTCAAAAAACTTCAATCAGGTTATCAATAATTCTGCAGTTAAATATGACGCGCGCTCTAGGTTAATCATCATTTCAATTAACAGATGATTAAATAATGTTTAACCAACGTTACGACCCACTCGTTTCAAGTGAAAACTGCTAAGGCCGGTATGTCGGCTCCGTTCTTACACTCTCTTGTCTCTGCGATACTGTTGACTTTCGGCAAACCTATCCTTTATCTCCGTTTTCAATTACCATCATCAATGAAAACTTAACGGTGTAATCAATAATAATAAGTTATCTATTAGAAAAACATTAGTTGTTATTTCCGAAGTAGCACTCGCCTTCCGAAGCCGGATCAGTTTTTTCAAATACAACCTGATGGAGTCTGGCAGCGAATAAATTAAATATAACATATCGACTCGACGACTTCCGAGTGCCTGACGAGAAGATATAACATCTCGTCAGGAGATATATATGCAATTCTTCTCATCTTATCCAATTTATAAATAGGAAAGATAACGATTAAAATTTTAAACCGAGTAATTTAACTTCCCTACCTACTATAAATTTCAATATTTTTCAAATTTGAGAGAAAATACGCATATAATTTACTTCAAAAGAAGGAAATTATATTTGGTAACGTTAAAAATATTATAAGTAATTAGTGTCCTTATAAAATAAGGTTTAGGTATTTTTAGCGGTGTTCCTAAAGTGAAAGATTTTATTGGAAAATAACGACAAAGCTTCAGAACAAATGTAATCAATCGTTTTTGGCCGTACTTCGTGGAAAGCCATTTCATTGAATGAAATAAAGAATAACTTAGTAATTTCCACAGATATTCTGAGGAAATTACCAAGTTATTCTTTATTTCATTCAACTTCAGAACAAATGCTTTGTTAAGGATATTTAAATTGCCTTAATAATAATGTTGCATCATTACAAAGAAAATGACTCAAAGTATCATTTATTGGTGGTTCTTATTTTTCATTATGAACAGCAGTATAAAAGTCTGTATGCAAATGCTCAGTTACTTAAACTTACATGACACTGCAATAAAAGGAAGATTTTATTAATCAATAATAGATCGTGAAAGAATATTCTTTGGCTTGATTAATCATGTACCTTGACTATACGTGACTTACCTACTTTCATTATTATTTCGAGCATTGGCTAGGATGGCAGATTGGACATGTAATAACCTTCTTGAAACAAATATTGAAAAAACATTTCATCTTATTTTATCCACGCATAAAACAGGTTAACTATTCTTTTGCTGTTGATTTCATCTTTTTTACAGCCTGTATACTTCAAACCTACATACCACTAAATTTGTGGAGATAATACAACAAAGACACTTGATTTGTCCCTTCATGTTGACAACCTAGAATGAAATACTTTATCCCTACATATGATTGTATCCAGTGAAATGATGATGTTTGTTTACCTTGCTCACTTTGACTCATGAATCATTCCTGGCACATATTAAGTGGAATTTTGCTACAATTTAATTGTACATACCTTTAGGCTACAAGAAAGTGATACAATTGGAATAACTTAAGCTATCACAGGATTAAGCAAATAAGCTTCTTGAAGGACAGTCCTCTTTAAATAAAATGTGCTCATACTTCCTTCCAATATAATACATGAAGCAGTATTATTTACGCAAAAATAACAAGAAATTTGCTCTCAATATTGAAGAACACCAACTAAAAGTGAGAATATTATTATACACCATAGAATTGTTTCCTAGCCCATGAGATATGTACTATAAGTGGGATCTTTATTAGGGGCATTAGGAGCGATTCAAACAGGTTGTTGTATTTAATTTATATTTGCATTTTATTTTTGAAATATTTTGCTTCATTGCAAAAAAATCTGAGAATTTTGTAGACATCCAGCTGCAAACCAAATAATTGTAAACTTTAAATTATCACAAAAGAAAAACAGATTTTTTACCCTTAATGGAACGAGACTTTCTCTACATCACTGAAGTGATACAATGCAACTCATATCTTTCCTTGTTTCATTAGTATGAGTTGTGCAGTTTTTGAGAGGTCTTTAGTCTCCCATGTGCTTCTATAATAACCATTGAAGGTCAGGTAAGTATTTGCAGTTAAGAGGTCAGCCTGATTTTCTGGCATGCCCTTACATCATTTAATACTGGGATGATCCATAAACAAAAATTTTCCATCAAAGGCTATGTTTACAACTCAACTTGTTCATACACTAATCAGCCATTTACCAAAATTTTTATGGGAATTTGATAAAATTATCTTATCTTTGAGACCAAAATAGTAAAACAACCATGCAATTTCTTATAATGACATATACCAGGTCATCATTTTATTTTTCCCTTCGTGAGATGTCAAAGATGTCTACTATCATTTCATTTCTCTCTTCTTAAGAATTATTTCAAATGGATAAACAGTATATTCTTCATAGAGATCCCCAAATCTATAGACGTCAACATGATTTTAGCACCTTTCTATCTAATTTCCATAAACACT
The DNA here is from genome assembly GCA_036926295.1 of Pachydiplax longipennis. NCBI lineage: Eukaryota > Metazoa > Arthropoda > Insecta > Odonata > Libellulidae > Pachydiplax > Pachydiplax longipennis. The sequence goes on from JAVFKF010000012.1 coordinate 34,734,266, forward strand.
TCACCAAAAGATCTTTCATAGCAAATAGCAACATAGGACATTTCCTTTTCTTCCCTTAAAATACTTAGCATGAAGCCTTCTCATGTTTCTCTCGGACTTAGGAATATTTAATGGTATCTGAATGTGTTCTGAGCAAAATGCATTGTGAAAGTGTGCTAGGGAAAAAGTTCACTAACAAGAATTGAGAAGATGTTAATTTATAAGGGGTGTTCAAATGTAAAGGTACAAAATTACACTGTGGGTATAATTGAAGTCTTTATTCAAAAGTAATCACCAGAGGTCTGAGCACAACTATCCTACTGTTTAACGAGCTGAAGGATTCCCTGTTCCCAGAATTCCTGTAGCCGTGACATGAGCCAGTCCTACGCCAATTGACTATGTATCTGTCTAATTGATGCAGCAGTGTATGATGACATCATGATGTTTACATTGCAAAATTTAACAACTGAGGAGTAGCAAGGTGTCATCGGATTTCTGACTGCAGAAGGAAACCAGCCAATATTCACCACCAGATGGTGGCTGTATACGGGGGAGACTGTGTTCACATAGCATACACAAGTCCATCAAAAGCAATAGCCCAGGGCTGCTCATGGAAGGAGTGATTCTGCTCCATGCTAATGTGCATCCACACATCTCCAGGGTCACACAAAGTGTACTGGCCAAGTCCTAGTGGCTCGATAATCCACCCTACAACCCTTCAAACTGTTTGGTCTGCTAAAAACATTTCAACGGGAAGCACTTCAACTTGGATGATGAAATGAAGGGCACAGTGTAGGACTAGCTCTTGTCACAGCCACAGGAATTCTGGGAACAGGGAATCCTTTGGCTTGTTAAACAGTAGAATAGTTGTGCTCAGGCCTCTAGTGATTATTTTGAATAAATACTTCAATTATACCCGCTATGCTGTTTCGTACCTTTTCATTTGAACACCCCTCGTGGCACATGTGGATGTGCAACCTTTAAAATTAAAGGATAAACAGAAGTGAAAATAGCAACATGATTGGGACTTGAATCCAAGTCTCCCACTTACCAGGTAGATATGATACTACTACCATTATACTAACTATACTATGACCATACCACCTCAAAATCCCATAAAGCAATGTGTTCACTTAGACAAATTCCCAAAGGAAACTAATCAGAATGAGTAAGATGTTAATCTAGACTGTCATTTTTAGTTTCCTTTGAGGGTTTATTTGAAAAAAAAACATTTTTTATGGGTTGGTCATAAAAGCATTGCTTAACTGAAGTAAAAATGATGCAGCATGGTATTTCATTGATTAGAACACCTGCTTGGATAGTGGAAGACATATGTTCGAGTCCCAGTCATGTTTCATTTTTTCCATTTTGTTTATCCTTTGGTAATAAGTGCAAGATGAGATTTTTTAAACAAATCACCTGCTAAATATTTTTATTCTGCTTTGCTCTGTGAAGCAAGTGATGCTCAATATAACAGCACCACTGGAAGTCCTCATAGAGGAGGCTGACTCGCAAGGTAACGTAAAAGGATAAAATAGACACACAGATAATTAGAACATACTAAAGAGTAGCTTAAAACCCTCATAGAAAAACAAAAGCATAAAATATTGGCTGATCCATGGCATAATGTGTACATGAATCCAGGTCTCCCTTTTTTAGGGTTGTATTCCTTACTTATGGAGATTTCCTCTTACATCACTTCATAAGTCAGTTGTCTTGCCATGGATATCTGGTGGTGCCACTACGTGGAGCACCTCTTGCCTTGCTCACAAAGCAGACTGTTAACAGAATAGAATTGACTCAGTACATTGGAGTAGTAGTTAGCATGACTTGGAGTGGTAAGCAAGAGACCTGGGTTAAAATTTCAATCATATTGATACTTTCTGCTTTCCTTGGGTGAACATTCCATGTCAATATAAAGTCCACGACACAACATTCCCTTGAGGAATAAGGCCTACACAGGTGATATTCACCATGAGCAAAACGTGATAAGTCAATCCACTCCTACAATTCGGCTTTCTTAGACTGAACCCTCTATCTCTTAACTCAGATAGCTAGCCATATTCATCATGATGCTGGGTGAACAATAAATGTTTGTCTCACCAATAATTAAACCTAGATATGGTTTCACAGAAGGTGAATGCATTGCCAACTAGGCTATCCAGGGGCACCTTTCTCATCAATGGCGCCAGTTATTTGTTAAGCAATAAAATATATAAAGAATACTATTTATATTAAACTTAAACAAAATCATTAATTAGCTTATTCAATATTCCCAAGGAAGAATAGACTTGAAAAAAGTCCGACAGGACCAGGAATCGAACCCAGGTCTTGTTTTTCAAGTCTATTCTTCCTTGGTGCACTCTATCTCGTGAAAAATCACCCTTAACCCATTCTTTGTTTAATCAATATTCCTTTAATTATTATCATGATTATATTAAAAATTAAATAAATAGGTAGATATTATTAGAAAGTGAATGTCATCCTAAGAATCAGTGATTATTATTGAGGCATTTCATAAATTCATGAATTCAAAAATTTTGAGCTAGAAGTACTTCATGAAACTGCTGAGATCATTTTGCACCATATAAATGTGCAACTCCACTAGGAATGAAATCTGTAACCTCCACGAAAGGCTACTTGTCCTTCATAGTGGTCTCAAAATGTTTTCTCAACAAAAGTTTTACCTGAAAACTACAAAATACATATTACTTCTCTGATGAATACTTCCATTAGCTATCAAATATCAACGGCTACTCTGGAATTCATCTATAGTGAACAACCATACTGTTGAGTGTTAAGGGACTATACTCCAAACCTCAGCACACCAGATGACAATCCATCTCACTGTGTTCTGGATCACAAATTACATGGTTTCCCAGACTATTAGCTACTAATCAATGTTGCTCTACCAATGCTGTGTGAAGAATGATGATGTTGAAATAACCTATCGTCATATAGAACAAGGAATCATACAAAAAAAAATTTTCACAAGGATAACAGATAAAGTGGCTGTAAACTTGAGGACCAAATAAAATTTAGTTGATGATGAGAAATCTGAGTATGGAGACCTCTGGATATTTAGCCTACATTAGCTCTTCTTGAAGCTGAGTAGTGCAAACGATACATAAAATTGCTTGATAGATAATTTTGACAACCACTAACATATAATGCTCCGACATTTGATGGTCTTTAAATTAAATCCTAAGGGCTTACATAGATAGCAAAGATAGTTCCAAAGCAGGACAAGAAAAATATAACTGACATATAGAGGTAAAACCAATGCTATCTTATGAGCCTAATACTCTCATCATCAACTAAATGATGCCAAGTTCATAGTAAGATTCTCTGGCAAACTTCTTTTATATTTGCTTTCTTTCATTGAATTTTTAGTATCTAAATACTGACGGTTACAATGTTTCGTAACTATACAAAATGTTGGACTGTGAATCGAAAACCTACTATTGCTTTTTTGCTCAATTAGATATCGTATTTGAAAACGATTAAGATTTAAAGGGTCAAAGAAGAAAATCTATAATCAAAGACGATGATATAATCGAAATATAGATACTTCAGTTACATTACCGCGAACAATTCTGAACTAACGCAAGTTTTGCTTGGAATGTAATTTAAACTGATAAAAGCAAAAGATAATTTTAATGAAAGGAATTTCTGGATACAGCGGCACATACGAGACTTATTTCGCCACTGTCGAGCTAATCTTACTTTTCAAAATTGGGATCGATCGATAGGGTACCGAAGAGTGAAATCAACTTTATCGCCCAATAAAAAATTTATTTAAATTAACTTAGTCATAGCATTAATCGTAGGATTCAACAGTAGTAGAAAGTAAAGATCCACAAGGTCGCAGAGCACAAACCGTTCACAGCTCAAAGGAAATAGAATAATGGAAGCCAGGAATTTATGATTAAAATACAAGGTTCTACAGTTAATACTTTTCTTGTACTGACGAAGCCGTAACAAGTTATTGACGACCGAAAAATGCTGAAACCGATCCATACGCATTACATTTAATGAGATATAACTAACAGAATTTTAAAGGTTTAAGAAAGACATTTATACCACGAAAGGAACAAAAAATAACAACTTTCTCAATCGTAATGCGAGAAGAAAACGGGATGTACGACCGCCTTTTAGGAAAAAATATTTTAGATGAAATTGGTTTACATCAACATTTCAACCAACCTGGGATAACAAGAGCACTGTAAAAGACTAAAAATTCACTGTAAAACGAATGCTTAAAAATTACCCTGAAAGAGAACTCGCCTAGCATCTTCTACGTCTTCATCTTACACAATACGTTTTCAATTTGCCTCACGGCAACCAAATTCGATCTTCTTCTTATTACTTTTAAGCGTGAAAGTGAGAACCAAGTTGCGTCTTAGGTTCGTGTTCTATAGTAATTTTCGGGGAATTCGAGAATGAGGATAAATTACTGAATCTAGTTCTGTGAAAAAGTAAATATGAATCTCTTCCCCTCGTTATCCAGAAATTCTCGTTTAGATTTCCTATCATTATTATCTGTTAATGCAGCTAAACGTTTAAACCATTCATCGATTTCTTTGGGTCCTAACGATGTTGTCTCAACAACTTTCGAAAATCGCAATCCTCGCAATTTAGAAAAACTTCGTATAGCGTATAAGCCTAAAGGTTATCATCTAGAAAAGCCTTTCCGTAATTTTTGGCACAAGTGAGTCTTACTTTATTTCAATATTTCTTCTTTGAAATTTACGTTGATCAATAACGCATGTATTTTGTATTCAAGGTTAGTGTTATCTAAAACCGGGCGTCACATTTCCGCAGCAGTAGTGCATCATACCGGTCCGTTGGTCATTTCTGCGTCCACGACAGAATGGTGTATTAGAAAATATTTGTACAGGTTTGTACTGCCTTTATACTTCATCAGAATATCATAATCAACTTCATGCGGCAGTATATGTCAACTTTCATTGACTTTCTTGTGTTTATTTCATTTATAAGAACTAATGATACATCAGCCTACGTCAACCTAGCGAAAGTTCTAAGTCATCGCTGCTTGGAAAGTGGAATTATGGAAATGAAAACAGAGTACTTAAGCGACACACCCAAAAGCAGAAAGGTAGCTAGCATATTTATACTTGACATTACAAAGATCGCATAAGGATATTATTGTCTTGTGCAACTATTAAACTGAACTTCTTTTGTTATTAGGTCGCGCTTTTTCTTAATGAAATGGAGAACAATGGTATCATTTTAGTGGAACCTGAACGATTTGAAGGATACAGACCTTGGGATCAACACAGGCCTGAGAAGCCTTGGGAAATTGTGGAAGATTGATGTATTTATTAATTGAAAATATATAAATCTAGAATTCAAAAGAAATTTTATTGTGTTTTACAAATACCAAATAAGACTCAGCAAAAAACAAACACCACCCCAGATCTCCACATTGCACACACAAGTTTGACGAGATTGTTCAAACCACACGGCGGACTTCAAAGAATCTTTTCAAGTAATAAATTTGTCCCACAGTCATCGCAACCAGCACTAAAGCCTCAAAAAAGGACCACATAACAACACGAGAGTTGGTACTTTCGTTTATGCTGCGATGAATTCTATCTCTCACTTGCATATACTCTTGTTCATGCTTGACACCAGCTAATGTTGTTGATAGCTCCCGAATCATTTCGTCCAGTTTATTGTGATGAGCTGGAAAGTAATCGAGGCGAATTTCATTAGATTAGTACATGACGTTAAATTCCACTAATATTTTGTCTCGTTGGAGCATAATTTTCAACACAACTAAAGCTACGTGGATATATTTTTGCCTACCTTCAGTATCTTCGGCAGCTTCCTTAGGAGGTGCCTCACCAATATCCATATTGAACATGACCACCTTCGGTGTCATAGTTGACATCTTGTTGCTGAAGCAGTAAGTGTATACTCCCGGAGTATGGGCAGCAAAGGTATACTTTCCGCTAGTTTCTCGAACTCCTTCATAAATAACCTTGTTATCTGGACCAACTATTTTGACATCAATATCTAGGAATCCACCCTCGGCTATTTCAAACATTAGCCCTAAGGATAAAAAAGTTAAACATTATATACAATTATTTAAGAGTTGTTGATTTAGTGAACAATAAACTTACCCATTTTAGTTCCGATTTCCACTTTATCAAAGAAACATTCTTCGGCGTGTGCGTCGACAGTTATGAAATAAGCCGAAACTTTACAGCACCACGAAAGGAGAAGGACTGATAAAAGTCCATGCACTGTACTTATCCCAACATACATTATGAACTATTTTTGGTTGAAAATAGCTCTTGACGTTTCTCCTGCGATTAACCGCTCCAATTCCTACCTAAAAAAGAGATTCACAGGCAAGTCTCACCTCTGTAAATTGACAGACATTTTAGAAATTTAACTTAACGCCGCCTATCGTTACCTTGTTTTAGCCACGTAACGCAGACGCCACAACCACTGACAAGCACAGCCCCTGTCTCGGAGGGAATTCAAATATCTAGGGTGGCGTTATCTTGGTTGCAATCTTACCATCTTATGTTCGTTCTCAGAAAGAGGTAAAAGGATAGCGGGTGTCTAAAACCAGAAAATCTGTCAAAATATACCTTGCTACAGAGAAATATATGAATTACCTTTAATTAGTACACTATCACTGAATATTTTCTCTAGGCAACGTCCGTAAATTAATGTGAAAATTATTTCTTAATTATCCGAAGTCCGAATAAAGAAATGCAAACAATTATGGATGGAGAGCCTTAAATTAACTGTGAGTTTTGACCCAATCTTCTCAGAAAAAGAACTGCGTACGTTATATAAACATAATCTTTTACGACGATTTATGCATAAATTTTTAAAGACATCTTCCAAACAAATAATAATAATTTTATTAGTTCTTCAACAGGTAATCATATGCATTTCGTACTTGAGTCCCCATCGGATAGCGAACTCGGAATTACTTTCACCAAAGTCAAACGTGTTGCCCACTTGGCTATCTGGAGGCCACGTTTTCTAAAGATCCCAATGCAATATATAACTTAAGGTGTCACAAGTTGGAATCTTCGAAAGGTGACAACCATACTTACATCTCTAATTTTATATTTACTTTCCGTCTTTACACCCTCCATATTCATACAAGCAATATTTATGAAAATGCGAGCAGGGTCAGCCTTATAAACATGGAGACCATTGGCAAAAATATTTTATGAAGACCCTGATTAAAAAATTTTGAGACAGCGTAGTCGTAACATTTTTTTAACATTTTCGATCGATCTATTAATAATATTGGTGTCGCAGAATGCATTCGAAATCTACTGTAACAATTCATATCCTATAATGACCATTTTGATAACATGAATAAAAAACTTTGCCGATAAAGCCTATTTTTGAGAGTAGTTTTGGAGAGATCGCACTCTGTGAGTGCCTTTCACTAATGCTGTCAAAAAATTCGTCATAGTCCCTTTATTATCTATCTGGTAAAATTTTTTTCAACGTAAAATGAAAATTATTAACATTAATCAACTAAGACACTCTCTTTGTGCAAAAAGCAGACCATTCCTCAAAAATTTCATATAAGGCATCCAGCATTTCATAACCCGGTTATATATCCCGCATAAGACGCGATTTTCGCTTGGTCCCCCGAAAAGCCTCTTAACTGGACTTAATTGTATTTTTTTATCTAGGTAACTTTCTTGCTTTATTGTTATATCCATCTGAAATTATTTAACTTTATTGGGAATATCAACACCTTCACTTTCAAACAATTGATATTTTAAAAGAAGACCAAATTAATCATTTTATTTCGCTGTGATGCAAAAATTTTTTTCCTGAGAATTAGCTAGCATCATTTCAAAAGAATGCTGTGTAACATGTATAATGCTGCTATGAATATATGGTAGCATTATTTTATGCATATACCAAATGTTGTGTGATCAGTACTTATCAGCCAGTATTTCCCATCACTAGTATATCAGGTAAGCATACTTACTACTACCTACCTGAGTACCATTATACTACATTTCTGTACTATAATCCCTTTTTTTGACAGAAAGCAGTGCCTATCCAAAAAGTTGATAGTTTTCATGAAAATAAACTCAGAGGTTGATTTCAAATAGAGTATAACTTGGCAAAGATAAACTCTATTTGAAGTTACCCTTAGAACAAATTTAAGGGTTAATTAAGATTTTCTTCACTGAATTTCAGACTTTGTAAATGTAAGTTTAGGAGCATGAAAGGGTGCAAACGTTCAAAAATGCTCATTCATGCTTGTATAAAAATGGGTCATGAAGGTTTTGCAGTATTTATGCCTACTTTTAATATTCTTTTAAAACTATTTGGCAATTGTTTTCGCTGACAAATATGATTTTAATATGAAATTTGTATGGTACAAAAGCAGTATAATTTAACCTTTGTATATAATTTGCATCACTTTTTGTTAGTCTATCCTCCCCATTTAAGAATCAGTTTCCTCTAAATCCATTAAATTTTTTATTTTCTACCTGAAATTATTTTTGTATTGCATATTTATTAAAGGATATTTTGTACACAAAAGAGAAAATTGGGAAAACTCTTCATCTTAGAGATGGTAATATGTTTCTGTAAGATTACATGCAATTTTCCTATGTCAATGGTTGGCAGCCCATGGCTCCGGAGCCACTTACAGCTCTTAATAGAATTTATTGGTTGCTCCATATGAATAGTGACACCAAATGAAGGTTTCGATTGAAAGATCACTTTTTAGCTGCTTCTTTATAATGTGATGTTTCTATATTTCTATCTTTTGTAGGCCATGGATAGAAAATAATCTATTTGCATATTATATCAAGATCATTTAGCTTCAAAAATTTTTTTTTTGCGATTATATACCTGCAAAACATGTATTAGAGAAAAAGATTTTTGTGTGCTATATAAAGCAGAGATGCAGGAGCTCTGGTTGACTTGACAAAAGCTTATCATTTCCTATCTTTTTTCCTATGTATGTCACATAGTTAAGTATCACATGGTTATTTATTATGTTTGCATTCCCTAATAATCAAAAAAATAAAGAAAGAATAGCAAAACTGGATTTATCAGTTTAATAGTTTAAAACTACTTACTACTTACCAGTTACTATCACCGAGAATTTTCACAATATTTTCCTCAAAGTTTCAGGAGTGAGATTTTTTTGGGTGTCTGAAACAACTCTTAGAGGCCTTCCTTAAATGATCTTACAGTACTTTTGAGATTTCTAAACCCCTCCCTCTCTATCACAAAGTATCACAGTGGTGCAATAAAGTTATGCTATGTGTCATGATAAAATTTATGTGATAAAGTGTCACATATTCCCTAACTCCACTTTAAGTTCCATTATTCAGGATGACCCATAAAGCAGACAATTTCTTAGAAAGAGAATGCTAAGAGAAGCTTAAATTTGAGGATAGATTCATGTTGGAGGCTGATGTCAAAACACAGTTAGGAACGTATATAAATCTCATCCATACCTTGCATTAAAATGAAATAAAGAAAATTTCCTTCACATCCTACATTGAAATGTAGGATATGACTACACTTTTCAGTTGTACCTGTGAAAGGGAGGCACAGCATACCTCAATTTTGATTTGAAGATAGAAAGATAAAAACAGGTTTGTTCATCTGTATCTACATAAAAATTGTCGATGTATATTGGATTACATCTACTCCAATGGCACCAAATAGTGGATAATAATGGATTAACTGCAAACAAACAATTTGTGGAAACAGCATTTATTAAAATCTTGTACAAAACTAAACTTTATAACGTTATTATAATCATGGGCCTAACAATATCAGCAAAATTTTAGGCACTCTAATGGAAATAGTACATAAGTCTATGGCTCCAAAAAATTATTAACAATCACAAAAAATTTCTCCAAAGTAACTGAATAATATTGTGGTCAAAATATAAAATTACCAAAAGAGAAATCGTGGAATATTTTGATAATATGCATCCATTAATGGAAAATATGCTTAATTTTTTCAAGGGAAGTATACTCACATGGAATGTATTTCATAAAAATGCAACAATTTTAAATAAAAAGTAGGTTACAGGTAAGAATTCAACTGACCCTTTTCACTTCAGCCAATTAAAGCAATGTTCACTTTCTGAACAGAGAAAGCTGAATGCAAAATGTCTATTTGTTATAACTTTGTCTCCCAGCCAATTCCAAGAGATATCTATCAGGATGGTCCACCCAATCACTTGCACTGAGCTTCACTTGTCTCTGCTTTTCTGCCTGTTTCACTTGCCACTTCTGCATATCAAGCTGGGCCTCCCTAGTTATTGTATATAATTGTATACATGAATGGCAAAGAATTCTTGAAATGTTAATTGAAAACATAGGTTAAAACCTGTACTCTAAAGAAGTATCCCAAAAATTTATTGGACAAGAATATTTAATACTTATGTGAGAATAAGTGTACAAGTTTAATATTTGCTCATAACAGCAAAATAAAATAGGGAAATTTAAAGAAACAATCTAGCTGAAATCTATGCAATCAGTTCCTTTCTAAAACATTTAAAAGTAATAGTAAATATGAATTCAAAAAATATCAAACTTATTTCTTCTACAAAATGGTTCACGATACAGCTGTATATAAACATCAAGATGAAGTTGTCTGTTCATAAATCAATTAAAATGAATTTTAGTACTACATTTAAATTAGATACATAAAGTTGAGGTTTAAGTTTGAATTAATTATCATTAAAGCCATGGATTACTCAATAATAACCACATACATTTAAAACACTCAATCTAATTGATACAGGAACACTACAGACTGCCAGAAGAAACCTTAACTCAAGAAGTGCAATATCATTGAATTTGTGAGGAAAAGATGGAGTTAAATATTTGTGAAAATCGTTCAAGGAGAAATCATTAAAATTGTAGGTGTCTTGGTAATTTCTCTGATTACCTGGAATGAGTAGTTCCACAACCCCACACTTCAACCCCTTGCAGTCGATATGGAATCTCACGATAATTCACAACTGTAAATCCTTCATCAATATCAATAGCTGGCTTTCGAGGATCTTTTCCAGCTCTCACACCATGTGGGTAACCTCGTATTGTTGTATTTAAGTATAAGATCTTTGGCCCCTCTGAAACATCACAAAATAACACTGAAATCTCAAATGGATAACTCAAAAGAACTTAATGGTATGAGGGCACACAATTAAATCAGCATGCAGAGTCACTTAACAAAATTATTATTATTTAATTTTATTCTATCAAAAAGAGACATGAAGAAATGGATGGTTTTTTGGAAATTATTCATAAATGCTGCAAAAACTGTAAAATAAGACAAAAATTATAAAAATAAGCATACATACTAAAAAGAATTTTCAAGATCACAAATATACAACTAAAATAAACTTCAGTGATTACCACATCCATGAAAGAGAATGTTCCAACATTGAAACTGTTATGAGAGGAGATTTGGAGGAGTGTCCTAGTAGATTACCATGCACCAGATGTTTTCATGTGGAACACAGCCATTTTGATTGCACTAGTAACAGATTAGTTTTGACTAATGTCACTTATAAAGTTGTCAAAACTCCTAATTGTAATTAATTTATATTAAGGAAATTATTAGTCAAATTTACTGCTTCATTTATCAACAAATTTCTTTACACTAAGTCACACTTCCTCAAAGTTATAGCCGACTCCATGGATGTTACAATTCAAAGTGTGAATGTTAGTTTAAATCTTATACATACGTTCAACCACTTGGAAGAGAGGAAGAATTTGAATAACCATGCAACCATCATGTCCCCAATAGTGGTTGGATTCCTTCCATTCATCTGTGGCAGCAATACAAAACTCCACTCCACCTTCTCCTTGCAGAAAAGTGAGAGAAGGGCCTCTGTAGTTGAGTACATGGTGGGTGAACCTGAAAAGATAGGATGAAATACAGAATACTTACACATGTTATTAATAATTGTGTGAATGAATGATAAAACATATTTGTAAACTGAATTGTATAAATACAATAATTGAATACGTTATTAATATTATTATATATCCTTACAGAGATAGAATTTGAAGCTAGAAAAATAAACTGAATATCTGAAAATTGCTTTATCAAATTTCAATATTATTAACGAAGAAACTATGAGACTGGATATCTTATCCATGATAATTATATTCAACATCAACTTTTGAAGTATTAATATTTAGTTGAAAACTAAAGTCACCTCATTAACATTAATTATGTAGTGACATAATCTAACAATGTTCTGTTGCTAGAAAAGAGCCCAGTTTCTATGCTGACCAAGGACGTTGAAAACAAAAGCTTTATTATTTATTTTACCAAAATCCTCATGATTTTGTGCAAAATTTTTAAAATATTGCTAAAAATATATTGTAAAAATATTAAAATCTTTATTTAAAATTTCCTCTTAAGGGACTCATTCTGATTTTGAGGGGCCATAATTTCTACTGTAATCTTGCAGAAGATATAAAGTCTGTATCTAAAACTTTACATGCAATTCTTATGTAAGTAAGGTAAATTTTATCAAGTTAAGCCTAGCATTAATAGGAGTATGAAACATGCACAGCTGTACTTTCTACATTGCTAAGGTCAATACAGAAATTTTTTGGTTTAAATCAAATTGTGCATAAAAATGAAAGAAGTAATCACCTGTTAGCACCTAATCCTTGCTCCCTGCTATTGTAAAGAAGAACCCAATGTGAGGGGCAAATTAATCCCAGCTACAAAGGAAAAGTATGCTTTATAATTAAATGATTCATGTGATACTTGATAGGACTTACTCGAGTTTAAATCTAAATAATAACACAAAAAATGACTATCGCCACAAAAATTATACATAGCCGGAGCATGAAGTGATACCCCAAAACCAGTTGCGTTTTTAAGGAAATATAAATTTTGTTGGTGTAGTCAGTTTCTAAGTTTATAATTTGGTTTAAAAGTATGATCGAAAATCTTCAAATAATTTAGAAATTGTAGAATTTTATAAAATATTACTAAGTATATCCAATAACCTTAATTTTTCTAAAGAAACCAAGAGAAATAAACACAATTCAGAATGAACTACCCAAATAGGCATGGAATTTGACTGGAGTAATTTTATATAAATGGCATTAACAGTGCAAATGCAACTAAAATAGTTATTTTAGAAATATAAATTGATAGCAAGTATGATTATAACGTAATGCTAGGAAGAATCAAATATTAAAATTTATAGATTACAAACATTGTTAACTAAGTCAATTGCAAATACAAATTCATTCATATTGGAAATTTGAAGCTATAGATGTTTAAATACGAATAATACATTCAGAAATTTACTTGAAAAGAGCTTCAAAATATGAAGGGTATTCACCAGAGGCCTGAGCACAACTATCTCACTATTTAATGAGCCAAAAGATTCCCTGTTCCCAGAATTCCTGTGGCTGTGACAAGAGCTAGTCCTTTACTATGTCCTTCAGTTTGCCGTCTAAGTTGAAGTGCTTCCCTTTGATGTGTTTTTTTAGTGGATATAACAGATGGAAGTCACAGGGTGACATATCCAGACTATAGGGAGGATGATCAAGCCACTTGGCCTTGACCAATGCACTCTGTGTGACTTTGGAGATGTGTGGAGTATTGTTGAACAGAACCACTCCCTCCGTGAGCAGCTCAAGCCATTTGCTTTTGATGGACTTGCTTAGGCCGTGGCTCCACGGGCGGCGAATTGCCACGCCTAGGCGCGTGCAGTAAATTACTGTCCCTAAGAGCAGCAGATTGCCGTTGGTCGCTGTGAAAAATGGACCCTAATCCATACTGCGGGACATGACCTTGAAGCCATTGTACAAACGCGGCCTACCGACAGCAAAATGCAGCATGTGGAGCCACCCTCATTTAATCTTATGGTTCTTACTTTCGGTCAGTAATTCGCTGCCTGTAGCGACGGCAAAACGCTGCCCGTGGAGCCACGGCCTTAGGCTACGGACACAGTTTTCCCCATATATGGGCACCATTCAGTGATGAATATTGGCCAGTTTAACACCTTCCACAGTCAGAAATCTAATGACACCAAGCTGCTCCTCAATTATCAAATTTTGCAATGTGAATGGCATGACCTCATACGCACTGCGGAGTCAATTGGACAGAACATACAATTAATCGGTGAAGGACTTTCTTTTGTCACAGCTACAGTAATTCTAGGAACAGGGAATCTTTCGGCTCGTTAAACAGTGGGAAAGTTGTGCTTAGGCCTCTGGTTGTTACTTTTGAATAAGGCTTCAATTACACCCACAGTGTTGTTTCATACCTTTTCATATAACTCCTTATATGCATGAAAATACAGAAAAAGAATCACATTATTGATAGTAAATAAAATATATAAATAATTCCAGTAGTATTGAAGTAAAACGATAAATATAGATCATATATTGTCAGAGGACATTTTTCAGAGACAGCATGTTTGTGGAAGAAGAAATTTGTACTATAGAAACTCCGACAACTTTGATTAACCCAAGAATGAGGACAAAAGGAAATACATAGAAGAAGATAAAAAAAATATTTTAAGAACTCAATTTTCCATGAATTACACCCAATAATAACAAGCAAAATAAATAGATCAAGAATTCATGTACAAAGTGTAATATCTGCAGTTACCAAAAAACTTTTATTTACTGTGCATTTCTCAAGTTCATGCCTCTGGATAGAGAGCTATTTTCTAAATCCCTCTACCATCAAATACCAATCATCACAACAAACACTAAGTGCACTGAAATTTTCAAACATTTTGAGAACTTTATCACCACCATTCTAGAACTGAATAAATAGTTGGTCTATGAAAGTGCATAAATGTCTTATGATTGTTCATGGGATATCATGACAGGATTATCAGAAGATATGTTAATTTCTGATATTTTTGTTTTGTTTGGCGTAATAAATAACTCACTGAGCTTATATACAAATTCCAAGGAAAAGTGTTAAAGGTGATTTTGCACTTAAAGGCACTTATGAAATTATTATGCACTTATGAAATTTTACATTCATTAAAATCCATCCAATAAAGTATTAATTTAAATAATGTAAGAAAAAATTGAGAGCAAAATATTTCCCAATGGGCCACAAGTTTCTTTTTTGTTTACTATGATTATATGATGCTGATATATGGTGGCACATGATGTTCGACTGATAGTTCTCAAATATACCAATACATTTCATTTCCACCTAATTTCCCCAATCCAGTGATTACATGGTGGCTGAAATAAGAAAAACTAAATAATCACCAAGGGATTGCAAGCCCTACTCCTTTGGTACAGTTTAAATGTCCTTCGTTAGTCTGAAAACAGCACCTGAAAGATTAAAGTAATTTGTGCACCTACCATTCTTGATATCAATCCATGTGAGTCAAGAGAGCTGAGTCCAATGGCTGAGGAAGGAGAGTGAAGTTGTGATGGTTTTGTGTAGAGAAGTGGGAGAGAGCAAGCAAGGATCCAAACCTGTGACACTGGGAGCATATCATTATCTTTACTCTCGACAAGTTCCTCTCTTTTGCTACTCTTTTCAGCATTTAATTCCACTCCTTTGGCATACGCTGCCAAGTCAGGAACTGTGGTATTCCTTTCCAGGACTGGGGTACTCAAATCCACACCTTCATCCTGAAATTAAAAATATTTCCATGTAGTCATAGTACACTAAAATTACAATAGTAAATACAAAATTCTACAACAATAATTCATTGAATTTCTTAGCTCATTTTTGGTCAAACATCTAATGATCATTACTTTCAAATGCAATTAATTTTCACAAGATCAATCAATGACATTCACAAAATTAAAACTCATTTGCAATTCTTTCCACTTTCCTTATCTGTTTTTGGTATGAAAAAATATACTGGAATACATTGTATTTATCCTAAACCTAAATATAACATTAAATGAAGAACTAGATGAAAGCTTGCACATTGAATGAGGTTCTCTTCTAATATAATAATATAGTTAAAACATTGTAAAATGTGGATAAATTACTTCTCACTGCGCAAATGGAACTTACTAATTTTATTGGTTCTGCAAAGGTTCTGTGAGCAGTGGTCATACAATGAACCACAAATCTGTGCATACTCAAAAGAAGTCTGGGGCAATGCTGCAATATCCAGTGGGCCAAATATGAGACTGACAGTTGTTGCTTTCCATGAAACTGCAAAGAGGAAATGAAGAAGATTAAAATTTAAAATATACTTTAGTATCCTCCTAACATTTAAATTTTAGCCATAAATTTGTCCCTGTAATTTTCTGCTTTCTTGTATTCATTGACTTGAAGATTCTCAATTGTAATAAATGCTTACTAGCTCACTTTGAACTTATATTGCAGAGTATAAAACAAAACACTTTATCTTTACGTATGTCTATCAAGGTAAGTTTCAATAGATTTTGCATATTTCATTAATGCAAAAATGGCTTTAATGAGCTCAACCTAGCTTATTTAAGGGACTTGGAATATTTCTTCTAAATCAATAGTATTATTCAGCTAATGGAGGCAATTCATACAATAGTAGTACTCAGCCACATTAAAAAGTAGTTTACTTTACATAATTCCAATTCCAAAAAAGGATATAAAAATGGGCTTTCCCAAACAAGCAACATGAGAGATAGTCTGAGAGCTAAGTTTAAATAACTGTTTCTTTTCCTCTCTCTACATTTGGGCATTTTAGATGGTCATCCAGGGGTGGAATGAATACAATTTAGTTTAAGGGAACCAAAGATAGGGGAGGCAAATCTACAGAGTTAAATTTAACCGTATCTAATATAAGACCCTCATTACAGTGTGTGATGAATCACTGCTCTTTATGCCACTTACTTCAGGCTCACAGGTGACTAGCAGAATATTGAGTAGGTGTAAATAAAAATACTGTATCAAGGATTAACTTACTTGTAGAATACTTACTTGTCATTATCGATCAATTAATGTAAATAAATCTTCCCTTTCTAGCAGTAAAGATAATTTATTTTAGGAAGAAATAGAAACAAATAACTAATTTCAGGAGTGAAAAGTATACTCAATTCAATCTGGAGTCCAGGACTGGGAAGCTTAATGCTTAGTCCAACTCAAAAAATTGGGCAGGCAGGGCTTACTGAGAGGAGAGCTTTGTGTGGACAGCTTTACTGCATTTGAAATAGAAATCGCTTGCTGTGCACGACATATGGTGGGCACCCCTTAAATGTTCAATTCTAGTGTGATGATAAATGTCATTGGCCCAAGATTGCAAATGGAGTGTAAAAAGAATCTGCTTTCCACATTGTTCAAATGTTGTTTGCATAAGCTTCTTTTCATGTCCTGCCTTCAAATTTACAATGTTTCTCTTTACCTCAGGATATCAATATGATTGAGGAAATGATCAATTCACCACCAAATAGTAATGCTTACAATACAGCCTTAATCTAGATACATTATAAATCTTTCCTAATTTTTCTCATTTCTTGATCATCACCAGGAATAATAACTCATATGAAAATAGATAAAATCATATTTCAATTTTGATACACACTGCTATGTGGAGTAAAATAATTTGAATAATCACAAATATCTGGCTAAAAACAAATGGGAGGTGACCCTAAGCAGAGGAAGAATGCTACTTGGCATGAAAGTTGTTCACTCACAGCAGAATTGAGAACAGCAGCTAGAGTTCTCTCACTCAGTGGGCATTGCTGAGGCCCTCCTTCTGGATAGTGATCCATTGCAAGTTGAAATGCAGTTGAGAGAATCTCATGGAATGCTTCTCTATTCACTTCATTGCCACCTGCAAACATCTGCAAAAAAACATGCAAAGCACATAGTGAGATATGATGGTATGGACATTGACTACAAGACCAAAGATGAGTTATGTAGAAAGTAATTACTCTTTGTTTTTCTAAGGAAAATCCTTTTGAATTAGAAAACACAATACTGAAATTGTAGCACCCTTTAAGATGCCAAAGACGAAAATGACTTAAGGGCTGAGCCCTGAAAGAAATCTATAGCACCAGGAATGCAGAAAGAAAAGAACAGTGTGATTATGTACATAGGGAGATGAAAGAGAAAGTGATACAGAGAAGAGAGACTTTTTTGACTGGTGGTCAAATTACCATACATACTGATGGGTCCTCTTTTTCTATAGAAGCAGCCACTGCCACATAAAAGAAGACAAATAACATTTTGGGTTGAATGATTCACAATTCATTCTATTAACATTTTATTTCTGAGGTAAGAAATTAAATATCTTTTGATCCATATAAGCAAACGATTGCTAAAAAATTTAGATATTGGCTTGATAAACCTTTTCCATATTGGTGAATTTTATCAAAAATTTCCAAATTCTCCAAAAATGATGAGATGAATATGAGCCTATGAATGGCACCATGTGTCAGCATTTGACATTCTAAGGGTAAAGTGTACATTTCTTCTTCAATAGTAAGAGGTTAACTGCATTATCAGACATAGTTGGTTCTTACTATATAATTATTAATTGCTACATCACTACAATCATTATATAGTTGGATAGGTATAAAGTTGACAAAATAAAGTTCCTTTCTGAATGGATTACTGTTTGTGGATAACTCACCTTAAGGTAAAGCTCAATTTGTCTCTCATCTGACATAACCGTGAGAAGTTTATGGGCTTCATTATTAAATATTGTTTCACTAAGGCACTTCTTAGATCCATCAGAGACTCCGTGCAGAAAATGAAAATATAAGATTTCTGCCAATCGGGGGTAGTTAGGAAACACGTATTTCTGTTAAGGAAACAATGAAATCGACCATAGAGAAAAGTAAAAGTTGACTTAGGTATAAAAGAATTTTTTAAAAACCTTAAATTAAGAAATAATTTCATTATACAATGAATGATAAATTTAGTATTTATTAAGATAAGCATATGGTATGTATATAATGCTATGAATACGAATGATATTCTCACTCAGAATAGTTACTCAACCATACTATGGTGGAAACTAATTACATTGAATAATTATGAGCAGAAATCACCTGACCGAAAGAGCTTCATGCAAATGAAATGTAATTCTATAGATCATTTAATTATTCTATGAATAGCCCATGACATCAACATATATTGATGCAGACATTTTTCACTGACATTTTTCATAGAGGAAGGTTTCTGAGCACACCAAATTATCCAATATCTAATAAACACCTTCTTTTGAGAGTGAAACAATCCAAGCCGCAAATTAAATAAAATCAAGAGAAAACCAGCTCTTTACAAGTATCATAGATGGGAAGAGAGAAGGCTTTCAAAAGAACTTTCAAAAAATATTTACATAAGCACGTCCTTCCATACTTCATAATTCAAAGCAATGTCAGAAGAACTAAAATGTTCTTGAACGACAGAATACTTAGAAAATAATGATGTAGATCATTCGCAGTTATTTCGAAAACTAGAACTGCTTTATCTACCAATTATTGAGTGATAAAATTACCGTGAATATACTGCAGCTGATGCCGTGTCTATGTTCTTCTTCAGCACATTTTGCAGATAATGCCTGTGTAGAAAATAAGTAATTGGATGAATTGAAAGTCATTAAGGCATATATTACCTATTTTTAGACTTCGTCGAGAAAATATATATATTTAAACTACGTTGAAATATAACTAAACAAAAAGACTTATCGTAAGAAAATTAGAGTGATTAAATCCACCAAGGTTTATCATTTATTATAAATGGGAGTTTGAAAGCTACCGACATGAGGTAAATGGCTTAGAGCAGAGGAAATGCAGACGCTATTAAAGCATGGAAATAAATTAAGTGAATTGTATCATCGATAAAATATATTATATATAAAATTAATCATATGAATAAATATCAATATGATATACGTAAGTTATATATATAATACGTAAACATTGAATGAAATGATATTGTAGGAAAAACTAAAATATTTCCTTCTAGAAGCAATTATAATTAAATATGATAAAACATGGTACTGAATAAATATATTGCAACCTCCTTGAGATGAAAACCTTAGCATACATTGACCAATAATTGTAATAACAACAATAGTATAACAGGTTTTCCGTGGTATCACGGTAAATGACATTTCTCAAATTTGGAATGCGACCGCGAACGAAAACATGAACCTTATCACACCCAAAATTATATTCATTATTATCAACCATATGCCAGCGAAAGGCTCATCGAGTAATAAATGTATTATAACGACACGACAATGAAGGATCATTCTTGCTTATGATAGTTCTTATTGAATAAAATGAAGCAAAACTTATGCAGTTATTTTATGACGAGAAAAATCTACTAACCTCTAACTAACCGAAAAGATCACCCCCACTACCTTTTTCTCAAAGTTGCCGAGAATAAAGAAAACTATTTTCTTTAATTCTTTCAACTACACATTAAATATTTAAAATATGAAAGTTACACACTGGAAGAATGACATCCTAAATACCTTTCTTGACATCGTACAAAAGTAATCACGTCAGTACCTATTTTCCAAATAATTTTGAAAGTCCACGAAGGACCTTCAAGGAACCGAAGCACTCTCACAGTAACCTACGCAGTATAAGTTTTTGAATTATAGCTTGTCAAACCCACAGACAATATATTTCACTACTATCAGTTAAGTCCTTCTCGATACCCTGAAATAACTTCATACACACAATCTTTAAATAGCGTTTAGATCATGTTTACAAACGGCATATTAAAAAGGGTTACTTTTCGAGCATATCATAACGTACAGACAACGAAAAATCCTTTCTTTTAAACGCCAAATGCTGACCTTAAGTAGCAAACAATTTTAGCAGTCCTAATTTCGAGTTATTATCTTATAATCGGAACCCTATATTTGCACCCATCAGTTTCGTTGATTCTTAGAGAACTTGAGGAACGATCATCTAGGGATAATCGTATTACGGAACAATTATTTTTTTTAATTGTGGAAGAGTCTACTACGCACCACAATTTATTAAACAAAATTTCCAGTCAATTATATATAAACGCACACAAGTGCGACGCCACTTACTTTTCCAAGTTTCTCCAAAGGATGGATAGGTATCGACCTTTCCTTCAAACTAGCTTTTGCTTTAAGTTTAGGAGAATTACTGCGGGTGGACTCATCCTGACTATGTTGATTTCCCATGCGAACAATTCTGACAGCCCGTGAGGGCGACTTACGAGATTACCTAGCTTAATTTCGACATCATCTGCACCTTCCTATCTTTGAAGCAATTTGCGAAACTTCCACCCCACCTAACGATTGAAGGCAAACTAACTCGTAACAGGTGAAGAGCTATATTCATTTTACTATGTAAACAGCAAGGAGAAAACAGTTTAGGTGAATTTTTATAATAAAACTGCAGCAAATTTTCAATAGAGCCATGAAATATTCTATGGCCAAAGATATATATTTAATCGAAACTTTGTATTACATAAATGATTCGGAAGCATCCGAATCAGAAAATATAATAATTAATACTGAATTACAAGATTGGAAATTACATCTTTACAAAATTTCGCTGAAATTGATTATGCAGGAAAATGTATGTACCATCAAATGGAAAAATCTCATTAATACTGAAATAAAAATAACTCTTGGCGTAAATTATAAACATACGCCTTTTGATACACCAAATGAATTGGTGACAAACTTTCTTTAAAATCATCAGGAAGAAGGAAAAGCAGAAACAGGACGGTGATGATGTGATGAGGATAATCAATGAGATTCACAATCAAAGCTTACAAATTAGCAAAAGTCCATTTAATGTTGTAGGCCATTTCATGCTACAAAATCAGACACATGGTACAAACCAACAAAAAGCTGCCTTGACACAATACTCAGGCAAACACAGTAATCAATTAAATAAATCATCTTTATCTTAATATCAGCAATGAAAATGACATATGAAGATCTCTCACTGGGATCACTAAAGAGCAATACTTGACTGACCAGGATTGGCAGATGACAAAGAATGAGTCACTGAAATTGAGGTATTTAGTGGTTGCAAGGAAACTTGTGATGATAATGGAGTTTCACCACTTTGTCCAGAAACTTGACACTGATACTGCATAGCTTCTTGGAAAGCTTTCCTGACGGCCTTTCTTTCAGTGGGCTTCCGTGATTCTGTGAGTTTTGATTCGTCAAGTTCAGTACTCATTCCTAAGGGTTCCAGTTTGTTTCGCGGGAGCCATTGCCTGGAAAATAAATTCACAATTCATGACGTAGACATTTACTTAAGAAAAATATCTAGAGGCTATGATAATGCTTAACAATGCTCATAACACTTACCAGGTCCTTTTTGTGTCAAAAAACAGGACGAGGAAAACAGGTTCAGTATAATTGAGGGAGAGAGCGAGTACATCAGCAGGAGCTGCAGGAATTGGGACCCCATTGTGGAGAATACCCGTCTTGGGCATCTTGGGGTCAATTATCTAAAGAAAGCATAAATTGATAATCAACATTTCTTTCTCTACTGTTTCTGCTCAGGGCAGAAGCATTAAATTATCCTTTCCTTGTTTATTTAAAGAATTCAGCAATCCAAAAGGTCACATATATAGAGGCATAACATCACCAAATGAAATAGGAATTACATTTTTTGGAACAGAATAGAAATTTTTGGGGGATTTTTTAAGAGAAAACTTGAAAACAAAAATCCCTGTAATGGACATCAGTACAAACCACTATAATGTTTTTGAACCCAATCTTTTTAAATATTTCAGTGTTTAAGAATTTAAAAGAAAAAGAGATATGTTTTAACATGTTACTCTCCTTTACAGAATTTGCTACTTTTCTTAACACATAATGAAGTATGATTGCTATGTCTTATAATTGTTAAGTGAAGATATGACTTTATTTATTTTGTGGAATAACTTTTGCACAAATATAAGATATACAACATATGTAGTTCATTTATGAAGATACTTGAAATAAACGTCAATTAAATTCAATTTCAAACCAGCTATAATTTGAAGAATGGAAACTAAACAAGATAAATATAAACTTGAAGTAAATTGACCTATACTTGAATTTATGGGATTGTTTTAGTGCTGCTTGGTTTCTGTGCAAGTGAAATATCACATTCTGTAGGACACTTCTCTGTTAATAAAGGATCTTTTACTAAACAATTCAGCATTAATTTGTCACAAACAAGTTCATACCAACAGGCTTAATGAAATCCATTTACCAATTCTTATAAGGCATTTTTTCAGATTTACATTTCCTGATGTTTCCTTAGAGGAGGAGTAACATTAAATTACATCCAACTCAGATAATTTAATTTGATAAGGGAGTGAGTTACTGTTACATAATATTTAGTTGGTATGATATTTCATCATTCAATCACATAAGACTTAATGGAACTTGAATGATCACTTTTTATTTTCTTCTTTTATCGAATATTTCAAGCAATGTGGACTGGAGAAACTTTACTGCATTAATCAAGGCATGTACAATATATGTCAGTAAGTGGGTAATTATTTGAAAATAAAATTTCCCCCTGAAACAAAAAATGTGAATGCAACTGAAACGAAAATAAGTTATTGCATATTGCATTAACTTGGCTTACACTCAATAGTCTACTGTATAGGTGGACCTAGTCCAACATAGAAAATAGGGAAGGCTAAGGAACTGTATGATCCATAGAGCAATAAACATAATTTGGGGTTAGTATATTCCTCATTATGAACTGTCATCCAAATTTTAGGAACATTTAGGATATTCTAAGCTGATTCCCATACTAATTAAATAAATCATATTTTTTAAAATGTTACACATGATGAGAATGATGGGTAAAGATAGATGAAGTGAAGGTACAAAAAACAGAAAAGAAATTGACTGTATTAATTAAGATATTGCATGCAGATATGCAATTTTTGCATTCATCAGTGACTAATCAGGTAGCGATTCTGCACTTTGCAGCACTTCTCCAGGAAAGGCACTGAACTACATCCTGTTGTGCCAGTAGCCTATATCACCATTACCCACATGCGTATAGAACAATTTCTTCTTTCATGCAGGTGATCATGCATGCTATGCATTTTTTAGTGTAATTTGGCATTATAAACAATTCAATGTTGGCTGAGAATTAACATGTGCATTAATATACATCATCACTTTAAACACCAAATCACACTAAAAAATACATAGCATGCACGATCGCCTACATGAAAATAGAACATCTGATTTCATGCAGGATGTCTTGCAATTTTAGTTCTCTAGGTGGTGTATCTTTATTTTATTTACAAATCAGTCATCTCAAACAGGAGAGTCAAAAGGAGCCCACTATGAGACAAGGAAAGGAAGGAGAGGAGAGAGGAAGTCGGCAATTCAGATAATGTAAACATTTTTTGGTCTATCAAATTAAGTGACCAATTGACTAAAGCGGGTAGCAGTACATCTAGGGACAAGAAAAATCTCTGCTATTAGAGGATAACAGAGCATCTTAAGCGTTACTTTTGCCATGTGTTTGATGTGAAAGGGAGCAGGACCTAGAGGTTATCATTTAAGAAACAGGCTAGTGTCATGAGTGGATGCAGCAACAGGTTTTGCTGTTCTTAGAAAAAATAACTCCTCCTCAGACTGATTTCTGAAGACACTGATTTGTACAGTAGCCTTCAGTAAGCACACATTCTAAATTTCCAGAAACTAACCATAAAAAATCTGCAACGATGGCATATATATCACAAATGAGAAAGAATACTCACGAGTGCAGGATACCAAGGATATCCTCTACACTTGGCCCACACCAAATCCAATGGCTTCAAGGGAACCACACCACATGAGAGCTGCTGACCAGTTTGGTGCCGGTGGCCCCCTGTGCTGGTCCCAGCATTACCCCCCATTTCATCAGCTCCTCCTCCCCCTTCATCTCCAGATGACTCTGAGTGTGGGGGATGACCTTCCTCTTCTTCATCATCGGAACTCCCTCCTCCATCACTCCCACTGCTGCTCCCAGACGATGAACAACTGCTTGAACTTGAGTCGGATTGGCTGTCATCATCAGTTTCAGCTGGAATATCTGCAGTAAACCAAAATCTGGTTAACTCAGGTTTTACATGACAACAAACACAATCAGTCTTAAAGGTTTTATGCTCAGTCCTGAAATATTTGAATTAGATATAGGGATAATAATGAGACTGAATTAAATGGTGACTTAGCCAAAATCAGTTTTAGAAGTTTTTTCTTTAGTACTTTTTAAATAATTATATTATACACAATATATTGGTAAACTTTTATTACATTAATTTAAATTATAAACATTTTATAATCAAGCTAACAATGAGTTTTGCAAAACTCATTTGTCTAGCACCATTCTTCCATAGATATCTTTAGGAAATAAAAGAATTAATTAACACATTAAAATTGAAATTTAACTTCCAGAAAATGGGAAATTTCAAATATGGAAGATGATTTGCAAAGAAAAATGATAGATTACCTCCTCCACTGCGGTAGACACGGAAGCTTTCAGTGGCAGGTACAATAGGAGAAGACGGATCAGTCTGGCTAAGATGTGCTGCAGATGTTGAATTAAGGGGCCCTTTCAGATGACCCTGTGAATCTCCAATTACTGACAAAGGAGAGGTTCCAGGGAGCATAAGGGGGCTTGAGGAAGCAGGTGGGCTTGCCACAGTGCCAAGAGCAGCATCAAGATTTTTTCGAGGCCTTCCAACTCTTCGCTTAGGGGCAGCTGGGGTGGGCGTGTCAGGCTTCTAAAACAAGCGAATGAAGAGGATAATGAGATGAAAATCAATGTTAAATCATTTATTCTCCTTTAAAGGTAATTTTTTCACCAATAAAAATATTTATGTTTGGAGGTAAATTTAAACAAACTTAGGAGAAATTACATAGCTCATCAATGCAATGAACTTATAAATCATACATTTTAATTTTCAACTGCTTTTAGCAACATTACACATTCTAATTCTGAGAAAAATAGAAGTTAGAAATGAAAAGAGGTAACCAAGGATGCCTGTGTAACCAAAAAATCAGAAAAAAATTAAAATCACAGAAATTATGCTATCTTCCAACAAGATACACTTGTTCATAAGACACTCTGTGATATTTTCATTTGGAATTTTAGAAGAAATAGGTATACCTACTTTGATTTTATAGGAATAAAATAATATTGTTACTTAACAACATTAGCAACTTTAATACTACTTATATATTGCTGAAGCCCTGAATAATATCATTCCTGCCACTGAAATCACTCTCAAAAGTAACTTTCCCACACAGTCAATTTCTTCAAAAATATTTAAATTCATCTCCATATGAGGTAATCTTTTACCAATATCTTTTAGAAGATTCAAGAGCAGTAATAACCTGCACACACTAGTAAGTGTTATTTTTCATCACTTGCTGGCACTACAAATTAAATACTGTCCCATAATTTCAACTTGGAAAGGTTAAGAAAGAAGAAGCATAATCTTCTCTCCTTTAATTCCACATGGAGATTCTCACATGAGATCCCAAGATCTTGTTTTCCCAGTATCCCATAGGTAGAATGCATTGGAGAATTATCAGAGAATTCAAAACATGTCCTGAGAAACTCTTGGCTCAAGATAAATTGATTTATTATTAACTATTTAGATTAAATTGAATACAAAGGAGATTAGCTCTAGCACAGAGATACAGTCTTTGAGTCACCCTTGGAGATAATGCAGAAATATATAACTGAAATGGGAATTAAGAAGTTGAAACTTGATACGAGAATAAGATGGAACAACATACTAGACATGTTCGAGAGTTGGAATGTATTTTAAGGACTGTGGAATTAGAATAATTTGATGAAATTAATACCATTGTCCCCCCACAGTATCCAGTCAAAATAGCAATCAACTGACTTGGTCAAAGAGATTCAACGCTGCTAACAGCAGAGGGCATATTTAAATTCGTTCTCTAATTCATTTGTCTAAAAAATATTAAGTTTGTCACTCAACTAAAATAAACATTACTGAGAAAATTAGAGGAATGTAAAATAAAACTCTAGTCAGCTTGATGAATTACTGCAACAGTCAGTACCTACTTCAGCAAGTAATTATTAGTGAAGTGTTAATAACAAAAATAAATAAAGGTTTAAGTATAAATTTTAGTGAGTTAAAGTAACAAAGTACAGTCTATTAATACTGATTATTCATAATCTTTGATGTTTCCATCTAAATGTTTGCCTATTTTGTGCATGTTGAATTTTTGGGGCTTTGATTGAATTAATGTTACAAAAAGCATCTGGTGGCAGCCTAAACAAGGAGCAACCTCTTAATAATGGTTATGACAATAATACTGATAAAAATAATAAAGTTGCCATTACCCTAAAAGCTGCAGCAGCAGCTTTCCTGGTGAAAAGAACAGCAGTCCTCCTGTTGACTCCGGATGGAGAGCCAGTGCTTCCTCCAGAAGACACCTGCTGTTGCTGGTTAGACTGTGTCAAAGGCAGTCCTTGTGAGTCGGTTTTAGTAGGAGTAGAGAGTAGTGGACTGGAGAGGGGTGTAACTGGTAAGGAGGTGATGGCTGCACCAAGTGGTTTTGAGCTAGATTGTCCTGGAGGCTTAGCACTAGGTGTTGCAGCCATTTTCACTGCCACAGATGATGGCTTTCCACCACTTCCCAGAGATTTAGCTGCAGCTCCAATTCCTACTTTAGGGTGAGTCTGCAGAGACTGGGAGGATGCTGGTTTGGCCTGAGAGGCATCTGGAGTTGCCTGTCTAAGGCGCAATGGGGACTTCCTGGGTTCAGGAGGGGGACCCTGACTAGAGAGGGATTGCTGCTGACTGCTGGAGCGCCTCTGGATTGGGGATATTTTGGCTGCAGCAGGTTCACCTTGAGCTGAAGACACATCATCGCCCCACTGACGCTTTGGAATCTTTTTGCGACGACCTCTTTTAGCTGTAAGTAAATCAAGCTATTATTATAATATGCTGAAATTTCAACAAAAGAATTTCATACAGAAATTAGTAGAAGATGGCATATTACTGCTCTACATTACAGTATTGCATTCTTACAAACAATCAAAATTTTAAAAAGTTTTTTTTATGTTTATAAAGAATAAAATTCCCAAAGTGCATTAATAGGCAAAGAATAAATCATTTCCCTAACCACCAGCCTTTCCTCACGAATTTAGAAGCCACCAAGTGAATTATTACAAGAAATATTTTACTACTCTTACTTAATAAATTATACCTATCACCAAGAAGTAAAGAAGACTTTATGAAAATTATAATATTACAGTATTATATACGCTAATGTCCTTCCATGTTCACAAACACAAAAAGACGGAATATAAGAAAAATATTCGATGAAATTTTTCAGCTAATACAAAAATAATAACTCACGTGTGTCTGTTTCATCAATGTCCTCATTTTCTACAGCCGCAACAAGAACCGGAGGCTCTTCTGGAGGAGTCGCAACCTTCGTTGGAGTTGAAGCCATTTTTGCAGGAGCAGTATTTGTTCCTTTGCCAGTCTTTCCTGGTTTTTGGACTGGGGTTTTGGCTGCAGGCTCTTTAACTTCCCTCCCACTCCTCGTGACCTTAGTTTCAACACTAACACCTCTTCTTGATCTAGGACTGAGAGGGGTTGACACCTCTGACTGATGCCGCATGCTCTGTCTCCTTGAGACTCTCTCAACAGGACTGACTTCCGCAACTGCAGGCTCAGCTGCTTGCAGTTTCAGTGCTGACTTCCTCGTCTGGTATGGTGTGTTTGGGGTTGTACTGGGGGTCGAGGATTTCTTGTGCAATTCCTTCTCTGTTGCCAAATTCTCTTGAACAGGTTCTTCCTTGATAGATTTTCTGCTTCTCCTCCTTGGAATGGGAGATACTTTCTTCTCCTCTTCACCTTCTTCACTAACAACTGCTGCTACAGCAGGTGTGATTGCCTCACCCCCTGAAGAACATTCTGCCTCTGAATCTGATTCAAAACCATCCTCACCTGCAGAAGATAAGAATAATGATTTATTGGTTCTTTGAGGCTGTAATAAATGGAAAGTAAATGTATGCATATAATATTTGAGTGACATGTTTACATAAATACAATTTTCAGAAGTCAGATCAAAGAAGTAAAAGGAAGTATAATATAAATATTGTAATTCTAAATTATTATAATTATATAAATAATTAACCCTACAATAATAACCCTATACTCTAAGTTAGTAAAGACTTACAAAATATAAGAAAATAAATAAGAAAAGATCTAAAAATAGAACAAAAAAGGCCTACTGTTACATAAATCTACAGGTAATGATTAAGGAATTCAGCTACAGAGTAATAACACTTGGAAAGCAGTATTTTATTTTGTATTTAAAGAGCAACAGAATATTGTCTTCATATACAAGAAAAATCTATTATAAATTGTAGAGTGATAGGATTCTTTTATGCAAACTGAGACAGAATAAACATTAACATGGATATCAATTCATGTATGGGTGAAGTGAATGTGGTAAGAAGAATTAGAAGTGAAGAGGTGACAGACTGTTTTTACAAATAAACAATAGTTGAGAATACAGAGAGAAAGAAGGTTGAGGATTTCTGATGAGGAGAACAGAGTTCTACTAAGAGTACAATATGAAACCAAAATCTTCAGTAACTTATCTTTTAAGTCAACTACAAACATGGCTGAGCTAACGTAAGCATTGGCCACTACAAAGAAAACATGAGTCACTCAGAAGTCATACTATAAAAGGATTCAAAATGATTAGGAGTTTTAAAATTTTCACACCTAAAAGACTGTAGCTGTATTTCAAACAGCATTACAATTTAGATGATTCCATTATTTTACATATAAATTTTCTAGGGTTGCCAAAATTTGTTTGAAATTATGGAACAAGTAATAAAATACTATATAATGGCAGACAAAAATGGGACATCAAACATTTTGAAATTCAGTTTTCCTAATCACGTAAGAATCTATAACGCTGTTGCCCCATAAAACTAAGATTTGAAACATGTATTACATCATAAAACATCCATCAAGCACACAGAGTGAAACTTTTCGTCACTTTTGCATGTCTCATAGTTAAGTGATGCAAGAGGAAAAAAACAGACCCAAAGTGCATAATCTGAATCAATTACGGTACTGAGGAATACTAAAATGCTGTAGCATATTTAATTAAGTCACTCACAAAGTATTTTTACAAATCTAGAGCTAAATACACAAACACTTTCATCAAGGATAAGTGATTGTACTGATGGTTAATAGACAGCCTAGAACAAATTAAATGTATAACAATGCACTGTATGCATACACTATGCTACACCTACTTTTCATTTGTATGTCTGGAGAGGCATCAATGGACTTTCGCCTGGGTGATTTACTGCTTTTCTCTGCAGGAATGGGAGTAGAAGAGTTCTTTGAAAGAGTTCTTCTTCGCCCCCGAATGTTTAATACTGGAGACTCTTTAACAGCACTAGAACTCACTTTTCTGCCTGGTAATGAACCACTGCGTTCAAAGGCTAGGCGTCTTCGGAGCTTTGTTATTTCTTTCCTAAGGTAAGATATTAGACAGTTAAAACATATCCAATGTCAAATTATAAACATAAAAAATTATATTAATTCTTGTTGTTTTCTTGATATAGAATCCAATTAAAAATCAATACAGTGAGTTAAAGCAAGAAATTCTCTTTTATCTACTAATTTTTCGTACTGACTCCAAAAACAATCATACTCGTCTTAATTGGGATTAAGTCCATAATTTAGGAATCTTCTAATTGCAAAGTAAATCCTGAATTGGTTGACAAATTTCATAAAAATTGCACATTTCACTGATATCAACTGATTAAATCAGTGTTTACATAAAAATATTATGGCAATAAAGGAAAAAGAATTTATAACAGAGCACTTTTCTGGAAGTTGCAGAAGCAAGAAGGCTAAGAGATTCCTCTGAAACAAGGTTATTCCATCAATCAAATAATAAACAAAAGAGAGCCTCTATGAATTGCTGTTGCAAACTTCCATGATTCGCTCTGAGATGTGTCAATTTTAAGTTCTCTCAAATTGCTTCCATTATCTTAACACAGAGTAAACTTTCTTTTCTGCAAAAGTTGACTACATAAAAATTTTAAAAACTTGAATTTACTCAGGATATTCTTCAAACTCTCACTCAATACCTTTCTTTAGCAAAGAAAATATATACAATGAAGCTAATATCAGCATTTCAGCATCTAATCAAATTTTCAAATGTTTATCAATAGTACAAAAACCTTACTTTTATTATGAATGTATACCCAAAATTAAAATTGGTCACTTACATGAAGATCTTCTCCTTAATTCCTGTCAGTCAACTAATAAACATTTAGCATTAAATGAATTATCTGTTGGAATTATGCCAATAATTCACTATCTAGAGATATGTTAGGAAACATACATGTAATGTTAAAATGACCAATGAAAAATATTCCGAACATACTTAATGATTCTTGTCCTTTTGGCACGCAGTATAGCATGTTGAAGTTTCTGGCTCTTTTCCAGTAGTTCTAACAGTTTGTTGAGATGGTCTTGTGGAGAAAGATTCTTCCTTTCATCACTGTTGAGGACTTGATCAACTGCAATCCCAATAAAATCAAAAGTTAGAAAATGAAATACTAAGATTTACTTGCAAAGGATAATAAATAACTCAACATGAAATCCAGCTAAAATAGACAAAAAATATTAACCTAAATACCAACATAATTAGTCATCAGATAAAATAAGTTTCGGCAATGGATAAATCTGGGAATGGGTTCTTTTAAAAGAGGTTTTATGTTTGAAAATTGAATATATTTTAATACATACTAACAATTGAATACATCTTACCTTCTTCAACTATTTTTTCATCTGCTGGCTGACCATTTGCTCTTGGCCTTTCTGGGAGCATTGTTCCAGATTCTACATCAAAACCAATGTTATCAAAGTCTCTCCTTGCTTGACGTATGATTGCCCCACCCTGGAAAATTAAGGGGAACTTGCCATGAGAAAAGTTGAAATACATACTTTGAATACTTGATGAGAAAAGCTGATAGAATTTCTTTCAAGCAAACATAACAGAGAATCTTAACTACCAAAATGTAACAAAAAGCCACCATAAAAATATACTTTTATGGCAATTTATCTTAAATAATAAATAAATAAATTTCTTTTATAACAATATAATTTTAATGGTGATTAATTTTTTCATTTTTATACCAACTTTAACAATATAGTTTATTAAAACAGGATGAGATTATGACAATTCACATATAAAATTAACAATCTGAGGATACCACATACCTGATCACGCATTTTGACAGCAGCTCGATAAAACACAGTCTCTTTAGGATTGTACGCCATGCAGTTATGAAGCATGAGGCTAAAATCAGCCTCAAACTCATCCAGGTCCTTGTAGTGAAAGTTCTCAAGCTTCTGCCGCATTGTTGATAGATCCATAGGGTTCTTCACAACATCCCCATAATCTGGAACTTCCCCAGGATCCACTGGCTCTGAGAAAATCTCCCCAGCATCTCGACTCTTTATCATTTCCAGCACACGGCGAAGAAAACAAACTAATGGATGGAGTTCAAGCTCTAGGGTCTTCTCTTTCCTGAAATTCAGTTCTTTTTCATAAATAATACTGATAAAATTACATTCACTACCTAATATTACATCAATTTACATTTCTTAACGACTCTAACAATTTGTTTAATAATTTTGTGAACAACTGATAATTTTTATTCTGATGCTGATCGTTATGGCTGATATCCATTGATCCAATAATTGGAAATCTCAATGCTTAGCACTCACTTTTCAGGGAATGAAATTAATATTTGATAAGTCTGTGGTAGCATTTTCTTAATTGTGAGATGTTATTCCTGTAATACTGCTAATGCTGAAATATGTGAGCTGTAAATTTATCTACACTATGGATCCCTCTTTCTACATTACATAATTTTTTTATGAAATATTTTGGAAGCAACAAAAGGGAATAAGATATGGTTATTCATCTTATAAATTACCGCAGATTCTAAGTCATCACAACATTTCCATGGATAAGTATAGATTTCTTTTATTTCCAATATCAACATATATTGGGCAGTTCTTAGATGCCCCTTCTTTCAAGGAAGAGACCAGACATTTCACTGACATATTCAGCTTATGGAGAGACTTTTAACCTCTTATTCATTCCAATCCAGTAGCCAAATTCAAATTTCTTATCTTTCATCTCAGATTTTTTCATTTAAATACCAAAATTAATCATGTAATCCCACTATACAATTGAAATATACCCAATAATTTTTATGTTTGTGAAAACCAAATCTTAAGGCTTGAAAATTTCAATAATTAATAAGCACTCAATAAATTAGTCAATGAAATTAATAAAATAATTGGATGTATATGTGGGTACCAAGATCAGAGAGAACCCTGGGATGCCATCCACAAAGAAGCTTATCTGTTAAGGTGCATACTTTTACCATTGTAATTCAAAGACTTTAAAGAAAACTCACACTTTGACAAACTCCTTCTTCAGCTTTTCCCTTTTCCTCACTAATTCACAGAGTAAACGAGCCCTTTCCAGATCCTGCCTCAAACACTGCCAATATTTGAGCTGCTGGCAAAGCTCGCTTTTCTGAAAGGTAATGAGGACTAAAATAAGAAATTCATCAATACAAGTAAAAGGGGATTAAAGCATAAAATTCACGATCATGAGTGTACTGTCCAATCGCATCTTATGCAGTCCCAGGAATATTCTGCTGTGCTTTACTGGTTGGCCAAGGTAAGAAAAGGGTTCATTGTCTTAACAGTCTTCAGTCTGAAGGCTGCTTTGAGCCTCATCCTCTCCACCAACAGCCACACAAGGGCTTGGAGAGGGGATGAGGCAACTATGTAAAATGAGGAGTGAGGTATATTGCAATAAAAAAACCTACTTGGTCACACAAGAAATGAAATTTTAGAAAGGCCCAATTACTAAGACAAAAGTAGAACAGTTATCTGGGTGGGTTATTTTGGACTCGGTGTAAATATATTTTACTTTCAACATGAAACATAACTAAGAGACACAGGAATTCTACTAGCACCGAAAGCAGCAAACCGTCAGGAGCAATTCCTCAATATCACCCACATGGTTGCCAGTTTTCAGAAGTACCCAATGCGCATTTCAAGAGCTATGCTCCCATCATCAGGAGGGGGTTCAAATGCTGAATGAAATTCAGCTGAAAAAATTCATTCAGCATTTGACCCCCCCTGATGATGGGAGCTTAGCTCTTGAAATGTGCATTGGGTATTGGTGACCACGTGGGTGATAATCTTTTTCCGAGGAATTGCCCGCAATGGTTTACCGCTTTTGGTGCTGGGAGAATTGCTGTGTCTCTTACTCATTGAGCGCCGAGTTCCTTTTCTTTCACGAAACATATCAGCACTCAAATATATAGTACACCTATCAATTCAATTCCTCTAAGTATTATAATGAGAAATAGTTTGCATTTAAAAGTTACAGGAAAGGTTAAAAGTGTTTAAGAACCACGTCTGATCATTTCTTTTAAGAGGTTTTAAAGAGGAGAGATTACAATGAAATCACAACTTACACTGGCAATTTTTTCTCCCACAGGTCTTTCATCAGGACGAGCTTGATGAGTGGCCTGTAACCTACGTAGAAGTGGAACTCCATTGCGGTTCTGCCTTTTCAGAGTCCAGTATGAGATTAGCCTCTGGATGAAGTAATTCCTCTGGGGCATATCCACAAGCATAGCAATCTCAATGATCCTATAAATAGCAAAATGTTTATCAATTTGTATAGATGAGTAACCAGAAAGAAAGAAAAAATAATATAATGTATAAAATAAAACAAAATTTTTCATACTATTAGTTTTCAAGTTCCCAAGTAAAGATGACATGTACTCTTATGTTGTATGCACTCTTTAAGACAATACTTCGCTAAGACTGATAATAATAATAATAATTGTGATTCTTACAAGGAACGGGCTATTGGGTGAATTTGCATGAGATGGCATGCAAAAGGAAATATCCCAAGGAAGAATAGACTTGAAAAAGGTCTGACGGGACCATAGCTTGAGAGAATGTTTAGGTGAGATAGATCAACAGACAGAGCACCCAACCAGCAATTGGGAGACCCAGGTTCAATACCAGGTCCTATTGGACTTTTTTCAAGTCTATTCTTCCTCGGGATGTGATTCTTACAGTTAATAGTGACATTTCTGGTATTTTACTACAGAAGTTGCCTCTGTTCTAAAGCTGATATTGTTAGATATACACTTCAATTAAGTGTCATTCAAATATAAATTAAAACAATTTTAAAGAGTCATTCCTTGACTTTTGAATTAGTACATTAATGCCAGGATATAGGTTTCTGAATAATGACAAGCTATCATATAGGTGCTCTATTTTCGTGATGTTATTATTATGTAACTCACATGAAAGTCCAGAGAGGATCAAATAACTTAATAATTGCACAACTACAAACCAAGTCTCAAATTCAATACCTTTAATAATTTCTTAGCTTTTTCCTTTCTTTATGAGTAAGGTTACAGACATTCAAGGTAATTTCCTGCCTGAAAGCAGGCTTAAACGTAGTGAAAAGCAACAAAATCAAATATAAATAAGCTATAAATAAATAATTTTATGGGCAACAAGCAATTTAAAAGTTTGAAATTTCCCATCAAGTTGAACACATAAGATGTTACACTACACCTCACGAGTACTGTTGAATGTCAAAGTATTTTCATACTTTTGCTTAGAATGAAATTTTTGAAAGAGGAACGTAGAAGTACCTTTCAGGAGGAATGGTGGGAATGGATATGACAGGAATGGACGATCTCTTCTGTGCGAGTATTTTGCGTGCTTTCTTCATCTTCTGCCTAGACTCCTCTTTCGCATCTCCCTTCTCTCGTACACGGGGTCTCTGTAAAATAACAAAACTCTCTCTTTCACAATCCTCCCTTTTTAAATATTAATTTAAAATAATATCATAACCAAAAAAACATCCTCCATCTGCACTATTAAGAGAGATCATATCTTAAAATAAAATAATTGGTAATCCAATATTTGTTGGTGCCATCATTCAGACAATAGCAGTGAAAAATAGAGACATATACAAAGAATAATGAGTAGCATGATAAGTAATTTTTCATAAGTAAATTGTTGTCTACTCACAGATTCTGAGTCAGGAGGAGTGTGAAGATCACAAAAGGCAGTCTTTTGAATAAGAACTGCAGATTCACCAGGAGTTCCTGAAGGAATGCCATTTGCCTCTCTCACTGTATCCATTTTCATGTAGAGACCAGCTTGCTGGGCACAGGTGACATGAAATGCTGCAACAATAAATATAGCAAATGAATGAACAAATAACTAATGCAAAATTTGAGAGATCTCACATCTTTTCATGGAAAACATTCTTGCCACTTCTTGTAATTGGATATTTCATGAGAGTCTGTTGTCTTTATTTGATATTTTTCATGATATTTGCTGTTGTCTTGCAGCTAACATTAATGTATATAAGAAAGGGTATTATCCTTAACTCACGCAGAAATATAAGCAATCGTTTATATAGCATATAATCAAATGTGAGACAATGAATAACTAGATTAGCTGGCACAACAAGAGCATTTATAAGAAAATGACCAAATAACTACACTACACTACTTGACTACAAACAAAAATCAATTTGATATTAGGTTAAATGTTTTGGTATAAATGCAATATTTCATACTGGATTTCCAGTAACAGCTTTACCATTCAACATAGGTTTAAAGGTGTGATGAAATGTGTTTATACACCATCAAGATAATCAAAAATCTTTTAGAAAATTTGTACAATGGTAAATAATTGTGAGTTAAGGACTAACCAGCATAACAGTTAGTCTTATGGCACTGGATGCATGCTCCTACACCCCTCTGCTTGCAGATGTAGCATGTGAGTTTCCAACGAGCAGGTGGGATTGTTTCTATGCTATCTATAGGTTCAAGAAATACCTGAAAAAAAATAACCAATGTCAATCCATTCAATTCATAGTACAATACAATGAGCTCCATTACTTCTTTAGAGTATATAATTTTGGCTCATAAAATGTAATGAATTAAATCTGAAAAATTACTTAATGCCTTTATGAGCATGACAACTTTAGGAAGACTTTTAAGAGAATACACTGAAAGTTATACTTAAAATATTATATACGTTTATACATATGTCTATAATAATATAATAATATGTACTTAAAAAAAGTTTTCATCAGGAGGCTTGAAATGGAAAACTTTCCATAATTTGTGATAAATATTCTGCCATATTCTAAGAAATGCTGTCTGAACTCATTGAGAAATAAATTTCAAGGTACTTTAAAAGACCCCATGAAGAAATCAAGCCATAAAGTCAAGGTGTATCAGTAAATATTGTTAATTAGGCACTGCAGTGTGGTAAACTGAGGTGTTGGACAACATTACACCTCATTAAATAAAGAAGTCAGGGAAAAGAAAGAAATAGGATTGGTCCAGTGAAGTATGAGGCAGTCAAGAAACAATTGACTAAATCAGGTGTCCTCGGATTCTATGCCTCCCACTTTTTCTTAGCATACTTATAAATATCCTTACTGATAAAATACTTACAGTATTGGCAAAGCGAACTTCAGGTATCCACAAAGCGCATACAACATGCGCCCAATGACCTTGATCAGTCTGCTTGAAGGCTCCTCCATTATTAGGACAAAGTACACAGTCTACAGCACGAGAGGGGGACTGTAAACAACGTCGGCACCACCACTGTCCTTCTGGAATGTACGGCACTCCATAGCAATCCTGTATTTGATAACAAAAGATGTTGTTTGCTGTGATAAATTTGCAAATTTTATGTATTTAATAGCAAATTACTTGTTTAGTAATATATTTTTAATTCATCAAAAAGTAGTAACTAGGAAAATTGAGGTTTTGATCTATATGTTACATTGAATACACTACATTATTAACCCTAGAAAAAGTGAGCT
This sequence comes from Pachydiplax longipennis, assembly GCA_036926295.1. NCBI lineage: Eukaryota > Metazoa > Arthropoda > Insecta > Odonata > Libellulidae > Pachydiplax > Pachydiplax longipennis. The sequence goes on from JAVFKF010000012.1 coordinate 34,772,160, forward strand.
AAATCTTATCTGTCATAAGATGAAGGGGAGTTTTCTGGCAAATTTTATCATTAGAATCATTAGAAGTTTCTATGCTCATTTAATTAATGTATAAAAAGAACTGATTTACATTAAAGAGAATATACCAAAGGTATACTGATTAACATATGATATTACAATTACATCTTTCTATGACTTTACCATATTTTTATGAACCTCTTTACTGTAATTTTCATTATTTCCCATCCTCTCTTTTGGAAACATATCAAGATCATAATCTCGTTTTGGGTGCTCATATAAATCTTCTTTTCTGGGATCTATGAATATAAACCCCAGTCCCAAGTAAGGCTGAGGGATGGACTCAATGAACCCAAACAAGAGTTTTTCCTTTACAGCTAAAAGATTAGTGCATATTTAAAAAATAATACCTAATCTCTTGTAAAATAATGAAAAATTATGTTTTTAGAATATTTTACTTTTGCAAATTTTTGGATTTGTGAAAAAACGATGTGAATGGGTTCAAGGACCACCACCATTCATATACCTAGGGTATCAGGAATACCATTTATTTTTTCTATATTCAGTTTCTACCATGACTGATATTTATAAACATTTTAAATAGGATGAATAATTTAATTATCATAGCCAAACAATTCGGTTATAATCATGTTTTGTCATGCAAATTTTTCATAGGCTGTTTTATAACGAAAAATTCTTTATCTTAACGTAATTCGATATTTATTTCCAATGAAATAAAGATGTAATGAACATTTTAAGAATATATAATATAGTATTTACAAAATAAACCCACCTGATGTACAGCGAGATTGCACATATCACAGAATAGGATGACATTACTGTTCTGGCATTCTCCATCCATACAAATGCAACATACTGCATCATCATCTATCACTGTAGATCCATCCTTCCCATTTGTCTGCATCTGGAAAAAAGGAGTCATATCCTGCGACACAACATGATTGCATCGACTTTCAAATAAACGACAATATGAAAGAGAAAATCAATGCAAACACAAAACAGAGAGAAAGAAAATGTCATTTGACTAACAAAAAGGGTCTGTTAGCAAAATAAAGCAAATATTTCCACAGGTCAACATCATCATAAAAAACTGCCAAGATATTAACAACATTTTAGAGCAAGACTTCCATAGCATTTAAAGCCATCTAAAATAATACCTGCCATATTTGATTTAAACCATAAAGCAGAAAATTTATAATTGCTTCAAACTTTTTTGATTATTAGAGGTTCAATATTTTGAATGTGATAGAGTTACTTCATCAGCAGTGATATTTAAGCTGTTTACTTTATATTTAAAAACAATGAATTATAAAAGGGGAAAATTGACATAAACTACATTTTAGAGAAGGGCATGAAGAATTCTGAATGGACAAGAAGAGTGAGATATTGAGTTAGTATTCAATTCCACAAGCAATATGCACTTCATAATTCAAAGAGTTAATCTGTTTATGTTACTCTATTATGTAAAATCTTTCCCCTTTGTGACAGCCAAATGTCAGGTAATGTTATTTCATTATTCCCATTATCATTCCAATTTGTAAAGAACTTGGTAATTTGGTTGTGGTAAGCTCTAGAAATAACTAATGTAAAAACAAATTTTTAAGGTATGCATCCATGGCAGAGAGAATCTACAGGTCCTCATCCTTAACCTGTTGTAGGCAGGCAATTGCATCCAAGCATAGAAAAGAACAAAGAATTTCCAATCCCCAAATCTTCCCATTCCACTCCTTTGCTTCGCTATTCAAATCTATTGCCCCCAATCTGCTTTTATTAAATCCTGTATACCCCTCCCAGCTTATTTTTAGTACTAGAAGTCCTAGTTACCCATTGCAATGTCAGGCTATACGTCACCAAACTTGCCTCAATCTTAGTATCACACTAATAATAAATGTTGTACTTCTTATTAAAGTTGATATCTTTCAGCCAACCTAAGAGTAATTGTCGCAAGATAACCTAGGATGGAATACTTTTTGATGCAGAAGCCAATTACTTCTCCTATCCACATATAATTTTACTAAATGATATCTCAACTAGTAAATCAGTAAGCTTCATATTTGAATTCAGTAAGCTCACAGTGCATAATAGTTCTGAATAAAACTGAAACTCTAAAACCATCAAAGAATATCCACATCTCCATTTCATCCTAATGCTCCACTGCAAGACTTACCACTTCAAAATAAGACTCCTTCTCAAATCGATCCATCAGAAGCTCAAAGGTCTCCATGGAAACTGGAGGAAGTGAGTTTGATTCTCGCTGCCCATTGATTATGTTCAACCAAGCAACATCCTCTTCATCCATGTCATATTCAACCTCAGCATCCAGCTCATCTGGCGAACGTTCGATAAACCTATCGGGAAAATAAATCACAAATAATTCTTAGGAATACACACAGTTTGTACTGTAGTCATAACTGGGGTGACCAGAGAATATAAGCACCCAGGAAAGGATAAATTTATATATATATTAAGTGGATGCATCAAGGGATGCACATAAAAGTGTAGAGGTTAGGTGAAGAGGAAAGTGGAAAAAGTAAGTGGGGAAAGCTCACAGCCACCAGCCAACTGAGCTTGTAAGGATTTAATAGCGTTATAAAATCCACTGATCGGGCCTCAACTTTGTGGCAGGTCTCCATTATAAAGAAAAATAACGAAAAGGCACTTATACATTTACGATGATGCTTTCATTACGCTAACATGGTTACGACCATTTAGTTCATCACCAAGTGACAAAATATCTTTTGTACACCAGGTGACAAGATATATTAGGTGGAAGTAAAGGCAACAGTGTGACTATGGGAAGGTTGGGTTGGGAGAGGGGTTAGAGTGTGGACAACTTTAAACAGCATGCCAACTGTAAATGCACCCATGTCTACTCAGCCACCTATTTCTGCATTCTATGGAGGAATAGGGAAACGGTCAAGCACATCATTAGAAGGCGATCACTGTTTGTTTGTATACTCCAGTGTAACTCTGGAAAATTCAGAAATATTTCATTCTTGTACTTTCAAATCAGAACATGAATGACATACAATCTACAGATATTACTGTAGGGGTAAGATATTCCTAGAACTCCTACTGGATGATGGGGGAGAGAAGAGATAAAAATTACAATGTCCAAAATAACCAAGATTAGTGTAAAATTCAGAATTTTCAGGATCTCTAAGCTGATTGGCAACCATCCTAAAGACATTTGGACTCATGGTGTTCCAGAAAATCCTCCCGCAGGGATCTTAGAAGGCCATATATACGGGAAGCTAACTCAGCAAGTCTTCCTGTCTATGATCTTTCAGCCAATACTACAGTTTCAAGACACAGGATTAGTGTTATGTTTAATAATTTTAGTATAATACACTTTAAGCATATTAATAATATAATTTTAAAATAACATATCCTGATAATTTTTTATAACTTTCTACTGTTTGTTATTTTGTACTGTTATGATTAATAATATGGATTCAAAATGATACACATAACAAGGTAAGAAAATATAACAATACTCAAAACTTAAAATTGATAATGACAAGCATAGTATGGATAACAAAATTACCTTATATAAGAATTGGGTTTCTCAGGTGCATCAGGGATATCATAGTTTTCTATACAGCGGAAGCTGGGCTCAGGTAACTTCCCCCCTCTGTCATCTCCAACAGAAGATAATTTAGATGCTCCCACCATGATGGACGATATGCTACCTATTGATGTCATAGACTCCCTATTTGATCCCATGCATGGCATTTTTAAACTCGAGTCCATCCTCATACCATCTGTCATTCCAGCAGCAATGTATTTCTCATATTCATCCTGGAAGATGAATCAAAGCATTATTAGACATGACAAATAAAAATATTAATAGAGAGCTTCAGCATATTGTTCAATGTAGAAACAGAAACTGTTCGACTTTTCAGTGATGTGAAAACACTATAAATACATGCACAAGAACGTCAAACTAGAGTACCATTAACTTTCACGCATGCAAATTGAGGTTTACATAACATATCGCCTAACTGGCATAGCATAGTAGCCTAGATCTCATTCGGTGATCAGATAACTGACCGATAACTAAAATATCAGAAAATATACAGAATGGAGGTAGAGGATTTTGGGAATTTTACATCATTACTGGAGAAAGATTTTCACACATAAAACCAAAAGTCATACATCATATGAATTTCTTGCAAATCCGGAACTTTAAGGTGTGAGAGATCTTGAGAAATAATTGAATAATGAAGGATGGAAAATACATTCATTAGGATGGATGTCTATTTTCTGTAATTACCTGCTTCTTTCTTCACTAGGGAGATGGACAAATCAAATTTTCAGCAAATTACAGCTGTAGCAGCTCATCTAACATAAGTCTATATCTTGCTGTTTGCTTTGTGCATCAAAAATCCAATTCCATGACTTTTATTATAAATAAGATTCTCAGAAAAGGGCATCTGGATAGCCAAGTGGACAGTGTCTGACTTTGGCTAAAGCAGTCTTGAGTTTGATTCCTCATGGAAGCTAATATATAACATGACCTCCGATATTGAAGAGCTTTTAAGAATATTACTACAGTAATTTTCACAATTAAATATTTTTCAATGCACTAAGTGATATCTATTCCCTGATTTTTCACAATGTTATCCAATCAGCAGGGTAAGGCCATGGAATCAGCTACATATTCTAAGAGCTTGTAATAATTTGTTCTTCTATTGATTACAGTAACAAGAATATAGAAAGAAAAGAAATTGAAACTCAATTGTTAATTTAATAAGAGGTTCGAAAACTCTCCAGTGTCATATATGTTGTTGAGGCCAATTCCTTGAAAGGAGCAAGGAAGACCTTCTGGATGGTAGGTAATCCACAATATTCAGCAATTGGACTTTTTCAAGCCTCATATACAATACGAGAATATAGTCAAGTATAAATACATGTACATGTGAGTGTATACACACATATTTTAAAAGTGTGTACTGCAACAAACCTAAAGGTATATCAAAAGGAGTGGAGTCTAAGTTTCTCAATAAAGATGAATCTCAATCAAGATTTCCAGATTAGAATACCTCCTAAATTATCCTACAGAATATTTACATTTTAATTAGTTCTGAATGTCAAATAGAATCAAAGTTCTGTTTCAAAGAAAGACAAAAAGACACAGATTCAAATTGTCCTCACTCATGCTCTCACTTTGTCATACCAATGAAGAGATTGAGTCCATTTATGGGAGAAGATAAAGAAAGAGACTGTCACTTCCGAACAATTTCTTCAACACACCACCAACATAGCATCGGTAGAGAAGCAACACAAATGTGGGCAAGTATGAGATTGAAGAGGAAAATGAAAGACTTTACTGAATGCGCAAAAATACCCATCAAGAATGGATTCTTCAAGAAACATTCCAACAAGAAATGGTCATGGAGAGTCCCTTCAGTTTTTAAAATGAAATAAACTTTGCTCTTTTCTCTTCACGTAATACTCTGAAGGAGGTCTCAGTCTTAAATAATTTTTACAGTAGCAGCAAACATTTTTCCAGGCTTGTTGAATAGAAGTAAAGAATACCAAGTTGCTATTCTTTACTTCTGTTACTTCTTTGGTTTAAGGAACACGCCTCCTCGTGCTAATCCACCTTTTCCCTATCCACTGATAATAGAAAGTATTGAGTAAAATGTAGGTTTTAGCTTAAAGGAAGTTAACTTTCTCTCTTTTAGATTGGAACAGAAAAAAGTAGGTAAGAGTAAAGACACTTGATATTACAGCAGAACAAAGAGGTATTTCAACAAATCCTCCTCTTGAAGACAAAGTGAAAAGCTGGCACAAATAATAGTTGCAAGTGCAAAAAGAGTCATATGTTTCTTCAAGCAAATATCACCCAAGAAAACTCTGTCACAGAACCTAAGACCAACTGACACAAAGGACATAGATGAAAACTCAAAATGATTGTAATATGTGTGTTTTCTAAATTGTTTAATATCTAGATAATAGAAATGATGCCAATTAAAAGAAACTATAAGAGATTGCTTTGAGAATAAGTCAAGCTTGAAACCTAAGTAGAAGCTCACAAGCAGATCTGAGTGATGAAACGGTCAAGTAACTACCACGAAAACAATTGTACATCTTCTAGTATAATATATTATGTGATCTACAATTGTTTCTAAGGTCTTTTGCAATATAGTAAGGCTAGAATTCATCAGGTTCACTAATGATCATACTATATTTATTATATAATCGCAAAAATGACCATCAAATTATGAGAAATAAGCTTGTACCCTGTGGTATCAATGGTAATTCTTCGTATCGAATCATATCCTCCCTAAATTATAGACATCAATTTGTTAGTAATAACTGCCTTACCCATAGTTGTAAAACTGTCCACAATTTTAAAAAAAGATTAATGTTGGCATTCCACAAGGATTTACTCTTGGTCCTTTACTTTTCACCTTATTCATGAATGACATTCCTACATAATTAGATAGTAGCCATCCATTACTGAATGCAAATAACTCAACTTGTTTGATTATAGCTAATAACTTGGTCGAAAATACAATTATCCTTTACCCAAATTCATGAATGGTGGAATAACAACAATCTTGTTTGCAAATATAAGACTGGAATGTTGTATAACTTGAATATTGTATGAATATAATGATACATTCCAAGCCATGTATCATGGCCTCAATGAACCAACAAATCATTAATAAGTGAAATGAAGGTAAAAGGACAAAATGTATAAACATGATAAGATCCCAGATAGCTAACAACATGTTCATCTTCAGTGAAAAAGGTCCCAGGTTTGATACCCACTGAGGGGGCTTATATGTACATAGTGACCTTAGCTGTCTAAGCATTTAAAAAAATTATACTACTACCTAAGCATCACAGTTTTTTTACTTGATTCATAGTTGAAATCAATAAGGTAATGTCAAATCTAAGTATGTTTTCACCTTTGTCACAATATATTACTGTACTAATTTGAGAGGTGAGGCTTAAGAAAGGTCTTCCTCAATCTGCTAATTATAGCAATGAGATCATTTCTTCACATGAATTTCATAGTCATGATTAGTCCCAGAGGTATCTATTATTTGAGTCATACTGATAAAATGGAATTTTAACTTGCCTATTCCAACTTACAAATAAAGCGAGTAAGCATAACTTTAGATTATGTAACTGGATACTAATTAACACTGATACACTACAAAACATCAACGAAATCCTCAAACATCATATCTGTGATTTATCAAAGTCTTCATAGAAAGTTATTAAGAGGCATGATCTACAAATAAAATCACACGAACACTTCCATAATAAATATCTGTATAACTGAATAACAACAGAGGGCCCAAGATAGAGGATCATGGCATATTCGTTCAGATTTATAATGTGTGGACATTTAAAGAATCATAATGACGATGACAGCCAAAAAGACTTTCTGGCTTTCCATCGTATGTGGTGCTAAAGAAGCTCAAGGAATGTTATTCTAAATGATGAAATTGTTCAACTCTTTTCTACAAGGGAACATAGAATACGCGCAAATATAATGAAAACTTACGAAACAACTTTTGATAAAATACAAACACATACCTTTGACATGATCTCTAGAGTATCACAGATGTTTATTCTCTGGACTCTTCCTCCAACATCTATTTCAACCATCTTCTGCGCCTCAGCGTAAGTGAGACCTTCGCGAGCCGGTGGTTCTGAAGATTCATTTGGTGCAGGGAATTTAGGCCGGTGAGCACCATCTGACCGGTGAGATTTACTTTTCTTCCTTGCAGGAGCTGGAATTAGTCCAAAAGTTACATAAAATGCTCAAAACCACTACGAACCTACAAATTTTTACCAAATTTTAAGCCAGGAATCGCTACCGGCCACCTAAGGAGTAACATTGGAGTGAGGAAGTTACCTGGATTAGAAGGAGAGGTGGATTGTTCTCCTTCATGATTATGATTATTTAGGTGGTACTGAAGACCACAAACACTTTTATATACTTTGTCACAAGCTTTTATTGGGCAATCGTAAGGTGGCTTGCATTGCCTCAGCTTCTTACAAAATTCGTAAATATCAAAATCCAATCCCATTGCTTTTCTCACATACTCTTAACTAGTATGTGTTACACTTTAAATAACCAACAAAATTACAAAATAAAGAACTAAGGAAAAATATTAAAATAAAATAAAAATCTTCTTTCACTTACACATTCTTTAAAATACGAGGATACCAGTAATAGTCCAAGACACCACAGCAAACATTGATATTATGCTAAGTCAAAACAAAAATAAAAAACTGATTTACGCGGCAAACCAATATTAAGCGTAGACATCTCTTTAGCAATGGCGTGGAACGGCAATTTCTAACAACTTTGCATAGATGGAAAGGTAGCTACACAACAATAACTTCCCCTTAATGACACTTTCAAGTTATTGTTTCAGTGCAATTCGAGAGAGCTCACTCTACCGCTCCCTACAAAATGCGACATCGTAACGTAAGGTTGACAAACGACTTTCGATATACAAGTATGAGAACGCGTTTGATTACATTTGTAGCGTGTTTTGTACGGTTAGGCGTGTGAAAGTCATTGATTCTCTAAGGTAGATTTTCAATTGAGAAACGGACGTGATAATGTTATCCCGCTGGTATTTTAGTGTTCTTAGAATGGGAAGAAATTACTCGCAACTCTTAAGTAAAAGAACAATGTCGTTGGATATTTCCCAAAGTGATAAATCAGCTCAGTTTGATTCTCAGTTCTCAGAAAATTATTTAAATGAAGCATCGATCTACATTCATTGGCCATACTGCAGTAAACGTTGTTATTTCTGCAACTTTAACAAGTATATAGAAAAGAATGTTAATCATGACATGATGAGGAATTGCTTGGTGATGGAAACAGAATATTTACTGAAGGAATCGGGAATTACAAACGTCATCTCTGTGTTTTTTGGGGGAGGTACTCCAAATTTAGCTGAACCAGAAACCATTCAAGTAAGATAGCTTCAGTTTATGTATTATCTTTTTGTTATACCATTATTCAGCTTTCTTCAACTTAATTTAGGCTATACTCCGTACCATACGCAACCACGCGAATTTACCCAACGGAATTGAAATAGCTATGGAAGTCAATCCATTCAAGATAAGTCCCTATCGGCTTGAGGATTATAAAAACGCCGGCATAAACAGAGTTTCAGTTGGCGTTCAAGTAAGAAATACAAAATACGGTAACCGTAGAGAAATCTATTTGCTTAATGGTCTGATATTCTCTTTCGTATTTAAGTAGGCTCTCAATGATCGAAGTCTACAGGAACTGGGAAGGGATCATTCTGTTGAAGATGCGCTGAGGACCTTAAGAGAAGCCTTAATTTTATTTCCCAATCGTACTTCCGCTGATATTCTATTTGGCTTACCAAACCAATCTCTGGAATGTTGGGATAAAACACTTGATACCTTAATTCCATTATTAGATGACCACATATCCGTTTATCAGTTAACTTTAGAGAGAGGAACGAAGCTGTTCAAAATGTACGAACAAGGTCAAATATCTTTCCCTGATGAGAATGTCATTGCTGATATGTTCGATCTTGCTGCTCACAAACTTCAGTGCGCCGGCTTTCATCAGTATGAAATTTCAAATTTCTCTCGAGGTCCAGATGCATGTTCAATTCACAACAAAGCATACTGGCTTGGAAAACAGTATATCGGAATCGGTCCTGGAGCCCATAGCAGATTGGTTCCAAAAACATCAAATCAGGTGAATATTTTAAAGTGCAAAGAAAAACAGCATCTTCCTGAGATATTTGAATTAGAGTCGTATTTATTTTATGAGTTATCTTATCCTTAAGTAGTCGAACTTCTAAACAGTAACTATCCCTTCCTCTACTTCTTGGGACATTCTGCTGATATATTCACATCTGTTCATTAATTCATTGTATTATCTTTTGAATTTTTTTTCGGCTCCGGAAATTGTAATGCCTATTTTGATTTTATAATGTCCATCTTAGTAGTATTAGTGCTGATATCGATGTTCTTCAGTAAGAGTAGTAATATAAAGAAGAATTTAGAAATAAAGATATCTTGGAAATGAGCTAGTCGCTGATTCAACTTCTTCCTTAATAGCCTAGAGGAATGAGAGAGGCAAGGATTCAGACTCTAGAACCTATACCTTGGATGAAGGAAGTTCAAGCTGTGGGACATGGAACACGTTTGAAGAGAAAACAAACGAAAAGGTATTGATGAGAAATAGGTACAAAACTATCTGTGTTGAGGAGTTCAGTCAGATTACTGAAAAATATCTATATCATTCAAATAATAGGGCATTAAAAATGACCTTCATCAATACATTTTTCTTATCTAACATTAGATCCATGATAAAAGAAGTAAAAGACAATTATCTATCCTCGAGTGTGCATTATATTGATCAAACAATATTCTGAATACCAGAACAAATCTCTTTTATAAACTGTTGAGATGGGTAAATTTTTTTGTCTAGATCCCAGATTTTTCTGAGAAATGGAATGAAAATACTTGGATGCATTCTGCACCAGGGATGCTGCATGAGAATCTCTGATTGAAACATCCAAGTAGACTTCCTTATGTATACAATTTCCTATCAATTGCCCTGCAAATAGACAGGTTCTTGGTATGGTAGCTCTATTTGTTAAATTACAGGCCCAGCATGTTGGAGATATAGGTTAGAGTCCCAGCTACATGATTGTTTTCAATGTTAGAAAGTACTTACTCAGATCTTTGCTGCTCAGAAGTACCCTCTCAAATTTGCAATTGTAACAGAATTTTCTGTTGCAGCTTCAGTGAAATATTATGCTTTAGATAATTTTAAGAAGTTGATGCATTAATACTTTCAGAGAAGTCCTTGAAGAGGTCCTAAGCACTGGTCTTCGTACTGCTGAAGGTGTGACCAACAAAACCTGGATGGATCTTTGTCCTCAAGGTTTAGCTCCTTTTTGTAAACATTTTTCTGAATCACCAACTACTAAGTGGCTGTTTGAGAGTGGATATCTAATCACAAATTTTGAATGCATCAGTGCCACATGGAAAGGTTGGAAAGTTTTGGATCACATACTCCCTTATTTGCTCATTGAACTTAATCAAGTACTTACGGGTAAGGATATATAATTTTATGAATTTTGAACCTATGACATTTTACCAATGTTTGATTAATATCAATTACAATGAAATTTACTGTGTTTGTAATTAGATATGACCTTAGCATGTTCACTGCCAGTCAGTATTTTGGTTCTGCACCCTAGGTACAGTTTTTTGTTGTGAGGGATTGGGTTCTCCCATCCACAGAGTATTTAAATGTCATCTCAGGCTCATGGTCAGCATGGCTAGTAAGATTGCCATCTATTTTGACCCTTGTGTATGGCATTCATCATTTTTTAACAGTACTCTAGACCTCATCTCTAAAAAGAAAACTTACAAGGTCTCCCCAACAAGATACCTGAATCTTCTGTCTAAATAGATTAAGGTTAGAGCAACCAATTTGGAATTGGAAGATCTGGATTCCAGTTTTTATCCTGTCAGACGCTTTTCATTTCATTTCTCCGTGAAAAGTTTTTCTTAATTAGCTATTCCGGGGAACATTCTCTGTTAAGTGCTACTCCTGCATAATATGGTGGCACGAAAAATACTAGTGGATCTTATGCAAGAGATCTGCAGCTTGTACGCCAAAGAGGGAATTATCAGGAAAGATCTTGTTCCTGGCATATATTATGCAGGAAGAGTTCCAGGATTTCAAGCTGGATTAGGTCATCTGTCATTGTCACCATTATGGTCTCTTCTATGGAAGTCATCTTCCAGACAAAATTTCAATGCTTTACATATCTGGCTTTATATCCAAGTATAGTCCAAGTAGGCCCTTCCTTGCAATGAATCGACCAGACTATACTTGAAGTATATGAAGCTCAATGGAAAGCATTTTGGAAACATTGAAATGCACTCTGTCCTGAAGATGGTCTCTGTGGAAGAGGTTGTTGGTGATAATGTTTACTGTAACATATAACCTCCCCTGGCTGAAAACCCAAGAACTCTGCCAGCATTCAAATTTCTTGGGAATAGTGGATGTTTAGAAAATTGGTTAAGTAGCATTTGCAGAAGTATAGGTTTGCTGGCCTAGAAATGGCATACAAAATTACCAATTTGTTCCTAGAATTGATCACACCACCTTTCAACTTACCCAAATAATCCACATTGCAAATCAGAAGCTATTCATTCACCAATTTTTTTCATTATTAATTGGCCAACAAAGGGGTGGGTGCATTTCTGCTATAGTAGCAGAACATCATTGGTATCTATCAGAAATCAGCTTGCCATGTCATCACCCCATTGCATTTTATTCTTGTGACCATGTTTCTGTCTAAACACTTCCATTTCCTAACTAAAGGGTAGGCTAAAAAATAGACTGATTGTATAAACTTGCATTCTCCCACTTTATATCTTATCAAGACTACCAAAACCAATCAAACTTCAGAGGATGTGTTAATGGTATTAAATAATTTATTGATATTTTGTTTGTTGGTGCAGCAGTGAAATTTGCTAAGGATATATTTCCAATGAAGCAAAAGCTTTAAAAATAAAATGTCAACCTGTGTGGATCTTGCCATAGAGACTCCGTTAGAGTAGAGAAGTCCCTTGGTGCTAATCCCAAAGATTGGAAAATTCTGGTCAAAAAGATTGTTGTTTCTTTTATACATTAGTAAATTCTCATCAGTTTTATGATGAGCTATAGTACCTGATGTTACTGTGGATGAAATAAAGTTATTTTTTAACATTTTCTCTGTTTTATTTTTTAAACCCTATTCCAGAAGTAATCCTTGAATGTCTATCAATGTTATACACACTTGAGTTTTAATGTTAATAGTCAAATATCCTATGTTAATAATAAAGGCTTACATTGAAAAATAATGCATAAATTTTTCATTACTAAGATACTTCGGTAATAGGGTATTACTTTATTTCAAATAAAATATTTTTGTGATTTGCCTAATTAACCCTGTATTCTTACAGGAAGGTAGTACATACATTTGGTCATCTAGGTCAAAATTTTCAAAGATACAAAATACTTTTATTTTACCAAAGTATCTGCAGTTTCAAAGAAAAAACATTTGATGTTAAAAGTATTATTATTATTCAACCCTTTATTAAGAGAGATCAGGATGATTACTGGTGAAGTCTCTGGAGTCCTCAATATATTACTTACCAAATTAGCCCAATATCCTTCCAGACCTCAGTTGGTGCCTTTCCCCTAAACCTCATGTGATATACTTACCAGAAAAACTATAAATTGAAATTGGAAGACAGAAATACAATCAGAAAGGAAAGAATAATATTTGATATAACCAAAACCTGTGACATAGAAGTCTCCATGGATATAAGAATATTAAACACCCATGTAATCAGAGGGATTTGTTTTATGTAATTTTTTTGTTCATTGATTTACTTTTTATGCAAAAGCATTCTTTTTCATCACATCTTATTTCACAGTTTGTTATTGAATAGGAATACTCTGTAACTGCAAGTCAAAAAAGTTTTTCTTAGTCTCTTACTTACTCTTTTTTCAACATTTCAAGGAGAAAATAAAGTTCTAGAGATGGTAGGAGAGGAGAGTTTTAAAATAAGGAAATAGAATGGAGAATTAGTTGTGCTAGATACTGACTGAAGATGGGAGAGAAGTGGACATCAGTTGAAGAATTATGTAAAGCAGTGCTCTCCAATCCTTGGTCTGTGGACCACTGATTGTGTTTGAGAATTACAGAGTGGTCTGTGAAGAAATTCAGCCATAATTTGAAATATTTAGGCTAATTTTTTATATAATTATTCTGTCCTTTTTATATTCTGAATCCTCTTCATGTTACCAAAATTTGGCAGACAAGCAACATTGTTCCAAATACAACATAGTAGCATAATTAGCTCATTTTTAGCTATAAAATCATATTAGTATTCTTCAAGATTCAAAACAGTGGGTTCAGCAATTCCTAGTCTGATTGGTTAGTAACCACCAATAAATATAAAATGTGGAGTTAGCTATCATCTCATCATCATATCTAGCTTCTATGAATCACTCCTAGAAGTCTCTAATGTTGGTCTTAATAAGTTCTTTTGGCATCTAGAAGATGCTAGCTCAACTAATGACTAATGGAGTGTTTTTTCCACTAATTCTATCCTGATAACACCCAATTGCTTCATAAGCTATAAATTGAGACTATCAATTTTGAAACAAGGGAATAAAAACCATTTTTTACACGTACAATAAATCAACTTGGTAAATTTCATGTGCATATATTAGACACTAATTGAAAATGTAACCATCATTGACAAACTGGCTGTACTTAATTAAATTTTACATGGAAAATTAGCAAGTACCCTTGTTTCCGTTCAAACATCTCTTGTATAGTTCATACTCTCCAATCAAAAGCAGTATTCCCTTTCATTTTTTATTAATAAAATTTACATACAATCAGATTCAAATAAAACATTTCTTAAAATAAACAAGAAGTTGCTACCTTGTAGTCATTGCTATGAGGGCCATTGATCGCCGATAAGGGAACAGAGGGCTAAGGTAAATTAAGCAATTTTAAGGAATCACATTACGGTTACAATCAATTCCAACAACCACTCTACATACACACCCCGAAGTTACTGCCCCCAGTAGTTAGTCTCTTCCACTTTGACTTCACCTTCTGACCCGTGATTATCCTTCTCATTTGTCACTACTCTCAGAGTTAATATCTATTACTCATCCTCTCCCAGTGGGTCCATCTCTAAATCAGCAGTTCTTAACCAAAGAAGCAGGTGAAACCTGACCATCAATCAGATGCAAAGGTCTACAATCTCTACCTGAGAACTGTAGTCAGCATTCACTCCAAGCCACCCACTTACAGAAGTTAGATTTTGATATAAAGGCAGTGTGCAAATCAACGGGGGGGGGGGGGGGAGAATTCACTGGCTCGTAAATGTTTCCCTGGCTGATAAAAGCAATATTTTCTCCTGGCAAGAAAACTGTTTCCCCCCTCTCTTACTTCTAGCAACTACTGGTTACTTGTACAGTGTACATCCAGGGTTGCAGTTCCATACAACATTTCCATACAACAAATGTTTCATGGCTTCAATTAAAGTTTAACAACACAAAAGTTTTCAAAATGGATTGAAAAACAAAAATGTTATTCAGTATTCTTGAAAATACCACAAAGTACCAAAGATATTTTTAAAAATAGTAGTCAATTGATTTTTAAATTTTTTTACCATAGACCATCAAATTAGTTATTTGGAAAGGTATAAAAAATTTAAAATTGGAATGTTTTTTATATTAAAAGATTTTCAGCAAAGGGGGTGAATCCTCATAAATTGCAGTCTTTTGCATGGCCTTTCATTATCATAACTGAGGAAATGTTATTTATTTTGATGTAAGTGCGCAAAGCAGATTGGCCGAATATTTCCCCCCCCCCCTGAATAAGAAGCTTGATTTGCATTCTGTATAAAGGATAGTGACAAGCTGTAAAATAGCTCCATCTAGTCACTTGATATGCTAAAAGGAAAGGTAAATCATTTAATAAAATTCAACACATTGACATATGTATGGCTGAAGATTATATATTTTGAGATCAATTTCAATCAAGAAAATATAAAAACAGAGCAAATGTGATACAATCCGAAGCAAATCAGCTTTACAATGGTTCAGTGAATATAAAAGATATGGTGACATCACTATCAAGTTATACATAAAAACTGATACATATTCCTTGATAAACAATAACTCATTTCATTAATAAAATTCATCCCTATTCAAACATTTTTATTCTTATACACATGTTAAAAATGGTGATCACTAATTGAAAGTGTAATTTGCTGTAGATGATAAAATTTTTAGCACAGTGCCTGTGAAGGCATACTCACTGTATAACAGCTGAATGAGGAACAGTTAAAAATAGAAATTTCTGAGCATTATGAGTGACAAACCTGATTAGGGTTGACTATGTCATTGTGTGTAAGCATTTGATTACTTAATTGTACAGAATATTAGTGTAAGTATATGTATACATGTGGGTGTACATATATTTATACACGCTTTATACGCCCCTCATTTTCAACCAACAAGGCAGATATTTCTACCCTGAGAATAATCAGAATTGAGAAGTATGAGAGCAATAAATGCTCTTCTTTCGTTGTGATAATCTATTTGTCATAAAAATGTACAATCGCACTAAGTATCACATGGCTGCATCCTATGTGCAGTGATGAGACAGCTTTAGGACCGACTATGACAACTTTCCAATCAAAAGTTTAAACATAACAACCATTCTAACTTCAGTACTCAATGTGAATCATTTGCAATAATTATAACCATATGCATAATCCTGTATGCAATAGATCTGACTTCTGTACTTTTCTGTTAAAGTTACCATACAATCCTATAAAACAATCGGCTTAAGTGACCTAATCTACCATAATCTAAAGATGCATCACATGCTAAAATTATGAATTCTTTTATATTTTTAAAACTAAAGGTTGAATTAGCTTGATTTCATGGCACGTTTTCCATTATGGTCACCATAGCACTATCAGTGTCCATCATAATATCATAACTTTCTTAAGTAATCCATCAATGCCCACTGTCTTCTTTTGAGAACACTCTGATTCATTAATCAAATTATTGTTATCGTACCAGCATTTCTTTATGCTATCTAATGAAAAGAAGATGCTAAAATATATGACTTACAGATGCTGCATAGGGTGCAAGTGAGAAAACAATAACTTAATTAATGACTTACAATATAAATGTCCTCCAAAGATTAGGCAGTGATGCATTAAAGAAATATTAATTATGTTTCTATTTTTGTAGAACCTCTTGCAATTATTTATTGCTATAGATTCCACAAAATATTACAAAGCATAGAAGATTTAAAATTATACAAACTTAAATTATGTTAAATGGTCACATTTTTGTGAATGTATCGGCAAACATCTTAAAAAAGATCAAACGTAAAGGAAGCTACAGCTTTCTACCATTTTAATCCTCATATATATTCAAATACATGAGGATAAAAATGGTCTTTTCACTTCACTTAATGATTACCTCAGCTCACCATGATGCACATGCTGCTCAAGATAGTGGCCACAAGAGTGATGACGTCTTCCTACTGATATCATGTCTTAAATTTTTATACTGTATAACATGTTACATTTGTACACAGTTCATGTACCCAATATTTGCTACTACTCCCCAGGGTTTCTGCAAGATTGTTTGAACCCTGCAAGGATATACCTAGTCTACTGTGACCCCAAAATACTTGAGAGGTTAGAAAGTATCCAGTTACCCAGAAATAACTTACAATGTTATCAATTAAGGATTGTAGTCTCTGAGCAGCCCACTGCCAGGTGGATGAGCACTAGACATGAAGATAGAACCACCAAATTGTAGTTGAAGCATCTGCTTTCTGAGTAGTATGGTGAGCCGAGGTAATAAGCAATCAAAACTACATTCTCCTAAATTACGATCAATACAATGAATTTCCTGTAACAGAGGGGAATGGTTCATAGGAAATGAGATTTGTAGGATGGTATAACCTACAGTGACTTCAACAGAAAAGTACCCTGTATTCCAAGAGATTCTCTTCAAAAACATGTGATGCAAAAGATTGAAAACAGTGGTCATGAAAGATCTACTGCACGTTCACTTTTACCATAAACAGCACTGCAAAAATGCTGCTCAAGAAATGTATTCTTTCCCTCTTTTTCATAATTAAATCCACAGCTCTACTCACTGTCGTAAGTAGCAATATCATAAATTCATTTGGAGAAGTATGAGAATGGACTCGCAGATCATCAGAACTCTCCCTCATAATAATGACTGAGATCGATGTATCTGCCTTAATTACTACCACTCACTTATAAAGCACCCCTTCACACACTAGACACTAAATCATTGGGTCAAATAGTTTTAAGGTTATAATAATACGACACACCATACAATCTCACACACTTTTGCACCTCTACAAATATGAGTATTCCAACATTTAATCACAGAATACGTTTGGATGTATAATTCTCAAATGGGCAATATACACATTACAAAAGTCCAAAATGTGGAATGTATAACAATAAGGCTTGTATATGAAATACCGGAAACAAGAAAGCTTCTGTTAACTTGCCAACATTCCTTAATCACACTCACCAATAAATAGAATTATTACTTCTCATTTAAAGTTTGATTTTAAAACTCGCCTTAATAAAACACAACAAAAGGAAATAACAAAAAGGCACATTTTATCATCCTTCAGGCAAATAATTCCAAAAATTCTATAAAATAAATTATATTTCTAAGAATATAAACCCTTTATAGCTGTCATCCTGTCACTTATTAGATGCAATATTTTTCAAATCATTTTGAAAGAAACGAGGAATTTTAAATGGAACATAGAATAAGCACATCAATCAAGAATATGAATTTGCACAACGTCATGAAATAAATAACGAAAATTGATATACATAAAATAGTTGCAACTGCATAAGAATCATGCAGAACACTAGCAGCTCTTTTCTAAGAGTAATTTTAAAATGTGATATTCAGTCTTATAGTATTAAATAAACCTTTATGCGCTAATAATTAATCTTTTTCTGGTAGAAGGCAATAAAGATAAATTATATACAAATGATAGACTAAGGATATTTGAAAATTAAAATGATATCTAGCGCTACATGTTAATTAAAAATAAAGGCATACTGACTAGATATGATGGCAAAGAGTGAACACGGAGTCCTTCAACAACATATTCTTTGCTGAATGGACATGATGCTGTTTAAGCTGCTCTGTTCTGGAGACTATCCAGTAAGAATCATTAAGATCCTAATTAAAGAGAGGGAGATGATAAAAGTCGTAACCTCTTTTGCCTTTCACAGCTAAATATATGTAAACAACATGGTACGCCCCAGGAATGAAACAAATGAAGCCAGCTATGAAGAATACAAATCCTTGTATTCCAGAAAGAGGTAAACACACTACAGCGACGCCGGTCACAAGAAGTCCTGTGAAGTAAAGGAGTATAGATAATTAACGAACTAACCCAATAAGACGTGAATGAGCATAGACATTAGAAGAAATTACCTATTCCTATTATGAGCAACACAAAAGCGGCGAGAACCATTTTCCAATTCTCACGAATTTTGGGATGATGCCAACAAGATTTGGAGGGATCAAAAATTCCTGTATAGTAGCTCCCATCTTGTATGAGAGAGTCACTATCTCTTGAAGCCGTCTTAGGAATAGAAAAGCAATTCAATAAAGTTCAAGAATTCATGATATTGAAACGATTTTAATGAAAAGATCAACTCACATCTTCGGGAAGCTTCATCTTCGCCGTACTTGTGATCGTACGGGAGCATTTATTAGGATCCTCAATTCGCACGACGACATTATCCTCCGCAAGTACATGTCTGTTTTTCGGTTTTAGCGGAGATCTCTCCGTTGTAGAGCCATAAACACGTATTGCGTCGTCATTTTCTTCTTCAAATGCATCATCAATAGAAAATCTATCTTTCTGGTTGCCTAACATACCAGCCATTTTTCGTTGGAAACTTTTTCTCCGACAACATTCGAAAGGGAAACTTTACAAAGAAAACAATAAAATAACTTCCTAACCATAACCTTCACTGCTCATGATCAGCATCCCATTTCGTATGTTTTATGTTATATAAACAACACGCCGTACACGCCTAGTACCTAAACCAACCAAGAAATCGACTCAAGTGTCACCTATAGGCGGAAAAGAAACCGGAGAACCGTGAGCCCGAGACATACCCATTTTTGAACAATCTGAACTTAATATAATTGCTGCGTACGTGGATCAACCGGATATTTATTGCATCGGTTTTTTAATATCTTGTAAATATTATATTTTAATGTTGATTAATACACTCCTATCTGTGTGAAAGATAAACTTACCCGAGAAGATTTACCGAGGAACGTGCTTTTAAAGAAAAAGTAAAGACTGCATTTACTATTTAAATATTCTGGGTCCGTCGATTACTTCCGAAAATCCTATGAAATGCGAAATAAATTCAAGGCTTTAACTGGAAGTAAGTATTTACCATAACAATCATGCCCAAGAGCGTGATATCAACAGTAGGATATTTCTGCTCATTTGTAGACGATATAAGAGAGCTTGATTAACTATAAACTGAAAAGTGTAATTATACTTATAAAGGTAATTAAATTTGATTGACAGAAAGTATTCATGTTAAAACTAAAGCATCTGATTTTACAACTCCTTGAGAAAGATCTTATAATCTTATTCGTAAAATACTTGATCATGGAGAGTATATAACTTTGTAGTTTTCACAATGGAAACTGTGTACACTCTTCTCCTTCATTACCTTCCAGATAGTCATGCGCCTAACTTTGTGGTAGGCGACTAATCAATGATTTTACTATGTACATTCTGCAACTTTTGAAAACAGCTACAAAACAAGACAAGGAAAATCATATCAGATCACTGGTCTTTATAAGTAAGTACGTCTAGCATTGGAGCCAAAAGCTCAACTAGAAAAAGCTAAATGTAAATTTCAAATAGTAATTAAATTTAAATATTTTCCACTTCATGATACAGCATATTTGATATTAACTCATTCAGTCATCATAACCTCAAATCTACAACCATTGGGTTATAGAAGAACTCTCTTAGATATTATGTTTTTATTGCTTATGTAACAACAAATTAACTCCAAAATTAATTAGCCAAATTAACTTTCATTTGGAACTTGTAACTCCGTGAACCATAATACATAATATACTTGATCATTAATATAGAGAAACAAACATCTTTATTTGAGTATCAGTAAATAAAATGACATCAGAGATAATTACGAATAATCAACTTGTAAAAAAATGTATCATTCAATATCTCAAGTGATAATTAAGCTGGTGTTTATATGATCACTATTTTGTTACTGGATTATTTACTATTATTTTGTATAACTTGGCATTTTTAATACAGAAAGTATAGTAAGGCACTGAGTAATCAACATTTTGGCAATATTAATTAAGCTTGATTTTCACTAATGTAAAATATTATGCAAAATAAGCAACTTGTATAACTTGAGCATATTGTATTTTTCTCTTAGTGATAACCAAATACTATATCATTGTCTGATTTTTAATGCCATTACTTTGTTAACTTGATGTATATTGTTATTCTTATAAAGTAGGAAATAAAGGAATCTTGCTAAGTTACTTTTCATTAAAAATGTTACTGCACTCCTTTGGCACATCAACGTGATTCACTCATCAACTTGTTTTCACTGCATAATTTGGTGAAAATTCTTATTGCTCCAACATTATCTATAAAAATATTAAGGACATCATTTAATAAATCATTTTCCATAAATTTATTAATTCTACCAAGTTTAACTTAAAGAATCATTTAAATTTTAAATGATTCTTTAAGATGATGATTTAAATGAATTTAAAAAGAATCATTTGATTATAAGATTGGTGTTATACTGATTTGACATAGAAAAGTTTAAGTCTATTCCAAACAAAATCTTTGATCAAGAAAAAAAGAAATTTATGTATGACATAATTTGCATGATCTGATCAATGTCATCTTTGCAACATGCATACAGCATCAAGCTCAACATAAAAGAATTCTTGTGCAAAGGGATTAAAGGCACAGTAAAATATATCTCAGTGCCTCTGAAAAATTGTTATTAAAAATATTTTGGATTCTTGTAATAAGTTTTTCAACCAAAGACATAAAAGTGTTTTCCATGATTTGTCTATATAAGAATTCGTACACAAAATATAGCAGTTTTTGTTAGTATTGCCTTGAATGTATTAAATTTCACAAACAATAGTGTTATATATAATATTCATTTCAATAATATTCAAGGAATGAAAAGGGCTGTGCATCTGCCTCTTAGACTTCAAACAATGTTTGGGTGATTGGAAAAAATTAATTAAGAGAATGGAGCGTGAGGGACTGTGCATTTAATTATTGAATAGTGTGAGCAAGGCAGGGAAGTTCTCTTTCTAATGCAATTTCTAATATTCTTGGTAGAAAAGATTGAGGAAAGATAGAAAGGGGAGGAGAAAAGTAGGGGTCAGATGAAAAGGTATTAATGTAGCAAACAATATGGTAGTGATACTGAGGATCTTGAGATGCTAAAAGGGTTAATGAACAAAATCTAGGTGGAATGTGTAAGACATGAAGCAAATAAGGAAAAACCAAGAACACGAGGGTAGGAGAAGAAGAAAATAGAATTACCTGTAGATGAAGGGTATTACGTTCAGAAGTCGGTGATGACCTGCCAACCATTGTGCCATTAGACCAAACTACAAAAACATGTTTCATACATTTGCCAGCAAATCAATAATCCAAGCTGTAACAGTAGAGAATTTGGAGAGATCACCAGAAAATCTAGTCTAAGCTCCAAATGCAATTCATAGTTTGCACATAGATCGTATACCTACTGTACAGGTACAGGTATATGTCACAGGTACCCTTCCCTGAAGGCATTTTATTTAAAATTTAATGTATAAATTAGAAAAATAAACTTGATTTCCTTTGGGCACCTCTCATGCATCAGTTCTTGAGTAGAAGAACTCATCAATCATATTCTTTCTTTCTTTCTTCCTCAGACACAGACAAATTGCAAATATTTCCTACTTAAATTACAAAGTTAAAGGATAAACTTGAAAACTGCTATGGATTCGGGTTTCACTAAAGTTAATAGGTTTAATGCAATCATGAGATATGTGATAGTGTAATTAATAAAATCATCAAAGGAAAAAGACATTTATCAACAAAAATTCAGCACTTTGAAAAAAATACAGGCAAAAACAGAGCATCAAGTACCATAACAAACTAATGGAAAAAATGCTATCAACATAAGATAACTTACTTAGAAATAAAGTTACACTTTACCAAAATATCTAATCAGCACTCTCCCTAACAAAGTTCTAGCAATACATTACAGTGGCTGTAAAACCATCAACTAAATCCCTTCTAGATAGTTCTACAATCACAATAAAAAATGTCTCCCAAAGGGTTAAAAAGTTGGAGATATCATTATTAGAAAGCCAGGTCAGGAATAATTCTATAACAACATAGATTAAGAATTTTTACCTAAGAATGTCAAAATAAGATTGTCACTATCCTCTATCAATGATTATTCTCAACATAAGGATAACTTATATCAAAGAATCTGTGAAATTTCCTACATCTCAAAATTTTGCAATAGACAACAGAACAGTTTGGCAATAGTAGCAATATATATGTACTGCCGTTATATCCCATTGGCTGGGAGAGTACTCTCATTTTACCACAACCATACTCACTGTTCGAACACCATTTCCATCCCTTTCTTTGACTTTCAATTTACATATTTACCATGCTCCAAACTGTTTATAATCTGGACAGCAAGAAGGGCAAAAGATTTTTACTAGTTGCAAAACTCTCTTATACCGGGAGATAGAATTCAATAATTACTGCGATCAGCAAAAGCTAGTCCCGACAATATCCAATAAAAATTATCCTAATCTCTCAATGAAAATAAAAATATAGAAAATAAGCTCGTTGATTAGGTTACAATCCGTCGAATCTGGATTGGATTCATGAATACATTAATACAGTTTAAAAGTTAAAACCATATTAAACTTAGGTACACTTGCAACTTGCCAATTTCGTAATCTACGTAATTCAAAAATGCTACCGTCCTACCGTGCTGCCACCAACCGCGCAATTCAGAAAGGACTTCTGAGACAAACGACTGCGTTGAACAGCGATAGGGTGGCGCGGAGTTGTGAAGTAAATTTGGGTTTGGCGCTGTTTTCATGAGCATGATTGTTAGGTTCAGCGAGTAGTGTAACTCATTTTCCTTTCTGTCTATTAAAACTGTAAAGCTTTTTCGAAATGTTATGTGATTAGAAAGGAAAGAGCAAGAGTTTTTTTAACAATGTATAAACGTAGCTTAGGAGCAAGGCGAAATGTGCGGGGAGTTCTTAGTTCCCAAAATTCCTCTATTGCTTTATCAAGAAATGTGGAAAAACCCAAAACTTCTACCTCGGCTAATGATGAAAACGATATATTTAATAAATTAGGTTTGTCGTCACATGAAGATACTTCCTCCTCAACCGATACATTCAAAGCTCCAGAGAATGGAAGCAAATCACAATCAAAAAAGAAGCCTGCGAATTATTTTGAAAAAGTAATTTGTTCATCTGGATTAATAAACGATGAGTCACAGGATGCGTTTCAATTATGTAAGTTTGTTGGAGTAACCTGATAAGTAATTAATTTTAATTGATTCATAGAGAAATCTTGTATTTCGTAACTTTTGTGGTTATTTATTGGATTCTAGTTCAGCTTTTTGGGCTTAAATTTACGCTATAGATCTATTAATTAATCTGAATTGCCAAGTGATCAATTTTGCGCAGACTTTCTTTGGTTAATACAAAATTGCATTAGCTATTTATAAGGCATAATGGAAAGTCACTGTACCTAATAATCCGCTTTTACTTTTTTAAATTGACATAATATCACGTGATAATGCTATCATTAGATTTGCCCTTCATTTTTGAGAGCTACTACCTATTCTTATATAAGCCATGTATAGGGGAGTAACTATTGCCTTTGAAACTTTTTATTTTTTTAATCTCACTTCTTAGCTAAGGACCAAGCGTTATTTGTGAAAGAATTGGAGTGTGAATTAAAAAGTCATTTAACTTACCCCAAGAATGTAGATGAATTCATAAGTGACTTTGAAAAGCATATATCTTCCTTAGGAAATCTCAGAAAGGCTTTAGCACAAACCAAGGTAAGATTTTGCTGTATACATTGTAATATGGCAAGGGTTCATGATATTAAACAATTTTCCATGTAAAACTTTTCAGACATCAAACACTTGTACAACAGCCAGGTCAATGCAACAGGATAGCCTTGTTCGTTTACTACTCCTGACTGCTGAATTGCAATCAAGGATATCAAAATTAATGCTAGAAAAGGTTGCAGAATTTGCATTTTCTTCTGTGTGAGTATCAAAGTCAATTATGCAGTATATTTTCTTAGCTGATAATTAACAATATTAGCGGTATTTATTTACTACATATACTTTATATTCTTCTTAACTTATAATTATATGTGACAACTTTGTTATCTATAATTTAAAGTATCAAAGGAAGGAATGTTAATATAATTTCATAAGTAATATTTCGTTTTTTAACCAGCTTTCATTTGCTTCTGATTCTTATGTATATGATATCTATGCTTGAAACTATTGATTATATGGAGTAAATTATAAAATAGAACTGTTTTGAATCACAGGGATGATATGTCAGATGATGAAAATGAAGTGACCTGGGTGAGACTCATTCTCAGTCAATTTCGATTGCTTGACTTTGTGGTGGATGGAAATGCTCTTGCTACTCAACTCATAGATATTATGCAGGTTGCTCCTGAATCAGTAAGTATTTAGATATGGAAACTGTATTATTTATAACATTTGTTAAAAAGAATTAGCTGAGGGATGAATTTGGCTAAGATCCAAAAAAGGATTCAGCTGTAAAGTTCGTAGTCCAAAAACTTAGCACTAACAAAGTTGCACAGAATTTAAATCTTGAAATAAAGTAAAACTTCTCCTACTGGGAATTAATTCATGGAGCACTAACACTCTGGAACTAAAGTGAAATTTAGTTAATCCAAATAATCACCATACAGTCATGGTTTTACATTTGAAAGCATCATCATTTGTATATTTAAAAATACCTAAACTCCTAGATAAGTTATTACAAATCTTATTAATTTATAAAGGCTGTGGTGCGACATCCCTTTTAGGGATAAGGCCTAGCCAGATGGCATTCACCATGGGTGATACTTGGTCAGCGCATTGACTCCCATGTCGCCTTATTAGGCTTTCCGTAACTGGAATAAATCATATATTGAGTACATAATGAACCTTATAATCAAAACTCTTGCATCATTTGATCTTATAGGTGGCCAGTCTATTTTTATTTCTTAAAATTTGACATGTGGATAAGAAAGGTTTGCCATCCCTGCAGAAAACAATCCAACCAAACAGAAATATATTACAGTAAAACCCATTTAAGATGCTTCTGTTTAATTATCCTGCTTAACATGTTCCCTTTCACACAAAACACATGGTAAAAATAACACTTTAGATACCATGCTTTGTGCACTTCTGCCAGCACTGACCCAGTTAGCAGCCCGAGAAGTTTACCTTCAACAAACTTTTCACCGGGAAAGCGTCAAACCATGCTTTGTGTTTAAGATGGAGGTTTTTCCTGTCCTCAGATACAATTGCAATTTAGCCTATCATTTGCCTCATTTGTTAGACCAATATTATTTTTAAATCATCAGTGTCATTCTCTCATTCTTTTTCTTATCTTTAGAATGGTTCCTTGCAAATTTCTTCTTTGGAATGATTAATTTTGCGAGAATTGTGTGATATTGCAAAGTAGAGCAATGTCCACCCTCTGTCAGAGGTGATACAAAGTCTGAGATAGGGATCTTCTTTGTTATTCATGTGATATGTCTCATGGTTTAGGGAAACCATTTGCTTAAAAATTCACTTCATGGTGTTTCCTTTTGTTGCAATCTCAAGTTGAAAAAAAAATGGATAGACCAGAAAGGAAATGTAATGTTTTGTAGACTGTTGAGTATAGTTTTGGAGAGATTATACTCTGTGATACCCTATCAGGATGCCTGTTAAAAATAAATTTGCTTCCTTAATTGTATTGCTTCATTGTAGAAGAAAAATTACCAAAATTAAATAACTAAGATGCTCCTTTTGCAGAGCAGAACATTCTTCAATTCTTCACAAGCAGACCATACGTCAAAAAAACATGATTTAAGGGAACATACATTACACAACCCAGTCATTACACCATCTCACTTAAGCTCGGTTTTCTATTGTCCCCCTGAAAACATCTTCTCTGGGTTTTACTGTATCTTGCCATTTATAGTGTTGGAATGAAATTTCTGATTATGCTTTCCTATGAATCCATGATACCTTCCACCACAACTCCCAATTATTCATACTTTCTATATTTTTCTCAAAAGGTTCAACAAGAAGTCATATTCTTCATGCCACAAATTATATCAGATGACAAGCATCAAGATGCTGCAGAAAGTTTGAGGTAAATGTCTCTCTTGTTCTTAAATTTTTTTTGATGCTCGGTGTGGAATTTGTTATTAATTGATATAATTATTGTGTAATATTTTCACTTTCACTTCATTATTAATTCACTTTCAGTAAAATGCTGCGTGAGAACTTTGCCTTGACCCCTATCATCTTGGATGTGCTGTCTCAGTTGAATATTGGCAGTGCTTTGAGAGCACAAGTGTGTGAAGAAATGCTGGATGCATTACGTAAAGCTCCCCTTGAGTTTCTTCCTTCCATTGTTGCTTTCATCTTATCTGAAGCTGAATCTTCTGATCTCAAACAGGTTAGTCATAAATATTGTAATTCCTTGCATTCTGTACAGCCCTGCAGTAGTATTTTGTGAGTAATATACTTAAGGAAGCACTAAAATCTTATGGATTTGATTGAGTTAGAAGATTATATCTCAAGGATATTAATTTTATGTGGCATATTTTATACTTTTTACTAGGATATTTAATACATGCATCCAATTTCCACAACAGTTATGTTTTTATCACCTATTACCACAGTAAAATGTATTTACAGTGAATTTTTTTTCAGAAGTATTCCTCTCTCCCTTTTCAATGAATTTTGTTTTAGATGTTAATGTTTACAAGCTGAAGGTAGTTGAATGCAGTAGACTATGTCTAAGTGATCTGTATATTCTGTCAGTTGTGTACCATTTAAAGGAAATTTCAGAAAATAGTAATAGGTTGCTGATGGCTGATGTAGTGAACTCATTGATTTTCAGGTGATTCCTCGTCTTCGCCTTGTGCTGGATTTAACAGCTTCTCCCACCTCAAAGAAGCGTTCTGCTGATGCTGCTTCACAGAGTACTCAGAGTGGATCATCCAAGAACAGAAGTACTTCTCAGTCAAGCTTTGAGGTGCTTATTTTAGAAGCTATTTCTATGAGACTCAAAGTGGGATCACAGGGGCAGAAATTGTTTGATGCCTGGCTGAGTTCGGTTAGTATCTATTACATCTTTTTTAATCATCAGCATTATGTACATATTTACCAAACGTAAGTGACTTTTGTAAGAAATATGAGTTCAGTTCATTTTCCTTTTGCTTGCAGACCATTTTTTTTGTTATATTCAATTGAATAATGGTTATACAAAAACAAGAACATTGTCATGTCATTGTCATGTCATTGTCATCATTTATCATATAAAATCATAGTTATGTAGATTCAAAAGAAAGTAATTTTAAAAGTATTTCTAATTTATATCATCAAATACTTTTTTAATGAAATTTTCAATAACATCGATAACACATATCGATTTTTGTTAAGTTGTAATTTGTTTTTTAGTTTTATTTGTTGAGTTTTGTAAATTCTGAATGAATGAATGAGTGTTTGAAAGTTGTATCTGAGAATTTCATGGTGTACGAGACGCCTTACTGGTATTTAGAAATACCAGAAAAAATGGATGATATACAGTCATGCCTCAATTAGATATATCAGTGTTATATAAAATGTTAATAAATAAAACTAGTTAATTTTCTTTTGTTCTATAATCTGCTAATTCAATGTAATTCCTGCTAAAAATCAAGAATTCTCTCAAGATAACCTTGTGCTTAAACAATACCTTAAAGAAAGAATTGATTATTCATATTGATAAAGAAGCAATGATTACTATTAATTGAGAGAGAAGCAACCATTTGGTTGATCTTAAACACTATTCCTTTTTAATTCAATATACATTTGTAATTGTATAACATTTCGTAGGTAACATAACCTTAGATTACTTTGCGTTTCCTAGAGTGAACTAATTCTTTTCCTATAATTGATAATTGCATTTATGGCATTTCCAAGAAAAGTTGTCCATAAATAGAGAATGTATTTTTTGTATTCTTGAAATGGAATTTGAAAAGTGAAGGTGTCTCTCATACCTTCTACAGAAAATTATTACTATACTTTGTAAAATGTCGTGAAGAGACAACGAAAATATCATTGTATCAAATATTCCTTATGGGAGAATGGCATATGCTGTTCTTACCTTTATATCAGAAATTGATTTTACGCTATACTGAATGTCTTTAGAATCAAGTATCACCAATTTTCTTTTTCTATGCAAAAGTTGAAACAGCTTGCGCCATTCGTAAGTAATACACATGGTCTTTAGATTTTTGTGGTTTCTTCATGACATTGCATGAAGTATAGACTGCTGATCAAGAAGAATTTGGAACTTGAATTATTTTACTTACTGATAGAAATGTGTGAATTACATTTTTAAATAATTTATTTTGCTGAAATAGTGGCAAAATTTTCCCAGTTGAATTAGATTTTACAAGTAAGCAGTGTTTTAAAAGTATGTTTCCACGATTTCTTATAATTCAGCTGGAAGCTGTTAAGTCGGCTGCAGATCACCGTCCTTTGGATCTCCTCATCATCATCATTCTTCTGGACAGTGTGAGTGGTGTGCAAGATGGACCCAAAGAAAGAACATACAGGAGAAAAGTGGATGCTTTACTCAAATCCAAAGTGCGATCCTCTTTATTCACCGAAGATTTGCTGACGAAAACGTTTTCTCAACACCCATCTGTGAGTTCTATCTTCAATTCGTCACTTAAAAATAAGTTAAATGTATTTTTTCTGAGGATGGTTTTAAAATTCCTGAAGTTTTGAATTGCTCTAGAACAGAAAACAAGGTATCATATTTCCTAGTAATTCTGAAAATGATTTAATATTTTAACGGATAGCAAAATTATTATTTGTATTCTTAATTGAGAAAAGTTCAAAACATTCCTACAATCATGTAGAATTCCTTCCAAAAGGAAATCATTTCCCTTGGTATGTTTTACCCTACTGAAGCAATTGAATGAGGATTTCTGGTACGAATTTTATGAGGTAATGTTAAAGAAAAAAAATTCAGTTGAGTATATTTGGATCTCACGCCTGGATGAGTAAATTAGACTTCTCTTACGCAGAGTACCTATGATAAAAATTGACTCATCTTTCTCCAATCGTTAATTAGTTACTTGAATGAGGTCTGATTTTATCTTGAATTCAAATCCAGTATCAATTATCTATCCTCAAAATCTGTTCACAAGATCATAGAAGTTATAGTAGTTAATACAGAAAAACCTGTTTAAGATGCTCCTGCTTATGATTTTATCTTGTTTAATATAAAATTTTGTTCTGGTGCCTTCCGCACAAATCATATAGTAAAAATACTGCTTGAGATACACTGCTTCCTGCTTAAGATGTGAATTTTTCCCATCATATACGTTAAAACCCGCTCAAGCCAAATGTCTCCCTCATTTGTTAGACCTAATTTATTTACATTATCTGTATCACTGTTCCTAATAATCTGCTAAGCTTAGCAGAATCCTGGAAAACATTCAGAGATTATTGCTTATAGTTAACAAGTTAGCCTGGTGGAATTGCTCTGTGACTAGATACCTAGATTTTTAAATTTATTTAGACTGGAAATTCTCTGATTTTGAAGTCAATGATGAGATGCTGCTTAAAATGTTTTACACTTCTTTTTGTGATTAATCATAATTTGAAAAGTTTCTGCTTAATATTTAAGCCCAAAGCATGTATTAGAATTTTAAGTTTAGTATTTTGCACCCTATCTCGATTTTAAATTTGAAAATTAAAAACATCTCTCATATTTTCAGGCCCTGCAGGAGCATTTGAAAGCTGTCACAGCCATCGCCTCTCTGTTGTTATCCTCAAGAGAGATTATTCTGCTAAACCATGGCGCTGCTTGGCTAAGGTTATTTTTTACCTTATAACGTAGCAATTATAAATTCATTCATTATATTATTTTACATTTACAATTATATTATTTACATTTATGTTTACTGCTATTTTACTTGTGTATGAGTAGACTTTTAAATGCAATATGTCAATGAAAAACTTATCAAAACTCGGTATGAGAGAGTTACAATCTAACTCAGCATCTAATTTAATGTACTGCATAACATTTAATTTAGTGTCTAGTTGTCTTTAAAAAAATATCGTTGATTTTATTTTTAATGAATGTTCTGGGAACAACTAATTTTGAAACTGATCAATTCATTGCATGGTTCAATTTCAATTTTTTCCATATCAGAGAGTGGTTTGATGAGTTTTAAAATTGAATTCTTTTTACAGATTGTCTTTTGTGCACCTTGCTGAGTATTTAAGGGTAACCATCCTTGGGGAAATAATAATGCATGCAGCCATTGGAAAAGTTGAAACTGTTAATGTAATGCTGCAGACATTACGCACACTCGCCCATGATCATTATGAGAAGCTGGCACCACGCTCTGCTCTTCTCATGGTAAGATTTATAATGAATAACTGTAGGTAATAATTTGCACAATATTTGGAATTCAATTCAAAAATAACATATCCTAATGCTATTCACTGTGAAACCTTGTTAGAATCAGGGGTCTAGTCTCTCTCTGTATGTATTTCTAAATCTGTGTTCTTCCACTTCTTACTTATTGCTCTTCTTTATAGGCCATACGTTCCTAATCTAACCTCTCCACTCTTAATTGAGTCATTTTTTTACAAATAGTCTGTTTCTGAGTCCTGTCTCATAGGAAGACTCATCTTCCACATCATTTCAATCTCCTTTCTATTAAAACCTGCAATACTTACTCTGAAATTGTTTTCCTATATAATACTATCTGCAATAAGTTTGCTTCCCTAGTCTCTCTTTCTAATTTCAATTTTTGGGCTCATTCAAGAACAACTCAACTATCTGGTACCTTCTCTTTGAATATTCTACGTCTATTAGTAATAAAACAATCCTCTTTTTCAGAATGCCTTCAATTTAAAAAAAAATCTACTTCACAAAATTTTTTAATAGTTGATATTATTTATTTACTATTGTTTATCATCAGCTAAAATTGGTTTCTTGTTTTATATTGATGCATTTTTAATAAGTAAATAAATGTGTGAAATAGATTTGATAGTATTGGAGAAGGAAAACCAAATCATTGAGATGAGATATAGCATATTGGAAAAACACTCCGGTAAAAATACTTTATATTAAAATTTTAAGATTGCTCTAAGATACGTATACTTTAATAAGTTATACCTTTCAATACTTTGGCCATTATTTTTTATTTTGGTTTTCTCACTCTCCAAATGATTGGCTTACTTCTCACTTTTTCTTTGAGGTTTACTCATTAGAGACATACTTCTCAAGGAATAAAATTTTAATTTTTTCCTTCATAATTATTAATAAACTCTGATTTTGAAACATAAAAAGCAAACAAGCTGGTAGGTAGCAGTACATGTTTATGGTTTACCAGTTGTTTAGTACAAACTTTCTACATTCTTATGAGCTTGCATAAATCAGTGATTCATATTTGCTAGTTGCCTGTTAATTACAGTGATGCTTTCTTCTATTATGTAGGGTTTGTTGGAGAAAGTGGAGGATATGGATGTTGAGCAGGTGCGACAGCTGATGGATGTGTTATGCTTCCTTGCTTTCTCTAAGGACGAGCATGGCTCTCGGTTGCGGTCAGACATCACAATATTAATGAGGAAACATCTTTCCAGCTCCAACACTCAGTAAGCAAACTTGCATTCTTTATTTACATATCAGTGATTGTTTAGATTTATTTTCATTCTTCTCTGTAAAATATTACCTCCTCTCAATGTCATACATCTATATTTTCTATGGAATAACTGTTGTAAAAGCTTGGGATTATCTTCATTATATTATTTCTATGTCAAAGGATGAATAGAAGTGAAAGATAGCAATGTTACTAGGACACAAACCCAGGTAGAGTTTCTGGGCTGGTATTCTATATTTTGATAGGTCTATATAATGGTTTGATTTTATTCCAAAGGTTAAAAAGGAAAGGTGTGATTAGTGCAACAATGGTGGTGAAACATATGGCCTCTCTGGAATCAGAAAGCCAAGGTTCTATTGAAGGTGCATCCCATTTGAGGGCAAGTAGCTGCAGCAAAGATTCTCAGGCCAGTGATGATTCATTAGTCCCTGGGAGTAAGGCTTTCAATGCCATGATATATATAGGTATGTTGGATAATTCATTAACTGCTTCTCCAATAGTTTTAATAAGTTTTAGTTTTGAATTATGTTAGCTGCAATTCAAAGGTGAATGCCAAGTATTTAATAAATTTTTCATTTATTTGCCATAAATAAATGGTAACCACAGCTATGAGTTTTCTTGGGTAATGAGTATTGAAGCAGAGTTAGAAGATCTTAAATGCAAAATGGTCATCTCTATTCTCTTGTTTGCCTTTTAATAGTTGTGTGTTTTTATGAGCAAGGCATAAGCAATCTTGAATTACAACAATAGATTCATTTCTAAACCTGAGGGGAATTACCAGAGCTAAAATGTATTTATTGTGCTAAATTGTATTTTAACACACCATTCTTTGTAAGTGTGAAATCTTATGGAAAGCATTGAGCTCATATAGAAAAGTTGTGGCATTAACCTAATAGCATACATGAGGAAGTTGGCATGTTAACAGTTTTTATAGTCATTTGGGTTGTTGGCTTGTTAAATTGGGAGATTAGGACCTGTCGTCAAAGTATCTGTTATCAAATTCATCACTAGTCAAATAATTTTCAATTTTAACCTAAAACTTATCCCTATGATTAAAAAGTATTGAAGATATTTTAAGACTGGTATTATTCAACTAATAACATATCTCTCTTGATTGTTACTCTCTGTCCTCATTAGTCTCTCATTGTTTTATGTCATTGAATGTAATCGAAATTGCTGACATTTTATTGTATTTGTTTTGGAAATAGAAATGGTTCTGACTACTTGTAGCTGCTATCCTGAAGTATTTGGGCTTTTATTTGATCAATTGTCTAGCATGGCCATGGATGCTGAACTGGATGAGAAATTTATGGTGAGTATTTTGCTTTCTATCTACAACTATTATAATTAATTATATTACAGTTATAACATGGGTCTAGGGGGACAAAGTTTACTGGCTTATTGGCACTCTCATTATTAACAACATCTGCTATCACAAGATACTGTGTTGGAAACTATGAAAACTAAATTTTACACCAAGTTTGTATGTAGGAGTTACTCATATAATCCAATGCTTTTTGTGGTGCAATGGTTGATAGCATTTCTTTATGTAGCATTTATGATGGCTGGTAATAGTAGCTCCAATGCATTGCATTGATAGGGACATCGAGATAAAATTTATTACAAAATTTATTACAAAATACAAAAAAATTTTAATCATGTTCTGGGACATAGTAAGACCCACTATATCTGAAACCTTATGAGGTGTGTTATAACTGTATTTTACTGTTTATTATTATAACTGGTGAAATTATATTAATTTTGGTAGAAAAATAGTAAGTGCTATCATACATATATTGTTCTTTCTTTCCCTCCCCATCCATCAAATGTAATAATTGAAATTTTGGTAATTTAATTTGAAATACCTTTCAGATAGCTTTAAAGTTTGAGAGTTAAGCATTATTAAAGAAAGTTTTGTGTTTTATAATGACAAGTGATTAATTTCATTAATGATGAAACAAAATGTGCAGATAGAGTGAGAGGTGTGAAATGGAAATTCTTATTCACTAGGAATTTCTTGGATATATGACAATGCCATCTATAAAGATTTACTTCAATTGTTTCATTCAAAGAAGAATTTAGCTAACATTGCAAGAAAAATGAAGATCTTCTGTATGCTATTCTACTTGAAAAATTGTCTTTTAAATGACTCAGATAAAAAACCCTTTTACAGGAATGGATTGTCAAAACAATGAGCTTGGATTTGCAGAACTCCTTTTTGGTTGAATCATCATCTGACTTTGAATCGTAAGTGTTAAGATGATATTTAACATTTTAAATAAAAAACTTCAAATAACACATTATTATAATAATACATTATTATAATAATATTCTGATAAACTGCATTATCATTTTAATTCTCACATCTATTAAATAATGACTATTAAGCTGCATTCATTAGCATACAAAATATATAAAATGTATCATTGATATAAAACTGTAAATGTTCAATTGTTATGGAATGTTTAATAAAAAAATAATATAAACCATTAGATGGAGATGCTGCACTGCTCAGGGATAGCTAAATCAAAAGAGAGCAGTTTTATAAAGTAAAAGGAAAGACTGGTGTGCTGGTGTCTAACCACAGCTTAAGATGTTGACATTATTTATCTTACTATTTCAATGATTCGTAGCATATTTAGGACCATAAAAGATAATAATTGATTTTTTACAGGTGAAATGTGGTTAATTCAAATTTATTTTTCATTCTTTCATTTTTTTCATTGTAGTGAACCAAGTTTTGTTCTCATCAATTGCAATTCCTTATTGTCTCTAACCTCCTTTGATTGATTAATTAGATGTTGAATAAATTAATCACATGGAACTCTTATCACTTGTAAGATTGACTATGAAATTATTTAATACTCAGAGATAATGTATTACATCATAATTACTCATTATTTCATAATTTTCTCATATGTTTGTTTTCAGTTACTACTTCTTGATAGTTACCTCATAACATAATTTTCAATTTTCTATCGTATATTCATATATAAGTAACATTTTGAAATTTTGTCCACAGGAATAATTTTTCTTACATTTAATTTGAAATAGTCTTTTAAGTTTAAGAATCCTCTGAAAGTACAGACATTGCATATTGAATGTCAATTTTATTTGCAGTTATAGCACCAGCTTTGAAGATTTGCCTGTTATGATTTTATATGGATTGGATCAGGA
Organism: Pachydiplax longipennis; assembly: GCA_036926295.1. Classification (NCBI taxonomy): domain Eukaryota; kingdom Metazoa; phylum Arthropoda; class Insecta; order Odonata; family Libellulidae; genus Pachydiplax; species Pachydiplax longipennis. Next base: position 34,808,018 of record JAVFKF010000012.1, read on the forward strand.
TATCAACAATCATATAGCCTTGAATCTTACTCCTTTGGTTGCCCAAAGAGAGGAAAGACTAGGTGGACCAAGAGTTAGTTTTGGAGGAAAAAGTTCAGAAAGGTTTGTATATTTATTTTTTCTAGTTTCTAGTTGTACAGTTCTGGACACATTCTCGTTATTTACATCATTCAATGTTTTCTTCCTTGTTCTTGAACGATGAAAGATCAGGCTTCATTGTTATTCCACAGAAATGTAGAAAATGTATTTTTATTTGAAAACAAATGAGTATGAACTACAGCCATATGCTTGAGGAAAGTCTGGTTTTCTTTGGAGGAGATACCATTGTTATTCTGGAATAAAAGATTTTAATGCTTTGTAATTCCAGTCAAAGCAGATGCACAATCAGTATATTAAATCAGCAGAGAAACGATTTTCTTGTTAATTATGAATTTATTTTCCAGGGCTGAGCTTCCATTGGAAATGCTGAATCCTGCATTACGTCTCATGAGAATTCTTCGTTTTCGTCTTGAAAATGGTGACTTATCCAGCATTGATGCTCTCCTAGGCTGTGGTGTTGTGCTCCCAAAGTTGTTGATGGGTGAAAATGATGGATCAAAGATTGTGGAAGAATTTTCAGCTCTCAGCATAATGGAACAAAAGACTCTCCTCTCATCTATGATGTATGCCATAAATTGGTTCAGGGAACTTGTCAACGCATTTGCCTTTCAGAAAGACCAGGAGCTGAGGATAAAAGTAAGCTATATGAAATTGCTTAATAATTTGTTTCTTATATAACAGGGTTGTATTAATGCTTTTCCTTATTTTTAATTTATTACTCACATATCCAGAGCTACCCCCACCCAAGTTGTATCTTTATTGCCTGTAAATTTGAAAGTTTTTATCATTTGTGCTATGGTCTGTCTGATAATAACCTATCTAATATCTTGTGGTTAAAACCTTGCCATAGATACATTGAGAAATTAAATAAAGTAAAATTTGGTTATAACATGGGTCTAAGGGGATAGAGTTTACACCTGTATTATCAGCAAGGTTATTATAAGAATGTTATGTTATTATAAGAAACTGCTTAGGAAACAATGAAAAATGCATTAAAATAAATTTTGAAACTAATTTATTTGTGAAATAAAACAGAGATTTATGTTTTCTGATTTAAATGTACACCCTACTTTAATAGGTGTTACTAAAATACTCTGATATTATTTTTAGGGCTATAATTGATGACTTTTTTTGTCTCATAAGACTTAATGTTTTTCAAATTCAGAAGATACATTTTTCAATTGTCTCTATTTTGTATACAACTACGATCAAATAAATCGTTGACTGTATTGATAAGATGGCTTGTAGTTGTGCTGTTGTGACACATTTGTATGCATACTAAGATAAAATTTGTCATAAAATTACCTTATCCTAACAAAGAAAGTAGTCAGTATGATCATTTTGTGGGACAAGATGGTATATCTTGGACCACAGTGATGTTAGGCTGATTGTAACCAGATTTTACTGTATTTGCGTGAAGCTGTCTCATATGTAATATCACTATATTTTCCATGCAGGTAATTAGACGTGTTATGAACATAGTTGAACTGCAAGAGATACTGATAGAGTGCCTTCCACATCTCCCAGGCTACGCTCCTCCGCCTGCTCACTTCCTCAGTCCGACGACTGCACCTCCTTCATTCGGATCCATGGGAAAAAGCAAGGGACCAAAAAAGAAGTAAGATGAATATTTTTTGTCAATTAAATGGTTTGTCCTCAGGTTTATAGTTAATAAAAGTCTTGATTAGTCTACATCTATGCTGAAATGCGATTGTTTAATTATTCAACATCATCAGTGGTACTTTGTATTATTGAGAGAAACCTCATTACAAAGGTATTCTTGATACAAAGGATTACAATCTCTGAATTCCATCCATATGTATCCATAATCCAGCTGTCAGTTAGATCCAAATTCCTGGATTTCCAAATATTAGAAGCTGGAAAAATTTCTCATGGGTTTTGGGACAGCATTCATTGATATTTGGATTACACATTGAAGTAACATCTTTAGATTTTTATCCTATTTTGCCCATTTATTCTCAAGTAGTTGAGAATTAAAGGGATTTTATTTCAACATTGCTTGTGTACTTAATGTAACATTTTGCTGAAGGTGTTGGCAATTTCTTTCAGGAAGGCTAAAAAAAGCAAGAAAGGTATTCAGCTGACAGGTGCTGCAGGTACACAGGGTGCAGCAGAAGAAGAAGATGATGATGAGGAAGAGGTGGATGAATGTGGAGGAGAGAAAGGAGGAGGAAAAGAGTACAAAGGAGAACTCATCCTTTCCGCTTTATCCCCCTTCTTCAGAGAGTTAGACATGGAGGTATTTGGAGTCCTTCTCAGCGAAGATTTGGTCTTGAATCCTCCAAAGGTATTCTTTTAATAATGTGCTTTGAATTCTTGGATTCCATCCTAAAAACACAAGATTGAAAATACAACTTTGTTCTTATTCAACAAATATTAATTTACTCTGCCAATTTTGATATGTTCTCATAATCTTCAGGTGTGAGGTTTCTAGGAAGTGAAGGAGGTTTATGAAAGATTGTGTTGGGAAGTAAGGAAACTAAATGAATTACTCAGAATCTGTCAGTCTGATAGTGGTGTAAGATAGAGCAGCATGAGTGAGGGGAAAGGTGAAAAATGTTTGTTAACTGTGAGGAATGGTTCACTCTCTTTTCTTTGCTGATTTAGTTTAGTTTGAGGGAGTAAAGTCTTAACTTTTGTTTTGGAATGCAAGACAGTGGGGGAAAAGTCTCAGTTGTGACCACAAATGAAGAGATGTTCTGCGAAATGCGACTGAGAGGGGGTTTTGCCACCTTTAAGGAATGTTTTATATTCTTTTATCTATGCTTATATATTCTAGCCATTTTTATATTATATGAAATCTCAAACAAAGAGGCTGAACCCTTCTAGCTTGAACCTCATATAAATTAACTAGCATCTTTTCCCCTAGTTCACCCTACCCTATCCTCTAACACAAACATACTCATTGATTCCAAGATTCCAAGAAACTCATTTCAAATTCCTACTCAGCCAACTCAGTCTCTCTTATACTTCCTTCACTTTCTAAATATAGTAAAAGTCCGTTATATAAGAGCCGACAAAAATTAGAAAAGTACTTGTTATGAAGCATACTCGTTATAGCCAATTTCTAACACTAAATTTCCATCCTCCTCAATCCAAGGGCAGCGAGTGTGCCAGAATGGAACTGTATGGTTTTTAATCTTTATCTCCAAATGCTTCAGAATGCATAAAAAAGTATGTTCGTGTCAAAAATATTATTTCATTGATTCATAAACCTGAACCAAAATGCCTAATAATGGAGGCACAAAGGGCAAAAGGGGAAACTAGCTTTTAAATATTTCCCAATTACTGAGCAAAGGGGTATTCTCTTCTGAATAGGGTTTTTAGTTTCACTAAGTATGATTGACTTTTTACTCTGAAATTTTCAAATGAAAGTGAACTCAGGTTTCATAGAAACGATGAACTTCCCAAGCAGAGTTTACGTAGTATTCTACCATTGTGATGATGTGGAGTATAATTCTTTAAGCCATGCTTTTATCAAGCAGAAATCAATTTTCTCCTGATTAATATATGTGAAAATTTTTCAGAACGAGAGACCAGCTGAACTGGGGCCAGCTGAATTGCTTTTTCTTCTTGAAGACTACACTCTCAAACTGGAACATGCCTTGAGCAGTAGTCCTCAGATCACCATCTCCACATTTGCTGTTGGCAATCAAGCCAGAGCAATGCCTTTCTCATCGTCAAGCAAAAAGAAAAATGCATTTATTTTTTATAATTTAGATGTCCATGAGACCAAAATAATTGTTCGCTCCATCGTCTCTCTCCTGCCCTACCTCTGCAAGAAACTTGAGACGATATCAGAATATTTTCAGGTATGTTGCCTTAAATTTTTGCTGAATTTTGTACAGATCTCTGAGAAGATTGCTGAATGGACAATCACTCAAGATATCCTCTCCAACTGAGATTGAGATTGTAAGAAGATAATAGATGGAATTAAATTAGAGAAATTATATGGATTGCCATTATAATTATTAAACAATTACTTTTAAGTGAATGGTTTCATTCATGCATACATGAATCTCCCTTGAATGTGTTAAAATTGATTTGTTCCCATAATCTTAATTTTGATAAGAGATTTATGATCTCTATATTATTTATTTTCTCTGTCAAACCTAATTTTATGTTTTTGGAACTAAGAGATTCACCATTTGTTATCATCAATTGGAGGTGGGTTAATTATCGTCAAAGGGATTTAGGTCATTGAATTTTGGATATGAAAATATTTAGATTGAAGAAAAGCAAAAGAAAGCTATATTTATTTACAGCCATAAAGGAACAAATAGTAATGTGCAATGTCATGAGATAACTGTTATTTCATTACTCCATTTTCTATAGATGATTGTATTATGAATATAAAATTTATCTTATTATGCATTGGAAAAGCTTTCTGATTGGTGATTATTACTTTGATAGTTATCATCCTTATGATACTGGAAGAAATACTTTTATTCTTAAATGATATCTCATATTGCTCATTGCCATATTTTTAACATTTGATTCTGTATTAGTTATTTTTAGTTCATGAAAATTTGCTTGCCATCGGCCTTTGGTTTTGGGGTTTTTCCTAAATTGACTCATTTTCAGTTTTGGCAAATTGAGTCTTAGGATTTTATATAAAATCCAAATCAATTCAGAATTTACTTAATTATTTCTAATTATATCTGAATAGGAATATCTAGGAGAGACATGGGGTCTATAAGTTTTCTTTAAATAAAAATGGGTTTGATTCAAATTACTCTTTTCAAATAGATAAATTCCATCACATCAACATCATAAATATGTTCACAAATAATTTTAGATATTAAATGACTAAATAGTTCATACAGTATGTCAGGCCCTCCCTCAATAATATGAGGGATTCATATGGTTAAAAGTCAATGTACATACTTTCAATTTAGGTATTTACAATATTTTTATAGAATATATACAGAATGAATCCCTCACAATAAGTAACCTTCGGTGAAATGTAAGACAAAGAATTTTCTTATCAAGCTGCAATTTGAAATTCATCCTATTTTGATCTATACATGACATACTTGTCGTCTGTTGCACTAAAAATTTTGTTTCATTCTAACGTTTTTATGTCTTCTTTTTTACCCATGTGTTGACTTTTTGCCAACAATATTCTTATTACAGGACACCATTCAAGACTTTGATGGTGTATTGGACAACCCACAGATGTTCTTGGGTCATGCACCTGTTTTGGCAAGATGTTTGCAGTTACTCTTAAGGGACATAGGGGCTCTATTGTCATGGAATGGATATTCTTCTTTGGGAGCTCAGGGAACTTCCTTTATGAAAGGTTTGTCACAACTGATTGATTGAAAACATTATGAGCAAGTGTTTGCTGACATATTTGAGATCAGAAAAGAAAATAAATTTTTCATCAGTTGCACATAATAATAATGTTGCAATGTGATTTTTACTCCGGTTTGAATTTTCATCATAATGTGATATTCCATCTCTGATACAGAATTATTGTGCTATATTTTCTCATATATAATTTCCTAATCATGTATATATGAATTCAGAGTAATTCTAAATGAAACTTTAGGAGATCCATCTTGACATGTGACATGAATACAAACAACACGGGTAGATTTTCATTGGTCTCATATGTAGTTTGACACTTGTTTTTTGTACTCAGAAATCCTAACTTTTATATTTAAGCCTCTCGACTCCAGATTATTTGATAACTCAATACTTTTGAGTCGAGAGGTTTATCATGTCTTGCAAATCTGCTCTGCTAAGTTAATGTTCTTCTGCATAATTTTAATTAATATCTGTTTTCTGAATCTCATTTTACTTTTATACTTTTAAATTCAATGAAAAGCAATAATTTCTCAGAAGAATTCACAGAAAAATTTGTTACAGTTACAGTGTGAAAGAGACTTTGTAACTTTCTACAGATAATGCATATTAAGATACATCTATAAACAGGCTATAAGATCATTTACCATGTATAAAATAATTAAGACTTTACAGAAATGAATTATTCTCAGTTATGGCTCTGTTAATTAGTAACAGAATCCCGGATTCAGCAGCATATTTTTGAATTGACTGGATTTTGGTACATATTATTAATTTCTGAAATCATTTATATTTTTCTGTTCAACATTATCTATTGTTCCTTAATTCTAATAATAGCTTTAAGGAAAATTACTATATTAATTAATTACCATGATTTGGTAACAAATTGTATATACATGTATATGTAGTTTAATTCTTTTAGGGCTTTCTTTTTTAAGGAATTACCAAGTAATTAGAAAGTACTCAGAATATCATATTCTCTTGTTCTTCTGAGATTCTGAGGATAATCATAAATACATTTGTTTTAAAACACATCAGAGAAATAGCTATTCAGTATTATTCAGTAAACATCAGTTTAAAAGCTTTCTTTCTTTTCTTATAAAGCTTTCTTTCTTCTTTTGGATGGTGCTCTCTTGAAACTCTTCATTTCTCCAATCTTTTATGTCATATAGGAAATGGGGATATTCACTAAGTCTCAGCAATCATTGCTGAGACTTAGTGCTTATTGCTATCTTATCCTTGAAAAGACATTTGTTTGATTTCCAGAGATTCTAAGCATAATAGGTGTGCGTGCAGCAGAAGGAGCTACCCAGAGGACGAGGTCTGCGATGTCAATCAATCAGTTGGCTCAAGAATGCTGCTCATACTTTGGGCGATTTGCAGAGTGGATCGTGAGATTGCCAACTGCAGTGGCTCTGGTCTCTCTGTTGCATCAATCGACTGCTTTGACTGATGCCCAAGAAACTCAGCGAGAGCAACTTGGTATGGATAGAAGGTTGAATATTTAATTCAAATGTCCCTTGAAATTCCAGAGATGGCCAACTATATACAAATAATATTTATGTTTTTATTTCACTTTTAATATTGATGGAGAATGTACTTTTTTTATTATTGATCATATCTTTGCTTGCTTTTACAAGGACCTAATCAAGTTTTCAATGTATATCACTGATTATAAATTAGTAAAGATAATAATATACCTTAAAGCTGAAGAGGCCAAAATTCCATAGTTCATGCACCTATTATTTCATTTTTATTTGGGATGTGCCACAAAAGTGTAATGAGACAATAACAAAATTCTATAATTGATTTTGTCATTATTTTTCATTGTTACATTGTGTTATGTGTGTAAGTATGTGTATTACTGTCTAAACATGTGAATTGCATAAGAAATTCATTTTCAGCATTTCTCTGAATTCAGTCGACCACTAATAATCATGCATACTTCTGCATGTGGTAAGTAACTTAACCCTAGGTTGGTATTCTGTACTTCAAGGCATCACTGTATAGAAACTTTACATTATAACATTCCAAAATAATCTCAATAACTCATTAGACTATTAGATCTCTCAGAAACACATTTAACTATAACTGCTGACTCTACTGGTGCTTATTGCCATTTATAGACACATGAGGCAATGACCAGAGAAAGATAAATAAAACCAGACAACGTATGAAACTAGATTTGCTCATTACCTCTGAGAATGGTTTAATTTGAACCAAAATACATGTTAGGCAATTAGCTGATTTTCAGTTTATTTGAGTGAATTTTCTACTATCATCACGCCATCAATAAGATTATCTCAACAATATAAATGAAATTAATTAATTTTGTTAAAATCGCATAAACATCACCCACAGTTGTCACTCAGAACCTTTGTGTTGAATCTCATTGAAGAGATCTTTGTGTTGAAGCTAAATCAGCTCAGCTTCTTTGAAATGCAAATAGATAACCGCACATGTCTTGTTCCAAAGTTTCAGTTTGCCGGATGTTCTTGAGTCGAGAATGGATTGGCACGGATGGACTGCCTGAAACTGGGACAGGTGCTGCTGTTAACCTTGGACTGATAATGACCTCATTCCTTTGGGGCTCTTGCTCTGGAGCAACAGGAGAAGACTCTCCATTAGCCACTTTGAATGGAATCATAGAAGAAGTAGAGAAGGCTGCTGAGAACATGAAGAGTGCAAAAGACCGTCTTTCTGCTTTTCCATCTGTTACCAAGTAAGAGGAATTCAAGTTTGTGCATGTCATGCTTGTGTTATTGGGAGCTGAATGAATTAACTGCCACTATGTTTCATTGAAATTTACCAGAACATTGATGAAGCTTCATTACTTTTGTGATGAAGTATAATTGAGTTTATGAGTGGTTGACCAGTGCAATGAAGCCAGTGTACATTGATGTACTGTGTGGGAGTAAATAAGGACAGTGTTGCAATTACGTTTGCTCAATTTTTGTCAAAGTTTGCATAAATGTTCTCTGAGAGTAGGAAGGTAGTACTTACTGCTACATCTTTGCCAACTTTGCTGGATTCAAACCAAGTTTGCACTAATTGATTTTGTTCAATAATACATATAAAAATTCATTCTCATAAAGTTAAAAATGTAAGCATGCTTTATGAATTCTGATAATCATAATTTTTTTGCACTGCCGAAAACTGTAATTTCATTGATTCTATTTCTTTATTTGTGATTTATAGGAGCACATTTCATGTCGTTTACCAAGCTCTTGCCACATGGCTTGTGTCAGTGGTAAAAGAAGAGGAAATAGAAGTGGTTGCAAGATCAAGGCAAAGAGGAGCAGATGGAAGACAAGCTACTCAAGCTTCTCAGAGTTTGTTTTCTCAACCAGCTGTTACCTCAGAACCTAGTATGGATAAGAATCTTGATTGGTGGCAGCTTGCTGTCAAAAGTCTCCTTTCCCTAGTGAAGATAAGTAAAACGCAAGATTCCAGAAGAAACCTCAGCACATTGCTCAAGGTTTGCAACTTTCATTCTCAGAAGTATTTCAGGATTTTAGATTTGAGTTTTTACCATCAATATACTTAAGTCTTAAGAATTTCATGAGTATTCCATGGACAATTATAATGAAATTTTTGAAATGGAGAAGATTATTGAATGATCAGTTTGTTTCAGGTCTTGAACTCTGTTTCTTTTTTCCCTTTCTTAGTCATGAATTCTTTAATGCACTCTCAGATGTCTTGGAATGTGAAAGTGAATTGAAAGTACACTAAAATGCGTTTAAAATGCTTCTTCTCTATACATAGCTCTCTTTCTGTCCCTTTTACAGAAATTTGAAAGAGATAATAATCATATTTTCTCAAATCTAAAATGTACCAAAGTTGCGTAAGGGGAACAAATAATAATACTGTTGGAAAACACATGCTGTTTGCCCAGTTACAGAGATGTCCAAACTGGCTTGTGATGGAACAAAGTGGGAGTAGAGGGAAACTGTATCATAACTTAAATTTTATTGTTTAAGTACAATTACTCCTTGAGTTACGAACATTTTACATTCTGGGGATCCGTTTGCTGGGAAGCATTAAGTATTATTCTTGTATAAATAACAGTTTTATCCATGGATGATTTTAAGCAGGAAAAGAATAGAAATAAGATTAGCAAATTATTGGTAAATAATCATTCGAAGAATTTATTTTTGATAGTGGATGGAATTCCTCTTTGCTTGCTATCCTTGCCACACAGTTATTGTTATGCCATCTAAAAAAACCTAACAACCAACATAACTTTCCAAATTTTGGGATTATGTTAATTAACCCTTGTTTATTTTCTAAAAAAAAAATTGTAAAGTTTGCTTGCAACAGAAAATATTGGTATCCACATAATTTCATTCATATTTTCAAAAGAAATTAATGATGTAAGGAAAAAATTATTTTTTTATAGTGTAAGTAATTTTGAGAGCAAATTCAAAGTTATTGAACTATGGAGATACAATAATATTTGTGTATTTCATCTGTTGTCATATTATATGAATTTTTTTGTATATTTCAGAAATCTCTTCTTTTTATAAACTTATTCCTTTCCAATGGGATGCCTGTTCTTGATAAGGCATTATGTTCCCATCCCAACAAAGTCTATGCTCTTCTCCGTGAACTTCAAAATAGTACCAGATTTCTTCAGCATCTTTGTTGTGATTGCAAGGTATGGAATGATTACCAGTCATTTGTGTTTTTTTTTTATTTTTGGAAGAAAGAAGTACATAAACATAAATTACATAACATAGAAGAACATAAAAAGAATAAAAAATTCATAGTGTAAAACATAAATTTTCTGGTAAGATATGCATGAATCAGACACAAGTGAAAGCAATATTTCCTTTTTTAAGTTTTCATATGTTTAACCTCTGTCTTTAATCCTTTATCGTCTGCAATTATTGGTTTTAGAAAAATCTTTGAAGCTCTTAACTAGTAAACATATTTATTCAAGAGTGCTTTCCATTGTGTTTGGATGGAAAGTTCCAAAACAAAATTATTTTCTTCTCTTTATGTGTTTGAATGCTCCAAAGCTATTGAAGCACTATTATTAAAAGGAAGGATGCTTTTCAACTATGGCAAAATTCATCTCTTGAATATATGTTTCAATTATTTTCAACAGAGGATTTGATTTCCTCTAGACAGAAGTATTTTCTCACTCTATCTCTCGGAAGATGAGAGGGGGCTGAAATATTTCTTCTGGAATTTTAATAATATTTGAGAAATCAGTTATTCCGTAGGTCTCATTTTTGGATTTTTAATCCTAGTGTGTGATACAAATGAATGATATCCTTTTACCTTTCTTTATTAGGTGAAGGGAGATGTAGGACTTACCACTAATGTTCCTCCGATGAAGCGTTCTTTGGAACAATTAGTTTTCCGTGTCAAGGATATGCTTTTGAAGAACAATTGCGCTGTTGCATTTTGGGTTGGGAATTTGAAGAATAAAAACCTTCGAGGTGAAGAGATTGTTTCACAGGTAGGTTGTTGAAATTTCATTTTTAGTATTATTGAGCCCATATGGAATTCTTCAACATATTGATCATTTAAGGGGCATATCAAAGCAATAATATGGTTAGAAAAAATGTTTGACAATATTGCTTCAATAATTTTGTTCTGAGGTAGGAGGTATTAAACTGCTCATCTTTACAAAATGCATATTCATCTTAAGCCATTTACAACCATTCCTTTGAAACTCAAATATTCAGTGAGAAAAAGCAAAAACAAAGAAAAGGATTCAGCAGTGTGGAAATGTTTGTAGCTCATTCAGCATAGAAAGCAATCCAAATTCAGTACGTATTAGTGCACCGTTAAAGTTATTTTTCTCAACTCCCATCTCTAATCACCTACTGTCATTTGCAAGAGTTGATGAGAAAGTTCTGTCATTGATGTAGCAGCTAAATATCACAGTTAATAGTTTTCTTGATGCTACTTGATGCACAAGTAAGGGGAAAATAGTGGCGAGGGTTTATTTTTTTCGGAATTTCAAGTGAGTGAGGGGAAAGTAGGAAAAACCATGCAATTTCAGACTTCCAGGATTTGAAAGAGATGATTGCTAGACCAATGGGAAGTATCTTGGTTACATTGGTTATATGGCTGAAATAGTACACCAAAAGGAAAGAATTTAATTTTTGCTGAAACTGGAATGACATGATGTTGACCTGATTGCTAGAGATTAAAAATTTACTTATTGCATGAAACATAAGTAAACATAGAGAGGATTACCATTGGATTCTTTTTTTACTATTTTTAGACTAAATAATTATCATGATTTTAGCACCATGTTAATCCAAGAATATCATTTACCATCTCATGATAAGATTTATTTTGGTGAATAATATGTTAGTGATATTGTCTTCATAGTTCTACATTTCTCACTTATTGCAGAGTTCAGCTAGAAAGATATTTAAATTATCTTTGGCTTATCATATTATAACATTCATTATTATCAGGTTATATTATTGGTATTTTAATGTATTATCATTATTTATTAATGCTGTTGCTTATAAATCAATGTAAATTGCTCTATTATTAAATCATGTCAATTGATTGGTAATCTGAATGGGCTGCATGGTTTTGTTCACCAACTATTTAAGCTACCTATTCATTGCTTGCATCTTCAAGTCATAACCAAGGGACAATCATGCCATCCTTTGAGGGTTGTAATCTTTAATATCGTATCATTCTGGTTAACTTGATTAATCTCACCGTCTTCTTAATTCCAATTAATTCATTTTCCTCTCTTTTCAGCATGTTTCTCAAGATATATCCTTAAACTCAGATGAAGGTTCTGCTGAGGAAGAGGATGAAAATGCAGATTCTGATTCTTCGATGCCAACTCGAAAAACGCCAAGGGGAAAGAGGAAAATTGTGAGCGATGATGATGATGATGATTCAGAGGTTGGAAGTGATTTAGATTGATTATCTACTTTTTTTACTTACTTTTATAAATGCTGTCAAATATATATGTATATTAAAGAATACTTTTTTACAATTTAAAATGGTCCTGATATTTAATACAATTCATACAATTTTGAACAGTCTTATCTAATACTGGAAGTTAGATCTGTATCTTGAAATTGGTCCGAGTTTTCATCCATGTAGGATTTGCTGCATCAATCGGTTCTTCCATGGTCCATTCCACATAGTCAACCTGGTTCTCATTATCCACCAGAATAACTGTGTGTGTCCTGAAACGTAGAAATTACATGATATATTTAAAGAGAGTAAAAAATTAGGCTTAACCTACATTTTTATCGTTAAATAACTATAATTCGATTGTAAATAGAGCTTATATAGTTGCGTGATTCAGCCTAGAGAATGGTTTGAGATTCAAACCCTAAACCATTGGCTAGCAAAAGCTTAAGACAGGAGTGATGCATACTAACTCAGATGAGGAGTAGAGTAGAGATGAGAGTACACAGTAGTTTTCCTCATTCAGAGATAGACGCTGATAGAAAATATTACTCATTACATTTAATGTGGAGTGACTAAGATGAATATCATTATAAAGCATCAATCATATCTCAGCAGCTTTCACATCATCACAGCAATATACAAGACTAAAGAAAATGAAAGATATACTCTTTTTGCTGTACTAAAAGACAAAAAAGTACACCAGGATAAGGTAATGTTTAATACATCATTTATGCAAGTTCATATAACTCCATAAATATATTGTACCATGTACCAAATGTTTGCTTTATATATGAGTTTAAGATTCAGATTTAAAAGGAAGAGAAGTTTGCCAACTTTCCAGAAAAATTAGATAACTTAAACAATCTATCGCATCAGCAAAATGAAAATCCATTTAAAGGATAGACTTCCAGTCACAATTCTGCATAAGATTATATGGGAATCTCAACAGGACAACTGTAAATGCCCCTCCGTTCTACCCACCCTCCATATTTCTGGATTGTAGGGAAAGATGGATTTGTCATAAATGAAAACAGAAACAGTTGTACTCACCCTAAGTAACTACTGTACTCAATGTTAAATTTTGCTCAAAATGCAAGCAGTGGCATAGCAGGATTAAATGGTATTATCTTAAGTTCCATCCCAGAGAAAACTGTTATGCACTTAAGGAAGATGGATCCAATGTGTGGTGAGGGATAAAATATTTCCATCACTTATAGCTAATACCACCAATAATTAATCATGGTCAAACCTGGTTTTCAAGAGTTTCTTCGACCAGCAAAAATCTTAAGCAGGACAGTATTACAACCAAATTGTGCAATGTTGTTGCCTTATATTAAATTTTTGTAGAATGGTCTGCTTTTTGCAAAAAAAAGAGTATCTTAGTTACTTAGTGTTGGTAATTGTTCACTATACAATGAAGCAGTTTTCAGCGGATAGAAAATTAGGGCAGAATACCAATTGTTTTAACTGCTGTGGTGAGAATGTATCATAGAGTAAACTATACTCAACGTCTCAAAAACTGTCCTCACCTTCTGGTTTGGTATGTTTTACAGCTTGAAATTGTGACAAAAGGAAACATCACTAAGCAAAGTTTTAATCTAATGTTCTGCTTTGATCATGAGACGAAACTGATAAAGAAGATCTCACTCTATCTCAGAATTCATATCAGCTCCAACAGGAGGTTGGAGATTGTTCTGCTTTTTGATATTTTAATTTTATTTTCATGAAATTAGTCATTCAAAAAAAACCACAAGGAACCATTCTAAAGATAAGGCAAAGCACAAGATACTGACACATTTAAAAAGAATGTTGGTCTAACAAAGGAGGTAAACAATCGGTTACAGTCATCTAGGGATGGAAAAATTTGCATTTTATGAGGGAAGCAAAGCATTGTAAACAGTATTTTTACTATGTGTTAGGACTGAGAGGGACCAGGAGTAGAAGAAAACATGTTAAACTGGATAACATCTCAAGTGGGAGCATCTCAAACATATTTTACTTGAGTATCATAAATTAGACTATTCTTGAGTTGATACTATGTAGTATCAACCTACCTTGTTCCATAATCCAGCTTTGGTGATTTCACATATATTGAACTGTACATTTTCTGCTTTTCAATTGGCAAGTCTGGGGCAAGATCCTTCACAACTTCATCTGGGTAATAACTTGTGTCACATTTCAGGAATTGCATCAGCTCTTCTATCAGGTTGTCTTTATCCTCTTTCTTTCCATGTCTGCTTATAATACTTTCAAAACTTTTCTTTCCTTCGACAACTTTCCGGAATGGTTTGTTAAAGGAACTATTACCAAAAGCAAGAGTCCCTCCATTGAGAGTTTCTGGATTTCCATCTCCATATTGACTAACATTCACAGTCTTTTCTCTGTTGGGGAAAAACATTATCCTTTGTTCTTAAGAAACTCAAGTTATTTAAAAAATGAAAACAAATTTTAAAAGAGAAATAAAAATGGATATTTTATCTTTTGCATGTCATTTTCAAGTGAAAATTAAAATTTATAATCTCAATATGAACAGAATATCAACAGATAGATGTTTATACAAATCAAAAGGAGAATACAGGTCATATTTCATTGATCAGCTAGTCTCTAAGCTGATTACAGTAAATTCAAGGTAGATTCTTACAGAGGTAAAAATCACTTATGCTCATTGGCTACAAGCTTTCAGTTACACTGTGTTAAGGAAGTTATGGATGAAATACATATAGAAGCACAACAAAATTTAATAGTAATGATGAAAAGATTAAGCTAACTTATGTAGGGATAATAATGTAACAGAGTTCGCAAACAAAAGCACAACCATAAAAATAGTCCTCCAGTGCATTATTGAGATATAAAGTTGATAAACCAAAATGAATGAATCCACCCTGTGATATTGGAGTTAGATACTATACTACAATAGCTCCCTCAGAGATTTGCAACATAATTGTTGTTATTTTCAGATTTAAAGTTGAACATTGAAATGTTTCAGAAGTTCTAACTATGGAAAAATGATCAACAGTCCTCGAAAGACTATTTTACTGTTACTTATTTAAGTTTAATATCACTTTATTGCGAAGGATATCTTATCAATTGAAATGAAGTGGATCTTGTTTCATTAGTAAGTCAAATTACACATTCCAATCGAAAACAGTTTGCTTCCCTGAGCATATTTACTGGAAGCATAAAACTACACGTGAATTCATTTTTCAGGGAACTACCATAATTTATGTTGCACCAGTCATTTATGTTGCATCTGGATTTCCAAGCTTCTTGATAATATTTTAGCTAATGCTAATGTATTAGAACTAATTATGTATGCAACCAAAGATAGTGTAAACAATTGAAACCATTAGAAAAGGACATACATAGAATTTGAAAGATATAAGTAGGAAGTATTAGGTACAAGGATAAGATCTTGCACTGCATTCTATACTCAATATGCACAATTTAAACCATGCCAAATGTACAATAAAAAAGTCTTTCTTAAATTCATAACACAGTGTATGTACTCATAAGTTGACCTTTGAATGAAAAAAAAAATTTCTTAAAAATATTGACACAAATGCAACTATGTATGAGAGAGTTACTTGTAGTCAGCTAATTCTAATTCTTTATTTAAGGTGATAGTAAAAATTCTGAAAAATATCCTCTATAGACTGTGATGAAGTAGTCAAATTAAGTTAATGGAGCACTTGATTTCCTTTGCAGAGAAAACTAATGAATAGGAGAAATAAAAATTTTTAATTAAAAACTGGAGTTGTTCTGAAACTGCGCATGAGATTGGCCAATAAAAGAGTAGATAAGGCTTAGTTTTTAAAGTATTGATCAGTTTCAATATTGCTCTAATGGTTCCTCAATGGAATTAATTCTTGGAAACCTATCAAGTTCATTTGACTTGTTAACATCAATGTTTGAGCAATCAGAGTTAATGACCGACTATTTTTTCTCAGATTGGCAATAATTATCATTGCAACCCCAAAAACTAATTGTTATAAAAACCATATCTTTTCAATGGTTCTCTCTTCCCATACATTTATTAATATAACTCAGCAGTGACTCTTTCAACATTCTGCTCTTTGAAGGTATGCCAAATAGTTTATCTTTCTGGTAAGAGTCCAAGGATTTTACTTCTACCTTAGATGAATTTAATAATAATTAGATGTTGGCATAAGATGTTTAATGCTAATTTTTCCTTGAAACTACCAACTCATTCTTAGTTTAGTCATCAATACATATTCCTCAAAACCCTGCCAAGAAATACTTACTTTCTCTTGCTTTTCTTATTGACTATCCCGCCTAATAAATTTTAATATTATCATAGTCTAAATTCCATCTTTTTCTCACTAAATGCCATAAATAGAGAGATAATTAAAATAATATCTTAGAGACCTCGGATTTGAAAAATCTGCAATTTCTGGTTGATGCCAGAGCTGATTTTGAAAAGACCTCATTCACAAATATTGATAATGATGAACAGAAAATTTTTTTTCCTTTTGAAAAAAAATCATGGGAGATAAACTGCATAAAATCAATCATAGAAGCACTTATATTCAAACAACAATTAGGAATGCAAAATAGTCATTCCCCTGAATCCTTTTCTGCCCCATCTTGGTCCCTAGAAAAATACCAGGAATAAGTTCTGTGGTGATTCCCGTTCACACTACACTTCTCATCCTCCATTAACAAATCATTTCATTAATCTTCCTGATTTCTTTTCAATTTACATACATCCTAGTGATCATCTAATAGAAGAGTAATGGTATTGACTAGTTTTTTATCTAAACCTGGAAACTAAAGAAAGAAGAAGGTGGGATTTTTTAAGGGGCTTGAAGACTAATTCAACTGGAAATGATCAAATACAATATAATTGAAGAAATTGACAAAAATCGTTAGAAATTGTCTAATGGACAAAAGAGAAGGACCAATCGTTCTAATTTGCTTCCACAAGCAGGAAGACAGCTGAATTAATTGAGAACCAAAGATATCAGATCACAATGGGTCGATATAGATCAAAGTGGTACTTGTTCAATAAGTAAGAAAAATTAGGGATGTAAACATCTAAATATAAGCAACATATAAGGGGAAATGCTAATTAGGAGTGAAGAGGAGAAGGTGGCTGTAGATGAGTGGAATGACAAGATAAGACATAAAGGCTAACAAAATTAATGAATAATAGGAAAACGCATTGGAAAATTTACCAAACTTAGTGTATTGAGAATATCAAACCAACCTTCAAGAGTTAATTGGAATGGTTGCTTAAAGTTAAAATGAAGCAGCAGAACAAGTGGTAGAGAGAATATGAAATTTACAAGAAGATTAAATAAAGCAGTTTAAGAAAGAGTAGTCTAAAGAGTAGATTGAGAGCTGAAATTTTCCTTGAAATTTCCAGTCTGTAAATGGACCTTTGAGAAATAAAATATTATTATAGTTTTCAGAATGGAGAGCAGATGCCCTAAGCAAAGTTTTTTTAAATAGCATTGATGAATATAAATCCTTCCTAACCAAAAAGACAACAGAAACCCTATTGTAAACATTGTTTCCATGGAGATCTAAACAGTTCAAATTTGATTGGTTTCAAAGAATTTGTAAATACTCTTATTTAAGTAAGCATGTGGCAGGTAGAGGACATGACTTATTTAAATTTTGTAAATATCTATGAAATAGCTTACATTAGAAGAAAAGAAATTTTTCGTGGTAAATCATGTATATAACGATAATGGACAAAGCAAGAAACAAGGTGGAGAGACACAGTGGAATGAGAGGTAAAGCTGACATATGTGATTATTAAGAAAATTAAATGAGCAACCGAAAACTTAGGTAAAATAGTTGCTACTTTTATGGCTATTAATGTCAATGAATTATGTTTTGCTTTCGATGGATCAAACAATAAAGCAATGGGAGAGGATTGAATAAACAATAAATAATAAAGTAGCTGACAGAATATTATGCCCACACCACATAAAATTCATACTTGAAGTATACAAGAGTATCTTTTTATTTCCTCTGCTAAATATACTCATATTGTTTCCATTCACATATCAACCATCAGTGAACTTAAAATCTTTAAGAGACGAGCGAAACGGAAATACTAGGTGATGATTAAATGCAATTTCCAAGGCTAAATTAAAGTAGAAACCATTTCAAGCGCAGCTAAAAAAAAACTAAGAAAAACAGATCCCAAAAGATGGTTCATTCGTAAAACAGAGGATAAGATGAATCGAAAGAAGCAGTTTACAGTACAATTTCTTAATTTATTTTTTGAGGAATTTATAGCATATTTATGAATGAAATTAAATATGATACTGATATGACACTGATGAAAGATACTCTCATTTCCCGTGTATTACTAATTGCGAAATGATTCAGAATATGTGTATGGTGATATAACTACAAACCTGACATCAACAGTGACCATGTTAAATAAATTGTAGAGGCTACCCTCATTTTTCACGTTATTCAGATACTCAATGCCTGAGAAACTAGAACTCTTTACGTAATCAGCTACAAGGCATCCTCTTCCTTTGGAGTTCGGATACACCGACGGCATTAGAATATTCAATAAAATTCCAATTTTGCCAGTAGTTGACATAGCTAACCAGGTCCCACCTTCTCTTCCGGGTTCCATATCTCGCCCTGTTTATAAAGCATTTTTATAACATTCATCCATAATAGAGTTTCACAATACAATGATTTAGCATTATCTGATAATTTTCAGAAAATATAACCTCCAAATACTTTGCTATCTTCTTCCCAATAATGAGCTTGTTTTGCTGGACGCCTGTACGCTTCATCCCGATTAGATGCCAGAATTAATTTGAATTTATGAGGATTGTTGGAATCTTCCGTAGAAATGAATAGTATACACATCTTTCGGCTGTGAATTCAAAATTGCATAACAGCGTAGATAACGAGGGGTCTATTTAAAGAACAATAAATATACCGTGAAAAGAAAGCTTTCCTGAGATTGAGGGAAATAATAAAAATGAAATAACTTAAATAGATTCTCGATTTCCGAAAATTCTACCCTACAAAATATCCGCATAACCCGTATAACAACACTGAAAAAAGCTCCGACCTCCTCGACCAATCATGACGTGCATGACCAAAATCAACAGCTGACGAAAGAAACTTGAATGTATCACGAATCGTAGTGTCACTAAGGAGAAGAATTTGTGGGGTATGTCTGTGGGAATTATGAAACATAGTTCATCACTGTCACATAACAGAAAAGTGAGAGAATTCTCTTCAGGCAGCTCGACGTAACTCAGTTCTTGTTCCTCCCTCCATTGTCGTCACTGATTTTCTCAGTGTCACGTGTAAATTAACATGTTAAATTTTCGTAGTGGTGAATGAAAGACAGGATGTAACTGCGGTTACTGCAAAAAGATTGTCATTGTGTGTGGACCTTGATCGTTTTTTTCATCATAAAGCGTGATTTACCTTTCACAGAAGTCGTGTTGATAATAGTATCTATTCTTTGTTAATCTTAAAATGTACATGTGACGTTTAAGGTACTCAGATTTCATTATGGAATCCGAAGGGACACCTTTACTCTTACATCCCCATCATTCAGGCCCATTACCATGGGATCTTAGGCGTAGCCGGATTGCTGGTGGTGTGATTCTTTTATCACTCACTTTGGAAAGATTGGCTTTTTACGCCCTTGTTACAAATCTTTTGGTGTTTCTTACTAAAGGGAGACCAGAGTATGACTCTTGGGGTACCGACCAAGCAATAACAGCGGTACTCGTGTTTGTTGGATTATCGTATTTTTCAGCGTTACTAGGAGGATGGTTATCAGATGCTCTTCTTGGTAGATTTTGGACTATTTTCGCAGGATTTTCAGCTTACATACTGGGGTATGCATTGCTGGCAGCCTTAGCGAATAACTCGATAACTTTTCTTGGCTGTGATCGATCAAAACTCTCTGATAATCCATCACCATGTGTAGCTCACGTATATGTTATTTTAGTTACTATTGGGCTTGGGGTTGGTATTGTCAAGGCTAACATACCTCCATTCGGAGCTGAACAGGTAATATTATATCGTTTAACTGTTAAATTTGTTTTTAGGACGAATTTAATAATAACTGTACCCCGTTTACCAACATTTTTAGGTGAGGTACGGCGGCTCCGAGTCCATGAGAAAATATTTTAACTGGTATTACTGGTGTATCAATGTGGGAAGCGTTATTGGAGTTGGAGCACTATCATACGTGGAGCAAGAGATGCCCAATGGTTTCTTTTGGGCCTTCCTCAGTGCTGTGATTTGTTTGGTTTTAGCCTTGTTAGTTTTCTGCTTAGCACGACCTTATTACTTGATTCATCGACCTACTGGTTCTCTTCTAACAAATATCATGCAGATCATAGGGGAGGGTATTTGCGGTCGCTTTCGTCAGAGGCATACACTTCAAAGGTAATACTTAATAAGGGATATTCACTAATTTGAGATGTATCCTTCATTTAGTAGGTCCCTTAAAATGAATCATCATCATTAACCTCTTAGGTACCAAGATTTGGTAACTGAAAGAGGTAAAAATACAAGAGAGTAAAATTAATTACAATTTGTATTACTCTCTCATTTCTTTCTCTATTTTTTATATTATTCAATCATCCCAATATGTTGCATTATGCACTACGTTGAATTAGTTTCTCTATTTTGATGTTTTTATTTATGATGATTTAATTAAGAATTCATCTTGTATTCAAAGATAAGTACTACACAAATGGGATATTATCCTGTTCATCATTGCCCATGTTTTGATGTTACCTATATTATTTCCTTAACAACCCTTTGTTTTAAGGAAATTTTAGTTGTAAAAAACGAGTAGTTAGTTTATAATTTATATAAGACATTGGTTTCCAATGTTTTATATGATTCCTCATTATAAACATCTCTCAAATGTGCTGCTCTGCACATATGCGCAATCCTGCTATCTCTGTGAACATATATATAATTCTTTTCATTCAGGAAATGAATTTTCATGTGTGTGGAGGAAACATAAGGGGCCTTTAATATGTTCTAAACATGCACTCAAAGAACATGGAATCTGTGGAAGAGAAAGGAAATTATTGGATAGTTGATGTATGAGGGGAGAAAAAACCTAAATTTCTTGAAAATTAATAATAGTATTAAATGATATGGCTTTCACCAGGATTAAGCTCATATCAGAATTGGATATTAATGACTACTACATTAAAGATAAGCATATTCTTGCCTACTGGGGGAACTCCACAATTATATGTCAAGATAAATTAAAAGAAGCATTGTTTTTATCGTGAGGGAAGCGATTGAAATTTCTAAGACCTGTGACAGCTGTGTAAAGGATCTCCTTTTGGTGCCTTGCATAGTTGTGTCTACAGGTCTGACCCATTTTTATGGGGCAAGCAAATTTTTTATCTCATGGTTTGTATCTCATTTGACCTAGCATCAGTACAGCTAGGTATGTCAAAACTATGAAGAATATAGCATTTCAGATTGCTTCCTTTACTTCGTTCCCGGATTGTGGATCTTCCAGATTAGGGGCAGAAGAATGAATGGTCTCATAGTATATATAAATTTTTGTAGTATTTTATTTGATGGATAAATGTCTGAATCTCTCTAGTTCTCCAATATTTGGCTTCTATCGTAAAAGGCTTCGAAACCGAAATCGTCGGTCGCCATCATGGCTAGATTATGCCAAAATTCGGTATGGAGGGAGCCATCATGACTCAGCTGTGGAGGATGTTAAGAGGTTAACTGCTATTATTCTTCTCTTCATTTGCCTGGTTCCTTATTGGCTGGTCTTCTTTCAGGTATGCTACGATTGTCTTGCAAATTTGCATCATTGATTATTTTAGCAATGTGAATTAATTCATGTCAATTAACTCAGATTTTTAGTACAGCATTAATCTCCAGTCATGGCTAGTGCTTTTTAGGTAATGAGGCACCAGGTCTCATTATTTTCAAGAATTGCCCAATGCTCGTTTGGGTAACGATGCTCTCATTCTCCAGGGATTTAATGTAAAAATTTATTCTACTTTAAACCCCATAGGATCGTAGCATGGCTATAAAAATGCACATTGGGTGTTATTCTCTAGGGAATAGCCCAAACAACGGTCGATGGCGTTGTTAACCTTTAATTCACTAACTGTCATGTTCTGATTTCTTTACCTTCATAAATCTTCAGGTTAATCCATTTTTCATCAACCATACTCTTAAATTAGATGTTTGAAGCACCCTAAAATGTTTTTCTCAGTATCAGAAAGAATCAATCTTGATAGTGTGTAGAAAATCATCAAAATGATGACATCAATTAAACAGAATCTCATATAATGATCAAATGTCTCAAAAAATAAAGTAAATATGATATCTAAAATTAAAAGAAAATTTGCAATTGGTGGCTCATCAATTGGAAACAGTACACTTTCATAAAGAGTATGTAATCTGATAGATCTACCTCTGGAGCAAATAATGTAATTGATGTTTTCATTCCAATATGTTTAAAAGATATAATATTTCTTATCAAATAAAAACAAGTGTGAAAAAAAATCCAACAAGGGCAACCCAAATCTTCAGTCTACTCAATCCTATGAGCAGAATGTTGAAACATAATTTTTAGTTAGAATCAAAAAGTAGTTCAATGGTTAGAACAATTTGAAGATTAGAGTTACTGTCTTGCTCTCGGCAGAGGTTTTTTACATTGGTATTTCCTCAGTCAATTTTTTCTAGATGCATGCCTTATATATGTATGTAAATTTTAAAAGTTATATTTATGTAAATTTCCACAGGTAAAGTTTGAAACTAATAATGATTTGGTTGTCATTTGTAACTCTGATAGTTGTGATTAAACAATTGAAATTTATCTGGTTCTTATTATTCCTTTGCAATCAATAATTATAACTGAAATTATTGCTTGAATAAACATAAATTGATAAGATTACTCATTCAGGATCTTTATTTTTTTGTTAGATTGAAACTGGTTTCCAGGCTCAAGGTGTTCATCTGGATGTTGGACTGGCAAAACAAAAGAATGCATTCCAGGTAAGGGAAACATGAATTCCAGGGTATTAAATTTCAGAGTCAAAATTTGACTTGAAAGAGTTTGTAATTCAGGAATTATCTTTTAAACATAGTAGAAAGTTTGTATTTGTGTGTTGAATCAGAACTTAAGATCCAAAAGCTACACAAATGTGAAGAATATCATAAGTATCATCCTTTTGCTAGCAATAGGTTACTGTTCATGTATCTAATCTTCAGTAGGTGGACCTGAGTTTACTCAAGTGCCCTTATAGAAATTTATATTTATTGTTTTAAGCCTGTATTTCTTTAAAAATTAACTTAGGAAGGATCCTTGCAGAAATTATAGGCAATTATTGTAAGAAATGAAATTAGGTTCTTAAACTCATTATTGGACATATGATTTAGGCAGAAAATTAGGAGAACATTTTAAAATATTATGGTTCTCCCTGAAATTTTTCATTTTGAGTAATTCATTCCCTAGAAGGTATTGTTTAGCTCAGGAATGTAGGATTGTATGGATGCTATTGTATTGTTGGAATGCTATAAGAAAATATTCAATGGGAGAATGTGTTTTAAATCACTAACAATCTGGCAGTAAATGCAGTGTTTAAGTAGTACATCATTGTAACATTTAGCCATACCTTTATAGATTTCATTTTAAAATGTGATGAAATTTCAATGAGAAATAAAGTTTTGAACAAGATTCGGCATCTGTTAAGGCTATAGCCCTCTTAAGTTAATGCTTTCTTCATATTTTAGTGGCTATGCTTTACTGGTACTTAAATATGATAATGTCTTATGCTTAATAATTTTGCAGATCCCAACGTCTTGGCTGACACTATTTGATCAGGCATTCATTTTGGCTCTGATTCCTATTATGAATACAATTGTTTATCCCACTTTGGACAGATATGGCATCAGAGTTACTCTCCTCACACGTATTGGTAAGTCACTCAACCTAGTTATTTTCATGAAAAAATGCAATTTCTCTTTTTTAATGAATTCTTAACCTCTTCCCCTGCCATCTCTTTGTGCTGTCAAGAAAAACGTTACATTTTACGTATCTCATCTTTAAGGAAAGGGAAGTAGTATTGTATTTAAGACCCTATCCTGGTCCTATTAGCCTTTTTTCATGTCCATTTTTTCTTGGAATTTTTTCTAGGCGCATGCCTTACATGCAATCTCTCCTCAAATCCTTTTCGTTTGTTATCCTTAAGGTTGGTACTCCTTTCCTTCACTTTGTTTGGCTGGTACCTCTATGAGGTATTGGCTGTGAACAATGCTGCTTTGGACAAAATCATATGCCCTTTCCAACAGTCTCCCAAAATGGCTTGATAACTTAATTGGGTGAAGCATCTGCCCTAAAAGTAGTAGATCCAGTTCAGAGTCCCAGTCCTGGCTACCTCTTTTCATGTCCATCTTTCCTTGGAAGCAAAGGTCAATTCAAACAGGTTCCCACTGGGAATCAAGCGCAGGACCTCTTTCACCTAAGTTGATTGCATTGTCCACTTTGCTATCCAGAGTCCCATATTACTCAATTTTAAGGTTATGAGTAAAAAAGAATGTTCTTTGCTCCAATGTCTACTTTGCTATTGACCAATGGAAAAACAAAAGTTTGAATCAACTTTGGATCTGAGTTTTGGTGTCTTTCAACTCATTATAGATTGTTCTTCTGAAATATTGACATTTTGAACTATTACTTTTTGTATAGTCAATAACTCTCTCAAAATTAAATTAATTAAGTTCTGAGACAGTTGTTTTGCCAATGTAAAAAAATAAGTTTCAATGTAAATGAATGAGAATTATATCAATTGATTATAGTTTTTTCTCAAAAATAAAATTCTAAGCCCAACATTAACATAATAAGGTAGATAATGTCTTTTTTTACACTGTGGTTTGATACCACATGTCTCTCATTTATTTAAATATTGAACTCCCACCACTGAAGGTTCACCATTTCCAATTTTATGAGTCACTTTTTAAGTTCATTCTTTTCTCTTTAAACAGCAATCGGGATGGGGTTTAGTGTTACTGCCGCAGCTTCTGCTGGTTTGCTGGAGTATTTTTCACTCAAGCATTGGGCTGAAGGATTCCATGTGGTTCAGACCATTGGCAACTCTACCTACAATGCAAGTGACATCTCTATCATGTGGCAAATTCCTCAGTATTGCCTCGTTGGGACAGCAGAAGTTTTTGCTGGGGTTGCTGGTAAGACATTTAGAGAGCATGCTTGCAAAAAAATGTCTAGTTAGTCTGGCTGCCTGTAAACATTCAGAAGTATGGATTTATATCAAAACCTTACTGTTGAATTAATCGGGGATTTTTTGAAAATATCACCCAGAATAGTGAAATTTTATCCAATGTTATAGAATCATCCTATGTTTTCTGTCTCATCAAGTTATGCCATTCACATTTAGGCAATTTCTTTCTTCTTCTAAAACATTTGAAAGGTTAAATTGTCTTCTCAACTGTATCCCATACTAATATTTCTTTTGATTGTTAACACTTTTGGGTTAAAATTGATGGCTTTAAAGTTAGGATTGCATGATTTAAAAATTGTTTTTCGTATTTTTGATAGAATATAATATGGTTCCAAATTCCAAAAATCCAAATGGTACAAAAAGGTGGTTTAGTACTCTTCTTTTCTATAAAACTGAACACCTATGTTCAGAAGGTGTACACTTGTCAATTTGGGAAATAATTGTCCATGAATTTTAGCAATAGTTGGGTTCATTGATATCTTTTACTGGTATTTAAGTTCAAAATAGATAAAAATATTGTAATGAAATTTATATTATATAAAGAAAAAAGAACTGAATACCAATTTCTTAAAACACATCCTTTGTTCAGTTAGTCTTTCCTCCTTTTCCATTTCTACTGACACTACTATATTCTCAAAATTAAGTTGCATCAAAATTAGTGTAAAAAAATTTAATAGAGGAACAGGAATATTGTGAAATTATTAACTCTTACATTCTCAACGCATTGTATTTGTGATATTTTATGAATTATGCTTAAAAACTGCCAGCCAAAAGCTGGCCAGTATATCTATCTACTTTTTCAATGCTCATGCTTCCACTTCTAAGAGAATAAGTTGGCTTTCAGAATACCCCTTATATTTCTTGTTAATTTTTATTTACCAAAAATACCTCAGTAATCACCTCATCATGTTCATTTTTTCTTCTTGAAAAACATTAATTTATATTTTGAAGCTATCTGCCTTCTGAAACTTAGACAATTTTTTGTAAATACCACCAGATGGAACATGGCACTTAGAGGATTAAGTTGAAATATTGAACTTCAATATTGTCAAAAATTGTCTTTAAATTGTAAAATATGTTGCCTTTGATTATACTGAGGTTTCTTTCTGCTGAGTTGACTTCTTCGCAGTTGCCCAAGAATACTTTTAGTCATCCAATATCAAAGTCAACTGAAAAGTTATTTTCTGGACTAAATAGTTGGTATGTATTTCTTTTCTGTTCAGGTTTGGAGTTTTCCTACTCAGCTGCCCCAAGGTCATTGCAAGGAGTGGTCATGGGTTTATTTTCTGCTATGGAAGGCGTAGGCTCCTTCTTAGGCATTGCCTTAGTTTCAGTAATTGGTGAAGCCTGGATACCAGGTGATGCACACCACTTCTCTGGTCATCTAGACTACTTCTTCTACCTGCTGGCAGGACTTCAGGGACTCACTTTGATTCTCTTTTCTGGTTGGCTAGCTGCTCAGACTGCATCTCCTAGTCAAGTCAAGTCTGAAGATGATGATGAGGGGATAAGTGTTGATTCAGACGTGGTCAGTGCAAGTACAGTTGGCGTTGACAGCACTAGCACCCATCATTCATAGTACAACTCCTAACCAAATCTCATTTGAATCACTGCTCATTTTTAGTTCTATTTATTTGGAATCCAATTCCATCCCAGTGGCATTAAAGTTCTGTTTGCACAAAATCTATTTGTTACTCGCATCATTCTCTGATTTGGTTACTAACTATTGATCAGCTGATTGTTGTTTTACTAGTATCATTGCAAAGATGTTTAATTGAGAATTGATCATGTAAGAATTTTAATGTGAAGTTATAATTTCTCTGTCTTCTCTATGTTCATATTTGAATCTAAATCATTGCAGACTTAAAAGGAAGATGAGTGCCTGGAAGTGAGTTTTGATGTGATTTGTTTTCATCCCGTATATTATTCTTGAAATGTTTCTTGTTATTAAGTTCCGACCAAAAAAATGTAAGATACTGATAAATTTTAAATCTTCAATAATTCATGGCTGTGCTGGTGTTAAAATTAAGAAGATTGCAGGGCTCACAAGAAAATTTCAGTGAGGTTTGGTTTAAATTATATCCAAACATAATGAAGACTTCCAATTTTCTGTGAATACCCATTGAAAAAATTATTTTCCTTATATTTTTATATACTTGTGTTACTTTCTCTATTGTAAATTTATCAACTCTCTGAACCAATGATATTAATCCTTAGATAGTTTTTGTGATTATAAATTATACAATCAACTTATCGTAGCGTTGGCTCTTAGTATGGCAATGGTACATTTGCTTTTTATGATCTTGTTTATTGTGCCATAGAAAACCATTGTTAAATATTGTGTAAGTACATATAAATTTACTAATGTTTATTCTTGCATATAATAGAATATTACATAAATGCACATTTTGTGTAACTATCTTGTATTTTTATTTTTACCTAACAGTAAAAATACTGAATCCACTTTTATGAAGAACAGTTGCCATATCTTCAGAGGTTGTTATTTATTAACTGAGGCTGATAGTCTAAATCCACAGCTTTGGCAAGAGATGAGGCATAAAGATCCAAACGTTGTGTCATCTGGAAAAAAAATGTTATCATTATTCATAAGTACGAAGATATCTTTCATGAATACCGTTTTTATAATGCATTCTGAATTTTCCCATTATCTAGTAATATGTTTTCTTTTGAAGTAAAGATTGCTGTATCAGAATTAATCTGCAAGCTGGAGCAGCTATTGAATGAATTTCTTTCTAAATATCAGTTCCTTAAGAGAAAAAAGTGGAATTTGAAAATTTGTAGCTGATTTTGATAATATTGGATATTATCACTATCCCAACATATGCAACATGTGACTGAACTGGTTGTTGGTGGCATGAATGTTGTCTGGTTTGGGCAAGATGGTGGTTGCTCCTTTTCACAAAAGTATTTCTCAACTTCACCATTTTCCATAAAATAACAATATTTCTTGATTTTTTGTTACTTTCAAAAATGTGTTTTTGCAAAGGAATATGCCCAAAAACTTGCCTTGATGAAAGCTAGAGGTTACCAACTTTGCCAGTTTTCTCTATTGACCTTGGTTATCAGCTAACATTATACTTTGAAGAAGCCAAATAAAATGGCATACTTTATTTAAACTCAAATCCTCAGCAGTGGCATAGGTAAAAGGGTGATTGTATGTAGTAGTGGGATAGATCCCCTCCCAAAAATTTGAGAATGACTACAATTATAATCATGAAATTTCAAAAATTCTTATTTATGTTTTCAATGCCCATAAATAAAATAAAGTTATAATTGATCTTATTCTTGCTTAAAATACTCTTTCAAAATCAATAAAACACTAACTTTTTCAATTAATTAAAACACTGCTTGAGAATTATGATTATTGACTGAAAGATACTGAATAGATGTATGTAATGTATAACCACAACTCATTCTTGCTTCCTGTGTTTAGCCCTCTAGATAATTTTCTAATTGCAGCATTAAATTAAATACAATTTAAAACAACATCACTCCTGAAATATATTTATGCATATACCACCAATCCACGCAATCAAGTGGGGTAATTTGTGGATGGCAATGGATACTATCAATACCATCCCCCTATTACTTGGAATATAATTATGAACAAATTCATGTTCTTATTCTATAATGAAATATGCTCCGCTAATTTATAGCAATTCGGAAACAAGGCATGACTGAAAAATTGCAATTCCTCTTACCCGGAAGCCCCAGAGATCCTTGGCCTGTCTGCATAAGTTGAGATCCATTTCTGCAATCAATACACCATCCCTTGTGCGTGATAAACCCTAAATTTTTGGAAGAAAGAAAATGTATTGACAAAATGGATATGCCTAAAATAAGGATGTGTAGGAAAGAATCCTTTAACGTGGATGCATATTATTTGTTATAGTAAGTGATAGATCTAAAAAGTCATTTGAGTTTTTAAAATAAAATACTCAAATATTTAGTCATTTAAAGTATGTTCCTGTTTACCATTCAACCTGTTCAAAAATTTTTGGAAAAGTGATTGGTTTCGTATTGATTAGGAATATCCTCGATTTATTTAATTTGATTTACTTAAAAATCTATATTCACCTGATTTAATTTCTTATTAATATAACCTCAACTATTACTGAATTTGATCAATTTCTTTAAGTTCATCATAGTGAAGATTCAACAAAGAATACCTCAAGATTGTATTTTATAAAATCCTAATTTTAAACAAATGAAAATTAAAAAGACAAATGAGACCTCTGTTATGGTGAATTTTCTAATTAAACATAAATTCTTTCAAAACGGATCAATTATTTTTCAATTCTATTCATATACAAATAGCATATACCTACAAAATTGAATGATGTAATGAAATCAAATGCACAGCAAATAATTCTGAGTTAAAAATAATCACATGTAAAATATCATATTGTTTTACACTCAATTTAAGAATCATCAGATTCATTATCATTTTGGGGATCCTTTAAAGCTAGCAAAGAAAGTACTTTATAATCACAAAATATAATTTTATTACAATAATATTAATGTCATTTTTCTTTGTTAATAGCCTTACCAACTTTGATTAGTGTAATGTAATTGATTAACTGTTTTAATTTAACTGATTCTAAGATTTATTAATGGAAAAACCTGTTTTTCATAAACTCATAGTCTTTTCAGACTGCTATGCCAATGTTTTTACCTCAGTTCTGCTTCCATCTGGAGCTGCAATGTAGCTAGATCCATAGAAATGGCCAAACTTCTTATGTGCTGGTTGGCCATCACCAGAAGTGAATTCATTGGGGAAGGTTTCTGTTCCCACACGATTTATGGCCACTGTGAAGTAGCTGTTTGCAATAGCAGCATTTCTGGCTTCTATTCCCCACAGTGGCTCACTAAAAAAAAATATTTAAGAGTATAGTTAATTAATTAGTTAATTTTCTATAATATTTTGGTTATCAGTCAGATTTGTTTTCTTATATATTTTGGAATAAAAGTTAATCAAAATTTCATCTATGTAACCTTTTTTATCTTTCCAAAGTGTTATAGATATAGGTTTGGCATAGGTTGGTTAATAAGTTGGACTGGAAAACAAGAAAGGAATATTGGTAGTAGTGATAAATTGTAAAATCTCAGACAATTTACCTCAAAGCACCAACAGTTGCAGATGGATTGAATACAATTTCAGCTCCATTGACTCCATACATCATCCAATTCTGAGGATGATGTCTTCCATAGCAAATATTTACAGCAACCTTTCCAAAGTCAGTCTAAAAGAAATTTTTTACCATACAGAGGGAATTTCTTTCAAGAAATTGAATGCTTGCAAATGAGTAATGTCTACATAAATCAGTGTGTGATGACACAGGGAGTTTCCATTTATTATTTATATTTATCTATTTAAGTAGCATTTAACAGTATCATTTTAATTATCATCCATTGTTAAAATTCAATACAACCCCAATACTTTTAAATCAGTTACAACAAATAAAACATAAAAATACCCTAATAATGAATTATTAAGATAATATTTATCTGTTTGTGCAAGATTTAGTATTCATGCTCATTCCATTTTGGAAAACAATCATGTGTATCTGTTGCATAATTAATATCTGTTTTTTAAGGGTCAAAAATGGTTAAATTTCAATGTTATCTACATTATTTATAGGAATCCACAAAATACAACTCATTTTTCATATTTAGGAAAGAAGAATTTCCAATTTACCTTTCAGATATTATAGATAATTAATTCTTCATAGATCATCTCATTCAAGTTGCTACTATAAAAATAGTCACAAATTCATTTCCAGACATTTAATTGAAACATGAATTGGTTTACTTAGGAATTAATATGATGATAACAATTCAACTGACTTTTATGTGACCACTTAAATTTCTTAAGGGCTTTTAACACATTTTCCATGTAAGGGCAAACTAAATATCAACTATAAGAGAGAAACATGACTGTCAGTACAGAATTTAAGTCATCAATTAATTTATCACTTGCTCTAAATTACATATAGTCTAAGAAAACAAGACAACTTTGAGAACAATTGAATGGTAGAATGAGTTTATTATGCTTACTAAATAAATATCCTACCTCAAATACTCTATGCCCAGTGTTTCCTTCAGAATAATACGTTGACTCATTGAAATCTCCAACTCTTGGTATATGATTCTTTCTTGTTTTGCCCAAAATGTGTCCCCTATTGTTGAACAAAACTGCAGTATTCCACATAACATCTCCATGAGTTTCATCTCTCTCCAAAATTGGTGAAATTATTACCACATTGAACTGCTTACTAAGCTATGATATTTTGGAATATCAGTAAGTAATACATAGCAGACGACAAATAATTCATCAATAGCAAAGCATTTTTATACATGGTCACATGAAAATAATTAACGAGATTACCTGTTTCATTAATCTTGCAGTGGGTCCATCTGCAGCAGGTTCTGCAAATTCACACCAAGGATATTTTTCCCGGGTACAGAATGCAAATGGCATAGCTATGGAGAAATGATGAAATTCAGTCAAAATAGAAAAAAACAGACTAAAATGTAACTTTGATAAATGTATGGTAACACTAACTCCATGCTTCTTGCAGACAAATTATATTGGCTCCACATAATGAAGCAGCTTTCACCATGTGCTTTATTTTCTCATAGAGTGCATTTCTCTGATCTTCTATTGGTGCATTGGTAGGTAAAACAATCTTATTCTGAATAGCTGCAACTCGAACAATCCTGAGAAGGAATTTTTAAGTATTATTAAAGTTATAAAAAAATTAGGCATGACATAAAGGAATTAAAGAAATTAAAATGCATCTTCTCCTGCAATTAATAAACATAATTTGTTATGACTGAAAAAAGTACTAAAACTTCTTAATTCTTCTAAAATGTTCTTAAATCTTATTAATTCCTATTTTAATGTATTTCTCAATTATTGTCATTGATAAACTTAGGTGGAGAGATTCTTATTATTCAGAAAAAATATTAACAGACCAAGTCACCAAAGTGCAATGGTTGAACAAACTGTAAGGCTATTAGTGATTTCTGTGAAGTTTC
Organism: Pachydiplax longipennis; assembly: GCA_036926295.1. Taxonomy (NCBI): domain Eukaryota; kingdom Metazoa; phylum Arthropoda; class Insecta; order Odonata; family Libellulidae; genus Pachydiplax; species Pachydiplax longipennis. The sequence continues at coordinate 34,840,675 of JAVFKF010000012.1, forward strand.
TGTCTGATTTATAAATTCAAAAGCATGCAAAATACTTTTATAACAGACAAAATAATTTCACATTAATTTAGCAGACTATATGGCTTTGTTGGAATCTCTAGGCAATGGTTTAAGAGACAAGAGAATCTGGGATCCTAGCTAAAGGGGGCTCCACACTCATAGGTAGCTAAAAATTGGATTGGATTAAAGGGTCAGAAAAATCAAGCACACCACTACCTCCTATTTGCTAACTTATGGTTGGATGGGGAGCTAAAAAAAATAATAAAACAATTATTTTATAGTGATTTATCAAAGGTTTTTGAAAGCTGTGATATTTTTTGCCTACTTCGTTGGTTTTGCTAGAATTTGATTACACAATGATACCTGTTCCCACTGAAAGCCGAGTGGTAATACTTTTTCGCCTTGCCTTTGATGAAAGAGGTCCCCTACTGGGTTTGATTTCCAGAGGGGGCCCACGTGCAAAATGACCTCAGATGTTGAAGTTACTATAATGAAAACTAGAAGAGTTATTAAATATAAGTAGAATTACTGCAACTACTACAATGATACCTTGGTTAACAAGTAACCACACTAATAAATATTTGGTGAATGAAGATTTTATTCAAGTTTTTTTACAAACAGACACCACTAACATATTTAGATTCAGCTAATGAATCAATATGTGGCTAATTGCAATGGCTCATAAAAATATGATGGATTACCAAAATAAAATTCATCTGCTCATTCCTGCTTGTGAATATATTTTCAGAACAAATTTTCCTCATTTATTCTCTAAAAATTAATGTGCTGATTATGTTGGCTTAGATTGATGGACGTAGGTTACAGTTGGTATCCTTTGGTATAAAAGTGAATGAGAAGTTTAGGATACAAGAATACTTGATTTATGACTAAGGCAATCCTTATTTTCATTGATTCAATTTCCTAGCTGGAGACGTTACTCAAACATATGCAGTATGATAATGTATGCATACAACCTATCATTGTACTGCTTTGGCAGCTTGATCTACCAATAGATTCAATTATTCAATTATGCTGCAGCTAGGCCATGAAGTAGTCTTCTCTCCCTATAGTTATTACCATGGATGAAGATATGATGAAGAGGGAAATGATTAATATGGTTTATATGATGATAACGATTAATATTTTTCATTCTATCTGGTCTAATTTTGAGCAGCAAATAACTGAAATTTACTCACTTTCACATGAAAATGGTTATTGTGCTTTCATTAATTTTATTATATGCACTACCATTTGTTATCAGTGGTACACATCTTTCAAAGATGTATACCACTGCTTCCTTGACCTGAACATTCACCTGACATGTCGCTCATCACACATCTTGCATATGGTAGGCTGAATGGATGGAAATAATGATATTGAAGAAAAGTCACACATTGTAAAGAGAATAAAAGCAAATGTAAGATGACGAGTGATATCCATGCAAAGTTAAGAAAGTAGGCAATATTTAAATTCAGTGAGTGATTTGTGTGCTCTTCTTGAAGAAGAAATGCTTGACTGATACATATGTCTGAAAGTAAAGATATCTTTAGAATTATACATTCTGCATCAAAATACATTGATCCTTCACTCATAACCTTTTCAGGTCATCTATTTGAAGAAAAAAGTTTCAGAAATTTTATAATGGAGGTTCTTGAGAGCTAATCCTGGGTCAGTGATGAATGTGAAGGTCTACTGTGCCAAAGCTTGAAACTCAAACTGGAGAATGCATAAAACCATGGCTTACAGGCCACGCAAAAGAAACACAACTATGGTGATAGTGTGTATCTTCATTCAAATCCTTTGAATGGAAATAATGTAATCCAAATCGCTAGGGAGAATCTTGGAAAACTGCAAACACGTTTTTCTCTTCGTTCCTTGCCTGAGCCAGTGCTGGGTTATGACTAAGAGAACAGCCACCATTTTCATCTCATCCTTAAAAATCAGTTTTTGATGATGAATCTCCCCATAAAAACTGAAATTCACTGCCTTAAACTACAAGCTTGAGATGAGTTGAAATAGAAAGTTATTGGCTCAGCTATATTTTCCATTTGTTCTTAATAATGTAATCTATTTGCTGAATAGCCAATTCTTAAATATTATATCTAATATTTCAATTTAGAAATATATTTTCCATTACATCTAAAATTCAACTGATACAATCAAGCGAAACTTTGTGGAATTTCACAGCACAGATCTTGGAAAAAAATGTTACTTCCACACATCAAGAGAAGGAAAGATGCCACCTAGATGTCCTCAAATCATAGAGTTTTCAAGCAATTTTAGAAATTCTTTATCAATTAAGATCTGTTTCCTAACCCCTCCCCCTTCTTTGCTACCTTGTTTCCCCAAATTCTTCCCAACAACCTCTCTATCTTCCTTAAACCTCTTTCTCTCCATCTATTATTTAAGTTCTGCTCATGTGAATATTGACCTGAAGATGTACAGTTTTGAGAAAACCTGTCAATAAAAATGTTATCAAAGTTACAAAATGTTTTTGTTAGATACATCCAAAATTCAGTTTCAGAATCCTGACCACCATCTGTATTTCCTTATTAATTTACAAAACATCTGAAAACTGACTACAGCTGCAATTTAAGACAAAATATGAAATCATGAAGGAGAGGGGGAAATATATAATATACTGAATATAATAATATACTGAATATAATAATATACTGAAAGTCTTTAAGAAAATAAAATTTTAATAAAACTCAATTTTACCCTCTGCAATCTTTCCAGTCACTTACCCTCTCCTTACTTGCCACGTTTCTATATAATAACCAACATTTGTTATTCTTTGATACAACAACCTTGCCTCCATGCTGTATAAGAGGCAGCATATATGCTGCCTCTATGTAATTCCAGGAAATGTAAGTTTCCTAATGAAATGTATCATCATTAACCAATGACGAGAAAAATTATACTTATTTGTTTTAACGCAATTATGTAGACATTATATATGTTGTATTAATGCTTCATCTACAATAGGTAACTTGAAGAAGGTCTTCAGCAGAAGTAGTGGATCAAAAAGATAGAGAGGCTGTTAAAACTGTTAATACACTTTTAAAGAAAGATTAATTTTAAAGAAGGTTTTCAAAGGAGAGCTTGTCCATTAATTCTTCAATAGTTAATACCATATAAGAAAAGAATGATGCTACAGTGAATATAAATTTTACCATAGGAAGTGCCAGAAAAGTGTAATAGTCACTTTTGTAGTAGCACAAAATAAAACATCCCATCACCTATATGAGTTTCAGTACACTGTTCAATAAATTTAAGAAAAATATTGCAGCAGTAATACTAGCTCGATTTCACACATATCCGTGTAGTGATTATTATTCAAGAGCATTTATGCTATGGAACTGCTATGGTCTCGCAGAGGCACAATCTATTCATTTACTTTCAGAAATTACTCTACAAATGCCCAAGTGTTGAGATTATTGCTTTCAATAATACTAAATTAATTTAACAAGATAAAAGTAATTTCTAGGTAGTTGTCATGAATATTTTCATATTAAGGCGAATTAAATCGATGTTAAAATCGTTTCTTCAATGAAAGGCGGATTACTTCTTGTTTCCTATGAATATTTGCAGCAAGGTGCAACGCAAAAATAACTGAAGTTTTTTACCAATTGATCAAATTAGCAACTGATTGTTAGTTTGAAGTAAAATTGCTATTAATGTATATTCTTACCTCCGTTTAGAAATGATTGTTTCCTGTGTTAGTTTAGGTTAGTGATCTATTCTAATATTCAAAGAAATCACGAAGCTGGGTCTGTAAACAAATTCAGCTAATCATATAAAATAAATATACGTTTAAGCAGCAAAGGTTCCCAGAAAATAATGATTGTTTTCCATTACACATGAACTCGTCTTAGGCGAAGTGTGTGATTCATAAATAGCATGTTATTATGGCCTTTGGTAATACATCATGAAATAGGGTTAATTTTCCTTTAAATAGCATTAATTGTCTTCAGATTGAGATAAAATCTTTGGAAGATTTTGTAAAAATTCGTTCCACAGATATTCCAATCTAGCAATCACCTTGGTTTTCTCAATTCTTCCTTGATTGCCGTGAACTGGTAACCAGCTACCTCAAAATCATTTTCGTTGGATATGTTAATAGCTTCTGTCGGCAATTCGAGAGGTCTGTGAGAAAAAATATGAAGGTAAGCTCGACTGCGCACATTCCAGAACTCTTGTCTGTCTTGCTTGTAGCGATAAAATTATTAAAAATCGAAGGATACTAACAACAATTCTTTTCCATATAGCACTCTTTTAACTTCTGACAGTTCTTTCTGCGGTACGTATTTCTTTAAAATACTTTCAACGCTCTCATATTCAGCTACAACGGTTGACGACATATTTGAAACTTTTCAAGTTGCTGGAAGTCTTAATTGATGATCTTATTCCGTCCTCACAGATCGAGGTTAGACGTTGGACTCCAAATATACCCAAAGTGATCGGGTGATCGTGATACGTTATCTAGCGTTGCATAGGAAACACCGTAGAACACCTATCCTTATGAATTTACGATGTATCAACAAGTTTTTATTAAAAAGTTAATGAAGTAAAAACTTGAATTTTGTACGAAAAATAATGTCTCTTATTTGGTTTAAAGAAAATGCATTTGCGTCATAACCTTGAAAAAGAATTACGGAAGCTTTTCAGCAATTTATGAGTTAACTTTAGGATTTAGGTTGCACGCGTTAAAGGACGTAAAATATAAACACAGGCATAAACATAAACGTAAAAACATAAAAGTTTACGTAAAAAACATGAACATAAAAATTCCCATGTAGGGAATTCTACATCGGAATTTTATTTTGGCTAACTAAGGTTTCTGCCAATGAATATGTTTTCAGAGCAAATTATCTTCTTTAATAAAATGGCATGAATTTTTTTCGTTGTGGCGTTTACAGCATCTGGAAGATGCTTTAATATCGTCAGAAACATTGATGACGAAAATGAATCGGGGAATCGGTGATACCCGAAGTTGGTGCAGCGAGATGCGAAGCGCTTCTATCGCCTCACAGCCGCCTCTTTTGAGAGGTATAATAGGTCTTCAGGAATTCTAACCGTCCTAAACCACCCTTAGAACAAACATAAAACAATAAATCTCATTCTCAAGCTCAAAGTCTATCAAGACTATGCCCTCGAGTCGACCGATATCCAGTGCAGACAAGGGGATGTCGGAAAAGACCGCTTCAAGGAAAAAACCAACCAGACGCTGCAGTATATCTTCCTAGTGTTACGACCAGTAACGATGCACCTGTTGGTTCTTGGGCTGAAATTCCTACAAATATGTTTGCTTTCTGCCAGTACTATTAGTATTTTCGTAGTTAGAAAGTTAAGGTCATTTTGCCTTTAACTGGGACCCCATCGGGAATCGAAACTGAGATCGCTTTCGTAAAAGGTAAACGCGCTACTCTGTTGGCGAACCGCAAGCCCCCGCTACTTCTTAACGGCCGTATTCAGAGAGAAGGCACGATATAACCATTCGCTATGTGTACAGACCAAGAAACGTGGTAGTGCTTTGATTTGGCAAAGGCTGATGAAATTTTTGAATTCCGATTCTTTTCAAACTTCCCTTCGAAATCATATCAAGTCTTACATTATCTACTTTGCTTCCGAGAGCATAATGATATGATATTTCTGTATTTACATATGTTAGGATGAACGCTGACGAAAGTTGGATTCTCATTAATATTCACATTTTCCTATTTTAATTCTAGCTAACTCATATCAATAGCTATGATTAAACTCCTAATCCTCTTGGTATATGACTTTACTGAAAATGTAACGCGACAAATCTTTCGCCCGATTTTTAGTATTTGTTTTCTCATAATATATTTTTTGTGATAAAAATCAAGTCGTGATACTTAGCTACTAATTTATAAGAAACTTTAGTGAATCTTGATTCTTAAAGCAAGGTATCATCGACGAGTTCTTGTAAGTAGAAATAATTCCTAACAATCTACAAGTCGAACATTTGTAGTGATTCTTCCGTGTTATTCTGCAAGTGCTTATGCCTAGAATGTTAGCTTTCGTCATAAAAATTTTGATAATTTAGCAGAATGGCTTGTAATATTTAAAAAATTTCCTCTGCGGAACGTTTCTTTATTCGGCAGAAAAAATTTGCTAAAAAAATTACGCTCTTAGAATTTTCAAATTAATCTTTTCGTGTTGGCTGCGCTGTTTCGTTAAAGTTGCGCATGTTTTATGGGTACCATGGGTACCTCGGGTATTAGGGATTTAAGCCAGGTGAAAGTAGTTGTTTTTAGATGAAGGCTGTTACAGTTGCTTCAGAGTCTTCTGTGTGGTCATATACTTTTTAAAATATTTTGATCGTAGTTGATGATTTAATCACTGTGTTTATGTGTGTGTGTTGTGATGTCAACACCCGTAACTCTCTGCGTCTTTAGGATCGAAATATGTAAAGGTTTTCCAATTTTAAATCATATTAATTTCACCAGTAGGTATTTTTCTGCCTATATGCTGACAAACAACTTTCAGTGGTTTTTCTCTTATAAATAATCTGCTGTATACGCTTTTTATCTTCCAGCATCAAAATTTCTTCCTACAATGGATTCTGGTGAAAGAACTGTCAACGATGTTGCCTCGAGTAGCAAAGACACCTCCGTATTAGCGAGAAAAGTTCGAGGTTGCAGACAGATGCAAGATATAACAATAGAGACTTACGAAAATCATTCACAAAAACAAATGGAGGGAGGTGAAGGTAAAAGTTTAGAAACACAAGTTCTCGATGCTCCAGTTCGAAATACCTGCGATCAAGATGCTGTTAGCTCGAACGAAAGTCTCTCAAAATTAAAAGGTAATGCGTTTCCGCTATTCGATGACTCTGATTGTATTTTTTATTGTTGTAGTCTAAAAGTAATCTAAGATAGCTGAACTGAAAATGAACTCTAAGAAGTCACATTATAATGTAGGAAACGATATCGCCCAAAAATTTGAAAGTGAGTCGAGTGAACATCCTTCGGCAGAAATAAATAAGCAGAGAATTCCCGAGACTGTTGGATTTATTTCCGGGAATCCTTTTGTTGAGATTACGAAGGGAATTCTTCACCTGTACAAAGAGAAGTAAGTAACTTATTATATTGTGTTAAATCTACGGAGGTAATTCATACATTCCTTATTTCCCCTAAATGCGACAGCATCGATTTAGTATTAGTTTAATAGTGGGTGCCGTCTCGTCACTCATTGAGGTCTTTGAAATGAATATGAAGTACTAGCAGAAAAAAATTTCCTATTGAATTTTGAAACATATTTTCAGTAAACTCTTCTGTTGGAATTTAACCGAAGCGAGTGAATTGTTTCTTGCCTACGTTTATGAGTCTTTTCACATTTTTTTCACGAAGGCTCGTGAAGAAAAACCCCATCACTGAATGTGCATGTTAACATGAAATAATATATAATTTTTTTCAATAAATATTTGGAAAACATTCTTTAAAAGGGTAGGGAACCTTTCTCCGTCTACATCTAGCATTCGTTTCTATTAGAAAAGCTGCCTGTAAAACAACGAGGCCACTCTTGTGTTGTGTGTTGCCTGCATTTCAATAATTGAACTTAAAAATTTTATCTGAGGAAAATGATGCATTTTCTGTGTCAACTGAAAGAGAAAATTTGCAACTTGATTTATCACTTGGTGTCATGACCAGTATTAGGAAAACAAAATTATTTAAGTAGCTTTTGTTTCAGGAAGTGACTTATAGAGGCCACAGTTGGTCTCAAGGCTGCAGATTTCCCACCCCTGGCATTGCCTGTTTTGAACAGTGTTGTGAATTAATCTTTCATTTTATGTTGGTATACGTCTGTAGTGAATTTCTACTTACAAAACTATTGCATTCAATTATTTTACAGCAAATCGACTTCAATGGAAAATGGAGTTGATCGCAGTGAAATGATTTGCATGTTAGCAGTTCCTGCATCTGTGACATGTCATGATCTTCTTTGCTTTGTTGCTGCATGTGAGAGAGATATTCTTCATCTCAGGATCATCAGAGATTCCACTCCCAATCAATATATGGCATTGATTAAATTTCGATCTCAGGTGTGTGTTATTATGTAAGGCAAAAAACTAGTTGTTTAAATAGAATTGTCTAGGTATACTAGGTGATGATTTTGAATGATTGAAAAGTGAAATAATTTATACTATTTTCAATGTATTGAAGAATTCAATCATATTTGTCTGCGGGTTTGATGAAGGTATTGATTGTAAAACAATGTGACTACCCAGTAGTATAAAATCTGTGCTGTTGAAGGTTCTCCTGAAATTTAGGTCATCAGGCTTGTAAATGCATGAAAACTTGAAGAAACAAAAACAATAACATTAATATTCATTCAACTGAATGACTTTTAATTACGTGGTGTCAAATGAAGAAATATCTTGACAGCTTTGGAACATTTAATTCATGGAATAGACATACCATAAGCTGAAGGTTCATGCTGTTAACTTTTGAAACAGCATTCGGAAATTTGGTGAAATCGGTTTAAAATGCTGCTGATTAAGGAGCTATTCTACTTTAAATGTTACCCTGCTGTATAAGAACTTATCAAACTAGCTTATTTTACATATTAAACTCGCACAGTATTAATACTGCTTAAGATGCTTGGCTAACTGATAATGTGGCAGATTTTTCTCTTCCTCCACTTTGTTCAATCATGCCTCATTTTATTGATTAAAAAATGTTAACACTATCACTGCCTCTTTCCTTCTTTTTCCTCTTTTGCCTTGCCTAGTCTCTAATGGGATTCTTTTAAAGTTCTTTATTTTTAAAGACTAATTTAGTGAGGAAAAAACATAGACATTTTAAAATAGAACAATCTTCATCCATCAGTTGGAGCTGATTATAAGAGATAAGAGAGATCTCTCATTTTTGTCTCAGGGCTGAAAAATAATTGAAAATTCACTTACCTGTGTTATATTTCATCGCAGTTTAAGTTATAAACATAATCAAATAAGCCAGAGTTGTGGTGCAATGTTAGTGTTGAGTGTAGTCTTGGATAGATCATGCTCTGTTATGGCCTCTCAACACTGCTGTTAAAAAGAGCTCTACTTTCCTGGAAAGCTGACCATTCTTAGAAAATATCGTGAAAAAGCATTCAATCTTTATGAAAATAGCTCGCAGACTCTATAAATATTACATCTTCAGCTCTAGACAAAAGCTAAAGGAAGAAGATCCCTTTCTGTTTAAAGATTTGAAGCTCCTATTTAAAGTCGAAGGGCCAAAAAATCTTCCTAGTTGTTTACTATCATGCAATATTTAAAAAGTTGTCTTACCCTAGTTATAATGCCATCCTGCTTGTAATATGGTTTTTAGTTGGTCCACTGAAAAGTGTCTTAAGTGGGTAATTCTGTATATTCTACAAACTGAAACAATGAATTGTGTGAAGTTCTTGTCACACCAAGGATTTTACCAATCTCTTCCTGATTCCTTTATCAAGTCCCTTTGTCATCAGTTCCCTTCGTTTCATAAAAGCTTCTTTTGCTAATGCTATCCTTTTTATAATTTCTGTCGAACATCTTCCATCCTTAGAAAGAAGGCTGCCCAAGTATGAAAACTGTTCTACTTTTTCTAGTTTTTCCCCATCCACCCTTATTGTTAATTTAGCATTCTTTCCCTTTGAAAACCTCATAATCTTAGTTTTTCTTACGTTGATTTTCATCCCAAACTCCTTTGTTTTATCATTTAGTGCATTAACTAGGATTTGCAAACCCTTTTCCGAATCGCATACTATAGCTTTATCGTCTGCATATCTTACTGACTTCACTAGTTCCCCACCAACCTTTATTCCCTTATCTATTTCATCCCAAGCTTCTTTGATCATTTCTTCTGCATATAAGTTAAAAAGAGATGGTGGTAAAGGACAACCTTGACATGATGTATTATTCTAATTCTAATTTGTGTTTAAAATTAAGAAACTATGCTAGCTCATGTTCATACTTACATAGCTTAACTTCATATACAATTTAGTGGACAAAAACTCTAAAAAACTTTTCATCTGTCCTTATAACTATTTGCCAGTCTTATAAAATTAGCATAATATATAATGTAGGAAATGCTTTCGTAAATTTAGGTGGAGAGTTTAATATGTAAAATTTGAGGAAGTAATAATATGTAGAAGATTTTATGCAATATAGTGAAAATATTCTGTATATCACATTCAAAATTTATGCAATGGAGTGATTGTGCTTTCACATTGATTATTTCTTTCCATAGGATGCTGCAGATGCATTTTATAAGACATTCAATGGAATCCCATTCAACTCAATGGAGCCAAACGTTTGTAGTTTGGCATTTGTATCACAAGTGGAGATGGTGCGAGAGGATGCAGGAGATAGTGTCCTTTGGCCACCTCCAAACCACACTGAACTTCCAACTTGCCCTGTATGCTTAGAACGCATGGACGAATCAGTAGATGGCATCCTTACTATTCTTTGTAACCATTCATTCCATGGGAGCTGCCTCTCTAAGTGGGGAGACTATACGTACGTAAAGAGTGTTTTCTATATTCTTTTGCATTATGGCAGAATTATCTGGTGATATGACAGATGAAAACTATTTTATTGAGAGCTTATGCAAGTCAGAGTGATAGTTGAAATAATTAGGGTGCAACTGGATGGATAAGAATTCCTCTTTGTATGTCCCATCATCCTCCTTCACCGTTATCTACTATGCACCTTTACCACTTCCAGTGCCCTCTTTCTTTCCTCTTTTTTGCTATTTGTCCTGGACAAATGTTCTATTTAAACCATCTTGATTATATCTATAGTTGCAACAGCCTCTTTGTTCTCTGTTGTAATCAGCATATTGCTGTTTTAAATTGAGAGAGTGTTTGGGTTGAATTCATTTAGCTATAAACTACAACTAAAATATAATTAAATCTGGTTTGATAGTTTAATTTTATACCCTCTCCTCTTTCATAGATTCATCTCTTCAAATTCTACATTACAGTCCTGCTTGCTTTTGAACGCAAAAACATTCCTTTTGTATTTCAGATTTGTTCAAAAAGATATGGAAAATATCTATAAATGGCATAAAATTGTATATAATATACTGCTCATAGATATCTGAAAGTTCAAAGTATTTCACATATTTGTTTCTCAAACAATATTTTAAAATTTTTGTTAATTAAGCATTTATATAAATTGAATATTGAGGATAGTAAAGAAAAATAATAGTGCAATTTACTAAAAATATAGCGATAAAAAAGTTATTGAATTCATCATTGAAAAAAGGTAAAAGTTTATGAATACATAAGGAAGCCACACAAGTTACATGTGCTGTTTCTGTACATACTTAAAGAATTATCTGCCTGATAATGTTTTCTAAGTAATATTTAAATAACTTCCCTCTGAAGTGTAGATTGAGTTTCACATGCAGAAAAAGAAATAAATTGTAAAGTTCTACCATTATTTTTTATATCACGTCTCTTTCTCAATAGGTGTCCCGTATGCCGGTTCGTCCAAACTCCTGAAATGTCTGCTGACAGCAGATGTTTTGAATGCCACTCTTCCGAGTCATTATGGATTTGCTTGATTTGTGGTCATGTTGGTTGTGGACGTTATGTCCAGGGACATGCTTACAAGTAAGGCTGCATTTCTGATCATTTTGCTTTAGATTTATTATGTTATACTTATAATAGTCCACTTTTAAGTCCTTGAGAACTGATAAGAATTATTGGCTGTCTATGATAGCCAATTAAAAACAAAGTCTGGGATGATAAATACTGTGAATTCTGATTTTACAGTCTTCCACATCTATAATTTTGGGCTATTAAGTTGAGTTATTTGTCTTTCCTGATTCATAATTATCAAGTGTCCATCTAGAGTTATTTCTTGTACAATGTTTCAGCAAATGAAGATGAAAATTACAGATAGTAGAAGGGCTGTGAATGATATGCTCCTTACAGAGTTATAAATATAAACTCTGTTTATATTTATAACTGGGTGTGATAGGCTAAAGTATTTATCTTGCAATAGACTACTTAGATACAATATAGAGGAAATAATGGCTGCTAGATTTAATTTTCACTATTATCTCATCAGTACACACTGTCATAGCCCAGTAGTAACAGACCTGCTTTGCTTTGTGCATTGGTTAAGTAAACAAATGTTCAATCACTGTATCTAATTGCTCTATAGCCTCATTCATTGTTTAAACAAAGGTTTCAGAGTAAAAAATGTCTCACTCTTACTTCCTTTTGTAAGTTTTAAGTGGAAGCTTGTTACAATGTCACACCTGAAATATTGGACAGTATTAAATGGGAATACAGCAGGTAGTTGCTGTTCAGAGGGACTATGTCATATTCCTGATGAATTTGTCTACATAGCTACTGATTTCTGAAGATGATTGATGTGCGTAAGAAAGTATTTAAGGTTTCAGACTTAATAATCGAATAAGTTTCTGTAATTATTTCTCAATTATTCATGCACCTATTGTTAAATATAAGCTCATTAAACTTCGTTAAGTAAATATACCATTACAAAATCCTTCAAATATATAACACAATATCATGTTTCCTTTCATGTGTCCTTATATAAAAAAGAAACTAACATGTCTCATGGATTTACATTCGTCACTATCTTGGTAGTAATGTTATCTTATACCATTTATTTTTACTTATTTACTCATTCATATCTATTTTACTTCTTTTAGTCACTTCCTTGATACTCAGCACTGCTATTCGATGCAGCTTGGAAGCAACAGAGTGTGGGACTATGTAGGGGATAATTTTGTGCATCGCTTGCTGCAAAACAAAGCAGATGGGAAACTGGTTGAAGTGGGAGAAGGGAGACTTGTGGGCAGTGGCGGTAGTGGGTGTTTGGACCAAGGATGTGACTGTGATGGACATTGTGGGTCAGGACAGCGGTGTGAAATGTCAGAATGCAGTTTAGGTGGAAAGTGCCATCGTCACGGATCAAGTGATGAAAAGTTGGATTCCCTTCAATTAGAATTTACATATCTCCTAACTAGTCAATTGGAATCTCAGAGACTTTATTTTGAAGAAGCTATTTCAAGGATAGAGAAACAGTCTGAAGTTGAGGTATTTATTTAAATAATAAATTAATTAAAGCCTATGAAGCATTCTATAGAATGTACAAGTTTTCACTTCTTGTATAACCTTTTGGTTTAGTCACACAACTTAATGTGCTAAGTTAAAATTCAATTCCATTGTTTGTAATACTTACAGATGTTACATTTGCTTAATCTTGCAATATACTTAGGGGAAGGAGCTTATGTAAGTGTTTGTATTTTGATAGAAATCGGAGCTGAAAGAGAAGGTATCGAGCATTCTAGAGGAGAATCAGAAACTTGAAGTGAAGCTTGCCACTGCTCTGCGTGAGAAACAAGTTCAGGAAAGGAAAGTGAGTTTGGGCATGAATTTTCATTTTATTCAACTTACAATCTACTCATAAGATATGACTATGAGCATTGTTTTATTTTGGAAAAATATTGGATCATTTTTAACTTCTATGCAAATGATAATTACCAGGTAAATAAGATAAGGTATAAGATTATGATTATCTTTATTAGAAATCAAATATGAAATTACATTGGATCACAAACATTTTTATTTGTTGCAATAATAATAATAATTGTTGAAATAAATGATGGATTTTTCTGCTTATATATTCTATCCTGCTGAGTTTGTGGGTATAGCACCATAGTCGGTAATGGTCATGTGACTGCATAGTTGGGGAAACATTGAGAGACCATTACTGATGACATGGCAATACCCACAAACTCGGTATTTTTGAAATAATCTCTGTCATATACTATGACTATTCCATATTATATATATAGATTATGTGGCCCCATAATTCACTCTGAATTATTTTATTTATGTTTTTCTGTTTTGACAGCATAATTTTTCTTGTCTGTTGTAATTAAGTCTACTGTCTGTTTACATTAGGTTCAGCAACTGTCTGCTAAATTGAATGCTGTGCAAAATGAGCTCCAAGAGGAGAGACAAATGAGTAAGAGTATTCAGGAGAATCAGTTGGTTTGGCAGGAAAGGTTTCAGCATTTGGAGAAAAAGTTTGAAGAGCAAAAGAAAGAAAAAGAACAGGTATTGATTGTTAACTTTTCTACTTCTGTCCTCATCTATTCAGATATTTTTCTTTTTTCGACCTTCAAGTTCCTAAATTCTAATGGAGTATTTCTTTGGATTACTCCTGATTTTGCTATATTTATACTTTATGTGGTAAAAGATATCTCTTCAATGTATTCAGTACGCAGCATCATTGCTGCATTAGCATCTATTTGTGTGTGTTGAAATTAGCCTGTTGTGTTTATAATAGCAAACTAAGTGGGATGGAAAATAATTTTCTGCTACTGATTAAGATGTCTGTATTATGATTTTATACATAATACTTTGATTTTTATTAGAAGTATTGGTCTTTTAAAACAAAAAATTCAAATTGAGAGGAAATAGTCTAGGAAAATAAATTTTTATGGTAGACACAGTTTAGTCTTTCATGTCTTATGCACATGAGCAATCCTTGTTAGGGTAAATAAACACTCATTGAGAATAAGCTTGATACAAGAAGTAATATAAAGAAATTGTTAGTGTTTTTTTTCACTAAACAATATATTGCTTAATAATGCAAGTGAATGAGCTGAGTTTTTCAAAATCACTTTTTCATCATGTTTTATTGTTGAGTTATAACGAATAACATGATTGAGTCAAATCATTATACTGTTAAGTATTTACTTTATTTGGCTATCATTCTATGATTGAGTACTGGTTGTGTCCCATAAGTCTTTATGTACCCTGTAGTCTTTATCTATTATTTGCTGCCATCAGGAATTAGTGAAATGGCCAAGTATCTCAGTGTAATCTGGCAACAATTTCATCTTGTTTAGTTGGTAAACATGGTGAAATTCAAGAGAAAATTATAAGGTCAGTCAAATAGAACTCCTAATTCTCAGAAAGAAAATTCTTTTTATCTTAACAAAGTCTCAATTTCAATAACATTCCCAAGATCATTGTCACTCATTCCTCTTTTTTAATAGTGATAATTTAAAACTAGGAATCAACATTATTCCCCTGTGGTTCTAGGATTGCTGTATAAAACTGTCAAATTTTTTTTTTAAATTACTGAATTTTCAATCAGCATAGACTTCCTGGAATTTCATTTTAAAACACTAGATTGAAAACACATGTTAGTTTTATTCAAAAAGTAGTAAATGATGCAACGAATCTGTGTGAATTAAGGGAGAGGTGAAACAAAGGTTCACACTGTTGTATCCTCCATCAACAACAGACTTGTTGATTCCAAGCAATTTGTTTCATTTCCTTATTCCCCTAATCCAATCCCTCATATGCCTCCTAGCTTTACTCTTTCGGTAATCTTGATTCCGATGATGTTACAATAGAGGGTAAATAAGTGGAGGAAAGGTTGAATTTTTTAGGGGTAACAGCCCACTATGTGTTGTGCTGTAAGCAATTTATATAATTGTGTACGAAAAAGTAGGAAAGTTGTTCACATACTCTTCTCAATAAGCTCTGCCTCCAGTATTTGGACTCAGACAAGTAAGTGCCCAACTTAAGATCACATATCAAGTATAACTCATGCCCAAAGATGACTTTAAAATATTGAAACAAATAGTGTCATTTGTTATCAGGGTAAAAAGACAAAGTTTTGTTTTCAATCTTCTGTTTTGTTGAATTTTCTGATTAAGTTTAAGTCTAAAACAAACTCAAAATGTTTTCACAACATTTGTTCTTGTATAAGACAGCTAGATAAATTTATTTATTTATATTTTCCAGTGCAGTTGGGCCTTGTGCCTGGGTGGAAATGCTAATTTAATTGATTAAAATTAATTTAATTCGTGAGTGATGATGTTGTTCGTCACAGACTATGACATTTACCAATAATTATGAATTGCAAGTTTTCACAGGAAACGAGGAATTTGAAAACAGGTTGTTGAGTGTGTTTCTTGTGTTACAGGAAATTCAGAGCTTAAAGGAGCAGCTTCGTGATATAATGTTCTATTTGGAAGCCCAGAATCAGATAGCCAAGTCACCCGACCGTGATGACATAGCTGGTGGTGAAGTGGTTGTGGGTGCTGGAGCACTTAGCACTCCATCAGAAGCCCCTCACAAGGGAAAACACAGAAGACGGAAGGGTCGATAGCTTTGTGCATTCATGAATGCTTTTAGCATTTGCCCCTCATATCATTGCTGTCACAAGTCTGGGTAATTATTATATATTAATTATCATTAAGTTTCATCTTATATGAGCATCTTTGTTTTATTTAATCTACTACAGTGGAAAACAATAAAATTTGTGGATAGGTTCTTCATTCTGTCAAATTTTAATATTTTTAGGATATACATCGCTGAGTAAGATGGTATTTTCGTTTACCAAAAATACTTATATGAAATAAGAGTTAATTTATGGATAGGAAGTGGATATCTTTAAAAATATTTCAACCTTTTAAATATTTACACCAATATTAAATTGAAAAAGTTACATAGCAAATCACAATCATAAATAAATATATAATTATTAAAAAATTAACTACCAAACATTTGATGTTATCATCTGACACCCCTGTCATGAGTATGGAACGGATTAATAAGGCATAAATACTAATATTGGAAGAATGCCAAGATACTGTGTTGATCTTTTATGTAAAGTGAACTATAATAAGTATTGTTACAATAAGTTAATTTATTAAAATTTAAAATTAAACTTTTAGTTCCTATATTTTAAAATTTACTTTTAGAGTTCCACAAAATATAATCAATGTACAGCGTATTTCTTTCTCCCTAGCTACATGACTAACTTTCATCATGTCACATCTTTCTCAAGAATACAGGTCAAATACAGGCATCTAAGCGATCTGAGGAGAAATATCCTCTGATGCAACTCCTGTGTTGTGAAAATACATCCAAGAATAATATATATAATTGAGAGACTATGAAAAGAATTATTTAATGGAAAAGTGCTGATGAAGATGGTGATATTTGTCAAAAAAAAGCTGTATTAATAAAAGTTTCATGTTAATTTGTAAGTCTAGTCTTTCTTATTCTCTCATAAATTTCTTTGTATTGCTAAATAAAACTCTTGATATTTCCTGAAAGGTAAAGTATGGTGAAAGTACCTGAAAAGTGAACATGTTACTGATGGCAAAAGAAAGTGCATTTTTTATTAAAGTTAGTATTGAAATTCACACAGCTCATTTTACAATACTATCCATTTTAAGGTTTTATTCTTAAATGTTTGTAATTGATTTTGTGGGTTAATGTTGAGGGTAATAAAGTCATCACTCGCTAAAATTTAGCTGTTAATTCTTACAGTAACAATTTTGAAGGGCATTTGAAATTATTTTAACAAAAATTACTAAATTTTATAATTTATTTGCATTCATTAACCTTTACTAGTAAATTTCTTTCAGGCACAAGGGATATTATAATTATGATTTAAATATTAGTAAAACTGTTGTATTTTTCAAAATTCAGCATTACACTTACTAAGGAAAAATGCTACTATTTTATCAATGTTAACAATATGAGCAGGAATTCCTCAAATGCAAGAGTTCTGCTTTAATAAGTTTCTGGTGACCAGGGTGCCTTTTGTTGAAAAAAAAAGAAATTCAAAAATTACTTTTCATATATTACTAAAAAGATTTTGTTATTTCAATAGATATTCCTTTAACTATGTGGAACTCCTTAAAGGTGAAGATAACTGTCCAAGTTCTGCAGAAATTATTTTACTAGTGGCTGGTTTCAATAATCCATAGTTATCATCAGGCCAAGTGTCAGGTGTACCAAGGGAGAAAAGAGTTAGGGAAGAAGACAGTGGTTGACAACGGGGAGAGGTGGTCATGAATTGTTGGGTATGTTTGTTAGTGTACTGAGTTTGTGGTGTATAATCTTATTGTAATATCTAATTTGTGTCCTTTTGGTAAATGGTGGCTAGAAAAGTTGGAGAAATGATTACGCCTCAGAAGGTGTTTTGATAAATTAGGATGCAAATGAGCAGTTTTTGAAACATTTTTTGTTTTCTCTAATGAAAATGGGGTGTAATCTCTCCCTCTTTTCCCTATGTTTACTAATGATGAAATAGGATAAAGAGCAGTCCCATACAACTCATTTTGGCAACTCAAGCATAGGGTGCCTTTCAGATGCACTAGACAAGAAGGCATATATTTACTTGAAGTAAATTCTAAACAATAATTGCAAAGATAAATCAGAAGTAGCAAGTGTACATATTGAAATTGCAGAGCCAGAGTTGTTGATATTTTGCAATGAATTATGGATGGAATTCTACTGGTTACTGTGGTGATAGAGCGGTTATTGTGACCATGCTTCAGCCCCAATATCTTGGGTTTGAGTCCTGACTAATTGGATTTTTCTGGGAATAATTGAGTAGATTCAACTTTTCTGGTGAAGGTTAGTGGCATGAACGGGATATGGCCACAAAAATCAGCACCAAAAACAAAGTTTTTCATTACCAGTTTTTAAGAGTCATCAGCTTAATGTTTAGGGTTTCTGATTGGCATGTTCCCGATTTACTTTTCAAAAGAATGAGCCATTTTCAAGAGTAAAATGTTATTGTTTTAATCTGAAATGCATTCAATGGCAGCTCCAAAATATGCACTGCAAAATCACAATTTTAGTAATCAATGAAGCCATAAGTAAATGAGGAATAGCAAGAAGTCTTGCTCATAGAGTTATTGGAGTAGATTTGGTGGATTAAAAGGCAATCAATTTACAGAGGATTCCTTACGTAATATTCCTTTATTATAAGTATTAGCGATGTTGGGTTCAGGCTGCCACCAAGTGAGCCTGAAAACTGAGAATTCAACTCAAAGTTGTGATGTAAGTTGCTTCACTCCTGCCATTTCTGTAAGCAAAGTGTAGCACCTCAGTATAGAGTACCTACCCCTCTGTTTAACTTCTAAGCTTAGATTCAGTTCATGTTAATCGACCCTCAATTTACATTTAATATTTCACATTCCTCTGCATATTCTATCAATATGAATAGTAAAGAATACATATTTTCTTTATCTTAAATTGACAAGTGGAACTAGGCTGAATCTAAACCTCAAACACAAGTGAAAATAATTACATCTCAATATATCTTTGCAAAATTTTTCTTCATAATTTTGACCGAACATGATTTAGGGACAGGAAATTATAAGAAATAATCTTAAACGCCATTTAAAGAAGCTAAACCTAATGCCTTAAGAGTAGCTTTTATTTGCTCTCTCAGTGAGAGTAAAGAAAGGATGCCTCTCATTGCCAGGGGCACTCACAGCTGTTGTCAATGAAAACGAGAAGCTCACGAATTCACGCCATTTAATTGTATAGTTAGACATTAGACGGTACACTTAAAGTACAGAATGTTTCAGACTTAGTCTACGGACGTTTCATTTTGTCAGTGATTTTGCTCTGAAAATATAAACCGTCTCCAGTGGTTGCTTGGCGATTTATTTCTTTGTGTCGATCTCGACTGACAATTTCCTCTAATATTTCTCCATCGCCTTTCACAAGCCTAGTTGGAAAAAATATGTTAATAAAGGTACACATTTTATGATTTGAATCGATATGTGTGGTTATTAGAGGTGACAAAGGAAGATTACCTCCATCTTCCCGTTTCCTCGTCGAAAACCCTTTTAACGACACTCTGACGTTTCTCCCACTCATCCTTGGTCATAGGAGCCATTGATTTTACATTGTCTTTGGCACTAGAAGGGGGTAAAGGTCCAACTGTAATATCATCACAGTCACTTTCCTTGGTACTTTTTGATTTCTCATTCCCTTTTGTACTCGAAGGAGGTAAAGGTCCAATTTTGACCTCGTCACTGTCACTTTCCTTGGTATTTTTTCGAGAGACATCGGATTTGTGCTTTTTCCGTTTCGCTTTCTTACGTTTCTTTCTCTTCCGTTCCTCTGACGAGGAGCTGGAAGTTGAAGTGTCGCTGTCACTATCCGATGAATCACTACTACTTACTTTCCTTTTCTTTTTGAGTTTACTCTTAGATTTGCGTTTGTATCGCTTCTTCTTAGATCGCTTAGTTGATCTCTCTTTCGGTTCTGAGTCGGGAGACTGATCTTTTTTCCTCTTTCTTTTAATTTCCGATGAGGATTTCAAAGAAATATCTTTCTTTTCCATTGCCGATTAACAGAAATATACAGTGTTCCACTTACTGCCAAAAAATTCGAGTAAATCTCGCAAAAACCAAGCCACCTCAAGAATAATAGCGAATGATTGACGATTCAAAACAACCTTACGTTTTGATAAAAGACAAACGAATAAAGTAGGAGCTTCACTGAATCCGCGTTAGAGAACGCTGTGATATTCTTGTCCTCTTTGCCCTTGACATCACAGAGGGGTTCCTTGCAACAAATTCAAAGTACCAAGCAAAGGGTAAGTTTGTGGATTATTCGATATATTCTGACTTAGAATTTGTACGTAATGTTTTTTTATCTCTAATAGATTAGCCTGTCTCTTTTTTATCTCGATTTTTTCCATAATCTTTTAGATAAAATGCTTATCTGAAATTATACATAAATGTTTTCGGAAACTTACAATATCTAACATGAATATTCCTGTTTTGACAAAACCTGACTTAAACATCATTAATAGATATAAATTTAAACTTGCATATCCCTTTAATTTACTCAAGGTGTATAATTTTGTGAAGTATTCTTCCTTTTTTGCATGCATTTTAATTTTTTGGAATGTATCCCATAAAGTTATGCTTTCTCGACGGCTTAGAGGATTTATTTCTGTTTCAATGCTGTTAGAAAAATTAGTTTCAATTTAGAGGTAAAGATTCAACTGAAAAAAATACCATGTAAATTACCGGCATTCATTCAAAAAATATCATGTACGTGTTCCATGGTTTCATAGAGAATTCATTCCACATCGAGATTGAAATAGGACCTGTTAATAGGGCAGTTATTACAACAGGTGTTTGGTTTAATATTTTGTGAAAGAAGCTGGTATTATGATGATGATAACATTCAACATACACTTTCTCTTCAATCGCAGATTGATTTCTTAGAATTAATAATTGAGGCTTTCCTGGTGAGTTTCCTTGAAGCATTCCGGCATACATTTCTAAGAATTCTGTGAGTAAAAGTTAGGAAGAGGAAAAGACTGCAGTGTAAGCACCGTGAAATTCATCACGTAGTTACATCATTTACAGTCAGCTCGATTACACCGATATTATCGTATGGGAGACCGATGGAAGTTAATTCATTGCATCGGCGTTCCCATTATCCTGAGTTTGCGACGTTTATTATGCATTCCATTTCGCGTTATCGAGAAATCTTTTATTGGCAGTCACAGACACGCAAGTACGACCTATTTTCATAGGTTATTGCATTTGCCCTTTGAAGGTGACCCCTTGAAGGTGAATTTCGGCGTCGACGCGCATAGGTTCTCTCGGGTCTGTAGAAAGAGATGGAGACGTAGTACGGGAATTATTTTTGGTGTTGAAAAAGGAAAGATTCGGGTGGGGTTCACGTAGCGTCACTTCTCCTTCAGAAAGTTTTGAGGGCGATCAAGGTTCAAGGAGGAGAGGGGAAGCGGCGGTAGGGAGGGTGCGGGTGCCATCTCATCGTGGTCAATTCGGTCTAGTCCTCGAAAGACTCCGTAGACGCTGGTCGTGTCCGCTGCTGCTCCCATTGGATCCGGGTATTGCTCTAACAGTACTTCGCTTTCGATAGGTATGTCCTCTAATGCAACACGTACTTGCTCTTCCATCGTCCCGATCCTCTTCCTCCAGTTCACTGGTTTTCGAAATTTCGGAGTTTTAAATTGACCTTAATTTGACCTTAGGATTCCCATGAAGTCCTAATACTTTCCATTCGCTATTTATCTAATTCTCTTGTCGTTTTCTGTGAATGAAATAATTCGATTAGGAATTCGGGATGTCGAACGTATTATTTATAACTTGAAATTGTTCTGTGGACGTTATTATTCTGTAGTTTCAACAGTGTGTAGCACAAGACCCAGTTTTGTGTTCTATTTTGGCGTCATACACTTAAACGTTTCGAGTATTCTTTCATTCAATATTGACTAACTTTAATTCTTGTTCCATGTGTAGAGCTAAAAATTGTCAGTGAACCTCAACTTTCTTACAGTTTTAGTTGTGCTTTAAAATTTATCTTTTCATTCTAGGAGATTAAAAGCTATTAAATATTACATCTAAGCGATGAATAGGCTTCCAACTATTCATTTTACGGGAATCTTCTCATTAAAAGCAAGGATTGAAGTTTCTAGTTGTATTTGTACCTCTTCTTTCCAGTTAATTTTCGCGCTTTCACTTTCACGTCTTTGTTCAAAGCAACAGTTCAACTGGTTGATGCCCCCGTTTTATTTCTCTTTTGTTGTAAATGTATGTGCCGAATGTGTGCATTCTTTCCTACAGTACCATACACCTTCCCGTGGTGTTGAGGATTCTTCTCCTTCAAATTTTCGGGGTGGGGGTAGGGTCCTTTTGACCTCGGCATCCTTGATGACCGACTGGACGACCTTCAGGACCTCCGCCTCTTTTCGTTATCTACTGTTAGCCTTTATTGCCCTTACGTCAATGATACGAAGATAAACTTTAGGAATTGCAGTGAAAGATAAGAGATTTCTAGAGTTTTTGAAACTTAGATTAACGAAACTCCTCCAGTCACCACAGTCAATTGAGTTGTCAAGCGACTATAACTCTATTGTGTGGATGTGATCTTTTTCTCCGTTGTTTCTTTAAATTAATATGAGCGATATTCAGCGATTTTATTTCGAAAGTCGGTTCGAATTCTTAGAATTTTTTCAACTGAAAGACGGCATTCCTGGTCGAGTGTTTGTTTCGTTAGTTTTTCAGCATTATCATGTTCAATTGTTGAATGGGTTGATCTCTTGAAATTACTATTTTCTCTGCAGCAGTTTTTTATAATTATCCATATTGGATTTTGTTTCTTTTATCTACCTATTGAAGATCTTTCTGTCCTGGAGAGACACTTTAACCTTTTTTTGACCTTCTTGTAATTGAGCTTTCCCTTTCATTAGAATTGACAGCTGCGATTATTGGTCATTGTATTTCACTGATTTGCTATGTAATTCTTAAAGCCTTGGAATTAAGAGGAAATAAGAGAAACTCAAGATTTCAATTTCAACCTATGAATTAATTTTATTCGAAAGCAGTCTGAAGATTAAGTTTCTAATTATTAAGTAAAATCTCTACTCCCTCTTAAAATCTACATACTCCAATTTTAAGGCACTTCCAATTAATCACCCAATTGCTAGAGAGTTTATTAATTCTTGATAATGTTTGAATTAATTCTCCAGTCACTGCTTAAGTTATCAAAGGATCGAAGAGCCCTTTCTGCGTGATTATAAATTAGCATTATAATTCTGGTTAAGGAAAGATTGATCGAAAGAGAGAGAGAGTGGTGTTATGAGGAAAGTAACGGAGGTAAATTCATAATAAAGAAGGTAAAACATATCGTGGGAAGTATTTTTTCATCGGCAGAGAATCGATCTCCTTTAATTTTTCTATTCTGAAGGTAACCCTTTCATGGCGGTGATTATTTTGTTTATGAATTATCTTAGTTATTAATTTAGGAGGCCAACTAGTCTGAAACGAGTTTTTTTACCGTGTATTTTTCATTGACATTCTCCAATGGTGGAAGTATACAGAATGTGTAGTCTTACCTCCATCCATTCTCCTCTTCAAGGTGACCCTCTCTTAGAGTAATATTTCTTATTTTAGAATGCTTCGATTTATAGAATGTCGACTTATTTAAACCCGAAAGGAATATAATAAAAAAGCGCATTTGTAAACATTTGTCGATTTCGATACTGTTGCAATGTTTTTACGGAAATGTTTATCATGTTATCACTATAAGCTTTTAAGGACTGGTCTCTGAGACTGTTATTGTCAGAGATCAATTGAATGTGATTTAAATGCTCGGCACCGATCTGGGGGCCGTGTAAGTTCAATAAACCTTGCCTAGAATTTCGTTCGATGAAGTTGGTGGGGAATGTTTGCTCCAAGCAGGAGGCGCGGAAAACTAACGTAAGCAAATAAATGAATGTTTTGAATCAAAAGAGCAGATTGCCCCAATTTTCAGTCGGTAATATCTAGTTCAAAAATCTGCCTTTGGTTAAATTTCATGGGCATATAAGTGCTTTCGTCAAGAATGCTCGATTTATGCTTTCTTCTTCTTAAAACTGAATGGCCGCTGTAAAATAGTTCCACGAAAATGAATTAAAAGTGAATATTTAGCTGAAGAGATGAGTTATTCTTTCGAGTCAGCTGGGACGAGCTACTTTCCTTTTCCTGCCACCGTTCAATACCCTCGCCTGACATTCTGTGACGCCGAATTGGTGCTGGGCACGTAACAGTCTGCCACTTAATAATTTGTGCTAATTCTGCTGTGTTTTCGTGGCTGTTTGATATTTATCGACTGAGGCTCGTATAGGCGACCCTCGATGACCTTCACATGTGATCCTTTAAAGAGATTTGTTCATTCAACCCAGCGTCACCTTAACATTGATCACTTTCACCGTAGGCCGGTGTAATTTTGTCAATATTTGGGGAGTTAACATACGAATTAATTTCTTGTAGTAAATCATTATAGGAAAGCAAATCAAACATGCTTAAGTATGCTGAACAAAGCAGCGAAACAACTGTTTGGGAGCTTCAGGGTTTGAAGATCGATAGGTCAGTCTTTTAGCTCAGTTCTTGGATTGGCCTGATGGTGGAGCCACGAATAGTCTCTTGTAAACGTATTTGTTATTCCTATTTAAACGGTTTAGCATAAATATCATTGTTCCATAAAAATCGTGTCATGTAATGTATTAATATTAATTGTGTATTGAAAATTTGCCAAGGAAACAAAGGGAGACCAGAATTCCGTTTTCAAAATATCCCTCCAATTGTAAATAATGTAGTTATTTTTCCTCTCGAGTTTCCTGGACTTACTCCTTTAGTCTCACAATTAGTTTGTCAGAAGTGTCTATGATTGTCATATGATCTTTGTTGACCTATTGTGTTATGAATTCTAACAATTTTTATTCTGTTTGGTTTATATTTCTCTATTCGTTACTCTTTCACAATCTTCTTTAATTTTATTTTACGTTTAATGATATTGTTTATTAATAATTTTTATGTATAAATTATTCGTTTTGTCTTTTTATTGTTTATGTTGATTTGTTTTTGGTTTATGCCTTCTTGCACATTTGCTGTATAAATGTGGTATTAATGTATGTGAATCTATTAAATAAAATTTCTTTATTACTTGATGAAAAATTCGTCACTAAATGATTCATTGTTTTAAAACATACTTTCTGGAATGAAAAATTGATAACATTTTCTTCATTTATTGATAACCGGTTTTTTCTGCTTAATTATCATTCAAAATGCTTTTAGAATCCTTACCCTTTCCCTGAAAGCTGTGGAGGGGACTTGCTAGGCTACAGGAGGAGTGAGGTAGTTGACTTACCTAACTGGGCTACGATTACACATGTGGAATATGTCGACGTAATGGTGGATTTTTTCCTCCATCAAACACCGTAACAGTTACGTTAGAATTGCGTGAGAATTGCTGTGAGAGAAAGCGATATGCATGAAGGTATTTTGGTGTACACATCTGCGAGTGTATTTATACTTCCTTCACGAGGTAGTTAGTAAACAGTGGCGTGAAACACGAAGTTCTATTTCTGTTTTCGGCAACTTGTTAATGTCATGTATGTTGCCTTAGTTGTTGAATGGGATGTTACGCGTTTGCTTTTATCTGTGAATTGAGTCACCGCTATGCAATAACGCTTTGGGTTATTTTTGTTTTCTGATACCCGTTTGATTCCAGTATCTAGAGTTCAAAGTGTTGTAAAGTGTATCGTGACGTCGTATGGTCGCTGAAATTGGGACTGAAAAGCTATAAGGAAAGCAATTCGAGTTTCAAAGAGTTAAGGAGCTTGTTAATGTCAAGTCATTCTGGGGATTGTTTATTGATAAACAAAAGTACGTCTTATGATGTGTTTATTATTATAATTAGTATTATCATTACTATTACTTAAAATAGGTCGAGTTTAACTAAACACCAACTCGTGAACCACACGTATCTCGCAAGAATTATAAAATCAAAACTCAAAATTATCACGATAATGGATGCATTAGCACTGTGAAAATAATATTAATACGGACTACCAAAGTGAATGAAAGTGAAATGAAGGTCAGGCTACAGCTGTCTGTTAACTTCAAAGTCGATCCTATTAAAAGGTTAACCTTCTAAAGAAAAGAAATTTTACGTTGAGCTATCTTTGGATATGGAAAATTTTCTTCTTTCTCACGTGCGACGGCTTCGCACGACAATACTGGTTCGTTTTATTTGTTCTTTTAAACAATATTTCAGTCAGTGTTTGTAAAGATAGATTCCGGGAACTTAGTGAATATATTCGTCCGAATGTAATTAAATCTTGATCCTATTGATGGACTTATTATCTTCAGCAATTTTAAGTCAAATAATTGTAATTTTAATGTGCATGACGGAAAGCGCAGACGAGTATCGAAGGAAATAACAAAAGTGTGAAAATATTAGAGAAATTCGTCACTTTTATGATGGGAATCTATTATTAAATTAGTTTTCCGTAGATTTGCTATTTTAATCCTCGAGAGTTGGCAAGTTAAATACTAAACCATATTTTTTCCAAGATCAGAAGGTCGGATGACGCAATTATAATGCTGCAGGTGGAACTCCACATTTTTCTTTCATTGGAAATTCCATGCTACGGGTTTTGATTTTGAATTCCGTTTTTCATTTTCGAAAATATGCAGGTTAGTTCCGCCAGTGCCAAAACGACGCTTTATTCACGAGTAACTGGTAGAAATAAGCGACCTTGAATTCTTCGATTCTCTTTTAAGAAAATGAACAATTGATTCTAACAAAATCCATATTGAGGAATCTTTTACTGAACCACAGAAAAAGTACAGAAACGACCATTGTTTCGCAGCATGACTGAGTCATCAGGTGAACAATTGATTCACTAAATCATTACGAAATGCATTAATGGAAACTTTAATTAATATTTCAAAGAATATTATTTTGGTACCAGTAAATGCGATATTCAAATGAATTCTAGTAGATAAATGAGATCTAAATTAGAATTATCCTAGTTAAAATATCCAGTTGGTTCTGAGATAAAAATTTGAAAGGAATAAACTTTCGAATGCTTTTCATGCGTAAAAATAATTATAAAATTGTAGTTATCGTATAAAATCATACGCTAAGATCTCATTATTTCTGTGCTTAATTATAAACTTATTTATCTCCTTGAGTTATTCTGTTCGTGAGCCATGAAAAATTAAATTTCGGACTATGGACATGCCAATTGATAAACCTACTAATTTACGTTGATTGTTAATTACGTGGAGTTGAATAATGCTTCTGTGAGTGATCGTGTAGAGAAACAGTTGGCAAATCTTGCGTCATGTATAGCAAACCTAGGTTTTGTAATCGGTAGCAACGGTGTAATTATCTGAGCGCGAAAAAAACAAAATATTAAAAAATCAATGACACGAACATAAAGGTAAATGGATGGGGCAAAGGTCGTGCGGATGGCCGTGCGGCTGGAGAAACAAAGGTGAAAAATATCGATATGACCGGTTCTCGAACCCGGGTCCCCCACTTTACGAGCAGGCTCTAATCGTTCAACTACCGTGACGAATCAATAGTATAAACTGTTAGAATACTCGCACGGAAAGTGGGGGACATAGGCTCCTAGCAATGTAAATATTTTTTACTTGTACATAACGATGTAAATTTTATCCGTAAATTACGCAATATTATATTTTCTGGGCTCAAAAATCGATGGAACGACGGCATAAAAACGAAGAGTTGCTGCGACAGATAAAAAGGCGGTGATGGTGAGTCTCATCTTTGGAATCATTTCACTCATGAGGAAGTGATGCAACTCGGTGTGGAGTATTACAGGTTCCACTCGACACCGTTTGGTTGCCTCACTTAGCCAGAAGATGCTTCATCATTATTTCATCCTTCAAACCTTCTCTTTGCGAACAAATAGAAGCTGTGTTGGAAGGCACAAAGTGGTCTTGTTGAAAGGTATTGCGTATATTAATTGTAGATATTATAAAAACAGTTACCCCCCGACGTTTGGTGAATTCCATATTTTCGATGCAGTGGAAATGGAGTAACTTGTTAAACTCCATGGAATATACTATATATTTTGTGGAATTTGATAAGTTACTCCAATTTCAAAATTCCATAGAATATACATACTGTGGAATTGTAAAAGTGTCTAATTTATTTCCATACATTTTTTGTTGTATAACCTTTGATTTCCAGACAATTAAAACAGGCTCCCGTAAATCAAGTCTCTATTTCCTAGCGAATTTATTTCTCAGTTAACATATTTGACAATCTTCGTGAATAGTAATGTTTAATCCTAAAATCTTAATTTGACCAAACTACTCTACATAGTTCACGTGCAATAATGATTTGAAACAATACTCTTTATTTTGAACATTATCGAAAATAATTGGCAATCAGTGACGGTGAGCAGGTAAGTTTCGAGCATTATCTAGGACTGAGAGGATTGCTTCCTACAGACGATTAACCGGATTGGCAACTTGATAATGATGAAGAACCTAGTTAAAAATAAAATAATTTAAAATTATGCTCTCTAAATACGCTTTCTGTGTTTCGTAAGATTGTTAATTTAAATAAGAATTTCCATCGGAAATCATATCATAACAAACATCCTATGAGAGTGCCTCCTGAACGACTTTGATGTAAATTTTTAATTGAAAGCTTTGGAAATGAAACTTTCACTATAAAGGTCTTTACGTTCGTGGTTTCCGATATGTACCCGATAGTTCTGAAGCAGTTTTGCTTATTCTTAATTTTTCATACTGCATTCTAGCTGCTTACAAGTCATGTTTCAGTCTTCGGCTGCTGAGATTTTATTCGTAGAGAAACACATATTTTATGAATTCCTGGAGATCGATAATGTAGATGCGTTTATTCCCCAGCCAAAAAAGAGCTGTAGTTCATTCCATCAATTGTCTTTGCGGCGCATATCTTTTCGAGTTAAAGGGAATCCCTTCTTTGATCGACGTAATTTTTCTTCCCTCCCAAGCGACGCTTATTCCTTAGCCAGTTAAGGATGACTTTTGAGGTATCTTACGCCACACATCGGAGATAAACTAATCTATAAAAGTTTCGAAATGTTTCTAGTTGTGAGAATTCTTTTTTTAGCCAAAGTGAACTTGAGTAGCTAAAGAAATTGAGGAATGAGCATGGGTAACGGTCAGCAGGGAGAGAGGAACATAATCAGTAGGGACATGATTTGGTTTTGTACTTATTTGCAGTGTTTTATTGATGATGATGATGATGATGATAATAATAATAATAATCGAAGATGGGGCGCAGTTCTATCTCAGATTTTCTTTCTCCCTCAAAGAACATGATTGGTATACGATAAAATTTTCACCAAAATTTATTAACTACCGTGCCAGTCATTTATTAATATAACAAAGAAAACAAACTTAATAAATTTGCGCTAAATTTTTGTAAAATTCCGTAATCTTCAAATATTTCGTTACAATTTTGACAAACCTCAAAAGAGGTCGTTTCCACAATTAAATAAGGAGTTAATTACAACGTTAATCCGCCACTACCTGCACCATGTCCTGCAAAATTTATCGAATACGTACTCGAAGAACATTTTCACATTGTGAGATGCTGAATTCGGACTCTCTAATTCATGGAAATACCCCTTTCCTTTTTTCCAAGTATGCACGTGCTGTCTAATATCTATAAGGAAGTGCTTGGCCCACATGCTCTGCATTTTCATTGGCTCTCCTTGCATCCCGCGGTGAAAAATTTACAGGAAAACCCGTTTCAGACATTTCCGCTTTCATCGCGTCCCTGTCCTTTTTCTGACTAAATAAAAGATAAAATACCGCTAAAGACGCTCGGCCACCCGCTTGTAAGGTAGATTTTAAGGCCCCAGATGCCCTGCAACCCGCTATGGCCAATGCTCCGCCTCATTTCATAGACCGAAAATCGTTTGCATTATTCTTCCCTAATTGTCTATGCGGTAAAAATTGCATGATTGTACAGTGAAAAATAACCGATATTAAGTAGGAGGACCGTCTTTGTAAGAAAAGCCAACCATTCTTAAAATAATACAACGAGAAAGAAGCCAGTATTATAAACAGTTTACAGACACACTATGGAATATCTATAGCTGTGGCAAGTAAATCAAACTAAATATGGTTTAATTCGTTTTAAAAATGTAATTATTCAAAAGTTAAATTGTCGAAAAAACCTTCTGTTCTCTAATGTAAAAGAAATAAAAATTCGCAGTATCCCGCTCGTAACGTAGTTTTCGCTCGGTTCCCTGAAAGGCGTCTTAACCGGGTTTTACTGTAGTTACCTCCTTGATCTTGATATTATGGACGACCGAAATAATTAAGGTGTGAATTAGAAGAAAACGCGTTTGCGTCGTAAAAAATCGTTTTTTCAGCAAATCTAGTATAATGGTGGCGAGTCTGTAGCCATCGCTTTTTTTCCCCTGCGTGAAAATGAAGTCATTGGGAATAAAATGTGCGAGGCAGTCTGGAATTCCGCTAATAATTGCTGTCATAGAGGGCGAATAAATGGCCATCCAATTTAGCGCCGCGCTCCCACTCCGTCGGGGACTGCAGTGAGCGCCCGCGCTGCTGCAATGCAGGATTTGGCGGGGTAAGGCCTGGGAGGGGAGAAGGGTTCGGCCCGGGGATGGAAGGACAGTAGCCGCGAGGTGATCTTTCGGAAAGGAACGCTCGCTCTCTTGTGAGATCCCTCCTGCCCAAAGGGCGGGAGGGGTCTCGGAAGCTCTCCACATATCCACGGGGTGAGTCTTTCTCCAATACTTATAGCGGCGTTTCCAAGGAGATTTCGTGCGACCAAAGTCCGTGGTGAAGAAGATTCGAGGACGCGAAGTGTAGTGTGGATTCGCTCGACGACGATCTTGTGCGATTTTGCTTTCGGTTAAAAGAATCCTTGAACCGTATCGTATGGACTGCGGAGCCGGTTGTCAGGGTGGTTTGGTGCAGAGCCATCCCGGATGGTGCCTTTTTGCTCGCAGTGCGAATGGTTCGATGTCCATTAGCTAAGGTTTATTTTCCAGATTCCAGAAGTAGTCTCTTCTTTTATTCTCGGAGTTTAAAGGGGATGAGAAATGGCATTTCGGATTTTTTTTTGCACGTTTAGGAAGCCGGAGAAAACCAGAAGGGTTATAAAGGGTATTCTTATCTCGGTTAATCTTAGCTTCTATAATCAAAGACTTTTTTTCTTATAGATTTGTTTCCGATCGTTTTCAAGTAGCGCGTTTTATGTAGAGGATTTTCTTTGAAGTAAGATAATGTTAGTCGTTGTGTTAAATTGACGTTACAAACTTAACGTGGCCAAAATTTTATTTGTCAGACGATTTATTTTCTAGTCAAATATTCCTATATCAAATCATTAATAGTCAATACGCTGAAGTTCACATCAAGGTATCTAGACTGTTTGGTGATGCATATTTGAAGTAAACTACATTTGGCTATCGTTTTAAATCAAAATTTCACAAATTTATAGTTAGCTGTCACAATTACTCGGAAGTTGATTTCGTTTTAAAGACGTCAGAATGGCGTTTGGAAGCTAAGTAATTAGTCTCTGTGGATAACATATCGATTTAAGTTCCAAAAGTAATGAAAATATATTTATTGTAAATTAAAAGGTTTTGCCCTCGCTTACCGTCGGTCGTAAAATATTTTTCAGAGTTGCTATTTATTTACAGTTTATGGATGTGAATAATGGAGGACTATTGTTATCTTCTATCGATTTGAATACCATTATTTATTTTACGTACTTCACAAAAATTATTTCAAATACCCTCAGCCTCAACTAAAACCGTGAACATTTGAAATCGATTCAATGTATTTTTCCCTAAGTAAAAGGCAAGTTTTAATTTGTAATTCCTGTTTTTATAGGAATAGATGACGTGTAATTTTCTTTCTTCCGGAAAATTCCACGTGATTAAAGCAGTAAATGTATTTTTTTAGCTACGTAGTTTTTCGTGGATTTTATCTGTATTTTTTGCATTACATGATCTCTTATAGCGGCTTTTCTTCCAGAAAACTTTTCTTTTACATCAACCCCTGTTAGTTTTTACTGATCATCACCGCGTTTGTTTATTTTTCCTCTCACGAATTCCGATTAAATTGAAAAGCTGCTATCAAGATTTAACGGTATAATTTCTTTGTTAATATCCTTTCTTTCATAAAAGTGGTAAAGAACAACGCAGGTTAATATTTTATTCGTGAGTTCTTTCCGTTATCTCCTCCAGACTTTTTTTCTTCATTCACAACATACGAGAATCGATTCGCTCTTCGGTTTTGACGCATGATTCGAAGACACTTTGATAAAGGTTGAAATACTTCGAACAAATGTTTTGCATGCGAACTAGCTCAATTTGAAAGATTTGAACGGTTATTACTGCCATCATTTAAAAATCGAATCATTTCATTGCTGAAGATGGTAAACTGTACATTGAAATACTCAGAATCTAATTCTTGCAGCTAAAAATGATTACTCGGTACGAAAAACTATAGCGTGAAGCTGTAGTGTATAGGATGAAATTACAACGGAAAGAAGAAAATGACGTGGCTGTTAGAATGTCGAAATAGAGGAATAACTTCAAAGACTTAAAATATTTTACGGATTTCCTTTCTTCTCTTAATTTTTAAATTAACAAAATAACAGTATGGTGCTCTTTTTATGATTTGTCGACCTAGCCGTCACACAGTATAAAGTAAGATAAATGAAAGAAGAAAAAAACCGAAGTTTGCCTTAGGAATCTTTAATTAAATTGAATTGAATGAGAACGCGTGAAAGGTTTCAAACTCGAGTTGTCTCTTCTCTTATTTCTCCCTAATTTTCCGAGAACAGTTTATTAATGCAGTATGTCAGATGGAATCCATTTCTTCTCCTGCAGATGATTTTAAGTGCTTCGGAAAGTCTAACTTCGGCGATTTTGAAGTAGACTACTACCGCAACTGTGAAGGCTTTAATTACTCGGAAAAATTATGGATGCATGAAGACTGCCCATGCTATGAAAAAAATGCGGTTATAGTGTCTAGTTCGGACGAATCTCAAGTAGATACTTCTCATCGATTGTAATCGGTAGCTTTGCCAATAAGGGAAATTACTTTTCAAACATCTTAGTTTTCTTTTTTTAATTGTAAATATGTTCATCTCGACTTAATTTTTAGAATTGTTAGTTAAAATATTTTTTGCTTTCTGAATGGAAAATGAATCTGCGGATTTTAATAAAATCACGCTATGAAACAGTATACTTCCCAGGGGCATTCTTTTAACTTTGATCGCAAGGTTTAATCTAAAATAACTGTCTCGGTATTTCGCGTATAGTAGTAGTTTTGTCTTTTATAGTAGATTGTGGTTACTTGTATGCGAAGATTAGTATCTATTCTGCGGTTACTTAAAATTAATTGGTTAAAAAAGAGACGAGATTTTTGTAAGATTCTTCACTCTACTGTCAACAGGAAACCACAGGGGCGGCCGAGAAAGCCTTTTTCTAGTTTTAATCTATTCAACACCTTTCACGTAGACATTGCCGTTGTCACCCCTTCTTTGAAGTTATCCGCAAATCAGCTAATGTAACAACCAGTCTTATATATTTCCCCTACCGTATTTGAGGAACGAATATCTTTCGTTCGCATCTTGACGAAGGATAGAGATATTTTAGAGAAAGTATTCCTTCATTTATTTTCCTCCTTTCTGTTCATGGCAGTGAAAATAAGAAAGCTAACGAGTGGCTCATGAGTGAAACTGCGTAATGCAATTCATTTAGGTCACTCCTTATTGAATGCTATGTTATTCAGAGTGTCATTATGCCGGTATTAAGGATGGATTCAAGTCATTGTGGCTCGATGAGGAAGGCAAACTACCTCACTATTCTTGCGTATTTAGGCATAGAGGTTCCATAGAGCATGGCTTTCTAAACATCATCAGGTTCCATGGGCGTTCTAACTTCGATTTTCATGCGATTTTTAAAAATTATGAATAGGAGAAATGGTTTGTCTCGGCACTCGTCATACCAGCAATCGCATTCTCCCTCTCTCTTCGATTTTTTGAGCATTTCCCCATTCCCCAAAGAGGCATCGAATCGTTCAGACTTCTTTAAAAGATATGATTCGTCGGGAATTTGGGACGATATCTACTAAAAATTGATGTCGTTTTATCAAGTTAGTATCTGCGAGTATTTGCTGTATCTTCAATGCCGATACTTTTCCGAGAAATTTGATAACTCTTCCAAATTCTGGAGACTTGTTTTGTGTTCTTGGCTTCCATTCCTGTAAGGCTTCATCTTCTAGAAAATCTACTTCGTGCGATATAATTTGAAAAATCGTTCAATAGTTGGAGAACAAGATTACCTTGCACTGCTTTCTTCTGAACGATTTACTTCGTTCTCATTTAATGATGTTACTCTCACTGCATAATGTATGCCATTCCTTCGACTTAATCTTGCATTGAAACTAATCCTTAATAGCCCATGATAGTTTTGGTGGATTCCGCAAAATTTCGTTTTGAAACCCATTTGGGAATAAGAGAGCTTTAACTACGTCGTAAAATCATCTTCTCAAAGTTAAAGCCGCTGAAGTCATGTAATGGGAAAGGCGGCTTTAAGCGCAATTGGGTCTTGGTTGTGAACCGCCGACTCAGAACGTGATTTGATGTTTATCAGTAGGGATTCGATATTTAACGAGTAATGATTATATGACTTTGTTGAGCGATCTTTTACTGTTAACTCATCGCCATTTAATGCGTATATAGTAATAACATAGGTATCTTTGAATTTTTTTAGACAGTTGTTGAATATCATGTAGGATTTAGTTTTTTGTATAATCAATCCTTGACATAATTTCCTCATTAGTATTAACGTTGAATAAGCCAACCCAAAAGCGTGTTATTTCATTCGACGGTGAATTACATTTTACTTTGAGACGAATCATTAATTTTAAATGGCTCAAGGTTACATTTTTAGCCTATCATTAACGTGAGATCGTTTTTTGTACAAAGAGCAGCGTGTTCTGTTTATTGGGAGATGTTTCTGCGAATAAATAATGGATTTTCTTTCGAGAATAAAAGTATGCTTAATGTCATGTAAAAGATAGGGCCTGAAAGGCATTTCATTATTTACTGCCAATATCTGTAAACATTTTTCAAGTATCGTTGTATCAGAGCTGACTTACTTTAAATATTTTGTTTAAAAATCATTGTATTCGCAATTATTTTTACACCTATATGGTGGGCTTGTACGAAAGTTAAGCACAATTGAAAGACACGCAATATAGAGGAACAGCGGATGAGGATTTTTAAATTGCAGTAGTGCATCTCGCAAGTTTCCTCTAATTTTTGCCATTCTAAGTTTCTTACGTCGGTGGTCGATCTGCAACCATAAATGCGGCAGTATACGCAAAGTTTGTGGAATTTATCGGTCTGCAGTGCGTCAATACTATTATCAAATATATTTTCTACTCTCGTATACTTTGACACGGTTTGAATAAATATTCCCCGTGGAAGGAATGGAGAGGAAAATGCGTGTCATTCTCATTCGCATGTAATCCGGACGCCTGTTGTCACGCGCGAATGTCCTTCGTTCGTCGACGTCCTTTTCAAGTCGATCCGTGACGTAGCACTCTGCAGATTCTTATGTGTTACGTATTTTTTGCCCGGTGTTAGTTGAAATCTGTTTGTATTTCTGTGCATTGATCGAAATTATACTGTGAGTATTGAATGGTTTTCTTTTATTTCCAGTTTCTCTGCCAAGCTTCCAAACTTCATTTGAACAATGACTACCTACTTCGAATACCCGGCTCCAGAACTCCAGGAGGAACTCCGTTCCATCGCAAATAGAATTGTTGCCCCTGGAAAAGGTATTTTGGCTGCCGATGAGTCTACTGCTACCATTGGCAAGAGATTCTCTGACATCGGCGTGGAAAACACAGAAGATAACCGAAGACATTATCGCCAGGTGTGTACTTGAATTTGGTAATTAATCACGGTTATCAAGCTTGGAGATATAACTTGGAGTTCGTGGTCTTAATGTGAGAAAAGTGTAGTCTATGTATAGGCTGACAATATGCGTGAAGTTAAACCCAGCGATTGCTTTACGAAAACCTTGTTATCTTTTTTTTATTTATGTCTGCTCGTACTGTTTCTTTCTTTTCTTGCTGCTGCATCTTGAGAAATAGTTTTTATCACAATTTTTTCATGAATGCGTCAATATGAGAGTAAGTTGAATTTATCTACGTCACTCCTTCAATTTTTCCGTTGTCTTTTCCATTTCCTAATTTCCGTCATTTCATTTTCTATTGACGAAACTTTAGTTATTCATATTCATTACATAACCATAGGACATATTTGGCTCTTCTCTATAAATATCTGACTGCTTTTACTCAAATCAAATCACATTATACACCACCATAAGATGAAATCGAATAAAACTGTCAAATTATTAGTACTGCTGTTATTGATTCCTTAAAATGTGTTTGTAATATCAAACAAATAAAATCATATCAAAATGATTGTTTTGTTAATGTAAATTATATAAAAAACAATCTTGAAGTTAAGATTCATATAGTTCATTCTCAAAGTTTCTTGTTTTCATTCAAATATTCTGAAAGTATTTTATAATTTAAATCTTAGTGAAATATTTTGTTAAAAATGGGTGATATTCTCACTCGATGTAACAGTTGACTTTCTTGCTATAATATTTTTTACTCTTGCCACTTTCATTTCATAATCCTAAGTTACTCTAAGATTAACTATAAGTTAATCTCTAAGTAACTCATGCTTCTAATGCTCGGAAGTTTTTGAAATACTCAATAGTTATACTCCAGTATAATATTGAGAAGATTCTGTACTGTAAAGAGTTTTCGGTGACATAATTCCTCAATTTTAAATCTAAAATGGAAGTTTTAGTTGAATTCTGTTGACAAGATACCCTCATACCTTGCTTACAATGGTTTTCTTCTTTTTAGTTGCTTTTCACTGCAGACAAGGTGATCGGCGAGAATATCTCTGGAGTGATTTTGTTCCATGAAACCCTTTACCAGAAGGCAGATGATGGAACACCCTTCGTGAAGCTGCTGGAGGAACGTGGAATCATTCCAGGAATTAAGGTGGACAGTGGTGTGGTGCCTCTGTTTGGTGCTGAAGATGAATGCACAACTCAAGGTAAAATTTCTTAATCGTCAATGTAGTTGAAACAATTCCGTTATTAAGATGGAAATAAGTTTTAAACACCCTAATAATTAATGCTGTCAGGTCAATGGCTTATCTCTTTTAATTGTGTGATAAATCAATGGAATGATGTGGGCCTGATGCACTCATTTTTTCTCAAGTAAAGTGTAATAACGATAAATTTTTGTCTAGGTCTTGACAACTTGGCCCAACGCTGTGCCCAGTACAAGAAGGATGGCTGCCACTTTGCCAAGTGGCGCTGTGTCCTGAAGATCAAGAAGAACACCCCCTCATACCAAGCCATCATGGAAAATGCTAACGTTTTGGCTCGCTATGCCTCCATCTGCCAGGCAAACCGCATTGTACCAATTGTGGAACCTGAGGTTAGTTCATTGTTATTGAGGATATATTTTTGTATCAATGAATTAAAATTATTCTGTAATACCAATTTTTTTCCTCTTTCTTAACTTTGTCATTTAAGTGATTGCAATGACAACTCTAGCACCGGTCTTCTCTTCAAATCTCTTGAAGTTGGACTTTTGAAAAAATTAAATGGAATCTCAAATATTTTGTTTTAAGATCATGCATGAAATTAGTTACAAATTTATTTTTAATGGATATGATGAATATAATGATTAACAATTTAATATTGACTAATCATTTTGACCAGAGTCGGCTTAAGTTTCCAGATAATGTTGAAGGTTGCTTATATTCCTAGTAAAAGTTTTAAAGTTCCTCTGTGTTATCTAGGTTTTAATTATATATTTTTTAGTTGAAATCATATCATTACTGTAATAAAGTCTAGTTTCCACAAATGGCAACTTTTACAGCTTAAGAGTGTTGAATATTGCTTGAAGTTCTGAAATAATCCTTCCATTCATATGAGTTTTTCAATTGTAATAGCCTTAGCAGTTTGATTGATAGCACAGTTTTTTTTACATGTCAAACGTACTCTGGCATGATATATTTCATTATAAAGTAGGCAGACAAGAAACATGCTTATTGGATATTGGTTGGAGGTAACTTCAGAAAGACTCAGTAACGTGAACTTAAAACCATAGCGATAAGAGAAGAGAAATTAAAGCCCTCAATCACTTCATATACTTAAATAATATAACATTTACAACAGTTGAGCATATTTTGTCTCAGTGTAAACCAAATCATTTATTAATGTGAAGAGTTTTCTCCTTCAAAGCCATTGCATAGGAATTGTGCTCAATTTTGTGATATTGATGGTTTAATCATATTTTTCTATAATAAATCACGTCACCTTTAGATTTGATTTTAAAATAGATTGTTATCTGATACATTGAAAGAACCATTTCTGTAAAAAGCAGAACAAAGTTGTTCTCTTGTATCTTTCTGAATTTTTCATTTAATTTTTGAGATCTTTATCAGGTTAACTTGAGCATGTGTGTCACCTTCGATACTTACAAGTGGTATTCTTCATCCTTGGTCATATTTTATTTTGCTCAGCAGTATTGAAATAATCAAGGTAATTATTGATGCCGTATAATCATTTAAATACTTATTTTTGTGTAGGTGCTCCCTGATGGAGAACATGACCTTCTCAGGGCCCAGAAGGTGACTGAGACAGTGTTGGCTGCAGTGTACAAGGCTTTGAATGACCATCACGTGTTTCTGGAAGGAACCCTTCTCAAGCCAAACATGGTGACAGCAGGCCAGTCCTGCCCAACAAAATATACTCCCCAAGACATCGCTAAGGCCACTGTAACAGCTCTTTCCAGAACTGTTCCACCTGCTGTCCCAGGTGAGCATTTGTGTTTCCCAAGTTCATTTCCTCACTAAATTATTAGTGAGCATGATAAAAGTAAAGTAAAAGAGTAAGAACTTGAAGATATAATCCATTATTTTTACTATTAATATTTTAAACTCTGTGATAGGTTTGGTAATAAATGATAATGTGAATATGGAATGGTTATTGAAGGTGTATAGAGTTCACCTATAGGAATTCATCTACAAACGAGGAATAAAAAGTTGGTAAGGATTTCTATACTGGATCCATTTTTGATTCTCTTGATACCTATCTCTATTTTAAATATCTCATCATGTAGGCCATTCAGAAATGAAACGCACAAATTAATGTGGCATTTTCTTATTAGTGGCCCCTAATATTACTTACTCTGTACAATAGCGTTCATATATTTGCTTCTGAAAGTATTTTCCTCCCAAAAATGTTGTTTCCTCCATTCTTTCTCTTACTTATACTGTATAGTTTGCATATATTTTGTCATATTATAGTTCTTGATTCTTATTTCTTATCCTAATTTTGCAGTTTTAGTCTCCATTAGTTCTAGAAGTTACATATAAAGAGTTTTGGTGTAATTTATCTTTATTTAACTAGAAATGTGTTTATTATTCCCATTTTAAGTATTTTTAAAAACAGCTTTTGAAAGCTGTATTTTGCTAGAAAATTAATGCTTCTAATTGCACTTTATTTTCGTGACTCTCTTAATATCTGGAAGTAAGGAAGGACTCTCTATTTATGATTGTTATATTTTTCTTTGAAGGACAGCATAGTACATTACATATTATACTATTACCTATACACCCTATGTTCTTGTGTAAAAATTGACTTTCAAATACAAAAATATAACAAAGAAAATGTAAGATTGTTCTATCTAGATGTACATGAAAAATAATATTTGCTTGAATGAATGTGTTACTCAAGGAGTGATCAAGAATGGAAAATTGAAATAAAATTTCAGGGTTGGACTGCACTAAAATATATGAGGGGATAATTTTGATCATTGTGTTTGACTTTCTCAGTTCCTTCAATAATCGAGTTGAATCTTTTCACAGATTGTGCCATAATTTATTTTTATTTGATCATGTTTATCACTCATTCAGATAGATTTTAATAAAGGTAGCAAATCTTTTACCTGAGTAAAATATTAATATCTAAAGTTGTCAGAGAAAGAACTCAAAGGGTTAAATGTTGAAATACTTACTCAGTCATTTAAAGTATAAATATTAATCAATGAGCAAAGTAAATATCGTAAAAGTAGAGTTATACTATTAAATTTTTAATGTTTAATTTATGCCAGTGAGTATGGATATTCTGATTAATGAATCATGGTTCAATCTGCTATTAGATAATGTTAAATTTGGAGCAATGGACCCCATATAGAGTCTTTCTTTCAGTTTTCTAAATTTAATTTTCTATTAAAGGCATTACATTCCTGTCTGGTGGACAGACTGAAGAGGAGGCATCAGTGAATTTGAATGCTATCAACCAATTCCAAGGGAAGAAACCATGGGCCTTGACTTTTAGCTATGGTCGTGCACTTCAGGTAAAACTATGCACTGAGTTGCATAATTTCATTGGTAACCCTTACTTAAGCAGGAAATCAAATACAAACTTTACTCTTGGAGAGTTTCTTACATTAATATCTATAATTAATGATTTTTGATAGAATGAGTGAAACTTAACAAGTAAGATTGGGCTAGCAATACCCAAAATTTCATCTAACATGATATAATGCATGATCACTCGAATTCTTAGAATTACAGTGTGAGATATCTACTCTGTATTCAGCCAACTCTTTGCTTACTGGAACAGTAGGGTCAGATTTATAATTAGACTCACATCTTAGGCTATGTTTGTGCTTCAGAAAAGAATTTCATATATGTTGAGTAAGTCTATATAATATGTTTGTAGTATATATCGTAAAATTTTTCCCTATATAATGTAAGGTATCCATTGTTCAGTGCAATTTATAGAAAAACCTCTTATAAATTGAAATTTGCTTATTATTGCCTTAGTGAAGTTAATGAGTTTTTAATAGCATTTATTTAATATAGTTTACGAACAAAATCGAATTTTTACTTCTATATTTAACAAAGGTATTGATCTGATCTTTGCTCTTAAGGCCTCTGATAACTGAATTCTGCCCTGTGGTATAGTAAAGGGGTCTTTCTGGAATAGGGTCTCCAGGCTTAAAATATGCACAAAAATTTGAAGGAACAAGAAATTAATAAGAATATTGATTTATTTGATTCATTTAACTGAATATACTTAAAAGAATTATCCTAACAATTTTAGGAATGTTATAGATGCACCAGAGACTGAAAAAATTTTATTTCATGCGAGCTTTATTCATTATTCTTATGCAACATTGTTGCATTCATGTTAAATTATTGTTAAAGTGTATATTTCCATTAAAATTGTATACTATTGTTGTTTCATATTTACTGTGTTTGTTTGTAGGCTTCAGTGCTTAAGGCCTGGGGCGGAAAGGCAGAGAATGTGAAGAACGGCCAAGATGAATTGATCAAGAGGGCTAAGGTAACATTTTAACATGACATTACTCTTACTGCACCTATATAATAACAAACACTATAATCTTTCAATTTAACAGGTTTGAGTAGCAAGCCTTTAGAATATTATTTTCACAAACTGCTTGTATATTGTATATATTGCTTTAAACTAATTATTAGATTTTTCATTATGTAATTATGTTGTTTATTTTATACCTTGAATTGCTTAGTATCTTGACTCCTTAATTTACTTTCTTATTGCAACGCCTGTGATATTACCGTAGTTTCTGTAAAATTTGAAAGTATATTTCCTTTATCTTTTACTCTGTACACATCAATAGTAGTTTTTGTACATTACCTCTGTTATTCTCAGTAGTCTTTGTTTATTCTGACCATCTAATTTTGTACATGATATTGTCAGTCCTTCCTTCCTAAAGCAACCCATTTAAATCTTTGCCCTGTATATATAGTTTCTGCTGTATTGTTTTTATTTTAACACCTTATTTATTTTTTTGCAATGAAACCTATTCCAGGCTAATGCTCTAGCTTGCCAAGGAAAGTACACTGCTGGTAGCATCCAGAGTCTAGCAGCTGCTAAGTCCAATTTTGTGAAATCTCATGCTTATTAGACTTTACTGCATGGTGTTTGTTCTTAATGGTTCGTTTGTGTAAATATTTGTTGCTTAATCTGCACTTTGTTGTTATGGCACTTGAAGGAATGAATCTTATTTCTTACCCAAGTGAAATTTTTCTCTCGGATTAATAATGCTCAATTTCTTTTAAAGGCCAATGGAGATGCATCTCTAGGAAAATACAACCCTGGTAGTATTCAGGGAGTAGCAGCAGATGTTGGTCTGTTCATCAAGGATCACAACTATTAAAGAGAATGTAATTTTGCTGTGACTGAATCGCTTTTTTTCCTCAAAAGAAAAATTATACTCTGTGTTATTTGTTGCTACAGCATTTTGTGAGCTGCATTATGAATTTATTATTGAATTTCTTGAGTGTTTGCATTATATGACTCTCGTAAAGGAAAACGTTTTCATGATACTCAAAAATGATCGATGCATATTTTAGATTAAATGTGGAATTCATAGTGTTGGCCTTAGGAAAATGATCTGTAGCTATTGTAATTTTGAATAGAAATTGCACATTCATAGAATTTGAATGCATATTCAATTTAAAATTATTTTGAAGCAATGGAAAGCAGAAATGCAGACATTTGACTCTACTGTGTAAATAACAATTAGTGTATCACTGTTGAGCTTAGTGAACTTTATCTGTTGAAAATGTATGTCACCAATAATGCTGTGGAGGAAATTAAACCAACATTTAACGATTCACATTTTTGTCTTTTATTTTGGCAACAGAATACAATATATACAAAAATGTCTATTTCTTAACATCCAGTGTATCCCTCTTCTCTATGTTTCTCAGATGTTTCTTCTTCATCCTCTTAATTTTGCTGGTATTCGTAATCTGCAAAATAAAAGAAGCAATATAATGCTATGATATCATAAAGCAAGTAATACCAGAAACTTAAGTCACCAAGAAAGTAAAGATTACAGCCATTCAAAAATCTTTATAGGAGGCCTTTAAAACTTCCTCTTTTCACACACACGTGCAGAACACAGAAATGTGCAAAAAGAAAATTTATCTTGGCTCTCTTTTGAGTGATCATAAGAATAGAATTCTTAAAATTACAGCCTCAAGCCATGGGAAAATCAGAGGTATGATAAATAAAAGATTTTGAGAGTTGTATGAATGATTTAACTATTTCCAACATTAGAAGATGTAATTTTACTTATTTTTATTCTAAGAATTTTTTACATTGATATTCACTGAAATCTTTTCTAGAAAATGAGGTCCTATTTCTCTATTTTAAAAAAATTGAAAGGACTATTAGAACTACAAAAATAATAAAAGAAGCCTCGAGTATTTAATGAATGAAATGGAGAATTCAGGAAATCTCATGCAACATATATCCTGTAATTTCTTTTGTAATGTCATGTTAATGAAAACAACTTTAAACTGGACCCTAATCAATACCAAAAACCTGGCACAGGTACTACACCCTGATGGGTAATGATAAACTAAAGCTAATGAAAATAGTAGCCTCAAGAGTTGGTGTAATGTTGAGGAGCTAGTAGACAATTTTAAACAAAAACAATCGGGAAAATTTTGATTTCATAAAGGATAGTTGGACAAACAGCTTTAGTAAAACTACAATTGCTCCACTTATAATGCTTTCCTACAGACCTGATATTTAATTTTACATTGGATTCTGGCACTCACTAAATGGGAGTATATTAATTTCTCTGGCATCATATTCACAATACACAAATAGAAACTTTGTATTGAGGCTAAATCATGCATCCCTAGATTAAGAAAGATGAACAATAGGATGAAATAAAATCTCTGAACATAAAAATTAAGAGGCTGACATTTTTCAGTCAGTAAGAAATAAATACAAAATTCTCTTGACAGCAAATACACTGCATGTACATTGTTGAATCGAGACTTCAGATGGATTTAATAGCAAGGAGATTGTTGCTTGATTTTATCTTCTGCACATAAGGTATAATGAAGGAATGGAAACACAGTGATACTTGTACAAATAGTATGCTAAAACTAACAGGTGCAAAATTACAAGAGGAAAATGATCTATTCATGGCAAATTGAATTGATATAATCATAACTAAAACTTAGGTTTAAGAAGGTTGAACAGGAGGAATCTCAAGCAGTAGAACAGACAAGTATCACATTCACAAAACAAATGAGAAACAGGAATCATCTGGTACCAAAATATACAATTCTCAGTGATGATTAAAAGAGATAGTATAAACATAAGAAATTAAGTGACAAAATCCAGAACTGGAATGGAAAACATAGAAAGAATGAAAATTATAATAATGAGAGGTCATAAGCAACGTC
Source organism: Pachydiplax longipennis (assembly GCA_036926295.1). NCBI lineage: Eukaryota > Metazoa > Arthropoda > Insecta > Odonata > Libellulidae > Pachydiplax > Pachydiplax longipennis. The sequence goes on from JAVFKF010000012.1 coordinate 34,885,183, forward strand.
AATTTTTTTATGAATGTTACACCAGTAGAGAAAGAATCATAAATATAAAAACACTACATGGTCTTATCAATATAAAAGAACAGAAAACATAAGATAATTAATGAAGCAGATAGAAATTGCAGCTCACAGAAATATGAATTGAGCTATGAATAAAATAATATGAATAATGATTACACATTACAAAGAATTTGAAAAAGACAGTTCATAATTTCAAAATTAAAGGAAGTAGAAAACTATTGCTGCTAGCAAGCCATAGTTCAAAAGAATAATTATTTGATTCCAGACCGTATACAGAGAAGAAAACTTTAAGGAGATATATATTAAAATAGTCTTTAAACAGTTTTTAATGTAGGTAATTCAGCAAATGGGGTTGGTTTCAAATCCTTTATTATTCTCTAACTTCTGTCATGACTAGATTATTCCACTCGGTCAAAGATTACATTTATTTGAGAAGATAATTACTTTAAAATCTCTTTTAGCAAATAAGGTATATCCCAATTTAAAGATGTGGGTTGAATATGGAATAAATGTACTAACATAAAAAATGACACATGGGGAAACCCATTTAAAAGTCTTTTTATAATAAATGATGAAAAGTTTGTTCATAAAGTAGGAGATTTCAAGTTACTTTCATAGATAGAAAGTCTCCAAGACTCAAATTTAGGACCTACTAAATGTCTGACTCTAAATAATTATCCCAAACTTTATTTGATTTATTACATTAAAATATCTTGCCAAAGATATTTGTGAATAATAAAGATATCTGTGAATCAAAATTTTATATAATAAATATGATATCGAGAGTTTCACTCATTGATATCTAATGCTAATTTTGCAATGAAACTAAGGAGGCAAGAACAAAATACGCCTTTTTATCAACTTTTTTTAGTAATTATTTTTAACCGTGTACAGTTTTTTGAATGTCCTTTACTTTCAATCAGAAAATCTTGCGTCCGTAAGTAGTAGATGTCTATAATTATGCGAAGCCAGATATTATTAAATTAAATCGATAAACAAGTGCTATAACAAATTCACTTCCTAATTGCAATGCTAGAAGGTTAAACGGGTAAAATCTGGTAAAAAGTACAGATAACTCACTCTAAATGAATCAATATATAACTTACCACTTGCACAATTTCAGATCGTTTCCTATTTTCCTCCTGACGCTTTAAATTGTCTCGCCTTCTCTGCTTCTTAGCTTCTTTGATGTCCAAATATTCTTGTTTAAGTTGCCTGGACTTCTCTTTTACCCTCTTCAAATCCTGTCGCAGTTGTTCCTTTTTACGAAATGTCTGTCGGAGTCCACGAGTTTTCACTAAACTCGAAGACCTGAAAATATTTATGAAAAAATCAAAAAGGGTGCTACTTGTGCATTACTTAGGGGAGCTACTGCTTACCTCTCTCTGTCTCCTTTCCAAAACTTTCCCGATTTACGACAACCTCTTGGAACAATAACCTTTTCCGACGAGTCATTTCCTATAACTTCGTCTTCTTTAACATTGTCTTTAACTTTATCACTAATAAGTTCCTCAAACTTCACAACACAAGAAGGATTTACTGTATCAGTCATTTCCTCACAATCTACTAAACTCAATCTGTCAGATTTATAACAATAAAACAATCTTTTCCGCTGTAAACAATTACCTTGGTTCACAACGTTCACAAAAAGCACATGTTTACTTCTTGGAGGAAAGGGGGTAATGGAGTGGGAAAGATCGATCGAGCTCAAACTTTCGATTGTATTCGATATTCTTGTTTGACAGATGTAATTTGAAGTGGCTTAGGTTTTGCTATTGTTAAATACAGGCAATACAGAGGAGACAGTGACAGTTTCATCTTTGAAACGAGGCAATAGATTTCAAATGATTTTTAAATCTGAACGCTCCACTGTTCTTTTTCACTACTCTTTTTGAAGAACTTCGATTTCATCTTAACTCGAGCAGTTATTCTTCCCTCCAAAATCTTTGAAAATGGCCAAAAGCCCGAAGTTAGACCTCTTTGAAAAACTGTCGGAATTGAAGGCATGGCAATCCAAACAACAAGAAAAGCTATTCGCTCAACAGAAGGAGCAACAAAGTATGCTTAAAAGACAGCAGAAACAAGAGATGGATTTGTATGAATCCCAGAAAACTGGTAATCATCATGATCCATGATTTTACTATTTAGAGTGTCGTGGTCTACTAATTTTATGTCGTTGCATTGTGCAGAAGTCATCGAAACTCAGGGTGGTTCTGTGACAACCAGAGGCAAATTGAATGATCGAAATCGGCGTGACCGAGATGAAACAGCTTTCAGAAGTCAGGATTCAGGAAGTACCGAAGAAGATATGGTAGATAAAAAATGCAGTTATAATATATAATATAATATATAATTATAAATTAATATCGAGGTATATCATAGCGATAGTAGTTAAAGCTTTTTATCATTTTCATCTATAAAATTTGGTTGGAAATCGATCGATCTCTCCAACAATAAATAATCAGGAAGTTGGTTTGTAGGCCTCTCCCCTTTCACCATTAGCTATCCAATGCTTTGAATAGGGAGGTATACTTACTAGGCAAGATGAGTTGAATGGTACTAGAGAAAAACTTGGTAGAGCCCATGCTTGTACACGGCTTCATTTATAATTATCTTCTCGTTATATACTATATAGTAAAATTTTCTTCTGTACATTAACTGCTTAAATGATGTTAAAGCTGAAAATGCGACAGAAACCTTTTGTTTGTCAAAGTAAATCGGTCTAGAAAAATATAACCCAAGAGTAATATTTTCTTTGTCTAATTTTTAAGACTAATAACTTTTGGTTAATGCTGCAGTTTAATGATACAATTTAAATTTTTCGATTGACATTCTGAATTATTTCCCAGTCATTTCTAATTGTTTCAGGATATATTTCCTTTCTTTGTTATCACCTCCTTTATGATACCGACTTTTTGGATTTAAGATATAAAAAATCTAATTACTTTCATGTTTAATGCATATTCCAGATTTAACATCCGATTCAAAGTGATAATTGAAACATATAAAGCAAATGGATTTTTTTATTCTTTTTTGTCAAAGTAAGCATAATAATATACAAAATAATTTATCCATTTAATTCATAGTTTTCATTGGGTTCCCATACCAAACCAGATCACTATGGTATTAAGCGCAGGTTAGGTTGGGATATTATGAAAATAAGAAGGGAAGAGTTATGAAAATTCCTGTGCTTGTGGGTGTGTCTTTATTTCTCTGTTATCACTCATTCACAGGATTTTATGATAGGTTTTAAAATATGCAGTTATGCAAAATTATATCACAGTGCAGACAATAATGTCTTCAGTAGACATTGTTTAAAATGCTTCCGCTCAATGCAGTATCACATTTAATATAATGTTTTCTCTTGGTCCTGGTCCCTTTTATGCTAAAAACATAGAAAAATATACTGCTTAAGACATTGTTACTCACTCATATGATGGATTTTCCCCTTCCCCAGATACAATGTAATCTGCTTTGGTAGATCATGCACCTCTTTTGATTGTCCTTACATTATCTTTATTACCATCTTCCTCTCTCCCCTCCTGCCCACTAAGGGAGTCTTCCTTTGTCTTTGTGGAGGTTCCTTCTCACTCTACTACCAATGGTTTAACACTCACTTTACCTTTCTTAACTACTTTTACATGTCTGTATTTTAAACTGTGTAGACAGAAATTTAATTTTTTCTTGTCTTTCCAGTGGAGAATCATTGGAATACTGAAGCCTTAGCTTTCTTCATTTTTTATTCTCTTATTGCTTCTTGCACACCCTTTCTCTTTTATCTAATGGTTTCAAACGTATCCCACATTCTAGCAATATGTGATTTTGCTTATTGTGTAAAGGTATAAAAATTTTCTGTAACAACACAGAAGCCTTTATCAAATACAGGTTTCATCAAAGACCACTTGTGATGACATTGGCACACCTTAAAACTTGTTGTTCATCTTAGTCCACAAAGTTCATAAATTTCCATAAATTATCTGTAGCAACACCTAATCATCTCTAGATTTGCAAGGTAGATAAGGCTTGATACCAAATGTTGCTCTTTGTCTTGGTCATGGATGTACCCAATCATTCTTTATAGAGTAAAAGGTTCTTATCCACTCAGATATCACTCTAAACATTTTTCCAGTAATTGATAAAATAGCCTAATCTTATTAACTTAAGGTTTGGGATAAACCTTGCACTACACTCCTTGTTATTACTTTAATGCAATACTGCCGTATTTTGACAAATAGACAATACAATGTCAGATATCCAAATGTGGTGGGAATAGGATGTCATTAACTATGCAGTCAAATTCTTGGTCTTGTTTTCTTATAATGCCTTGCAACAGGAGCACTTAAAGACTTAAGTTGGTCATTCTAATCAGAGTTTTATTTTGCTGACACTTGCATACTAGTATGTCTCATTGGTAATAAGTCTAATCACTACATCATCAAAGAACAGATAATAATACCGTGGTACCTCACCAAATTGACTTTGAAATACAGTGTTAATTCACTTTGTAAGGTAAACCCTGGGGTACAGGACACAAAGTTCTGGGAGGATTTATTTCTCTCCATTCTTTATCTTCCACTGTTTTTCCATCAGTATAAGCATATCTGACACTGCTTTAAATGCTTGATTCTGATCCAGAATCTTATAAATACTCTTTCTGAATTCCACATCAGAAATTTCACTTTCTTTAACACTTTCTCTTACAGAAGGAACCAAATAATTTGCAGTATAAATGATACTAAATATACTTTAATCGCTAAGGATGTTACTTATACTAATAATGATCAGAACGAGCTACAGAAAAACAACTAACTAACTATATAGTGCTAAGAGAACAATAGTATCAATAGAAAGAAGACAATGGAAGAAATAAAACTAGGAAACCAATTTTCGCAGATGAAACCAGTTCCTAATTTATTAAAGGTACAACTTTGTAAGATACCACAGAACACACCATTGTTCTTTTTATTCCATCGTCATGGAATACCACCAAGTCACATGCCATTCTATTGATTAAAAAAAAATTCTAATATGATTAAGAATAGTTCAATTCTGCTCTAGGAAAGCAATAAGATCACAGAGAGTAACTGATGGAAAAGAATCAAATAGCTATGAACTTTAAGAAAGACTACAAGTAACTGACATACTTTGGCATATTTCTTTTTCATTTTTTACTTTGGATCTGCAAAATAGAGGTAATCCATCCACATGTGCCCTCAGTAGCTGATTAATTAAAATATTTTTTTACAAAGGGGATGTTATATCTTATCTGTAACAGGACAGAAGAAGTAATGAATACGGTAAATGATGATGATGTGATTTAATATGACTATTTAGGATAGGATAATCTGCATCAGGGAAGCAATTAAGACTACTCACATTTTTATTGTGTTTATTTTACTTAGATTGTAGTATCAACTGTTTTAACTTTCATTTTACTTTTAATACAATTAATTTGATATACTTTTCTTCATTTATGTACTGTGTTTCTGCATTATTCCTCACCCCCTGCTGGTGGGTGATTTTCTGCACTGTAGGGTTTTTGTCTTCTTCAATCTTTTGCTCTATTTATAAATGCTATGGATTGGCTGTATGTATATTCAACTTTATTTCTTATTTTTGAAGGGAAACAAACGTGGAAATGTTTCACTGGATGATATACCCATTAAATCACCACATATGCAATTTGAAGAATTACTTAAAGAAAAACTCAAAGACGTTGGAAGTAGTGAACCTGAAAGAAATGAAGCAAGGCCCAAAAGACCATTCCTAAAGAGAGGGGAAGGGCTGAAACGTTTTCGTATGAAATCTCCCAATGAGTTCGTGAAAACAAAGATGCCAACGTCAAGTAATGATCATCAATTATGTTCTAGGAAACGAAATTCAAATGCAACTACATCTACTCAAAATAGAAATGTTGCAAATAGTAGCATCAAGACTTCTAATAGTAAATTCAAAGGTGAGATTTGATTTCAGTTCTTTCATCTGTGGTGCTAATCATCAAAAAGTGAATCGTTTTACTTTCTGTCGCCTACTTCTATTTTAATAATATTTTTATGTGCGGAAAAATACTTTCACATATGCTTTTTACATATTCTTTTTGAGAAATGATATTCACAAAGTAGTAATGCACATGAAAACTTATTTATAATCTTACATTGTATTCAATATTTAGCTTCATCTTATTCATCAGCTGCAGAGCTTCCTGTTAAGGAGCAAGGAGACATGGGATTACATGCAAAACCGGCTTCCAAATATGGTGACAGTTCAACTTGGTCCCATGTGCTGAATCAGGAACGACAACCATGTTCTCCTAAGCTGGAGAAAATTCGTAAGGTAGATTTCTATGTTTTAATGTGTCTTTTATATGGAGAGATAGAGATTTATGACCATCTTAGCTAATGTCAAATTTTTTCCTGTCTAGACTGAATTCCAGGATGTGATTTTTGTGAAAATTGAATCTTGCTCTTCTTGGCATCTGTATTAGTTATTGAAGTAAATGAAATGATTCTTTTTGTCTGAGTATTTTGGAATAGGGGGTTTGGGGATTATATTAAAATGAGTATTGGCTGTTTAGGATTCAAGTGATAACAATTGTGTGGAAAAAATTTGATAGGAGAGTGATAATGAATTTCATGGATTGATCAAAGGACGATCTAATATGTATTTGCTAATTTTGGAAGTTTTTTTTTCATTCTCACTATGAATTGTTATTTTCACAATACGTCAATCACTAATTTTTCTTAATTTTTACCTGTATAATTATAGTATGTATTTTGGGTTGGAAAATCTGAAATCTTCCTCTCCAGGAGATTTTAACCCAGACTACTTTCCAGTTCATTTTCTTAGTATTTTAATCTCTATTTTCATTATTTTAATTTAGATGAGAACTGTGATCTGACAATGAAGTTAAAGTCTATTTTCTTTGAACTCTTTTTGTATATAATAGGTTTCTTGAATCAGTAGCTTATCAGCTAAATTTTGTCATTTATTTTTTGAGATTTTGTAATAGCAAGAATTAATAATTTCCTCTGCTAACATCATAAAATAAATGCTTTATTCTCTAAGGCATGAAAAAGTCTTAACCCTCTTTCTAATATTAACAGCACGAAGCTGAAGATTTGAAAGTGTTTGAGCTCTTGGAACAGATGGCTGTGGATTCAAGCTTTTGTTCAACATCATCTACTTTGCTGGGATTTATGGAATCACCAATTATATCAACTCCCCTAAAAGCCATCTTAGAGCACAGGAAACTGAATAAGGTAGATTATGTTCAAAGTGTGAATGTTTCCTGAATCCTTATATGAAACTGTGTTTGTCTTTTCCAAAATCCAAAATTTGTTTCCTAATTTAAAATGAAAAGTGATTGTTTTTAGTTTGCTATAATTAATTAACTCTTAAAGAAATCGATTCAAGATTAACTTGGTGGAACTTCATCTTCAATTTACAACACAGAGGAAGAAACAACTTGTACAAGATTCCACAAGACTATACAGTATACAGTAGTTGACCGGTTTCGATGTCAGAGCATCATCATCAGAACTAACGTTGATGTTGGGATCGACACCATATAAATGAAGAAGACAGGAAGGATTTTTGTAAAAATTTTTTGTAAAAATCCTTCCTGTCTTCTTCATTTATATGTTGTCGCTCCCAACATCAACGTTAGTTCTGATGATGATGCTCTGACATCGAAACCGGTCAACTACTGTATACTGTATAGTCTTGTGGAATCTTGTACAAGTTGTTTCTTCCTCTGTGTTGTAAATTAATTAACTCTTTGTTTTGCATAAAACCTTTTACCTCAATTTTATTAACTTGCCTTCCCATTTACATAATGTGAATTTGCAAACTTTAAAAGTCTGTACTCTTTATTAACTTCAGGATTTAAAATCTTCAAAGCATCTGCCATTTGGTATGGATGTAAGTGATGAAGAAACAGATGATTCTGCTTCATCATCAGAAAGTTACTCTTCAGAAAATGAGACGATGGATGATAAAGGGAACGATACAGCTTTACCACAAGGCTCATCCAGAGTTCGTTTCTCTAGCCTTGTTGAGGAGAGAGAATTTGATCCTGGGATTGAAAAGTTGAGCCTAAATAACTGCGCTGGAATTGACTTCAAAGATACAGAGGCTTGGAGTGACTCAGATGATGACAGTAATGATGAGGAATCAACTGAAGTTACTGATTCAAATGAACCAGCTGACAGTGCACTGGCTGATGACAGACAAAGAGAAATCAGATCATCCCCTTCATCAGGTGTGTATGCTGTTAATGATTTATTGATTAGGCAAGTTTAGTTTAACATTACATATAGAATTGAATTAGAAGAGATGAAGAATGAATATGAATAGGAGTGGTATTAGGGAGACATTCTTTTGCAGTGGAACCTCAGTCAATGAATGATTCTGTAGGCAGAAAGTAGTTGATCTTTGTCAGTGAACGGGGTATTGAAATCCTTCTTGGGTCTCTAGCCACGTTGTCTGGTTCCGTAGTGTTGGTATTGCAGACACAGGCTACTTCAGGCTGATAACTTTTGTTACACTTACATAATTATTTTGCATATGAGATTCTGAACCTTAATTGCATTTGATACTTGATAAATATTTGTGTCTTCCAAGATGGATATATTTTATTTCCCATTTTTTCTTGGAGTTCTGGAATCTCAGAATAGAGGAAATAATACATGCCAGAATCGATTGATTTAAGATTGTAATCTTTGCCTGGAAGTATCCATTATTTTAAGTTTAATTTTTGGTTAATTTTACCTAATTTTAATTCTAGAGAAGGACAGTTCTAGTTGCTCAACTCCTGGAATGACTAGCAATGAAAATACATGTAGAAACGACTCTTCAGAAATTATTTTGAAGAGTGAACTACTCCACAGAAGATTGTTGGAGTTGGAGCATGAGATAGAGACTTTCCGTAGGGAAAATGAAGAGCTTTCTCGGAGGAAACAGCTACAGCAACAAGCCGAGGAGAAGTGGAGGAAGGAAAGAAGTGAAATGGAGAAAAAGCTGAAAAAAGAGGAAGAGGAATTGAAAAACAGAGTTCAGGAAGAGCGCCAAAAGCTTAACAGAGATAAAAGAGTATTTGAGACTTACAGTAAGAAGATAAATGATAAACCATCTAACCATCAAGAAGTTGAAACCCTTCAGAAAAAGGTAAGAGGAAAGTTGCAATGAAATTAGTTATTTGCCATTGTGACATATTTTATAGTAATAATAATAATATTTATTATGGGTCTCAAAAATCCAAACCGAAACAGTATAAATTCAAAATATATTTTGCAAAAAATACAGAAATGCAAATCACACAATGAAAATATTTATAAACAAAGTTAGTAAAAACTTAGCATTAAAGTTTAATAAAGTCCTGTCTTAAGTTGAAGAGTGGAAGAATTAAAGTAATCAAAATTTACCTCATTTGCATATCTCATAAACCTTGGTAATGGTGTAAAAAAAGAAGTTCTGTTTATGATAAGCAACCTGGAAAAGAACTATATTTCTGATAGCTCTTTGGGGAACATTGATATTAATGTGTGAAAGTAATTCTGGTGAGTCAATGAGAAATTTTTTAATACTTTATGAAGAAAGAATATTCCAATGTTCTCTAATGTCTATGTAATGTCAATATCTAGTATAGTCGGTCTATTTTCATGGGATGGGAAAATTTAAAATGTTAAGCAAGGAATCTTACAAATCTTTGTTGTACTGGTTCTAGAAGATGTGTATGTTCTTTATAAAATGGAGATAAGATTCCTTATCTTAGGATTGTTTGTTCTATATTAAGCGAAATCATCCTTTATTTCTCTGTCTTTCAATATTCTGAAAATTTGCCCTATTAGACAAGGAGTGTCCATTTTTATTTCCCAAGACAAATCAAGCTCTTTATTACAAACATTTCTAATATATAGTGATCACTTTTATCATAAGGAAAATGCACCAATGTCATTTAAAATAGATTTTCCGTGTTTAATGTTCTTAATATGCACCATGCATTGGAGAGGTAGAAATTCACTCAAGTTTACAAGAACAATTCTTTCTATATATGATAGAAGTGATATATATATAGTGATAGAAGACTTGATTACCGTAGGAAGCTTTTTCATAAATTTATCACTACGGATCTCAGGGAGGAGGTAGTTGATATTGTCATACCAGTTTGTAGCATACGTGATCTTCGAGACAAAACGACGAAGCGTTACAGGGAAATAGTTGCCAGGACAGATAGTTATTTCTGGTCATTTTTTCCGCGAAGTATTAGAGAAGCCAACAGCAGTCAAAGGTAGATAGGTTTTCGGTGTTTCACACCCCCTGCCATGCGCCAGTGGCGGTTAGCAGGGTCCTTATGTAAATGTATATAAATGTATATGTTTGTAATATAATTCAAACCAATATTTTGCATATAAATTTTTCATCAGTATTCATGTTCTTATTGCTGGTTTCATGCTGTACCACTCCTCAGGTCATCACAAGTTAAATTTTTAAAAACAGAACTACTAATAGTGAATAATTTCATAGTTACTTTATTGTTTTAGAAACTGAAATGACACTGTCATCAAGAAATGCTGTGCCATTTTTGTAATAAATGGATATCATTTTCTTTAATATGTAGGGAGTTGCATTGGATACCTAAATTTCAATGTCTTTTTGTTATGTATTTCTATTTGTACTCACTACATGTATAAATGATGAAGAAATCATTAATTAAAAGTTTCTGAGTGGAGAGTATTTCATGTTGACATTTCTGTTGACAGTTGGCCGAACTTCAGCTTGAGTTACGTGAGAAGGAGAGGAAAAACTCTGCAGCATACAATCGTATTAGTAATAGGGTGAAAGTACTGGAAAAGGAGAACTCTGAATTAAAAGACGAGATAGATAAATTAAAGAAAGAAAAACAAGTGGAATCTAAAAAGGTAAGATTTTCATTAGAAAATTAATAATATAAGCCTTATTTAAACAAACTTTAATTTGTCATAACAGTGCATGTCAAAGAATGCTATTCAAGTACATCAGCCTGCACTTGTGTAGTTTTCCTTGATGCAAATGATATGCAAGCTTTCAGTTTTTTATATGCATAATTGTCAGATTCACCTATTATGTGAATGCTTAAATAATTTCCTAAATTTTCTGGACCCCAGTTCATTCACCTTTTGTTAATAACCATTATTTCCTTTTGTTTCTAAAGAGCTCCTTTAAAAATGAGTCCTTTTTGATGATATTCTTTTTGAAGGAAACCTTGAGAAACCTACAAAAGAAAACTTATTTTTGCATATGAAAGCTTTTTTTCTTCATTTGTTTCGATATTTGCATGAATTTTCTCTCTTATGAAGTATTGTAGGTATATAGTTTTCTTTTTAATGTGTCTCTTGAGTATTCTCAATTTATTTCCTTATTCCTTAAAATGAATTAAAAATAAAATTATAATGATGACCTATCATTTGCTAACTAGCTCCTGGTACTATCAAAAGTTACATATTATATTATTTTTTGCAGTGAATTAATCATTTTTATGCAAGCTAATATATTTAATTTTCTTATTTTTGAACAAACACAAGTTAACTTTATCAGCATAATAATGTATAAAGGATAGCATATAAACAGCATATAAAGGATAAATTTTTACTTTAGCCTTAATTTTTAACTTAAAGTTAATTTTATTTACAGAATTCAGCTAGACCAATTGGTAACAGGAAGTCAGTTGGAAATACAAAAGCTCTTCATCAAATAAATGAGGATTTGACTCGGATGGCACCAGTGGCTGTTGTAGCAAAAGAGGCAATTGCTGTGAAAAGTAAACCTTTGCTAAGGAAAGATTCTCAGAAAGCATCAGTAGAAAAAAGGAAGAGTGAGGATGTGGAAAGTGATGAGGGAATCGGAGTGTCATTGCAGAGGATACAGAATGTTCCTAATGCTTTGCGTAAATCCCTCTCTGATGAGGATTTAACTGAAGATGATGCCCACTGTGACAAGGACACAAGAAGAATACCAGAGTTAAGAGACATCAGTGAGAAGCGGGGAAGTGAAGTAGTGTTGAATGATAGATCATCTGCCTCTTTTGTTCCTCAAGCACCAGTCAGGTTAAGGGAAGATGCAGATTGTCAGTTAATGCGAAGACTGTCTTTAAAAGCAGGAAGTGAGGCAACCGGTGGTGTTAACTCTTTATCTCAGTGTCAACTTCCAAGAACTTCAACCACTTTCCCATCAGAGAAAACCAATTCTGATGGTTCTCGGGAGATTCGGTACGAGAATGGGAATTTTAAAAAGATTTCACCAGATGGCTTAAATATCAAACTCTTCTACTTTAATGGTGATGTTAAGGAAACTTTGTCTGATGGAACAATCAAATATTACTACTCTGAAACTAGGACATGGCATACTACGTTCCCAGATGGCCTTGAGATACTGGAGTTTCCAAAGTAAGTACTGTGCCATATTTTAAGTCATTAGATGATTTATTCATATGTTACCACAGTCATATTTTGAAATATCTGCTTTGATTTGAATTCCTTGCTCTTTTCATTGCATTGATTTATTAATCATCTGCTTTATGATTATACGATTCCTATGTAGGAGTCTGATTCTTTTGTGCTAACATTTAATTGGCTTTATCTGATAATTACAGTAAAGCATGCCATAGACACTTTTCAGGGAACCAACTGAAAACCAATTTATGTTTACGACAGTAATTCAGTTGTTATATGTTGAAAGTAATTCGGAAGTGTATTTTTGCTCTTTTATCTTTAAAGTAGAGCCTTACACTTTAGAACAAAGTTGATATTATTCAATTTGCTTTAATTAAATAATAGTGCCTGTTTATGTTTAAATATTTACAAATGTTGCTACTTCTGTTTAAAAAATGATCAAAATTAACTGGCTGTAAGCAATAAATGTGACAATCAGATTATGTACTCACTTTTTGTTCTATCAGATGGGTTTTGGGTAGTTGGCAGGTTTCAGTACATTTTGGAATGGAAAATCCATCTTAATAGCAGTTAATAGAGCATTTAAACAATTTTTAGAATATTATTTTTTTCATGAAAAGGGTATTTTAGGTAAAACAGCAACTTAAGTGGGAAAGTGTTGGCCTATGAGCTACAATGCTCACTAATTAAAAATGATCTTATTCTCAAATAAGATTATAGCTATATATGTTATTTCAATTTATAATATCATTTTAATTCCAATTTCCTTGAAAGATTATGCACAAAATACCCATGAAAATAGCTTATCAAATTATTAATTATGTAGTCGGGTAGCAAGAAATTGTTTTGGAAATACTATTTGTAAATACCCATGGTATTGAAAAGTATTTCAATATGAGGTATGGAGAATTCTGGGACCTTTGGTCATAACATTACTTCATTAAGAATAATTCCATCAATTACACATTGTCTTGAGCAATTAAAAATAGTGCAACAAAATTTGCCTTTTCTGTAATGTGAAGGGCTCTCAATTTGATTAATTTTAGTGGTCAAGTGGAACGTCATTTCCAAGGAACTGTAGAAGTAGCTTTTCCTGATGGAACAGTCCGTGTCATCAAAGCGGATGGCAGAGAGGAACTGAAGCTTCCTGATGGAACATATGTTATCACCGATACCAATGGTGACAAGATCATTACGTTTCCAAATGGCCAGAAGGAATGTCAGACTAGTGATTTCAAGGTATTCCATCTTATATATTTTTATGGACTATTTATTCCTTTTAAAGATATATTTTGAAGATTATCATCCCTCAGAATGGTAGTTAATATCAATTTTAGGACAGTTGCTATTTAAGATTATTATGATCTGTTGTTGCTGTAATTTAAAAGAGGCACTGACCTGCAAGTATTACTGCCAAGTCTTTAAAATGATAAGTGTTAAATATTTAGATGTAAGAAGAGATTTATTCATCTCAATCTTGCATTTTTCTCATAATTATTACTTCACAAGATAAAAAGCTCATCCTTTAATTAATGATGATGTAGGGCATATATGATTCTGAAGATGTAAAAATATTAGAATAACTAAAAAGACTAGAGAACTTGAAGTAAAAAAATTGAGCCTAAGACTAAGTAAATACGGATTCTGTTAATTGGTAATGATAGATTATTATTTATGACAGTTACAACATCTCAATTCCAATGTAAAATAGATAATATCAGTATCTCACTCTTTTCTTTGGCACGCAAGTCTTTGAAATTAATTAAATATTGCTCTCTTGCTACAAAAGGTCTGTTGTTAGGTACTACTTGATAAGTATACAGTCTTGAGAAAATCTTTTTCCTTTCAACAGAAGAGAGTTTACCCTGATGGTACAGTGAAGATAGTGTACTCGGATGGAGTACAGGAGACACGGTACTCAAATGGGAGAGTGCGACTCAGAGATGCTGCTGGAAGTTTGCTCATGGACTCGGAATCTGGCTAAAATTGTGACTTTCATTATTCTTATAATTTAGGTGAAAAGGTTTCAGAAAAGAAATGTCTGTGATAATAGATGTAAAGAGCTAATGTTAAATGTGCATATAGTATTATAACAAATTATTGTCTTTGTCTTGACCTAATGATATAACTATATTTAAACAAAAATATAAGGAATAAAGTTTTTCATATAAAAACTATACAACAATTTTTATTAGATAAACATTACATCAATTTTCAAATGTTTCATCAACAACATATCAGCACTTCACTATGTTTTTTAATTTACTAGAGGTCCATTCATCCACACTTGTATTGGAATCTTCCGCTCTTGCACTCACATCTTTTAATTTTGGTTTTTGGTTAAAAGGCAACGGCTTCATGTTCTCTGGAGTTTGAAACAACCTTCGCAAAGCATCTCTTGCAGCCATGTCTTCAGCTATCTCAACACTTTCACCATAACCTTTAGGGATTACCAAAGTAGTATGTTACAAAAATTTCAAATTATTAATTCAAGTTTCACAACAAATATAATTTTCCTTAGCAAAACTCACTTAACTATAAACATCCATTCTAGTGATTATATTATGAAGGAAACAATTAGAGAAACATAATCCATTTTTAATTATTAATCCCATTTACACCACACAAAACTTTATAGAAGTGGTAATGGCATATCCTTTCTCCTTTTCATCATAGAACTAATTATCTATTTTATGTCCCCTTTTTTAGAATGACCAAATTTATATATAGTCGCTTCAGCAGTATTGATCTTTTACATGACACATTTCTATTTAAGTAGAAAATTAAAAGCACTTTTAGGAAATTCCAATAATAAGTTATTGTTTATCCCTCTTACTTTCAATTCAAAGTTGTTGGAATTACTTTATTTAGAAGGCTAGATATAAGAGGAGACACATCAGTCTCAATCTCACCCAAAAAGTCATTTTATTATTATTATTTTATACATTTATTTATTCAATTGTATTCCCCTCTACCTATTATTATACCTTTTCTACAATTATATTGAATATTACTAAATCAAGTTCTGATGTACAAGTTTGTTTTATCCTCTCTTTCTTTCCTTCATCATATACTTTCTTTTTATCACTATTATTATATTTTTTAAATATTTTGCAAAAGAGCAAGTACCATAAATTAAAATAAAGATGAAAATTTCCCAACTTGGTTTAGTTTTTAAGAATTACATGAAATTTTTCAATTGCTATAGTTACCAGGACAATTTGTTCCGCTAACGCATGATTTGTGGTCAATATTCATGGTGCCTGCATTCACAAGAGACACCACATTTAATATAAATATTCTAAAACCTGCAAGAGGTAAAATTAAATGTTGTTTTCTACCATTTTCAAGGAACAGGAAGAGGATACAATATGGATATATTTTTTCTCAATATGCACTATATTTGATGACTTATATTTCTTATTGTGATTGCAGGGATTTCCAATAATCATTGTGGTGACACAGCAAAGCTTGATGAAGCACCACATTATGACCTACAGGCAGCAGCCCAGTGCATTTTTGGATTGAGATTTCATTATTTACTGAAGAAGTGATAATTAATGTGTCCTGCAATTTTAGGAGACTTGTGGAGGGTAATAGAGACTCATAATTAAGGGATGCCACAATTTTTCATAAGTGTTTCTCTTCACCAGCTTAGGAGGTATAAATTTTTTAAAATTACACCTTTTTTAAAATTTTCCATCAAATATTCCCCACGAATTCCCCACGAATTCCCCTCTCTTATATCTATGTTCATTTCTCATCAGCTTATAAGATAGCAAAGTTAGGGGTGCATGCCATAGATTCTGATTGTTACCTTCATCTTTTATATATGTACCGCTAAAATTCATTATAGTTTTACTCACTTTCCTCAAATTTATTCCTATCTTTTCTTTGAATTCCAATACAAGATTTACTGTTTCTATCAACACGAATCGGTTGTCATAGTCTCATTTGGTAAATTTTTAGATAGGATATAAGAGAGGAGTAATCTTAAAATTAGAAAGTGGTAATTCTGAAGAAGTCACATCTTCTAATGGAGTGGAGGGAAACTATTATAATATGGTATCTCTTACTTTTGGCTATCACCCTCAACTAGTCTTGTTCCAAAATAGCAGGACATGCAAAGTAGCATTCCTAGTAAGAGGAATACTGTTTACATACCACATCCAATGATTTCCTTGTCTGAGTAAATACCAACAGCATAAGAAGCTAAGATTGTAGTTGGTCCAGCTTCATACAAAAGCCTGGGTTCGGGAGGACCCTTCCCTTCTCGGCTCAATATGGAAGCAAGAGTAGCAGATGGATTCTCATGTCTCCACAGTTCATGCAAATCTTCCCCAGACAACTGCGTGATGACTAGATCATTCACAAAACTGCAAGCTGCATCACTTGAACCCAGAGCACCCACAAGAGCTTTCAATGTATGTGCCAGGGTCAGTTCGGATGGTGGATACTCCTTTCAAATCAAATGAATATTCATTTCAAATTAGAAATGGAATTTCCTAAATTAAACCTAATCTGGTCCACATCTTAGAGAGGTTAAGATGGACGTAACATGCCTATGAATTCTATATACTTACAGCACACAGTATGAGATCCTTGGTTCCAATATGGAGGGACACTTTTGCTAGATTCTCATTGGACATTAAATAGTCATGAACAGCACTGAAAGACAAAGGAACTGGTGAAAATTCCCATTTTATAAGTCTATCACCTTAATTTTTTGAGCAGGACTTACCAGATGCCTTCCTCAGGGAAACGTGGTAATAAGAGCCTAAGGTATCCCTTAATGAAAGATGTCATAAATCTCTCTCCACTGGCTACGAGTTCCTCGTTGTCTTTCATTTGCAACTGAGATTCTTCTATCCCGACTTCTTTCTGCTTTGCAATTTCTATGTCAACATATGACTTGTGAGTGAAAGCTTGTTGAAGCAAATCTTCTCTAAAGTCTTCATTGAGCCGCTTTCCAAATGCATAAAGTTCTGCACTATAATTCCTGTAAAATCATAGAAAGAAACAGCAATTGGAGGTTAAGTTGTAACATTTTTTCCAAGTAATCAATCTATCAATATTCCATTGTGCCCCAGTAGCCATGTGGGTAACAAATTCACTTCCAGCAGAAGTGATCCCAGGTTTGAACCCCCCATGGGGGCCAAGATGTTTATCTGGCATTGAAACAATTGGAAAGCTACTAAGCTAATTTAAGAGATAGCAGGTCCAGGTAACGCTAATTAGATCAGTGTGGGAGTATATGCGCTAACCACGTGTCACCCATGGTGAATGCCAAATCATCATAGCAGCAGCTTCATAAATATTACACTGGATTTGAAATGATATTGTCTTGAGAATACTGACATAATACCATAAAAGGTTGTCAGAAAACTGATAAGTGGCATTCAAAATTTAGACACTGTTTTGATGATTTTCAAAGTAAAAATAACTCCTTACCATTCCAGAAATGCTGATCTCCTTTGAACTGGTTGAGGACCCATTTTCTCCTTTCGTCTCTTCAACACCCTCAATGTGGGGGCAACCCATCGTTTTATGGATCGTTGGGCTATTGAATGTGAAAAGTAATGTCAAAACAATGAAAACAGAACTCTAATAATACTATTCTATAATTAGAGAAGAAATCAATTCAACAGTTAAGAATTAACAGCAATTTACACTCGGAGCAAATTACTTAGTTCTCTTGAAACTGAAATTCTCTGTATGACATCCAAATATGTATTTTCCTCAGGGCCCTCTCCTGTTTTATCCAATCTCAATACCTGAAAAATCTACTCTCTGCCTAATTTCATATTTTCAAAACAAACCTCCAACAGCAATAGGCACACTTGGAGCCAGTAGTGTATCAAGGAATTGTAACCATCAGTGGCATACAAATAGTTGGAGAAGAATTATTTCTAGGAAGACTATTGGGCAACGAAAATGTTTGGTGGACATTCCTGGAAATCAGGAAATTTAATTGTATACAAAATTTTATTCGCTTATCTGATTTACCTTCCATCGTTTGCCCTTCTCTTTCCGTCTCTTTACTCTTTAGTTATTGATCCCTTCTGAATGAATTTTTGTGTATGGGAATATAATGAAAATTGAAAAGAAGGATACGTCTGAGTTAATTCTAACATACCTATTTCTATCATGTCGATGTAAAGCATACAAACATTTAGTGAACCTTTTTATCATCATTTTGTTAGAATGATATTGCAGCAACAATTTGTCAGGTTGAGAAAACAACTGTTTATTTCATAGCTCTACATCATCATCTCCTTCAATACTAAATAATCCCTTCAAATAGCTGCTTTGTTAATCATTGTTATATACCTCCTATCCCAAGATAAAGCAAAACTGATTTTCAGAAATCAGCCCATTTTTTCCAAATCTCCACTGTACACCTAAATCATTTACTTAGCTTGGTGAATCTCATAACGTTTGTCTTACTCCCATTTTTAAGTCAAAGTTTTTTGTGATGTCTTTTAGAGCAGCAACGGAGATCTGCAAAAACCTTTCCCATGTAACTATGTCTAACATTCTGAACTCCACTTTTTGAGTTTGAATTTTGGAGGATGCCGGCCTGTAGCACAAATCCATCGCGAAGGAAAGAATAACTACTACTTTCGCAGTTCTGTTTACGATGCGATACCGGTTTCTAATAATTAAACTTTTGGGAAACGTACTACAAAGCGATTTTAACTTCTTTCATAAAGATGACGGTTACGAGTAGAAATTGATTACAAACATAAAACCGTGGAAGATGTAATGAGTTTTCATTCATTTTCTACTTAGTATACTTAAACTACATCTGTCCCGAGGAGTACGACTGTAACCTAAAGAGAAATAGTAATGAATTACCACTCATAAGAATCAAAGAATACGAAATACCTGATATAAATTGGCCACTTCTCTGTAGCCCGTTTACGATAAAAATTCTGCTAAAAAATAACGCCATTGTTATTTATTTACATAGAAAAGACTTTCATCCGAATCTTAATCTCACGAGCAGAGGTACCTCCGCAACAAGAAAGCATCGTTAACCGCAATGAGAGACTCAATTTAAAAGATTCATAATCGGTTGAGATGGTAAGTGATTATCAAGTAATGCGAAAACAGTTATGTTTGATTGCATGCTAATGTATTTTGTATAGCTTGTAAGGAAAATTTTGTCCAATATGCTCCTCGGATTCCGTCCGTTCTGTTATTTTTCTAGACTGAGTAAATGTCTTATACTATGAGAGTGAAGAGAGTCACAAATTAAAACAAAAATACAGCATACTATCACATTATGTATGGAATATTTTTCTCTGGAAATTGAACATAGTAAACAATGTTATGTTATAAACCATAGGGAAAGTATTAAAATGATTTGGATATTATATCATGTCATTAACAGAGACTTGAGATTAAAGTTTTTATATCAATGATCTCACTAAAATGATTGCGCGGTGGAATTTGACAGCTTTTTGTTGCTTTTTAAATTTTAAGTTCAATAAATCAAGATTAAAATGAAGCAATGTATGCAAGTGAAAGTGTCTTGAAACAATTTTACTGAATGCGAGACATGTTTTGGGGAACATCTCCATATGAGACATAAAATCAGAATCCAGAACTATACGATCCAATCTGGGACAATTAGCTGGAGTGATATATATGAAAAAATGATTAATGTTGAATACTTATTCATCAAGGAGAAAGAATCACATTCTAAATTGATGAGAGGTCATACACATGACTTACAATAGTATATTTTTCCCTTTATGAATTAATACCTCTTCTCATATTTAGTTATTTTGCAATAATCATAAATAACCTTGGGTGATTTTCTGAAGTTTAGACGAAGTCCAGAATTTGCTCTCATGAGTGCCAAGAGGTCCCATGAAGTTCTGGTATACAGAGTATAGGTTTTGTTATTACTGTAAGGAGGATTAACAATAGGAAAGACAATCCTTGATGCTATAAAACAGTCTTCATAAGATAAGGAAGACTTAAATTTGCACTTAAAAGAGGCAATACACATCTTATGCTTAAGATAACTAGGGATTTTATTATCCAATATGAGGCCCATGTGCCTGGGATAGATCTAGTGCATATAAAAGGAACATGCAATTAATTAGCATTCCAAGTCCTATGATGTCGCACATCAAAATTTGTCACAAAGGGCTTAAAATTATGTTTAGTATATACAGCAGTAGTAAATATAAAAATACATGGAAGTGGTAACATATCACATTTCTTGAAAAGTAGAAGGTTCCACACATCATAACTTGCATTAGCCTTCAGTCATAACTTTATTTTGTAATGAAAGATGTTATATTTCACTTATAATTTCCAAATGCTGACAAATTAAGTTCTAAGTAAGGATGAAGTATTCACTTATATTGAGGCCAGGTTGTAGTATTCACTTATATTGAGGCCAGGTTGTAGTATTCACTCAGTTGAGGCTATGTTAGACTTTAGTCAGTTCTTGCTAGGTACAGTAACTTGCATATTGGGTTTCTACACCATTCCCCCCATCCCATGCAACTTACCCTTAATGTTATATCTCAGTTGCTGAAAATAGAATTCTGCAATTGCTAAAATTCTGCGCAAAGTCCCTATGTGATACAGCTGATTGTTCTTATTTATTCCTTGAAATTCAAGTCAGTTGTCTGAAAATCCTTAGCTCTTGTTCCTCTTCATGAAATTGATTATAACAAATTACAGTCTGGATCGGTCTAATTATTGTTGTTGTTATTCACACTAAAGATTTAGGCTTGAAGTAATTTTTATACTGAGAGTCATGGTTAAGTTTCATTGAAGTGCTTAAAATTTCCTTGGTTTTAAGCTTTGAAAGTAATATTTGATGAAGTTTCGATAGTTTTGGAAGCCACCTCCCCTACTTTCCCTCCCTTCCCCAAATGAAATATTTTTCTTGTCTTATATTCACTGTTACTTGATTCTTATTTCTGTGTCTTGGGGTTCTTATTCCATCATTGTTGCATCCTTTTCTGTGACTTCAGTTTCTTCTGTCAGTATTTTATGCATCCCAAATAGATACTTTATTTACTTAGAATGCTTAAAATAACCAATATTTATCTTTTATAATCAACACGTTTTATAAGCTTCTTACAGTCTAAATTTATATTTTTCTGTATGAAATTTTGACTCTGTAATATTTAAAGTTGCTCCTAAAGTGATGTGTTAACTTAGAAAATGAAGGTTGAGGGAAATTTTCAGTTTAGATTCTATCAGTGATACTGTCTTGTTGTGTGATCAGTCAGTAGAAATTTCTAAACAATCTTATTAATGTTAATCCTATGTTTCCTTCCTCTTATAGTGAAATCCAGCTCTTTTATGGTAAAGGAAGCACCTGACTCTAGGAGGTGATAAAGAAGACAAGATTGATTTCCTTACAAGGTATCGGTAGCACGCTAGTCTACTGCTTCTACAAAGGGAAGTAGTCCTCTTCAGGGGTGAGTGCATCTTTATTTTAATACTTTTAAGAAGGAATTGGTAGACCAACTCATGATTGATTTGATATAATCCATTCATAATTTGTAGACTGTGGTTTACCTTTAAGTCAGTGTTGAAGAAATTAAGGATCGAGTGTCAATGACTTAAAATATTTTGGTGCCAAAACTTGGTTTGATCTTTTTTAAATTTGACATGCAGTCAGTCTTAGAAGGTTAATACCAGGCATTGGTAGTGTTTTTGGATAATTTCAATGGGTGGTTTATTTGAATCATTATAAGTTGTTATTGTGGAAAGGGTATTCTACTAGTAGAAAGAATAATTGCTATTTTTACTCTATACTATTGTGGGGCTATGCAAAGAAGGAAATTCCATTTTGAAAATGGGAAGTGCTCAGTCAAAAATAAGTAGAAAGGAGGAAGTCCCTGCTTATTTATATTTATGGCTTACATGAAGTTTTATTTAGAGTATCCATGCCTTTTTAATTGAAATCTTTCTTGTATTCAGCAAAATAACCAGGATTATCGATAATTAGTATAATATTTTAGCAAAATCTCTTATTTCCATATCATTGAAATTCCTCATGAAGTATAGTCAGTTCATTAACCAAGTATTTTGTATTTAACAGATCTTTGATTGATGTGTATTCTTACTGAAAGTATGGATTTTTGTGTATTTCTTTAGAATTTAAACAATTTGAAGTAGACTTTCACATCATAGGTGTGGTTTGGAATATACCATTTCTATTGAATGACCAAAGTACTTCAATTTATCAAGTTTTTAGTCTTTGAATACTTTTGCTGGAAATGTTTTGGAACTTGCAGTTATATATTTATGCATAAATTCCACAGTAGTTTTAAGCGTTGGAACAACTCAATGTCAGGTTTACATATTAGCTAAATTAGTTATAACTTATGATCCCACTCTCTTTATGCCTCTAAATATTTTTAGGAAAAAGAAAACTGAAAGTTTGTCGTGCGCCAATGGCTTTAGATACCTATCGTGTCCATATACCATATTTCAAAAAACACTTACAGATTCTTAAGAATAAGATAAATCTCTTTTAGATTCCCTTTTTTTTAGCAAAAGGAAAGAAGTCTACAGCGAACAGATATTTTTAGATTTTTAATTGAGTACAAAGACCCTGGTTCCTTGGTTTGAATAATTGTCTACAATTTGAAGTCATGTTTACGCAATTCATTGTTTTAATTTCCGGGAGTCTTAAGGGAGAGAGTAAGTTTTTTCTTACGTATAATAAGTACTTACTCGAGAATTTTCTCCATTGCTTTCTTATTCACCGCGAACTAACGAAAAAGAAAAGTAGTTAACACCACCGTCAATTCTAACCGATACGGTTGTATGTAATACGTGCGAAAACTAAGTCACTATTTTTCATTGTTTTACACCCGAAAATACAACATATTGCGTTTCTCAACATTTTGCCTCACTTACCGTAGCGCGAATTGAATGATTCCGTTTCATAACTCCATTTTTTTGCGTTTTTCCTTTCCTAACATTGCACTGCTGGGCGCAAGCCGTGAAAGTGATTTTAAAATACAGACTTTCTTGTTAATTGGTTGCCTGGGCTCTAAAATTGTTTCGCTTATTTTTGTGCCCAGCAGTGCAATTTTTTGAAAGTGGTAAATTGAAATGACTTGAAGTTGAAAATTTTGCAGCCGAAAAAGTAATCCGGGAAAAAATTAACAATTAAACGATTTGGCCGCCCGCCAAGCGGGTTCGAGGGCTGAGTGCGGGTCAAGAGGCACCCGCAACACTAAAGTACGGGCTCGAATCCGTTTGTTCCGAAGTTAGGATGAAGAAAAAACTTCCGGTGGGGTTGGCGGCCCTCTAATCCCGGAAACGCTCGCGACCGGATTCGAACCCGAGACAGTAGCGTCGCACCTAGGTCGCCTCGACCCACTACGCCAGCCTGTCGAACGATTATAGCCACGCGGAATATCGTACTGGTTCGTCCAACTCTGCTATCCCTGAGAAATTCATTTCTTTTAGTTGCTTACGATTTGTATTATAGTAGTCTTAACAACCTTCCAAAGTTTTCAATCTACTGACGAATAAATTTTACCCTTCCTTCTAATGAAATAAAAATTATATACATCGTACATTTGCAAACTTTATACTTTTTATTTATGAGACGGCAAAATGACTTTTACCAAACATGAAATTTCCTGAAATAAAACTAATGATAACGTACTTTCAATACGCTTATGAATTTGGTCCATAACACTGATCAACACATCGAAGATAAAAATAATTAATAATTATCCTTTCATTTGGCAAAATATTTTTCCTAGTAATTTCTACTTTAGTTCTATTTGTTATCAACTCATTGTCTCATTGCTTGTGATAACCGTGATTTCCTTTATTAGCATTTATTTTGTAAATGAAATTTCAATTCATCCCATATTTTACCAAGAAAATGTGGTATCTGAATACTTTTATTAAATACTGTAAATTTCAAAATCTTAATTTTTTTGGCAAAGAAGTGTTGCCATTATGATGTGATCAAATCTCTACTTCTATATGTATTTTTTGAGTCATTCATTCAAGCATAAAATGCCACTTCTTATGTAAGCTTTAATGAATGTCAAAACCTTTCTTCCCCTCATCCTTCTTTGCATTCTCACAGTCGTATAATCTCTATCAAAAATCACTAAAACGAATTGCATTTAAAATGTACTAATTTCACTGATTAAGGCCTGCAATGTTAGGTTAAAATCCACTGCTTCTTAAAATATTTTATCTAAATGTTTGAAAAGGTTTAATAGCTTCTTCAAATTCATTTTTTCTCTGTGGGAAAAGAGGATTTGCAATGCACTTGCGTTAGAAATTTTACTGTTTCCACAATTGTTAATATATTTTCAGTTATAGCATTCAGAGCAAATGTTTAATTTTTCGTAAAAAGAAGTCACTGCAGTTCCAAACATTTCCACTTCTAGAAAACTCAAACATTTCCTAAACTTCTTTATACTAAGTTTTAGACTAATAATTTTAAAAACTTTTAACTAATTTTAGAGTTAAAGGCTAAAATATTGTTTCTCCTTCTGAAGTTTCTTTATGTCATGGCTTCCTCTTTGTTTAGTTTTTTAGTATCAGATTCATAGTTCTGAAATAGTTTCCCTTACAACTTTTGTTGAACATGTTTTTGAGAGCAAATAATTTCTGATTAGTTGATCACTCATTTTGCAAGACAGGACTTCATTTTAATGTTGCATTCGAATCAAGTATTTTTCACAGAATATGATGTATATACTGTGATGGATAGTACTGCCCTTTGAATTTCTCACAAATTAGGAGTTTATTAATTTTTTTGCTAGATTTTACAATATCCTTTTTGAAATTGGTCCATGTATAATTCCTGAATATTTTCACTTTTAATTGATCGCAGAGTATTTATAATCACCAAAATTAAGCCTCTGTGACAGTTCAATGAAATACTTATGTGGATGATTGAATTTTATGTGAATCTTGTATCTAATAATAATCATATTTCTTGAGGAAGTCCATCATATAATCGTGAGAAATAATCCAAAGTTCTCTTTCTAGTAGCTTCTAGAAATTTCAGAAAAATCTTTAACAATTTAACCCTTTACACACCAGTAGTAGAGGGGAAAATTAACCCAAGTCCCCAAGGTCATTCAGTTGGTTAAAAAATAACACGTTATTTCTCTTTTTATATCTCTATTCTATTTTAATATACATTCTCTTTTCAGATAATTTCTGCCTCCTGTACTTGCACTCTCAGTGGGTAGTGCTGCTTCAATGGTTGTATTCAGATTAACTTGGAATTATTAATGGTCCAGATGGATGCTGCAACAGTAGAAAACAAATGACACGTCAAAATCTTCGAGATAGATTCGGCCAGTCCGGCTCTTCCAATACCAGGAACTTTTGAGGGTTGAGGCTGGGACAGGTTTTGAGTGAAGTTTGAAAAGACCCCTCTGCAATTTTCTTCATTTACTCCTGTAAAAAAAATGTACCCTTTGAAATATGCAATAAAATCACTTTATAAGGAGTTGCTTGAAATCTTCATTTTTCACTCCTGCTGTTGGCAACAGTGCAAAATAAGAGCTTCAAAAATACATTTCTAAAATCTACTTGGGAAAAGTTCCTTTTCATACTTAAAGCTTTAATTGAAAGGAGGCCATATAATTCATTTTGCAAGTGATTCAAATTTTATATTTGAAAAAAAATTTAAACGAAAAAATAGCATTTTATAAATGAAAATGAATGGACAAATTTTCCAATTCTAAGTAATATTAAGATAACGAAAAATCAGTTCCATATTAAAGGAAAATTTTCTATGGCAAGATTAAATCCATCTCTTACAGAAAGATTAAATTTTAATACTATTATAAATTTAGATCATTGAAAATTAGGTTTTATTGCAAAAGGTTTACAGATTATAATTAAAACGATTTTACTGTATAAGAAGTTTAATACTTTTGCTTGGTGAATATTAAAAGTGAGTCAAGAAGTACAGTTAGTACTCATGAATAGCTTCAATTAACATAAAATATTATAAATTCGAGATTATACTATGAATAACAATACAAATTTATAATACTAAATGGAATAAAATACATTTAGTTTAATCTGGAAGGTCTCCAAAAGGTAAGCGTTTAGATTTTTAATTTACAGATTATAGAATTATAATCTGCGATCTCCAAACTGGGATGTCTCAGTTTCGGAAGCTATGACAAACATTAATTTTGAGTAGATAAATGGAAAGGATTGTTAACATATCGTATTTCGATGAAAAATAATTAAAAAGAAGTTTAAACTTGATAACTTGTCAAAGTTTAACTTTAAGCATTTGCGAACTCGCTAGGATCCACTTGCTGAAGGAACCCATATCAAATTTATTGAAAAAACGCAAATAGTTTGGCAAAGTTTAACAAAAACACAAATTTAAAAATCCTTACGAATTTAAAGTCCGAAAGAATAACTGGTTAAGAATTTTTTAAATTCCACGATTTTACGAAGAAAAATGGCTCGTGAAGCACTTACTCCTCAGCTGAAGTTTGAAATCATGAAGATAATACACGGGATTCGTTGAAAATATATTTTACTGTAGAGCTTAATTTTTTATGTTTACTCAGAATCAAAATAGAGTCAGCATAGCTCTCTACCATTGAAGTTATCTGCCAAAGATTTGCGCAGCACTTTCCAAACTCTCCCATCACATTTCGCGGCAAATCGCGCAATTTAGACATTCAGACAATTTAGTCCCAGTAAGCTATCGTCGCTATTGACGTCACTATCGCGGATAGATAATTTCCTGTTTAAACCTTTTCCAAAATATGTCCATGAGTGATCGGGAATTCCTCTTGCAGGACACCCTCCTACCTTAATCGGGTAACCGGTAAAGGAATCTATACTAGGGGCTCAAAAATCCTGTCCACGATATTTATCTTTGCTGGAGACTTTCACATAGTAAGATAATGTTTATTACAAGAATTGAAATTTAAGTTGAATTTGATATTACGTTTGGAATTCTCGTTCTGCTATAACCAGGGTGAGTCTACCTCCGACCTAGGCAAGTCTTACGGTCTCATATTAGAAAGTTGCTAAGTTAGAACAATAAATTAAAAACTTAATCATACTTAGATTTCGAGTATTGCATAATTAGGTAATATAAAAAATTCAAACTGTAAAGGTTTGGTAAATTTCATTCAGTTGTGAAATGTCGGAAATAAATTTAAAATTCCCTAAATCTAAATAGTTCCTTTTAAACAAACTAAAGAAATGAAAATTCCTACGTAGTCGCATTAAAAGTAAAGCGTATGAAAAAAAACAGCTGACACCTCAAATATAGTCCTACATGAATAACCTTAAAGACCAATCCCAACAAAAGGAACGTTAGCTTTCACCAATGACATTTCCAGCGGCATTTCCTGTACTAAGCTAATTAAAGCTCCAAACCTCCGGAGTACGACCTTAAGTTTAATCCTCTCTGCATTTAACGTGATCAAGTTTTGAGCTAACATTTTGAATGCTATCATGCCCAAATCTATCTGAATAAATCTGAAATTTAATGGGTGTAGACGTGAAAAATGCATCGAATAGAGAAAGGATAACGAGCTGAGGGGAATTAGTAAAAGTAAGGAGTCAAAAGGAGCAACTTAACGAGATTCTAAAGTGAAAGTGCGTATTGATCCCAAGTTCAAATGAGCGTTGACGTATGATGAGTCGAATGGAACGTTCCACGCAATAATTCTGGGGAAATTCCGAATTCAGTCAAAGCACGACGACCGCACTAATTGTTAGTATGACCGGCCACACGTAAGAATCCGTAAATAAATCGCAGAGATAACTATTACAGAATGTGTTTCACTTATAACTAAAGTACAATAGACTATGAGAAAAGAATAAAAAACTTACAACGTGCATTCCGTTCTGAATCCATAAGACAAGGTGATGAAGTGAAGGCTGGCTGGATGAAGCATATTCGGTTATAGTTTGGTGGACATCCGCATCCGTTGTGCGAAGGAAACTGTCAATTTGGCCAAACTTGCCTGCAGTAGGAGAGAAAGAGAGATTTCCTGTATCTTTTATCAATGGAAGATTTCTGCAGCAAAACCACGATGATAATCACTAAAGTGACCTCAGTCTTGATAAACTCGATGATATGCTTTAAGCGTAATAGTAAAATTGAAGCACGGAAGTTGTTATAAGAAATCTCACTCAACGCTTATGTATTGTTCTTACCTAAAGGCAATGTCGATGCAATCAGACTTTCGGAATTCAGCTACAAGTACGCCGTCGACCGCCACCGCTGTTCTACAAAGCGAAGACGTCGTGAATTAGTCATCTCAGCTCAGCAGCTGGCTCGAGAAAAGGACGAGCTCGTTGGAAAACCTGCCTTATATAGCGTTTGAGAGAAAGTACTATGGGTAAAAGAAAAACGAAATCCAATCATAATGAAATTATTTTGATTTAATGGAATTTCGAGAAACATATGTACTTTTCAAATATTTTAAATATTACGTATTAAAACAATAAAAGATGCCATCACGTGATTTCAAGTTATTCGGGGTTCGCAAATTGTATTGTACTTATATTATTAATTGCAAATATTTATTTGCAATAAATGTAGGTAATTTATTTGGTTTGAATTATATTGTAGTGCAATTATAATCAACAAATTTTCAAACCATGCAATTTATTCAAAATGTAGCGAAAAATTTAATGAAAATTAAATCGAAAGCTATGAAGTTACGATGAAAAGCTCCGTTCGCATCCTGTAATAGGTAGGGATTTTATTTCTGTTACGTTCGCTAATATCGCTAGACTTGCCTGTTCATTACAGCAAAATTATTATTGAAAATGCTAGTCAATACCCACAGACAATTTGATGCACAAGAAAACAGATATATTGATGGAAATTTTAGCTAATATTCCCACAAGTTAGAGGTTTGGAAAAAGTCTATTCTGAAGGCTTTTAAGAAAATAAAAGGGTGTCGGTATTTAATTGCATTCTAAAATTGCAACTAAAATTCTAGTAGTAGAAGTAATCTTAAAAGCGTAACGATATCTGAGATAATTCCACCCATTTTGGCCCCCACCAGGAATCGAGCCCTAAGTGCTTTATGCTGTGGTTAAAGACTAGAGTCTATAACAGTGTGTGAATCAATGGCGGGGAATTCCCTGGCTTGTAAAACTGTTTCCCTGGCTGATAATAGCAATATTTTTCCCTGCCAGGGAAGATTGTTTCCACCCTCTCTTGCTTCTCGCAACTTCTGGTTACTTGTACAGTGTACATCCAGTGTAGTGGTATTTCCATGCAACCAAAGTTTCATTACTTCAATTAAAGTTTAACAACATAAAAGTTTTCGAAATGGATTGAAAAGTAAAAATGTTATTCAGCATTTTTGAAAATACTGCAAATTACATACCAAAGAATTTAAAAAAATAGTAGGCAATCGATCTTTTTAATTTCTTTACCATAGATCATCTAATTAGTTATATGGAAAGGTATAAAAAATTTTAAATTGGAATTTTCTTTATAATAAAAAACAGTAGCAAAGGGGGTGAATCCCCATAAATTGCAGTCTTTCACGTGACCTTTCATCATCATAACTGAGGAAATGTTATTTATTTTGATGTAGTTGTGCGAAGCAGATTGGCTAAATATTTCCCCCCCCTCAACAAGAAGCTTGATTTGCCCTCTGGTCTGCAGTCCTTCCACCATACTTAACACCATATGTGAATGCACTGCCCCTAGGCTATCACAGAGTAATAATTGCAATCTTTATTAATAGACTTACTTAAGTTACTATTACTAGTCAAAGTCTGAATAACTGTTGCATATGTATGCCAGCAACTCAACCATGGCAACGAAATCCCAATTTTCTGAATATTAATTTTCATTAAAAGAATTTCATTATGAGAATATATAATAATTTACCTTGTCGCAAGTATAATTTCTGCTATTTTCATAAATATACTTGTTCAATAACAATGAGATCAAATGACAGATTATAACTTGCATCAGCTTACATTGTAGATAACAAATTCATAGCAATTTCAAGATACTTAAGGTCAGCTACGGCATATGATGCAATTAGTGATTTCCATCTATTACAAGATTCTATGAGACAGCAATTGGTGACTCTGATATCATTTTAAAATCTATCAGTTGTGAAATTGAATGACAATAAGAGGGCACCATACTGAATGTGCTTGTTTTTTCTTTTCAGCCCCCAGTCAAAATAGCACCTATGTGTGGCACCCAAATTTTGTCTTTATCCCAGACATGAAATTCAAATTAATAATGATAATATGTACTCTTGAATGGTTATATCATTGAATGATCCCACAACATTGAAAATAAATTGTCCAAAAAAAAGCAGAACTTATCTGTAGAATAGATAAATGCACAGTGAATGATTTTTCCAGTGAAAAGTGAAAGCACTAGTGAAACACAGAACAGACAGAAACTGCTTAATTTGTTCACTGTGAATTTGGCAGGTAACTGTGTCTATATTCAGTCAAGTACCAATCTCTATATGAGAAGGATTCTTAAGTGCATAAAGTTGATCATGATCACTGTTACTTGAACTTTTAAGAAGAACAGTGCTTGCTCTAATCTGACCAAGGTCAATAATAGATTAAAGATAAAGATGAGATATCCCATCAAGGAGAAATGGTGATATAAAACTACTTGCAGAGTATATTTACCTAGCATTCATAAAATAGCGGAAATCTATCAGGGTGATAAGTTAATGCTCGTATGAGGTTGTGAAAAGAGAATTAATAAAATACTTTGTTGTTTACACAAAAATTTTTTATCTGACCAGCCATTTATCAAGTCATTTTCTCACCTCAGGTTCAGCCCTGACATGATGACATGAGTCAATATATCAGATTATGAGTCAATTTCTTTTCGATTAAAGCTCTATTCTGTGTAAACTACTAAGTATTTTATTTCTTATTTATGGCATTTCTCCAAGTAATGCTGTATCTCATCAATTACATTATGAAGTAAAATTACGAAACTTTGGGAGATTATAAATGAATAAATATAATATAAAATATTTGTAATAAATTCAGTATGTTCAAATTTAATTATAATGTAGAATATATTTATTGAATAATTTAATATAATATTCAATAAATTCTATAAATTTGTTGTTAAATAAGAATAGTGCAACATCATGCTAAATCCATTGATTAGTCTGGCTGGCAGACAGGCAGGATTTGTCGATGAAGAGGATTCAGAACCATTATTATTATTGAATAACAATAAAACTCTTACTGAAACCTCTATTAAATTACTGAGTGGTGTACATCTATCTATGTTTACCTAAATATGCATATAAAAAATTGACATCACAATCTTACCTTCCTCAACAGATCAATGGAAACCTTACTCAATGCCTTAAATTCACTGCACTTTAAGGTTGACACAAATGAGTTTTCATGCCTTGATTGTGTAAACAGTTGAGGCCTTACATTGAACATGAGACAATAAATATCTAAAGCTCAAGACACAATGCTGATTATTTGTAATATTTGCCCCTAGGGGGGTTTTATATGGAATGGATCATGGAATTCATTTTCTTTTTTTTTCTTTCTCTAAATATCAACTCTAGATAAAAAATCTTCATAAAATATCACTAAAATTTATCATGATCGAGGAAATGCTGAATTAATGAAAATTACCTCTGAAATTACTTTCCTTATGGATTCCTTTGATTCTTTATCTTATTAATAACTTTCTTTTCTAAGTTTTTCCCTGACCAATAAAAAGGTTTTCAATTTATAAAGAGCTCAACTTTTACTCTTTTACACTTTCACAGAAAACAAAAGCTTTTTATTTGTTATAAGAATAACAAAATTAATGTTTCTTGAATGTTAAATTTGTCCAATTTATAAATTAAAAGTTAGTCCATATAGTCATCAGCATGATGGCTGGTTGAATCCCTACCATTTCTATAGTTGGATATAAAAAACCTTGAAAAGGGATGAGACAATTAGAGAAGATAAGGAGTGAAGCAGGTTTCCCTTGCTTGATATTCTAAAATTTCTCCTCGAGCATTTAAAAATAGATTTTTCCTTTGTATGTTACATTAATTTTAACCACAATGTTTTTGTAAAAAAAGTAATGAAAAATTATCGTGGTTTGGTTGCAGGAAATGAAAATTTCAACGTTTTGATAAATTGCTATCAATGAATTCATGTCACACACATACTATTTTGAACCTATCATTTATGAAATGCTCAAGAGCGCAGAATAACTTCTATTGGTGCAAGTTATGTACGAATGCAAAGTAATCCGTCAAACCATAAAAAATGAGTGTATTTTTCCTCGAATTCCAGATAATAGACGATACCGTAATCTAACGCTCTTATCTCTTATGCTTCAATCTTGTGCACGCCGAACATTCGGAAGAATTTATCAATTGCTCCTCAGATCATGGTGTGATAGGACCAGTCTCAGACATGGAGGACATAGAACTGTCAGAAAGATCACGTTTACTACCAGAACAGGGCGAGGACGGCGTTCACCAACGGGAAACCGAGCAAAATCACTTTCCAACTCCCCACGGCGCCTCGGCATCTGTCAACGAAAGGAAGCAATCAGCGCAGGAGCCGAGTAACGCGGGAAAAAGGTGGCCATGCATTCCGATAAGGAAGCGGTCTAAATTCGACGGACCGTTTGATCTCCTGCATTCCCTGGCCGAAAACGACTTGCAGCAGCTTAGAACCATTCCATCAGACACTATTAAGAAATGCAGATACGGCAGCGAGCGTATAACTCCTCTGATAATAGCCTCCTTCGCATGCAGTCAGGAAGTGGTGAAAGCCCTTTTGGATAGGGGTGTGGATGTGAACGACAGTGATGCAGCAGGAAGATTGCCGTTGCTGGTGGCCGTCGCTCGCGGAAGTGACGACGTAGTATCGGAACTCCTAGAAAAAGGGGCAAATCCTAATTTGGACGACTCTGGCAAAATTCGCGAATCGTGCGCAAGAGAGGACCTGGAGTGGTACAACCATGAGGACGAGTATATGAAAAAGCATAATCTAGAGGTGAGAGAGTTTCTGTGCACCTTTATATTCATGAAATCGGGCTCTATTTCAAGAACACTGTGATCATATTTATAGTGACAGAAAAGAGTACAATCAATATCAACAAGGGTGCGATTAGGAAGCGGTGAATGACATCGGGTATGTCTAATGTACACCTATTCACTATTTAACTGAAGCAACACTCGTGAAAGCAATGACGTCATTATGAACATAGCGAAAAGATTTAACCTACTGAGAAAATATAGGATTTATAAACATTGAAAAGAGTTTTATCCAACACTATCAATCTTCTTTGTTGTGATTAAGCCTTGAATTTAGAAGATAAATTATAGTACTTAACGTAAATCATTAGGAAATTCACGATAATGAATCGCTGAATAATCGACCCGGCATCACTTACATCACTCTAAGATATCTCACATATGTATACTATACTTCGTTTTTTCAATGAACGGAAACTATCTTCGTGACACAACTATTCCACCTCGTCCACGCAGCGGTGTTAGGTTTTCAATAGCGATAGATTGTAGGTTTCTTAAATTTTAGATTAGAATTATCCTACAGTAGATTGAAAAAAAGTGAATTTCCACCAAATGAACAAAATGAGAATGCATAAAGTATGGACTCAGAGGGGCTTCCCCCGCTTAACACGAGAGATATGCTGTTGAACGAACATTTATCATCTTTATATATCCTGTCATTGGAAAATGATAAGAGTTTGTGTTGAAGCGGGAAATTTGTTCGCGTTATTAGAATAAGTTCACAAATTGTTACTAGTGCTGACAGAGATTAGAAGTATGTGAATTCTTCTAAGAGGTACTCTTTGGTCACATTATTGGAGGAGCATTATCCACATTGAATTCGTTCCACACTGTACTTGTAGTTCATGACTTTTTTCATTAAGTTTTCGAAGCTATTAAATGCGAGAATTCGTGAGTACGCCACAATTAATTAGAAATATTTTGCTTTGATCATTGTGAACTCGTAAGACAGTGCATCTCTGCATAAAAATACTAATCATATAAAATTTTGCAATAACAAAATGTTTTATAGCATTCCGTCACTTCTCATACCTCAGGTAATAATCAGCGTAACCGGTTCGAACAATAACTATCATTAAGAATAATTTTCACGTAACTGCTTCTTCATATAATTGAAGTAAGAAAAAATTGGGCGTCAGCAAGTCATGTATAGCATTTATTGTTTTGTTTGGTTATTAAATCGTTCAATTCAACTTGTTAACATAGAATTCTTCTCAGAAAGACATGACATCCTCGGCTAGCCATTCCAGTTTATTGTTGGTCTATTGAAAAAACAGAATTATCCCACATCTTTGGTGTGACCAAGGATCTAGTTTTGTAGATATGAAAATACTTACATCGCCGCTTAAAATTTCATCTCTAAAGTCTGAACGACCTTTGCTAATTCTTTCAGCTACCGAAATGGGAGCGGAATGGGCGAACAGCTCTGCATTTCGCGGTGGAATCCAATAGGCTGGGGTGCGTGAAATGTCTCCTCGAGAAGAAGGCAGACGCTGGCGCAAAAGACGACTCTGGAGTCACGCCCCTTTTGCTCGCAGGAGAGAAGGTTGATCCTGAGGATTCAACGGCAGTGGATGCGTACGAAAAGATAGTGAATTCTTTGATCGAGCACGGCTTCGACGCGACAGTGACCCACGAACCGTCTGGTAGAAGCCCGCTAATCAAGGCGGCAGAGTTGGGATCGAACAAATGCCTCAGTGAGTTCCTCCGCAGGGGGGCAGATCCCAACTGGGGAGAGGATAAGACGGCTCTCCACTGTGCAATCGAAAGGGCCTCCATGTCTGTCGATGCAGATCCGTCCTGCGTATCGACCCTCCTCAGCCACGGCGCCGATCTATGCGCTGAAGACGATAAAGGAGTCTCTGCTCTTAGGGCGATCTTCGTCGAGGTCACCAAGCCTGTGGTCTTTTTCAACCGTGTCCTCGATGACCAGGTCACCCTCGTAGACGAAGGGACCAAAGCAGAAATCAGAGTAAATTTCCGCGCTATGCTTCCGCAAGGGAAAATTTGTCAAGAAAACGTCCTGCATTCCTTGATGGAAGACGAATGCATTACCAAGTGGATGAGTCACAAAATATTCCGGCATCCTTACCTAATGTCATTTGTCCAAGCGAAATGGAAGAAGCTGCGATTCCTCTTCTTCCTCTACATCAGCGTATACATCATCCACGTCCTTAGCCTCTCAATCTTTGCAACCCTCGCGCACAGCGATCTGTTTCAAGTCGTCGACGAGGAGATGAAACAATATATGATGCAGGATGTCATGCCGTGGTCCAGGGGAGTAGTGATCTTTACCGCATTTCTAGTCCTCATGAACACTAGTGTGATGTGTTATGTTTTCAGGAAACGGTATGCCTACACCTCGGAGATGTTTCGGGTATTGTTTGAAAGCATGATGTCCATCATCAGCTGCTTCATGACAATCTTTGACGGAGACTTGTTCAACAAGAGCCATGCGGTAAGAGGGGACAATCTTTTCCCTCCTTCGCCGTCGACCGTGGAGGACTTTCCGACTGTCTCCGAGACGCTGCCCACTTTAGAAGCCATCGCAGAACCATCTATCATAAGCATCCTCGCGCTGCACTTCACTTCGATAGCCATATTCCTCGCGTGGCTGGAGTTGATGCTTCAGGTGGGCAGGCTTCCATGGGCTTCGGACGCCCTCCTTTTCACCGCCGTGCTCAAGAACGTCCTCCGCGCCCTCTTTACCTACGGATTCATGATCGTGGGCTTTGCCTTCGTGTTCTTTCTGGAGTTCCGCTTTCTGGAACCCCAATCATTCGGAGACCCTTTCAGGTCGATGGCAAAAACGGTGGTGATGATGCTGGGGGAGTTCGACTACAACGGATTGTTTTCTGGGGATAAAGGCGGATTAGTTGGGAACGACACTTATGTGATCGGTCGCATCGTATTCCTCTGCTTCGTCGTCCTTGTCCCCATAGCTCTGATGAACCTGATGCTGGGCCTTGCTGTCAGCGATACTCGGGATTTGGATGCAGAGAGCTCGGAAAGACAGCTGATGAAACGGGCAGAGTGCGTGGTGCATTGGGAATTCGTGGTGAGCAAACTGGAGCGCATGGCGTGTTCTCCCAGTTGGATGAGGAATTTCAGAACCATAGACGAAAAGTACTCGTTCGCGACATCCCTGAACAATCACGTATTTCCGGTAGATATAATGAAAAGCCTACTTTTGATTGCTAGCAATAATCGTAAAGAAGGCAGAAGTCGGAAAGCTAAAGTTATTCCCAGCGCTCGAGGCGCACCACGATACTCGGCCCAGCCATCTCAGGATTCGAGCAGAACATACGATTTAAACCAATCATTCGACGCTAAAGATGTTATGGAACATATAAGAATTATAACCGATGACTTGAAGGAATTGAAAGAAGGCGTTGCAGCTATCAGGGAAATCGTCGAGGAGCAGTTTCGCTCTGATAAGAAACCACAATTCCAGTATCCGATAAAGGGAGCAAAGTGGAACCCTCAGAAGAGCTCAAGGCACACTTCTATTAGCAGAGTTGTGAACGTGGATTAGAGGATAGACAATTTAGAGAAAACCGGATGCTATTGTTTGCGTGTTTTGAAGCGTGTTTGTTCGATTTGCGATTGGTGCAGCGGAGTGGATGGACCAAGGCCTATGGATCTTGGCGCATTTTCCTCAATCTTTTCCCAAAGTAATATTCCGTATGGAATTTTTAGTTTGAAAGTGATTCTCCAAAACTTCCACATTTATATAGTTTTAGCGACATTCAAATTATAATGATTCGAATAATAAATATCGTTCATTCCGAACCACGCTTTCATTATCTGTCGGTAGTTCCGCGGAATGTAGTTTTTTAAATATTTTTTTCGTATGAAATCGAATTTGTGAGACCTCTTTGAAAGGAAAAACGGATTTTATCTGTACAGCCCTCGGATTCTTACTTTTTGCCGAGCAACTTTAAGGTGAATCACTGAGAGTGTTTTCGTTTAGGAAGATTCAACATTTACTTACGCGCAGATAAGGAGGGGAGACGGGGATAAAAATCGAATCTTAATTCAACCACGCGGGTTTTTGCAGCTATAAAAAGATCGTGGATATCTGCTAACATTCCATTCGCCGTACATTATCAGTTCTTATCGATACAGAGTGGACACGGCCGCGATGAAGTGGTGGATTCTCCTTCGGCGGGAAGCGTCCGTTGGACTGTGGAATCATGGCTCAAGAGATTCCTCCGTGTCCGACACCTCGACAAAGAGGAGCACAGTCCAAGGAGGTGCAGGACTTCTTCGACGCCCTCAGGAGTGATGACTGCGACAAAGTGAAGGAGTTGGGTCATCTGGCGTCGGAAAGTTTTGGCAGAGAGAGGACGTCTTCAGTAATCGTCGCCGTGCGGTACGGCAGCGTGGAAGTGGTCAAAGTGCTGCTGCAATTGGACGGCGCTCTCCTCACCCGTGCAGACGCCAGGAACCGAGATCCCGCTTTCGTGGCCGTCGCGTACGGGAATAACGAATGCTTGCAGATTCTCCTGAAAGAAGGAGTGAGCTTGGAGACTGTCTACAAAAAAGTGGAGAATGGAGATGAAGAAGAAGAGCCGATGGAGCGAGGGCAGCTGGAAGAACGAGAGGATGAGCTGATAGAACAGGTAATGACGTCCACGGCCACTCTGCGACTTAGTAATTTTTGGGCAAAATAATAAAATGCTGTCGATTTCTTCAGGAACGAATTCGTGGTAGGACTCTATGGCGTGGAGAAATGAAAATGTAACAACATTTACTGGTACCACTTAAATATTTTATTACGCTACCCAGATTTCAATACGTTGGGTCATCATCAGTTAGAGGTAAAAAGTCAATGCATAGTTAAATAGAATGTGTGTGAGATAAGGAGGGGAGACGGAGGGGGAGAAAACAATTAAAAATTAGACGAAAATCAAAGATTCCAAAACAAAACAAAGGAAAGAAAATTCCAAGACCCATTCCGCCCCTAATTCTGTAAGAATAATATTAATATTTAATGATAATCTTATAAGATAATGGGAATATCGATATCTACCTCTCACCATATCTAACCCCAATTTTTTACCGTTGTTAAATCCTCCTCCCAAACCTTTTCAACTTAAACCATCCTCTCCTCCCCTTCTTACTACTCACTTCTCTCCCCTTCTGTTCCGCTATACATTGACTTAAATTTTCTGTATCCTTTCTTGATGATGACGCGAAGCATCGAAACCCAGGTGACGTAATAAAATATTTAAGTTTTGCGGGTGAAATTTGTTGCCTTTTCATTTATTTACGAAAAAGAATAAAAATACTTAGTAAAATCTCAGTTATTCCATTCCATATATATTCCATTCCATATATATTCCATTCCAGTTATACTTTTCCTTAAAATGTAATTCCCCGTAGTGAATCTATTGGTCTAACTTTAATTACTTTTTCCATTTGAAGTTGAAGGAATTGCATTAAGTCCTGTTCAGTTATATGTTTGGGAATACGCAACCGATATCCAAAACAGCGACATTTGCCAGAATGAAACGAAATTAAAATTCTTTTTAGAATGAATAGAATGAACCTAAACTAGAAGCCGTTCTTCATTGTTTTAATTTTCAGTTCAAATTCTGATTTATTGATTCAGTGGCTAAATTTACTTATACGTAAGGATAATTTCTCACCCATTGTTTAAACAATCTCATCCTTATACATGTATCACGGCCAATTATAATTCGTAAATAAATCCATATTAATCTATTCTCACCATGTTTCATTCTCATATTTAGTTCACTGAAACGTCATGGAAGATTATATTATAATAAACATAAATAAAACATTTTACTCGTAAAATTAACCATTCGGAAGGACTAATACAGGTGGGAAAACTGGTTCGGAGGTGGCTGCAGAAGCGAAACCTGAACTGAACCGGAATTCGGCATGTTAATTGATATGGAAGTGCAATAATTGTAGTTAGATACCCAGATTTATTTCGGTCGTTTCTTCCACAGCGCCTCAGAGAAGCTAATTGGTAGATTAGATAAGGATGTTGGTGTTAATACACCACTGACGGCTCATAAAGTATGAATTTAAATCTAAGTCGAGACTGAATCATTGGAAAAATTACTTTCCTCTGCTCAAGAGCTCAAAACAACAAATAAGAGACAAGAAAGGGTAGAATAAATGATTTCCGCCACTGAACCGCGTTGAATGATAATATATCTCGGAAGATAAGTTGCGCGCATTGAGTAAAGTTAGCCACAAGTCAAAAAAATCGAAATATCGAGAAATTTATTTTCAAACTGAATATGAAGATAGGAAAAAACGAGAAAAACTGTGTCAGATTCTTCATTAATGAACTGTTTACAAACAGACCTCAGAGTGGAGGATTGGGTGGTTGATGGTAATGCGTCGTTGAGGACGAATCAAGCTTCAATTAGAAAGTAAATTCTTGGGAGAATAGGTTCGATTAAGTGTAGAAATTATCGGCACAGAAATAGCTTTGAGTACTAGTTGGGAAGCCGTGTAATATATGAAAGCAACTAACTATAGCCTTTTATAAACAATATCAAGCAATCCCATCCCTTGGCATTATTTGATTACTTCATATCAAAATATAAAATGCTATACAATGCATGCTAAAATATTTTTGAAACATTAAAACTGATATATAGAGAGAGGGGGGAAAACAAGCATTCTCTTAGGAAGCAAATTCCGTGGCAGCCATAAAATGTAGGGTGTAAATAACAAATCGGAACGATTTCCTTGTCTCGAAATCCTCACAACTAATAAATATTAATTTTGAATTTGAAAGTTAAGCCGAATTTTATTAGAAAGAAGAGAAAATGTACCGCTGCATATATTGACAGCATATTTAGAGATTAGGAGGAAGATCAAGAGTTAATCAGTTGGAACTGTAATTGTGGTGTGGTGTGAACTTATTATAAGGAAGATTCTTTAAATTAAATCTTGCTGTTGTTTTCCTTTTTGTTATAGTACTGTTTTTAAATTGAGTGATGTTGTTTCGGAATGCTAGTCTGTATCAGACTGTGTGTACCGTAAGGGTTTGTGGAGTGGTTTTGAGATATTTGTGTTATCAGTCAATGTTTGAGGCTGCCATACGACTATAGCTAATTGCAAAAAATGATAATATAGTATAGTATATATATATATATATATATATATATATATATATATATATATATATATATATAAATATATATATATATATATATATATATATATATATATATATATATATATATATATAGTATATAAATAGAATAAATTTGCTGTTTCAGACACCGCTCTTCTTCCGTAAAAAGAGATGGAAAAAGAAGAATATTTATTATACGAAAAAGTAAATTCTTTGTTTTTGGAACTTTTAACATTTTTAAATTACAAGTATTATATTACCTTGAAATGGCAGAAATTTCTTTTCATTTCACGCCTATATTATTCACACGCCTCTGGGGGCACTAAAATTTCCATGAGCACAGGCAACATTGCCTTGTCTAGCTTGTGTTTAACATGACTATGGAGTATTTTATTGCAATTCTTTCTTCTTTCTTTCATATTCCGCGAATAGTTAGGCAAGCCAATCCAATTAAATTTCATCATTACTGACTGTAAAAACTGGAGCGCACTATACATTGTAACCTTAATTTCTTCAGATGTTGGTGCCTGAATGCGCGGACCGCACCCTTCTACACTACGCAGCCTATTATGGGATGGACAAGTGCATGGATGTGATCGCGGAAAAGTTCGAAGAAAGAAGAGAGAAGAATGGGGGAATTGAGGCATTCACAATCACAGAAGATTTGGGGGCAACGGAAGAACTTCAAAACATGGTAAACGAAGAATCTCGGAAAGACGAAGACTTCAACTATTTCGAGCGGATGGATGAGAACGGCAAAACCGCTCTGGACCTTGCATTGCTGGGGATCAACAAAGTACGCCAAGAGACAGAAGCGTCCCCGAGAGGATGGGTAAAATGCATTGCCATCTTGCTAAAGCGTAGCGCCTCCTATTTCGACAGAATCTGCGAGGGAGGCAAGGAGAAGCGTACCTTGATCCTGGACGTCCCCGTTCATCTTCTAATAGAGGTATTCGACCAGCAGATCAAATACAGACAAGAGACGGCCGACGACAAACCCAGGATCGTCATCGATTTCGGGATGATAAGCCCCAAATTCGACAACTATCGAATACTCTACGAATTCCTGGAGAGCAAGTCGCTGGACAGAGACGATCGTCAGGTGGTCTTCAGACATCCCCTGATGAGGGCGTTCGTGAGGGAGAGGTGGCAGTGCATCTGCAACTTGTTTTACATGAACGTGATCCTATACGTGCTGCACGTGCTCTCCCTTTCCGCGTTCATCACTTTGGCTCACTGCGACGTGTTTTACTTCGGACTCGACTGGAAATTCGAGACGGCACGAAAAGGATTGCCAATCTCGAGGGCAGTGCTGATCATCACTTCCATCCTCGTTTCCCTGAACGTTGTGTGGCTGACCTACTTGTCCAAGAGAAACCGCTGGAAGCTCGAGATTTTGATCAACTTCTCCAGTTGTATCCTGTCCATAGCGGTTTCATGGTTCACCGATTACAAGGGGTACACGACGCAACTTCCTCTCATTCCAAACGCATCGGTTCCTAGGACGACGGCTCCAGGATGGGTCATCCACGTCACCTGCCTATCCGTGCTGATGGCCTGGTTGGAGCTGAATCTTCTGGTCGGCAGATTCCCTCGGTGGGGCGCTCAGGCCCTGCTGTTCTTTCCCGTGCTCAAGAACGTCTGTCGGGTTCTGATCACCTACGGCTGCATGATTCTTGGGTTCAGTTTCGTATTCTTTCTCGAGTTCCGCATATACGACCCATTTTCCTTCGGGGACCCCGTGAGGGCATTCATCAAGACCGTGGTGATGATGATGGGAGAGTTTGACTACACGGATATGTTCGGTAAGGATGGAAAGGGGATGGTATGGGAGGCCAGCACCATGCCCTTTATCAGCCGTATAATTTTCCTCGGGTTCGTGGTGATGGCGTCCATAGCGCTCATGAATCTGATGGTAGGTCTTGCCGTGAGTGACACCCAGGAGCTCAAATTGAAAGGTTTGGAGACCCAACTGATGAAACGCGCCCAGTCGTTGCTTCAGTGGGCTTACATCCTGCGGAATCTTCCGAAAGTGATAAAAGACTTTTTCGTCCGTTGCAGTGTCGTAAAGATATCGGAGGAGGACACTATGGAGTTGAAAGCGAGGTTTGAGAAGAGGCATCACTTTCCCGAGGAACTGTTGAGGAATTTGCGAGAGACGGCGGAGAAGAGGAGGTACGAAAGGAAGAAGAAGAGGGCTCTGAAGGTGGTGAGGAGACATCTTCTGCCGCTAGATGGCAGCGTAAATTTGCCGAACGAAGTTGCCAACCTTCTGAACGTTATGTACGAAAAGATATGTGCTCTGAGCGAAGAGAAGCAAGATGACGTCGATGAACATTTTTTGACTTTCTGATGTTGAGCTGTGCGTAACAATAATATCTGTCGATTCAGTTGTTCTCGTTGTTTAGCCATTCTCAAAAATGGCAAACTTAGCGTGACAAATGGCGAAATAAAGTCAAAAGAAGCCTGATACAGCAAATTATAAATTCATAGGTGTTTCCAGACTATTCCGCCGTCATTGGCATGAAGATCTGAAACTGTGAGTAAAGGAATGTAATGCTATGAAGTTCTTTGGAAATTTTGATTCAATTTAATATTTATTTGTTTTATTTCAAAATTGAGTTTCGATACGAAAAAAATATTTATAGAAAAGTTTTATGGAGAGGAATTATGGAAAGATCCAAATCGTAAGTTTTCACATGATACATTGAGGGATGTGGTTGTTGGAGGAAGTGGGTAAGGAGGGTATGAAAGGAGGAGATGTGGTTGAAAGAGTTGGACAGTAATTTACTTACATTTACTTACCCGGTTCCTGCAAAAAATAGTTAGACCAATGAAAAATGCACCATTTTCTGCTGCATTTTTTATTGGTCGAAGATCGAGTTAATGTTTGAATCATCGAGTTTCATTACCAGATGTGTGGATATTGGCGCTGCCATACAAGGAGTTTGTTTACTTGGTTACGTTTGTTATGGCAAATAAAAAGTTTTTCTCATCGGACATAGTATATTTATTCTCATTCTTTAAATGATCGAAACCGTTAATATTATCAGCAGATTATCACAATTAATATTATAGTCTTCATAAACGAATACCTCCACGTCGTCCGCATCCATATAAACATTCTAATTAATTAGGCGCCTTGCATCTTTTGGGAGCAGAACGAATATTGTCGAATATAAAGGTTCGTGTCACACTTTAAGGCATCTCACATTGTCATTTATTTTTAACAAACGCTATCTTTTAATTAGATTGCATGGAATCTAGTGACAATTTGTGCAAAATTCTCGCAATTCTACTAGTAAATAAATAGAGGAAATGCTGGAAATGATGGGAGGAGAGAGGGTTTTGTTAAAGGTAACTGAACGACAGCAGAGCGATAGAGTCGAATAATATAATAATAATGATAATAATAAAGGACTTTATTAGGGCCAGATTGCGACTAGGGAGTCTCTTCTTACATCTAACCCTTTGTCATCAGAGAAAGACTGAATAGAAAGATATA
Organism: Pachydiplax longipennis; assembly: GCA_036926295.1. Classification (NCBI taxonomy): domain Eukaryota; kingdom Metazoa; phylum Arthropoda; class Insecta; order Odonata; family Libellulidae; genus Pachydiplax; species Pachydiplax longipennis. The sequence continues at coordinate 34,929,307 of JAVFKF010000012.1, forward strand.
GCTAGCAAAAGTACAAGAAGAAATCTAATATGTGGTGTAAAAAAAATTCAAGCTGAGGGGAAAAAATTTCCACTGCAGGAATATACCCACAAGAAGGGGAGTATGAAAAACATGCGATACCTACAGGTAGAACACTAAATTTTATGATGAAAGTGAATGAAAAGAGTTATGAAAGACAAGGAGAAAATCGATAAAAATTATACAAAAAAGAAAGAATAAATACATATTCACCTCAAAAATTCCAAAACAAATAGATCATCTTCACAAATGACACTGATTTAGAGATGAATGCAAAATGAACATTAACAACAGGAGATGCATCTCAAAACGAAAAATATATAAAAATTATAATTATATACATGATAATCACACGAGAGAAGGACAGAATATAGAGACGAACGCGATTGCTGAGGGAAATACTTGGGGTTGGAATGCAATGGAGAAGACAAAGATAAAATTTGATGCATGTGCGGGAAGAGTAACAAGGAAGTCAAAAATAGGGCGTTAAGTGGCGAATTTTGGAGCTCCTCCGAGATGTAGAAGACCTATGTCAGATTCACCGTTTTATATTTGTTCGGCGATAAATTATCGGCCTTCAGATAAGATATAGCCGGAAGAAATAGCCGCGCTTTATCACGCGCATTTGCAGAGAAAAAAATAACCTTTACTCAGTCGAGATTTGCCGCTTTATCGACTCAGGTGAAGGGTTGGCTATAGCGGGTTGCATTGCATCAGTAGACGGGAAAAATAAGCGCTATAAGTGGGTAGAAGAGCGTCTTAAGAGGTAAATTTACAGTGTATTTCGTGTGTGAGGAAACCGCGTATTAAGTGGGATCGCGTATCAAGTGGAAGCGTCTGGGTTTTACTGTATAAGTGAAACCGGCAGATAAAATTACACAAATTCTCATCCTGTATTTATTTATCCTAAGATTCACATACAGCGGTGCCGCCAATTTAAAGCGAATGTCAACAACAAACTAAAACTAAATATACGTCAGAATATGAAATAAGAAAATCCAACGAAAGATACGACAGAAATATATACACAACATACGAACTAAGGAATTATAAGAAAGATAAGAAAGCATTCCCTTAAGAATGCGTCGAGTGACAGCCTGAAAGGGTCTACAGAGGGAGGAAGGGAATTTTGAATGTTAGGAAGTCTGTATAATAATAATGGAACGTTGATCAATGGATAATGTAAATTAAGGAGCATGGAGAAGAGGAATTAGTCTGGTTGCCTTAGGAGGAACATGATAACCAAATAATGAAACTAATTCAGGAGAATCGATGTGGGCGTTTATTATATTATAACTGAGGGAAAGATCAACTTTCATTAGCCCATCTTTTAGGGATCTTTAGAAAAGGTGTTTTAAAACAGACTATATGAAGTACAGCGTGGAGTAGAAGCTTTACAGACAATTTCTCTCCAGCAATACTCCCCTGGCAATTCTTTCTCGTACTGCTCGCGAATTAATATGCTCGCCAACAACACAAGAAAGTCGCTCTTCGAACAATGGTTCGCCGGACAAAATACTCACAGCGCAATTTCTCCCCGGAACAAAACTTGTATCTGACACAGGAAAATATTCCTAAATCCTCATTTCTCCCTTGCCTCAACTCCTGAATTCACTCGATTATGATATTCAGATCGCTAAATCGCTCGCAAAAATATTGAAGTTGAGCATCATGAATGTAGCAACAGAAGTCACATCCTCAAATTTTAAAAATATCGGTTTGCGAAGCGCTTTCACTCTTAAAAGATCGTTTTCACTCGATTAAACAAAGAATTGCTTGAGCTTTCCCTTTCGAAGCAATCTCGTGCGGCAGTTATAAATTCGCGTCTTCTTCGGGCATCCTTCCGCTTCCGTGAAATACTAAAAAAAGCCGTCACCGACTGCTTCCTCCGACATTGAAGGATTAAGACTGAGATTGGTACTCGAGTGGAAATATCCCTTGGGTCATGATGTATTGTCAAGTGCTACGTCGAGTGTAATCTGTGTCCTCAAAGTTTCGAATGATACTCATTGTACTACGTTTTGGGTTTCTACGGGACGCTTATGTATTCCTAGGACGTGATATATTGAATCTCATGTGCTCAACTCCAAGCTCAACTTCGTGGCAAGGAGCCGTACTAAAGAATTAAAATTAAAGTTGTAATTTCCACAGACTTGGAATTTATTGCATATTATTTTCGCCTATTGTAATAAGGCACCTTCAGGTAGTTTATTTGGGAATTTTCCGGCTTATAATGGAAGAAGGGAGGGGAAAGAAGGTGTAGGGTGATGGAAGATAATAAATTCTTATTATTTAATTATTCTTATTGCCATAATAAATTCTATGTAAATTACAGTTTATTTAAATCCTTTAACATAATACACTTCTTGAAAAATCTGTCATTTCTCGACCTATGCTTTCTATGACTAATACATTATGCTTTACAATTATATCGTTTTTCCCACTTTGGCTATCCAGGAGCCAAGGAGGTGAATAATAAATATATCATAGAGAAAAAGCAAGAATTTCTATAGTAGATGTATGATACAGAAATCTTTATTATTCAACAATCCCAAGTAAAAACGGACTTGAAAAAAATCTGACGGGAATGGGAATCGAACCAAGGACCTTCCGCTATGCGGGAGGTGAGAATCATTCAGAGGGAGGGGCTTCTGCATAGAGGAAGATCCCGGGTTCGATTCCCAATCTCGTCAGAATTTTGCAAGTCCGATTTTCCATAGGATTTTTCTTGAGTGCACGCCTTTGCATGTGCAAATTAATTCTAACCCTCTTATTCATTAATAAAAGCTAAAATAAGAACTCTACGTAGAATTAGTCCCCACGTAACTAATCCGAATAAAGCATTTGTCTGAATACTTAACATTTATTCACTGGCTACGGGAGGAAATCCTTCGACAAACTGTGAGCGTTCGATAGAATCACTTCTTCCCATAAATCCGCGAGTGATTCAATCATACACTTGAAGAGCCGCTCTCCATTCGAATACCTTTCGATACATCTTCCGCGTAATCTCAATCGCCGACACGCCTTTCGAATGTTCTCCGATCCTCTTTTTTTCCTCTCTCTGTTCGCTGCAACTGTATCTGCTTTTTCGGAGTTGATTTGCGGGAAGAACGAAATAGAGAGAAAAAAGTTAATGGCACTGGTGGTCAGAAGGAGGAATTTTGACGCTCGCGGCGAATCATTCTAAGGTCAATGTCTTTAAGATACTCGAAATGGAGATAAAATTGGATTTTCGATGACTTTGGTTAAGTTTTTTTTTTGCTTCAGGTCGATGATGCCGACCATTGGATCTTCAAACTTCGATCGGATACGCAGATAAAGTTTTTTCCGCCTGCGTTCGGATGAGGGCGACTTAAGTACGAGGAAATACTCCAAATCGCTTAGCTTAAAGAGTCTTAGCTGACCCTTCCATTGGCCTTATCCTTATAGCCTTTCTAGTGATGAATAGTACTTTCCCGAAAATGTGCGTACATTTATGCAGGGTTTTCCAAGCCGAGGTATTGGTCATTTTAACTCCCGCCATTGCAAATTCAACCATCATTTTGCCGATGAAACAAAATATTGAGGAATGGTATCTCGAAATTTAGACAGATTAAATATTTCCCAATAGGGAGCATTTTGACTTATACAGTCGTAAAATGTGAAAAGACATATTGTGTCTCTGGCCCATATGATTGCCTCGTTTTAACTTAACATCGTACTTTATCAACTAATGCGGAGGACATCGAACCATATTATTTTTCTTTCCGGTTTTCGCTCAGGGAGAAACTAAATAAAATTTTAAATTAGTATTTTAAATTAGTATTTTAAATTAGTATTTTAAATTAGTATTTTAAATTAGTATTTTAAATTAGTTATGAATTACTGTCAAGTTCGAACCGGTTTCAAGTGTTTTTCTTCTCTCCGACCAATGGAATGTTATATCATCATAAAGTTTATTTTGTTTTTTCTAATTTGTTCATTTACACCGAATCTCAATTAATTTTAGAACCAAGCTTAATAATAGTTATTTGCAAGTCGAAATTTCAGAGTTTTAGCAAACCTTCCTCTATAATAGCACCGAAGTAAAATGTGAATTGTTGGGAACCAAAAAACAGCACGAAATAAACATCAGTTTTCGGTTTCTGTTCGAGAATTTCAATTATTTCGGATCCGGTTTTAGGTTCGGTTTCGGATCGATGCCCTTTTAATGCGAATCTTCGTGAAATAATCCGACGATATGTCGCTGAAACAAAACGGAAGCTGCCAATGTAAGGGAAGAGTAGCTTCAAACTTCCAACAGCATCCGTTGGTATTTATGAGGACATCCTGCCACTAAGAATATTCCGCATTATTGCATTTTTATCTAAATAATTTCATATTTTCAATATTTACTAAACTTATAGTCATTTTAGATTTAGATGAGTACCCCGCAAGCCGCCAGTGGCGTATGGCAGGGGGTGTAATGACACCATCTTAGTATTCTAATCGACCCAATTAGCTTCTCTAATAGCTCGCGGGAAGAACGACCAGAAATAACTATCTGTCCTTGCTATTTCCTCCTTATAACGCTTGGTTGATGCCTCTCGGAGATCGTGCTCACTACTAACCAGAATCAAAGTTTTATTCACCTCGTCCCTAAATTCGGAACCGAGGAACTTTTCGAAAAGTTTCCTTCGTTAATCGTTTCTTCTCTCCTGAAGTGAATTCCAACCGAGGGATTCTATCATGGACGTAACGCTCCTATATTCTCTCAAAGGAAAAGAACAGGAGGAGAAGCACAGAGAAACTAACACCTGAAGGTCTGAAGAAGATATAGTCTCCTATAAGATTCGAAATAGGTAAAAGTGTGTGATGTGAAAAACGCAAGATATTATCTATGGAAAAGATCCACAAAGGTTTTGTGAAACATCTCCGTTCTGTGATTTAGAACGAGTAAACTGTTTTCCCTCTATTGATTACACTTATGATCAGATTCTGGGAGGAGGATGAGTGGGGTGTGTAAGCGAGATGGTAAGTGAAGGGGATTGATTGAATGACAATATTTAGGGGCAGGTAGAAGGCGAAAGATGAGGAAAGTATAAAGTGCTTATAAAGCATATATGGGGCTTATAAAGATAAGAGAAAGAGAAGAAAGAAGTAGTATGGATGTAGTATATGGGACCTTGCAGAAAAGTGTTATATTCGCGAGATAGAAAAGATACAACGAAAGGCAATATGTTTTGAAAAAAAATGCTATGACAAATACGTGAGGTTTACTCGGATGTTTCAGGAGGCAGGATGGGAATCTTTAGAAGAAAGAAGGCTCAATCAGCGATTTAAAGTACTAGATAAATTCAGACAGAGTCCGTTCATAGAAGATGTAGCCGATATTATGCGCCCTCCTTGTTATATAGGCCGTTCTGATACCGCGAGAGAGATCAGAGAAATAGATGCTATTAATCGATGAAAGAATTCATTTTTCCGAGAACAATACGCGAAAATAATCGACTAGGAAAATAGAGTCATGGCGCTTGCACCTCCTGCCACTTACCGAAAGGCGGCTTGCAGGGTAGATGTAGATGTAGAAGTAGGCAGAAGTGATACAAATATGATTAAGACTTATGTCCTATGTGATAAAGAGCAAGAAGAAGAAAAACCTCATTATAAATATAAATTATTTCAAAGTAATGGTCTGTGCGTGATTGTAAGAGGAGGAAGATTATTTCCATTTGAAATTACAAAGATTCCTTTTGAACCGATCGAAGAATTGGTTTCTTAAGATAGCCGACAATGGAAGTAGCAAACTAGAGATGGTAAGTGGATTAAGAGAAGAGTTTATTCAACTAGAAAGGATCTAAGTATAAGTAGGGTGGTATTTAATACTTATACAATATACCTGGATATGGAAAAGCGGTTTATAAATGCACACATGAAATGGAAAAATGAATAAAATACATGAAAGAAATGGGGAAGGGAAAAACCACAGAAGGGGACCAATGTTAAATAACAAGAGAGAGTTTAAGTTAGCTATAATGAATGATAAAGTGATTGACAAATTGATTGGAATGATTAAATAAATCTTCGAATTGAAGAGAATGAAAACAGTTGCTTATCTCTTAGTCTTGACGTCCCTTAATCGATTGACTGTAGTTAGTTTTTTACTAAGTAAGCTGTCACGCAACAATTGTCATTGCTCTAAGAGTAAACTAAATATGATTGGATTTACCGCCAAAATCCTTTACGCGAATTATACTTCATTCTACTCTAAGGACACTACATGAGTTACTCATTTTTATATCATTATTGTCACGCCAAATTTTTGCATTTGCATTATTCTATCTTGGTCCTTCACATTCCTTTCTAAATGAATTATTTATTCCACGGAAAATCGAAAACAAAATAACCTAAAACTTAATTTTCGATTTAGAGATTATTAGGAGAATACCTAAGACCTTCTGTCGAAAGAATTTAACGCCCCTAGTTTGAATTCTTCTTTGTATTTAACTTCATTTATGGTTGCCGTTTTCTTTTCATACGTACGTACCTGAGGTAAGTAAAGAGCTATAACCTATAGGGGGGCGTCCGAGGGCAGACAGATAATTATGCCTCCACTTATTCATTTATGGGCTATATTTCAAAGAAGGAAATTACCTGGTCCGTAGTTTGGCTCCATTTTCTTGATCTTCCGGTCTTGAGTGGTACAACTTCACCGAGAGGAAGCATTGAACTGATGATAACGTGAGCGGAAGGAAAGAAGCGCCGCGATCGGAATTCGACTGAATTATTCACTGAAAAGATAAATAGCAAACTCCGAACTTGTGCAAAGGAGCAATATTTACGTATTTAATGATTCATACAAATACATAAACGAGTAAATGTCAAAGCTAATCCGTTATTTCCCTGAGTTGATCACCAGAAACATAATTTTCCCCATCTCGAACATTTTTAACAGTTCGCTCCCCTCATGACTTCATCCAAAACTTCCTGCTTCTTCTCCTGCAAATCAATTTTTTACATTTGTCTCCAATACTCCACAACTGCCATCTAAAAAAAATTCGATCCTCGACATTCTCAAACATTCAACTCATTAATATTTCTGAATATGAAATGCGACATGGAACAATTAGAGAATTAATTTGATGTCCTACGGGAGATATGAGAAGAAAAAATCATGAGAAGGCACCACTAGCTCTGTAGAGTGGTTATCACTTTTAACAAAGGTACTATAAAGTCTACTCGAGCATTTTTTTTATCGGAAACGCATGTCAATTTTTTCTCCTTCCGGGTCTTTTTCTTTAAAATTTACCCCCTTAGCATCAGAAATTGCTTAGAGAGGCAATCAGATATCGAGGCGATTACCAAAAAGAAGGAAATTCTTATAACAATCGATCTCTAATGTGATTTTTTACTATGGGAATAAACGAATGTAACTGATTTATAAAATGTAGAAAAATTTGTAGCGAAATTCAATTGAAAATACTAATCAATTTAAGGCTCACATAAAAAGAGAATAAAGCGTGAATTATCTCAGATAATGGAGTAATTTTCTGACGACATCCTCGTCTGATTCGAAAACTTTTTAATTTTTCAATAATTTCGATAGGATGCAAAGGTTCACGGATACAGGAGTTAATCGAAAGGGTTTACTCGCAAGTTCTATTTCTAATCTCGCTAGATACTACATTTATATAGTAGATATACTTTATTTCTTACGGAAGTTATTTGGAACCATATAGGGTTGAATATTTATTACTCAGGATAAGAATAAATATTATTTATACATTTTTATGATCATGCTTCAAAGTTAGCGAGTTTCGTTTTCTTCTTTCTGAGGAAGAGCATAAGATGATTCAATATTCGACCCAACGAACGACTCAACGAAGAATATGGTACTCGCCTTGTTACCCTAGCAATCAATACTTAAATAAACGATTGAGAATAAACTCATAAAATGCCATATGGCATTAAAAAACTAATAATTACGTTCAAGAGTCTTGTACGAGCACTTTTATATTAATATATATTTCAGACTTCTCGTCATGGAAATAAAATTGCTTTTTCTACGAAATGAAAAAAGGGGACGACCTTCCCCACAGTCCTTCTCTGGATCTGCCAATTACAAAAAACCCGGTTAAGACGCTTTCCAGGGAAACAATTGGAAGCCGCGGTTTAAGCAGGATAGATACATGCGGGATATTTTTTGTTAATTTACTTTAGATAATAAAAGGGAAGGATTTTTCGGATCTCAAATTATGGATAATGGGCTTAGCGCCTTTAAAACGAAAAGATGTAAATATTTAGAGTATGCGCAAACAATTTATGGGTAATACTGGTTGAATTCTCGACATATTATAAAAAATGGCATGCTTTTCATAGAAAGTGAGCATTTTCTATTGTTGCTTAATTTCGGCCATTTCCAATCTACAATGAAGGAATGTTTACAAGATGGACGATTTGGGAAGAATAATGAACATAATATTCGGTTTATCGACTGGGGCGGAGGATTGGATGTCGTGGGTTGCGGTGCTTCAGGGGTAGGGAATCTCTGCGATACAATCGGGTAGCAGAGTATCTTAAGCGGTGTTTTACCATGTGATTCGTGTGGTAGGGACCGGGACAGACAGAAAACCGCGTATTATGTGGGATAGCATCTTAAGCGAGAGCGTTTCAAACAGGTTTTACTATATCAGATCTCTTACCCAAGAATATTACTAACGAGGAAAAAATATTGTTTTACTATTACTATTCTCCAAATTTTTTCCATTCCCTTCACTAGTCTAAAAGTAAGCGAAATTCAAAATTTTGACTAAATGAATTTTCTGTGGAAGAAATTAGAATTAGTCTTATTCCGAATCCAAAATATTTATTATAAATATAATAAATTTTAAAAGTGCCCTTTCATCTTTATCCGAGCTTTCTTTACAAAATAGCAGGTTGTCTCGTTTGCCATCTGATATGTTATCAGGCATATGATATATCAAAACCAATTTGAAACTTTTGAACAATGAATCTTCTGTGAAATAATCTTGCGCCGATCACATGATATTTAAGATTAAATAAGAATATTTATATAATATTTTAGCTCTTTTTCATGTTCACTAGAAGCTAATGTTTAGGCAATCACCTTTAAACCCTTTATTCTGCAGGATCTTCATGAAACTTGATTCAAGTGATTGCAAGTGAAGAGCGTGCTTTAAACCACCATCTTCTTTCATCTATTTTGTTCGCCGATTTTTGCAAAAATTTTTAAATTTAATAAGATTGGGAAATTTTTTTTCTGTGCTATAACTTTGGTATAAACGGTTTCTCATAGAATTTCACAAATATGAGAATCTCCAGAACTTTTAAAAAATAGAGGTCTATTTCTGTCTGAATTCTCGTGGAATGGCCCATGCAGCACATAGAGTTTTTATAAATATGAATTGACTAGAAATAATCTCACTTTTACTGCTCCTTCTGCAAATAGATATTACACTTATTATTTATTAGCCAATAGAATGATAAGAGTATACATTCCCTTGAAGCAGAAATATTTACCTGGTCATTACCAACATTTTGAAATAGATTCATAAGAGTTTTAGAAAGCACTAAAAATTATTTTGCTACGATAACTTCCATGTATATCTAAATGAATTACCGACAATAAATGTAGATTACGGACAATACTGTGTAATCCCGAGAATCTACATAAATTTCTTTTGTTTTCAGTAAGAATTTTAAAATTTTATTTATATGACCTCTTCGACCCTATCATTGCAATAATTTATATTTTCCTCTATTTATCTGGTTTATTTTGAAAATCTAGCAATTTAAAAGGATCTCGTGTAATAAAGTACTTTATTTCTTATATTTTTATAGCTCTTACTATTACATTCCATCCCAAATGAGCCCTACGTTGAACAGGGATCACAGGCTTTTGATTCCAAGATAACAATCGACAATTCAAAAAAGAATAGTAAGGATTGAAGAAAATTAAAGGAGACGGTTTCTAAATTAGTGTTTATTTTTCAAAACCCTCGAATATAATACACAATACAGCCTTTTTATGGTACAGTATTTACAGAATGTATAAAATTGTTAAAATAAAATGAAAAAAGTTCTAGAAATATAAATCTAATTCAACCAGAGAATAAATTTTTTCGATTTTATTAATCGTCGTTCGAAACCACAACCGTTGGGGGTTGTATCTTTTTCGTGCGACGTTGGGCACCAAAATTTCACATAGGTTGATGGAAAAGAGTACTCTTGCAATGTTGTAATTCGATGTTCCAAGTCATTTCGATCCTGAATCCCTTACTGAAGGAGATGTCTTCTCTACGAATCGAATGACTTGATCAGAAGCGAATAGAACGCTCATTCGGAAGAACTGTGTACTTCTTCATGTCGTTGGCATGGAAACGGAATACTCATGACTCTCTCGGAATAAACAAACAAATATTAATATTTTAATGTACACAATTATTGTGGACGCACGATCACACCATGTGCATTACGACTATTTTTCACATAAAAAAATTACACTTATATTTACATGACATGGTAGCCCGGTTTTCCTTCATTGGCACTTTTAGTAGAGAGAAAACAAGCTAAAGGTGTGCTTAAGAAAAATATATGAAAAAAGATAATCTCGCAATTTTCATTCACTATCCTGGATAAGACCAGTTCTGCCGTATTTCTTTCATTAATAAACGAGAAATATGAAAGAGATTCGTTCTCTATTCTCACAGTATCAAATGACATTTTCCACTATTTGGAATAAGTCACAGAAGGAAGCCCAGCGGTTTATTATTCTCAAAGTAACCCAGGATCTTGTACGTCATTCGTGTGAATAAACCCATACTTCCTTGGATTCAATAGCAGCAAGTGAATGCTTTTGACGATTGAGCAAATGGATGATTTCGGTGCCCAGAACATCTGACTAAGAACGTCACTGATTGACTTATTAAAAATGGATGCTGAGAAAATCCAAAGTCATTACCAAGTCCTTTCTAACGCTCAGAAACTTTTCTAAAAGAAATCCTGTGGCGACTCATTGTATGTTTGGTTACCAACATGTTGTTGACTTTGCTACGATCTTCACTGAAAATAAAATAAAGTAGTTTAGATAGCGGACTATGACTTTCGCTTTATGAAACATGCATGATGGCCTTGACGTGATTTGAACTCTCAACCTTCGGCTAGAAGACCTAATACAACAGTCCGATATCTAAATTAATTTATTTTATCTTCCGCGGAAATCGTAGCTAGCTAGTAATAGTAGCGTAGTCGACAGCGCGTTGGTAACCTAGTACGCAAATCTTATTTGTGAAAATACCTACAGAAAAAATACGATAAGATTTTTTGCGGTAATTATCAGGTTCAGATCACTGTCTGATTAGTGATTCAACTCGATGCTTTTGATTGGAAACTTGACGGGATATGCGTTGGATCTCAGGTATTGCTTCTGTGGCGAAGGCTTACTACCTTTGCGCATAAGTATTATTTTGGCCTGGACGAATCCATTTTCAAAGGATTGCATGTAGGAAGGGAAGAGAAATTGTTTGGAAAATGGCTTTCATTCTTACCAATCTTTAAGGGACTCTCTTTCGTCCACAGACGTTCGGCCCAAGCATTGTTTAATGCTTTCTACTTCACTGTACTCGTAGATTGCTTTGAATTCCTCCGCAATTTTGTTCTTTACTATTACTAAGCACGGTTGTTAAATTTATGAATCTGAGGTGTTGGTGGTGGTGCCAATGTATAAGGCCACACCACCTGATCACACAGTGAGTTTGATCTTCAGTGTCGAAAGTGTGGACTATCGAAAAGTGAATGTTTTAGCTTACTTTTTAAAAGATATATTCATATTTATTATTATTTTAATAACCTGTAATTATTATCTGCTATCTAAAGTGTAAAAAACGTTTAAATGGTATAACAAACCAGGGCAACATGTATATTTTTTCTTCTTTTAAAATTACAATTTGAAATGTATTTTGAAAATATCCGATAAAAGATTTAATATTGCCAATTGAGATCGCATTCCTTAATTTTCGCATAGAAAGGGAGAGAATATGCAGAAATAATAATTTCGGTGGTAACTGGAAGAAAGAGTTACGCATCAAACGCGAAGAGACCAAAATCCGCAGAATTCCACGAAACAATAATATTTGTAAAAGATTGTACGAAAGTTTCGACCTTTAGATAATGTGAATATGGAGTCAGGCGCCAATGGAATTTCCACATCAGGAGCTGCAGTCTTTTTCTTTTTATAATTAATCATTTGATGGAATCGTACGAGTTTTAGTTAAAGACAAATAACGGAGTGGTGTTAAGCACCCTCACCATTGTATTCACTCGAGTCTTTGGCGTCGTCTCTCCGACCACAAATATTCCTCCGATTCCAATGAAGCGTGACATCCTCAAGATGAAGCGATCTTTGGGCTTTCTCCTCCGCGTGGGAGGGATTTCATTTTCGGAGGATTAAATGGCAGTCGAGGGAAAGAATGATTTCCCCTGAGTCACGCGCCGATTCACCAAATGCCATCGACGGCACGGCTTTGCCTTCCCTGAAAGACGCCGTTTTGGGCGCTTTCTATGGATCACTCTCCTCGATTTAGATCTTAAGGCTGTTCCGAAGGAAAATAGATGGAGAGATTGACGCTAAGGAGACTTGAACGCTCGGTATGGCGTCATGTTGTTTATCTTTACGGGTTGAGTAATTAAGATAAAACAGTTGGTAATTTATCTGCTCGTGAGAGTGTGTGTGTGTGTGAGAGAGAGGTTTTTGCAAACAATAGACGGAGAATAATTCATTCGAGGTGCATTCAATCTTTCACGACAGCAAGCAAACTATTAATTCAGGTTAATTTACGTAAATCATTCATTTATGTAAACTATACATCATGGTCGGCAAAATATCGTTTACTCGACGGTAATATTTGTCAATACGCCAGCATCTTCAGGGAGTAAAATGCAAGACGACAGAACTTTGAAGAAACTAGCCGAGAAACAAAAGCTTTCTTCAGACGCACGAAGATTTCATTCCATTTACACTTAAAGGCACCGTTACACCAGGTCTGGCTACTGTAAGCTAAGTTTAAGTTTATTTTAGGCTAATAAGCAAATGGATCGTTGGGAAGCGAAGAAAAAAAAATCGATTTTAAGGGTCTCATGGACTTTACAAAGATAGAGGATTAAGAATGGAACGAAAGTCGCGATGTTCAGCCGTTAATTTTCCCATGTCTCACCACAGTGGCTCTTGGAGAATCGAAAGTGGAGAAAGAAGGGATGAGAAGAAAAAAATGTCAACTAAATGCCGACGGAAAAAAAATTGGCTTCGTCTTATAGATTTCTCAGAGTCCCTGGTACAGATCTGTTAGTGAAACTTTCTTCTGGACTTGGGGAAGTGGAGTGTGAAGGCTGTGGAAACGGAAGATTGGTCCAGGTGGCACTTTCGCTGCGTGAGATGTTTCAAATCATGCGGCTCCATGGCCATCAAGGAATGTCCAAGGGAAATCACTTTCGTCTCCAGTTCTTCCTCACATCTCTGCAATTTTCAGCAATGAAATTACTGCCGGTGTGCGGATATTGGGAGAGAAATTCTAAATGGAGAACACTTAAGATTCTTCGAAAAGGTCTTTGTTTTAAATCACCTCTAACAATTTAGAAAAACTCCGCCTTTATTAACGGAGGAAAATTCTACGCTGATTTCCATCACTCTACCCGCTAATAAACGTATGGAAAGTAAATGCGGCGGAATCGCTATGGGGGATCACAGATAATCTTTCGGATATGGCGGTGAACGTATGAAAATAAATAAGGGTATTTCTCCTCTGAAATGAACCATCGGTAGACAAAGCGTTTGGCGAACAATTTCTCCAACTAAGGATAGCCAATGGAGTTTTGCCCTGCGATTTAGAAAGCAGCTTAAGATAACTTTAAGTGGGACGCGAAGATAAAATTGCAATGCAACTCCTTTACGAAAATTTCCATTTCCCATTACTACATTTGGGAGTTAAGATGGAGTGGAAAATTAATACCTTTGATGGAAGTAATGCTACGACACTCTTTTGATGAGCATTAACTTCATGCTTTCAGCGTAAAAAGGCAAAAATGTAAGGCAATACAATTCAGCGTGTAAATGACTATTAGACTGTGGGAGGTGGGTTAACAAGCGACTGAGTAGTCAATCCAACTAACAGACCGGTATAACTATCCTCTAAGATATAGATAAGAGTCAAGGAATGAAATTTACCTCATATATACTCGCCAAATGTACACTGAATAGTGGCAAAAAAGTCGTTAAACAAAAAATAGTTAAAAAGTTAATAATGCTTAAATTAGATATCAAAAATATAATACTAGATTGGAAATGCGTAGGATATGAGCCTTTTATCAATATAATATTACACTGATTTGATTGTGATGCAGGTGAAAATTTTGTTTTTCAACAGTTCGTTCTTACGAAGAGTAAGGCCAGCGTAACAGAAAATGCTAGATAAAAATGATATGCAGATGAAAAGGCAAAAGTCGGTATAGGAAGTAAAAATCGCCGAATCTAACAATAAAAACGCCAAATTTTTAACGAAGACAAAAGCACGTTAAAGACCGGAGGAATTCAATTGGAAAGAATCGATTTGACCTGTTAATTTCCTTTAATTTTAAAAACACAATGAAAATTAATAGAGATTGGGAGCGACTCCTGTTGGTAAACTAAAATAAATTCTAGGATTTGGACTATTGAATTCCTGGAGTATTGGAGGGAGAGAGAATATGGGAAAAAGCAGCTGAGCCATAGAGACTGGCACTTTCATTTCTGGCTGTCCGGTCACCAACTCGCCCCATTACTTGTCGTCATTTCCCCTCTTTTTGTTCATTTTTTAATCTGTGAATTGTCTCTCCTCTAGAAGAGTTAGCCCTATAATTCGTCGAGTATCTAGGAGATAAATCACCTCTGAAAACTCGTAGTATTTATTCAATGCAACGCTTGTACAGAATCCATAGACCTTTATGTCACGACCAGTTTCGTCTAAACTCACGCCGTCTTCACGCGGAGATTAAGCATTTACAAACCAGCAGTAAGGTTTGGGTTGTTAAGTACAGAATCTCTTTTCTGAATACTGCACAGTTATTAGCGAAACAAGCAGTGCAGTGCTGTACCTTAATTTCTGTGGAATCAGTCCATGTATTGCCTTGAATAAATTTATGGATGCTAATTGACGAAGGCGCTGCGCCGAGTAAAGAGACTGAAATTATAGCTTCTTCTTTGGATACGAGTGGAATTTTTTTGGAATAACAGCAATAAACATCATCCAAAAATATAGACGTAAATTCCGAAAACAAGCTCTTAAGGAAAACTCCTTGCGGCGAGGGTAAGACGGAGAATAATTACAGAAATATCCAAAAATTTAGACAAATTATCTAAAAATACGCATGTAATATTGTAACAGTACCAAGAAAGAATGTGAAAATCTGATTCGACGGACAAGCAAACTTAGTGTAAACAGTTTATTCCCCTCATGAAGGGATTCTGTTTTCTTTACATGGAAAAGAATATTTTTTTACAGGGTCGATTCAAAATAGTTTCAGCGAACTAAAGCGTTTTAATTACGGAATCTCCTCCACACGGACAGAATCTGAAGAGCTATTGTTTAACTTACTCTTCAAGAGCGATAAGCGGCTTTGCTGTATAAAAATCATTAGAAGCGTATACAGAAGGGTTAAGTGTAGGCATCATTGTTATCGCAAAAGAGCAAATCTGCCGCTGTTGGGTAGAGTCGTGAGCGCTTCTCTAGAAAGGGAAATCCTCTGGAGTAAAAAGGCTCATTGTTCTGCAGAGAGAAAGACAAACGCCTCTTTCATGACCTTAAGAAGCCTTTCTACCCTTTCGAAAATCCTCGAATGCGCGACCTTTTTATCGACAGCGAAAAAACCAGAGAGGCTCGATTTCGTTGTGCATCGCGCGGAAAGGTGTCGAGAGAAGACGAATGAGGCGCTGCGGTCGATCGGGCTGAAGCGTTACTTTCCCCGCCTTTTGGATTAGTGATGTCCACATGAAGATTTTATTGAATGGAGGATCGAAATGTGACAGAGGCACACGCGGTCTACAAACGTAGGTGTCGGATTGGCTGTCGGTATCTAATGGGTGAAAAAAACCAAACTTTTTTTTCAAGAAATGGTGTAAAAGTTCATGTAAATGTTGAAGTCATGAGTTAATTATAACTAACTAACACGCTCTTTACAAGTCAATATAATAAGTATATTCTCATGATCTACATCTGTACATATAAGGTTCCCAGAAATTGTTTCAGTTAATTTTTGCATTCAAATTATGTTTGTGATTGTTATACGTTGCAGCTATTTAATGAGTATATTATAGTTTATAAAATTTAGTAGTTAATGGATGAATGGAGAGAGATGGACGGTGCCAGAGAGTGGATGTTTTCTCGACATCGAATCGTGAAGGGAATGGATTTAAGAATTCGGAAAGAAACAACTTTCAACTTTCGGAGAGATCTCTAAAAATTTAATCAGAGAAAATAATGAGAAATTTTGAATACTCAAATCGAAAGCAAAAAACACCGAACTTATCAAAGTATATGTGAAATGATATGATGGTGTTACGATGTATTCTATAAGGAAATGTATGACGAATCATGAAGTAAAATAAATTTAATGGTTTTTGGTAATTTGGGGAGGATGAGGACTCTTTATGTCAGGAAAGATGACAGTAACTACCAGCAAAAACGCATCCATTAATATATTATGTACAATACACTTCTTAAGTGAATGGGTTATAATAATCTTTCCAAAGACCATTTTTCATTAAGAAAAGGTATCCGTGCATTAAAGATAAGGTATCGTATATATTGCGTGGATTTAATAGAGCCGTTTATTAAACAATAGAGGGAGTAATTATGTTATGCAACAAATTACTGTATTATTTTTGTATTTTCATTCGCTAAATGCGTTATTGATTTTTTATTTTGATGTTAACCCTGTAATTATGTAACACGTTGGTTAAGCGTTAAGCAAATACAAAAATAAATGTAACGGAAAGAATTGCAAGCACACATTCTATTCTCGTGAAGTAAACGCCGACTTGTTTGCCTGACTCCTCATAGTTAGCCATACTATGTGCTGCTGAGAGCCCCTCTGGTGAACTCGGCCTCCGAGGGCAGTCCAAATATGGCATCATCGAAATAAAGAAGGAAGAAAATTGCCAGGGAGGAATCTTTCGGCTTTGATTCCTTTTTTCTCCATGGGGTTCGACAGTTTTTTCGCACGAAGAATAAAAGTGGTGTTTTTCTTCGGCAACGGTGGTGTTTTGGAAGACGGGGAGGTGAAGTTCTGCCGATGGCGATTCGGGAAGAACCATTCTTTCAGAAAAGAGAAGATATGAATGCCTTGAGGACGACAGCTGCGAATGTTATTTCTCCAAACCAAAAGCATATCGGCAGAGAACACTGGAATATCGGATCGAAGATGATAGGCTTATGCAAACATTCTTTCGTGTCTATAAATTCCAGTGTTTTCATGAGGAGGCTTTCTTTGAAAGTACGTCTGGGTAATGAAGAATATGCAGTTTGGTGAATTATTATAAGTATTCTCGGGAGCCACTGTTCTCTCCTGTAACAAAATCATGTTTTGGATGGCTATGATACGATTAAGAGCTAGATAAATTTACTAAATTTATCTAACATCACATACATATTTTGATTTTAGAATAAATAGGTGCTAAGAAGGCGTTAGAAAATGTTGAATTTAGTTCTCATTTGTAATTCATAACCGAAGATGGTTTATTTCATATATGGTCTGAAATTGGTGTGAATTCGTTGATCCTGCTCACTGAATAAAACTCTTATAGAACGCTTATTGTTTACATTCGCACGGACTTTTTCTGTGCGTACTTCCAATGTTTACATTACTTTCAGTCTAACGTTTCAAAAAAGCAAGACTACGAGTATTTCCAACAGCTCGTCTTATTTAGATAGGAATGTTATCTTCGTGTACGTTTTAGGAAGCCTTTGGGTGAAAAAATGAAACGAAAAAATTAGATTGTTAACAATGCCTTGAAAGATTTTCTATTCTCCTCGGGGAACGTATTTTATTCCGCCAAATTAGATTTGTTAACGAATCATGAGAAACTTCCAACTCTTATTTATAAAAATAGGTCCTACATCACTTTAAGATTGTCTGAAAACTAAAATTTTACGAGAAAAAGCTTGCGAATAAGATAACTTTGGTTTGTGTGGAAGACATTTCCGATTTTCTACCTCTTCCCTTTCACAGCCGCGATTCACTTTCGAATCCATAATCCATTACATTATCAAAAGGAATCGAGGAAATTGGTGGCAATTTGAACAGAGGGCGTATCTGAAGTGGAAGCCGCAAAAGGGACAGAAGATCGTCCGAATGAAAGACAATTTGGAATTCCTCCGGATGGAGAGAAAGCCTTGCGGTGGATGACTAACGCTCCGAATGTTTCAGATGTTTCGAAAGATTTTTTTGCGCTTCTATGTGCGGTCAGTTTCTCCATTACGGCAGAGTTACCTAAAAACTAACCGCAGTTATTACGGATTCTAGATTTCCCAAGTTACGGAAAAGGTTGTGTGAGAAGAAAAAAATGTCGCATGCGTGAGAAAGGTGCACAACATTCCACTAACTTTTGTGGTGTTTTGAAACAAATGAATAAAAGCAGCGTCGATTTCGAGATGTTGGCTACATCGGTTGGTGGATTCAACGGGGTGAGGATTTTGGAAATTCTAAAGAAATTATGGAATCAATCTCATAATACTAAAATTTTGATTACAGCCACTCCATAGGGCAGGAGTTCGACATGATTAGTAGAGCCAATACTCTGAGTCATTCCCGATTTCACCGCAATGAAAAGATAAAAAAAAATATGGTCAAGCAAATTATTTACGCGATTAACACGGCGTGACGCAAAAATTAAATGCGAAGATCCTTGTTATGTAAACAGGAAGGGAAAGATGTGATACAACAGGGAAACTTGAAAAATTCATAACCTGAAGTCTGGTTGCATCACTGAAATGTTCGCACGATTAGTTATGAGAAATTATTCTATTTTTAGGAATATAAGACTTTATCAATGATATTATTTTATAAAAATTATTAACTACGAATATCCATGGGGGTGATTAAAAGAAAGAAGACTTCAAGTCAAACTTCAAGTCAAACGTATTTTGAAACATAAAAATTCAACAATAGTACTTAATCATCAGTTGATATTGCCAAACGTTTTCTGACACCCGATTTCAACATAGCGATGAAACAAAAGAATTCAAATCTACTCTAACCTTTTACTTTCGGATGGATGAACATTCACACCGGAGAAAGTTTGTGGGTCCTCTTGTTATTATAATTTCTCATTGCGTAGTAAATAGTTGACAACGCGGTGTTATTTTCTTTTTCGAGTGTCTAATGGTAAATTAAAGGTCTAAGAGTAGTGTTTTAAGTAAGGCATATGAATACTAAAAATTAATGTGCATGAATGCTTCGAAAGGAATTATATTATAGTTGATTTTGCTTTACATATCGCCAGTTTTCGATTACCTAAGACAACAAAACTCCTCGAAATTTACCCCATTCAACAGACGCGAGATTGTAGCTAGATATACCGAAGCGGAAGAAAATATTTTATTAGAGTTTTCCGCGAATTTCGGCAGGTTACTCGAAAGAGTGGATGGCGAAAATTTATGATGAATAAAAAATCGGTCAAACTACAGAAATTCATCCACAGTTATCAATAAAATTTGGGGTCGAATACAGAAACGGTCGAACGATATGCGAGTAAGTTATACGTAGATCAAAATCACAACGATCAGTGATCCATTATTAGACACTAAAAAACTTCACTTCTTCGGCGACATTCTCTTTCAGTCGTCGAAGGTGAGAATGAGGATTATTTTCGTTTTCGTTTTATCGAATCACTCGCATTACCGTCCGTTTCCGTCTCAGGCCATAAACCGGAAGTTTCGATTCACATCGGCAAACCTCTCGTTGCACATTTTCTTTCCCACGCGTTTCGATCCGAAAGAAAAACAAGAGGAAATCGTTCGATATGAGAAAGGAGAAAAAGTCGATCCGAATTCCTCCCTCTCCGATTATGCGAATCTCGCGGAATGATACGGGTAAGAAATGCCAAGGTCGCGATGGAATTATGGATCCGTCCAATTCTTTTGTCTCTCCATCTATTTTCCACTCCCCGCAATTTCTCGTTCGCACTGTAATTCAAAGGGGAAGTTATTTGCCTCAGCGGACGTGACTCAGAACTCAGGTTCATTATGGTTACCGTGCTCTCACAACCGACCCCAACTTCCCTCGCCCATTTTCTTTCTTCTGCAAATAATGTTTCACCTACGTGACCCCCAATCTCATTCAACGAAGTGAATTTATCTCTCCATTTTTTTCCTTTCTGCTGCATAATTTTACAATAGTATACCTTTCCTTCTTATTTTTCTTAACATATTTTCCCCGATTTACAACCACCTTTTCTCTGAGTGTTTTCTCGAAACGTTTTTTTAGCAAACCTTCAGTTGCAAAGATATTTTATCTCAGTGCACTCTTTCTTTTGGCTTTCAGTTAATATAATAATCAATCACAAGGTTAGAGAAGAGGCTCACATGACCTAACCTCGACAATTAAGGGTTAATTTATCACTTCATCTTTGGAATACGAGAGGATGATTCAATAAGAAAGACTCTGTAAAAAGATATTTCGGAGCAACTTGTTCCGGAAAAATAATTGTGGATTAATTGAGAGGAGGAAGTTGAGCGTAAAACATTGGAGTCGGTAACTAACTGTTACGAGCAAAGTGCTTCCTGATTGTAGGTACTTCATAACTCAGAAAAACTTTCTCACGGAAAAAATTCCTGATATTTGAGAAACGAAAGGGTTTCTTGAGGAAGTTACAAAGTTTCCGCTCGAAATAGTTTCCTTCAAATTTTATCAGGTGTTCAAAATGAAAAATTATGAAAGCTTTATAGCGCAAAATTGGCCGGATTAAATGTTTAATTACATCTTGAGTAGTTATAGTAAATCTACGATGATTAATCGATCATTGACTAGGGAAGATTAGTGAATTTTCGTTAACAATTCTCAAGTACTCAGAGAATCATTCTTCGTCATTTTTGTCATTTCCAAAATTTTGTTAGCTTCGGATTTTCCATCGTATATCCTCATAGCTTCAAATCATGGCGAAGCTGGCAGAAAAGATCTTGCTGTCTGCACCTGGCACTGATAAACGCTTCGTTCGGAAAGTATACATGAGGGAAGGAGTTGGCGTTCAGAGGTAAGGCGGTGAGAGTTTAACGGGATGCAATGGATGTGAGAGGCGAATCGATGCTGCATTCCTTCGAGATTGCTAAGAGGTCGTCTTATAGTCGACGACCTCCGTAAAGCTCTTCACGCACCTTTGGCCTAATCAAGTCGTGATCCGACTTTCAGTGGGACAACGCTCCGATCCTTTTAAAGAAGCGACACCTGGCTGGAAGGCGTGGATTAGAATGAGGATTGTACTATCTCTTTCTCTCTCTCTAACACACATTTTTGCACCCAAGGTCTTTCGGAACCACTAAAGCATCTCGTTTTCTTTTCCTCGTAATGCCAAAGCTATGCGGTGCATTTTCTCTCCGTGAACTTCTTCGGATTGGAAGATCGACATACATTTGGGTCCGTTCTATGCAATCGCATCTGCTTCACAGATATTTTGACTCAGGGGTTATTTAAACACTCCTCTTTCGGAGGAGTGACGGAACAATCAGCATAAATCTTAAGATTTTACGGATTTTGGTTGCTCGTGCGTATTGAAGATTGGTATTTATTACGTGATGGTATATCAATTGCAGCAACATTTTTTTATCCGTTACTGTATTCATCTTAAGAGCAAGGAAGGCTATTGACGGATACTTAGATTCCAACTTAATTTTAGGTCTCATCATTGTTAATCACGGTGAAAAGACAAAATTTTGAATCCATGCTCGTGCCACTTTTCGGTATCCATTCTATTGTTCGTTGAGCTTAGAAACGATCGCCTTACTTGCTCACTGTCTTAAGTCTCTCCTAAGATGTAGTGTTGAAATTGTGAGGTTTGAGACTCGGATAGTAAAGGATAATCGCAGAGGAATTCACGCTCAAAGACTCTTCATAGTAACGATAACAGTAGAACTATTTACGTTTAAGAAATTTTAGAGGAAAAATGTCACTGCTGATTCACTTCCCCATCAGCAATCAATCATTCGCAGAGGTAACTGAATTTCGAAAAACGTGAAAAAATCACTCCACAGACCATGTGGATTAAATTTAGACAAATACGAACTCTGAAGGAAGACTCACATTCTGATATCCAACGCTTAACCTTGTTTCCAATGCTTCAATATTCTTAAAACTCCACCAGTGAAGATGGGGCCTAGTGTCGTAATGAATGCAACTGTGTACTGTATACTTATTTTTTGACAACTTTACAATGTTTAGTTACGAAATCTATTAGTAAATTTCATTTCAGAATCGAAATAAGAGTAAATTCCATCTCAATTAATACGCCCAAGATAGCACGCTAGCCACTCACGCAACCAATAGGCAACCTCTGTCTTCTGGAACAATTAGTACTATTAAAGACAGCGATAGACAGATGTCTAAATGGACTTGGTGATGTAGGATGAAAATTAGGCTGATTGTAAGAAAAACAAAAAATAAGAAGAAATTACAGTAGATAGTTATCAAAATGAAAATGTTTGAAGAATCAAACTGTTAAAATGAGAAAAACTACGGGGAAAGACCGGGGATGGACCCTCTCGAAGAAATATAAACTGAGCGGAGAGGGCGAAAATCGAAGAGAACATGAGACGCAATTATTCACTAGGAGAAGAAACATATCAAATTAGCAATTAAACGGCAAAGTGCTAACAAAGCAAAATGAACAAAGACCACAAGTTTTCGGAGACTAATGGCACGGTCGTTAAATATATTTTTCGTTCGGCAGGAAATAAAAAAACGCTAAATTTTTCACTCCCTCACGATTTCACTTCGATGTTTCGTATATCGATCACCTCGAACTTCGACTTTCCTCTGTCGCATGTAACGAGGTACTTATAAGAGAGGGCTTGGACATCCTAGGTACCCCTCCCAGGGTATTCCACCACGGAGGAAGATGCTTCCGGAATCTCCCGGCGTTCTCCTCTGCCTGGAGAGGGGGTAGAACCTATTGGCACATAGACACCAAACAGCCAGTGTCTTTGACTGACGGAAACCCTACAATCTTCCACGATGCGAGTATCGAGTCTCGGAGACTTCAACGGCCGTTCAGTAGGGATGGATAGCGGCCATTCCCATCCTTCCTCCCGCCCTGTGGAACATCTCCGGTTCGGCATAGCTGTGTCGATAGCGACCGCTGCCTCCCGTCGTGCCATCCGACGGCGTCCGGTGCGCCTTGGCATGGTGGTGCTGCATCCTCGCAGTCTCTCTGTCCAGCCCAGGGTACCTCTCGTGTTCCGCCAATTCGTGGTAGCTATTGGCGGGAGGGGCACCGCTTCTCCTTCCTCTTCTACCCTCCTCTGGCATGTCTGGTTCGTGGTACGATCTCCTCTTGAATTCCTTGGCCAATTCGTTGGAATTCCGACGCCTCTCTTCCTCCACCACGTCGAACATGGACCTCCTCTTCTTGTCCTGCTGTTGGATGGGATGGGGAGGGGGATGATGGCGCGGGGGGGATGCTGGTGTTGGACCGTATCTCCTTCCCCTGTGTCCCATAGATTCTTCGGGAGGGACTCCCGAGTCCAGAAGGCTTTCTCTGGAACGGCGATACTCCGGTGCTCTTCTGGGGCCGAAGTAACCTCCGCTTCCTCTCTCGAATACGTCCTCCTCCACGGGATCTTCGAGATCGTCGTCCGGAGGCGGACTGGGGAGGCGGTGAAGGGGGGGCGGTGGAGGCCTTCGGGCCCTCAACCTTCTGATTCTCTCGCTTTCCTCGTCTTCCTCCACCTCGTCTTCGTAGTTGTCCATCCCGTCGTGGTCTTCCTCTTCGTATTCCTCTTCCGAGGCCCAATCCTCTCTCGCCCGGATTGCGTGGGAGCCCCTGGGGGTGGGGCGCGGGGCCCTCTGAGCGGAGGATCGTGGGACGGGCGCGGGCCCTTGCACGGGGGCCCTCGGTGAGGACATTCTCTCCCTCTGTTTCTGCACGAGGCGTCCCTGTTCCTCTATCCTCTGTCTCTCCAGAAGGAGGAATTTCTCCTTGGCGTCCTGAAACCTCTCTCTTGGAGAAAGGGGCCCCACGACGGGCCCTGGAGAGGGGCTGCGCTGTCTCTCTTCTGGGCGGCGTCTGCGAGAGGGGTTGACGTCGGAAGGGGGCCCCGGAGGTGAGATGGGGACGTTGGCGGATGAAGGTGGTGCAGAATCGCTGCCCCCGCTCAGGAGGCGGCGTGCACGAGGCAGAGAGAGGTCTCTGGCCATTGCCCTCGGAGGCTGCCGCTGCTGTTGCTTTGGCTGCCATGTGGGCTGCACCAGAAACATCGAGTCCTCGGAAATGGCGGATGGATGGCCGCTCCTTTCGTTCCACTCTTCATCTGCAAGAAAACAACATCCATTAGAAAATTGAATGTACATACATTTTGATATGTTTCTTTACCGAACAAAAATTATTATATCGAAATAACCTATCCAGTCTTTTGTTTGGGACAGAGATTCTTTATCATCCCAACTATTTATATATAATATCTATTGAGTTACATAGTTAATTTTATAAGAGGTAAAGACAATTCCGTGGCGCGATATCATTTTGAGGGATGAGGATGACATTGACTGTGGGTGACAAGTAGTCGTCCATCGACTCCCAGGCCGGTCTATTTGGCTTTCCGAGACCGCACCCGCTACCTCTTCATTCAGATATTTACCCGATTTCCTCAGGTTGCTGAGTGAACATCGATTCAAGTGTATGCTAAAAGTTTGTGCTCAGCTGTTGGTGTACTTTTAAAATTTCTAATACCAAATAATGAATAAAATGCTGAAATTTTGCATAGGAAAGCGGTTATCTCCGAAAAATGCCAATTAATTAACCCTTTCACAAAAAGATGTATAGAAGACTCAACTCTTTCTTTAATTTAATCAACATCTTTACCGTACTTTTCTACTCCAAAGGTTGAAGAATATTTCGGAAGATTATGGAAATGTATAGCGTAAAATATTTCAATAATGAAAAGACGGATTCCTGAATCTAACGTACTAAATTAATGGTTGTATCACATTTAGATATATAAGCCCCGAAGTAATCTTTAGATATGCTAAAATATTCCGATATCGGTTCCAACAGTTCAAATCAACTAACAATAAGAAGCAATTCTGGGGACAACTGATATTTCGGAGTTGAGATCTCTTCAATTAAAATTTGAGATTGCTGTATCGATAGCGAGATTGGGGTGGAGATATGTACGCCTGAATTTTTCACCTGAATGTCAAGTAAAGTTGTTTCTTTCGGGTCTCTGGATTAAAATTCCTTACATATATTTTTTAAACCTTTATCAAAAATATAAATTTATCAGTCCAAAGTTGAACTACTTATCAGAGCAATACCAGACTCTGATTCACCCTTCCGTGGAACTAAGAAATAAAAAAACTGAATTAATGATGGTCTCCAACGTGAAGGTAGTCGTTCCTGTGAGATACTCCTTCATTTCATCCACTCCCCTCGATTCGGACCGTAATGAGCGTGGGATTTGACTCCGGAAAAACCGCTGCGAACACGAGCAACTGTAATCTCGAACTGCTATTCAGTCGGAATTATCACTCTTACCGATTCGTGGGAGTGGAGGCTCTTTGCCAATTCCATTTCCCTACAACAATTGTACACAGAGGACATCAAAAGCTTAATCACTTCCGTTGCTCCCTCGGCTTCTTTCTTACCAACGATTCCAAGAGAAATTCCTAATTTAGTTTACGGAAGGCAAGGCTTCAAGAATGTTCAACATGTGAATACTCGATAACGGAATCCTTGAGTTAATTGGAGCATGGTGGTTATCTCCGCCAGTTTACGTCTGAGGAATAGTCACCGTCCTCATTACCAAAAAAGGAGATTCTGCTCAGTGTTATGAATGGTATAATGAAATATTTAATGGACACTGTTTGGGCCGAATGAATTCGTTACGCATGGATACGTAAATGTCAATCGCATGGGCGCATGAATTTGATCCGGCAAAAAATTGATTTTTGTAACTGCATTAGATGCTCAAAAATTGATATTTCGTTGTCAGCAATATACTGAATTATGATTCAAATAATATAATTATTTACATAACGGAATCTTATAAATCAAGATTGTAACAAAAGGAAAGGTAAGTGAGGGAATGATTAGGACATGGAAGGGAGTAAGAAAAGAAATCTAGTAAGAAAAGAAACAACTTTTATATTTGTGTTGATGGGTTATTTCAATGTTTATCAAACATTCGAACAGCTTCCCTTAGATTTCAGGAAGTATATCGCTAAGTTGATCAATTCGGGCTTTCCTTTGAAGAAGATGAATCCTACGTTTAATCGTAGCAAAAAAACTACAGGTTCGTAAAAATCCTAGATTTGGTAGTGCACGTAGTTTCGTAAATATCGTGGTAACTATATGTTGCAGCCGCGCGTAATTTAATTGTAAGTTGAATGTTCGTGATTTAATAGAAAGCCGCAATGCAGTTGTTTACGCCATTTCTTAAAAACAACATAATCTCTTAATTAAAGTGGGGCTCCTGAATAGAAGCTTGAGCTACGTGTTCAACTTTGGTGAAAGCGGTCCCGGGTTCGATTCCTGGTGGGAGCCCACATGTGCGATCAGATGTCAAATCACTTTTGGCAATACTAATACCACTACTGAATTAAATTAATAATCATGGAATGGATTATTTTCTTGAGTATATATGGCTATTAAAGGCCTAAACCATTAAGAACATATTACCTCTATTAAGGTGATATTCATCTATTCAACGTTTTTGCCATTTCAAAACATAACCAGTTGTGCAGCTTTTTCTGCTTAGATCCATTACTATTACTATAGCAGGAGAATGAAAGTAACTCTCAGATTTAGCCTCGGATATAGACTGCGCTGTCATTTAATTTAATCACTTTTATGAATGGATTGCGATGGAGTACTCCTTCTCTTTGTTCAATCCACAAATGGACATCCATCTCGTAAATGACCCATCATAGCCTTCTGACGACACCTTTCAGGCGATCCTCTCTCAAAGGAAAGACATCATTGGTTTATGAATAATCTCTCACCATGCTCTCACAACAGATTGCCCAAGTCCTCTTCAGTCCGTTAATTGAGTTACACGAGGTTTCTCACAAATATGAGTAGTATATAGGTTCTTGGTGTTTTAGCAAAACCAAATGAACGTACTAAATGCTTTCTTAATAGGATAAATGAGCAAAATGAAGTGAAATGCGAAAGGAGATATGTCTTCTGCGTGAATGAAAGAAAATTCATTCGCAGATTGAATGAATGGCTTTCTACTGGATTTCACTTTACCATTTACTTCAAAACATCCTTGTAAAGCAGACATTTAAGTTTATTTGAAGTAAATTTAGTGTTTTTCTCTTTTATTTTTATACTTTTCGTGTTCATAAATGTAAAACTTAGAATGTAAAACATGATCATGTTTTACATTCTAAGTTCTTGGTACATTTTGCAATTTTTCTTTATGAGTTTTCCTTAAACGCATCTCTGATTATATTAAAGTGATGGCAATCCATTCATAAAGTTTATTTCAGGGATGTCCAATTTCACAATACACACATTTCATGTCAATTATTATTTGAATATTATCTAGGTGAAATGAATAAAATTATTTTTACAAGAGCTCAAAATAACTGACAACAACAGGGAACTTGGTTATACGGAAGACTGATAGACCAACATGCAAAGGTGTTTTAAGTCATTCACAGAAAGAATTGGTTACATCAGAAAAATAAAAGTGATTTATGAGATCAATGAGAAAGTTTCTAAAGAAGACCGAGAAAAATCTTCTTGAAAGCCGTAAATGAGAAGCTGAAGGAAAGAGGTATATGCAGCTTAAAGGATAAAAAAGAATGAGCGAATAATGCACGTATGTTTGAAGTGAGATATAAATGCAACGATGGGATAGTATGGATAAGTATCTTGAACATACGACACAGCTTACTCCGATAAAGAATTGATGAGTACTCATGTAGGCAGGCGAGGAAGCTCGTTATTCCTACACAAAGGAAAGCCGAAACGAGCAAAGAAGAGAGAGATAATACATGTAAGAACGGAATGGAGGGAAAATAAGTGGCAATTGGGAAGTGGAGAAGGGAATTAGAGAGGAACATTAATTAGTCACGAGGAGAGGAGTCGTGCATTCGTGAATCACGGAGACCTCTCAAATGAGCCTCAAGAGATTATTACGACGACCTTTCTTTCAGCGGATCCCATGTCACGTGATCGCGAGGAATTCTCTCGGAAACAGTTAGGAGTAACCTTTCCGAGATGCGTGGGATTCGCGTGATGAGTGGCATCTGTTTTGCATCGACTTGAGTGGGATCACATCTGCATGCTTTGGATTCGAGTAAACAGCGCTGATGCATTCCAAGCTAAAAAGAACGGAAAATATCTGACTTCAATGATTGAGGAGCGTGGTGGTGGAACCAGCGGCCTTACTTTTACAGTCGTTTACAAATAAGGGAAAACTCGTTTAAGACGCTTAAGATGTTATTCCGCTTAACATGCAGTTTTTTCTCGGTCCCGATCCTTTTCACACGAAATCCCAAAGCGCAGAATTTTCCCCAGATGCACTGCAACCCGCAATGGTCAATCCTTTCAAATACCGGCCATGACGGTGGAGTGGTTACACTGCTAGCGGTCCTGGGTTCGAGTCCCAACTAATCAGATTTTTCTGGTTAGGGAATGATTGTTTTTGTTCGTCAATTACTAAATCAATTCATTATTAAAATGGATGTTTTTGGGGGTCTTCCTGCTTCCATCTAAATATTACTATTATTATTATCTTCTATTTCGGTCCATGCACAGAAGCCTCTGTACCTGTTTCCCTCCCAAATTGTCCATCAGGTAGAAATGGCTTCGTTGTAAAATGGAAAATGGCCAAAATTAAGTAAAAAATGGAAAAAGTCTTGTACGAAAATTAGACTATTCTTAAAAAGAAGACCAGAAGGTCAAACTTCTTCAACAGGAAATTTCATTCAAAATACGACCAGTTTCGGGCCTTGTCGTCATCTTCAGGTACAAAACGAAGAGAAGTAAGCCTATTTATACAGAGAGCAAATAGTTGGCGCGGGAGGGAGGCATTCCGAATAAACTTACCGTGAAAAAGAAGTACGATATCCTCATTGTTTGACGTTATGATGGATTTGTGTATTACCAAAGCCACATGGGTTTAACTTAATTTTTAGAGGGACTCTATATGGAATTCCATTTCGGATACTCTATGCCTGGAATAGGATAACGATACTTTAATTTTATAAATGGAAATATTCTTACAAACCCTCCTAATTCTGCTAGACAAAATAATACTGCTTCCCTTTACGTTTATTTCGAAAGAAAATAATTCAGCGTCAGGTGGGCGTGGCACATGGAGTAAAAATCCTTTCGCAATTTTCTGTCGGTTGGAGAATGAGTGCATTGGAAGTTTGTGAATTTTCGTTGTCTAATTGAACATGTGCGATAGTGAGAGAACCGGAACACGGGAAGTGAGCCAAATGGAAGTGGATATTCCGATGATTAATGCACTCATAACGATGGCTATTTGGGCTGAAAATTACGAGACTCTGAAAGCGCCGCTTTTTCCCGTGACCTATAAATAACAAAAGGCGATCAAAACCTAGATTCCGCGCGGGAGTTCAACAGCCGATGGAATCTCAAATTTAAACAAACGATTACGAGAAAAGAACTCAATCTATGACTGAAGTCCGAGGAAGAATGCTGAACTGCGGTGGATCCTCTACACCATATCTAATAGACAGTATTACATATACATTACATTCATTAATAGTACATACAACTATTTGCTCTGATCTGATAACTTAGTTGGTCAAAGCAGCCACCTGGATAGAGAAAGATCCCGGGTTCGATTTCTGGTTCCGACAGAATTTTTTTGAGGTCCGTTTCTCCTTGGAATAATAGACAATATCTATGTATGAATTTATCTATCGATAAACTCTTCCGTCCTCTTATATTCTACACAACTTTGTGTGAAACTCATTATTTCTATTTATTTCTTCTATATATTTCTTCCTTGGTCTTCTTTTTCATTTCCTTTCTTGAATCTCTCTTTATAAAATTCTAGTCATAAATATATTTTGCCTTATTATATGACCAACAAATTTAAACGTCCTATTTTACATACCTTCTAATAATCTTTTCTTTTCATCGATTTCCTGTAATATACCATTCGTTTGCCTGTCTATCCTTCTCGTGTGTTTCATTCTTCTCCCTATTCCTATCTCTACTGCTTCTAGCTTTTTTTCACTGATGGTCCGACTCTCACTTCCATACAATAACGCCAGTAAGTAAGTGCTTCAGGCAAAGGTTTTGACAATCTTATCCTTACTTCTTTATCCAAATTTAATTTTAACTTCAACTCCTTCACACTCACCGTCTTAAACTGTGGTCTTAAATTTTCGTCAAATTTTATCATCCAAGTCCGACATTATTTGCTTACATAGAGTTATAATGCATGAGAAATTTCATGCGAGGTGTGGACCTTGAGGTAGGAGAATGTTACAAATAGGAAACGCTTGAGATATAGAGTTCTAAATAAACGGGCGAGGAAGCGCTGAAGATAGAAGATTTTGTAGAATTACTAATTTTAATACAGCTACAACAGCTGAGGTCATTTTACACGTTATCTCCCTTTCAGAATCGAACTCGGGACTGTTTTCACCGAAGTCGAATACGCTGCCCACTTGGCTATCCGGAAGGCCGATAAAAGATTTCTTGATATATTAAATCATCCGCATCTCTTATATAACGAAGTGGAAGATATAATAATAATGTGGTTTAAATACTGAAAGATGTTAGCTTACCTAAGAAGGTAATCACAAGCAGGATAACATGGAAAAGAGAGTGGGAAGAAAAATAGATAAATTGGTGACAGCAGAAAGCGGTGATTCTGTAACTTCGGCGAATGGAAGCTCTTAATCTCTCAGAGTCCGTTCTATTTCCAAAAGATTTCCCAATTGCATTCCTCAAGGAGAATGGGAATTGGGCTCTCTAACATAAACCCATTTCATTTAGATATGGTCATTGGTCGAGAAAAGCATTACGTAAGATAGGAAATTCTTGAGTGGATTTGCTTATGAAAGTTTTCGATCGCACATTTTTATGTGTCCTTCGCGCTCGTGCGCTTAAAATGTATTTTTGGATCGCATTGAATTATATTTATGTGGTTACGTAATTAAATACGTGCCTGCTACAAATCTTAATACAGATGCAATCCTTTTTATTTCATAAAGGACAGAGGGAAAACACAATTTACTTTGGTCTCATTCATAGAATGAAAGTTAGAAACATATGAATGCTGCTGAATGATGACATTCATTCTCATCGCTATCGATTATTATGAAAATTATTATTTACAGAATAATTGCGCGCATATTGACTTTTTCGTCATACAGGCTAAGTGAGGAAAACGTGGGCTACCTCATTTCCTATCTTGCCGAATGAGGTTCATTTAAAAGCCTTAAATTGGTATTGGCGGATTGTTTTAGGATATAATAGGACTTAAGGGTCAAAAAAGTATTTCATTCATCAAGGAACTCCTCGCTACAAACATATCGGATAGATATAAAAAGTCCATCTTCGAATGCCTTCATAATTTTCGTAAATAGGTGAGAATATTTTTTCTCGCACTGCGATCGGCAAAAAATTAAGCGTCTTCTCACGTGATTATTACAATTCGACCAAGAATAGGCGATAAATAAAATAAGAAGTTCACCGAAAGCCTTTTTCCCTTTCCTCCAGTTGATAATGGACTGCTAATCATAATAATGATTATAAAAACTTCTCTGAGGGCACTCCAGGCAACTCTGAGGCATTTAAGTGGACTTGTTCGGGATTTTTGCGATAATCGGAAAGAGTAAATTTTAATACGAAGAAAACTGTCGAATCAGTAATTATCTCTTTGACTAAATCTCCTAATTTAACAAAATGAACAGTTTTCGAGAGCAAAAACTTTTTGTACCTCACCTACAAAAATACATTAGTAAACGAAAAATAAAAAGGATTTTAGAAATAGATTTGGGAGTTTGTTGTAAAATAGTGGAGCTAATGAGTGAGGTGTCGTAATTATTTGTACATTTGTAAACGTGATCATTTAGGTATAGACTGGTGTAGTGATTTGTGACCTGGTAAAGGAACTATTTGAACTGTGTCGTAAACGCAATTTGGGGATACGTGTGGTGTAAATATGTTAGAAGGGATCCCATGAGGATGTTCTATAAGTATATTCTAGTTGTTGTTTTTGTGTGTGTTCTAATACTGTTTGTAAATTGAGTGACTTCATAACGGAATGTTAATTTATATGAGACTTCTGGAGTAAGGGATTTTGCAGTGTGATTGCGTTTTAAATGTTACTAGACATGTCTAGAACTGCCACCTGACGACATTCAAATTTCAGCAAATAATAAATAAATATATTCATTCTCCATATGACAAAAACTCGAAAGAAAGTTTCTTCGCTTCAATAGAATTAAACCCTCTCCATCCTGTATTATATCGCAATCAGTCAGAACGATGCTTATAATTATCAAAGGAATCGAAAAGGAATTTCTCCCTCGGGATAGGAGATGCAACAGCAGAGAGTCATTGGATGAATAGAGGAATATAATTTACTTTCCGTGACTTCCCTTAACGGCTTCGAACCACATCTGGAAAGCAGTTATATTTTCGCGTGCAGCACATGCATCTGACTGTGTATAATTCTATACGTGTTTGTACATATAGTTGTGGTTGCGTCAGCGCATGATGTGTGTTCAATGCAAAAGTGCTTTGTGGAAGCTATTGCGCCGAAAGTAAATTATTTGCTAGGTTTTATAACAAATGAAAACAACAGCCGTCGAAGTGGTTAGAGCAGTGAATCCCAAAATGTCTATTCTACCTCGGGATATAGTGTGCCGCGGAAAATTTGATGGACTCGGAATTAGCCAAATCTTTGTTGACGATTGGACCTATCCTATCTCAGCAAATTGGATTTTTAGTATTCGTGGAATGAAGTTAAAATTAGGAAACGATTACAAGAAGTAGATTCAGAGGTCACCTAATTTAGAACCATTTTTGGACAAAATGATATCTTAGAACAGCATTTTTATTCCTTTAGTTTCTTCCGATTGCGTATTATATTTTTAATGTTTATTTTTCTGCAGTATTGTTTACCTAGTTTTTTAAAAATTTTATGGCAATCCTTTTGTATATTTTTCATTTTTTATTACCTAGCAATTGCATATCACAAAGCACATTTCTTTGATTGACGAATTCTTTTCAGTTAATTTTGTCACTTTAATTATGGATATAATGATGATAAATGTTACTTTTATATTCTGAACTGCAAACTCTGATGGAAATTCCTGACAAGGATAATAATACGGTAGTGTCAAATACTAATTTACGTAAGTTCAAAATTAACTACAATTTAAAATACAATACGCATTCTCCCCCTCAACCGGACTCAACCGAACGCAGCCAATATTCTTCCAATAAGTAAATATCCATAAATAAAAAATCCATTCCGCGGAATAGGAATTTGGACCTAATTGAATATGTCATTCACAATAGTCCGAATTCGGGAAATATTTCGAAAATGGAAATAGCCTCTGCGCGGGGTGAATACTTTACTAGAAAAAAATTCAAAATGTTATGCGCAAATTTATATTTATTTTATTTTATGTATTTCATTATTACAAGTAAAAATAAATAAAAACTTTAACACTTCCGCAACTGTAAAATTGAACAATCTTAAATTTGAAGAAGCGTGGAAGTTTTTATTTATTTTTACATGTAAACAATTAAAATAATCTCCATTTTGAAAAAAGGAGATTCCATGTAGTAAAGACTGAACTTATTGAATAGGTTTATTAATCAAAAATCTCCAATTCGGGCGATTGCGATTGGCATATTCAAAAAGGCCTATAAGTATCTTTCCGGCATGTGGGAGGAGGTGTTGAATCGCAGTCAATCTCTCCATTATGTCACAGTAGCGTGTCATCCAAAGCGTGCACAGTACTCTTTAACCCCTCCTCACCTTATGTTGCAATACCGTGTGCTTCTTTCGAAGAGAACCTTTTCGCAGCGGCGGATTTAATCTAAAGAAGTGGAACGCGTGAATAAGAGAGACCAGAAGTCGGTCTGCGAACAAGTTCACGCTCTGTTGAGTTTGTCAGTCCGAATTCAATGTAAGAATCTGGAAAAGGAGGATTACTCGTTAGCCTATTTCATTTCAGATAATTGGGGGCCAAAATGAAGGGACTTTAACGACCGAAGCGACTCAGATGTGGGCGAAAATGGGAGATTTTCCCATATCAGCATGTACCTCCATTAATGTTTACATTAATTACCTCGTTTGTTTTCGTAATGTTTTCATTTCATTTCGGAGACTTCGCAAGTTTTTTTGTGTTTTGCATTTTATCTCTACAACGTACATACGTTTTCCATCTCATGCTTGGGAGTTTCCATTCAGCAACTCAGTCTTCTAATAT
The DNA here is from genome assembly GCA_036926295.1 of Pachydiplax longipennis. Classification (NCBI taxonomy): domain Eukaryota; kingdom Metazoa; phylum Arthropoda; class Insecta; order Odonata; family Libellulidae; genus Pachydiplax; species Pachydiplax longipennis. Next base: position 34,963,987 of record JAVFKF010000012.1, read on the forward strand.
CTTAACCTTCTTTATCTTACCTGAGGTTTGCCACAGATAGTGGGCGTGATACTTATGATGTATATTCTATTCTCTGAAATCAGGATATTACCCTCAAACTCCTAACATTTTCTCGCTTGATCTTTGATTACGTAAATTTCTTTTTAACATTAATTATTGATAGTGGATAATGTAATGGAAAAGACAACCACTACCACATCCAAGATTCTTAAGAACTGGATGCTTGAAATTTCGTTGATAACAAAACTTAAATAAATGATAAAAACAAAAGAGTACGACATTTAATAAAAAATTGGGTCGCAACAGAATAATCCGATCTTTTGCACATTTCCGAAATACTTGAGATTCTCTTTAAAAGTCGCTCCCTGTGTATTTACCTATGATAATATTGTCGATTTCCTTTAAATTGATGTGATATTCATATCTTTTATCTTAGAGTTTGAATTCCTGGTTTGGGTATGTATTAATCTGTTATATATATATATAATGTATTTGTTGGCGAATCTTGCCGTCTTTGCAGTTTCAGCCATCAAACGATTTCATCAAAAGCATTGTTAAGATACTTCGATAGGAGAGGTCAATTTGCACATACAGGCTTCCATCGGGAATCGAACCCGAGACAGTTGTTACTATAGGGGAACGCGCTACCTACTTGGTTAGCCTGACAAACAATTTTCTTCACTTGATATAAGACTTGGCGAGGTTTGATGACGAAGGTAAACCATTGAATCCTTAAGAAAACGAAACGATATGTTCTTCCGATGGAGTGAAATACTCTGTTGAGAGGAATCACGGTTGAGGGATCGCGACTTCTTTACTCGATAGCCGAGGGGAGCGAGTTGTAACAGGCACAAACTTTCAACAGGTTCTTCGATGGTGAAATATCCCCTCCTTTGCCATATCGCGTAAGCTATTTCATCATGCATGTAATATTCATTATGACAAAGGATTGTCAATCGTAAATATCAATGGAATCTTATTTGGGGTGGGTGAATTATTTCTGAAGATTAACAACCTTCAAGAAGGCTAGACGTACTGGAGAAGGAAATTAGAAAGGCAAAAGAAATTTAGACTGGTAATTCTCTTTAAAAATTTATTTAGTAAAGAAATGTTACTGGTATCGAAAAACGTCATCACCTGATGATAAATGGATTTTGTGGAAAAAGTAAAATTCTAAGTTTCGTTTCCTAAAATTGTCCAATGAGAATGGCAGAAGATACTTCACACAGAATATAGGCTACACTTTTAGATAACACAATAGTCTACATGTTTAGACAGGCACTAAATTGATTATATTTCCAAATTATTTAATATTTGGAAAGAATAGAAAGAAAGAGAAAGACGAAAAAGAATGATAGAATTACGAAAATTTGCATCTTTCTTCGAGAGTGTGACGTCTTGAACTCGATGATTGAATTGAACATTTCGTTCCCGCAAAGCAAACATTTCCCTCATTTATTTGAACTAGCAACCTCAGCTTTGGAAAAACCTACGAAATCACACACGTACTCTCTATTCAAACGGATGACTAATATTAATTTTTGACGGTCACTTTTTAGGATTCATCTGAACTGCTTCGTAAATCATGTTATCATTTTCTACTAGGCTCCCACAGCTTCCGTAAGTTCTTTCCACCATCATCAACACCAACTACACTCCTTGCGCTAATTTCTTCCTTAAATTATTTTCGGGAGACAGTCATCCCTCAGGATGTGTCCCATTTGTTAAACTTACCTCTAAAGTAAAAATAGTAAGTAATTAAATTTAAAAGAAAATTATACATTACGAGGGTGGTCTGAAAAGTTTCCGACCCCAGATTGTTCAGAAATCTCCAGAAAATTTTCAGAAAACATGTCGAGGAATAGCGAAATGTCGGAAAATTTTCAGACCACCCATGTATATTCGTATGACTTAAGGTATTTTTACCTTAAGGTGTGTGTAGCGTGAAAGGGACCGGGAACGATGGTAAACCGCGTATTAAGCGGGATAGCGTCTGAAGCGGGTTGTACTGTAGTTAAGTCTCCGGAAACTACAAGTGCACCTACGAAAATATTACTCTTATAAATTTTACCCTATCTCCCTAAGCCTCTCCCGTCATAACATAGGAAGAGACACAGAACGACTGCTTGTAAGTGTCCTTCCGATCATAAATATTCAACAAAGCAAATATTTGAGTTGGTCCCAAGAGCGGCTTGCTCGTAGACAGGTGGCCTTGCTCTCGTTTTGGACCTTTAATCTTGCGAGAGAACGGGACTGGTGAAGAGGCGCCAAAGAGTATGAGGAGCACCCTCCGGTCCCAGGGAATTGAGGATGAGCAGTGGATAACTGTACCGCAGCGCCGTGAGGTTCCACGGGAAAACTCAAACCGGGTTACGTTGGCTTCCACCCAAAAGGAGAGGGCTAATGAGGAAGTGGGATTGAGGATGGTCTCCTTTTGTTCATCTTTAGCGAACAAATTATAAGTTGCGCTCTCATCGATGGAAGGAAGTAAGAAAGCTTCTGTAAGACTATTCTCCGAGTAATTGTACACAACGGAAGACGAGCTATATTATACATACAAGCTATATACAATGAATAATCAAAAAGAATGAATAAGCTCAACGAAAAGTAGCTAGGTATATGTAAGGGAGATATGAGAAAGAAGATAGCATTACAGAAATGCTGGGGATTCTCAGGGAAATTTTAGGAAAAAAGGCGGAGAGTAAATCAGCAAGTAATCATACAAGTAAGAAACGGAGGAGAGGCATGGATGGAGTAAAAAAGCGAAATAGAGGAACGGCATTATATTGCAGAAAGGAATCACGATCAGGAGTTAAAAATGGGTAAACAATGGGGACCGATATCGCCAAGTATATGTTTACAAATAGAGGAATTAGGAAATGGAATATGTTGCCTGAAGAAGTCTTCAAACCCTTTCCGAACAATTTACAATGTTTTGAAGGTTATATATATATATATATATATATATATATATATATATATATATATATATCACATATGCTTTAAGATGCATAAAGTGTACTTTAATAATAATCCCGAAGAAATTTTTCCCTAAAAGTTGACGATTAAATTAGACGATTAAGAATATGATCCGAACATTTTGCAGCTTTCCTGAAAAATATTTGCTTTATTTTTATATATTTGCTGGACACATTTTTCGTGTGCTTGAATATAGTTTTAAACCATAACCCCAACCTATACTTTTCCGTAGAAACCAGGGTTTGCCAACTGTGGCACTTTTTCTACCAACTGCGGCACTTCTCAGGAACGTTACTTCTGTTGGTGAGGGATTACTCTATTTCTATGGGGCAAAATTTTGAACGAATCATTCATTTAGATTATACCAGCTGCATACGACTCTCATCAATGCTCTGCGGACCTCGCTGAAATCAAATCAATCCTAGGCCATTTGCAACAGGTTATTTATATTCTGATAAAGCACTTATAAACCGGATGTGATGTGCTGCATTTATTATAAAGATGTCCCGTTCTCTACAATAGCACTTCTTCCGGCCGTTCGATTAATCGATATAATTAGCATGCATCCAATTGATCCGCGTGCCCTTTAAAATAAAAACTTTGGTGCTTCACCGATAGGCAGGTGACCCACAACACTTCATCTTCACTTCCTGAGTTATAACTTAAATAACTAGATGCCCTAGTAGAATATTCAAGCTATGATGAACAAAGTAAAATCATCGTTAAAATAAGGAGACATCAAACGTTAGAAATGGACGGGATTGAACACGACGTTTTCCGATTTAAAATCGAGGGAAATATTCAGACATAATCAATAAAAGGATTAAAACAGACTTTTTCTGGTTATAAATACGAAATATTTTAAAATCTAAGGCCAAAACGAGCTTGAAATCCTCATTTTTGTGTTAAAATCAGAAAAATCTAGTAAAGAGCAACGAATGTTTGATGGACAAATAAATATCAAGACTCCCAGAGAAAATAATAAGGGAATGAAGAGAATAGAAAAAGTGCAATCCGAGAAAGACGTCTTCATTCATTCGTGATGGCATGAGCACTTGTTCAAAGATTCGGATAACAACATAAATAGGATGTTTCAGAAGAGGCACAGGTTAAACGATAACCTCGAAATGGAACTACACTACAACTGTCAGAAAATATCAGTGACAAAAGAGAGGGCAAAACTTTTTAAAATGACAAATTCAAGATAAAAGAGAAAACGAAAAATTCGGCTCTCTTCAAGCATATATTACGATTTACTTCGATCGCAGTCACTCCATGACAGATTTTATCAATTCAAATTTATTCGGAAGAGAACTCTAACGCGCTTAGTAAGATAAAGTTAAAACCAAAACTGTTCGGGAACGAATAGCTCTGGAATCCACTTCTTCGTATTGCGATAAGAGTTGACAACTTCATTGATTTCCTTTCACTAGTCTGTCATTTGGTGATACCTTCCAACTTAATTTTCAAAAGAAACAAACTCTGTTAGTGTTAAATTGGAATTTTCTTGTATTTAATAAGTCTACCGATTCGTCTGAGAGGTGGGGCCAAGATACTATTAGGTAAATAAAAAGCAAACTGTTATCAGGTAATGCATTTAATGAGGTGCGAAGCTTGTATCTTGAGCAACCATTGGATCTTGAGCCTTAGGGTTCTTACATATAAAATCCATACTTTAAAAACGTTGATTATTTTCCTAATACCAAAAATGAACTGTCGGAAAGAGAGTGAAAAATATAATTTTTATCGTGAAATACAGTTTCTGGCTCAAAATCGCGAAAATTTAGTAAAAGAAGCGAATTTTAGTAATATTTTGAAAATGTTACTTTGTCACCTTGGCGATTACAGTCATTCACGTTTTGCGTCCTTGTCTTCTAAAACGCCACAGCACAATTTTAACGCTTTTACGTTACTCTGAGTAAAATTTGCGGTCTTATTACTTTTTCTCGGTGTTTATTTTGATCGGTATTTTCCCCTTTCTTTCAATAAGTATCTACAGCATTATTAATTTTGTGACATTATTCCTCTGAGAAATTTAAAGAAATTTGGCGTATGTTTTAGCTACCGAGGTAGTAAATAGGAGACTCAATAAAGGAAGGAACCCGATTGCTATGATCTTAAAAGTGAATTGTGAAAGTAAATCCTTTCTACAAAAAAATTGTAACATGACTACTAATGAATTAGAATTTGAAAACACTATTTTAATGCCTGGGCCAGCATCATCCTGGTAGCAAGGTACCCGGAAACGCCTGTATCCAACATCTGTTCTAATCCTTATCTAATATGAGCGACATTGATAGAGATCATCACGGAAGAAAATCGCGAAGCAAAAGAATCATTTACGGTGAAACATTCTCTTATCTTCGGTGTCGGTGAGTTTAAACGTCATCAATTCATTCCTCATTGAACCTCGTTCACTTATAATCGTCAATGCTTCTTACATAGTGCTTTTTCTCGCATACCTGTTGATGACTGGAAGATAATCACAGATAACGGAATATAGAAGAACAGGTAGTAAATTCCTGAATTTATCGGCTCTATACTTTTCTCGGTTTGGGTCATTTTAGGGTCCATTAGATCATTAAAATTCTCTGAATGGAATGAAAATTAGAATCGGGTCTTTGGTGTGTCAACACACGTGCTTTCGTCATCGATAGCAAGCAGAGCAGCAAGTGACGTAAGTGTTCCATAACAGAGACCAGAAAATGGGAAACATCTATATCTTTAATTTGCGATGCTTCGATAAAAATTTTAATAAGAATTAGTGGAACGGAATGAAGAACTGCCATCGAAGAGATGGATGGATGGATGAGAATGGTCTTGTTCTATGAGATATCTGTGTTCTATCGATTGATTCGGGAATTCATTTATGTCATCCTTCACTCTTATTGTGTTCGGCCCTCAATTGGGTCTGATTGTGAGAGGACATTTACTGACATCTGAAAGACTGCATTTACGTCTATTACTCTTGTTTTATCTACCCTCATCGGCCTTATATCAAGTTCATATTTGCCCTCTATACTTATCTTAAATGCGTAATCTTTGTGTTTCTAAGTCCGTTAGTTCTACTTTGTTTCTGTCTGATGCGTATTAAGCCGTAAGGCAGGTTGGAGACTCATCCCCTCTACCACTGTTTATTATAGTGATATTCTGCTGTACTTTATGAGCTTCCTAATCAATTACTCAAAGTTTCATCATAAATATACACTGTTCACATTACAAATATACACATTTTAAGTATTTGTATTCCAAAACAACATGAACTAAGAACAAAATTCACTTACTGCAGGAGTCTGAATCAGAAATCATATCGGAATCGGAAAAAAGATTGGTGTCGACCCCAATCTAATGATAAACTTCGATTTTATTATTTTGAATTTTAAACGTTTGGGATTTGATATCCAAATTGTGTGTCTTACATTTCCGGAAAATCAATTGTAGATACTTCAAGCCTTCATAATTGTAGAAGCTTCCTCATCTCTGGATTAAGTATATTTATAATTTATTATTATTAATGTTATTATTGTTAATTTTTTTCCCATTCAATCAGGAGTAATTTACGAACTGAGATAATGTGATGTTGTATTATGTAGAATGGATATATTAATAATGATATAGTTGGGTTTTTTTCTTGTTATGTAAAGTTTTTTATGCTAGTCATAACGTAGAATTGTTGATATTGTTGCAATAGCATAGTATCGTTCGTAAAAGAACTTGTTATACTGTCTTCGGGAGGTATTTGACGGGTTTTCCTTCCGACTGGGGTGAATGCCTGGCAGAGATTTTGTTTATCAATTTACCCCTTAAATGACTGCTACCGGACTATTTGTAGTCATAAAATTGTAAATTAAGTAAATAAGGTCGAGCAGAAAGCGATTTTAAACTGTCATAAAGAGATCTTCAACATTTATTTAGGTGAGAAGTCCATTAGTGGTGTTGTTTTACCGAACCAAAATCCCTCTGGCCCGAGGAACTGGTATTTGGGCGCCCAACGGTTTATTAACAGCACACTTTCCATATATTTCTGTAATCGGCGCACTTTGGCCGACCAACGGAGGGCGGTGCGTTCTTACTTCGGTGACGTCCGCTCCGAAACAGTTATTCAAATAAATAAAAAATATCTTTCAGTGACACCGCAAACTTCGACAGCGAACGTCTTTGATACGTCCGTTACTTTTTACTCCGCTAACCGATTTATTCTGCACTCATTTCTTCACCTTCACCTTGGATTATCTTATCTTTCTGTTATGTTGAGATAAATCTCTCATATCTCCAATGATCTGGATGTCCTTGATTTGTAAAGGATTTTCAAAATTATCTTGTGATGACAACAGATCATAACGAAAAAAACATATGCAAGAATGTGTGGAATTCGTCACTTTAAAATCGCGAAAACATTGCTCCTGCAGTCTTAAATTTGCTTTTAGCCTGTTTTTGATGTAACTAAACCTGTCCTTCTACGCTTCTTTATACAATAAAACATTTACGACTGTTATTATATATAATAATTTTTCCTTCATAATACCAGCTTTCGCGATATTTACCTCCAAAATAAATTTGGTAACAAGAAAAATTTGAAAAAGAAGAGATTCGTAAAAATAAATAAATTGGAGAGAGAGGAAACTGATCACCTTAATATTTCTCTCTAATTATTGTATAATAAGTTATGGAGAATTTTCTTCCAACATTTCAAATTTAAATCATTTTATTAACTTATGTTGTTTTCCTTAATTTAACTTTGACGTTCTCATTTCAGTCGTAACTTTGCAATAATTTCCTCTGGTCATATGGTTAACATTGAATAGATTAAATCTAGGTGCATCCTCACATGAAACTGTGTCATATATCTACACTCTGTCTACTTTTTTATTAAACATTTACTACAAAAAATAAATTAGGATAAGAATTTATTTTTAATAGAAGTATAAATAGGGGTTTTGAGGCTTTTCCTTCATCAGCCACTGCAGTTTAAGGGAAGGTTCACTATAGTTGAAAGCATAGCTTTCAAGATTCTTCGCGAATTCTCACTTCTCCCAATATTATGCTGCAGGTTTTCCTCGGATGGAAGAGAGCCAACGGTGTTTGCCCTTCACTCACGCCTTCCATATTACAGATGTTTATACTATTTGCACTCCCTGAAGAAACGGTTCTGCGTTCGAAACACGTCTTGGGAGAATCTTGGAAATGTTTGGGGTGATCGAAGTGGGCAACAGACGAGTATATATTGCAATATAGAAGGGAAAATATTTAGTCCTGAATAATCCCTGAAAAAACGTTTAAAATATGAAACTGAAGGGTTTGTAAACATAACTTTTTAAGGATTGTCACGAAAAGTGATATGAAGTTTTCGAAATCTTCTACTTAATGTAATGTATTTTCGAAACATTCAGTAAAAATAAGTAACTAAAGAGAAGCCGTAAATATTTTCTATGAACCGATTTTTCACCCCATGAGTGGATTTTGTAGTCCCTTCCTAAAAGACTCAGCGCTTACCACCTATAGTAGGGTTCAAGAGTGGTAAATCCCGGTAACTCCCTGGGATCCCGGAGACTAACCTCAACTACAGAAAAGTATGTTTTATTTGTAAATGAATGATGTAAATGTAAAATTTGATCGCAATTAGGTTACTCCACTCAAAGATGCAATTTTGGCTTAGCTAACGCGATTTTCGCTACAGAATCATGGAAATAAGCTATAGTCTCATTATTCTAAGCATTATTTCAATTTCCGAAATATTTTCGAATATCTCGAGAGGAAGATGGAACACAACTTAGAGTGAACCTCAAGGTAGAGTCATCGTCCGATTTGCTGTTACTCATACACCATTCTGTTTATCGGAATTCTAAAAATAAGAGATGCTAGAAAAACTAGTCGCTGAAAATAAATTCATGGGAAATACAAAGGTACTCCAAAGTCTGCTATTACAAGAAGAACTACGCGTGAGATGTCCGTAATGATTGCATCTGATAATTGACATTTAAACTTTAAAGGGGCGCTTATCCCGTCGAGGCCTTTATGGAGGCACGGGAATCACCGGCAGCTATAGACGTGTGCCAGTTCAGAGACTTTAACGCGTGTTTTCAATTATGTAATCAGCAATATTCGTTAGCTGAGAATTGATCATTCCCTAAACTTCAGCAACTCCTATTTACTTTGGTTGTATGGATTTATAAGTTGGTTTCATGCCACGATCTGTATCCTGATTTCATACATCTTTTCTCCAGGTCCCTGATATTTAATTTTTCATACAGTTTCTTCTAGATGATGATACGTTTCTTCATTCGGTGTTTGAAATTCGACATTTAACACGTCGAATATTTTGTCATTATTCATCGATCATTCATTCATTAAGTATACGATAATTAATTCCGAACACGGAATTGTGGTAAAATGCATCAATTCTAACATTTCACTTGTTCAGAGAAAGCTGGAATTATTCCTAAGTTTTTCCACAGCTTATTTATTAATAGCACCATTTTATGAATAAATTTAATCGTTTTGCATCTCATATTAATTTTATCGTTCGTTATGTGCGTCATTACATTTATGCTCCTATTACGAAAATAATTTAAGTAGGCACCAACAAATGTATGTATACATTTCTAAAACAATTCATGAGCATATACGCATATATATTCTTTGAATGAAAGTTACTATCATGCAAGGAATATTTACCAAGTATCGGCCACTTCCACCAATTTCCAGCGAAAATATGTTGGTATCTAAGGAAAACATTATGAGATGAAAATAATAAATTCCAATGAGCGACTAAAAATGATTAAAATCCCCCTTTTCGTGACGTAATTACTTCCATGTAATTTCGATGCAGTTTTTTAGAAAATTCAGCAGTTGCAATTTAGCGATTACGAAGAAAAGCTAAAGATAAGCCTACGTAGACCAAACTATGGAAAAGAGGCATAGCGATTACTTGAAGAAAGAAAGACAGTGTGATAGATAATCGATGTGCTCGTTAAAATTTATGGCTATTAATCGCATTTCCTGTTCGTAATTTCCATTCTGCTCGACACGAAAATTCGTGATGCATCTTGCAGGTTCATCTCAGCCGTAGAAAAAGGCCAATCTGAGTATACGATGCAGCGGCAAACCCATATTGCTTGAGAATCTCGTCTCCTGCGTAATTTTCTTCTTCCTGGAGTCGGTTTCGCAATGCACGAGTCACGACGACGGATTCGTGACCTTTTGGCACGAGGTCCTCGAAAATCATTCTCTCTCCATCGGATTCGAATCCAAACTGGCAGAGGGACTCTTAAGATCCAAACACACTGACCTTGGACGACATCCATCGAATGCTCTTGGAAAGAAGATGGACGCGGATGTACGTGCCTTTGCTCAATCGACCCTTGATACAGAAAAATACAACTGAGAAAAATCTCGCATTCTGTTGGAATCGAAATCTTCCAACCCACACGCACATACGCCCAAGATATCCCAGCGAACTATAACGGGTGTTTGGAATTTTACGGATCTTGGATTATAATATTCGTTGGAGAAAATTGATAACACTGGGGATGGACCTCGGAAATATAACCTTCTCATGTCATTTTTCCATGTTTCATTCTCATAACAATTTTTATTTTTTTTTCAATGTTTTATTCTATTATTTTTGTGATATTTATTATTTTCTCATGATGTATTCCTGCAACTGCCTCTTTTTTGATTTTATTTTATTACCATTTTTGTGTTTTAGCTTGAATTTTTTTATCATATTTTTTATTTACTTTGTTTACTATTGCATTTTTTTCTTTTTCTGATTTTATTTTATTATTGTTTTTGTAATTTCTTTATAGTGCTTTCTTTTACTCCTTTTGTAATTCTCTATTCATACAAAGTTTTCTATTATATCTTTTAGCATGTACTATCAGTAGGTTTGCGCAGGTTTTTCACACCCCCTTCTTTGCGGGTGTTTTCCTGCAGTGGATCTTTTTTCCTAAGATATCACCTTTGGTTGTTTTTAAATCCACTCCTTCTTAATTTTTCTTCTCTATTTCTCTATTCACCTACACAGAACTTTTTATGAATGTATTACTTTTGACGAAAGGTTAGATGGAAGAAGAGACTATTCAGTCTCAATCTCGCCTAAAATAAAGACCTTAAAAAAATAGGATTTTCCAAGTGAAACCAGAGAAACGGAAACTGTTTTTACATCCTTTCTTTAATGCTTGAAAAAGATATCCGCACTTTTATTATGATTTCTTTAAAACCCATCACAGGACAAAATGAAGAATAATAACACCAAAAATCCGTAAATTACTCATAGAGGCCGATTGGGGGTGAACTTTTCATGTTGCTGGTTGAGAGACAATTCCCCCAATGAACTCTTCTCCAATAGCTTTAAAATCCAATCTTGTCGTGATAAATGTAATAAATGCATGGCGATCGTAGGAACTTAATATTATCACATAATATTATACGATCAGATATTAATTCAAGCTCATCGTCTAATCTAGGAAAAAATGCTATTTCAGGTTAAGTATTTATTATTCGAAATGTGTTGGGATCAAGGGCGTTTCATAGTTTAGTATTTCCAGGATCTTAAAATACGGTGGATTCTAAGAAAAACGAGACGAAGTTAGATATTCAGAAACATTATTTTTCATTAGACAGAAAAATTACAATTGAAAATTCAACTAGAAAAGAGTGCAATCGTATATTTATTTATCCAATGAGGTTGATGGACCATGAACTGAATCCTCTGAGGATAAATCCTTTGGGAATTGTTTCCCAAACATTTCTAGGTTACCACTCCTTTGGATCCATACAATGCATACAACCACCCCCGAACTGTCATACATGAGAATTATTAAACGATACCGATTCCGGGGTAACTTTGTGGTAATTCTTAATACAATTAAAAATCTCCATTAGAGTGAACTTTTGACTGCACCACACAAAAAACATTATACATCTGATCAAGGTTTCGTAGCGGAGCTATGTTATCAGGTCTGATGATGTACTAGTTCCATTGTTTTTGTGGTGCAGTAAAAAGTTCACTCTAATGGAGAGTTTTAATGAGAATTATTATCTGTACAACTAAATCCAATCCAGAATGATATGAAGCAAAATTACAACTTCAGTGATATAAACAGAATCACTAAATGGTAATTTTATTGCTGTCTATAACCCAGTTAATTTCAATTTAGAGAAAGATGATAATGGATATGAAATTCTTTTATGTCAAGGATTATCGCAAGGTTGCGATACTGCCCAATTTGGGAATCACTGTCCCACCGTGAACGACAAAATTAACCAGTTGTCCATTTCACTCGTTCATTTACCGTAAACACCCACGTATAAGACGCTCTTTTGATCAAGAATTTACGTTAAAAGCAAGGTGTATGACATAGGAGAGTATAGATTTTCAATTGTATTAATTATGACATATTAAGAACACAGTCCAAAATCCTTGCTACGTCTCATATGCCGGTATACATATACAGTAATGTTCACGCGTCTCACAAATTAACAGAAGAGGTAAAAGTCCGAATATTTTTCACCTTACAACATTTGTTGCTCCTCAGGACAATATTTAATCAAGTCGTAACTTTCCTTAAACCCGCTCGACCACGTCAGAAATAAAAATCAATCAATCCTCCATCCATAGTGTTCCTCGTATTCCTGTTATAACTGTACCTGCAATTAAAAGATTTCTTCTCTGCGTTGATTAGCTAATCATTTTGAGCATTTGTCCCTGAAGTCGACCGCATGAGCTTCCAATAAAAAGGCAAGCTGAGAAGGCAGACGGTGAAGGACGCCCACTGCATCGCATCTTAATATCGCTTCGCGGACAATTATTCGTTGTTTCCCCTTACATATGCGACAGCTGAAGATTAACTCGCTGAATGCCTATTGCGACACATTTTATCCTCGTTTAACTACTGCCTATATCAACAAACAATTAGATGCATCTCACAACACGGAAATTTACGGTAAATCATTCTGCGTTACTGGATGTAGGCTATAGAACGTGCTTACATAGGATATTCAGAATTCCTGCCAGTATTTAAGAAATGCTACTACGAGCATCTCTCTCAGAAACCATTCTTTATAGACAATGACAAAATCGAACTAAATCTTCCACAACGATGAACTTAATCCCCTGGAGGCTAAAATTGGAGGCCATTAAACTTAATTTCTGCTTTGGAAGAGTACGAGTTGTTTAGTTCCTTTATCGTGGAGCTAATTAGATCCAAGATATTTAACAGTGCGCCAAAATTCTGCTTGAGTAAACACGTTCGAATTCTATACTGAGATTGCCTAAAGCACTTATGAAAATTTCTCGAAGCTAATGACCACTAAATGAAGAACATATAACTCATATCTCAGAGGGAATCGTGCTATCGAATCTTTGAATGAGATCGTGACAAAATAAGCGAAAATTTCCGCTATTCAGTAGAAAAAGACAAATGATGCGTATACCTCGGCATATTTCTTGTAAACGCCGTTTGATAGCCGAAATGCACATCCGAAACGTGATCACAATAAACGGCCTCCAACTGTACTTTCCCCTTTTGCACCCACCGACACTTTCCAAATGGACAATTTCCGCATTTTCTTGCCAATGGAAGGCATGCATAAGTAGGCTCCATAACGTTGAGGGAGAGAGGACATCAGGTGCTTCCTCCTCCACTATCAATAGAAAACCCTCATTTCACGACAATATTTCCACTCTCTAACACTGAAGACATTTTCCTACTTTCTAATCTGATGAATAGTGCACCTGTGCAACAAGATTAGATAAAAATTTGCTTTCATCGATACTAAAGCATACGGAGATATATCACAGAAAAAACAATGAAAGCTTTTCATTGCCTCTTAGATTAACCAGTGTTGAGGCAACCTTCGCACAAAAATATATGAATATCAAAATATAGTTATAAAATTAACAAATTAAAGAATTTAAAAACAAAAAATATAAAACTAAATGAAAATTTAAAATGAACAAAACTTTTATTAAAAGGATATTAAACAAGGAATAGGATTTTTATAAGGATATTATTTTTAACCACATAAAAGCAAATAAGCTTAAAGTATTCCCATTAGTCAGTATCCAAGACTTTGTAAGCTGAAAAAATGTTTTAAAAAATTTCACACCTTTTAAATGATTTCCAACAAGTTATACGTATCTTAGAGCCCATACAAACCAGATATATCTTAAAAGATCGGTTGGAACCGGTGATCGTAAGTATACGATTGACTGTAAGTACAGTAAATTCAGAGGACCCAGTAAAACCGCCTTATAACCGGAATAACGTCCTGTATATCATCTTTTTTAATTCTTGGACGTTGGAAAAAAATTTTATAGTAGTTAAAAGATATCTCCTTACAAACAAGGCGAGGCAGAATAGCGGTGGATAGGTGCTGCAGAGAATGTAAACAAATTTTGGTATCTCAAATGAGGCAGAGGATTGGATATAGCAGGTTACGGCACAGTTTAGGCGGTATTCTACTGTGTTCGAATGTCTTGAGGCATGACAAAGAGTTTAATTCCATAATAATATTTGTCCTTCAGCAATTGTAAACGCATTCTGGACCAAAACGTTTTCCTCTATCTTGATCGCGAACCAGAAAAGGTAGACCACGCTTACCCTAAACGGTGGATTTAGCAAAGAAAATTTACAATTGTAATATTCAATGTAATACATTTAAAATAGCATTGCATAGTATTGTTCGGTTTCTCATTATGTTGTTACTTAAAATGCCTTCATCCTTGCTTTGCTAAAATGATATCCTGAAACTCACTCACTATTAGTGTATGGCAGGGGGTGTATATGACCTATTTTTTGTGCAGTTCTTTCGTGGGAAGGATGAGTGTGGGAACAGTACATCTTATTTAATGTCGGATCAACCAAAGCAGGTCGTTCAGAAGTGAATGTTATTTCTTGGACTTTCTCAAGCGTTACAGATGTAAAGTGAAACACGCAAATATAGTATGAAAATGACGCGTATCTAGCGCAATGGCATACGGTAGAAAAAAGAAGAGCACTGTTTTGAACCACCCAGTTTCAATTAACTTTTACGATGTTCTGAAACATTTATGACCAAATGTCTACAGTGGTGACAGTTAATGACTAAGCAGTTAACTGGAATTGAAACTAAAGTGACTGAGAGTAAAGAACATAAAAACTAGTTAAGTAATTACGGCAATGAAATTTTTCAGAGAAGATCAATTAAGATCAATCACTGTAGTAATATTTCTAGTTTTCATTGCATGATCACGGTATAGGTACCTTTAAGTATGCATTTTTTTGCCTGAATTCGTCAAGACTTCAACATCCAGTATTATCAATATTAGGGAGTCAGTATTACTAGAATTAAATTTTATGATTTTCTTCAAGATTTATGACCAAATGTCTACAGTGGTGACAGTAATGCTTAACATTTAACTGGTATTACAACTAAAGTGACTGAGAGTAAAGAAGTAAGATAACAACTAGTTAAAAAATTACGGCATTGAAATGTTTCCGGGAGAATCAATTAAGATCAATCACTGTAGAAATATTTCTAGTTTACATTGCATGATCACGATATAAGTCGCTTTGTTTTGCCAAGATTTTGCCGAATTCGTCAATATTTTTCAACATTCAGTATTACATTGCATGCACTAGTTTACATTGCATGATCACGATATAAGTCGCTTTGTTTTGCCAAGATTTTGCCGAATTCGTCAATATTTTTCAACATTCAGTATTTCCAATATCAGGGAGTCAACAGTATTAGAATTAAATTTTATGATGTTCTTAAATTTTTCTGACAAAATGTCGACCGTGGTGACAGTAATACTTAACATTTAACTGGAACTAAAACTAAAGTGACAGAGAGTAAAGAAGTAAGATAAAAAGTAGTTAAGAAATGCTTCCGGGAGAATCAATTAAGATAAACCACTATAGAAATATATTTTGTTTTCTTTGCATGATCACGATGTAGATTGCTTTCGAGCGTACATTATTTTCGGATGAATTCTTCAAGACTTTTCAATATTAGATCCCACCCGGAAAGTCAACATTACTAGGGTCGGCCGCGGAGAAAGAATAATACCTTAACACGGATAACCTTTGATAAAACAAACATGAATTCCCGTTCGCGGATATGTTTAATGGAACATCAATACATCCGTCAAAGGCCTTTTATGCAACCGAATCATCTGACGGAGAAAATCGGAACGAGGCCATTTGAAACATAATCGTCGATATCCGCCGATCTGCGGTCGAAACAATGGAAAAGGAAAACTGAATTTCCTCCTTCAAACGCTTCATCGGTGTGAGATGCGCTAATAAAATTCCGCCCTTGGGGAAAAAAGAGGCCGAAATTAGAGACCGGAAGCGAAAAGGGAATTGAACGCGATGTTTTAATTTCGAGAACAGAGATGGAGGTCAAAAAGGCAATAAAGGGCCAAACAATCTAAAACGCCTTTCCCCTCCACTCTTTCTTTTTTTACGTCGGAGTACCATAATACCCCAATTTCCGTGTTTCAGTTCACACATATGCGAAGGCAATTTGAAAGTCAAAACGTTTTAAAGAGGGAATCAAATGTATTACGAGATATACTCAACTAAGCGGAACCGCTAAAGGAGAACTTCGAATGGAAATCATTACGAATCAATGAACTTTTGCTATTGACATTGTTGTACATACACATGATAATATAGATATATAGGATACAGATTATATCGATAAAATAACAGAAAGTAAAAGGACAACGGCATACAAAATTGCCGTATTCTGTACTAGGAACCATCTTAAGCATATGACGACTGTATTTTCGACATTTTTCCAATTTTCATTTTTCTTTTGTTGTTTTTTCACAGATATCAAAATGCACAAGATCGATATCTGTTTCTCTCACTAAATCAGAATGCTATGAGTAATCTAAGTCAAAGGAGACTTAAGTTTACAAATTTCCACTTTATGGAAAAGGGGAACTTCGTAAAGTTATTTCTCTTTCAACCACAAGGATGGAGTTCCACACAGTAAAGGCTATATCAGTTAATTTTAATCTAAATTAATTGAAGTCGTGATTGGGAGACGAATTGGTAGGAAAAAGCTTTAAGAAAGAGTTGAGCCAAAGCAGAATAAAGAGAGATATCGGGAACTGAAGAGCGGGTATTAAAAATGGAAATGTAGGCAGAGCATGTCATCATGTAATCACGGCTACAGAATACCAATGAGCGATGATTCACAAACCAAAAGGACTTGAAAAGGGAGAAAGACCAACGACAGGAAGATGGTGGAGCATAAGAGATCCATGGGTCTTCACTTTTACGACTGCAGTCTCAAATTTCTTGGGACTCAATTCATCCTTCATCTTTAGGGCCTACGGCGCTGTATTAAAGACTTTCCAGACACCGCCTACACTTCCACCAGGGACTCTATTCATGTTCCTTTTGCGACGAATCTTCGGAAAAGTTTTGAGAATCCAATATTTGCCATTTCCGCTTCTTTTCTTAGAAGTTGTCGACGGGAATAGACTGAATTTACCTTCTCAGGATTCCCATTGACAGATAGAGGAAATTGGATAAGTAAGAGAGCAAGAGATAGATATAACAATAAGAAATAATATTGAATAGCAATAAACGATAAAATAATAATAAATATAAAAATAAATAATAAATAAATGTAAATAATTAATAAATATAAACATTAAATAAATATTAATATAAATAAACATAAATAATGAAATAATAAATAATCATACATAACAATGACGATAAATATAAAGAATAATATATATATAATCATACATAAGAAATAATAATAAATAACAATAAATAGCAACCAACAATAAAATATAATAAAACGAAAATTGATTGAAGCGAGATTGAGAATCTCTTCTTACATCTATTCCTTTCTCATATAAAATTTAGCAGAAAGAAAATGCACAAAATACTACTTGGTTATTTTGGAAACCTATGTTTGTGCTTTGAAAAATTCCACCAAACGAAATCACCACATCAGGAAAACAGGCTCAAGAAAGGGGATGAAAGAAACCTGCATAACCTACTGATAGTTCACTAAACTTTAATGCAAAGTTGAAATTGAATTGAGTCGAATGCAAAAAAAAACGATTCGGGTAATATGACATAGCTAATGCGTACAGAAATACGTTTGTACAAAAACAAACTGAAAAAGAAAACACCTTGATAAGTTATATGTTCAGCAATAGATAAGGCAATATAAATAAGCCATAGCTTGTAACTTTGGCCCCAATGTGTCCCCAAAAATGCAAAATGGCAAAATGCTCTCTGTCTATCTTTATCCTCATTCGATCCATAGAATAACTGTTTTACGCTCATAATTCCCTTCAGCAGCGGCCAAATGAGAAGAAGTGATTTCAATGGAAAATCGCTGAAACGACTCTAAATTTGAGCAGAGTGAATGAGATAGGCATGAGTGGAGAGAAGAGTGGGCGGCTGAGTTTCCCACGCAATCCGCACAATGGACTGCGTTCGAACGGAGTAAGTGAGGAAACATTTTGTGGGCGAGAGGATGAAAGATGAGGTCTCAGAAAACGGAAACTAAATTGATGTGAGTCTGCTGAAAAGCATGAGCTATGATTTCGTGATGCGCCTGATTCCCTTATTAGCTGGCACTAATCCACAGTCATCACCAACAGTTAGTAATCCTAGGATTTGTTTCTAGATGCTCCAAAAGCCATCTAGTACCTCTCCAGTACCTTCATTTATAAGTTTTGTACGGATAATAATCTGTCTTTCGTAATTTAATCTACGTTTCCCATCGTAATCCCTTACATCACCATTCCCTCTCAATCCTATCTTTTAGAGCCCATCTCATCCGCGCTTATTATTTTCGGTATGGGGGACTGGAGGATTAACCAAGAGGGTAACCTATTCGCTTTTTATTAAATCTTTTTATTTAACTTAAATTTAATCTCTCACCTATGAGCCAAAAACAATACTCTAGACCGAGAATATTTATTAAATTCGATTTCATACAATCGTTCATTCTATTTAGTATTTTGGCATTCATGTATTTATTTTGTTCACTCCCAATCTGTCTTATTAGGCAACACGTTAGACTTTGGTGAAAGCGTTCGCGGGTTCGATTACAGGTACCCATAAGGGCTAAACGACATCTGCTGCCGAAGCACTTTTAATATTACTACTGCTATTTCCTCAATAACTTAAATATTGATTGGCCGTATATACCCAGGAAAATACTATTCCCTTCCCTAATACTCCATTGAGTTGTGGTGCTATTACGAAATCGTATAAAAATACCTAAAATGCGGCTTTCTAATAATGACGAACTTTTAATTCAATTACACGCAGTTGCAACATGTATTTACGAAGATATTTACGAAACTATATGCACTAGCGAATCTAGGAATTTTATCTTCTTTAAATATTTTTTTAGTTATTTAAAAGTTTTTATTGATATATTATTACTATTGATATTGAGATGATACATATTCTGTTGATGACAGTTGATTCTCTATCCATACAAATATGATACATAGGTTTTAAATCTCTTTACAACTTCCTTTCCTAGATGTTTTATGCTTTTGATGAAGCATTGTCGACCCCTAGAACCTTTCTTGCTCTCACGTCTTTTCCCGCAGCTTCCGTCGACCATGACTATGAGCTCTCTTTCTCTCTCATTTTTCCGAACAGTCTGTTAAGAAACAATGTCGACATAACTACTGTTTGGCCCATCCCTTTCTGCATCAATAAACCTCTCATTTAAGCGAAGAATGTTTCATTCCTGGAGATGCATTCAATCGACTCTCGTACGTAGCGGTAAAATCCTTTTTACACGCCGCGCGAAGGATACGCTAGAAGACGCCTTTCTCTTCACCTTTAAGTGTTTTCTATTAACTTCGGATGAAAGGCGAGAAGATGTCGGTCATCGGTGCCTTTGCACCCGCCGGGTGTCGAACTGAGGAGCAAGAAACGGGCAGGAAATGAAGAGCGACTTTGCTGAGAAAAAAGGGGATCAATACCCTTTTCCGTGCCATTGCGCGTACGTACAATGTCTCTTCTCCATTAAATCTGCTTCTCTTAGGAAAATATGTAGTGGCTGCGCTGTAAACAGTTGCTGGGCAATGCAACAGCAATCAAATGGTTGCTTGGTAGGTTTCCCCGGCGATTGGTTCATCTCTGTATGTTGAGTTCTCAACTCTCTTCGTAGATACTTATTTTTTAGATTATTATTATTTTTTGTGATATTTATTATTTTCTCATGACGCATTCCTGCAACTTCCTCTTTTTTGATTTAATTTTATTATTTTATTATTACTTTTGTATTTTAGTTTGAATGTTTTATCTTATGTTTTTATCATATTTTTTTAAATTACTTTGTTTACTATTGCATTTTTTTATTTTTCTGATTTTATTTTATTATTGTTTTTGTGATTTCTTTATAGTACTGCTTTTGTAATTTTCTATTCACACACAGTTTTCTTTTCATAACTTTTAGCTTGTACTATCAGTAGGTTTGCGCAGGTTTTTCACATCCCCCTTCTTTGCGGGTGTTTTCCTGCAGTGGATATTTTTTCCTAAGATATCACCTTAGGTTTTTTTTAAAATCCACTCCTTCTAAATTTTTCCTTTCTATTTCTCTATTCACTTACACAGAACTTTTTATGTGTGTATTATTTTTGACGAAAGGTTAGATGGAAGAAGAGACTATTCAGTCTCAATCTCGCCTTAAGTAAAGACCTTATAGACCTTATAGATACTGAGATGGAATAAGATCTTCCTAATCAGTCTCATTTCAGGTAAAAAGTCAGATCAAAAGCTCGCTGGGCACTATTTCCTTTCGTCACAATCTCAAGATGTAAACATATCGAACAAACCACAGTGGTAGTGCAGTGTTTTATAGGTTCTTGAGCGTAGTCTTGAAGAGATAATAGCCCAACCGTCCCAACAATTTTCCCAAGGGTTCGGAGTTAGAATTACTATTAAATACTCCCGGAATTGGACAATAATTGAATGCAGATGTTTACTTTTCCACAGAAGGTTTTATTTAAGAACTACCGGTTTCGGTGTATAACCATCTTCAGGTTCGAACAGACTGTTTCGAATAGTCTGTTCGAACCTGAAGATGGTTATACACAGAAACCGGTAGTTCTTAAATAAAACCTTCTGTGGAAAAGTAAACATCTGCATTCAGTTATGTATTTCCACCACATCTTGGCCGAGGCTATAGATTATATTGGACAATAATTATTGAAATCTACCTCATGGATAACCTATCTAATGCATTATGGTATTTTAATTCCGCTTTCACTCAACTACACCCATTTTAAGTTTCATGCACCAATTTACCGACTATCGGAAAAATTTTCGCAACTTATTTTTCTTATGCTTCTTATATATTAAATCAGTCATCTAAATTATGTTACAGCTTCTTCTCGATATATTAGGAAACATTTTAGGCGTTCCTTTTGATAATGACAATATTAGCAATTTTTATAATTGTTCTTTGAGATTCGCGTTGAATATTCCAAACTACATCTCTGTGAAGAGTCAATAATGATAAAATTGCATATTTATACTGCTCATTAACGAAGAAATATTTTACGATAGTTAATCTTATGCTTTAAACAGTTTCCAGGAGTCCCCCGGAATTTCCTACTCTTTGAATGGAAGATTCTCGGGATCAACTCTTAGAGGGGAGTTGGCACCCTATACCCACGTCGATGAATGATAATGATTTGACTGCGTTTCGCCTACGTTCCATTAGGATTCACCTAATAAGCACATCAACCTGAACAATCATATAGCAACATGGGCGAAACGTCGTCACAACATTAACAATCATCACCATGAGAACCCGAAAGCAACGCACAGAGAGAAATCGAAAGAACGATTCCTTGGATCCTAGTCATAGAAAAGACAAGGGTGGCATTCGACACAAAACATAAGCTTTTTATTCCAAATTAAATGAATTTAGAAACAATAAAAAAGCTTTATAAATTTTATACCAAAGATACCCAACCTGTGGCCATTAATTCCGAACGGTCCCTGTCTGCTAAAACCTTTCCTTCACCTTTCATACACATTCATACATTTTTAATTGGTACTCGAAATACCGAAAAAGAATATTCTGATCGCAATCATCCGTAAAAAGAGAAGATAGATAAGGATCTAAGAATCATTAGGATTCACTAAGTATCATTCTTAAATTAGAGGTCAATCAACAATTATTGCTGAAATTTTAGTATGTGAAACTGAAACAGTTTTTTACGATGAACCGGAGCGAAAACCGGAATCAAAAATATTAAAATTATTACCAAAGTATATTAAAATATTGCCAAAAGTATTACGGTATGGAGGGCGAGACTATGCATCGGTGTTTGCTTTGTATAAGTCAGAATTGAACTGAGATTCTATCATTAACTATATGATTCTGACAATCGGAATCGAGGTGTCACAAGCATCGGTGTGAGAAAAGGAACTGGTTTAAGTTATTAATATGAGTGGCGAATTAAGCGCTCCTATTTAAGAATTAGCCTCGAAACAGTAATCGATGAGTCACAGCCCAAATGTGGCGCTAAACTGTCTTAATTTATATTCCGAGGGCCCAAAAGAATGCTAATGACGAAGCTCAGGATAATTAATTTGCATTCGCTTAAAGAAACTGTGATATTTCGATCGGGTGTGAACTTACTCGAATTATGCTGCAATCAATTCTACCTAACTGCTGTCGTATCTTTTGAACTCTTTACCTAAGTTATCTGGTTTTGTAAATTCAACCGATGTGTCTTCGGATTGTAAAAGTGAAGCGCAAGGCTAAAAATTTCTACTATAAGTATTGAGAAGATTCTGTCTGATGCAGGTTGTGAATCCTTGAATGAAAGAAGATTTACATTTACATTTACATAAAGACCCTGCTAACCGCCACTGGCGCATGGCAGGGGGTGTGAAACACCGAAAACCCTATCTACCTTTGACTGCTGTTGGCTTCTCTAATACTTCGCGGAAAAAATGACCAGAAATAACTATCTGTCCTGGCAACTATTTCCCTGTAACGCTTCGTCGTTTTGTCTCGAAGATCACGTATGCTACTAACTGGTATAACAATATCAACTATCTCCTCCCTATTATAAATTTATTGAAAAGCTTCCCACGTTAATCAAATCTTCTATCACTAAGCGAATCCCAACCGAGGGATTCTATCATAGCTGAAACACTGCTGTCAAATCTGAAATCTCCCTTAGATTGGAAGCTAAGGTGCGATTGCTCGATAAATTCAGAGAGAATACATTTGCAGAGGACGTAATCCGTATGAGACCCCACCGCAACTATCCGACAGCGAACGTAAAATAAGAGAATTATATTCTATGAAAAGTATTGTTAAAGACTCCTTTCCACGAACGATACGCGATAACAGCGAGCTAATGAAGTACCTCGAATGTTCGGTGTTTACACCCCCTGTAACACGCCAAAAGGCGGCTTACAAGGTGTTAACGAAGATTTACAAGTCACTAAATACAAGTACACTAAGTACAGTATAAGTTCACTAAAATGCCTCAAACTCTTCCATTTTCAACAAGCGATTTCTCTCATCATCCACAACCTAGCTCATCGAATTCCCTTACCTAATCACCTTTATTTATTTGTCTTCCTTTTAGTTTTTTTTTTAAGTTTCTATTTTTCTATTTTCTAGTATTTTCTTCCTTTTCAATCATCTTCCTCCTCCCACCTTTAGACATCTTTCCTCGTCTTCCGCCCACTACCCACACAATGTCATATTCTCTCTCCTCTTCACTTTCCTAATGCAGTCTCCAATATAAACCCACTATCTTCTCAAATCAAAACGCCTGAATACATATTTTCTGAGTTTCTCAGCTTGGACTCCGTCTATAATTGCAATACAAGAGGAAAAAACAGGCTAATCATTACAAATCACAGAACAGACACGTACGAATCATTTTAGATGTTTCCCTTAGACAATACCACGCGTTTCTTGCACCCATAACTCCTTCTAAACAATTCCTCTCTATTACTATTTACCTATACAATATGCAAGTATTTTATTAATATCATTGAGGATAGATAGGATGGAAGAAGATACTTCTCAGGCTCAGTCTGACCTCAATAGAGATCTTTAAGACTAACCTTTTTCCTCATATTTTGAAATATCCTCGATTTACTTCGTCTTGAAGCCGAAATCGGTCGCTCGAATAAAACTTTTACAGTTGAAGTACTTAGGTTTCATTGGCATTTATAAAAATTTCCATTCGTTACTAATCATTAATGACTGACTACAAATAACTTTGCTTGCCACAGTCGCCTCAGTTCTATCGCACGAACTTCTAGGAACAAATTGGAACGTAATCTGGGAGATTCGAGTCCGAATGAGCCTGTTAATCTCATCCCACAACACGAAGTTTCTCCCAAATAAGCCTTTATCGTCCTTAGGTTGAAGTAGCCCTACCATTAACCTAGTAGTAGGAGTATCAGTGACTCCTTCCCAAAGAAGAAAGCCGAAAAAAGAGTGGACAGTTGGCATTCCGTTAGACGCCCTCACCGATGGGCCATCCGCTTCTCGGAAGCTCCTTTTTTCTCTTAAAGAGGTCACGTGATCATCACTCGTCACACCCCTTTTCTTTCTTCATTTGTCCACGATTCGTTGCACCCTCCAATACCATTTTGTCTCTCATTTCCTCATCCTGGGCTACCGGATAGCCAAGTGGGTAGCGCCTTCGGCATTGGCGAAAGCGATCCCGGGTTCGGCTCCCGGTATGAGCCGATGTGCGAAATGACCTCAGTTGTCCAAGCACTTTAAACAAAACTACTACTTATAGTTTACTTAATTTTTTACATTAGATCGATTAGATTTTTACTAGATCTACGGGTTGACGAGATATTTTTGCGGTTATGATACGGAATATTTTTAAGATTCAAAATGGGGGAATTATGCAACTAATTAATGTTTCATAAGGCGGGTAATGAGGAGGAAAATTAGTGAAGCGGAGGTATCTGAGAAGACTTTCGAAATATTTGAATGGTAATAAAGACTGGCGCTTCTATTGGAAAGTTTGGCCTTTTTTTGGAAGAATAGGATTTGCTAACGAGTCCCAGTGGTTGCTCGAACTCGTGAGTTTTGAATAATCAAGAATTGCTTTAAAGATGCTTGCAAACAGAGAGAAGTTGTTGGTCATGGTATAATAGATAAATTTATAATTCATGCCATTTACTGCCGGAATGAGCACGTTATCGTTTTTGCCTGCCTCATTCATTCCCATCTACTTCCTGTTGATACTCAACGAGGAGATAAAATTGATAAATAGATCACTAATTGTAACACTACTGGACTCTTAAGAAGTATCAAAATGCACGCTATTTTGAATCAAAAACGATATTCCAGGACCGACTTTAGAATGTTTATTCGATTTCCTTTCCGTTGGCACTAGTTTCGAATTTGTACGATTACTTTTTCTAATTTAATTTAGCAAGAGAAACGATGCTTGCAGTCGGTACAGATGAAGTTTAGATTTCTTATGAGAACTATTACTGTTCTGAGGTCGAATCGGGAACGTTTTGTTAAATAAAAAGTAGCCTATTATCTGTACAGAGAGGATACTTAATAATCTTTAAAATAGAAAGTTGCTCATCTCCTGAAGCTCGACTTCTAAGCGAACATGTACACACCCACACACACCTTCATACTTTCTATTATAATTATTTAGGATTTCTGATATATAGCTAAGTTTGACATCTTCTAAACATCACTAATAAAATACTCACAATCAGTCCATGAAGTAATAGATAAATTAAGGGTACATCGGGCAGAGACTAACTAATCTTTAAGATCTTCCCTCTTCCACAGCTCTAATTAACGCACACCCACATTAACCGTGGCTTGAAAATAAAGGATTACTTGGAAATTGGACGCAAACTCACTCATTCCCTCACTTTGGCTTGATGAATGGGTCACCGCAGAAACTTACCTGTAAAGAGAAAGGCGAATAATTTAGTATGCAAATAAATATAAAATTAGCTGATTTATTAATGTATCATCCTTATCATAAAAAAGCATGTATCCAAGTTTTTAAGAATATACGTGGATTTAATTAAAATTAATTTATATTATCAGCATAATTTACATGGAAAGTATTATCTTTTATTATCATAGCTCAGAGAATGTCGTGCAAAATGTTAAAAAATATCAATCAATCATTCCGATATGATATATTGAGTCATTTATAGAAGTTGTATTTCATAATCGTTCATATATACCACGTCTTCTCAATCTTTCACTCATTTTAACAAAGGAATAACATCATTTTAGGTGTTAAGTTTTATTGACTATGATCGAATAACTGTTTTTGTAACAGATTTATACATCGTCCTTAAATTTTCTACATAAAATTTAGGTGAAAAATATTATATGAGTACGCTTCAAACCGACAATTATTTACCAATAAAAAGGACTCATTCGGAAATCATATCAGATCCTTAAAATAATTATAATAAATTAAAACTAATAATAAATCATAAAATTTTCAATGCTATTTCAGCGGATGACGACGATAAGCAGGAGACAAAAAATACAAGATCCAATTTAAGTCAATTCTATTTTAATGAATTTCGAAGTGAAAATCGGTTGGTTTTTCAAGAAGCCAATAATGATGTTCAGAAAGCTCTCTTTCCTGAGATTGGCTAATCCAAAAGGCACTGCATCTAAAACCGCGGAAAGCACTAAAACGGCAACAACACTGGCCACGCTCGTGAAGCAGGGGGATTGTAGCGGAAAGATACGCATTCTAATTTGATCACGATCCTGAGAGGGTCACGGTAGAGGCGAATTCACGGTCGGCAGGCCTTCTTCAAGGACCTCAAAGTGTACCTCTTAAAGCACAATTTCTTAAGGGAAACGACCGCGTCCTCGTTTAACTCGGGAAGAATCCATATAGGGGGCAGCAGCACTGCCGATGAGAATGGGACGACCTGGAAAAATACGCTCCGAAACATGTGTGAGCATAAATGGGACACGCAGGACGTGTGGACGCTAATTATGCGGGCCTTTTTTGTCTTACAGATTAATAATTCATAACGGTTAAAGATTCACGAATTTAAACCAGGATTTTGAGCGATTTTTTGTTCCTTCTCCAAGAATTCCTTTCCTCATGTATGCACCAATGGGTTGTAATAGAGAAACATTGTATAAACACGACGCAAACATCACCATCATCATCAATATCACCCGAAAGTAAAAGTATGATTAGGGTTACTTTCCCCTTTTCAGTTACCCGTATGTCTTTTCGATTTCCTCTTTCTGAATCCCGAGAATATGCAGCTGGAAAACCGTTCTTATAACCCTGTAGCACACAAATTGATAAATAAATACGCACAAAAGAGAAATGAATTTACCAGGCATGATTTATCTTTAAGAAATCAAAGAAGTAATTCCTATTGAGCGATGCATTCTCTCCCTATTGAATTACTCATCCTTCTATATTGCTATTGGAGCACTTTAAATAGTACGACCAAAACCAATGGAAAATGAAAGCAATTTACATACCTCGGATATATAAA
The DNA here is from genome assembly GCA_036926295.1 of Pachydiplax longipennis. NCBI lineage: Eukaryota > Metazoa > Arthropoda > Insecta > Odonata > Libellulidae > Pachydiplax > Pachydiplax longipennis. Next base: position 34,991,490 of record JAVFKF010000012.1, read on the forward strand.
CTTACGTATTAATCGGGTTAATGATAATATCAGCCTAATCGAGAAATACCCTGTTTTTTTAAGATTTCATAAAATAGACTAGTTTATAGATAAGTAACGCTTGCAAAACTTGGAAATACTCGACCTGAAACAGCAATTTCCCTAGGATCAGATGGGGAGCTTGAATTAAGATCAGATTGTAAAGTTTCCACGGTCAGTATACATCTACTATATTCATCACGACAAAATGGCATTATTAGTTCATAAGGAAATTGTCTTTAAACCACACCCAGGTATGGTCCTCCCCCATAAGGATCCCATTCTTGTGAGTAATTTTTGGGTAAGTGGTGTTATTTCACCTTTCTTTGTCCTGCTATGCAATTTTAAAAGAAATCACAATAAAAGTGCGGATATTCTCTCGAGGAGAAAAGAAGGGATGTAAACATTTCAATCCCTCCGGTTTTCACCCGGTTTCTGCTGTTCATTCCCGGTATTCAGGCTTACTTTTAAACTCGTGACAATCTTTTGCGAGGTATTGAAGTTTTATAACCTTCTCACCCTTTTGAAGTCAATCTCGCCAAAATAAAAGCCTCTAATTATTTATCCATCTCTACAATCTTTTCGAGTCACTAATCTCTCGTTTTGGTTCGCTATCGATGCAAGAATCTCGGAAAGGTGTCATCCGTAGCTGCAAGTGTTGCATCATCGTTTCACTAAAACGCGCAGCAAATTCACGCATCGGCGCACCCGTCGATTGTATGCACCGTGACCGTGACATAACTCAGCCACCGCAATAGACTTTTAGGCAGCCCACCTCAAATTATTCTCCCCTTTGATACCAAACCCGCAAACGCAATTTTCGCCTTCTTTTCAATCGCGGCGCCACTTGAGGAGCGAACAAACGAAAGCTGCTTTTCTTCCGTGGGAAAAATGTCGAAATATTCGTGTCCTTTCGCAATGGCTTTTGTTTCCCAATTTATCGACGCCACGGTTTTTATTTCCACCGAAATCGCGGTCACGAATGGACGATGGATCACGGCGCATCTTATCCAAGGTCTAACCTCTTCTGTGCAATTGAAAGTGATGCTCATACCTCTCCATGACATTTAGAAGTAAGTGTTCAAGGGGTGAGGACCCAACCAATAGGGCGCAAGGGTTATCCCGGGGGTTGTGTAGGGCACCGAGATTTCTACGAGGTGCTGAGATCTTCTTGTTCGAAAAGGAAATTCCGTGAAGTTATTATCATTAACGTAATCTTCAGATATAATATACAGTAATGGTTGTAACATAAATGGATTTATATTAATATATGCGTCTATGAAATAGTTACACCTTGAAGACCGCAAGAATTCTTGAAATCACTCTCTTAAGAGTTAATGTGAAATATTTGTCCATTGAGAATACATGTAGAATTTCATGTTTTATAATTATAGAAACGAAACGTCATCATAAAGAATATCGGCAATTTGCAGTTTGACAAGGAAAAATATTTGGTACTTCAAACTCTGAAACATACAACTCTATCTTATAAAGTCTTAGGCTTAAGCCAATAAATGCAGTACCTTATATCTATAGTTTTTGTGCAAATTAAAAAGTTATGGAAGTATATTGTAATTATTACCTGACTACACACACGATATATATTTACACATATATTAAATTTGATAAGTTAGATTTAAATATTCAAAATGACAACGTATGTGATGTACGTACATCAAATTTCTTAAATTAAAAACGTTTGCAGGAGCTGATAGCGTCTTTGAATGTTTTAATAACTAATATGAAATGTATACGTATTTAAATTGAATAACATTTACTCACTCTTTGACTAAGATTTTAGCTATTAAATTTTATTGTATTTAGAGATGTGTATACGGAGTTGCCTCGTATTTTTCTTTTAAATGCGTTAGGTTGTCAATAATATTTTTCTTTATTATATTTTTTGAGTTTTCAAGGCTATTTTTCACCCTCCTTCTTAGTAGCTTCTTTTTTCGCACAGTTTTCGTCTTATCCAGCCTACAGTTGAGATTTTCCCAAACAAACCAAAATCTTTTTTATTTAATTTATTATTTATTTTTCCTTTTTTTCATTTTGTGAATCTAAATACAGAATTTAACTTGAGTATCAACGATTTAGGCTAGGTAGAAGAGAGGCCAACTTGGTCTAACCTTACGTGAAGAAAGACTTCACTCATTCTGTATAAAGCCCATGACATTTACGAATTAAATCGTGGTAAATGAAGAATAAATATTTCGGCATTTGACAAAAATTTCAACCATGGAATTATTATTCCTTATTTCTTGTACCCGAGAAAAAAAAACACTTAAAAATATCCCCCTCCCTAGTATGTCCAGATACTTCCACTCGTTGCGTATGAATTTTATCGTTCCTCCAGGAATCTCGATAAACTTTTTTCTATCGCACACATAATCTGAGACGATTGAGCCAATTATGGCAGCTTGATTCGGAGGCGGCATTTTGAAGATGGTCACACTCTGAAAAACAGACGCAGACGACTGTGTCAAGGCCTCCGACGCCCACCGTCTCCAGCGAAAGTTGCTCCAAAAGCGCCTTTCACGGACCCCGCTCTTCCATCGGACAAAGAAACTGACCACACCCACTACATTCATTCCGATCTGCTTTCCTTTACTGAGACAATAGACCGACCAGATAATAGTTACATGATAGTTTTTCCCGAGATAGAAAGTGCGACTTAAACTATGCTTTCTCTCACAGGTTTACGCCCAAAATGATTATCTTTCGTGACAAAAACGGTGTATACAGTTATACTTAAGTCTTCTACCTCTTGGGAGGTTTTTGTGCCCAAAAATTCTCAGCTTAATGTGAGTCCCGTCACTTCCCAGTATTTTATTTCTCCAGCTCAGCGTTTTAACAAACTCGTGTGGGCACGAGATTCAGGGTCATACAAACTTGGTGACCGTCTAGGGTAGGGGTGGTGAACCTATGGCATGCGTGCCACTGTGTGAACGCGTTTGTTTGTTATTTATAAAAGTAAACTTTAAAAAAACGGGAATTAATTTAGAGATCAGGAAATCGCTATCTTCTTTTTTTTTAATATTCCCTCAATATAGATTCTTTTATTTCCATATGACCCATGTCTACGTTGACCTATGTCAATGGAAATAAAAGAATGGTCATAGGAGTTTCTGTAACCATTAGAACTTTGATGGCACTATTTTACTTTACTTTTACTACAATATTTATGTATTCTTCTCTTAAATATTCAAGTCCCAAACTGTGAATAATGTGGATTTTTTCCATTAGTAATGATATGAATGATAATTTACGTCAATAACTACATTAAAATCCAGTAATTCATAGATCCAATAAAATACGCAATATCAGCATGTCACTCTTTGGCTTGGCATTGAATTGGCACGCAAGTCCTTCATATTCATCAAATACGGTATTCTACCGACGAAAGGTTCGCCATTCCTGGGTTAGGGCTTCGCGATTTTTATGGGCATGAAAATTGTTGGCTTATATCGAAGAATTGAGAATGTATCTCAAATTCAAAACTTAGGTGACGTAGAGAAGATGATAATTCAAACATCTATTATACCTTTATTTGAATACAGATGGGAATATCAGAATCTGATCTGCGTCGATAGATTTATCAACCAACGCCGTGGATTATTTCGAATCGGTAGATGAATTTACTACCTTGAGTAATAGAAAAATAATATTATAGAGACAACGAAGATATGAATCTTTGTGTCTTTTGTGAATATATGAATGTACATAAAGTATAAAGCTTGCCATGCATAATTACATTATATAAAATGCATAAAATATCATTAATAAGGTCGATGTCAGAAATTTCAGTGACGGCTATAGAAATTTGCAACGGGTCGAACAAAATTTTCTAATGAACTCATCTCAAATCAACTTTAAAAATGCCACTTTCATATGATAGATGCAGTGGACATTTAGGGATGGTAGAAACCATAATCAGGTTTTAACTCGAGTTCTTCTTCACATAGTCATATGCAAGATTGCCTTAGCTTTTATATATTTTAATCATTTAGACCTTATTATAATAGAAAAAGAAACACCATTAAGAAGTAAGAACCTCAAAGTAATCGATCAAATCATAGAATTGCAATTGAGGTGGTTTGGTCATGCACGGCAAATGGGAAAACAACGTTATCCTAAAAGAGCTTGGGAAGTGAAACCTGAGAGAAGCAGAGGAAGGCCCATATTGAAGTGGGAAGTTAATTTGAAGGCAAATGTAGTCAGCAGAGGAGTATTGCGGGCCAGAGCCAGGGCTCCACATATTTTAATCCTACTATCAAAGGGCCTTGAAAAATTCAATCGCTTCGTACCTTCAAAGTCCGCCACTGCGTGGGCGCATACGTTAATTGGGTTTCATACAGCTTATCTGTAAGGACACAGATATACAGCGGGTATACAACGCAAAAAGAGCCAAACGACGATACTGGTCCTAATTAGCGGCTTAGGCTGTATATCAATCGATATAAATAGTCAGGTTTGTTATCATAGGATGTGCTGTTCCTTTAAATTTTCCCCTTATGGCTTCTACCCTTCTATAGCGAATTCCAACGGCCATTTCTGTGGAAGTGAACATCCGTGGGAGAGTGCGAATCTCACGGTGGTCGCTCACATGTGATGCTGTGAATGGTTTCCCTTCCTAAGCACATCCACCCTCTTAAGGACATTTTTAATACCTTTTTTCCTCCAAAATGAACAAGAAAACAGAATGCATATATGGCTATTGGAAGAAAAGGGGAGAAATCAAGATCAAACTGGAAGAGGAACACGTGTGTAGAGATTGAAGTGTCTGTATAGCGTTCCAGTTTTTCCCGTCGGTTTGTTATACTTCGTCCTGTTATGATGAGACCACGTTAATCTTATTGGCACCGTGTATTCCTTGCGGGAGATTGGCGCGCTGTTCGTACTATTCTATCAGAAATAAATCTTAATCTATGCTGAATGTCTTCAAAATCAATTATCGCTTAACTTTCTTATTTATGCAAAAGAGGAAAAAGGTTGGATAGCCCTGATTTGATGCATCGTCTTCTTTGTCAAGAAATCAACTCTCAGTGCACAATCAGCTGTTTTCTAACGAATAGATAAAGAGAGGGGATCGATAGCGCTGAAATTGCACTCATTCGATAAGATAAAAGGAAGTGAAGGGCCCTTTGTAAAAAAAATATGACATGCTTTCTTATGTAGTAAATAATCTACTATTTGGCACATGAAATATCCGAAGATGGCGTTTTAGGTGTTTTTATGAGTGAGATGGTTAAGGTTAACTTATAATGCCATCAAAACCAATGGGTCCGACAAACTGCATTTGATTCAAGCGCAATTCATGGAACTGATATCTTTTAACGTTTAGAACAGCATTACCTCAAAATCGTATCTCAGTATTATAGGTAAGTTATTGTAAGTATTAGGTAATGTGGGTAAAGCGTTGGCTTAATTTTAATTTGGATGTTTAAATAGACATCAATGGGTGTGATAATTATCTCATCCCCGGGGTCGCTAATCTACATTTCAAATCACCATACATAATACCAAAGTTCAGTGACCTAGAGTCAGCAAAAAGTATGATGCTATCGTCCATGAAAATTATTAATTACCTGGAGCAAATTTGCGCTGGATAAAAACTACTGGAATATTACAAATGCCTCCGAATAACCAATTGCTAACCTTATGTGACACAGTTAACTAATAAAAAAATCAAAATTTACCAAAATTTGAAAGTTATTAACTCATTTAACATATGAACTGGCATAAAATTTGCAAAAGTGAAACCGAGCCATTATAACTTTTATCTCCTTTTAAGCGACATTTTTAATGAGTTAATGACTATTTAGAGTGTTTTTAGTAACAGAAAATTTTCGTCTCTGCTGTGTGGACAAGAAGATTTTTCTAAAACGTTTTCTGCTATATTTCAATTACGGCATTTGCGAATAGCGAGACGGAATTAGACACCACTCAAGAAATGATATTATCGTGTTATAGATGGACTAATTCATGGTCAAGTCGCACTGATACGTTGAGCGATCATTATCTCTGAGTTGACGCTTCTTATCGGTCAGACGAAAGTGTTCCTTATAACACCTGTTAAGAGTTATTTACGATTATCGTACGAAAAAATAAAATGTCTACCAAATATCGAGATATTTATTGGTGAGTCATTTCTGGGAAAATTAACAAATTGAAAGACTTTTTCGAGATGTTGGAGATGCAATCGGAATGATTTTATATACGGTAAAACACAGATGCTTAAGATGCTTTTCAGGGAGCCTATAGTTGAAAGCGAAAATCGGAACTAAATAAAAATCGGTCTTCGGTTCGAGTTCAGGAATTTCAATTTTTCGGTTCTAGTTCGGTTTTCACTTCGCAGAAATTTCGGCATTTTCGATTCCGGTTTGGTTCCGGTTCGATACCTTGGGACCACCTGATACTAACTGAAACTTTCCACGCGAGAATACGGCTTCGAGGAACTTCCGTTTGGCTGCAGATATGGGCGAATTGCCAACACTTCATTGGCCGAGATTAGTGCAAATATCAGATGTATTCCACAGCGTTTTCATCTGTATGCAGAGCGCGCTGCGTACAGGGAAAGAGCCCTCATTGTTTTGTTTCCATTCGGAAAACTAGCGACGTATTTGGCGCATACCTCAAGCTCAGGAATCAAATATTCAAAATGGAAAACAAAACGTACGAAGCTGAGCATCGCTACAAATTAAGGTTCAGTTCCTTTTCGAATTGGTTCTATGTGTTTTTCATCCTCTCTTAGACTATTAGAAACTGCATCTTTTGGAGAATTTTCTTCGTTACGAGTTTTTGAAACAATTTCATATTCCATTGCGTTGCATTAAAATAAATATCAGAGTAAAAATTGTGATCGTAAAAAGGAATACTCTTTTCTGTGATGAACATAAACCGAGGGTTTTCCCTCCTTCCTTGGGCAGATGTCTGATAGACATCATGTTCTTCCCTCAGCTTTTGATTAAAGGTGTCTGAAATGTAGATATGATTTGTTTTTATCTCCATTGGCTTAATACATAAGAAAGTATATCGGATAAGAACTATTTAGTTAACTTTGTACAAATTTACGATATATATTATGCTGTGTAATATGTATGCACTGCCATGAAATCTCGTCACTAAAAAGGAAAGTATAAATTTAAAAAATGCCACACTTTTGAAAATTTATGCTGTTACCTTACTCATTAGTAATTATATTTGTACGAGAATTTCACACTAACTAGAGCCCTATTTCCTCGTAGGCATTGTTTCATTTTTCACCAATACTTCTTACAAGATCTTTAACATATCCTCCAGATCAAAGTGAAATAAGACACTTCTTATATCAAAAGTAAACGTTAAAGCAAGGAAATCTTGAGATTACTTATTAGTGATTGTATGCTATAATAATAATATAGATAAAGCAATAAAAAGAGTATAGTGAAAAAGTAAAAGAGAAAGATTAAGTATTTGTTTGGAACATTTCTTGTTTAATACAATATAATATCGCCATCGAATAAAAGCGGATTCTCTTACAATGTATTCAACCAAATTTCTTGCGAGAAATAGTACAGTGTTACTACAAGTTGTAATCATTCGTTTACCTTTAACAGCTTGTTATCGCGCCTTTAAAAGAAACTGATAAGACACACCTCCACAGCCTTGTAAGTACTTCCACAGCACTCATGATAAATGCGACACGAGTTAGACGATAAAGTTAAAGACAGATAAAATAATACTTTATATTTCCGCGAGGTGGTATCACATCTTGAGGTTCAATCGCAGATGTGTGCAAGAATTTAATTTGCATCACCGGCTGCTTCCTCCTCGAATAACTCAAAGGTGTAGAGCTTTGACCGAACAATAAGCGTGCAATATGAAGCAAGTGGTGTTTGGAGTGCGTCGAAGCGTGTCTTGGAAGAGCACGAAGATCCTTTGGCGCCCAGAGGATGACATTGAGGAACGGAAGGAGGAGATATGACGTCACTTCCTGTGCCTCTACAGCGTCGATAAAAACGAAGAATAGTGGTTTCGTTTACACAATTATACGGCGGTCCATCTTATCATAAGATTCGAATAACTCACTTAACACTTTAGGAAAATTGTAGAACACACGATCACTAGCTACTGTGCCCAGAGTAGTGAGAAGGGAAAATAGGATTGGTGAATTCGAATTGCGAATTTCTCATCTAAAATTATGAGAGAGGGAAAAAAGTAAGATGAAGCCTATTAGACAGTTCTCTATATTCAGTAATATGGGATTATTTATTCCTTCCACCTATGTTCTTGGGAATTAACTTCAGCAGATCCTCTGTTCTTGAATGTCTCTCGCTGATATCATGATTACTAGTATTTATTTATTTATCTTATACGGGAAAATCCCTTTACAAAAGTGCATATGTATATAGTGCAAGGTTTACCAAATGTTTTCATGAGTATAAAAACAAAGTATAGTATAAATTGACATAAGTATACAGATATAGAGTATAGTACATAAAGTATAAGGACATAAAACATAACTGAGAGGAAGGAGTAAAGCATATAATTAAATAAATATATAGTATTAAATATAGAAAGTATTTGTATTATTATAAATTAGTAATTTTATTCTGATTGTAGGTATGACTATCTTTTGAACTCAGCTTTTTGAACGTTTCATACTTCTGTATTTAAATTTGTCTATTTTTATTTATTTATTTTGGAAGTGAATTTTAACCTTTTATATATATTATTATTATACCTTTTTATTTTCTTTATTTATTACCTATTTTATCTTTTTACTGAGTTTCCGCGGGTATATTCACCCCCTTTTACCTGGGTGTTTTTCGGAAACGTGGGTTTTTTTCGTCAACCTTCAATTGCTAATTAAGTTATTTTTCTAATCCTGTACTCTTCCTTTTTGCTTTAGTTAATATTTGTGCATATTATAATGACATACGAGGTTAGGAGGAAAAGAAGCCCACCTGTGCCTAACTTCACAGAGAAAGGATATATCCAATTGTTCTTTAAGAATAATTCAATATAACCCATATAAATTAAATAAGGAAATATATATCCAGATGGTGGAATCCATTCTATGAGGTAACCATAAAAGTAACTCCCGTGCCCCATGGTAATCAATGTTTTTTTGCGTGTTTACCACCAGAGGTATCGCGGTGACAAATACGTCAGGTGATAATTCTTCATAGCCTTCTAAATTGGGAACAACCGTATCACTACTCTGGCTAAAGAATAAGGAAAAATAAAGCACGAGTACGTCCGAAAAGATAATTAATCGACGAAGGCGAGATTTCCGGTTTCAGCCTCTTTTATTTAGGACTCTGACCTTCCGTTTATCATTCTCGATAAAGTAAAGGAGTCGCCGTCCTTCTTCATGCATGATAACGATGTTTGTGACCAATGAAAAAACCTAATTAAGTATAGTGGCACAATATGTAAATCCATAGTGGCACAGTAAATCCATATCACCATTGAAAAGGTGTTTATATGGCATGCTAAGAAATTTTTAATACTAAAGTAGTCTTAAAGAGTTGATTCTGTGAATCATTCAGTCATTACGGATTTTTTACACATCAATGACAAGGTAAAGAGCTATTTCCGGTAAAGGATCTAAGAAACTAAACATTTAGGAAAATCGTAATCATTACCAAGTCAAGATTATTTTTATTAGTATTCATAAATAACAAATGTAGCAAAAAGAACTGCAGCGGTCAAAAATAATTTTAGTCTGTTGACAAATATTTCTGTTGCGTATAAGATCGTTATTTAATTCACGTAAAAACGAATCGAACACCATCCATAACACCTATAAACCATAAATAAATTGCAAGGTTTATGAAAGAACGACTTTTTCTGCTACCACTATAAATATCTTTATAATGAAGCGATTTAGAGATTGACGATGATCATTAGCGATTAGAGATAAGAGAATGAAAGGTTTTTCTTTCATTAGGTCCTGATAGACAGGTTTCCTTATCACTTGAAAAAAAATGTGAAAGAAATGTTCCGGGAATGATCGGGATGTACAATGAGGATCTTTCGAATATATCGAAATTTATGTAAAACTGCCAAATAAAGTCAGGAGTAGTACGTTCTCAGAAAAATCGAAAGGTAATACTTATCCAGTTTCATAGGTCGATCTAACTGCAGGAGAATCAGCCAAAATGAATTTCTGAGACTAGTCAACTCATAAATAGATTTTTTTGCGATAGATAGGCGATTTATACGGAATGAAATCAGACTATGTAGCGCACCCCTGCCACAGTCCTAGAGGCTACTCAAAGGAGTTGTGTATATGTTAGATGTAGACGAATGTCAATATTCTTCAAGACTTCACTTCCTGTTTTTCCGCTTCCTTCTCGAGGGATCTCCGTTTCTTTGGTTTTTTTCCTTGGTACATTCGCCACCAAACTCATTCTCAGCACGTCCGATATCAAAGAGGTCCAAAAAATACCTCCGCCGCAAGTGACACGTGACTCTTCACGATGATTCACGGCTCTCAGACGTGTGAAGAGCGTGGGAGATGTCCTCAACGGTGGAACAATGCCGTCATTTACGGAAGATTTTCATGGAAGCCTCACTTAAAAAGGGAACGAAAGAAAGATGGCACCAGGGCATATCACCCAAAGGATGTTTCATCCAAAAGAGGGTTCACCCATGGACGTTTCATTCGAAGACATTTCACCTAAGAGATTTCAACGAAGACATACTTCACCCAAAGGATATTCTACCCAACGGAGATATCATCAAAATCGTTCATTTATGTATTTCTGCCTAAATTAGCAGGTTGCCTAGCGGAATCCACCTCCACCTCTACTTTCAGATAATCGCTTTATTTTTACGTATTTTCCATCTAAATTCATATTATTTTCCTTATTTGCTTTTCCTTCACCATTCATTCCATTCCTGTCTTCAGTATCTTCTCATTCTTCTTATTACTTCCATCGTATTAGCCTATTCTCCTCAATACCTCATCATTCCTCACTTTATCCTTCCAACTCACTTTTTTCTTATCCAAATCTCTAAATCTTTTATCACCTCCCTTCTTAATTGTCTCCGATCCATATAATACCACACACCATATTTATCATTGCCTTCATTCTTTATAACATAGTATTTTAAAAGAGAGTAAGCTGTAAAATAGATAATTTTCCTTGTGATAAGTGTAATTATTGTCCTTTCCACAGAAAGGACAATAATTACACTTATCTAAAATTAACAATCATTTTACTTCTCAAAGGTTGTGTTAGTGACATAAATTACGAGTTGCTCCAGTAGTGTTTGAGGGTGTATGTAAGAAATGATTAAACCCTAATAGGCAAAGCGCAGTGATATTTGAACCTAAATTTTCCTTCGTTTTATTTTCCTATGTGAATCCTTTTAGTCTGTGCCGACTATTTGTTTAGAAACTAAAGTTAATTTTAACATCATAATGATTATAGTTCTTATTTGCTACCTAACAAAGCATTGGGCAAAATAAGTGTATTTATCAAAATAAGTGTAGTTATCAAAATAAGTTAGTTATCGTATCGCAGTGTATCTAGGAGTGTGAGCGAATCGTAGGATAGAGAGAAATAATTTCATAAGAGCGAATGTCATCGATGAGTGACTCTTTTCCAACTAACCTAAAGACTTGTTTAGATGGGTAAAGAGGAAGTGGTCAAGAGAAAGGTCGTCAAGGAGACATCAATACTCGCGGACTCGGAAATTGAATCCTCGTGGATTTGAAAGAAGATTCACGGATGGTTCCGCTTTACCGACTCCACTCTCAGAAGCCTTTACCCATGGCTTCAGTTGAAGAGGCATTGAACCGTTCCATAATGGTATCTTAAATGAACTGATCCTCTTTGGTATGTTAATGCTTCATTTTCTCCTAAAACACGCAAAATTGTCTATTTTATCAACTTGAAATTCGGCATTATGAATGTGAATCTACGTTATTTGTCGGTCTCACAAATTCAGTTTTGCACCTCTTTTCTTTTATAATAGAGCTGTAACTATCATGGGGGGGGGGGAGGGTGTAGGCTTGACAAATTTGCAATGATATATATTTTCTTTTGTTCAGGATTTGGTTATCTGTTTAAATATTAATTATATTTATTTGCGATTCAGTTATTCTAATGGCTATAATACATAAGAGTGAGTATTGTAATTAGATGCATAATTTTTGATGTATTTTGTAATTAGTTAATGTGTTGATTTATTGAAATTCATTTCATTGTAATGAGTTATCCTGTACATGCATTTGCATGATTTTGGATTAATTAATCTATTATTATTGTACTTCCAGGTATTAAGGATCCAGTATCATATTAAATATGAGTGTTACCATAAAATCCCCCTTCTGGAGTATATAGATTGTCTATTCATGGTAAAAATCGAAACTTTTTATAGTAGAATACACAGGATTTCCGAAGGGGATACGCAAAAGTATCCTAATTTTTATTTTAACGTCTATTCCTGTGAAATAAAAGAACAATTGTACAAGTCTTGACTTTTGTAAGTGTTTCTATGATGAAGTTCCATCAAGTATCACTTGAGAAGATTTATTTGAAATAAAAGAAATTTAAGAAAATCTGAGATTAAAATTTATGACAATGCTGAGGAGTAAGGGAGCAATTGGAATAAGAAAAGAAATAGCAGGGTTTTGTGAAGCGAAAAACTTCACATAAATCGTAATCTCAAAGAAATATTTCGAGCAGAAAAAACATCCAAGAAAGGAAAAGGCGGATTAGAAACCTGCAAAATGTACAGGAGAGAGCACAGAAATTGCTGCGGTGAGATGGAAGGAATTGGAAAAGTCGCAATTTAATAAGTACGTGAGAGTATAGGCTGTGCTTTGTGAGGACCTTAGCAAACGTTAGGCTTCGCTTGAGCGATTCCAAGAGAAGAAAATGAGAAGAAGAGGAGTTGAGGAGCGGATTCTGCAGAGGACACCAAAATCCGAGTTCGGATAACGGAGTCCGAATCGCTTCCTTGTATTGCGGTGCAGCAAAAAGCAGAGAATCGGATGACTCTGGAGGAGAACTCTACAGATATTTATGACCACCAGACTTTAGGCGCCAGGCTATTTCGTCGCTATATCAATAAAAGAAAAGTAAATTTAGATACGAATTTATGAATGTACGTATAGAATACGGGAAATTAATACCTATAAGGAAAGAATGGTAAGGAAGTGGTAGCCATTTTGAATGAGGCGATTTTTTGTTATTCCGACTTTACAATTACGATAAACAAAAAAATAAAAAGATGCAGACTTATGATCAAGTAGGAGCATTTCTTACTCTACCACAGTTTCCAATGTTCCGCTTTTTCACAATCAAGGTGAAAACGTTAAGGTATATATCGGGGTATTAATAATAATTATAGATTTTTATTGATCTAGGATAGAGTCCTTTGGAACATATTAACAATGATCAAAATTTACAATGGGGTAGGGAGAGAACAGAGACAACTAGAGAGATTTTTCGCTATATGTGCCATTTAAATGTATAAAGAAGTAAAAATTGTATTGATAAAGGTGCTTGGACAGCTGAGATCATTTCGCAATGATCTCCCACCGTGAATCGAAGCCGGGACCGCTTTCACCAAAATTGAACGCGCTGCCACATGGATATCTGGGAGCCCTCTACGAAGAAATTTCTGTGGTGTGGGTTCAGGTAATTTCCATGTATTGCATTAAGTTCGGTAAAACTTTATGCTGTTATTTTTACTAACTTACTTTTTAGGCGTTGCGTTTATATTTTTAGCTTCCGTTTCCATCGCCATGGATGTTTAAAATCCGAGAGCGATTTTTATTTTTGATTACTCATAAGGAATATGTGTACATTCCTTTTAATTTAGATTTAGCTCCGTCATTTCTGACAGGGAAACCCACTGGTAATGATAATAAAATCTTTGGGAGCTGCGGATCACCTGAGACAAAGGGTTGGTATTCCTCCTCAAATTTTCCTTTCGACCCATTTCATGCTCTTTCTTTGAACAATACAGACGCACTATCATTAATTGGAGCTGTCTTCGGGAACCGTCAAGCAATGGTGAGCACCGCATGCTTCCCTTACGCCCACGCGATCCTTACACCGCCCTTTGCATTCACTCTCTTCCCCTCATGGCATTCAATCCCTTAAATTAATTCACTTGTGAGTGTAATGAGAATCGCCACAAGCACCACCTTTGCATGGGTGATCGACGAAAACCTGCGTCGGCAAGAATTTCCCTCTTTGAATCGATTGTCACCCTCTTTTCTTGTGGGTGTTTTCATGCTGTGGTGTATTTTTTTCGAAGGAATAAGTTAAGGTTTTAGACCAAGTTAGTTTTCTTCTGTGCACTTCTTTTCAAGCTATCTCCCTCTTTCATATTTGATATGATGACGGGTCAGATGTAAGAAGAAACTTAGTCTAGTCTCAGCCTTGCACGAATAAAGGCGCTTTATTATTAATATTATAAATCAGCTTACAAAAAAGTGAACGTTAGTTAAGGATATGAATATAGTACAAGAAATGTACTCGAAAAAACTGACAGTGATGAATATATCGACAATGCTTCAGATTAAAACCAACTTTTAAATGCGAAATCACTGTGAATATTCAACGAAATACCCGATTTTAGACAATAAAATTGTAAATCAACCATCCTATATCTATTAATAACTTTGTTCAAACGAGACGACGAGCTTCTTTGCAATTCTATGTTGCAATTCATTTTTTATTACATTAGTAACATGAACATATATCTGACTGTGAATCTAATGTTCATACTATGCACTAACTTACGAGCTTCATACTACGTTCAGTTTTTATGACAAAGGATACATATGTTCTTATGTGGATATTGGATGCATTAATTACTATATAGCAATTTCTATTATTCACTAAGCTGAAATTTATCTCCCTTTTTCTTTCACTATTTTCTAAACATTTCGCATTTTTTCACTTCGTATCTGTTTTCCTGCAGTGGATATAATTTTCTGTGAACAAAAATATCACAGTTATTTTCTCTGCGTGAAACCAATCTTTCTCTCTTTTCTTCTGCATATATATTTTACATTACATTAAACTTACGTAAAGTATTAGCAGACCAAAGAAGAAAGGAGGAAGGTCTCATCCTTAACACTCTTTTAACATTCAACAGGTACTCAAAAATCTTTCTGGGCGGGCGCATAACTATAGTAAGAAGAACCCTGATCTCTGCCAACGCGAGTAACTTAATCGTCTTTTGAAAAGGTCCCTCCCTCCCTTCTCCGCTATCCTACCCTTGACCCTTAAGGGCATGCGGGTTGATACACTCCATTATTACGTGCCTCTATACCTACTTGGATAAGGAAAACAAAAGACGAATACCCTGCGTGTGTGGTCCTATCCACAAGGCACCCCTATACTCCGATACATGGAATTAAATTTCGGTATCCACTCTTACATAGGAATGCGTCCTAGAATATCACCCCTAATATAGCAGAAATATTCACTCTTATACTCACTCATAGGTTTACAATCTCATTCAACAAAGATTACTAGAGAAGTGAAATGTATAAAAATGCCTATCCCGGCTTTATCATTGAACTATTAATGGTTCAAAGTCTAAAAAAGGAAGACATTCTAGAATAAGTATTCCTTTGGTTGGAGTCTATAAGAAGGGACAACTGTAATATATCCATCATACTGATATTAGGGATTTTCGATTGATATAAACTGTGTACTGAATTTTGCTTGGAATGTTAAGGTGAAATATGAACCTCTTAATATTGTCGTTGCCATGATAAATGAAACAGAGACAGCAAAAATCATTTCTTTCTTGTGAACTCTGATCGAAATTATAATTAAAGTAAACACTCACTCATTTTATCCTTCTGGTCTGCTTATCATATCGATATCAAATATCTCGAACTTACCTGGAGGAAAAAGAGAAATAAATTAGTTTGGCAAAGAAAAATAAAAATATATTACTATCATTTTCATATTATTAATTATTGTATCGATTCATTAATTGTATTTTATATTGTTAAAACAATAATCTCAATGATTCAAATCTATGTACATGGTAAATAATTTCTTGTTAACTACTGAATCGATTAATTAGTTGCATCTTAAGTTTTTAAATTCATTCTTCTTCTGTGTTATGTATTGTTAATAATTTCTTATCATTATTCTTAAATATTAGTTATACATACATATAACGCCAGAAATATAATTATGGTGCAAAACAAGTAAATAAATAATTGAATACCATGAGTATGTAATTAATAGGGATTGTGTGCGTTTACGTGGATTTATTCAATGCATGGCATCCTGGGTCACCATCAGTGAGGGAGACATAAAAAAATATCACACTCCAATCTTTCCTATTAAGCCTCATTTCCTCGACAAACCTCTTGGTAACCAATTTTGGCTGGGATGAGGATCCAACCAACCTTCGGGCGGATGACTTTACAGAAATAACGAATCATTTTCGACATCCAAACATTTGCAGTTGCATTTGCCGCACTTGCTTCTCATGCAATCGGCTTTGAGTAAAGGGTGTAAATCAGATGGAGCAATTAGAGGTTCTTTATTTAAAGAGCGTCTATTAATTCCTAAAAATATAAGGGACAACAGTCTTGAGCGATAAGCCTTCCTCCCTCTTAGCCCACGAAACCCTTCAACCTCATCTCCTTCCCCTCCAACGCGGTGCCCATATTAAACAAGTTGATGAGTCAATGTCCTGCCCATCTTTGCCTTCTTCTGGGAACGAGCCAAACTTCAGCACACGAATCCTTTCTAAACCTGGCCATTCTATCCGTATATCGGCTCTGGCAAACCAACACCATTCTTTCGCTATGAAGATTCTTGCTCTATCTTGTCCGACCTATTCGTTGTAATATGGGTAACAATTAGTTCTTTTCCACATGTATAATGTATTGAATCAGAATATTATAATACAGAAAAATATAAGATGTTTGCATGCTGTTAGTGGCCTAAATGAATTGGATAACTAATTTTGGTGATCCATTAGCAAATAATGTTCTAATTCTGACATCTTTCAACGCCCAACCATACATAAATGCAAAATGTAATCCTTTGCACTTCCTAATGTAACTTGCATTACCTACACAAATGTTACACATAAGATAAATCCTATTTACTCTGACTGTTAAAATAAGATCTTTAGATCCTCATAAGTAAAAAATTGCTTGTCAGCAGATTCTCAATAAGTATTCTATCACGAATTTATAAAAGATAACATAATCAACCTTTGTGATAACATGGAACACCAAATAAAAATCAGTTAGCGGTTGAAACATAAATGAACATATATGAACTTTTGTTTTGCATATAATGTAAACATTCATTTTACAAGTTTGAGATTTGAACTATCAAATTAAACGTTGCTAGTTTCAGAATTCACTTTGTGATTTGCTATAGAGGAATAAAGTAAACGGAATGAACTGACAATTTTATTTAGACAATATCACATAGCAAAAATACACTCAACCCGGACTCGACGATGTTTATGTCACGTATCGAAGCCGTGTGCATTTATACTGTATAAATTAAATAGTTTCAACCAATACCTCATCCAGTTTAATTTATTCTATAAAATTTACTTTTGGCAGAATAGAAAAGGACGTGGCGGAGAGAAGATGAAAATGAATCAAGTAACAGATGAAGAACGTAACAGAAATAATGTAATAAAGTAAGGAAGCACGGAGAAATGAGAATCAAAGCGACGAAGACAAAATGTCCCTTTGGGTTGCCAGCCGTTCAGATATCCCTGCAAAGTTAATACTTTTCCCTAATTCTTGAAGGGTAAATAGCTCTAGGAATGATATGGGGTTACACCTACAGTAGCGTTTAGGAAATTAATATCTATGAGTTAGAGAGATATTGGGAAAGCAAAAAAAGATTCTGTAGTGTAGATATTAATATAATAATTATTATATAGGTTTCCCGGAAAGCCAAGTGGGCAACACTTTCAACTTTGGCGAATGTGTGGTCCCCGGTCGATTCCCGGTGGCAGCAGAGTTATTAACACGGGCATTTGAAAACAATGTGAAGATTCCATGAATACTTTTGAAGGAGTTAAGATGGGGTGGTATATAAAAAATTGGAATGCTAATGAAGGAATTGATTGCGGAAACTGAAAATAGAAATCAAGAAGAGAAAGACGTCTTGGTAGGGCCTTATGTAACGTCAAAATTGCTCGCTATTAAAAATCATCGATGGAAAATTAAAGGAAAAAGAGTAAGGGGAAAAGAGGGATTGGAATGTTAGGAGGATTAAAAATGGAAAAAAATGAAAGAAGATGCTCAGTCCCATTAAGAGTTGTCGGAAGACATTACCACAGATGACGATGATGAATGTCCGTGATGAAAGAATCCATCCAAACGTGGACACTATTGGAGGCTGAAAATTCCGATTGCATTTTCTCGCATCGCATTCCCAATAATTAATCATAAACGTCGACTCGGAAACGAAACTTTCCAAAACGGTTTTCAATGGAACAAGGGATGCAGTCGAGATTTCTCTTTCGTCCGTCCACTCTTATTCAACCCTTATGATGAATTTCTCTTCCGATTCGCACCGACGAGACTCATTAATTATCGGCTCTCAAAAATAAGCGGTTGATAAACAAGAGAAGATCGCGCAGCGAACAAAGCCATTATCCCAACCTTTCCATCTGAATAAAACTTTCGAAAAGCCTTCTTCCGCCATTCGGGATCTCTTCCTTAGGCCACGTGGATACAATCCAATTAGTTGCAGACATTGAGTGAGAGAGACTTGGCACCTTTATCTACTCCTCCGCATCTCTGCAATCCAGTTATCTGCCCACATTTGCATTCCTATCTCATTTCATTGCCACTACTTCGAAACCCACGCGCGCGCGCATTCTACTAACATTAACCTTTTTAAACTCAATGAGTCCACGATTGACTGAATGGAATCTCACTTCAAAATCAAGGTTATTTTTTATTACCCCCAAGATAAAAAGAAACATAAAAAACATTTGCACCCCCACAATTTAAGACCTTAATCGCACTACCGGTTTCGACTTGTTCGGCCATCCTCAGGTGACTATACTTGAGTCCTAAGTCCCTACCCCCTAATGTTCCTCTACCTTCCCTTCTCTCTTTAAATTCTAACCCTCTTTTTTATAACAATTATATATTTTTATAACTAAAACTGTGTTATTTCTTTCTATTCCCATTAGTGATTACTTTCACATCACCCGGTCCGTCTATTTTTATCTCCAGGAAAAGTAGAATAGTAAAATTAACGATGATAGTAGAATATTTTGGAATCTTTCTTTCTGTTTAAGACAAGATTATTTCTTGATAATACAAAATATTCGTACTTGTTTCAAAATGGGAAGGATTATTCTCTCGGTAACCGGCAATAAAGTGACGCGAAAAAAGTCTAAATTAATTTTAAGTGGCCAATCCAAAAGTTACAGGAACATCTTCACAGAAAAGTTTCAATTTTGTTAATCAAATGTAAGCAAAGAGTAAAAAACATCATACGTCTTCATTATAATGGCTCAAAGCATAATTAAATGCTATTGTTATCGCTAAATATAATACAGATTTCAGTCAAATCTTATTGCAAGCTCGAAATAATCTGAATTGGGTTGGGTTGTGTGATCGGTGAGGGGCGGGTAATTCCTTGAATCTAAGGAAACTTAAACTCGATATCGTAAGGCGTTACCTCGTGGAAGGCCATTACAATGAATGAAAGTCCGTTTCGTACACTTCCACAGCAATTTTATTTTAAGGTTTATTTTTAATTTAATTTTTATCATCAGGTGATGATGCTAGGACACTAGCGAAACATGTTGCCAGAATAAAAATTGCGGTGGAAGTGTACGAAACGGTCTTTCATTCATTCTAAGGAAACTTATGTAATAAATTAAAAAGTCTATTCTTTTTTTTCAACAAATATAATATATACTATAATACTCGTGATGAATCGGTCGCGGTCAATGTCCTGGACCTATTTATAAATTCTTGCAAACCATTTTCTAATATCAATAACTTCATTAAGAAAACTTCAGAGAATTTCCGAAGCCATATTCAAATTATTTGCGGTGAACAGTAAAAATTTCTGAGAAGTATGTACATTGGGGGCAAAGGGTTATTGGGTGATCGTGAGTTTAAATGGCGATTTTCCCTACATTTTAGAGCAACTTTTGCAGTGATCCGGGTTGGAGGGAATTCCCGCTCCGAAAGGCGACTCCGTTGGCACCCACCACAGAAGACAAGACGTCGATGAGTCACGCAAACATTTCTTTCGATCATCAATGCAAAAGCTTGCTTATTATTCTCTCGGACGCTCTTTAATAAATGCAGAGCGAGTACTTTTTGCTCTAACGGTGATTCTAAGCCCGCGACTTGATGAATACAAATGGAACGGTAATGTCAAACGGAAGCCATGTTCAAAGGGTAGTTATTCAACTTTTTCTGCAGATTTCAAGGGGAGAATCCGTGAACGCGGATGGTTAATTGAAGAGAGAATCCGAGGAAGGTTTTGCGAGCTGAGGATATCTAAAAATATTAAATTTGCTAAGGCCAGCGTTGTTGTCTCCAAATAGTCTGCAAGCAGGATTTCATTCCGAATTTGAGGTTTATATCCATGGGTAGTGGTATAAAACTGATACTTTCAATCATGACAATATTCAAACCCACAAAAAGACTAGATTATAAAAAAAAACTTGTATTATTGTTTTAAAAACCATTATAAATTAAAATAAACAGCCGGAACGATTGAAGCTACCAAGAATGCATATTACCCAAATATAACTCAATCACCAAAAATATTTCGAACCGAATCGACATCTGCAGAAATTTAGATCGGATATCAATTTAAGTTATGGAAATTAATGTTTACTCTTACTCTTTTTTGTTTATTTCTCCAATTTTCTACATGAAATCCGTAGCATATTTATATAAGCACGCTTCTGACCGAAATTAATAGACTAATCAACATGGCTATAATTACCAAATTATATCTATCTAAACATTTCTCAATATAAATCCGCAATGCTAATTAACGGATGATGATAAGCAGGAGACGAAGAAAATTCGAGTTCCAGTTTGTGAAATTTACAAGAAACAAACGGACAAATTTTCGCACATCGAATCTAATATTTATTTGATTGTATTCGTAATTCGACTAATTTAGTCCAATGTCTTCGAAGTGAAAATATGCGATTCGCACCTCACAATGTGGAGGCTATTGTGAAATAAATGAATAATAGAGTGAAACTTGCGTTTCATTATAAGAGACAGAAATAATAAGGTTTTGAGGTTAAGAATGGTAAAGGAATGAAGCGATTGGCACGTAATTAGATAAACTGGAGAGCTATAGCAAGAAAATTCTTGGTTTAATAAACGTTGATTACGACGAATAAATAAAAACATTACGAAATTCATACAGCAATCCTCGAATTAATCAAGTTCCACAAACGCTCTCGAAATTCCTTAAGAACAAAAACACTTAATTCGTGACTTCTCACGTGATGACAAACAGAAAAAAGTTTCCTCGACTTCTTTTGTTCTTACTCAATGGATTTCTCAATATTTACACACGCATTTCTTCGAGTTGCACAAAATATCTCAAATACAGCGCCTCAGATTGTGATCAACGCACAGTTATTGCGGAGTTTGTCAATATTCTTCCGTGAACTCACGAATGAGCGATTGCTTCATTTCTGTTTGTGTCCACTGATGCGTGAATCTCTAACGAGGTCACATACGACCTCTCGTTTACATTTCAAATCTCCGCGAATAATGCACCGTGATCATCATGATGGTTTTCAGAGGTTCAAAACACTCCTTTGGTCGTTTGTCTTGACTCTACGTTGATTCCCTCACGATGATAGCATGACTATCGAAATGCGCATGGAGTGATTCTTGGAAGACGATAATCCACACCCTTTCCGGTGATCAGGTACCTAGAAGACACTGGCCCCGATAAACGACTAATGGAGCGTTTTAAATTTGTTATTCATTAACAGTCGTGCTCTAATTTTTCTCTTATATGACGGTTTTTGATGAGGATGTGGGATATTTCCACAAAGAGATTGTATTAATTATCATCCTCTCAATGAATCATAAAATATGAATTTATTTTGTAACCTTTTGCTAATATTCTGACAAAATAATATTTTTCACTCGTTCGCTTCGTTCTTCTTTCCAATCTTTCTTGCCCTTATTTTTCGTATTTTTATTTCTCAGTTGGGAGAGTCGATAACTCCAAACCAGTCTATATTTTCCTAAGGAGCACCAGTACTCATCTGAATATATTTATAATCTGAAATACACGAAGTGTGAGGAGTAAAAATACTATCATTACTGTTTCCGTAAAGAATGAAAGAACAAACTTTAACCAGTACTAGTAACTGTTTCATTTGGCGACGTAGGTTTCGATTCCTCATGTCATTATCAGGTCATTAGCGTAATGATCATTATATAGGATAAAGAAAAGACGTATTTTTTCCTCAACAGTTTTTAACAAACACAATGAAAAAACACACGACTTGTTTCAGCGAATAATCGTCATCCTCTAGTGAAATAGCTATACCGGTAATTATATATACAAGCGAAAAAGGGGAAGTGAGGAGAATGAGTTGAACAGGTAGACAGTGTGAAGGTGCAGAACTGTAGGTAGAGTAACGCTCTCATCAGGTGGTGGGATGCAGCAAATCAGGAATTCCAACATGATAGATTTCCCAAAGGCATCACCTTTTAGTGTAAATTTTATTTACCTTTAGCCTAACTAAATTAACCTGATGGTGTTGGTAATAAAATTAACTGTAAGTGTTATGAGTAAAAGTTCGTTTTTTCATTTTTCTGTAGGTTATGAAGTCCAAACAGAAAGTAGTGTCTGAAGCAATTGATAGTTATTCTGTTCTCACAGCTTCCTTTGCTTAATCTCTGGAGATTAATTTATATTATAATATTAATACATAAATAATGATAAATAATATATGTGTATAGTAACATAATATAACTAATATATAATAAAATAATAAAAATATAACTACTGTATAATAAAATAATCACGTGTAATCTATGCAACAATAATTCATGTAAACGAATATTTATCTCTAACTCGAGCTACCTATTCCTGCTCGAATTCCACGAAAAAGTCTTCGTTCTTATTTCTGCTTCATCCGTTTACCTCAGAATAGTAAAACGCATAATTTTCGATTGTTTTCAGAGTGCTTCAAAATCCTCGGAGGAGGGAAAGCACATGAGAGGATACGAAAGTGTCCGTGACATTTCAACTTAAGGAGGTGAATATTCCATCCGTTGCACAACAATGTGAAGATACACGCCTCACTACCCACTCACTTCTCATTTCTAAAGCGTTTTCTATTTCATCTCATTCCATCACACTTTCAACGGCACTCAAAATTAACTCGCATTGTCGTACGATTTTCAAAGCTGTTCTGGAGGACGTTCCTTTAAATTCCAAACTTACAACGTAGGTTTCGAAAGTGCGATGGGGTTTGAAATCCAAGTTTCTTCGCTTCTTGCGTTTGGATGATTTTATTTTAATCCAGCTTTGGCTCTAAAGCCATCGACAGCAAATGCTACGATCAAATCTAGGTTAGAATTGAAACTTTGGAGTATATGTCCTTTCTAATAATCAGTTTAGTCTTGCGGATTCTTTCAGTATTGTTACAGGGTGTTTTTTTTCCATATTCGTTAGTGATGTCATTGGCAAAGTAATGCAGTTTACGTTTTTGCTTATAATGAGAACTGATCATTAATGGTGTTGAAAGGATTGAAGAAAATTCGCGATTTTGTCTCTAAAATTACGAAATTGTTCATTTTTGATCGCCTTCTTTCAAAACAAAATTACGTTTACTTGATAACATACTTAATATTCATGTATATTTATTTAAGATAATATCTGAAACGATAATATACTTATAAAGGCAGTATAATTTTGTTACTACTATTTAGGGATATTTTTCTGTTTTAGCTACTCATCAGGGTAAATCTAAGAACAATTCAAACACAAACTGGAAACTCTGGTTGGAAGCCTGTCTGTTGTGATTTTTATAGAGTGAATTAAAGATCTTTTGGCGTTTCACATCTTTTCCATTATCGTTTACGAATGACGAATCACGGTAGAGTACTTTATTTAAAATGAACTATCTATAGAGTCAGCAATTGATTTGAAAACGCTCTCAGTTGCTTTTAAAATTATTAAAAATACTACCAGAATTAGACTAGGATATAGTAAAAACGAAAATCTAACCGTATTTTGCTCGTTGAAAGTTAGTGATGAGTAGACTTAAATTAACATACAACACATCGTAATCATTTTTCTATTTCTGTAAACCCCTTATGTTTTTCAGTCATTCCTAATTTATGTTACAAAATTGTCAGAGAGAACATTACCGAATCAACTATCCTAAATCCTCTAGAATATAGGGGCCATATCAAAATTAGATTTCATTCGTTAATTTTCTCTAAAATCAGAATATATTTATCTTCGTTAAATGAGTTTTGGAGCGGCCACGATTTCTCCGTACTTTTCTCCTAAGTGAAAAGGAAAACGGCCGTTGCATTTCGTATGCCTATTGAGGGAGCTTTGAAAATGTAAATTGGAAGCATTGGTTAGTATTCTCGCAGTAATCGAGAAGGGAACGCGGTTATT
The DNA here is from genome assembly GCA_036926295.1 of Pachydiplax longipennis. NCBI lineage: Eukaryota > Metazoa > Arthropoda > Insecta > Odonata > Libellulidae > Pachydiplax > Pachydiplax longipennis. Next base: position 35,016,134 of record JAVFKF010000012.1, read on the forward strand.
TTCACACTCAATTTTAACCGAACGACGATTTCACTTTTCTTCTCACACTCTGCAGCAGATGAAACATCACTCTCACTTAAGTACATATCGACGACTCTCTTCAAAGCGCCATTCTGAGCACAGATAAGTGCAGCGCCACCCTTAAGGATAGCATTTCATGGAGAGATCAATATTCGAGATACATAAAACCTCTCTCGGAAGTTGATCGTGTGGATTAGGTGAAAGTTACCGATGACTGATTATGTGTCTTCGGCAGCAAAGGATTATCTGCGAAGGATAGAATGGGAGTGAAATTCTGCTGAAACCGCTAAATGGTACCTCCAGTATGAAGTGGAGAAGGGCATACAAGCACACTGTATATTCCTATAATATTCAAGCTCACTGCATACTGCTTCAAACAATAAAGAGTTAGCAGCATCTGGACGGAAGCCGGCCTGACAATACAAACTGGACATCTTTTAGAACGAGATAAACTTTCTAGTCGAGATCTTCATTTTCAAGGAAACGTCCTTATCATGTCGTTAATCCTTAATAATTTAGTAATTAATCTCCTATCCTAAATATTTCGTAGGTTTTTCACTCCTATCTCTCTTCGTGAATATTTCTCTGCAGTGGATATATTTTTTACGGTGATCAAGAATATCACAGTTTATTTCTCACCAAAAAACCAATCTTTCTTACCTTATCCTTTTATATTTTATAATGCTGCTGAAAGTCTGAATTCATATATGTATGTACTTTGAGACAAGGGTAAACTGGAAGATCTATGGGGGACTATCTATTCTCAATTTTGCCCAACAATAAAGACATATGTACGTATTCATTTAATTTCTATACATTTAAGATAGGTTAATTGTATTCTGGAAGAAAATGACCTTAAATTTAAAGTTAGAACTAAATTTTACAGGAATGATGTTGGTAATTTAAAAAAAAATAAAACGACAGTTAACTAAAATGGCTTACCAAGGGAAAATCTCGGTCTCGGAGATACTTAAAATAAGTATATGACTTTATGACTTTTTACCATTTAGACTAGTGGAAAATTCTAGTTCTTTATGTGTGTCACTAAAATCCATCCTTATAGTATAACATTGACACGGTTAATACGCATACAACACGGGTTAGAAGCATACAATAAATGGAAGGAGGTTTACAAATGTCTTAACTCTTCAGGTGATACATTTGCATATTGATAAACAGTTTCCGCGCATTCATATTTCACGAGAATAAAAGCGTGCACATTAAATTCGGCTCATCGTAGATGTCAGCTTCTCGCATAAAGGTATGAATCTACAGAGGGGACATATAAAAACTAATACAGAAAAGATACAAGGGAATATTTTCTTGTGGGGGCTGCGCATCTTTCACTCTCCACTATGGTTCTTTAGAAGGGCAACTTATGGCGCGGCGTCCCTGCTATGATGGGGAGTCCTGTACCATTGGAGCGTTGAAGTCACTGCGGTGTGCTTGTGGTAAGAGAGGTGCTTCGCTTGGTCTCGCAAGACCACTTTCTCAGAGGTTCGCAAGATTTTCATTTCTCATGGAAAGGCAAGTGTTGGGTGAAAAGGATTCCCTAAAGCAGAGATCTGCGAGTATGGGTAAGTGGTGCGAGGAGCCGCTTGGCACAAAAGCGCTCTTTATTGCCTCTTGTTTTCCAACGGATTGTTTCCGGTCCTCGAACCCGACAGCTATGTCCAATCTTCCGGTTATTGTCGGTGGAACATGTTTGCATCTCGGCCACGTTTGAGGAGTCGGCGATTCGATAGTGGAATAAATATATAAGCGAAGAAATACGTAGGCTATACATCCGAAACTTTCCTAGATTAGTCTGAAATTCCGATGGGAAAGTTACACGGAGTCTGAGGAATGAAGGAGCTGTGTGAAAAGATACACGGAGCTGCCTAAACTGAATTAGTACGCAAGGACTATTTACTAACAATAAGAAGTGCGATATAAACAGAATGATAGCCACCTTACCCCTACAAAGGTGATGGCAATGTGTCCAGTTATTGACTTAATTTTAAGCCATAATTAATTTTTGTTATAATATTGCTTTTACAATTTTCATGTCACATGCTGTTTTCCTTTACATCTTTTAGCTTTCACTATCAGTTGCTTTGCGCAGGTTTTTCATACCCCCTCACTTGTGTTTTCCTGCTGCGGATCCTTTCTCCTAAGATAATAACGTAATAACTTATGTATTTATACATCCTCTCTTCACAAAGCTTTCCTTTTTATATATAATTACACCTAGGTTCCTTATTACTTTATCTATATCACCCTTAAGTTTTCACTCTGTTTCTATTCACACCTTAGTTCTTTATGTCTTTAGAAAAATCATTGAGGACTGGTTAGATAGAAGAAGGCTTTTCAATCTCAATCTCGCCTAAATAAAGGCCCTTAAGAAAGATTAGCGTGATTGTTATAGCCACATTTATATGTTAGCGAAAGGTTGAGGCAGAATAAAATGAAAATTTTCGTGTGCTGAATTCTGCAGTATGATAAAGAAACCAGTGACGTCAGAAAAAGAGATAGTAGAAAAAGCCTTCGAAAACTGGCAGTGAAGGTGAGAAAGGGATCGTATAAAATTATGAAAAAGATAGAAATGCTGAAAAGAACAAGTTAAAGAATTGTTTAATGGAAAGTGATAAAGAAAAGAAGAGGAATGGACAGTATTTTTGCAGGGGGATAATTGAAAGTACAGTGGGAGGACAGAACTGCGGATGCAGAACAAGATAAGAGAAAGGTGTTAAAGTTTGCAATTCTATACGTGGGCCTGAAAATCCGAGGATAAACGGAAGTTATAAAAGTAAAAAGGAAGTCTTCCTCTTTCCGGTTACTTTATACAGGAGAACATGATATGAGCTATAGGGAATACAATGACCTAAAACGGAAAACAGCAGAGAGCTGCTGCAAACTATGGACACATTCAGTAGAAGGATGATATACAGTTTGTTAAATTTACTCCATAACTGTATCGAAAGGCGGCATTCCTAACCTTTCGCATATTGTGCCATGAATTCATAAAAATGACTTGTTTCTGAGAAAATTGTCTCTCTTTGAAGCAATCGGCCCAAGGACTGGACGGATCTACAATGTACACCCATCCTGATGTACATGTACAGCTAGTTCCAAAAAAAACTTACCACCTAAGCCGCAACCCGCATAACAGGCAGTGGATTTCCTCCGAGCGAGCCTTAAGAAGTGAGAGAGAGAGAGAGAGGGGGGGAAAACATGGCGGAGATGGTCTGCTTGAGTCATAACTCCGCCTGCAGAGTTGAAATGGATTTATTTGCTTTATTAATATTGCAAAGATTTATTAGTATCCTGAGTTTGGTGGCATTGGCCTAGCAGAATAGTATCATAGCAATACGGATGTCGTAATGTAAGAATTCAGTTATTATAAAATGGTTATAACGAATCAGTATATATTCTAGCATTGCTTCTCGCACAGAGGGAAACGTCGCACACGAGGTCCCGTTATTCCGAGGATACCGAGGCAAACCCCCTTCCCTTCCCTTCCTGTCATAAAATTCGAGTCTGAGACGAAAGGCACGAGCAGGCTAAAGGAAATTTTCGCAAACCCTGCCTCTGAGCCGCTCTGAGCTTATGTTTAGCACTGAGATGGGAGAAAGAAAATTTCCGCGCTGTTTGAATCAGTGTCGGACCAAAAATATATAGACCTCGAATTTGACGCCTTCGCTGCCAAAACTCTGCGGTTATAATGGGTTATATTATATAATATAATAGTAGGTAATATTATACATTCAAGAGAGCAGTTATTTGCTTTTAAAATTATATACGTAAGGAGTCCATATCGATCACCTGTTTTATCACAGCCTGTGTGAATGCAATCTACACAAGTAACGTAAGGCAAACTCATGGCCATATCTAGGCTATTACTTTAAATACATCAAAAAAACTATAAGTAAATATGTAGTATGAAGTCTCGAGCCAGTATCTGCGTATTTTAGATAAATTCTGTTTCATTTGATAAGCATCGAAATTAAAACTCGATCGGTAAAAAATCAGTAAATTTTATCATCTATGCAGTTGGAATTTTTACTATAGTATACCGTCCAAATCAATTGAGAGAAAATGTGCTAGGATCGATTTTCCTGAATGAATAAAGATGACGGATACGAGACAACCATCTTTCACATTAATTTTGAATTAATTAATTAATTTTTTCGGTGTCATTGAAGCGTGAATCGAATAAGCTTGATTTCTTTTGTGGATTCCTCTTGAAATGGTTGCAGTCACAAACCATTACGTTCTTAAACATTCTTCTTGCTATATTTATCACCTTTAAAAGTTCTAACATACACAAAAAGATAGTGCGAATGAGGTTTGGTCATAATGCTCGTTGAATGCTACTGTTAGCTATGAATGTAAAATTTTCAATTAATTTTGAAAGTATACAAAACTACCTACATTATTTATATTTCAATTGTTTATTATAACGTTTACAATTATTATAATTTAGAAAACGTTAAAAATACGCAAAATAATAGGGACTTGGTGAAATAGTTTTTCCCAGGGCCTTTTTACCTGTAATTCCAACCCTGTAATATCACATGGGGAAGCGCATATGAGGCTATGTTGAAATTTTGCTCCCCTCGGTCTATCTACATATTTATCGCTTGGTGATATTGAAAATATTCCTTCGTATTTAAAATGTATTGGCTACGAGAAACTTTTTATCTCTCCACATTCCATGACAAATTTGAAAAGCAAGGTACAGGAGTGATTGGAAGAAGTGAATAAAGCAATGAATTCACCAGGACTTCAAGAGGGAGACTGTTCTGATAGAGATAGGGAAGTGAGAAGCAGCGGCAACAGTAATACATACACTCACATGGATTTAACAACCTAAAGTGTAAGAGGTATGTTAATTCCAGATTTTTGGATAAATCACAATAGGTAATGGCATTTCTTGCGTTCCTCCTCGACCAACTGATTACTTTGAGTAGGAGCAACGACCTCTTTTAAAAGTATAACGCACTCACTCACCTCAATTTTCTCATCCAACATATATTTTTTCCGTTTATGACAGCCTCCAGAGAAACTACTCATTTATCCAATTTAAGTAATATCTTAGTCAAACATGGTTAACATTCAAATATAAATAATATAACGTCTATGGCATACCATACTTTTAGAAATTTCCTTCCGATGCATGTTCATTCCCAGGATTCCGAAATTGTATACAATAGCGATGTTCAATGTTTTGTAGCAACCTTCTTTTAGTTCTATAAGAAAGTTCGAGTAGTTCACTAAGCCAGTACCTAAATCATCTTCTTATCAGCAATTTATTTTGGAAAGAGATTCCGAGGTCTTTTCAAACCGATAGAAACTGCTAACATTAGTATTACTATCTATGCAAGCCAATGGTTTATTCTAAATAACTTTAGAGATATAATTTATCGGTAATTGGCGTATAAACTTCAAGTTTCTGCGACGTTGAATATGCGGAGTGTCTACAATTCCGTATTTACGTTTCAATTCATATTTTAGTGACATTATAATAGAAAGTTTAGTCGATCTAGTAAGATCATCTTCAACGCTCTATCAACTTTGTATCATAGATGTTGTAAGAGAAGTTAAACGATTTGGTTCTCGTAAGCGTAAGGATTAAATATTAGATGGCATTTCTCTAGTTCATTGTTCATTTCTCAAGTTATTTCAAACTACGAAATTTTGAGCTCAATATAGAGACAAAATAAAGCATAAAAAACAATATTTATAAATAAACAATCATTGACGAGGAGCTTGATTCATATAAATTGACGATAGGCAGCATTACTTATTTGTTTCATTTTTGTTGTTGAATTAGTTATTTAGTATAAGCCAATATAGTTTATGCCATTCACTTTAAAAGCAGAATATAGAGATACTATAATTCTGATATTATACACCCAAACATTGTCAACTTTATGTTATCGTTCAGATTTTCCGAAGGTCCTATTTCAACTAGAATGATCTTCCTTGCATTACTATTTTTTAAAATTCGAAACATCTTCGCAAAGTTCGTAGAGAATTATGATGTGCCTAGGATGAAGGATGTTACGAAAGTCCTTGGAGTGAATGTTGGAGTAATGGATTACATATGGAACCAAGAATATTTTAACAGCTAAGGTATGAATCATGAGAATTAGAGGAATATTCTCATGTAAGTCTGTTTACAATCCGTTGGTTTCTATTTTTAACGTATTCTTCCATGACTCATATTACTCATCATTCATAATTATTGGCGGTGATTTTTCTTTTAATCATTATACATATTATGCACCATTCAAACAATTCGGGTTATATACTTTACTTGAGGCATTCAGAAACCGAAGCAGCGATCATTAATCATTAGTCTCACTTTCACCTAGCGCATAGTTCTGAAAATCATTTAAGTATAACAATGGAAATCGTATTGTGGGTGTTTTCACACCCCCTGACATACGTCATACGGCGGCTCGCGGGGTATTAATGAAAGTGTAAATAAACCAGGTGTTAACGTGTAAATCTGCAATATGCAAGTATAGAAAACATGGAATTTATATGCAATATGCAAATCAGTCATAAGGTTCTGATTTTCCATACTAACTGTTGCTTCTTAACCATCTTAAACTGTATTCCTTGCAAGAAGTCCTGAAAGGTCGTCTACCTCAAAAATAGAGTTGAATATCTTCATTCCCTAAGGGAATACCCGCGGCTAAGATTTGCAAATCGCGGATCCACCATTTCCCACCTTACTTGTGATCGGTCGCCGCCACCATACCCTAACCTTAGATACCTGCTCAGCAGGGGTGCGGTCGGGAATCCTCATTAGCGCTTTCAAATTCGCTACCCCGGATACATACGACCGTCCACAATATGCCGAAAAGGGGGTTTTTCTTCTCAGAGCGGAGTTCACCTTCACCCATCGGCCGTTTTATGGTTCCTTTGAGAAAATAGACAATACCTTTCGATGGACGAAACAAAAGAAAAAGAAACAACAAAGGAATGAATAGGGGATACTCCTAGGGCCAGGGTGGAGGGCCTCCCCTCTCTCTGAAAGACTTAGTAAAACTTCAGACGCGAATTTGTCAGAAACAGCCAAATCTCATCTCAATATCATAATGCTTCATCTGATACCGTCATCACGAATGCCTGGTGGATGAACAGAATGACGTGTTGACACATATATTCTGAAATGCCTAATGCTCCGTTATTTGTCGTATCAGGCAAATTTTATACTTCTCTGTATTGCAGAATAATTCAACAGCAAAGAAATCGAGTCAAAATTTGCACCACGGGGCAAGAAAGAGATTTAGTATCAGATAAAAGTTGGGACAGCATAATTTCGCAAGGAACATGAACTTAATTTAATTAAAGGGATAGTTTTTCTGGGACTGGCAATGAACAATATTTTCGGAAAAGTGTTACGAGATGCTGGCGTTAATTTCGTCGTAAACAATTTTTTTTTATTCTATACGTGAAAAAATTTTGTAGTTCTCAGTATTTAAATAAAGAGTGCTACTATTCTAATATCTATGTTATTCTCTAAAATACTAAATTAGCAAGTTGAATTTTAAACAATTGCCTTAGAAAATGATGATAGCACACTAATTGATATTTTACTTTCTATCAGTTGATTTGGTGGTATTTAAAATTTTTATATTTTATTCGATGTAATTATCTGATTTAGTTGATCGTAATTTACTTGGTTTACTTTATTGTAATAAGTTTGGGGTCTAATTTTCAGAGCTCTTTACCAGGTCGACTTAAAGTGATTCTTTCTCAGTGTATTCGTCCAGATAGTTTTTTTTCATCTTTGATTTCCTTTGTAGGTTTCGCAGTTTTTTCATGCTCCCCTTCTCGATAGCATTTTTCGGCAACATAAATCAGTTGAAATACAGTTGATTGTGTTCTTATTCATAATTATTCTTTATCTCCTTACAGAGTTTTCGTTCATATTTCTATTTGAGTCATAGTCGTGGATTTCCTCTAAATAAATTTAAAGGTTCGTCCTGTAGGCGTCAAGAGCATTAAAAACGTAATAATATAATCCTTTTTAATCTTGCAATGACATAATTCTTATTTGATAATAGAAGCAGCTAAAGTAAGTTTACCCGATGCCTCCAGAAAAAGGTGAATTACGCAGAAATCTCTGGCCGAAATGAGGAAATCCGATTTTCATTCATTTTTTAATACTATGCTGCTGACATAGTGAAAAGTAACACTAAATTTAAACTAGATTTCGTGCTAATAAAGACGGTACAAATACTTTCAACGCGTTTCACAACGGTTTAAAAAGGCGCCTTCCTTCCAAGAGCCAATAGAATTCATGGAAAACTGTAGACTCGCTCTCATCGAGCTTCACGTCTGTTATGCGGGTTGCGGCTTAGGTGGTAAGTTTTTTTTGGAACTAGCTGTACATATGTAGGTTCTACATACTAACATATGTACTCTGCAAGCCTCGTTTCGGCGTAAGGCAGGAGGTGCATGCACCATGACTCTAATTTCCTAATTCCTTAATTCCTCGTACTTTTGTGTATCGCTTTCGGAATAAATGAATTCCTGAATCAACTGGTTCTAGCATCTATTTCTCTGATCTTCCTCGCAGTATCAGAACGGCCTACACAACAAAGAGGACGCATAATATCGGCTAAATTTTAAAAGAACTTACTCTCTCTGAATTTATTGAATAAATTAAGTCATCCGTTTAACCCTTTCTAATTTTCGAATTCGCAATCCTTAAAATCTCCACAATTAGCTACGAAAACCTTTGGAAAAGGAATTCCAATAAGACTACGCAAGATGAAAAGTGAGGTGATTTTACCTTACTTTTCTCCTTGAGATGGAATGTTTTCAGAGGAAAAAGTCCATTTAATTGCAATAGAATGTGAAAATTTTGAATGTGAAAGTGCAAAAGTACGACGACCCCACGAATAACACTTTCCATAACATTCGATAACGAATTCCCAAAATGAGTGCCAATATTCGCCTTCCTTCACCACCTCAGTATTTTTCTCAACCATAAACAAGACAAAAGAAAATGAATTTTGAGGACTGTACAAATGAAAACTTATCATTCCGTCAATATATGAGAGAAGGAACAAGAGTAATTGAAAATCAACTGTATGAGACAGCATTAAATTTTTCTTTTATAATATTAAAAGGAACAACTGAACTCATTGATATGCTTTTTAATTTTAAATATTCGTTGAACCTCACGACGAAGATCCTTCTCTCCACAGTTTCGAAATCTATATCCATAACCTTAAACAGAGTTTTCGATGACTCAGCCAAATGAGAAATGCCACGCATCTTAAAATCTTCGGAGTCATGAATTTGAACGTACTTCAATGCCTTCGGGAAGGAAGGAACGCTACTGATTCAGCAGTCCAAAGATTTCGAAAATCCGCCTAGCTATCACCTCAAAGGATAATCATGATTCTCTTTTGATAAAGCGGAAGAGAACTATGTTCTGCCGATGAATGCACAATCTACCATCTTCTGATAGAACTATGCCGATTTCCATGGAAATCAAAAGTATGGTGCTGAGTTATACTATGACTAGTATATGACGGGAATTCATTGTGGCTTAGCCGGGACACTATCATAAAGCCAGAATATATGCGTGAAATCGTAACTGTCAATGAATGAATATCATAACTGGATATTGAATTAATTTCAAAGAGATCATCAAACAATAGCCGAAAATGACTTAAATTAACTATTTATCCACGAATTAATAACCTTTATAGTTCTGTTTACAAATTTAAGAATTTTATATAAACCGTTTTATAAAATTACATTATCCTCGCCTGATGTTTCTTACCATAGATGTTAAAATATCTATTTTTGTATATTTCCAAAATACTCTGTGATAAACAGCGTGATATGGATTTACCTTACTATTAATCATTGAATTTCAGTTTATATTACTTTTTCGTATAATATTTTGCTGCATAGCATAAAAAGGATCCGTATAATTTTATTTTTTAACAATTGTGCATATTTTACTCTCCATTTTTAAGTTACACGGTATATGATTTGAAGGAATTATTTGTAAATAGTTGTTTTCTATTCCTTCTGAGAGGAACTTGACGAGTCACTCTATGTTGCCTCAGAGATACACGGCCGAGTTTTCCTGAATATAATGATTGGCAAATAATATATAATTAAATTAATGAACATATAATCTTAAATACATTAATAGGTAGGATTGATTGATCAAAAATGTAGTTTCTGTGCTTGAATTGCAAGCCCCCTTAAAGGTCAAGTTCCTAATGTCTTTTGGGTATATACATTTGAAAAAGAAACATTCAATAGTGCTGTAGCACGATAAATATCTTTCGCTAACAGCTGAAAATTTCATATTCATAAGCATACGTTTTGGCAACGAAATACTACCTGATTAAATAAGTAAATATTAATTACCTTAAATTTAATTTCTTCGATATATTTTTGCTTTATTTAAATATTTCCAAAGGCTTAGTCAATGTCCAACCAAATAGCCACAAAATAGCGGTGGAATGAATGAGCTTTGGCTGGTCATCATGAAAACCATGAGAAAGTTTAAAAAAACCGCAAATACTTCGTATCGTCCATAAGATCAATTCTAAAATAATGCCGGTTGAGAAACTTGAAAAACATACGGAAAAAATTCGAATTTGTAGAAAGTACAAACTGTATACACACAATCCCGTCCATGAAAATACTCCATCGATACTTGTTGACCTAAATATCAAAGCGTGCTCTTGCTCAACCTACAAAATTCCATACTAGTTGTTTGCTGTTTACGACTTGTCTTTGAGGCATAACGACCAAAGGAGAAAACCTGTTTCTAATTTCGTGAAGAAGTTTTTCCTTTGTTCTGCCTGAATTCGATGCACTCGTATACGAAAGCTATGAGATGCTTGACCGACTGCAAGAAAGAGTTGTCGTTTAAGGGAGAAAATAGCTGTCAAAATTAAAATTGTAAAATGTGAAAAATACTTTCTCACAAATGCAAAGTGACAACGAAGTGCTTTCGTTCACTGTTTATGAAATTTTCGAAGGCATTGGAGTCAAAGACCTTGAAATAATTCAAAATAAAATGACATTTTTATCTGCAGCGGTTGCTACGGAAACGCTTCTTATAGAGGCCATTCTGTTTACATTTCCACCCTTTAAGAGATGGGATTCGATAGAGCGTCCATTTTAAGATTACGCAATGTTTGCTCGAACCAATATTGTAATAATCCGCATATTTCGGTTGATGTGATCTTCGGCGCGACAAATACAACATAAGGGAATCAATTTGGAGTTGGGATACGGTTGAGTTTTTCCCTCTAAGGAATGAATAAATTTGGAAACCCTTCACAATAGAATGAGAGAATAAAGCGGCCATTATTTCTGTTTCAAAGCATTGCAAAACGGCACAAAAGCGCCGTCCTAAATGACAAAGACGTGAAAAACGAATGAAGAAAACTGTTCAAAACTTTCTTTTCCAGCTAAGACCGAGGAGGATTAGTATAATACACGAGGACTCACAATGTATACATTGTTCATTGGGACTTGCATTTAAAGGTGAGGATTAACTAGGAACACTTCCTGTACAATATGACTCCTTAACCAGCCAAAGGATTAACCGTTGAGTATTCTAGGTTTCGATACAGCGGCCGACTTACCGAAGAGAAGCAATATTTTATGTTAACGTTGTTTGGGGTTTCATTTTGTATAATCAAAGAATTATAGAGCAATTTAGAGGAGAAAGTTGAGAGATAAAGGTGAAAAAACAGAATTCAATTACAGATTTTTTAAAACAGTGACTCTATTGATATCATATTATTATGAAACTGCAATAAATACCTGTTAAAAAGTACTGTTTCTCCAGATTTTATCCATTATACCTAGAACATTTTTTCCTAGTGAAAATACATTACGTAGGTTCGAGGTACACGTGAGATTAATCGGTCAAAACGGCAACCGACCATATGTGCAGTACCGAGGTGGGTGGTTCACAAGGAATATATTGTACAACAGAAAAAAACGTCAATTTAAGAGTATAAATGAAGTTTTAATTCGATAACGGGGTGGGATGAATTAGAAATTCCTTGCTCACATTCTGTCGGATTAATTTGACCCTTCTCATAATTAAAGCAGCACCTTAAGCTTCTCATGAGGTAATTACCACCTACATCCCATTACACCCGCATCTGCTGTATATACTCAACTACTGGAATTCATTTCCACTGCAGTGAACAACATACGGATCATTCAGAACATAATCTATTATCCTGGGCTTCGAGGAATGGCTTAACCCAAGACTACTCTCACTCCCTTTCCAGAAGATAGATTAATATTATTATTAGATTATTATCTGTAGGTAGGTATAAACCAGGTGGTAGAGAATCACAAAAGTACATCATCAAGACTAAAATATCAATAAGATAGCAAAAATACATCATGAAATATAAAGTACTAATAATTTGCATAAAACTTATTTAACATGATCAATATTCACTCAACAACTTGTTCATCATATATACTTGTTCCCTGCTTCACTTCAAGTCATTAGTTCTACTAGATCTAGTTTTAACAGTAATATATCTGAGAATAGTGTAAATAAGCCTAAGTTAAGCTATTGGACAAAACATTAGGATATTATCTATTATCCAGGTTTTCGTGTAGTGGCTTAACCCAAGGCAAGACAAATCTCTGATTATTTCCAGAAGATACATCTAATTTTAAGAGAAATACACATGAGGAAGAGCATAAGTTAAGCTGTTGGAGAAAACCTAATTTCTTGTAACTGAAGTACATCAATCCGGAAGGAATGGAAGGAAAAGAAAATAATTAAAAAGTGGTAAGACGAGTGGAGAGGAAATGCAGAAGAGTGGCATTAGCTGAATGCAGTACGGGCAGCGATCGGCGTTTGTTCTTGGCTGGCACCTGCGCTGCGTGTGGGGGCAGCGACCCCTGTTTCCCCCCGCGGGGGCGGGAGGGGAGCCCCTCAACGGCCACTTCCCTCTCACTGCCCATCTTAACATTCACTCTGGAAACCACGCGATTCCCTCTTCAAGACTATAACATTTCAAACGTGTACTTTTATTTTTCAATGGAAGCAAATGCTTTCATTCTTAGTCGAATGAGAGGATTCGTTAGTAAGCATTGACTATGAGCGCCTTTATCTTGTTAGGTTGAACAGTGTTTACATTCATACAATATCGTATTTTCGAACATCTTGTACGTTTCTTCTTTAGTATTGAGTAAAATCAATCAATTTTGTAATATAGCATTGACAAAGATGATTTTTACCAATGAATTCCTCGATTTCCTTTTTATTCATTTTAGTTTTTTATTGCTATTTTTAGTGCTGATCTATCTGTTAATCTAGGTAATTTACTCCATAATTTTTTGTTTCCTGTTCATGTTCCATGTTCATTTCCTGCATTTCTAGTTGTATTATCGAAGTTAAGTGTACCTCTATTGCTTGTTTGCGTTTCAGATCTGTCTTAACCTGCCTTCCTCTGACAAATTAGTGAACTATCTTTACTTTTCGCTTGTTTTTGCACTCACTCCTTCTTGCGGGTGTTTTCCTCATGTGGTGTATTCTAAGAAAACGCTTATGTTTTTTAAATCCACTAAATAATTCACTTCTGTGCACGTTTTTCATGCTGTCGCTTTCTTTTAAAATCCATACAACGAAGGGTTAGCTATAAGAAGAAACTTATTAGTCTTAATCGCCAGAATAAATTCATTTTATTATTATTATCACGCCACTTAATATACATATCATGAAAGTTGACAAATCTCTGACACTTGGTATGTTTGACGTTACTATTGAGATGATGACATAAACTCATTGATCACCGCTGACATTGGTATGTAAAAGAAGATGTAATTTCTTCGTTTAAGTCCACAGTCCGAATTTCATAACATTTTCTACACCTTAATCGTAAGAGACGCCACTTTGGAAAATATTTCTCATAGAAATCATGTTTCAACCGGGAAAAAATAAGAAAATCTAAAGGCATTTTTAGATATTGCCGATGTTTCAGTACTCCAACCTACAAAAGAGTCGACAAATTCACAAAATGATCCTCAATTTGTCGCTTATATTATCCATAAAAGACTGCTCGAGAAGAATGTCCCGGGTAGCGGAAATCTTTATGAAAACACAAGCTTGTTTACTGCGTGATGACTTCGCACCGAATATCTAATGGAGAAGATGGACGCGGAGAGAGTTTCCTCATTAAATTGCTTCTTAAATTCCGCTGCACCCACTTGTCTGCTCAAATCTTTGAGGATGAATAAGCCTTGTTTGTTTCTCTTCCTTGGTTTAGACGAACGAGTCATTTTTCTTTGGCGTCGCCTTTGAAATAAATGCCCAACGCCCATCCCCACACCCTTTGGGTGGTTCCATCCGAGAATGCACAAGAAAAACGCTATGGATGCATATCTTGACGAAATCCGAGTTTCAATTCGAGAAACTACAGCGTAACAGGTGATTATTTTTCTTGGACGCTGAAGTTGGTACTACGAAATAGAATTTTTGAGCGAATAGTTTTATCAGTTTGAATCGACTTAGTTTAATTTAATTTTTAACTTTGCTAAGTTATTTCCTCCAAAATTACTAAATTTAGTATTCTTTAGTAAAAATTCGTTTTGAACTGATAAAAACGATTCGCTCATCACTCAATTAAAAAGGATGGAGTTCCATGACGTAAAAGCTTCATTAATTGATTTTATTTTAAATATATAGTAAGTTCCAAAAAATATTTAATTCAACAAATATTTCTTCTAGATATAAGTTTAGCATTCTTTACCAAGTGTCATGGTTTCCCACGAAATCCAGCCTTTTGAATAATGAAAATAATTCATTTAGAATCGAATTGTCTAAATTATTTGAATTTCGAATCGGATTGAATAAATATGCATTCGATTCGATACGCGATCCTTTCTCCGTTTGTCTCGATATTTAATTTTAAGGCTATGGAAATACTTATCTGGGGGAAATCTCATTCTAAAGCCTAAAAATGTTACAAATTTAAAAAAGAATCCTAAATGTTCCAAAATTGAATACTTATAGAATCCTCGTTAATTATTATGATTTTAAATTTTTTTCTCATTTGATTTGGAGTGTTTTAGGAACTGAGAAAAGATTATATTGTATGCTGTAGGTATATTTATAATTGTTGGGCTTTCTTATAATTCATTTGTTATTTAAAGTATTTGAAATTGTAATTCGTTTGGTAGAATTGTTGATATCGTTGTAATAGCTTACAATAGTTAGTAATGATGTGTTGCCTTAGAGAGGTTTATGGAGGGATTTACTCCTCGACTAGGGTGAATTCCAGGCAAGGATTTTGTTTTTCTATTTGCCCTCAAATGACTGCCACCTGGTCCGTTGCGTACTTTTAATCCTAAAATATTAATAAATAATACAAGTGGAGAGAAAATATATCTCGTTAATAAGAATTCAATAGCGTTTATACTTCAATGGATTGCAGTACGTTTTTCTTTTCTCCGTTCCCCAAAACCAGAAAAGTCCGTTCCCAGAGGACAGACCGACAAAAAAGGAGCGAAACTGCCGTGGGTTCGATGGACCAAAAAAAACTCTGAGGGAAAGAAATTCCTGAAACGGTGCCGCGTTGTTGGATTCTCATTAAGGCGAAGAAACGGTCTTTTTGTCGTTTCCTTCACTGCTCGTAAACACTTTGGAAACCTCGTCAGAAGAAAAGATTGCGGAAATATGGCACTTTTAGTTTGGTGAAAGGGAAGGTGTCCGTCGAAATTATATCTACCGTTCCGTCTCTTGCAATTTATATAATCCCTCTCTTTTTTAGAATCTTTGCCGGTGTCTAATTATGAGAATCACACCCAGAACTGTGATAATTTTGTAAGGATGATGAATTCTCGAAAATTTTCGGAGAAAACTATCCTCACGCCTCACTGAAACGCATCAAGCTTTCTTCTTGATCGGGCCTTCATGATGTAACGGAAAGAAAAACTGTGAGATGAGCGAAGATTTTTATAGTTTTACCGTTATGTCGCGAATAAGATGGTTTCGCCATCTTTCGTGGTTGCCATAAATGACGAAATTTGATCACAATTTTCACCAGGATTCGATGATTACTTACGAGAAAACCTCAATTGGGGTGAGTAAAGTTGGACGATGGGAGAAAAATTCTCTGAAAAAACATCGGGAAAGTAGAAGAGAAACACAATTTTTGACCTCTGAAATTCGAAATTGACCGTAAAAAACTCAATTCTTTCTTAAAAATGGTGATAAATAAGTAATGTAAGAAATTTTCATATAAAATGTAAATAAATACTCCTGTCGAGTAACGGCCAAAAAATATACATGGGTGGTCTGAGAAGTTTCCGACATTTTTCGACATGTTTTCTGAAAATTTTCTGAAGATTTCTGAAAAATCTGGGGCCGGAAACTTTTCAGACCACCCTCGTATATATCGAAAATGTATGTGCAGCAAAAATATACATGCAGCAAAAATGTATATGCAGCGAATTTCCCAGATCCCTACTAACTACAGATACAACGAGATATAAATGTAGTATAAGCGAATTTGTCTGTTCCTATAACTGATGTAGGGATTTCTTTGCTTCTTATCTTGTGAGCAGAAAGGGAGTGGAACTGAAATTCGTCAACGTGCGGCACCCAATCGTCGAAGTCACCGTTAGAAGACATCTTCCGCTTCCGCCTCAATACACTTCCTCTTCACTCCCTATTCTACGTTTCCTATTCACTCCCAATTCTACGCTTGCACCGTTGTTCGTCTCTCCATTGAGATGAAGCAAACCTTCAATGCCAATCACTGTTTCTGCAACTCAATGGGGGAAAAGTAACACAAATCATACGAAAATAAGTATGATTATCATCAAAGTCCGTTAAGGTTCCAAAGAAGGTGCAATTCTGATAGATACAGTGGTAATAAGTGATAAAAGTACTTCGACAGCTTGAGTTCATTTTGCACATGAGGGCCCTCACTGGGAATCGAACCTGAGATTGCTTTCACTAAAGTCGATCGCACTGCCTACTTGGCTTTCCGAAACATCTTTGATGGATTGTTTCTTTAAAGTGAACAATGCTTTAGAAACATAGTTAGTTAAGTCATGATTCTACGAAATCGAATTTAGTAAATATACTCAGTTAGTACAGAATATATTGTTTGGCTAAAATTGAGAAACTCTGAAAAAAGAAAAGAAAGAAAGAAAATCCTTAATGTAAAAAGTAAAATAAAAATTTTATTTCATTTTTTTCCAGTCTAACTCTAACTATCTGGTTCACACTAACTCATCGCCTTTTTTGTAATATAAACCTTGAATGGTTAAGTTAGATTTCAAGAACGGGATTGATGAAAACAACTTTATCTTTAAGTTATATTTCGTTTATGTAAATTTCGGTAGCAACGAAAATGCACGCTGATTGAAGTAAACCTCTCCCTTCATCTCCTTGTTTAGACTTCACATCATTTGGAAGGAAAAAGTGCCGCGAATTTTCATATATTAGGGGATGACATCCTTCAAGGACAGCGAGTTTGCGGATCTGTGTACGAAGAAGTACAAACACCGAAAGCGTACACACCCACGGATGAATGTTAAAACGGTATTCTACGTCACGTATCCTGACATATCTTAATGTTCAGGAAAGGAGATGATATCAGAATAAGGAGAGGCCATCAAATGAAGGTTTTATTAGAATTGCGAAGGTCATGAAGCCAAACATGAACGGTACTGTACAGAATGGGAGATGAGACATCCTTCTGGGTGTGGAGCGTTGGGCAATTTAACCGGCACCCGGAAAAAAACGAAAGGATAGTTAATAAAACTTTGTTCTTTCAGTAGCTTTTTTATGAATAGTCGTAGTGATACCAAGACAGACGGGGTACATGACCACAGCAGGGAAGTGGAAATTTTATTTTAAACTTCTTTACTGTTTTTTACTTAGCGAAAATTTTATCTTAAGCTATCAACTGTTTATAAATTAGTGGAAATTTTATTTTAAACTACTTAATGGATAACCAAAAGTATATTTTACGTTTTTAATATTTTATTATTTTATATTTTACGATTGCAAGTCCGAGAAATAGTATCTCATTGAATACGCACGCGCTATTTCATACATTTATTACAACACTTACAAAGTTAAGACGGCGTTCCTAGGTTCCCCTCGCAGCGGGAATATACTTATCTTTAAATGAACTTATTTTTATATCGGTTGCCATTAAAGGCGCCCAGAAGAATCCAGCAATCCATCCCAATCCATTTCTTTAGAGGCCGAATAAATGGTTCAAACATGAAAAAGATTTTACTGCAGATTGTTCGGGAAACTGCAAGTCTATCGAATGATGACACAAAAAATAATACTAGAGTTAGAGCAGAGTTAGGTTCCTCTACGTCATGGGATGGATCTAAATTTCTCCATCGGCTCCGAAGGCATCTTTAGGTAGATGAGGTCAGAGAAAGACCGTTAGGCGTCACACCCACCTGTCTTTCGATTGAGCCCTTTCCGCTGTCACTATACATTCCGCTCGAAATTCAGATCGGATTGCTCTCGAGGATTCTCCCTTTTTTCTCACCGATCTTTTCTCCTCTTAGATTACATTCCGGTCCATAAGAGAGAGACGTGTGACCCGTTCTATCATCGGAACGGAAGCGGATCAAAAGACTAGAGAATCACTCACAAAGGATAACACTAACACACAAAGGGACTGGGACTTTTCGCCGGCATTAGGAATCAAAATGGTACTAGTAGAATATTTGAGACTTTTTCTGTCGGTTTAGAAGAAGGTTATTCCTTGATGGTACCGCAAATTCGGAGTTTTTTTTCTTAATAGGAGGGATTATTTTCTCGCTGAGTGGTAATGAAGTCAAAGGAAAAAGTTTCACAATTAATTTTCGGTGGCCAGTAATAATAGTCACAGGAACATGTTCACAGAAAAAAGTAACGATTTTGTTCATCAAATGTAAGCAAGTGGTATACGTGAGCATAAATCATCATTACAATGGATCACAGCATAATTAAATTTTGTTGTTTTCGCTGTTTTATTGTTTTTTTTTTCAAAATGGAGGGTCTATCCTTCCGAAGACCAATAATAAAGTATTAGGAGAATTAGGTCACAATTTTGGCTATTAAATTTCAGCAGAGAATATAGGAGAGCTATTTTTATCTTGACAATAACACCAAAATCGAAGAATTTTTAAATAAAACAAAGTTTTGAAACACAGCAATCTTCGATTATGTCAGAATTCCACGAAAGTTCGGCCTCCTCCATGAATTTAATAACAGCAAAAGTAAATGTTATTGTTATATAGAATTCAGTAATTTTCGTCCATTTTTACGAGATCTTAATTAGCTAGCTATTTTGGGTTGGGTTGGGTGATCGGTTGGGGCGCGGGAAATTCCTTCAACGTAAGGAAACTATGTAGTAAATTAATAAATTAGTTCTATTTTAAATATATATTGTTTATAATGTACAATAACACTCGCGCGATATAGCCGCGGCGAATGGTCCGGGAACCCACAGAGAGATACTCAGCTTACAATTAGCTAAGCGAATTCTCTTCGGGAGCGGAGAAAAGGCGTGTTCTATTTATTGATAAGCTCAATCTCGAGTATGCACTCTGGAGTGGACATTGCTGACAAGTGTTGTATACAAGAGTTAGAAATGTTTCTCGAAAGGAAATACAGAAAATATGGACTTAACTGAAATAGCCAGAGATGACATATCGCACAGGTGTAACAATATCTTTTATCAAAAATACAAATATTTTGGTGAAAATTTCATTTTACTCACATCGAAACTTCGAAGGAAATACGACTTTCTATACTCCAACTAAATGGCGAGAGACGGAAGATAGCAGAGGTGGGGAACCTTCAGGCCAAATGCGACCTTTTTTGGGTGTTCTTTGATGCCTTTCAGTCACTTCCTGAAACGAAAACTCTTATATAAATATTTTTGTTTTCTAATCTTGCTAATGACGCCAAGAGAAGAGAGAAGTGCTACAGAAGAATGATGAAACTAACATGGGAAGACTGGGAAACAGATGAAATCTTTTAAAGAGCAAAGAGAGAGGTCTCAGGAAAACAATGATAAAAAGAACAGGAAACTTGATGGGGCACACGGTAGTGACTTGAAGAAAGCGCTGGAGGAAACGTATGGAATGAAAAATTACGGAGGAACACCTACATTGGATAATGAAAGACAACCAAGTGTTAAAGGTAGGGACTGTGCACTGAAAGCAACGAGGGAATTTCCGGGGAAAATGATAACTTGGAGAACTACAATCTTCGAATTGACAACACGTGATATAGATGATTTTTACATATACACAGGTGTGTATATGGTCACTGATCACTGATCCCTGACACCACGTTGTTGGCCTCTTTCACTTCACCTTTCCTATCATTGATAACATCTTTCACTTCGGACATTTATCTGTGTTTCATTTTTAAGGAAATCGGCTGTAACTGAAATAATTTCACTTGGACTATAAACGATCATATTATGACTTACATGTTGAACAATTTAGTAGAAGTATCCAGTAAATGGAGATTGGAATAAAATACGGAGAAGATGCAATATATTATAATTGGATGGAAAGGTCAAGGTATTGAATTGGAAAGTAGAATAAATGTCAATGTATATAAATATCTTGGAGTTGCAATAAGTGAAGATGGGAAAGATGATAGAGATAAATATGAAGAAATTCGGTAAAGGGAAAAACGTTAGTAATCCACAACTTTCAGCCCTGTGGATTAGGAAATTAGCAAAAATAACAAAGCAAAATATATTAAAAACTTTGATTGTACCAGCGAAGACGGTCTGAGGTATGAGTCATTGGCATAAACGGACACCGAAATCACTCTCGGAAGAAATGTGGTATTGGAAGAGATGTTGTGCCTTAAATATAATAGATAGCGAATAGTAATAGAATTTTAATAGAAATAAAAACTTTAGAGAAAAGATGGAATTAGGAAACAATTATAAACATAATGAATGAAATACAATTAAAATGGTGCGGGCATCTACGAAGAATATTTACTGATACTTTAGAGAATCAAGCATCACTATCCTAAATTATGAAAGTCAGGGAATGTTTTGCTCATTTCGGGACAAAGTGGGTTATGTATTTAATGTGCGATTTACCGATTATATGGATACTTTTGAATCCCCGGTCATAACATTTAACAGACGAATCCGAGGAGAAGTTCTTCATGAATAAACGGCTTTTAATGATCGTATATGAAGAGGATGCCAGGAAAGGATGATCCGACTGATAAGTGTGAATCATTCTTAGAAAAAGAGTTATTTAAGTCCTTGATTCATTCATGCGAGCACCGCTACTGCAAGGCGACGGAAAAAATACAAAGTTAAAAGCTGAGTGCCGTTATCGCGGTGGGCGGAAAGGAAATGATGCGGGGTAAGCACCGGAAATGACGCCTTCCACACACTTAGGATACGTTCACTTCGTTAAGGATATGTTTAAAATTATTAGAAGTTTGCTTGGAATACGTTGAGCACGCTTTGAATACGTTGCGAAGGCTTGGAATATGTTTGCTTGGAGGGAAAGAAGTTTGAAGAATATTAATAGTAATAATGTGAAACACTGATGGTCGAGGTTTACAAAATAAAGAAAATTCGATGAACATGAAAACAAATCGGTCGGAGACCGGAAATAATCTCTTTTTCGCCAGAGTGAAAAGCGGACCCGAACTGAAAATTTGAAATTCTCAAATTCGAACTGAAGCCGAAAATCGTCATTTACTCCGGTTCCAATCTCAGTTTTAAATAAATTTAATTATAATATATTTGGATAGAGGAACTAATATCTTTCACATCGACTTGAAATTAAATAAATGAATGATTTACATTTAAGTCATCGGATGCAACAATTTGATCATAATTCCATCTATATTGCAAATAATACTTTATTAACTTAAGTCAATAACATTTTAAGGATTACCGGGTGACTCCAAAAAATTATTACTATTGTTTATATATTGTTCATTATCTTCCTAAGTCGTTGCATCGGATGTAATATCGGAAGTAATTAGGTAATCTCGGAAGAAAACGTACAAAACGTCTTCTTGAGATTAGTATAAATAGTATTTTACTATTGTTCTGAGACACATTGAGAAGAGAGTCAGCAAGTAAACGAATATAAAAGATAATTACCACAGATGACGCTTCACACAAAATCATTCCGAACCATTCACGCGATGGAACAAAACGCTCAGCCAAGTGACGCAATAGTTACTACACGTAACCACGGAGATTCATTCAACGACGTCCGTGCGCAATAGTGTCGAAATGACTTAAACACGAGCGAAGACAATCGAGATGAATCATCCTTTTGGTTGCCTCCTTCGTTCCTCCACAAATTAGACGTCCTCCATTCACTCCGAAACGTAGGGAAAATCCGTAATGGCGCAGAATAAGCATTCTTCGTTGATGGCGCCTGTTGGTGAGAGAGCTGTTGAAGGCCCATCCCAATAGCCGACGTCTCCATTGTCGGAGATGGGCTCGTGACGCTATCGCGACCAATTCACCAACACGTTCTCTGCACGAGCAGAAAAAATACTCTCTCGGTGGTAGATGTGTCACGGGGGATTTTGAGGTCTGCCTCCAACGTCTCTCAGGGAAAATAAGTGAAGATGAACCTCATCGTGCGTACTTCACGGGACTAATTTTCACTTACAAGATCCTGCGGTCCATTAGAGTTTTTGTGGGCTTTTGATGGAGCAATCACCCCTCAAGAGGAGGACTCTCATCTGAAGGCAGATCTCTCTTCTCAGAGATGTTTTCACGGAGAGATCGCTTTTCCATGGACTTTGTACGAGAAGTCAAATGAAAATCTTAAGTGTGATGAAATTTCTAAATGTGACGTTACTGTCCTGTAAGGAGGAAATATGGTTGCTCTAAGGCCGTCCAGTTTTTCTAGTTAGCAATAATGGATTATATGGGAATGAAATCCTACACATTTTCCCCATGTTACAAGAACAGCCTCATTCTAGGACGTTTCTACGCGGTGTTCCTCGATATGGTGATAAAAATTACGATTTACAATTTACATATCAGAAATAACACTCCTCATGATACTTTCATAGTGTTTCCGGGTTCCCATCGCGATAGTTGTTGTATTGGCGATATTTTACCTATGTTTCTGTGGGCTTCTTCAGGTAGAAGTAGCACTTTTATTATATTTTATGCAAATGCTATGAAATCCTCCTGGTTGTTTGGAAAATGTACGGGCACCTTGTTTGTAGATAAGGTGTGCTATCTACTACCTACTCTAAATCTTCCACTACTTATACATTCAGGAATATACGTAAGATTATACTATTACGATTATCAGATAATGTCTGTCTTACCCTGACTCATTCATTTCATCCTTATGAATGTATTGTTTTCCGATTTGATAATTTTATCATTGGAATTTCAAGTCTAAAATTCTTGAGACATATATATCGTATATTCGCCAAATGAACATTCATCCAAATTACAGACTGTTTATAGGAAGAAAAATTAACAAAATAGCAATGATAACATTCGTGTAGATAAAATGAAGACAGTTTATTCGCACTGATTTCATTTATTGGTCATTTATATAGCAATAAATATTTCTAGCGATTTCTAAGGCAATAAAGATTTCTAGCAAAGTCTATAGAAATACAGATTTCTAGCAATTTCTTTAGCAATATAGATTTCTAGTAATTTATATAGCAATATAAATTTCTAGCAATTTCTATAGCAATAAAGATTTCCAGCAATTTCTATATAAATGTAGATTTCTATAGCAACCCTAATTAGTCCGGACCGAGACAAGCGATCGGTTAAAACCAAGCAAAGTTTTCGTGTGCCGAAAAGAGAAAATACCTCCCATCAAAGTCTACTAATGGCAATCGACCCAGTTTCACGTGGATTTGACCCCGGGCGAAACTGCTTTCGAGAAAAATCGAACTTGAATTGTGAACTTTCGTTCGGCGAATTTCCGTTTTAGAGCATTGCCTCCGACGAGGTAGAGTTTTTGGGGATTATTTCGAAGGGATGCTGAGTGGTTCGAATTCGCGTGTTCTTGCGGTAATTATCGCCCTCTTTGGAGGTGCCTTCTCTTCACCCTTCCAGCAATTGTCCCTAAAAGGTCTGCATACGCCTTCAGCAGCGGAAGTTGAAAAAATGGACGGTGAAGGATGAATGAAGTGTACCAGAGGAGTGAGAGATTTCAACGGATGAATCACTGTTTATTCCATACAAAAGGAAATAGATTAAAAAACTTCAACGATTGAATGAATCTACGCTAAATTTATTGAGGAAATAAATCCTTAATGTTCCGCGGAATGATTCATGATAAAATATCCTGTGAATCGAACAAGTTTTGGGAAGAATATGGGCATAGTATGGGGAATCCGGGTTTTACTTACAAATAATCAATATCGTTTGGCCATAATTATGCCATTTAGAAAAAAATAAAAACGAACTTATTAGTTTCCGAAGTAAAATTAACGTATTACTTTCGACCAATTTCGACTCATTATACAACAGCGAGATAGATTGTAAATTGTAAAAACGGATGAAGATACTCCATCGGGAATGCTATTCAATAGATAAATTTGTGTCTAGTTACATCCGAGCAAATTAAACTATAATATTTTCCTAGATAGCTCTCTCCATTTCGATCCATTTAAGAAATGAGCCGATAATATAGGAGAAAGGGATTAACAGAGGTTTTAAAATTTATAATTAAAGACAATAAATCAAAAGACAAAAGTGCAAGTAAATGTAGATCTGAAAGTCCTCAAATTAAGAATGGGAATTTGTAATTCAATTTAAAAATATATCAACAAAACTCGCCTGTTACTAAAAATATACGAAATCGCCGAAAGTGCATTGCAGTCGGCAAAGAGAGATTACAATAAAGAGGTAGATTCATCAAACGTGACCACAATCTGAGTAAGCAAATTATTTGTTAGAGAAAATAATATTCTTTAGAAAAAGACTTACATGCAACCTCAGCGATTAGTTAGAATTCAACGAAACCTTAAGCTTTTTTCCGTAGGATGTAGAACAGATAATCTTAAAATCGGTAAAATTACTCCAAACTTTTCTAAAATTAAGGATAAACTCACTCATTTCATCCAACTGCTAGGTGGATAGGTCAGTGAAAACTTACCTGCGAAAAGAAAGAAGGATTCATTAGTATGTACATTGAATAAGTAATCAATTAATCTAAAACTGATAATTTAGCCAATATATTTCTCTTATACAAAGACAAAAGATTCGGACATTAATTCCCAAAGCCTTTACCTTTGTTGATATTACATAGGATTATAATTACATTTTCGATTAGCTCTGACACCTTTAGTCTAAGCGTTCATCCATTAAGACTCAGACAAACATAAGAAGAGATTATTTATATTCTTACTTATTTTACATTAAAATATCAACGACCCTACGTGGACTTTTTCCTTTTAAATAATAGGATTGTATTGCAATTATCATATGTTGAAGGAAATAAAAGTAATTCAATGGTAAAAAGGCTTATCAGTGCGATCGAAGTTGGATACATCCATCGTGACGGGAACTTCGCCAATCGGCGATTTATTTTCTCCGAAGAGAAACCATTTTCTCTAACATTCACCATTTGTAGAGCATGAGGTAACTGAAACGAAGTGAAAGTGACTCGAAGCAGTTCATCTATGCTCATTTGGAAACCAATGCTAGAAATGGAACGCAACTATTCATAGAAATCTCTCGAAATAACAAACAAACATCTCCGAGCGATTTGCGATCTTTGGCATCGAAACTTTCCTTATTTACATGAATGTACAAGATTTATTTGAATCTTGTACTAATATATTTGGGCATTTCGAATTTTTCGTTTGATGTTGTGACACAAGACTGTTTAGTTCTGGCATCTGATGATGAAATATAAAGACATTAATGAATAAATGTAATGAATTACAAAGATGTGTAATTCCATAATTCAGAGCTAGAGGAATTGAAGGATATACGGGCGTTTAATGAGGTAATTTCGACACTTCCTACAAAAACGTCCTTATATTAATTTTCTAGTACTTATATTAAGTCGCTAGTGATGGCCAGAGAAAATGGAAATATTCTCTTCTCAGAGAAGTTTACTTAGCGGATGAATTCATTTTATCACAGAATTTAGATGTTAAACTGGTTGAATGTAGGCATATAAAAGCGGTCTTATGGATTATAAACGGCAGAATGGTAAATATATAAATTTATTCGGCCTTCCAATTCCTTACCTCGTGGCACTTCAAGTACCAATACCAGTGTGCTGCAGGCCGGAAATAAAAATACATATTTCAAATTTCATATACTGTATATATAAAAACTATATATTGAGTCTTTATTTATGCGAGGTAAAGACTGAAAAATCTCTTCTTCCATTTATTCCGTCATCGATGATATTAATAAAGACATAAGTAATGTATCTGAGTATAGAAATAGAACGGAAAACTATGGAAGGAGTGGATATAAAAAACCTAAGATATTATCTTAGGAAAAAACCCAGCAAGGTAACATCCACAAAAAGGGGTGTGTAAAAAAATTGCGACGACCTACTGATAGTGCCTACATACAAGCTAAAAGGAGCAAAAGAAAACTATGTCTAGTATGAAAATCACATAGTAAGACAAGTAGAACCATAACAAAAGCTATATAAAATAAAATCAATAACTGGATACAATGCAATAATTCATTTGTAAAAAGAAAACAGTAAAAAAACAAGGAAATTAGAATTTTAAACATACCACATAAATATCAATTATATTCTTTAAAATTACATATCAAAAGAAAAGAAAATATATCGCGAAATATTAATAAAGTATTGGGAATGTTCTCTGAAAACGCGCTTGGAGAATATAAACGCCTATAGAAAACTATTCACGAGATATTAAGAACCAAAAATTCTTGAAAAAGTTCCCACCGTACATTTGTCGGCCAGATGAACAATTTAGATAAAGCTAACTGGGGATTATCACGTGGAAGTTGTGGGACCGGATCGTGCCCAACAAAATGCAAATCAAAACCACTCCGACCTATATGGAAGAAAAATGTGACGTTACCAGTTTCCACTATTCGAACGGACATAAAGTTCTGTAAATCTCTAAGGAAAGTCGCAAATTTCCACGAGGGTATTCGAGGTCGCTCGGTTATTAACGTCCATGAATTTAAATGACGAGTAAAGGCTTCCACTCCCTTCTCTATCACTTATCCGTTTCGCAACCGAATTTCGAACGTGGGAATCGATACCTGATTTATTTTACAGCCGCGAAAACCTTCAAACGAATCAAAACCCTTTGGACATTTCCATACCAAGAGTACGGATGACGCAAACGAAATGGGACTGGAGAGTGAAAATGTTAACTGGGAAATAATATTAAAACCATTAAGGTTTCGGAGGTATTTCACACTCCCCTTTTCGTGGGTGTTTCCCTGCTATGGTGTATTTTTCGGAATGCAAACTTAGATTTTTAAACCTATAGATTTTGTTTATTCTTTGCCCCTTTTATGTTAAGGCAATCAATTTCTTTTGAATTTCATCTGAAGAGGAGTTGGATGTTAAGGAAGACTTGAGGTTTCAATCTCGCCTTAATGAAGACATTATTATTAATGTAAATCAGATGCCTTTTTACGAAGTACCTTTTGTGAAATACCATGCGTAAATATTAAGCAGAAACCTTTTGTTAGGATGGACCGTGATGTTTCTATATATAATTCCTTTTTACCTTTAATATCTCATTGTTCATTCACTGAAAACTAAATTATAGCTTTTCTTCTATTATTGTGGAATTCTTCTAAATTACTGTTAATTGCAAGATAACACTGAAGAGACAAGCAGGTCTCAGGTGGATCTTACTTTAATATTCTTTAACTTTTAATGTTTAGTATTATTTTCTTTGTAATAATGGATGTATTATTTGGGATATTTATGCTATAGACATCATTATTAAAATATTACTGTACAATTTCATGGGAATTATTAAGACTTTTATTATGGGAATTATTTAGTCTTTATTCAGTTCGTAAATTGGAAAATAGCAGAAAGGGTACAAGATTAGGGCAAATTGAAAATACAGAAGTGATAAAATTTAAAGCACAACTATCCCTAGGAAATCAGGGCGAATATATCAGGTGGTAAAGACATACTGAATTCAAAGTGAAGACTGTAACTGTAGAAGGAATAATAGAAATAATCGACATGAAAGTGCTGAGACGAACATCAAGCAAGACAATACAAAGCAAGATAATACGAATTTGGTAGCACTGATATCAAGAAGATTCGCAAGTTCCGTTCATAAAATTTTGCAGTTATCACATTTAGTACTCAATAAAACTAAATTTTCAAACTTCTCCTGCATCCTCAGATCACTCTGAGGCTCGAAAATTTCATTTAGGAACTCACTTGAATGATAGGGAACTCAAAGTAACTGGAATCAGTTCAGATCAAGAAAATCTTTCGGAAAGGAAGTGGATGAGCTGACCACTTTCCCACATGGCCACAAATGGCTTGCACGATCTGTAGCGATATCTGGTTTGGCGGACATTTATATACAGTAGTGCCTTGTGTGATTCCGGAATGAATTTTCTACGATAATCAGGTCCTGCCTTACCAATTGTTTATATTGTACGTATCTACGAGCCGTTATCATGATAGGCGACCTATGTATTATTTTTGCATAATATCGCATTTACAAATAGCTTGAACGTTTTTAATCTTTTAATTTTAAAGTAAGAAAAATTATCAATTTTAACAATGGACAAAGTTGGTCACTACAAGTGATTTTAATTTTTCCTTTGTATTCGCATTAGCCTTTTCATTCCGTTTTCATTCTAACATATCATTTTGCCTAAACTTCTTTC
The DNA here is from genome assembly GCA_036926295.1 of Pachydiplax longipennis. NCBI lineage: Eukaryota > Metazoa > Arthropoda > Insecta > Odonata > Libellulidae > Pachydiplax > Pachydiplax longipennis. The sequence continues at coordinate 35,045,017 of JAVFKF010000012.1, forward strand.
ACTTCTTGATGCTCATTTTCTGTTTATCATTTTAATGCAAGCGTATTTCTTTTTGTATTAGATATGTAGAGTGTTCATATATTGTTTTTTTGCTTTATAGATGTATTAACCTCCCTTTTCCGTAAAATTTCAGTTTTTAACTATCTGTAGGTTCCGCAGGATTTTCACACCTTCTTGCAAGTGTTTCCCTGCCCTGGGACATTTTTCCTTAGCAATAACTTAGGTTCTTAAACCCAAATTAGTTATTCTTGTGCACTTTTTCAAACTATATCTTTCTTTCGAATTTTATAAGAGGAAGGTTTAGATACAAGGAGATACTGTTTAGTCTCAATCTTGTCCGAATAAAGCCGTATTATTATTAGCACCTAAAGGCCCGAATCGTAGGATACATCTAAACTGCCACGAAGTTAGGCTGAAACATTCTTTCCCGCCGAGAGAACTTTCGCGTCCCAATCGCATCGGATTGAGGGCGTAGGGAGAGCCCCTCTGAAATGATAAAGGAGTGAAAAGAGAGCCGCGGGCAAAGAAAACTGAGGATCGGCTCGAAGAGGAGAAACTCGTGAATAAAAGTACGCACGAGCACAGGAAGGAAGGCTTTCTGCAAGCGCTACGTTCACTTTCGCTGAAGCAAAAGATGGCCTAAAACTAGAGTAGGATGTGAGAGGAGACTGTAACTTGAAACACGAACTTCATCTTTCGGTTGCCGCGAAGATTGTCTTATTGTCTTCGGCTCTTATTACCTTACATTTTCATGAGACATATAAACTGGACTGGGCCAGTGCCGCAAATTTTTATATCTCCCGTGCATGAATTTACATATCTCGAATTAATCCATGTTTCCGGCTCTGAAATTTTTTCTCTGGAGTTTTTGTATGTAACTAGCGTACAGCAATAAAGTATCATGAATATTATTTTCTATCAGAGAAAAAGAAGAAAAAGAAATCGGCTGGGATGCATTTACAATATTATTGCAGGTAATGATGGGTAGGAGGGTTACAAAAATTCGTTTGAGAAACCTGAAATCATAGAGAAAGATAATCATTTATTAAAACGTAAGCGGTAGAGGAAGGATATAGCAAAGTATTATTTATTAACAGAGTTATTTCGGAATAAGTTAGCTGGATCACTCTTAAAGCCCTTGCCTGAAAATACTAATTTCTTTAAAAAGATATGCCTTGCTGTATTGTAATTAAATAGTGATGGCCATGGGGGAACTTTTACTGCAGTGACGACATTTCTAAAGGAAGTAAAGGATTGCTTGACAGGGTGAGTACAGTGGGGGATTCATCCCGTGACCGCTACGGTAGCCGAGAAGGCCCGTCATGAACCATAAAAGAATTCAGTGAAAGCAGATTATATGTCAGGAATTGTTATATATTACTTATTAGTCAGGTATGTATTATTAAGTATAAGGGTATATAATTATCATGTGGGGATTGTAAAAATATATGAAATGAACGTATAATGTATGCATTGTTATGTAAGATAAATTAAATGTATTTAAGTTTAAGGGTGTCACCAGGCTGTCTACCAGCTTATAATAAAATAATAATAATAAAGGTCAATAATAATAATCAATAATAATGGATATGAAATTTGATTTAGCGCAGGATAGTGTGCAACTAACTTTTTCACTTCTTGTAAAATCAATAACAACAAAAAAATAATAATAATCTTTTTCAGAACCCAGATTCTTTTCTTGATACACTGAAAATTTGCAAGCACAAAATAAGTTAGATCTGAGAAGACTTATGATTCATTCTACTTTGACCTTTTATTTTACTCGTCAAGAGAGATACCAGTACTTCTTAAAGCTATAAATATAACGGTGAGAAGCATTTAAACTCCAAAATTAAAAGGGTAAATCGCCTTTTAAGGGAAGCCGTGCTTCGGCAACACCCACGCATGACAAACACGCACGCTCCAAGAGACACGCGTCCTTGCTTTTCGAGACGCAAATTCCGGCCCGGTGATCGAACCCGTGTTTTCCTGGAAGGAAGCCAATAATGGTAATCGGGAAGGGGTAGAGAAGACCGGACGGACAAGTTACCATGTGAGAGAGAGAAACCGGTCGCCGTGTTTTCGGAGGAGAAGGACGCACAAGACGAATCGGAGAAAACATACAATCCACCCACTTGGGGGGGATCTCAACCCCTACACCAAGGGGGGGGGGCAATCTGAGGCAATTTCCTCAAACTCACCCCGAAATAACAAAGGTCTTTGATCGTTAATTTTCCGCCACAAAACTATTAAAGTATGAATCGCTGTAATAAATGCAAGAGAATCATTCATAATGTATATGCAACACTTATAAATATATTTATGTGATTCGCGAGCGAAGAATATAATAGAAAATACACTAAAAACAGTTAACACTTGGTGTGGGGGGTTGAGATCCCCCCAAGTGGGTGGATTAAGAGGTTATCCCGCTTAACACACGGTTCTCTCCCTGTCCACACGAATCACATGGTAAAAATACCGCTTAAGACACCCTGATACCCGCTTACAAGAAGGATTTTTCACATTCCAGTTGCAGTACAATCCGCTATATCTAATCCTCCGCCTCTTTTAATTATCTACAGGGTAACAAATGCTTCATTGCAGATTGAAAATTGAGATAAATAAATAAAAGAAGTTGCTATTATCGTTTGAAAAGCAGACCATTCTAAAAATATGATTAAGCGGAAATTAGTATTAAACAACAATAGTTCACGGCGTCTCAAGTCACTCTATCAACAAATGTGGTAAATAAACAGAGTAAAAAAGTAACTTTTTCATTGTAAGGTACTGAAGCATTTATTTAAAAATTAAAGAGCCAAATGTATATTTTATGCATTTAAGCATGTGTATATTTTATATTATTCTCTAAAACAAAATCATTTTATTTTTCTTTTTTACAATACTGTGCGACAAACTTAATAAAGGTTAAATGGGAAATGGGACTATCTAGCCCTGATTTCAGCAAACAAAGACGTATCGTATGTATTGTATTGTATACATGAATGTCTGAATGACAGGGGAAAGATGTGAGTGCATGAGGGAAGGAGGGGTCAAGGAGGGATCGTGAGAAAGTCCACAATGATCGTTCGAACCAGTCATTCTGAGACCATGCATCGGTTCGCAGGCGTTGATCTCTCTACAACGAACTACATTGCAAAGAATTGTCCGTTTTTTGCGTCGATTAAAACCGCCACTATACTGTACCATAGCTCAAAACTGTAATTGAAATATTCTACTTTAAGCTATAAATTATAATGTTAATTATCAGATCGAGAAACATCGCATACAGACGACCTGAAATGAGGCTATTGTTGCAATATGGAGAAAAATACATAGGACTTCATTCCTATTCAACCCATCTAACTAACTAACTGACTTAGTCTACCACTAGTTACTGACTAGAAAAGCTAGTATTCACTATAGGAAAATATAAGAGGTGTTCAGATGAAAAGGTACGAAACGGATATAATTGAAGTCCTTAATCAAAAGTAAGCACCAGAGACTTGAGAACAACTATTCCCCTGTTTAACGAGCCAAAGGAATCCCTGCTTCCAGAATTACTGTGGCTGTGACAAGAGCCAGTCCTGGAATTCTGGAAACAGGGAAAACTTCGGCTTGTGAAACTAACGATAATCAGGCCTCTGGTGATTAATTTTGAATAAGAGCTCAATTATACACGCAGTGTCGTTTCATACCTTTTCATTTGAACTGCCCTCGTGCACAGGAGTTCATTTCCATATAATCCATCGTTACTGACTAGGAAAGCTGTAATGCACTAGTGTCAAACTCCACTTTCTGCTCCCTACATTCAGATTTCGCATAGGTGAAGCGATCTTCAAAGACTTCGGCGTTTATTACGGTAATCGGTCGAATTCTCCGTCCTCGACTTGGGGTGTATTTCTCCAGAAATAGCGTTGGAAGAGAAGATGCGAGTGGTTCACCGCTTGGCCGTTCTCATTTCGAAAGCGAAAAAAGCGTCGTCCGATGAACTCCGCGGCAGATGCTCGCAAATATGAGAATGGCTAAGGAGTGAGCGGAGCTACTCCATCCGAAAAACAGGAAGGAGACCCGATGGCCGATTAAAATCGCAAATCCGCGAAAACCGGAATGAATTACGCGTAATGGGGATGCGTAAACGGCGTTTCTTTTCTTAGGGCGGAATTCCGCGGCTCATTTTTTTCCGACCTCTTTCCACTTGAAACTCGGAAGGTGCGCTTGCACAGAGGAATTTTATAAAAGCGAGGTGATGTAATGGACGAGGAAGAGAAATCCAAAACGTGCGAAATTGCTGCGTTGTAACACGCCGCTCTGCTCGAATAAACTTCTAAATGATAGGCTCGCTTCTTCGGGGATGCCGAATTCGCTGCGTCCCTCCGAGATATTTATTCGTTTCAATTTTTCTTTTTTCACCAAATCAGCGATATCGAGTGGTTCCGCATTCTTGATCGCTCCTAATATTTTCCCTTGCGTGAATTTAACTTCTAAAAGAAAGGAAGTAAGAGGTAATAATGATAACGGACAGAGCACCCTACCGGCAATAGGGAGTCTCGGGTTCTATTCCCGGTCCCGTCGGACTTTTTTACAGTCTAATTTTCCTTGTCGCACGTCATCTCGTGCAAAAATACCTTATCTATTTGCATAATAATAATAATAATAAAACGTCTTGAAAGATACTAAATAGTCGCTACTTCATATAACAATTGATTGAAATAGATAGCTTGAAAAAAACTCAGAAGAAAACTTTGAGTTTAAAAACCTTTGTGCTTAAGAAAAAATATCTAACAACAGGAAAACACCCGCAAAAAAGGGTGTGGGAAAATGTACGAAACCTATAGATAATTAATATCTAAATTTTATAAATAATTTTTATGAAAGAAGAAAGACTAAAATAGATTCGAAGGAGCTCAAAAGCAAAATCTAAGAAAAGGTTATCATTATTTTTGCATATACAGAAATTTTGAAACGAGTGAGCTTGCCGTAGTTTAGCTGGAGAAAGATTGCTAGTTAGGATGGTATAAAGATGGAACTTGTCCCCAGTACCGAAACAACAGCAGGGAGGGTTTACCAGAAAATCAATTATGATATACGTAGAGGATGGATAAAATAATGAACAATGATTTTATGTGTGCAATACGTATTTTTTAAGTACCATTTATCAAAATTAACATAATCTTATACTCATTGATAGCTCCCTTTATTATTCTAGAACTTGTATCAAGCGTCATATACCTCTCTTAGGTACAAGTAGTTTTCTTGCTGATGATCACTAATTCAACCTTGTATACCTTATCGCTATTTGTGTTTGCAAATGAGTTTCTAAAAATGATCCACATTCTTCAGTAACCCTTCTTTCCTTCCACCTGCCGCAACACCTGTCTTCGTAGACTTCCTGCTTTTCCCTCTTCATTCTTCCGATCAAACTCCTTACGAATTCCATACCAAACTTCCTTTTACTTCACTATGGGGTACACAACTGTCACGTACTGGAATCGATTCGAAGATTACAAAATACATTCACCGAGCCCTTCCTCGCTTTCTCTCTCTCTCTTCCTTATTGTTTTTACTTTTATTATTCCTTTGCCATTCCACTCTACCATTGTCTCTCATCTTCTCTCTTTCTCCCTTTGTGTTTTTTTTGGCACCAAATGATCTCATTTACCTTTCTCTTCTTTGCCCTTAATTGCAATTAAATCAGCTTTCTCCACAAACGTTTTGAGGCCTTTTATAATACGTGCGCTAAGATGTAACATGACTTTACAGGCAGAGTTGGACATTGAATTCTCCTATATTTCACTTATTCACTCACGAAATTTCCCCGTTATAAATACAGAGAAGAAAGGGAGTATATGTAGCCATATTATAGTAGTACCTTTAAAAGTGCTTCGACAGTTGAGATCATTTCGCACAGGTGTGCTCCTTCCGGGAATCGAACCCGGGACCGCTTCCAATGAAGACGAACGTGCTGTTCTACTGGCTATTATACTGGTTCAATTGGCTACTAGTAGCCGATCAAAAAATTATAAGTTGTCTGCAGCACCAACAGAAGGCAAGATAAACAGTGATAACATATATTTAATACCGAGAAAATTTTCTCACGCTTTCTTTCTTTCTTGGTTATCTTGTTCACAAATGGTAACCAATTCATTCCTTTTATTCAGAATAATTTTTAATTTTATTACTTTTATGGCGTGTTACTCATCACTTACGTTCATAGATTCAACTTTGAAAAATTCCACCTAACATAAAAACTTTGCAAAGTTATTCCCTCCTCAATCGCAAGGATAAGGTATCACGAGATAAAAGCTTCATTAGTTGATTCTATCCATAAATTAAGGAGTATATGGAAAAATTCTTCAATAGCTGAGGTAATTTTGCACGTGAGCTCCCACTGAGAGCTGAACCCGAGACCGCTTTCACCACTTGGCCATCAGGTAGCCCACGTTCATAATTGTTTATGTCTGACGCTGTTCAAATTGACTGCCAATTGGCTACAAACACAATTTAAATCTTTTATATCGTTGCTAAAATACACACAAAATACCGTGATAAACATCCAGGTGGGTGAGCATTGGAGCCAACATTCCCGTGCCAACTTCAAGTGGTGCGCAGGTCAGCCCTAATAAGCATTCTTGTCGCTTCGCAGTTTCGCAAAAAAGTCGGCGATATTTCAAATATCGAATGATTTCCATAGAATCGCGGATCTGGGAAAACAAAGCGAGAGCTGCGTCGGAAAATGGGACGTCCTGCTTTGGAGACGACGAACCTCATTACGTGATTTATGGACGGAAGTGATCGGTGTCGATGCAGGCGTTCGAGTTACCAGTATCCGCTTTAGGAAATCGTGATGGGCAAAGCAAATGGACGCATTTTCTAGCGACGGCGGACTCGCTGCTTCCTCGTGGAACGGCGCGCTGAAAGCTTTCCAACCACCTTACCATACACCTGTACAAAGTTTCGTTCATACAAAATGATTGAGGAAAAGGGTATAGAATGGATGCCTATGACATCAATCATCAACATTATTTGAATTTGAGCTCTTTTCCGAAACCTGTATCGAGATCGTTGACACCTTAAATTTATACGCGAAAATAATCGACTGGGCAAATAGAGTCCTGGTGCTTGCACCCCCTGCCACACGCCGAAAGGCGGCTTGCAGGGTACAGATGTAGATGTAGATGTAGAAGCGCTCCATGTACACAGCCGGTAAAACATATGCTTGTATTAGCGTCATTGACAGATCCAGGAGGATGTGTGAAGGAGGTGATCAACCCCTCTTGGCGACTTTGTAGTACTAGCAATCTACCTAGCATTTGACAAGAAGCTTATTTAAAATAAGATCCTAAAGTTTTTTCCGCGATACTAGGGCACTTAAATAGCTAACTTGAAATGAGGTCGTAAGTTATTGGTCTTAAATCAAATGATAATTAAAAGCTTTACTTTCCAAAAAAACTTTCAAAGTCAAATTCTTCCTTTGATTCTCATTTGATTTAAAATGAATTTCCGCCACCTATCAGTCAATACCTTTAATTTAAATTGTCTTAAATAGGTCTCCCCTAGAGGAAAGGTTATGGATGCGTTCCTGATTAGTCGTGTCGAACCTCTTTGCCGCCTTGGGCGAGACGTGATGTGGCATCTCTTATTATATACCCAAATCATGTTGCTTCAATTTGGGTAGAAACTTTCTATAAATTAAGAGATATACCTTTTTGCGAAGATATCCGTAATTTTCCACAATTTGTACTCGCACTTTATTGTACTCGAACAGGTTTCGATGTATTCATACCATCGTCTGGAAGCCAGATACAAAATGTAAGTGCATATACGCCAAAGAAATAGAGTGGGGAGGGGCGGAGGTAGGTTAGGGGTAAACTAGTCGTGTGTAATAGAGCGCATTAAAACACGTGGAAAAAGTGCAAATATCTTTCCTCATTTTTATTTTTACTGATCTAATAGAAATGTGAGTGCTTCACATTTTTTCTCCCCTTCGAGAGGTCTTTGATCGTACCATTGCATTATTTTTTCCGATTGATTCTACAAAGTCTAATTCCTCCCTTAACGGAAGTACGTAATGGAAATATTTAAATATTCATTTTGTATGTTTGTTTTTTATCTTTTTGAATTACGTTCAATACTAGAAAACGCAATATAAAGTCATTATTAACTAAAAAAAATCTCGAGGATTGATTAAATAATCATTAAATCTATACGGTAACACAAGGGCTAAACGCATGGCAAATATTTCTTTTTAAATTTAATTTTCTTGCAAAATCACCAAATTTTTACCATTGTTTTTCACTGTGTTGACTGAATAAGGCTCTGAATATTTTCCAGAAGCTCTTAATTATAAACTCAGAATATTCAACGACTGGTAACTAACATTTTTACGGCGCTTGAGAGCAATTCATTAATTTAACCTTCCTGAATTCACTGTATGAATATTCCGTTTAATTTCCTCCTAATACTTGGATTGATCAATAGTTGATAACAACTGTTTAAAACACAGAACTTTTATTCTATCCAGAGATGACCCTCCTGCTGTTGTCGAATATTTCCATTTATGGCGAACATTTTCTCTAATTCATTATTTTAGGGTTTCGAAGGGAAAATCCCTTAAAGAGACAAACCAAAAATAACTGAGCCATATTAGGGAAGATTGAATGTGGAAGGAAGAAAGGGGTATAAAAGTATCCGCGGTTTCTTAAGAGGCAATTTTTTTGCGATTGGGAACTTCGAATCCAAAAGAGACGTGATGGATCGGGTTAAAAAAGGGAAATTCGTAGAAGGAAAACCGATAGTAGATAACGTCTATCACATCGAGATTGATCATACTGCTATCATTTAGAGGATTACAATTATGTCTGGTGGATATCTTTTCTAGGCATAACATTATCTTCGGAAACCAAAGTATAACAAAGAACTCTTCAACAATGTAAGCTATATTATCAAAAATGATAATTTTGCAACTATCAACTCACGCTGAGGAGAGGAAATTCGAAAAAAAGATCGATTGATTAATGGCATTGATAAAGTATAAGAGCCGCTCTGTTAGATGGAAAGATGTGAATTGATGGATGAATCAATGGTTAGAGTGAAATGTCTTATATTTGATAACATATCTCGATTTCGCATAATTGCGATATGGCAAGGTAGCAGAGGTTGCAAAGGAGTTTCCAATTGTGATGTGTAACTTACACAATGCATAACTTTACACACTCCTTCACTGCACTTTCGATCATAAAAAGAGGGTAACTATGGAGCAATTGTGTTCACATTTTCTCCATAAAATTTACACGGATCCCAATATTACTGTGCCAAACTAAGCCCAAAAGAAAGCTGCTTGAAATAGGACAGTTTGATTGAAAGGATTAGGGCACCGAGCGATTCGTAAAAAGTCTTCAATCGCTTATTGCCGGATCGGGAAAGAGAAATCCCAAACTTTAGGGGATTTTCGGAACAAGGAAACGGAGCTTGAATACTGGGACACACTGACTGGCGGCGATGTTCATTGATAATCCATTCTTACTTTGAAAAATGCTTCTCCGAAGTGATTGAACTTTGATGATAGCAATTTCATACTCCGAAAATTACTTCCTTCAGCATAAACTATACGACTAGGGTAATGTATAACTTCAACGGGTATCCAAAAATGTGAGTTATTTATAGTATGAAATTTTTATTTAGTTAGATTGTCTAATGCAAATATGTATGGCTAGTTAGTGCATTAGGATTGAAAGGCTGTATAGTTGCTGCTAGATGCCGACTGCGCTGTAATATTGTTGTATATTTTGTAATGAAGCAACGAAGTATTTTTATTATCAAAGTTCATACATCTACTGTAATTGTCAGTTATGTTGTAATATGTATACTGTAAATGCCATTTTACCAGTTTATATCACTATTGTAGAACCTTGCCAACAGTAATTACTTCATTAACGATGAAAATGAAATAAAAATATAAAACAGCAATGAGTACTGATGCTCTCCCATGACACTTAAGAGATAGGTAAAACTATATCGCGAATACTTTTGGAAGTATATTAAAAACTCCAAGTTTTCTACGCGAGATTTCATTTTTTTGGGGCATGGATACTTGATTAAGCCGACGTGAATAAATCAATGGAAAACTACAAGGAACTGATTTGTTTTACATTTCAATTAGAGACTTAACGCAATAGACAGTAAAAGATTTTTGTCCAACACGTTCAACGTGCGAGTAGGGTAAGGATATTTAACAAGGAGTTTTCTATTTATACAGTCAATCTCCAAAGGAATCCCAGTGAAAACTTTGGAAATCGAGACTATCGCTATAAATGATTAAACCAAATTTATCGTCGTTAAAGGTTGTTTTTATGGCTGTTGCTTTTTCGCTCGTGAGTTATTTATTATTTGCTCTCGCAGTTGTGCAAATTTGCTCCTTTAGTTTACACTCAAATGAAAAAAATACTTCCGTCTTCTTATTTATATATGATATTTGCGTTTCTCATAAAATCGATACAAGAATTGAACTATCCGTTCCCAAGAGAATAACTTTTCATGAACTTATGACAGAACTGATCACCTTTACAATAATCCAATCTAATAAAGGATGCATTTAGCAGGTGATTCTAACATTGTATTTTAACTTTTGTCATTTCTCATTTTTACGTAATTTCATATAGTTGGTAGGTGGAAACGTGTTTAATTAGATGATAATTTAAATATTTTGTGAAAATTTATGATGTATGATTATGGTATGATTTATGTATGATTATAGTTCATCGTAATTATGATAGAATTGTACTTGGAGTGTTTATATTTTTATTTATTATAACTAATGTATATTAGTGATGAACATAGAGGAAGTTATTGATATCAGATTTCATAAATAACTGATAATAAATTGTCCTATAAATACATTTCGAACCAATAAATTTATCATTATTATTTATGGTTATTATTCTGTAAATTCAATTACTTTTCATACCAAACCCTTGTGTATTATTTTGTATTTTAATAGGGGTATACTACCTGTAGATATATGTAAAAAATAAAAAAATACATAAAATAAAAGGTTTTTTAGTGTATAAAGATCCTAATGAAATCCGCGAATGGACGAAATACCATTCGTGATCAAAGAAAGGTTCCGACCTCCTCAAAACGCGTCCATTTAGGAGTCAATTTCTAAATCGAAGAAGTGACCTGGATATCTATATTTTAATTGAGAAGAATACCGTTTGATTCTTAGGCAGAGAGTTAATGATAGCTTGGATTTGCGAAACGCGATGGGGCTCCACGGAAACTTTCCCGAGCGTCTTTACAGTTAATCTTTTCATCTCCGACACGCCTTTCATTAATAAGCGAAGAATAGGAAAGACTTTAACGCTCGATTGGAAGACATCTAAGACACCAAAAATAAATGCTGCCAATCATTGCATTGCATGACCTACTTTCACTGCTTTCTTGGTAACCTTCCTCTGGACTGCGGAAGAGCATTTAAAAAAAAATCGCCGAAAGAAAGATAGGAAGGCCTCGCCATGGAAGGGAACGCATAAGGAAACGTATGCAGACTTACGAAGGTCGACTCGTTTAATCTCTTTACTTCATTATCATTCACCGATTACAATAAAGATATCGATTTGTCAGTTGATGAAGTACGAGGCCTTTGAAAGGGAAGTTCGACGTTCAGTTTAACCACTTCTCAGAGTTATTCATTTGCTGTTTCAAATTCTTAATGACATGAGATTAATAGGGCATCGTTTACGTATAACACCAAAAGACGATTCATTATAAATTGAAAATATCATTAATGTATTGTAAGTACAGTATATCGTGGTTAGGATTGATATCCATTAGATACAATTGGGGTTAGTTTCAGTGGAGGACCCTGAATTAATGAAAGCATTTGACAAAGAATTCATTGGATTCGGAGAAAAGGAGCTTGATTATGCATTGTATGCATTATTCAATTGGTAAAAATTTTAAAATACTAAAAACATATATAATATTATGCATAAATATACATATAAATTAAATCTAATATGTTTCATACTAACTCATCCACAGTGGTGTTGTGTTAAAAAATGTTTGATTGGATCATAATGTAAAATGTCGTGATAAAATGTAGTGTATAATTATAATAAAACTAGTGAATTCCCCGATCAAAAATGACGGTAATTAATTTAATTTATAGAAAAATGTACGACTATTGTAGCATAAATCTCATTTATGTCAAAATACACCGTTAAAAATTCAAGAATTAATTTCAATGTATCTGTTACTATCTGGTATGCAGTGGTATATTTAAATAACATTTTTATTGGAACATAACATCGTCCGAATGGCCGAGTGGTTAGAGTGCCTGGTTCCAAATTCCAAAAAGTTCCAAAATTTCCAAAGATTACTCCGAGTTTGTCCTCAGTGGTTCGAATCCTGTTTAGGGAATTTTTTCCGGAAATTAAGTTTCAGATTTGCTAAGGAGATCGTAAGAAAAAGCTAAGAAGCTTTTATAGCTAGATAGTTTTAATAAACAATCTTTATTTTGGTTACGCAATTGTTTATTTTAAGGACGCACAATTATATAGGTGCATAGGAATTCATGATAAATTTATTATTTTCGTATGACTTGAACTCTAAAATGCCCATAACGTTTAATTCAGTTCTCATTTCGTCTCAATTCTTCGTACTTCACGCGTTGCCACGGCTTGTTTATTTCAACAAATCAATCCCCCTTCTTATTAAATCAATTCATGGGGTACTTTTAGCTTATTTAATTATCCGTATATTATATACGTAACCCTTTTGGGAGTATGGCAGGAGGTATTCGGTAAACTCTATTTCGATAATAGACTGCAAAATTAATCTTAACACCAACTTGCTTAGCATCTGTTCCCCTTTACTCACTATATCATTTATGCCTATGCAACATGGATTTTTCTAAGTATATATTCTAAGAAAGCATAAGCACGGATTCAACAATCGCATTCGTCGTCCAGGGTCTGGTTATGTAAAACAGCAAAATGTCGCGAAAATTTCCTTTATTTTATCGACATCCTCGCAAATTTGAATCAAAAGCAATAAATTGCGATGAAAATAAGAATCTTTATTCAATTTCCATTCTTATTATAAGATCATTATTTAATTGTCAAATCAAATTATAAGTAATTAAGGTAACAGCAGAACCAATAAATTTATCTTACATCCTTCACGTTTACCTGTATATATAAGATTAAGCAAGTAGTTTTTTCTGTAGTTGAGGTATTGAAAATTAATAGTAGAATTGATTTACAACTCCGTCACAACTCCTGGAACTTTCTAACTACGAATTTTAAGAATGAAATAATAATAATGATGATCAAGAAATGCGCGACAAAGAAGTGTTTATTTCAATAAAATTTTCTCATTCACATCCGCATAAATTTGTAGGGGATTAGATTTTTAAATATTGCTGCAACTGCGCTAAGTATGAAAAGAGAAAAATATCAGTCGGCATTCGAAAGGGGAGGATGAAGTCATTTCGATTACGTCAGCCGATTAAAATCGGCGAAAAGTTGTTTGGCCATTCCTCCCCGGAAACGCTTATAAATGCTCACTCATTCACTTCAGAACTAAGATATTTAACATTCGAATAGAATAATTTTGCTCGATGTCTCCTTCCTCAGACGATTACATTGAAAAACGATTCTTTAAAAAGCGCAAACACGTAAAGGAGATTAAAAACGAAAGGCTTTTTATTATCTCATTGCGGGAATACTTTGATAAAATCATTTAGCATTCAGCACCCTGCTGAATATATCGTAGAGAAAAATAAATTAAAAATTTGATCGTAATAATTCGTGTATCTTGCACTATGGTTGAAAATATTTTAGTTTTTGTTTTCACAAAAAATCGCGAAAAATGTTTCGATTTCAAAATTAAAATATTCGGCTATAACTTGCGGGAAATATTTCCGAATCAAACTTAAAATTTAGTTCCTTTGGGATAGAAAATCCCTTGGGTTTGTCAGTGATGATTCCATTATTTCAATTTATATTTACAAGACATTAGAGAATAATTCCACACTAGAAATTAAAGAATAATTGCACACATAGGTAATATAAAAAAGGAGAGTAAACCATCGCAAAGATAACCAGAACGGTCGAGCGTTGTGAGTAGTGTAACAGTCGTCACTTCACAAATATACTTGCTGTCGCAGTCAGACAAAGGCTAAAAAGAAGCTGTTGAGGCCTTAAAAAGTTTGTGAAAATGCAACAAAGGAGTAGAGCCGATGTTCATGGAACCATCCCAACAGAAACAGGTCCCTAAGGACCATCGGTGGTGTACAGAATATAACGGCACTACTGACGAAGGGTTAAGATGAAAACCTTGTCCTACTGCCTATCTTCCCCGAAGTAAAGAAAAGAACAGGTAACCTCCGAGAAAGACTATCCCAAAAACGAAACGGAAATGAAGGAATTTCGAGAGGACTGTCACTGGGTCAATCGTATCCTTTTTCATCCTTTTTTCTTGCTCAAGATACTTTCGAACGAAAATTTGAACTTTCCCGGACCGAGAAGCATGAGGGTGCTTTAGATAAGAGAAACCGTTAATGTACATGTTTGAGAGAATGAGGTCACTTCACCTGCTCGACCATTTCCTTAATCGTTACTCCAGAGCTTTACTAGCTGAGGAGCAATGGGAACTGCACAACACTTGAAGAAAGATGGCTCTCCCCATTCCTCCATCTGTTAAACATTCCTCAGCAGCTGTAGTAGCCCGATGAATTGGATGGAATGAAAGACCGTGCGTTGGTTGAACTTATAATCTGAGATTGATATGGCGGTGAATTATCCTTTGTGTATGGGCACAGAGTTAACAAAGGCGGAACAGATGGCAGGCTTGTGGATGTTGTGGAAGAATGGTTTTTTATGGAAGGTGATTATAGATGAGATAATACAGGCAGAAAGAGGCAAAAATGAGAATCATACGCGTAGTTGAACTAACCCCTACATCTACAGGTGTATGTAAAATTACCTTTCGTATTCATTTTAGTTTTTAATTCTTACTCTTCAATCTGACATAACTTATACTTCTTATGCAAACATTTTTCTCATGTAATACCTATATAAAGTGAACATGTACTGTTTGTTTGCTTTCAGATGTCTTGGCCTGCCTTTCACATAAAGTTTAGTTTTCTCTCTATTTGTAGGTTTCTCAAGTTTTTCAGACTCCCTTCTTGTAGTTGTTTTCCAGCTGTATCTTTTCCTAGGCACTAACTTATGCTATTAATTCCACAGATTAGTATTCTTCTGTGGGCTTTTTAATGTATCTCTTTCTTTTAAATGTTATATGAGGATGGGGTAGATGTGAGAAGAGATTATTTAGTCTCAATCACGCCCGAATAGAGACGTTCTATCATTATTATTACTCAGCAAACCGCCTTTCGGAGTTTGGAAGGAGATGCATGTTCTGTGACTGTATTTCCCTAATCCATTACCTTCGCGTATCGTTCACGGGAATGAATCCTTGAAGCGGCTGGTTCCGGCATTTATTTCCTTGAAATTTCTTGCAGTGTCAGAACGGCCTATGTTTGCAAATGGGAGATTCATAGGGAGATGTCATATAGCATAACATCGTATTAAGCGTACTGTATTAATTATGCTTTTGTTCTTCTATACTTGACAAAACTTTTCCAAGTCCAACACAAGATTTTCTGCAAGGGTATCATACGCAACGTGCATACTCAAAGCCTAGCAGGCGCAAAGTAACATCGCCCGCGGACTACTTTACTATATGATAAGAAAACTAGAATTTGAGTACACCTTGAGCCGTGAGCATAATGGTTAGCTTAGATCCGTTTCAATCGAATATTATTAGGTGAACGTTGCTCATGGTAGTGCTGCTTCATACGAGTGATTTTTACATTTCATAGTTGATCGCATGCACTTGTCGAGGTTGATCATCATCAGATGCTCGTAACAATGCTGCACAACATTGATATGTATACTATATAATAATAACAAAACAACAATAGTAATTAGCACATTACAAGAACCTATACTGATCACGATTTAATTCTTACATCTCCGGAGTAGATAATTAACAGAATATTAATCAGCAAAATTTATTCTTATATATCCTCGACAAGTCAATAATCTTTTCAGGACTCTGGTCGAATTAACTTTTAATTTAATTAAGTTGAAAATTAACTTTCCCTACATGAGGAACGATTTGGTCATCTGATGTGGATTAGAAATTTGTACTTGGTTTAGAGACGTCTCTACTTTTTCACAACTTGGAATCCGACCGTTCTTACCTACATCTCATTCCCAGGGAAGGAGAGAGGATTAGAAAAGTATTTGCATATGGAAATCAGCAGTTTCCTCTGAAGTATAAAATCCGTGGTGACGAACTTAATGTCCGTTGTACGACTTGGAAGATGACGGGAGAGAGAAAGCTTGATTGCGGAGGAAGTGCCACTATTTGCTGTTGTCCAAGCTTTGACGAGGAATTTTCCGACGGATAGATAATTGGCTGGAGAGAAATCTAATGTTTCTCCGATCAAATCGATGTCATAAGAATTGAAGATGCAGAATTGTATGGCGACCGGTTTAAGAGCGGAGAGAACGGTTTCTTTAATGCATGATCCTTTGACACCTTAAGAATGAGGGGGCGTCAATGAGGCTGCTTTTGGTCGCTTTTCCTTTTGCAGAAAATGCCCGCATAGGTTCGTTCTCTTAACACACATTTTCATTTTGATACAATAAGCGGAGGAACGGAGAGAAAGGAATAAATTAACCATGAGAAAACTCCGCACTTTCCAGACTTATGACTTCAGTTGATACACAAGTTTCTCCGAAATGCAGAAATAAATACTCATATCCTTTCGACAAGAAAACAGCGTTCTAAAATCCTAAGGAAAGATGATTTTCCGGTGGAACTTGGTAATGAAAGACTGGAAGCGTAATAGAGAATCTCAATGAGTTTAATCCTGCGAGAAATGCCTCAGATTGATTTCGTTTTACTGCATGATGGTGATAACATCAAAGTATTCATCATGGCTCATAAAACTTCGTTTTTCTCCGGTCTAATTGTCAATATCGACAACCTAATTGATAAAAAAGGCATTTTACCCAAATACCAACTCATGTTATCATTTGAAAGATCTTAATTATACTACCAGGTTGAACTGAAAAGTTTTTACTACATTTTCAACATAATTTACCATGTTTTCTTTTGAAGTTGATATGTCATTTTAAAGACAGAAATTGCCTATTTATATGAATCAGTCTACGAAAGTTTTTCAAATCAAAAATCTTATGTTAGAGACTGTTTCTTGTGGATGCCTGTTTGTCTTAAAAACAGTTGGTATGGAACGAACCTTAACGGTGGATATTTCTTTGTGCATATCAAATAAAAGCCTAAAATTGAATATTTTATATACGTAAGATATTGATGTTTTGACATACTTGCTATTTTAAGGTACTATTTTAAATTATTTTTGATTCCAACTGCAATATAATCCTTGTAATAAATAAATCTGACTCCGACGTCTAAATTGAAAAGAAACAATATAAATATGAAACTTAATTGTCTAATTCGTGACATCCAAAATGACACAGGAACATTAAAGGGGCAGACTGAGACCTGAAACTTTAAAATATCAAAAAATACATTAAATATAGATTAAACATTTATCTATATAATGCTTTTAGTCCGATGTAAATACTCGCAAAATTGACGAAGTTACACTTATTTTTACTGCTGCAGTCCAGTTAAAGGGGTGATTGCAGGCGATCCCGCCTAACGTAAACATAACAGCTTACATGGACTTTAAATGGGTCTATGCTATCTTCACCTTGTTACAGCCATTCGATTTGGCTCAATGTACTTTATTCAGGTCTATTAAAATTTATCTTACAGACTCATAATTAATCGTTGCCTTTGATGTCCGAATTACGCCGACGAAAGCTATCTTCGCCAATAAAAAACGATTGCGACTCTCTTTTAGATCAGAGATAAGAAACGACATTCACAACACGATGAACGAAAACATTAAATATCACTTTTCAATGGCAAGGAGATATATCGCTTGTAGATTTAGCGCCAAATTCGATCGAAATTCCTCAGCAGGACGCGAACATGGGCGTCTTCCACGACGCGCTGCGCATGAAAAAGCGTTGTCCATAAGAAAAGAAGGCGTCGAATTGTGAGCCCTTCTGAACCCAACGTCCGCCCGGACGTGAGAAAAAGAAGCGACGGCGCTCTCTGGAATTCCAGAGGGGAGAAAGTGAGTGTGTGGGTGGTGGAAAGAACCTCAGGGCCCCGTCATATGTGCTTGGATTCCTTAACAATAGACACCCCAGCTGTGTGAAGCCTCTGAATTCGTAGAAGTCTTACAAATCTCGCCTCACTATTATAAAGAGATTTGAACGCCTGATATGCATTGGCATAATCTTTTAATTTATCGCTCCTAAGCTATACCGTTCGCTTTAAAGGTTGGCGATTATATAGCTAGATACAGCGATCTTTTCCTCCTTAAGGCAAATACTAATCTTCACTATAATACGTGGCCAAAGAGATTTGAACGCCCGATCTGGAATAATCTTTTTCTAGCTCTACCAAGATTTACCATTCGCTCGAAAATATAGCGATTCTGTCGCTAACTACAGCGATCTCTTTCTTCCTTTCCGACGTTTATTCTGTTTAAGATTCATGCTGTATATTTAATTTATGTCATTTCTGATTGTTTTCATTCGTAGTGGATATTATGGGTCGTCCCTGTTGGATGGGCCAATTTGAACAATAAAAGAATCGATTTCTGCAAGAAAAATCAGAAAAATATAATCCAAGACTAGTAGTTCAAAAAACTATTAATAACAACATACAACAGTCACCGATTAAGGAAATAGGCTGGTAAGCTGATAAGCTGAACAGGTGCATGAACCCCCAGCAACATCCCGAAAGACAAATTCAAGAGTTATAAGAGGATGTATTTTCTTCATACTCGAATGTCAGCCATTATACCGGTTATTACAAAAATATTAAAAAATTATTTTGTACTTTCCAGAAAATAAACCGGAATACCTGAGGAAATATTTGAACTGCAGTCGGAAAAGTAGAAGAAAATATTTTACGCAACGCTATGGATGTAAACGCTGAAAATCAAACCACCGATGGATTTTCGGATTTTTTGTAACAAGTGCTGTTTTTCTTTTTATTGTGATAGAAATGCAGGTCGTGACGGAACCAAAACTACAGCCAGCAGAAGTACAAAGTAGAAAAACTACTGAATTTTTGCCAATTCACCTAAAATTAAAACAAGATTGAAGGCTGTAATTTAATTCATGAGTTGGCAGCATCGATGATCGGTAAGGAATAAGATATATTCTGGCTAGCGTATTCCCTTTAATGCAGTCCGACATTCAAAGAATAGAAAATCGATAATTTTCATACTTGATTCGATAGAATCATATCGATCGAAAATACAATACAATTTCATGATGTAATCGACTACGTCAGTCAGAAATAATTTCAGAAGCTGGACCCTAAAATCAATGAAGCAGAGAGCGACCACAAAGAAACGCAAAAGCGCTATCAGTTATCCGCAGTTGGTACAGCCGTAGACTTTAACGCGCGTCTTCGTGGCTTGCACGCTAAAAGCAGCTCAGCGGCCGCTGTTGGTGAAAATCTCCGGATTGGGAATGCGTCCGCCATTTCAATCGTTCACCGCTTCGCCTTATTAGTCGCAGTCTCTCGGAATGGAGCAGACGAACACAAATGGACCGCGGCGGAGAAAGTGACTGCAGACGGAGCTCGAAAAATGCACGCGAAAAGGGGTTTGCAAGAAAATCTGCGATATAAATAGTAACATCGTATCGCCATGTTAAGGATTACCGTGGTACTTCGGCTTACGAACCGAATAACATATCATACATAAAGAAAAACTCACTTGGTATAGTCTAGAAAGAGTTTTTTATTAAAACGATCTAGGTTTCGTTACGGAGTAACATCATAAGGAGTCCACCTCCTGGTGATGTTACTCCGTAACGAAACCTAGGTCGTATAATAAAAAAGTTTTCCTGGACTCTATCAAGTGAGTTTTTTTGTGTGTGATCATGAAGGAGCACCACCATATCTCTCCTAAATCCGTAATTTTCGCATAACATATGTTCTTGTGTCGAACTTTCCAAACGTACAGCACGTATGTCAGAAAGTTCGACATGTGAACTTTCTCGCATTTCAGTATGACTTCGAGATAAGAACTTAAAGTAGACATAAGAACAGCGGTACTCTTATAACCTCTAGTACTCTAGTATACAAGCACAAAAGCAATGACCCAAATTGCTTAAATTTTTTGTAAAATTAGACAAAGCGTTGCAACTAGAAGACGTTTATGGGTGGCATATATTTATGCGATTGCAAATATATGAGATAAGATGAGCACGCAATAAACCTCTCCTGGATGCAACTTTTTGTCTAATTTGATAAAATTTACCAGATTTACCATAAATTTACCAGCATCACCTTAACCTTTCTATAGCAGAAAACTAAAAAAAGATGACTTGATCCCTATGAGATACTTTTCTTCGATGACGATGAACGTCATTGACCATTTAAACTCAAAATAAAGTTAAATTAAAACTGAAATTATAATCAGAGAGAAGCCAAGACTTGGCAAGCTGAAAATAATCTGCTGCATTTTACCTTTTTAATATTTAGTGATAACAAGTGAAAATATTGGAGCCCGTAAAAACAAAAGAACTCTAGTCTAGGCTTGATTTAATAAGCTTTCCTCAAATGATATCTAAATGTCACTATTAGTAGGTATATCACCATTTATAATGAAATAAATCTCTCTCCTCAAATTGTTTCGTAGCAGAAAGAGGTGTTAAGAATCCAATCAGCTTTCCTTGCGAACGATCACAACCTCTGAAATTTCGATTTTGTTGATCGACCACGATACGTCTTCTTGTCTTCGTGGATAATCGCAAACAGCCTTGTTATTTCCCCGCTGAGGGAAATAATGTGGTATGGAAGCAAGAGGAAGGAGAAGTGGGACGGCAGATGGTGGCTCTCCGCAGTTTCGACCTCAATCCTTTACGAGGTCGTAGCGAAGAATTTCCAATCGTAAATGGTTATTTGCTCCGCGCGGACTGAATTTTGTCAGCTAAAGACAAAGCTGCTGCCATCTCGGCGACCGCTTCAAAAGGAATCCGCCAAACACAGCAATGCGCGAGTGACTTCGGAAGACTGCGTTAACAAGCAAAGCAAACGCTCAGTCGTAAACGTTTTCATATGTGTCCGCGAGTGTTTTCCACGCCGTTTTTAGGAGCCACTCACCCACTTTCTAATAAATTCCTCGGCAAAACGGTTCCTTATTTGCGCTTCGTTGGAGTACTTTGAACCTCGAAAATGTAAACAAGCGCACTATCCTTCGCATGCCTCACATTTCATCTTGTGTAGGGCACTATATATTTATAATGTGTAAAATATAAAACCATTCCGATAAAAATCGAACCTTAGTCAGAATTAGTTCTTGTCAGAATTAAGGAATTCGTCATATAAAATATACAGTAATTAAAATTTCCTATAACCAAAACTACATCTATGAATTGATATAATATACAATTTCAACTTTGAAGAAAGGTGCCGCGATGCGACAGGGCTTATTTTCTTGTCGTTTATCATACTACTTTATCGATACTATTCGGTCTTAATTTACGCTTCTTAGGCCTCTCATTGAGTATGCATGTAGAGTATGTATGGACTGAAAAGTGTTGCATTGGCGAATTGTAAAAGGTACCAAGAAAGTCTCTTATTCTTGTACAGAAACTTGAAAGTTTGTCTCTTATTCTTGTACAGAGAAAGGCAATAATTTTTGTGACGATATGCAATGACAAATCAGTGAGTGTTACTGAGCTGCTTCAGGAAGCAGGATGGAATATGGAAAGAAGGAAAACGATTCAAACAAAGGTTTAATTTACTCAATTAATTCAGAGAGAAGACGTTAAAAGATGTAGCCGATGTTATGCGTCTTCCCTTGCACAGGATACTGCGAGGACTATCAGAGAAATAGATGCCAGAACTAGTCGATTCAAGAATACATTTTTCCACGATCGATACGTGAAAGTAAACAATTAGGGAAGTAGAGTCATGGTGCATGCACCCCCTACCACACGCCGAAAGGTTTGTAAGGTGCATGTATAGATGTAGACAGGGATTAATCCAAATCTAAAGATTTAGATTTTTCACATATAATGTGGAAAATCTTTACAATTAGACATGAGAAATAGTAGCGAAAGAGCTATATTGGTGCCTCTGTGGGTAGCAACATTGAAAAGTTAAAATGGAGCTGGAAGAGTCAATTTTGGCGAAATCTGGCAGGGATACGAAAGATACGGAAATTCAGTGAAGAGTAAAACGGGATGGGAAGATAAGAAAAGGGAACGGAGGACAAAAGCAACGGGAGAAAGGCCCAGAGGACACTCCCTCAAATTCCACGGCCATCCTCAATGTTTGTCAACGCTGTCTCTTCGGGAGAAAGGAGCACTGTTACCATAAAAACAAAGACTATCAGAAAGGCCAGGTAAGTTCTCAAGAGGAGCAGGAAGAGGATGTGATAAAAGTCCAACACGAATAAAACAACTCGGTGTTCTTCCTTTGGCGACCGGTTCCACTACTGCAGTAGCATCATAAGCTTCATTGAGCATCATCGTTTTATGATGAACATTAAGGAAAGAAATACTATTTATTAAGTTACGAAGTTTATTACTTACGAACTACCATGCTCATCCGCCAATGGAGTTGTTGGACTGTTTACATTGCCGCGGTTAAAGAATAATTTATGGAAATACTACGTATGGGTCTATATTTGTTTATTTTCCGTAGTAAAGCAATTGAGCAATATGACATCAATTTTTTAGTGTTCTAAAAGATTAATTTAAATTTCTTCATTCATATGGGTGGGTCTCGGTCAGACCTTTTCGCTTAGGGCCTCGCCGGGGCCCTAAGCGAAATTTCCGTTTCTTGCGGTGATTATTATTTTATTCGGGCCTCAAAATGTTCGCCGATGTCCTTCATTATGTATTTTTTGAGTAGATTATCATTTTTTCGTTTCACTCCTATTCTATCCTCCACTCTCTCCTATCATAACCATTAAATGAATAGTAGAATGCAAAATCCTCAGTCAGAGAAAGCGCTACCTCCGATAACTTTGGATTTCTTTTACACCCCACCGTGCACGTTTCCTGTAAAAAAATCACAGTAAATTTCATCGCATCTCACTGATGTCTGGCGTAATATCTCAGACGCTTTTCAGAGGAAATCAAGCGAGACAAAAGTGAGGATCGGAAGCCTCCGTGGCACCCTTCAAATTTCGGTGAGGAGCGTATCTTCGGAAGAGCCGAATTCCGCGGAGGCTGGAATCCGCTACGCAAAATGATGCTGAGGCCATTGACTCGACTACCGCTCTTCCCACAAAAAAGGTCGCCGAGCCAATCTCCCACACGAATTTCTGGGGATGCTTTTTATCAAAGAGCTCCATTGCTCGTGAGTAATCTACCGCGGAAGATCCATCGAAATGGTAGCTGAAATCGTAATCGTCAGCACAAACGTATAGAGGGTAAAATAGAGATTTCAACGCTCGATCCCTCAACGACAACCTTGTGCAGAGGTGGGAAACCTGCGGCCTCTGGGCCAAATGTGGGCGTTCATCGTGGCCTTTTAGTCACTTCCTGAAATAAATACTCCCAAAATATCCATAGCAACTGAACATTTACTAGACCACTTAATTTATTTAAGAAAGAAACGACCGCTATTTCGAGGCCTTCCCTCACCATCAGGTAAGTATACAAGGAAGGCTACGAAACCTAGGTTGTTTCTTTCTTAAATAAATTAATTGGTCTAGTTAATGTTCAGTTGCTATGGATTGTTCAGACGTTAATAAGTACTACTGTAATAATCCTGACTCTGAATCGTAAATACTCCCATTTACTGACGTTTTTGGAATTCGCTATCGGTTCATGTTAAAAAAACTCCTCCTCGGTACGATTCTATTAAAAGTAAGTTATTCGATTTCTCGTTTTTCAGTTGAGATTATTTCTTTTGTATCTTCATGTTTCTGATTTCTCTATTTTTTTAAATTAACATTTTGTAAATTCCTTTCTATTTGTAACTGGCGATGAATTAATGCTTTTTTCTCCTCATTTTACTGACCTGAGACGATTATTTTTGTGGGAACTGACACGTTATTGTGCTAAATTTTGCTCTTAAAGGTTTTCCCCAGAGCATATTATTATGATTATTATTATGAAAATAACTTTGTTTTTTAGTCTTGCTTTTGACGCCAAGTGAAAAATAAAGTGTAATTTTTCCCTTCAGTTAACACAGTGAATTAATTTGTTTTCTCATATAAAACTTTGATGTTAAACTATTTCAATCTAGGCACTATGCAGGCAAAGAGTGGCAGAAAACTAGTTTCACATGCAGCCTTTCTTATGAGAACGAATGCCAGCCAAATGTAGCCTTCCGATGGAAAAAGGTTCCCCACCCCTGCCTATTGGATAAAAGAATCGTTCGTATTTTATTTATCAACAGTTATTTAAAATTCTTTTACTTTTTGTATAAATCACGACTGATTTTGTCACAAATCTTTACTCTAAGGTATAGCGGCCCATTTACGGATGCATTCCTTAAATTGTATTACAATTTTAGGAATTTATTTTTTACAAAGTGATTACGAAGATGGAAAAAACCGTAAATGTCATTGTAGTAAAACAATTATGATCGTGATTTTTATGAACACGGTCAGCAAATTAATGATTGGTGATGCACATTAAAAGAATAGAGAGCATTATCATCCTTATCTTAGAACAGCATATACTTCTATTTATCTCTACTTTATTAATGTCTTTATCATTATTATTAATTGTACTCTTTTCCTACCTGTCAGAGATTTATTGTAGTGCACTGATGTATTAGTAAATTAGTTATTTTAAAAGTGCTTCGACAGCTAAGGTCATTTTGCACGTGAGCCCCCACCGGGAATACTAAATTAATAATTATATATTATAGTATGTTAATACCATAGCATGTTATTTATCTTCGTTCATTAATAAATGTAGTATAACAAGCATATTATCTATTATATCTTGTTGGCATCCTTCTCGATAGATTAGATAGAAGAAGAGACTTTTCAGTCTCAATCTAGCCTAAATAAAGACCTTTAAGATTGCTACGCTGAGATACGGTTGATTTCCTTATTGTCTAAACCATCTCAGAATAGAAAAAAAAAAAGTTTCCGAGGCGATCAAACGCCTCGTGTTTCAATTACATAACGAGATTTTATAACCGATAAGGGATTGCCAAATGACCAGAACTGTTACCCAATTAAATATAATATTCCTATAAAGGATTATTGCCCACCAATTGGTATCATCGGCGGTCTGCTGACCGTTTCTTGCCCTTCGTCTTCATTCTGCACAATCGAACGCAGAAAATTACAGTCGGTGGCGGGCAAAAAAAACAGAGGAGCAAAAACCTGTCTTTGGGTGAATGCGAGGCGCTGAAAGGGCACCAAAGGAAATCTCCGTGAGAAGAAAAAGGTGAGAAGGTATCCCAAGCCGCGAAATGAGAGAGCCGATAGTAACGACATCTGTCATGGGGAAGAAGAGATTGGCAGCGGCGGCTTTTTTTCTTTTTGGAGAGATGCTGTGAGAAGGGTGACTAAGGCAGATTCCCGATCGGTGTCCACCATTGTCGCGTGCTTCCCTTTTTTGCTCGGATCGGATGGCTTTCATTGCCCGCGGAGGGCCACCACCTTTAAGAATCCTTAACTGAGTTACGGCGGAGGAAAAATCGGAGGTTTCTGCCATTGCGGCGGTGAAAAGGTGCTTTTTTGTTCCTCTTGCGCTCCGTGAAGACAATTTCGCCCGCGTTACTCGAGAACCTCTTCTCAGCGGCGGAGTGAAATTGTTCTCAAGGGTTGAAAAGAGATAGTTGCAGGGAAAGAGTCGACTTCACACCACCGTGGGAGGGGATTTTTCCTCTGCTAATCTCCAACACGTGACGAGTTGTGTTTTTATTATTGTGGATATGGAATAGTGCCATTGCGTTTGGCAGTGATTTTAACCGGCGAAACTGATCATATCGTATATATTTAAATACCGGATACTCTTGAATGTAAGACTTATCTCTTTGGCGCTTTTAGAGCTTAGAAAAATCGGCAGCCTATTATATTCTAGTGCGTCTAAGTTTCGCGAACTATAATGCAATAATAATGCATCGCCAGAAATCAAGTATTTCAGATAAAAGTTGCATATGCATAAATAACAATAATACATAGAAGCTTGGGAACAACAGGAATAGACAACCATACCATATCTTTACCCAATTACAACAACAACAATAATTAATACTTGTTCCATAGTAAGAAGATTCCTAAATTAATAATAAAGACATCAATAAAAACAGTAAATGACTATAATCTCTTTGGTGTTTTGCTTGTGAGAGAAAGGTGAACGTTTCCCAGCATCAGTGCTTAGAAATGTGAAATTTAATGATAATATAACTATAATAATACATTTTCTTTCCAATGAAAATTTTTATGACGAGTTACAGTTGTTTATCACGCAGCAAATGGAGTTTATATACGCCACACCGATTGGGAAGCACAGTGCGTTGAATCATAGTTTAATATCGTAATTTCAATTATCTAAATGAATTTCGTCGAGTGTTTCGATTTCACAAAATAATTAATTATAAAGTTAAATAAAAATATAAATTAAAAATAAAGTTTATTTTCTCGGAATCGTCAAGTCGATAAAAGATAAGGAAACAGTTGACAGAACAACAGCAGTGGTAAAATTCTTCAACAACAAACGAGAAAAATGCAATATCTACTCAGTGCCTAATCTAAATAGCATATTAAACTAGAGAACTAGTTTCCCGATAAGAGGAAGCGAATTACTGCAGAAAATAGCCCAAGTGGAGATGTAAAAGAAGGATTATCTGTTAAATTAAAACCTAAATAGAGCACTAGATTTCATATATTTAGCCTAATTCTACGCATCTTAAGTTAGATCCTCTCGTCATATTCATCTGTGTTATTGTATGCATGTAGTAGTTTATTGCTTTCTTTACTAACATATATCTTGCCTTTGCAAAGATACTTTCTTAGTGTAATTATTTTTACGTAATAGTTTAATTGCTCTATATACCCTATTGTCCAATATAATACTCCTGATGAGTCTACCTTGAATCATGACAAGAGTGCTGTTTAAATGTTTTGAGTGATTTCAACTGCTGTCAACAAAACGAAGTAAAAATATCCCTTCAAAGCTATTAAAAATGTAACCAATGGTAGAATATGAACACCAGATATATTCAATTGCAGAATTTTTTATGCCGAATGAATATAATCTCCCTTCCTACCACCCAACCCAGCTAATTGCGAGTTCATAAAAAGCGCACATCGATTATTTATGCCAACGCACGGGAGTAACTATTGATAACATATTCTTCGTCACGTTTGTTTTCGCAACTTGAAGGTCGTTACTCTTTAACATTAAGTGTATGTACTTGATACTATGACGCTATGAAAGCGTAAAACTTTCGCTTCTACCTTAAGTTTCGCATCTCTTGGAAAGCATCGTCTTCGGAAGATATTCCAACAACATGAAAAGCTAAACGTGTGCATCGAAGACAATGCGGCAGTTCAGGAATCATATTCTTGGAGCTGGGATCTTTAATTCGGTCCCATAGCTTTCTCTCGGAAAGTATGTTCCCTTGAGAGGTATTTTGACAAATTCAGAAACTTACAAGCGAAGAGAAAGTGTTAAAGAACCGTCGTGTCACAAGTGAAAAAATTATCGCACCAAAAACACCAGCATTGCCGACTAAGAGGTGAAAGTTCCTAAAATATGAGTTTTTGAACGCTCTTTTAAAAACATATGTCGGTCAATATTCTGGAAGTAATATATTTCGGAAAATGACGTACTGTTCACCGATGAAATGCCTTCTCGTCGTATTATTAAAAAGAATTTTCTGCTTTTCGAAAAAAGAGAGCGTAAATCATTGTAAATTTTGGTAATTTTTCACTCTGCTAAGGAGCAATATTTACTTGACGGACAATTAGGGAAGAATAATGTATATGGAGAAGGGAAAATTCCGGGCTATAAACAGGTAACAAAGCGTCTTAAGCAGTATTTTAGCATGCGATTAGTGTGTTAGGGACCGAGAGAAAACTGCGTATTCAGCGGGAGCGTTTTAAACGGGTTTTACTGAAAGTGAGCTCGCGTAAAATTAGAGGAAAAATTTCAGAAGTCAATGGAATGATATTATTAAAACCAACATAAAGAAAGTTTTCCACCGGTTCTCCGTCGGAAAAAAAACCTCCAGACAGTTTTATACACACGTTAAGTATAATTTTGCATAGTCTAACATAAAAATCGAGGGTTACAAAACGAATTAATTCGATAAGTAAACTACAATCTATTTCATTTTAACAATATTTTTAAAATATTTTTTAAATAGAGTACCATCATAATAACCTTGTACCATTATAAATCATTTAATTTATATATTAAAAATCTAATTTATTCGCAACTTAAGTCAAGGTAGAAAATTTCCTATTTTATTTATGCATGACGAGATAAACAGTATTGAGAAGCATACTTGTTTAGACACGTAAATTTGTTTCGTGAACCCGTAAAGGAAGACGCAAAGACTTCGTTGAACGCCCAAAAAGGCCGCAAGAAGCCGCATATTCCTCAATTCCAATCTTAAGGGACAGTACTTCGATTTCTCTTTGTGTATATCAAGAATCAATACTTTCTCGCACACGCATTTTTTAGAGTTTTAAAATTTAACGGTATCCTTCGGGAACGAATCCGTCAGGTTGTCTAGAGAAGTCACTCACCAGAGCTAGATTGGTTGTCCAGATATCTTGGATCGGAGGATTCCCTATCATTATCTGGGCTGGGGGCATCGTCCGATCCTATTCCACTAGAGCCACCACTGGAGCCACCCTGCTGGAGGGTGTAACCGGCACCATGGGCGGATCCGGGACCCACGCCCTTCTTTCCGCTCGGCATGGCACCCACGGAGGCCACTGGAGGCGCGGCGCTGCTCCGGGCGTTCACTCCCACTATGTTAGCATTAAGGCACCTCCTCAGATCGATCCCGGTCAGATTGCCGTGTTTCCTGTGCACCGTGTCGTAATCCCTCGGGGGCAACAGTATGGGGCCATGTCTCCTTTTCCCGCCTCCCCCGCTGCCAACCTCTCCCAACTTCTCCCTCAATTCTGCAGCCAAGGAGTCGTACAGATTGCTGATGCGGTCCACGCTGCTCCCTCCGGGGGGAGATGCGGGATGTCCATTGCCCCTCTCCGAAGACCCGGATGACTCCGACTCTCGGGTGCTGCTGCTTCTACCATCGGATCCTCCCCCGTGGTTCCGCCCCCCTCTGGGGTGGTGAGGATGGATCACACCGGGGGGAGATCCCGCCCGAATGGGGGGCTCGATGGGTGAGGACCCTCCGGGAGGGACGAGCAAACCCTTGGCGTGCAGACGTGCTTCTATCTCGGAGAACTTCCTCTGGTTCTCGGGTCTCTCTATCAACGTCTGCAGCTGACCCCTCAGTATGGTAGCCGTCTCCACGGAATCGCATCTGTAAGAATGCACGTGCACTGGGCATCTCGTGACGGGGTTGTAAATGAGCAGGATGGCAGAGACGACGTCCTCGTTGGGGCTCGGATCTTGCACGACGCACGTCACGGCGTGATGGGGGATGAAATGCTTGACGACGTCCCCTGAGGACCCTCCCCCGGCCTTGCCTCCGGAGGCGGCCGAGGTCGCGCCTTTCCCGGTTACGGCCCCCTTCCCGGGGACGTTCTGAATAATCTTCAACCCCTTGTTGCTCACCTGTAGAGTAACCTTGAAGGGCTCAACGTCCCGCTCCTTCTGGAGCAAGTGTCGCACCACGGGACGCACGTATTCCTCCCCCCGAAGACCTCTACTTTCCTTCGCACCCAAGAACCACACATAATAAGAGGATTTCTTGATGTCCTTTCGTTTAGGACTCCCCCTCAGAGCCATGGTTGCGTTTTAGAGGGACGACGTTGACGAGAAGATGCGTAATCCAAGCGAAAGGGATGAGAAAATCGCACGTAAAAACGACCGCAAAAAGCAGCTCCGGAGATCTCTATAAACTTTTTTACGGCGCGCTATCTCCCATCACAGTCAACTCCAGTCCACTTCCGCGATCGAAGATCTTCCGCGAGATAAAAAAAAATCTCGCAGGAATCCACACCAAGAAATACGCGTTAATCCACCACTTTGTCGAGCACTGCAAGTCACCGAACCAAAAAATAATCCCAGAACGATTTTTACCAAACGGTTACTTTTCGTGAGGAATATTCCAAGCACTTTTCTCGAGCACTCCCAAGTTTCACATACAGAAAGTTCCTTCGGATTCGTAACAATCCTGCGTTGCCAGTTTTTTGTCAGATTCCACTCAGAAGGGGGCGAAGAACGTTCGAGCAATCCTTAGTCGCAACAAAAGAGAGGACGAATCCCGGGGTAATCGGGCGTTGAAGTCTCCTCCACCCGGTCGGTGAACGACGCGCTGCTAGGAGACTATCGCGCCATTGTGGCCACGAAAACGCCTTCCAAAGACGAGCGGCGATACGCTCTCCACGGACTCTCCAACCACAACTGCGGGCGGCGACGGAGGTCCCAGGAGGAAGGCGGTCGGGGGGGCGGTCGGGGGGCGTCAGGGGAGGTTCGTAGAGTGAGAGAGGCAAGAAGCGAAACGTGGAGAAGTGGTCGGGGGGGCTCGCGCACTACTCTCACGTGACCGGTTGGCCTCGTTTTTCGAAGGATGCCTTCCACCTTCTGCGTCGGGGTTCGCCTCCATGGCTGCTGCTGCTGCTTCGGCTATAATCTCCGACCGCCACCCTCGCCTCCCTCCCTTTGCTTATCCCACTGCTCTTCTGGGAGAGCTGTTTCCGGATGCACAAGTGCGCGAATGCTGAGGTATGCTCAAGATGGAATGAGATGGAAACATTTGGAGATCGGTGGTATTGCGGTTGCCCTTTTCGATTTGCTGCCGTGCGAAATTTGATTTCGATTTAAAAACATCGATACTAATAGCTTAATTCCCCATCTAATGAAAATCACCGGGCATAAATCCTATATATATCCATGATAATGAATTAATAAATACTCCTTAATTCCTAATTATAATGGTCTATAAATCAGGGGAAGTCCTTTAGAGAGGAGTTTAGAAATACAAGTACTACATTCTATTCATCACAATATTTTTGTCACAATTAGCTTCTGCGATTGGAGAAAAGACTTCTGGCTTTACGTCAATTAATAATTATAATTAAAATGGAAACAGAAAGACCCCATTTTAATATTTATTGGCAAAGTTTTACTTTAATCAGTTCTTTCTGCTTTTTAATCCTCTATCGTTTCGAAAGATGACAGCAACACACTTAAAGATTACTCATTAATTATTATTAATTAGTTATAGTTTTTATTCCATTTAATTAGGAATGTTATATGAATTGAGAAAATATGGAATTGTATGCTGTAGGTATATTAAAAATTGTATAGCTAGGTTTTTTTATAATTATGTTGACATGTAAAGTATATGAAATTTTGGATCACGATGTAGAATTGTTGATAATGTTGTAGTAGCATAGTATTCCCCGGGGGGGGGACCGGGTTCAAGTCTATTCTTCCTTGGGATTTTTCCTTGATGCACGCCCTAACGTGCAAAATCACCCTTTACCCATTCCATGTAGTATAGTATTGCTAATTAAATAACTTTGTATGACGTGCTTCCGGAGGTTTCTGAAGAGATTTTTGTCCCGACTGGGGTGAATGTAGGGATTTTGCTTTTCTATTTGCCCCTAAAATGACTACTACCTGGTCTGTTGCGTATTTATAGTCATAAAGTATTAATAACATGAATTAATTAATCTGTGGCCTAGGAATGTTTACTCCTATTCCACTCTTGTCTCTCTTTTCCATTACATCATAAATTTTACCACATTTACAATTTTTTTTCTTCGTGATTTTTCACATAACTTTCAGAAAATTTCAAGCACGCCACTTTTTTTCTCCATCGATTTCACATCTACAATTCTTTTTTTACCCCGTCAGAATCTCTAAATCACTCTCCAATAACATTCACTTCCTACTCCTCCAAGGCTCCGAATTCCAATTATGGTTTTCTTTTGAACTTCTATAAGAATGCATACTTTGAAGATTTTAGTCTAAGTTCACCTGAAATTCTAGACAATGTTATTACTGTAAAACGATTTGTAAATTCATTCTTGTCCAAAAAGATTTTATAGTAGCCTATGGTCTCAGGACTTCACCTACATATTTCGTCCAATGGTGATGTAATTGTTTGCAATAACGCATTACTCTTCTACGTAACTATTCCGTCTGATAGTGCACACACAGATTTGCATTTCCTGACCCCGATTCCTCTATTCCTTCCCACATCTTTACCTTGTCTGACCACGGCATTCCAATCACTCATGACCATCAACTTCTCTTTCCCTCTTCTCAAAACTTATAGTAGAACGTAAGCTCACTCTATTTCCCGGATCGCTTTTGGATAGCTATAAACTGAATTTATTACGCGTTAGCTTAGAGAGACTAGCATGTTTTAGCAGCGCGTCACTGAGATGTTTGAATTCATTCTTCCTTCTTTTTATATATTAACTGACCTTTCCGAGGTGAAGGACCTTCCTTCTCGTGTCTAAGATTTTTAGAAGTCATCATTAACATGTCCAGAGGCCCAGGGATTTACTGAAGTGTTAGTATCAAAAACGGATTCAAAATAGACCCGTATAGGTAAACTTTACTTAATATCCAGAGTTTTTGACCGTGAAACATGAGACACGCTAAATCTCTGTACTGGTAGTATTTTTACTTCTCTGATTGTAAAGTCACTAAGGCGGAAGCTGGTAGTCTTGGAAACTTGGGTATAATAATGAGATCTTTCAGGTCCGGCCTTAGATGCATTGGCGGCCCTGAGTGGGTGTCATACAGGCACCTCATCCAAGTAATATTGTTAAAAATAATTTAACAGCTGAGGACTTTTCGCGTATATGGGTTCCAACCGCGAATCGAACCCGAGACCGCTTTCTCCAAAGGCGAACGCGCTGCCTACTCGGCAGTCCAACAATCCCGCCCTTCCAAATAAATACTTTTAGTATATCCATTACTTTCCGATTTGCATATTTTTACGAGTGAATAATTTTTGGTATACATTTGAAATCATAATATTCATGGAAGTAATATCCTTATAATCGCTTAAATTATTTTCACTGTAGCGTTAAGATCCAATGTAACAGATTGTTTCATAAACAGTGTATGCATTATGACGATCGGAAAATATAATCACTTGTGGTCGTCTGGTTTACAAAAATTACTGTTCCGTATTGATTCAACATTTCCACTGAGAAAATATTTGCCAGAAAACATCCTAATCTGCATATATTGGCCTAGGATCAATCCCTAAGGCTAATAACCTCCACAAAATATTATTTAAGAATCATTCTGAACCTGAGTAAACATTCAACTGACGTCTAATGTCAAAAACCGCCCCAGTAGAAAATGCAGAGCATAGAACCGGAGCTGAATCGATAACCGAAACAAAAATACGATTTTTAGGCGGAGTAAAACCGAATCAGAACCGAAAAATTAAAATCCTAAACCTGAATAGAAATCGTTATTTTTACCGCTTGATTACTGTCAGTTCGCATTCTCATCAAGTGTATGAGTATTAATATTTAATAAATATATTTAAAGCAGAATTGCCAGTCACTTCTTAAGATCTAAATTCGTAATATCTGAATTAATTACTTGATTAATTCTTTTCAATCAAGTTTTATTCCAAAATACCATCGAAATAAATTCTCTATACGAGCCACGCATATTACAAGCCTTGCAGAGAAATTATTTTATCAGAGATTGTAAAACCGGTTCGAACAGGTTGGCCGGTTGCTTCTTGAGTGAAACCGGTATGTAATCGAAATTTGGAGTTTCGAATTATCCGGAACGTCATGCGCCCACAATCCTTTCGCCCTGGGTGACCGCCCATATCTTAGCCCTTCTATTAGTATATGTAAGCACCCATAGTTCACCCGTTCAAAGGAAAGGAAATATCTTTAAGTCCTTGGGCATGTTTTCTCGCTCAATGTCACTTTCTTGTCGCACGTGAATATTATAGAAGTGAATTATTCCTATATCGACAGCACAGACTTACTCGTTTCCTTAACGATCATTCAAACAGTTATAAATTGAAATGCCGAGGAATTTGGCTCTTGGCCACCGCACTATGCAACATTCCACAGATCGCGTTTTTGCTTTTACGCGCAATTTCCTTGCATACTTAACTATCGGAATCCATAAAGATCAAACCGCAAGCTCTAGTCTCATAAATAAAAAAAAATAATTCCGATAGACGTTTGAAATAACTCGCGTTCGCCTGCAACGCAGAGAGATCGAAATGGCTAAGAAGCAGAGAAATCAAGGCTAAAAGTAGTCTATTTAATAATCTATTTTTCGGTGCAGGAGAATTGATGACAAAGATGGAATCTGAAATCTTTTCACTATAAATTACTATCATCTTCAAATACTAAAACACAGAACATATATTTACAATAGATCATTTGTTGTTGTTGTTTCATGTAGGCTATGAAACGCACTCCCATCAGATACTCAAAATTCCTGCCCATTACCAGTATTAAAGAGCTACTACAAATAGCATCTCTTTCTAAAACAAATCTTAATTGACAATCTCAAGCCATATATTTCACAAGAATGAACTTACTCCCTATTTCCTTGACATAATTTCTTTTCAACCCATCCTATATTATTTTAACTGAATGTGTATTCTTGTTAAACTTTTTTGTTTTCTTTCTTACCTTCTTATTGATAATATTTTCTTATAATTGAAGGGTTAAAGGTAAGATCCATTTTATTTACTCCCGATTCCGCCTGAAATGAAGTAATGAGTATGTATTCTTAACCTAATAAGAAAAAAATCATAGAATGGTGTATGCACCATCTTCTTTGGGGCGGGTGTATTGCCTGTTCCTAGTAGAAGATGCTTTTTCTTAATTTTGATGACTCTGTGATACTGTTTGAAGCATTCAGAAGCAGTCGTGTTAAAAGAATCGCGAAATGAAACGCTGGCAAATCATTTTGGGAATTCGTTTCATTTATGAGCAACATAATGGCGGCGATGAGACATTACGCAGCTTCTTACGGGCGGCTATTAGTCAGAAGCGGGGCAAAGTAGTCTTTATTAGACGCCTGAAAGTGCCGAAACTTCATATCTGAACCTATCACGGTCCGATCATAAGCGAGCCCAAGCCTAGCTCGGCTTGAATGATCGCACTGAATTTTCTGTCCAAAGCCAGACCCGAGACCAACTATTTTCCATATCGGTTCAGTTTCGGCCCGACTAGCGTACGTTAGATTTTCACGCGTTAAAATCATTTCTCATTAATTAATTTGTTTGTTAATTAACAAAGATGATTCAATTAAAAATATCTGGGAACAATTTTACCTTCTAAATGAAAAGCGAGAAAAGAATCTGAAGAGTGACCAGTAAATAATAAATGACTGAGGAGTTTCATTTCCAGCCCATATCTTTGAAACGTATAAAAACATAGTTATTAAAAATATAATAAGACGCTATAGTGATAATAATTAGCGACAGAGATGCTCGATTGAATTTTTTTTATAATATTGATGAATTGCATTGATTACATTCGCTTAAAGCATGGACTAGATGCGTACTGGAAAACCGCAATAATTAAATTTACAGCATTACTTAAACTTTGTTTTTTAAAGCATGAGTTAATTCGATATTATGTGTTCAGTGTTCAGGATGATATGATTAGGCCTGGAATAAAAGACGGACTTTGTTACCTAGCCCGAACCCATGCAGGCCTCTAGTCTCCACTGCCCCATTGGGGAGGCTGAGGAGCACTTGACAAGGATTTAGAGATTTCTTTCGATTTTGAGAACTCAAACGGCGTTGCTCCAGTAAAAGAGGAAAGAAGTGTTGATGTACAGGGTTCGAACCCGATTCTACGGAGCAAAAATCGAGGCCAAGGTTACTAGAGATAACCGCTGGATCTATTGGAGATCTTAATGACACGTTCCTTACTTGTATCCTTGAACTGCGTTCGAGACGAAATGCCGCCACGCAGCCCCTACGTGCCATCCTTCCAGCGACAGGGAAAAGAATTTAAGAGGCTTAACTTTTCCTTTCTTTGCTGGACGATTTTCCTCAGGGACGGCGGTTTCTCGCCTTCTCCAAGAGCTTTTTCCTACTATAAAAAACTTATGCTACGCTTAGGTATTCTGTCCATAACTCACGAATATCTCTCTCTATCCTAAGCCAGTAAAAACTTTTCTCTCTTCGTTATATTCTACCTCTGACACCCTCTTTGTTATACTTTACCTCTTAACTCAAACAATGATAGATAGAGAGATTTTAGTAATCCTTTATAGCTGCATTCTTTTAACTACCATATTTCTTATATTAAATAAAAGAATGCAGTGATAAAGGCTTACTAAAATCTCTCAAAAGGATTTGCTGATGTTTCCGGGATCACTCATCCCTTTCTAGTCAGCAACAGCTTTTAGAAAGAGTACATGAGCGCAATTCATACTTGGCTGAGAAATCATTGACATTTGCAGCTATAAAAGTCTTTAGGTTAAAAAAGGCGATATTGAGCCTGAAAAGTCTCTTCTTCGATTTAACTTGTCATAAATGATATTAATATACGGAAATTAATAACTATATATAATATACGATGCATATTACTATTAATATACTAAGAAAATTAAAATGCTATATGTTAATACACTATGATCACTTTAAAGATGGAAGATTAAAAATGACCGTTATTAGAAGTTTAAAACGCTCCTTAAGTCGATATTGCAGTCAGAGGCTGCATTGTGACCAATATGTGGAAAATCCTCAAATTATAATCTTTAAGAGTAAAAGATATTTTGAGGCACATGGTAGATGTGTGATTAATTATTATTTATTAGAGTATTTTTGTATTCATATTAAAGTTGGTTGGCTGTGGTGAGTGAGATTCTATAAAGATGACGTATATTTTTAGAATCTAAGGAAATGAAAACGTCAAGGAAGATTTTTACTACTAAATTTGATAGCTTGGCGACTGGAATACATATTGGGTGGTTCTCAGAATATCAGCGTACCCAGGTCTTTGTTGCCACGAACTGGTCACAACGTAACCTGGGTTTCATGGCATAACGGCTATTTTTATAGTACTACAACAAATCTTTGTCACATCATGCTTAAAGTGGGTGTTTCGGTAATCCGTGGTAATCTAACATAATTGTATTTTGATTCGGGAAATATCCAAAAAATAATACAGGAGCCTTCTTCAAAAACAAAAGAAACTATGATCATCCATTTTATCTGGGATTTTTTTAGCAATCTAAGAATATCGGTTTAATCGCCTCATTGCGCTCAGCATTAAGACAGTCAATTATTATATCAAAAGATAAACTTAGTAGTTCTCCACAATAAATTAACTATAACGTTCGGTTTCACTCCCGTGGAAGTATTTTCAAGTAAATACAAACATTTTCCCTCGGTATATACAAGGGGAAAGGGGGTGGGAGAGGAGTTTCCAATCAGTTTACAGGAATTAGTAAGAGTTTGTATTCACTATAAAAAGCTCCCACGGAACCGAAATCAATCGTCATAATAAGCTTTTTTTAGAAAATTAGTAAGTTTCTCATTTGATACTATGGCTTTCGACCAAATCACGCATTTACACATTGATTTCATTTCATTACTCTTCATTTGACATCAAACATCTTTAGAATGGAGGAAAATCCAATTTACTTCTATCTCGTTCGTAGTTATTAATCGCATAACATATGACGAAGCACAGAGGGAGTTAAGTTACAGAATATTATACAATTATTATTTTCTTTACAGATTAGAGAAATCAAACTATGTTGTAATGAACAAGAAAATTTTTTACTTTTTCCACAAATTTTTATTATAAACAATAAAAGACAGTAAAACACACACGACTAGTTTCGGAGATTGATCAAGTTGACTTGATGATGGAGATCAATCTCCGAAACTAGTCGTGTTTTACTGTCTTTTATTGTTTATAATAAAAATTTGTGGAAAAAGTACAAATTGTTCTTGTTCATTATGGCATATTTCCACAAGACATCGCCGGAGACTGTGAATTTTTTTCTAATTATGTTGGGCGTGGCGATCATTATTTAAGGTTAAAATTAAGGAAACAAGAGAGGAATGTGGTTAAATACACGTTTTTAACAGAGGAGTAAAGGAATGGAATATGTTACCTGAAGAGGCCTTCAAGCCTTTGCCGGAAACAAAGAGTTTGGACAGAGATGCATTAAGTTATTATAGCGATTTAATGTATTTAAACACAAGATTGTAATAATATGTATGTGATTATATTGTAGTTAATGTATAACGGTGAGATGTTCTTAACTTAAGTCTGTAACTTAAGTCTTGTTGTAGTTTTGTGTTGTAAATAGATTGATGTTATTTTGGAATATTTATCTGCTTCAGAGTCCTTTCGCAAGAGATTGTGGATGTGTTCATGTTTTAAGTGTCCCTAAAAATTTTCACCTTTCACCTGCAGAAATTCGATCTTCAGCGTATACATAATAAAAAATTTATATAAGTAAGGGAATTTGAGACAATTAGTATTGTGCGAATTTCGTTTTTTTTTGGTATGCACCCTAAAATATTCGCATCACTACATACGAATCTAAAAAATAAATTAATTAATTGATGAAGGGGAAAAACACTTAGTAAATTCCACTAATAAGTGTTTTTGAGCAACTAGATTCGTGTACAAGACATCATCAGGCACTGAAAATATTGGAAATTTTGCATACATATCGGATACTTTCAATGCCTGATGATGTCTTGTAGACGAAACTAGTTGCTCATAAATATATAGCTTTGGAATTTAATAAGTGTTTTTTCCCTTGCATTATGGCGCCATTCTACGAGGTTACCTGGAACATATCAGTTTATATTTAATTAATTAATTTCGAAAGTTCGCACGCCTATAATGGTCTCACATAAATAGATCTTCTCAATTACCCTAGTCTCGGGAAAAGTGAATATCTCGTGGGTAACGATCGTTCGTAAAACCTAAAATTGAAATTTCTAACACTCGCAAATTCTTACGCTTCATGACCATTGGCATTTTTCCTTGAGAGCCAGCAGCTCAGGGATCGTTTCGAAGGGCACGAAGTCTAACTACGCCTCTACATAAACTGATGCCTATGCTGGAGATGAATTAATTACCCTATTCAATTCGGCATTTCGTACGACACTTGACATTACCAAAGTTCTTTACGAAAGAGTCGATATTTGGTAAACTCACAAGTAAAAGGACCTCTATTGCCGCCCACTCACCGACTGGATGCCTGTTCTGGGTGGAGCTGAAGCACTGTCCTTGTACCATTGGCAACTCTTTCACCTCGTGCTTCGAAAGGCACGTTGAATGCTCCTTGAAATCACGGCTAAAGATGCCCGGGTAAGCGATGGAATTCTTAGCCATTCGCCATCGCAGAGGAGTGGGAGATTTCCATTAGTTTTATTCCTCTATGACATCTGCCCTTAAAGATGTACTTGCATAGACTGGGCGATTAAGAGAACTACGTCAGTCAATATGGGTAAATTCAGGCTATCAGAAGTCCTAAGCGCAAATATCAGACCGAGGCTTCTACCATGAATTATGAGAGTAAAAATTAAATTTTTTTAATAAATCACATAAAAATGACATGCTATAGAAGACTAAGTTGCTTCCCTATCGCAAGAATAGACAAACATTTGCATTGTAAGTTGTATTTTCACAAATTATTATGAATGATGAATAGATTTAATTTATATAGTAGCCTTAATTATATAGTATATTCCAGGGGTGCCCAACTTTTCTGTATATAAGATCGACTTTTTTATCATAAAAGTGTGTCGCGATCGACTTATTGTCATAGGCGTAGTCTAAGGGGGAAGAAGGCGTGTGAAATGCATACTATGTTTATTCACTGTGTTTCAGCATAAGGTGCATTATATTTTACTTATCTACCCACACCTCGCACCAGCGAGGTATGGGTAGATAAGTAAAATATATGTTCAAAACTATTTTTTATTTTTAAATCACTTATTAAGTTTTCGAGATATAGGCTCCTGAAGAAAATAAATTTCCAGAGCCAACTTTTGATAGCAGCATTCCGTACATGCGGTACCTAAAATTTCGATTTTCCGATACTTTTCCTAGATAGATTTTTACTAACTTAAATGCAATTTAATTTTTTTATCAACTGCAATGTATAAGTTGTTATACTATTTGTTCGTAAATATAAAAAAAGTTGTTATAAAAATTCACAGCATGGCTGATAATTTGATTAAATATTTCACTTACACGTTTTTTTTGGGCCAAGAAAATTTATCATGGGAGAATAATATGACTTACTTAGCAGTTGGAAGAGACGCCGTTTGAGGGAACTTCCTCGAATTGAATTAACAATTATAAATGCTATGTCCATTACCTCTTTTGTGTTTAGTCTCTTACTAGCTAACACTTGCTGGTGAATTATGCAGTGATAGCTCAAATAGGCTGGGAATTCATCTTCAGTTCGACATAGGGCTATAAATCCATTTTTGCAACCTATTATTGCAGCTGCGCCATCCGTTGTTATTGAGACTAATTTGAAAAGTGGTACTTTCAAATCATAGAGCAAGTTTTTAAAGGCTTTGAATATGTCGACACCTCTATTCCTTTCCTTCAAAGAAATCATACCCAACAATTCTCCTTTAGATGTAAAATCCTTAAAAATCATACGAACGAAAACAAGTAATTGTGCTGTACCACTTATATCTGTCGATTCATCACACTGAATGGAAAAACAAGAACATCTATTAATATCATTAATTAACTGCTCTTTTACATTTCCACTCATCATTTCAATTCGTCGCACCACTGTGTTTTGAGACAATTGTAGATCTTGAATTGCAGCAACAATTTCACTCTTGTTCTTAAAATCGTTACAAAGTGAATCTTACATTTCCAAAACTATTTCCTTTACAAATTCACCGTCGGAAAATGGCTTGCATTTTCTTTGCTAAGAGATAGCTTACTTTGAATGATGCAGTAGTTACTGCTTGTAACTTCAACCTTGGCTTTTTAAAAACGCTTTTCTGATCTGTTAATCGAGTTTTAAGATCCCTAACTTTACGTTTTCTCAGTTCAGAATTTGGTGGATAATCTGTTTGATACTTGTTATGTAAGGCAAAAAAATGTCTCTCCACATTACCCTTCTTAGCAATGGCAACCGAGGTAAGGCATATTAAACAACAGCGAGAGATCGACGATCGACCAAAATTGGCCTCGCGATCGACCGGTCGATCGCGATCGACTTGTTGGCCACCCCTGGTATATTCTATAAACATGTTATGCACACTTACTTCAAATAAAATTATTTCCTGAAGCGAAAAACAAGTACCGGTGAATTACACCTTATACCTTAAAAAATTTGAATAAATTGTAATATATTACTGAAAATTTATGAACTTTCTTATTGAGGACTCATCTATTTGCAAAGGAGTTAGTTTTTATCTTTTATAAGTTTTTCTGATTGACTATTTCCTATATTTGTTTGTAATGTTTCTGTTCCTCTAAATTGTAGATTTCGTTTTTCTCTAAGTTTATAATTTGTTGTATGAAGAGAAATCTTTTAATGTAAATATTAGAGACCTTCTAAATTAATGAATACAACTTACGCCATATAAAACGAGACCAATGATAAGAATGTGGCGTAAAAGAGGACGTCCAAATATCTTCGGCTTAAATCCATCTCTGGGTTGAAATCAAATAAAACTCACTGGTGTCCACATGGGTTAAGATAAATCAATAATTCTGTTTCACTTATTCTAAAAGTTCAAGTATACAGTTCTAACATAACTTACACTGCGATCTTATAGCTTCATTTTAAAATCTATTCTTAAGAACCATTTGCGAAAATTCGAAAGCGACCATTCTAATCATTGAAGACGAATTTCTCGAAAAGATTTCGCCAAATCACAGCTCTTTTATCCTAAAGCGAATCTTTAAGTGGGGAAACTATCACCTGTTATCTCAGATGCTCAACGGATCTCAAATCGGTGTTGATAAACTGAGTGCCTATCAGCTCTACCTATCCTAATTTTTACAATCTTAAAACATATCTAATGTTATGATATGAAACGAAATCAAATGATGGAGAGACCTTAAATTTCTGTTTAGAAAATGTGGTGGCTTACTTCTCTCAAAGAGGATCATTCGATATATAATATTTCGCAATTTATTTTAGTTTGATATCAAATGCATAGAAGCGGATATTGTACTATTATCTTATATCATTACGTTGTTATGTGAGTTATGATTTATTTTTCTTTGTTAATATATTCTTGTATTGTTATTAAACCTGGTTAAATGTAATGAATGAGATACAAAAAATATGACCGTGTTCTTCAGAATAAAAGGAAATGTACGAATACGACGAGAGAAAGACTGAAATTAAAGTGAAAAGAGTTTTGTTGTCCGAAAATTTCGTGAATTTGATATCTCTCATCTTAGCTTATTTCTTCAAACTAGATGAAAATTTTTAATAGCCTCAGGATAAGTATTCTTTTTATCAATATTTATTATAATCTTGTTGTAAATTATTTATTAATATTCTTATTGTATTTGTAATCACAATGTTGATTTCTTCAAAATTAGATTCATTATATCGCGTTTGTTCCAATTGCTAATTTATACAATTAAATTAGTAACTATTGAAATATTTGTTAAAAATTATGTAAAGTATAAGTAACTCATTCTTTTGTTAGTGATTACTCAAATTAATTATTATAAATATTTTGGTTTTTTTCTCAATTTCTTCGAAAACATAGCATTCATAGATACTATGCTGTGTACAGTGTCTTTAAAAAAACTGAACCAATTTAATGAAAATATATATTACTAACACTTAGAAAGCTATATTTCATTAACACTGAAAATTTCACTAAGCTACATTTTATTGCGCTTAGATATGGGTTCATTCTTTTCGAAGGACCCGGTGTTTGGGCTTGTCATAAAAATTCTATGGTAAATCTCCGATTTCGATGGAATGCTGTGGTTATGGAGAAGTAATAGAAAGAGAAGTGATGAAAAGTTAATTGGAATCCGAACTCCGGCAATGGAATCGTTTTTCCAAAATCGCATGTCCTTGGGATCCGCCGTAAAAGCAGCAATCGTCATAAAAAACGAAAACAAAAAGCGATCACCTTGAGGGGAGGGATTAGTCGATCACGACTTACGGAAGTCGCAGATGAAGGCTCCTCTCCTGTCTTAGGAAGTCCTCTGCTTCCCATCCTACGTCTTAAATTGGATGGTAAATTAATTAAAGATGACTAACGCTAAAGATTTATACACTATCTATATTAGGCAAATAAAGAATACTTTGGAAAGTCGTAGAGATTTATCATTGTTTGCTACCCTAGTTTGGTAACTGCGTTGGGAAGTAATTTTAAAATGTATCCTTAATTTTTTCTAGTTATTTCGAGTCGCTGTTTAGGAATACTGTTCTACAATGTTCCATATTTGGTATTTTGGGTTATTTTGTAATGCTATGATGCTATTGCTTGGCTATTGTCTTATTCACTTATGTTTTTATACAATATACGTTTTATGTTTGTATATGCTTTATGCAA
Organism: Pachydiplax longipennis; assembly: GCA_036926295.1. NCBI lineage: Eukaryota > Metazoa > Arthropoda > Insecta > Odonata > Libellulidae > Pachydiplax > Pachydiplax longipennis. The sequence continues at coordinate 35,088,790 of JAVFKF010000012.1, forward strand.
GTTTGTACAAGTTTAACTTCGTTTAAATAGTTATAGTGATACTGAGAATTTTTTCACTTTTTGATACTTCCTTGTGCAATAGAAAGAAGGCATTTTTATGCCTGTTTAGTACATCATATGAAATCTAATTAATCAATATAAATAAAATAAAATCTAATTAATCAATATACATAAAATGAAATCCAATTCTTCAATATATACATGTTTACAACCTTTATGATTTGATGAATTGGAATATAAATTAGCCTGATGATGCTAGTTCGCTAGCTAAACATGTCTCCAAATCATATCTGCTTTTAAAGTATGCGGGCTGTTTAATTCATTTTTCATGGCCTTTCACGAAAAACACGCCTTCGCCTATTGAGTTTAAAATAGTATAATTACGCACCACATACATTGATCAAATTTTTGGACACAGCCATAACGAGAACCAATATATTTACAAACAAATCCACAATATAAATAAATAAATATACGAACAAGGAGTCCATTCATTCCGATATATATCAAATATATTTTTGTAGTCAGACACAGATGAAATTGTCCGCGATATATTATGAAATATTATGAATGCATGAATATTTTAGAGTAATAATACCAAAGAGTGCCATACTTAAGGAAAGTTTATAAGAACGTTGATATTACTTGAATACAATTTTTCGTAATGATTGTGAGTGTTGATTCAACGGAAATTATCATTTCTATAACTTCATATATTCCCTCTACTGACGCGAATCTTTTGTGATGCTTACACCAAAAATTGTAGTACTTAAAAAAAAGCATTGCTCTCTCTCTCTCTCTTAATTCATTTCGGAATGTTTTCGATTGTTATGTAGATACATGGGTGGTCTGAAAAGTTTCCGACATTTCGCCATTTCTCGACATTTTTTCTGAAAATTTATGAAAATTTTCTGAAGATTTCTGAAAAATCTGGGGTCGGAAACTTTTCAGACCACCCTCGTACATAATCTTTCACGTCTAAGCACTCAGATACTGTGTCCAATAGATAATGACAGTTGATCAGGGATAAAATATTCCATTCTTCCTCCAAAATTTCCATCATTCTGGGAGGACTGCAAGCCGAATACCCTTGAGAATGCCGAGGAAAAATTAATTCCATTCATTATGGAGTCATATTATTATAGAGCCATGCTGTTCACAAGTAAGGAATCCAAGAAGAAGGCATCTCCAAGGCCGATGCGTTGACGCCATCGCCTCATCCTTGCAGACATCTTCTTCGGTGAGATCAGAAGCCTTCCGTTTCACCACATCTCCGTCTCTTATTCCATACGATCACCGATATATCTGAAAATTGAGTGGCATTCACTCACTTCGCATTCACGTGACTCCAGAGGAGGATGCTGAGGAGGAGTTGGGGGTTGACTCCCCCTCCCATTATGATTTCCCTAGGATAGGATTCTCATTTATATACTCCGCAGTAAGAAGCCACGACCCTCATTTTGGCTTAACGAGTCCTTTTCTTACATTACACTCGTTGCTCGTGACTCACATGGCTATAATAATATGGCTCGTAATATAACGGAATAAATTTTTCCTTGAGATTTTCAAGGGTATTCAGCTTGCCTCCAGGAATGATGGAAAATATAAGGAAGAATACAATATTTCATTCCTTAATCTGATCAACTGTCATTATCTATTGGATATAGAATCTGAAGGCCTAGATATGGAGGATATATCAAAATAAACGCAAAAAAGAATTTGAACTGAAAGGTTTTCTAAATATTATAATTTTTGACTTACACTTCCTTGAAGATTCGCATCGCAATAGAAGGAGGATATGTACATACTAAAAGATGAGATAGTACTGATTAGTTCATTAGTAGATTAGTACGCATCAAATCAACGCTCAATATGAAAAATTGTATTAAAACTCCCATCATCGTACGCCATAAATTATCATAGAGAATGACTGAATCTTTCGTTATACGCTAAAATGTAAATATACATAATAATTCTTAGTATATTGTAAAAGAATTCATCTCCAAATTACTGTAATGATTGTTAGGCACATATTGGGATAATTAAGACTTCTGTATCCCTAATGTGTATATAATTATTTATGCACAAAAAATTAGCCTGTGTATACCTGTGTGTATCTGTAGACGATGAACTACATATTGCATTAAACTATTTCTAATATGCTATGAATTTTATAAGCAAGTTGAATTTATGCATCATTAATTAAATTTTTGCGCCTCATTGGCTTCATATAAATATGACCTGACCTGACGAAATACCTGAATAGAAGGAAATACAAAATCGTAATCTTTTATTGGTAAATTATAAGAAACTGATATCAAAACAGCCTATTTTGTAAAAAAATAATAATTTGAAATTTTTCCTAGAAAAGTGATCGTCAGGAATACAAATTTTCAATCCACAATAAGCTAGGCTGCCGTCGAGTTTCATAAGCGGCATTTATCAGCCTTAAATTACATGCTTATTGCAGCTATACTTAATAAATCGACGATATTTATATACCGAAAGAAATTAAAATTTATTTTGATATTTGGATGAAACAAGGAGTAAGTTCATGTTCAAAAATGTCCTTGGCCTTCATGAGGATGGCTTTTTTATTACCAAAAAATGTTACAACATTTTCGTGTATTTTATCAAAATTTTCGCAATATCTAATCTATTGAAATAAAATTCCATTAACAAAATAAAAATTTTTATTCGATTTCCTTTCGATTTCGATCACATTGGTTATTCATACTTTAATTTTGAGAAAGAAATAAAGCCTGCAAGCGATAAAAGGGGTTTCATACGGAAATGCTTTGACTCGTCTGGGGTCAAATCTAGGACCATAAAGAGAATAAAGAACAACCTATTACCTGAATAGAGAAGTCTTAACAATTTTTGAAAGCTGTACAACTCTTGATTCCCGAGTTTTTTGGCGAGCATACATGCACTCACATACGAAATTTATGCTTTATTTATAAGAAATGCGTAGAATTTTAATGACTAAAGACGACCTAGAAAATATGGTCGAATGTAGAAATAGGAATGCACGAAAATATGTCTGAAATGGAAGGTTTACGAAACGATGGAAATGGATGGATATGTTGTGAATAATCGAGTAATGTAACATGTTATCCCGAGTATCTTGAGTCATATATATTTATGCATGAAAATTCATCGTAAAAGTACCACAGAATGGAATGTAAATAAAAATATCGATACCAATAAAATTTTAGCTTTTGCTCCGTTTTAGTACGCATTTGTGAAGGTAAATAAAGAAAAATTCACGATCCCTTATAAGTTCCATACGCCCGCCAGCATAAGCTATACTGGTCGATGGGATTAGAATTTCAGAGGGAATTTTTCTCCGATGAATACGACGAGATCTCGGCAGGAGCGAACTTTTTATTGGACAAATGGCCTTGGATCGCACTTTTGAGTACCCGAGTCACGTGTCGGCCCGTGCGATTAAAAACAAATGAAAGGAACCTGGCGAAAGGAAGAAATCCCGCGGCGCAATAAGGATCAAATTTCGGAATCTTCTAAACACAATCTCTCGTCATTAACTGATGATTAATTTAGGAGAATGTATTGCCAGCGGTTTCCGAATAGCCGAGTGGGAAGCTAGCGTCTGTAGGTCCAGCTTCGCCGAGAATTTCAAATGCACGAGATGAGTAGTTCTCCATTGCTAGTTTCTAGTTTGTACGCCAAAAATTTCTATATCTTTCTGAAAGTTTTAATTTTTCCTTAACCGATCTTCATTGAATATATATAATGACAAATTTTAAGACGGTGGAGAGATGCGATTTACTGCCACCATCTTAATAAAATTCAGAAAACGTGACACTGATTCCTTGAGGCATATTTGAACGTAAGCAGGGCCTGCTCAAGACAGGGGCTAGCCAGGCGGCGGCCCAGGGCACCACGTTGTAGGGGGCGCATAAGAATTTTGAGCTTCAATAAAAAGTGTACGTTAACTAAAATATTTTAAAGAATTCATGTATATAAAATATACCAAATTTTGGTATATCCTTGGATCCTGAAACGAAATGTTTATGTAGGTGAACAGGTCGTATAATCCGGAAATGCTCTTCTTTCTAACTTAGCGTAGTTAATTGCTTTTATATATTAAGACTAGTTGGACTTGATCCTTGGTTTTTGGTTCCCACAGTCTAATACAAGGTTCCACAAAAAATTATCGTTGAATGAAATTAAATTAAAACTTGAAGTTTCTAATTTAGACTAGAAAATACAGTGATTATGTGTTTAAGTTCATATAAAGATTACATCAAAATAATTATTTCATTCACAATTTCCATTTGATCACCAATTCGCTACAAACATCAAAATTCTAGAAGAAAATAATTATTTTCAATAATGCGTAATTATTTTACTTTTATTTATTTTTAAAAATTTTTATTTTCATTATTTTTACGATGAAACAAATAAAAATTACTATTTATTTTCATTTATTAAAATATCAACTCAAATGATAAATAATTATTTTATTCGATTATTGTTGAAAATAATTATTTTATTGTAGAATATTGTTGTTTTTACCGAATTAATGGGCTATTAAAATAATTTTGGAGCATTAAGGAAATTTTTCGAAATGAATTGAGTTAATAATACTATTATAATAAAATAAAGAAATAATGAAAAATTACTTTTGACATAAATAGAGCTCGTGGATAAATTTGAACAGCATCAAACGGTTATCTTTGCAGTATTTCAACCATATCATGTGCGTAGCACTTCTAATTAAGGTTTAACAATGTATCACGAAATATGGCTAAAGTGTGGGTGGGCACGTTTTTCAGGAGTTATCGCCTATAATGGAAAAGATTCTATCGAAGTTTTTTTCAGATGAAACGGGATGCTGAGTCGCGAAGATGGCGACTGGAAATAGTTATCGAAGAATGCCAAAGAAAGAGAGAGACGCTGGAGCACAAGGACACGCTGGAAGGATAGCGTACACGTGATTTATTCACGAGGAATGACTATAAAGCGTGATGCCATTTACTACTCTGGACTTGGTGAAGGTCGCCATATTTCTCAGCGAGAAAAATTCTTATTTTGACGACCGCTCCCCGATTGGAAGAACGTAAGATTACATTGAATGCCATGTCATAAATTCTGCATTGAATAAATGAGGAGAACGAGCGAAAAAGAACAGGAAAGCGTGGGTAATTAATAAATGTGATCAGGGAGAAAGGCAGAGAAATCAGAGAAGTATTTCACGCCGGTCTAGGGCCGGCCAGAGGCATTCTGGCGCCCTGGGCAGAAAGGACTTGATGCGCCCCCAAAACATAGGAAAATGCGTAAGCTCTTCTCATTGAATTTAATTTTAAGCATCCAAACTTTATCAGCATAATGAATCTTATTCGACATACATAATACAACAAACATACTACATTAAAACCCGGTTAAGACGCTTTTCAGAGGACCGAGTGAACACCGTGTTATAAGCGGGACATTATCTAGAATATGACAACTTTTTATTTCTATTACGTTCAAAAAACAAAAAGGAAGGTTTTGCTGGCTCTCAAATATTTAGATAAGTTCTTTACGCCTTAAAACGAAAAAAAAACTTCTTCTTCGTAAGTTACTTTAATGCCATAGCTGTAGATAAGGTAACCAGAGAGTTCGCGAACGATGGTGGTGTCTATAACTGGTTTTTACCTTGATTACCTTTTCGCCATATTTATACAGAATGGTTAACTTTTGGTACAAAAAGAGCGTCTAATTTAAAAAAAAATTGTTCATCTTCTAACTCAACAACAAAGCAATCTTTACCTGAATTTTTACCCTCTTTCTTAGGAAATAATAACGAATTTACGAATATTTTAACAGCAATGTTAAGAGGACATCTCAACATTCCATAATAAATTGCCATTATGGTTACACACAATGAAAGTCGGAAGAGAAGAAAGGAAGAGGGTGATTGCGCTAAGTGTGACAAGCTTTTGTTGGCCTCCACGCAATTATCACCATATTTGTTGTATTTTGCGCTTGCAGACGACCTGTCTGCTGTGGCTACTGACCATGAAACTCTAATTGAAGCGTGTATTTTTTCATGCGAACAGCTAAAGTCATGTCATATATTATAGTAAAAACTAAATCTGTAAGTTTCTAAAAGTGTCAGCAGTTGGGATTCTTAATATATAATAATAATATATAATAATTTTTATGCCTCCCTTCCACATATTTGATATAACATACAATGTTTCGGCCATAAGTCATATACAATGTTTTGGCCATTTTTCATCTAATTAAATCGCTTCCTAAAGAATAATGAAAATAAGACATCTCGTTTACCAAAATAATGATTTATTGCATAAACATCGACCAAGGTGACGCAGTGGTTAGCGTGCTACCATGCGAACGCTGCAACTCCGTGGTCCCGGGTTTGAATCCCAGATAATCAGATTTTTCTGGTTAGGGAATGGTCGTATGTGTTCGTCAGTTTATTACTGTTATCAGCTCATATTAAAGGCCTTGTGCTATTTATGAATTTACACAAATAAATAAATAGCCATGGACCCTTTCGTCTACATCTGCATCTACGTAAATATCCTACAAGCCGCATGTAAGCGTGAGGCAGGGGTTGTAAACACCGAAACTTTGAGCTACTTCTACAGTTTGTCTTTATCAATAACGATACCCTATAACTAGACAAACTAAAGAAAAACCAAAGAAATAGCCAAAAATTTCGGTGCTATCGTTTCAAATTTTCGATAATAACAAACATTTGGGTCATCATGAGGTGAAATAACATCTCAACACAGTCAAGCCCGTTTATAATGTTCTCGCTTAAGACGTAGCTATTTCTCGGTCCTACTTCAACCTAGAACAAGCCTACCATAAACACATATAATTTGTTCATATAAAATTTTCGTCACAAAAAACGTAATTGCGATGTATCAGTTATGAGACAGGCAATGAAAATTCCGCTTAATGATTCTGGCGCTGTTGAATGAAACGAGCTATTGTTTCCATTCGCATTGAGATCCCGTTGGATTAATGGCTCGGGAAATGTGTCGCCGTTGGAATGCGAAACGGTAAAGAAAATTAAGGCCTTAATTAAGTTATATTCGATGACTTCGTCTTCGGGTGAGAAAGGGAAAGGAAGTGCATGTTTAGAAAATGTGCCGATTTTATGTCATTCTGAGTATAAACGCGATTAATTTACCTATTCTAGTTACATGCTCATAATAGGTTACATATACACACCTCAAAACTGTTAATGCTAAGAAAAGTTATTGTATCCATAATGCTTAAAGCTACGATTCAGTCTTACCTATACTAATTATATGCTCATAATAAGTTACATATACAGTTCTCAAAGCTGTTATTGCTAAGAAAAGTTATTTTATGCGTAACGCTTAAAGCTATAATTCAGTTTTTCCCGTGCCAGATTATGTTTTCCATGAGAAATCTCTCGCTTTGTCCTACATACATACCTCTTACATTCGTGTTTTTCTTTGCCTCCAAATGAAATGACTTCCAAAACTTGGATGATCCTTAGATTTGGATACATCTTAAGTTTGATAATATATTGTGTATCAACAGTTATACTTTGATATACATCCCCTATTGCATGGGTTAGATGGAAGAGGAGACTTCTTAGTCTCAATCTCGCCGAAGTAAAGACGTTTATTCTTATTATTACTATTAATCTTAAAAATATTTTCAGGGTTTCTGGCTACTGTTACGGTCCAGGGGACGTCTCCACCGCACATCACGAGGCAATCCCCTAATCTAGGGCACTCCGTCTACGGAAAACTTACTTGATCTACATATTTTGGTTAAAAACTAATGATTTTTAAGGACTCAAGAACTCCTGCAGAGAAATCATTCCATTCTATAACTGCACGATTTAAAAAACGAAAATTTCTTTACATTCGTTATTTATGCTTTGTAATAACGTTCGTGATCTCGAAGAAACAACCCAAGTATGAGGTCATTCACAAAAATATATGCATATGTTAAATAATGAGCTGCTAGTCACCCTTAAACATGGTAGTGCTCGTTTACACAAAATATTGTCAAATTTAATTTTCCCTTTTTTCAAATGAGCGAAATTAAGGTACTAAATCTGTAAATGAGGCAATTTGGATAACGTTAACAATATTTAGTCTATCAAATGAGATTGAGATTTGGCTATAGTATATGTCGAGACTTGGTTGTAGTGCATCTGGAGAAGGCATATATCCGCCTTATAAGCGGGTAATAGAGCGTCTTAAACGATATATTTATCATGTATTCAGTGAGAAAGGGATCGGAACCGAGAGAAAATCACGTATTAAGCGGGATAGCATCTTCATCGGGATTTAAGTGAGTTTCCTGTATATTAGAAGAATTGCTGTTGTTGTAAAAACAAGTTGCAAAAATCTCCGCAACTCAAGGTTGACAAAAAAATATAATCCGGGAAAACACCAACAGAGACAGTAAATATTCAGTAAAAGGGCACAATAATTATTACACAATCCACATTACATTGATGGCTAAATTACGTGGATACTCATTCCCATATGCCTCAAGACATCCGCTTCTCGTACGACTACAAGGACGTTATTAACCAAGCACGATACGATAATTACAATCCTCAATAAGATTCGAATCAAGAACCCCAGCGTAAGACGAAAGTCGAGTTGCTTCCACGACTTGAGTGAGCAACATGAAAATCCTCGTTGGGAGTTTGCATAATCGCGACTTTTGATCCGCTGCCTTTCTCAGATGAAGGGTGGGCGTGGATGTGAGAAGAACCGTTCGAAAGAATGAGGAAAGCGAATGAAATTCATTATCCTAAATGCGCGACCCACTTCGATTTCGATGACTCACTTCATATTGTACGTACTATCATTCATTTTTAATCATTACTTTCATATGGGCATATCAATCATAGTGTATTCTTATGGGAAAACATAATACCTCGGTTTCAACAATCGCATCCGTCGTCAAGGGGACTCGCTGTTTATAGCCTCAAAATTTCACGAAATTTCCGTTTATTTGATCCGAATTCTCGCCATTTCGACCCGATAACGATATTTCACGACCAAAATAAGAATCTCTATTAATTTCTCTTTCTTTTGGTGCTTATCTCGATTTCGTAAGCCTCTTGTTTCTAATTTAATTTTGCAAAATAAATGTAGCCTGCAACCGATAAAAGTGAGGTTTACGTGCATTTCTTATGAGAACGGTTTTTCTTCTCTGGGTTCGAACTGGGGCCGTTCAGGTAAAAGAAAATTTTGCCACATTGTAGGGTGCAGCAGTCTACATCGAATGCACGTTTCAGCATCGCTCTAGCTCTTGGCGTTGGCGAGAAAAACGCTTTTTGTAGACAGACGGACCGACAGACCGACAGACAGACACCGTTACGTTTTTAATATTACGTTTTTAATATATATAGACTAGCCGCGTGCATGCACCCTCTGGGTGCAGTTGTTTGATCTGGACCAGAATTCTGGACTATGAGCATGTACTATCATTCATTTTTAATCATTACTTTCATATGGGCATATCAATCATAGTGTATTCTTATGGGAAAACGCAATACCTCGGTTTCAACAATCGCATCCGTCGTCAAGAGGACTCGTTGTTTATAGCCTCAACATTTCACGAAATTTCCGTTTATTTTAACCGAATTCTCGCCATTTCGACCCGATAACGATATTTCACGACCAAAATAAGAATCTTTATTCATTTCTCTTTCTTTTGGTGCTTATCTCGATTTCGTAAGCCTATTGTTTTTAATTTAAATTTGCAAAAGAAACGTAGCCTGCAACCGATAAAAGTGTGGTTTACGTGCATTTCTTATGGGAACGGTTTTTCTTCTCAGGGTTCGAACTGTGGCCGTTTAGGTAAAAGAAAATTTTGCCACATTGTATGGTGCAGCAGTCTACATCGAATGCACGTTTCAGCATCGCTCTAGCTCTTGGCATTGGCGAGAAAAACGCTTTTTGTAGACAGACGGACCGACAGACAGACAGACAGACCGACAGACAGACACCGTTACGTTTTTAATATATATAGACTAGCCGCGCGCATGCACCCTCTGGGTGCAGTTGTTTGGTCTGGACCAGACATCTGGACTACGAAAATGTACTATTAACATATCAATCATAGTGTATTTTTATGGAAAAACGCATTACCTCGGTTTCAACAATCGTTTCCGTCGTCAAGGGGATTGGTTGTTTACAGCCTCAAATTTTCACGAAATTTCCGTTTATTTTAACCGAATTCTCGCCATTTCGACCCGATAACGATATTTGGTGACCAAAATAAGAATCTTTATTCATTTCTCTTTCTTTTGGTGCTTATCTCGAGTTCGTAAGACTATGGTTTCTAATTTAATTTTGCAAAAGAAATGAGGCCTGCAACCGATAAAAGTGTGGTTTACGTGCATTTCTTATGAGAACGGTTTTTCTTCTCTGGGTTCGAACTGGGGCCGTTCAGGTAAAAGAAAATTTTGCCACATTGTAGGGTGCAGCATTCTGCATCGAATGCACGTTTCAGCATCGCTCTAGCTCTTGGTATTGGCGAGAAAAACGCTTTTTGTAGACAGACGGACCGACAGACAGACAGACACCGTTACGTTTTTAATATATATAGACTAGCCGCGCGCATGCACCCTCTGGGTGCAGTTGTTTGGTCTGGACCAGATATCTGGATTATGAACATGTACTATCATTCATTTTCAATCATTACTATCATATGGGCATATCAATCATAGTGTATTCTTATGGGAAAACGCAATACCTCGGTTTCAACAATCGTATCCGTCGTCAAGGGGATTGGTTGTTTACAGCCTCAAATTTTCACGAAATTTCCGTTTATTTTAACCGAATTCTCGCCATTTCGACCCGATAACAATATTTCACGACTAAAATAAGAATCTCTATTCATTCCTCTTTCTTTTGGTGCTTATCTCGATTTCGTAAGCCTATTGTTTCTAATTTAATTTTGGAAAAGAAATGTAGCATGCAACCGATAAAAGTGAGGTTTACGTGCATTTCTTATGAGAACGGTTTTTCTTATGGGAAAACGCAATACCTCGGTTATAACAATCGCATCCGTCGTCAAGGGGATTGGTTGTTTACAGCCTCAAATTTTCATGAAATTTCCGTTTATTTTAACCGAATTCTCATCATTTCGACTCGATAACGATATTTCACGATCAAAGTAAAAATCTCTATTCATTTCTCTTTCTTTTGGTGCTTATCTCGATGTCGTAAGCCTATTGTTTCTAATTTAAATTTGCAAAAGAAACGTAGCCTGCAACCGATAAAAGTGAGGTTTACGTGCATTTCTTATAAGAACGGTTTTTCTTCTCTGGGTTCGAACTGGGGCCGTTCAGGTAAAAGAAAATTTTGCCACATTGTAGGGTGCAGCAGTCTACATCGAATGCACGTTTCAGCATCGCTCTAGCTCTTGGTATTGGCGAGAAAAACGCTTTTTGTAGACAGACGGACAGACAGACACCGTTACGTTTTTAATATATATAGACTAGCCGCGTGCATGCACCCTCTGGGTGCAGTTGTTTGCTCTGGACCAGACATCTGGACTATGAGCATGTACTATCATACATTTATAATCATTACTTTATTATTTATGGGAATATCAATCATAGTGTATTCTTATGTGAAAACGCATTACCTCGGTTTCAACAATCGTTTCCGTCGTCAAGGGGACTCGTTGTTTACAGCCTCAAAATTTAACGAAATTTCCGTTTATTTTAACCGAATTCTCGCCATTTCGACCCGATAACGATATTTCACGACCAAAATAAGAATCTTTATTCATTTTTCTTTCTTTTGGTGCTTATCTCGAGTTCGTAAGACTATGGTTTCTAATTTAATTTTGCAAATGAAATGAGGCCTGCAACCAATAAAAGTGAGGTTTACGTGCATTTCTTATGGGAACGGTTTTTCTTCTCTGGGTTCGAACTGGGGCCGTTCAGGTAAAAGAAAATTTTGCCACATTGTAGGGTGCAGCAGTCTACATCGAATGCACGTTTCAGCATCGCTCTAGCTCTTGGCGTTGGCGAGAAAAACGCTTTTTGTAGACAGACGGACCGATAGACAGACAGACCGACAGACAGACAGACACCGTTACGTTTTTAATATATATAGAAGATAGATGAGAAGTTATGACGCAATTCTTTACTTTTCGAAGAAATTAATTATGGATTATTAACTCATATTGAGCTCTAGTTCCCATATTTTGCATCACCTTTGAATCGCAACCAAATCGTTAGATAAAGAAATACGGTCGTCTTCGTTAGATATTTCTCTATATATATGACCGAGTCATCCACAAATATTCTAACATTGCTATTTCTCTCTTCGATCAGATTTTTAATATACATTAGGAATAGAAGAGGTCCAATTACGCTGCCCTGAGGTACGCCTGAGGAAACTTTGACTCTGTTCGAAAGGACGCCATCAAGTACTTCTTTATAGCGTTACAGGGAAATAGTTGCCAGGACAGATAGTTATTTCTGGTCATTTTTTCCGCGAAGCATTAGAGAAGCTAACAGCAGTCAAAGATAGATAGGGTTTCCGGTGTTTCACACCCCCTGCCATGCTCTAGTGGTGGTTTGCAGGGTCTATATGTAAATGTAAATGTACATACTTTCTGTTCCCGTTCGTAAAGAAAATCCTTAACCCAGTCAATTACTTCTTTATTTATTACCGCAAATTTTAATTTTTAAATTAACTTATAGTGAGGGAGTCTGTCAAAAGCCTTTTTGAAATCGAGGAAAATTGCATCTAATTACTTTTTTATTCCTGGAAGATCTCACGAGGAATAGCATAAGTTGTGTTTCACAGGATCGCGATTTTCTGAAACCATGCTGGTTCTTACTGAGGAAAAAGTTTTCATCTAAAAATCTCGTGCAAAGCTGACAACGATATGTTCCATTACTTTTCTAGATAGCGAAGTTAATGGGATGGGTCTATAATTTCCTGGGTCATTGTTTAATCCACTCTTGTAAACAGGTGTTACATTCACTAACTTCCAATCTATCGGGGCATAACCTTTGTTCATTGACAATATAATTTTGAAATATGGGGCAACGCTTTCTGCCAGTTCCTTTAGAACTCTAGCTGGAATATCTTCTGGACTGGTCTACTACTCAGCTTAATTATGCACATGAGTTCAATGATCCCGTCTTTGGTGAAAGATATACTCAACATCGACACGGATGTATTAATCTTCAGGGTGTCTGTCATACTATCGGATGTGAATTCAAGTAACAGTTCATTTCATAAAACATACACTCATATAGAGAGTGAGTTGAATAAGGTTCAACTCAGATATTGGATATTAGGGAAACTTACAATCTTCGCTGACATAATTTGTTATAGCAAATTATGCAAAATTTATTGTAGTTAAATAATTTAACATTAGCTAAACTCGATAGAATGGCGATTCACTTTGCAGTATTCCATAACGAAATGAGTTAATGAAATACACTCCTTTACAAAAAGAAACTGGTAGTTATTTTATTCAGAATTACCTTAGCAGATTACTACAGAAAAGTTTTACTTTTTTCCTGTAGTACTAATATTTAGTTACTTTTCTGTGGTATTTTGTTAAGGTAATTCTGAATAAAATAAAGAACAGTTTCTATTGGAAAAGTGGCATATATAATTCACTCAAAACATTAGCTATGTTTTGGTAATTCAGTGAGAAAAACCAAAATCAGTGATCTGTCAAATTAAATTCTGTCAGACACTTTACATTTTCACACTAGAAAAGTAATTTAGTGCCTCTATTGATGCTTACTGATAGATAGAACTTAAATTTAAAAAAATTTAACCTCTGTTTTCATCATTACCAAGTTATGATTCAAGACTTAATCACCATCTGGATAACTTCATGAGTTTTTAACACTATTTCTAAAGCTCTCCTTAACAAAATGTAATCAATTTGGTACCTATCGGTGTTCCCTGGCTTTTTTAATGTGTACCTCTATCTGTTGTGATGCTGAAAGAGGATGTTGGTGAAAAAGAGGTTATCCCTGCAAAAATCTCAGTTTTTGTCCTCTGTCGTTTCTATTATCTAGTCTAAACTCTCCCACTTAGTCTCCATCCTCACCTAACTGAGGTACAGATGCTGTGTGGACTACCTTTTGTATGGCCCCTACCTATTGCGGCATGAGATCCTACCAGAAAAAAAGTTACACAAGTTATAGTCCATGGAAGGGAAGAAAGTTCTCAATAGCAAAGAAATTTTTAGTGGCATACAAAAATCATTCTTTATATAATAAGTAAGAAAAATAAAAAAATCAGTGTAGATAGAAAAAATTGTTATTGGATCATAAGATTTAAGTTCCATAAGAAATTTCATTACAATGAGATTTGTCAAGCGTTTAGGAAAGATATGACATTCTGCGACTCAATGATAAATATTTATCATTCAGTGGTTGACTCAGACATCTGCTGGAGAGTCCATCGATTATTTCTTCATCCATAGTAATCGTGTGATTTTTTTTCACAGCTGTGGATAAAATGAGAATAGTATTTTATTTACATCTACATATTTGAGGACATTAACACTTATTGTCAAATTTCCAAAATTTTACATCTCAAATTCAAGAATGGACTCAATCTCAGATAGAATCTCACACACTCCTCATTGATTTTACCACTGTATGGTAGGAAAATCTTGTTCTTTCTGGGATTGGATTCATTGAAAGTGATAGTGCTGAAAGAATTTTGTGGTTTACCTAAAACTGAAAGTAGATGAAGTAAAAATATGTATAAAGAATGTTGAATAAAGTTTAAATTGCGTTCTTGATCATACAAACGTTGAAGTAAAGATTTTTATAATTTTGTTCTCTGTTACAAAGTTTTAAATTGATGTTTAAAATTACTTGATTTACAATAACATGAAAATTGATAAGGATAGTACAGGGAAGAATATTAATTAAGAGATAAAGGTTCTCCAAGCGCCGAAATTGCGGCTACCGTCTAAGGGCGATTACCGGGAACGGATAATCGTATTAGCGGTCCCAGTTCTTTAGAATCCCGATGTACATTTCCGAAATGTACATCGGGATTCTAAAGAACTGGGACCGCTAATACGATTATCCGTTCCCGGTAATCGCCCTTAGACGGTAGCCGCAATTTCGGCGCTTGGAGAACCTTTATCTCTTAGTTCATTGACCGCCGAGTTCCTTTTTTCTCCTTCTAAGAATATTAATGTTTGTCTCTAGATTAATTATGTAGTCTTTTATGAATTTTGCCCTAGATAGCCCAGTTAGCAAAGGTTGGAAGAGGTCGCAGGTTCAATTCCTGAAGAAAGGCATTCGATGTCCTGAGTCAAGGAAATATATGAGACCCACATTGAATGCTTACTACTGGAGCACTAATTGAAGCAGAGAAGATAAATTGGGATGTCATTGGGCTCAGCAAAGTTAAAAAGAAACAGAAGACTTGATTATACACAAGGAAGGTAGTATATTTTATTACAGGGGTACTATGGATGTAAACTTGGAGGTGCTGGTTCCTGATCAACAAGAGATGGAAAAATTATGTAGAGAAAATAAAAAGTATATCTGACAGAATTTGCAAGCTTACACTCAAGATAAAGTGTTACCCTGTTCAGATCATACAAGTCTACGTACCAACAGCAGCAAGCAGCAAAGAAGAAATTGAAAAATTTTACCATTTTACCAGACTCTGGGCACTGAACATAATAAGGGAGCCCAGAATTATAAAGTAATTATGGACGATTTTAACGCTCGTGTAGGTCAACAGAAAGCTGATGACACCGTCACAGGAAAATACAGATTTTACATTTACTTTTACAATATTTACATTTAATAAATAAGTTCGACTTATTTACCGACAATGCCGTGCTATCCTGCATAAGGAACCTAAACAATTAGGAAAGGTGGATTCTGAGCTTTCCCATTTCAAATTCGTAATAAGACACGTCCGTGGTGTGGAAATGTCGTCGCGGATTTAGAATGTACGGTGAAGGAGAGGCGGAATCCCCTATCATTTCTCTCGTTGACGGAACATCAGAAGGTCGACGTGGAATGCCAAAGACAGAGAGAAGGCAAAAGGGGTGGCCTTTAGGATCGTGCGTGATATCCTAGTTTACAGACCCCGAAGGAGCAACGGGTGTACGTACCAGAGAACGTGAGGGTTATTCGTTAATTCCATGTTGCTGTGCTCGGAACGCATTCAGAAATAACCAAAACCAGCGAAAAAATAAGCAGGGCTTTTCATTGGCCGGAGATGTAACGTGAAATCAGGGAGTACGCTCGTGGCTGTCCGGAATGCAAGAAGACAAAACTAACTCTCCGGATATACCTATCTATTATATATAGCTAACTCTCCGGATATACCTATATATTTATAGGGGATACGAATTCTGACCATGTTCCACAAGCGCCATCGACGTAAGATTTTTTCGACGTACTGGCCCTACACTCTAGACGCCAGAATAATGCAGACATCGACGCTAGCTATCATGGGTTCGATACCAGAAATTCCCAAAAATCGCAATTTTCCCATAAGAATGCATTGCGCGGATTTTTGAAAATTATTTTGAGGCACTTATCGTTAAGATAGAGTAACCAAAATCTCGGAGGTTGAAGTTGAGGTAGTCTTCTATGCTTCTCATGGAAAAAATGTAGCCAAATGACAGTGAGTTCGACGTCAGGTGGATGCAAAATACTTCCATAAGAAATGCATTGCTGAAATCTTTGACGATTTTTTTAAATGCCTTCCCGATAAGCTGGAAAGATAAAACCCGGAATGGTGACAGAGGCGTTTGAAAAAATTCTATCATCAGGTTTACCGTTTCTCTAGTGGTCCTTGGTTCGATGCAAGACGGTCATTCCGATTTCACCATGCATTTCAAACGGGGAAAGCGAAATCTTATTTTGGGACCTTAATTGGGAAAATTATGTATTTCAAAGGGGAAAAGCGTAATCTTAGGACCTTCCCGATAAGATATTGAATCGAAACTTTGTAACAGGTCAGAATTGCTCTTATCTAACATTAATATGCAATTGTTTTTCACGATTGGGTCCTTAGTTAGACCCCAGGCGGTCTTTTGCTCGAAGTTCTGAACATTATTTTGATGCCTTTCTTGGTACGATACTGCATTCAACTGATAGCTTGCAGTATGCAAGGAACTTTTACTCGTGTGTGTATATATATATATATATATAGGTATATCCGGAGAGTTAGCTATTTAGTAAACCATTTTATTTTATGTGTGTACAAATTACCATCCTTTCTTTACCTGCAGGTTTCTTCGGACCATTTTTCCGTCGAAGAAAGACACTTCTTTTCGGCGCACCTGCAGTTACAGTTATTATGGTCCCAAACCATATTATTCTGCCTGCATTCTTTTTCCTCTGTCTTATCTTTACATCTGCAATAGCATTCCTCCTCGTTGAATTCCTAAAGAATAAAAAAAATGAATTCATGATAATAGGATACGTCTGTAAATCTCGTGCGTTATGCACTCTGTTTTAAAACTTACTGTGGATCTAGTTTCCAATCCTCTTGATGACGCAACACAGCGTCGTAGTTGCAATTGGGTGTTCAGCAATTATCTTGGGTAGCGATTGTGTTGCATCTTAGAGTTTCAATAAAACCGGTTTCCGTATAAATCTTTGTCAGTAAAATGTTAGCGTGTAAAGTGTAGTAGTAAACTGTAGCGTGGATGCAAAATTCTTCCATAAGAAATGCATTGCTGAAATCTTTGACGATTTTTTTAAATGCCTTCCCGATAAGCTGGAATGATAAAACCCGGAATGGTGACAGAGGCGTGGGACCTTCCCGATAAGTTATTGAATCGAAACTTTGGAACAATTGTTCCAAAGTTTCGATTTGGTTTGGTTTGTACACTCAATTGTTTCAACGTTCGAAATTTAGTATTATTTTTGTATAGTCGTTTAATTATTGGCTACTGGAAAGGAGACGCGCTCAGTTGTACCAGCGCTCAGTTACCGTAGAACCGTGAATTACGTCATTTGAGCGTTCGTAAATCCAATTTATCCTTACTTATTTTGAGTGTATTATAAGATTTTGCGGCATCATGGCTAAGAAAAATATTAAATCATTTCTTTAAAGTTGGGGTAACTTTGGCCCAAGATTATTTGACCCCTTTAAGAGGAGGAGTGCCACCTGGAAGAAGTTTCGCTATTCAAGACTCCGATGAACCAACGTCTTCAACATCAACTCAAAAGCCGACAGAAAGAAAATTAAAAATTCCCCCCAAAAGATACGGAAATATTTTCCTTAAACTTATTTCCAAATATATCAATTTGCGATGTAGGTAAACTTTTATGCCTTTCTCTCCTTTTCCTCGAATTGAAAATAATTTCCGGCGGTTTTGAATGAAATTTTCCGTAACTAATTTAATAAATTCATCGATGATTTAATATTTTCAAATAATTCTGCCTTTATGCGCGTTATAAAAATCATTCCTAGGGCCTTATGTTATGATATCAATTCCAATGCAATCCAACAAATGCTCAAAATTTAAAACGCTGTTTTGACCGATAATAAGAATCATTTAGATATTTATTTATTTATGAAAAACGCTACAGTTTGGTCTTTGGACCAGGTGGCAACGGTGGAGGGGAAGCAAGGAATTACAGTGACACGACTGTCCGGCATTCGCCCTTAGACGGGAGGAAAATACCTCCAAAAACCTCCCGCAGACAGTATTAATAAACACAGTATACAGTACATATACAGGATACAAATCACACGAAGTATACGCACAGTATATAGTATACATTACAAGCTTTTAAGCTTCTTTTTAAAAAAAATTTTGTTTTTAGGCATAGGAGTGAGAAGTTCTCCAGGTAATGCATTCCATTCCCCTATACCTCTATTAATAAATGAATAATTCACTACATCGGATTTCTGTTCACGTTCCTTAATTTTTAACTCGTGGTCGCCGCGTCCGATATAGTTAGGGGTATGGAACCTCGCACGCAGACGTTAGTCTAAATGTCTTCCTTCTAGACGATAACGGTTCCCATCCTAGCTCATCTAACATTTTACTGACACTCTCATCCTTTGTATGCCTTCCGGTTACATATCTAGCTGCTTTCCTTTGCACTCCTTCAAATGTCTTATTAAGGGCAGATTCACGTGGGTCCCATACATTAGTCGCGTATTCAACAAAGATTTATACGCTTTTTCCTTCACTCCCTTCCCACTCCGTCTTAGATTTCTCATTACGAAGAGAAGATTCCAATAAGCCTTCGAAGTAATATCTTCGATGTGGCTCCCCATTTAAGTTTTTCCGATAGTTTAACACCTAAATATTTGCAGTCAGGTACGGTGAGTATGGTTTCGTCGTTCAGTGTATAAGAGTTTATTTCAGGAGACTTTCTTATATAAAACTTAACATGTTTACATTAACCTACGTTGATCACCATCCCATTTTCTTTAGACCACTCAACTAACTCTTTTAGATCACTTTGCAAAATTTCTCGATCCCGCGTCTCCCTTATGCGTCTATATAATATGCAGTCGTCCGCAAAAAGCCTTACCTCGGATTTAATGTTCTTTGGGAGATCGTTAATATAATTAGGAAGAGCAATGGTCCTAGAACACTACCTTGCGGAATACCCGAGGTTACATCAATCTCTTTGGAGTAGACATCACCTACTCTAACTCTCTGTTTTCTATTTCTCAGAAAATTTTCGATCCAGCTAACTATCCTAAGATCTACATTTAACTCACGTACTTTCCCAATAAGTCGGTCGTGTGGTACTTTATCGAAGGCCTTAGCAAAATCAATGACTACCGCGTCAACTTCATTCCTTACATCCATAGTTTCGGCAATGTCTTGAACTAGTCCTAGGAGCTGCGTCTCGCTTGAGTATCCCGGTCTGAATCCGTGCTGCCTCTTACAAAGCCAGTCGTTTTCTTTCCAACCTACTCGAAGATAATCAGCTATAATTTTTTCCATATTTTGCAGACTTGGGAAGTAAGGCTAATCGGCCTATAGTTATCAACTGATGTTTTTGATCCACCCTTATGTATTGGAATCACGATTGCTTTTGACCAGTCGTCAGGGATGCAGTTATTGTTTAGAGTTGCAGTGAACAATGTTCTAAAACAGGGCACTATTGCATAATCTCCCTATTTAATTACATCTCTGGGGATTTAATCTGGTCCTTTCGATTTCCTATTTTTTTATGTACGAATCTTTATTAAGATACCCGAATCAGGAAATTGGATATAATGAGGGTTACTCTTTGACATTCGTGATCTATCGTCCCCATATACTGTTATGCCTGCTCTCTGGGCGTTATTTTTATAAACCTGCGAGAACCAGTCATTGAATGCCTCAGCTACGTCCTGTTCCCGAGTTAAATTTTAGCCTACGTTAGTGCTGATTGTGAGTACATTATTTCCATCTCCTTTTTTACGGCGTAAATATTTGTTAAACTCATTTGGATTACCAGAGTCAAGAGTGTCTTTTACATATACCTCCTCTGCTCGTAATTTTTCAGCTTCTAATTCTCTTGTTAATTTCTTACACTTTTCCATTGAGGTTAAATCATGGTCTTTCCTTTTATGCGCAATTCTAACTTTTCTTTTAAGCCGTCTAATTTTCTTATTGTTGTATTCGGGATTGTTCTTTAAGCGCTTTTTAGGAACATACTTATCGATACCGCGGAAAATAATCTTTTAAAATTTTTGCCGCATATCTTCCACTGATCTTTCCTTACCTGCCCATTCAGCAAATGTTTGACGTAAGCATTCTTGGAATCCGACATTGTCTGCTTTACTGTACTGAAACATTTCTATGTTTTTTGGGACCGGTGACCGTTTCCGAACATTCCACTTCAGAAAGAGTTCCACTGCATTGTGATCGCTTATTCCCGGAATAGTTTTAACTCTAATGAGTGAGTCTAATGGCTTTAGTAGAAAAGTTTATGATAACGGGTTATTCCTTGATTTCTTCAGAAATAAAAATCATAGCGTATGAAGAGAAAGAAAGAAATGGCAGATGTAACGCGTCTTGAAGGACGACAGTGCTTTTTCTTGAAGTGTATAAATGAAATGATTTCTCTTGATGGAATCAGGATAATATAGGTGAAATCATTGGTGTTTTCGTGAGGGGTGCACCCAAACGAATGTGGCGCAGAATGAAAATAGTAGTTTGGGACATAGGAGAGAGAGTGGGTCAAATATTGAGAGAGGTTATTAATGGAAGTAGAGGGGCGAAAGAGATGAACTAATAATGAAGGCAAATATTTTAACTAAGAAGAACACACGTTAGATAGAATGATCTTAAGAGTAGAATTGTTAATTACCTGATTTTCGTTGCATGCTTTCTCATTTATCTCGCAGCAAACGCATTCCAAATGCTCCTGAACTTCTCGGTATCTGTGGTATCCCACCTTGATCAGGTCCTCAACCTATGAAATCGGAAATAGACCACGTTTTCAGAAGATATTAACCGAACGCAATGAGTCCAATAAAGTAATTTTATAGGAACAGAAATGGATTTGGTACCAGAATACATTTGTTCTCGACGACTTTTGGACTACAGATGTGCGTGTTAGAACAACTACCAGAACAGCGGTTAACTTCAACAGCATTCGGAATGAACTAGAAAGGATGCAAAGTATTAATACGTGCAACATATTATTAAACTATCAGTATTAATATATAATTTATACATTATGTAAAAGACGTTTACGTACTTGACATCTAACACCTTTAACCTCAATCAGTTAGTTATTTACTCAATAAAGTAGGATATCAATGTGAAAATAAGCGTGGATTTCAGACAAGATTCGAAAACTGAAGTGTGGTCACAAAAATGTATTTCATTATAAAATGCCGCTTATCGCTATGGACATACTTCTTCCCTATACTCAGAAAATATGGGTAACATCTATTTTCATGAAATTTCTCGGTGTTGCCATTGCCGTCAAATATAAAACAAAATGGAAAATATTCTCTTTTAATTCATACAGCGATGAAATTGATATAGGATTTCGATGTTTAACCATTAGAGTATGGGCAAAACCCTATATGATGATGGTCTATATCAGGGGTGCCCAACTTTTCTGTATATAAGATCTACTTTTTATCTTAAAAGTGTGTCGCGATCGACTTATTGTCATAGTCGTAGTCTAAGGGGGAAAAAGGGGTGTGAAATGCATACTGTTTATTCACTGTGTTTCAGCATAAGGTGCATTCCAGCGAGGTATGGGTAGATAAGTTAAATATATGTTCAAAACTATTTTTTATTTTTAAATCACTTATTAAGTTTTCGAGATATAGGCTCCTAAAGAAAATAAATTTCCAGACTCAACTTTTGATAGCAGCATTCCGTACATGCGGTACCTAAAAAATTCGATTTTCCGACACTTTTTCGAGATAGATTTTTACTAACTTAAAATGCAATTTAATTTTTATATCAATGCAATGTATAAGTTGTTGTATTATTTGTTCGTAAATATAAAAAAGTTGTTATAAAAATGTACAGTATGGCTGATAATTTGATTACAATATTTCACTTTCTCGTTTTTTTTTGGGCCAAGAAAATTTATCATGAGAAAATAATATGACTTACATTTTGCTAATTTATCAATTTATCAATCAATCGACGATCGACCAAAATTGGCCTCGCGATCGACCGGTCGATCGCGATCGACTTGTTGGCCACCCCTGGTCTATATTATGCATCCGACTGTGCCCTTCCTCACCACTGAAATGAGACAAATAGCTACCAACGAGCTAGAAGAATACTTGCTTCACACGCACACATACATATATCGGATATTTTACGCGAGTGTTAGGGCATTGAACTTGTTCTCTTGGTGAGGAGATTAGTTTACCAATCGAAAAATTCATACGTTTCAGATTGCAGTGGGCTACGAACAGGAAGTCACTTACATCTCGATTAAGTTTTAAATCGCCAAGACAGATGGTTACTTTCGATCTTTCTTCAGTTAAGAGAGTGTTTGCTTATGCAGCTTATAGTAAGTATTTTCGCGTTAATACATCCCTTGAAACAAATCACTCGAATCCGTCATGGCATGGAATAGGATAGCTATTTATAATGAATCACCGCTGCCACCTGACCAAATGGCCAAATTGCAGCGATTTGATAATAAATAAATAAATAAATAAGATATATTTTGGTATTGCTTGAACGACTTTTTTTCTCACAAACAAGTATATAGGTGCATTCTAAGTGGTTGTAATAAAAATTTAACATCTTTCTACAAACACTTCAAGTATTTATGATATAATTCACCGTTACATATTTCAATATAATCAGTGTCAAAATACCTCAGAAGTATAGAAATCTTAATAAGATTTCCTTAAATATTTTTATTTTTGAAATTTAAAAAAATCGACCGAGGCGGCCGTGATATTACATCTGCCTGCCCTATTTTTTAAAAATTTGTTTCACGAAAGAATTTAAAAACCCAATTTTCCCTTTTATAGGGACAAGCTTACATAATCGTTTCGTAAAATTAATATATTTTTCTATAACATGTCAATGAATAGATTTTCCTGCTTATATTATAAAGGATATAGCATACGGGTTTCCAATCGACCCGGTTTCAAAACGCCAAGGCTTGACAAATTAATACAATCTTACTAGCCGCGCGCATGCACCCTCTGGGTGCAGTTGTTTGGTCTGGACCAGACATCTGGACTATGAACATGTACTATCATTCATTCTTAATCATTACTTTCATATGAACATATCAATCATAGTGTATTCTTATGGGAGAACGCAATACCTCGGTTTCAACAATCGCATCCGTCGTCAAGGGGACTCGTTGTTTATAGCCTCAAAATTTCACGAAATTTCCGTTTATTTTAACCGAATTCTCGCCATTTCGACTCGATAACGATATTTCACGACCAAAATAAGAATCTCTATTCATTTCTCTTTCTTTTGGTGCTTATCTCGATTTCGTAAGCCTATTATTTCTAATTTAAATTTGCAAAAGAAACGTAGCCTGCAACCGATAAAAGTGAGGTTTACGTGCATTTCTTATGAGAACGGTTTTTCTTCTCTGGGTACGAACTGGGGCCGTTCAGGTAAAAGAAAATTTCACCACATTGTAGGGTGCAGCAGTCTACATCGAATGCACGTTTCAGCATCGCTCTAGCTCTCGGCATTGGCGAGAAAAACGCTTTTTTTAGACAGACGGACAGACAGACACCGTTACGTTTTTAATATATATAGATTAATGTTTAACAATATGCATATTATACTGGTAGGTTTCTATGATATAATCTCCGACACAATTTTAATTCCGCAAAATAATCGAAAATTTTATGTGATTCATGAATGCGACCTCTTTGCAACTATCTATAATTGATAACACTCACCGCCTCATGATGTTTTTCCTTTAGAATTGGAACTACTTGAAGGCGGGGTTTGCAATCCAAAACGTCATTGGGCGTAATTTCATTTTTTCCAGCTGCAATAAAAATAAATATGAAGGCAGTTATGGGTAAAGTAAGGATGTGTGCTATGTACAAAAGAAGCACTTCAAAGCGATGCGACACAAAGAGATTAGAAAACTAGGATGATCGTGTGACGCCGAAAAGAAACATTTTAATACATTCCTTTCTGCAGTCGTCAAAATTTAGCAATCTCGGTTTCCGCACAGAAAATCTTCCATGGTAACACAAGCAAATATAGCAGTGATTGAAGTGATTAAATTTACACTGTTTGCACTTTTTAAATTGCACTGTTGTCCATTTATCTATAGATTTATATGCATACATATCCTTGAATAATTGAAGTATCGGAGCTAAGGTTGTGGCCGCTGGAATGTAAACGATAGCAATACAAAGATTGAATGAATTGCTTTGTAGCAAAATAAATATGTTATGAAAGTCTTGTTATTTTAAATCGAAAAAGATAGGAAATATATATATTTTTTGCGAAATTAAACTTTCCATTTCTTATTGTTCCTTCCGTTTTCGTATTACCAGTATTTCTTATTAAAATTTACGAAGGGAAAAATCATGTGCTACAAAAGTGAAAATGCACTCAATGTGTATTTTCTATGGATTTAATTGTCATCGAAGAAATATATGGGTGGATGCATTGGGGAAGCTGGGGTAATACTTGGTAACTAGTCTCTGCTGGATCCAAAATAAACTATTCTTCCCACATTTGACAGGCCAAATTAAAATTTTCATTATTTAACACAATACATTATATAATTCCCGCATAATATAATAGTTCCCGGATAATGCAATAGTTCACATTCAGGGAAGACGGAAGTATTAAGCTTTTACGGCAGATTAAGCCAAATAAAGCTCCTGGTCCTGAGGATATACCAGCTCGAGTATTTAAAGAATTAGCAGAGAGCGTAAGCCCTTTTCTTAAAGTAATATTTCAAAAATCTATGAGCGGAGGTAAGGTCCCGAAAGATTGGAAAATTGCGAATGTCACCCCAATTTTTAAAAGCTGCTTTAAAATTATACATTTATGAAGAAATTGAGCTTACGTGAACAACGGTGATGATCAAGTACTTTTTTCTGAAAGATAAGAAAAGGAGATTTTTTAAGCTATGAGGCATATAATTACTTGGGTAAGAATTCAATTTTCAATGCTCACCGATGAGGCTGTTCCTTGTAACAGGATAAAGCAACCAAGAAAGATGACGAAATGACAGCTGGAAAGAGCCATTGTGTTCTTCCCGTTGCTGAGATACTACTAACAACTGCTTCCTTCGATATCTTCCGCTTTTAATTGTCGATCCGGAAATAAATCACGTGGACACCCCTTTTGAATTTGTCAAACGTTATCACTCAGGATGGATGTATTACCATACAAGGAAACTATTCGTCGATTAAACATTCTGGTATCGAACCCATGACACCTAGCGTCGATGTCTGCATTATTCTGGCATCTTCAGGGTGGGGCCAGTACGTCGTAAAAATCTGACTTCGACGGCGCTTGTGGAACATGGTCAGAATTCGTATCCCCTATATCTATCTATATATCTATTTAGGTATACCCGGAGAGTTAGCTATATCTATTACGAGTAAAAGTTGCTTGCATACTGCAAGATATCAGAATTCTGACCATGTTCATTGAAAATGAATTGAAATTTTGGAACAGGTCAGAATGGCACTCATCTTACATTAATATGCAATTGTGTCGCACGATCGGGTCCTTAGTTCGTCGCCAGGCGGTCTTTTGCGCGAAGTTTTCAAATTGATTTGAGGCATTACTTGGTATGATACTGCATTCAACTGATATCTTGCAGTATGCAAGCAACTTTTACTCGTAATAGATATAGCTAACTCTCCGGGTATACCTAAATACCTCGTATAGGTATATATATAGGTATATCCGGAGAGTTAGCTATATATAATAGATATATTTTGTAAACTGCCTATTATGCCGTGTTAGGCGAGGGAGCGTTAAACGGATTTTACTGTAGTTAGTTGCATTTCATATTTACATAATTTATCGTACGTTTCGGTTATAAAAGCTGACATGGATTTTAATATTTTTTAAAGAACATTTTATTTTCCACTTCTATTTTAGATAATTCCTTTAATACGCAGTAGTTTTTTTATTTTAAATTCTAAAGACATTCAAACCACAGCGACGAGAAGGAAGTCCGATTACCTTCTATTATATCGAAATGGAAAAGACAGGAAATATAATCAGCATGGTCTCTGTGTCTGATTTGCGTAATTAAAATAAAATATTTCCGCTAGCAGGAAGATCCTTTCCGCAGGATGGAATTAAATAGAATTTAGGCTATAATTAAAGCGCAAAATTCACAATAAAAATTCTCTCAAAATCCTTGTAAAGAATGCGTATCAGATAAGCACGAAGGGGATACACATGATACCTTGATCACTGATTCTGAACAACACTAGGAAGAGGAAACACGGCAATGAGATTGTTTACGATTTCAACTCTCTAATGTTCTTTCGTTATTAAACTATATTTATTATATAGTCATTACAGTTATTAACGCTTTCTTTAGTCAAGGTTATGATATTTATAGTAGCTATTTATACACTAAGAAACAATGAGTGAATTGTCCAATAGTATGCCATAGTTCTGTTAGATTGGATATTACATGGTTTTGCTGCATTATTTAGACTAAATTAAACTGTATTGTTCAACGTAAACATACAATCCCTGAATTATTTCAAAATGTGTATTTAATGATACACATAAAAATAAATCTCACAAAATTGAGCGATGTAATTTTTAATATAAGAATTTTATACTTTAAAACGAGTTAACGAGGAATGCATAAAGGGGATCATAATTAAAAATATATATATTCCTAATTGTTATATAAATAAATTTTCTGCTTTTTCCGTAGAGAATTTAGTTTTTCTGATTTCCTATAAAGTGTACCCATTCTTACATCCCAAATAAGACCGGGTGAGTAGACTTTTTTAAGAAAAAAATGTAGTGGAACATTTACATCTACATATGTACCCTGCAAGCTGCCTTTCGGCGTGTGGCAGGGGGTGCTAGCACCATGACTCTATTTTCCTAGTCGATTATTTTCGCATATTTTTCTCGGAAAAAATGAATTCTTGAATCGACTGGTTTTAGCATCTATTTCTCTGATCTTTCTCGCTGTATCAGAAGGGCCGAGAGAGCAGCTTGAAGGAGAAGCAGCTTAAAGGCGATATTTTAACACAGGGTATCCTATGCGAGAAAGCACGAGCAATTTACGGTGATTTGCTGAATCAGACTCCGCGCACTTCCACGGACGAGGCAACGTAAGACTCGTTTAGAGGCCAGTCGAGGCTGATTTGACAACTTTAAGAAAAAGAACCGGCATTTACTCCGTTGTCAGGCATGGTGAGGCTGCAAGTTCGGATCTGAAGGCAGCTGAGGATTATCTCATAACTTTTTCCGAACCTATAGAAGCCAAAGGACACATCCCCCAGCAAGTACATTTACTATTTAAAATAGGTATCCACAAAATACAATTTTAAGCAATCGACATAGAAGATTATATTATTTATAAAAAAATATAGCTAAATATCGATTTCTAAATTTTTATAATGTTTTCCATATCATGAAATGTCCCTATACTTTCGTTTCCTTCCCTACACATTTCGTATGGGTCTAGCTAGCTATCTCATACATTCGTATGAGAGTCGAGTTTAACAATCACCTTATAATTCATGGAAAATGGTTGATTATAACCGTCAAATTCCACAAAATTTTCTGCTTTTTTCTCCAATTCTCGGAGTTTCCAAACAAAAAAGATATTTTACGATGAAAATAAGATTCTTTTTTCAGTTTTTCTTTGGTATCTATCTCGAATACATCAGCATCTACATATGTACCCTGCAAGCCGCCTTTCGGCGTGTGGCAATGGGGAATACGTAGGACAATTTTTTCTAATTTCGTTCTGCAAAAGAGGAAATGTCAGCAATTGGTCAGAATGAACTTTGCATGCATTTCTTATGAAAGTATTCTCCAGTTGTCTACAGTCGAACTCATGGTAAAAATGCTTATGTGCCTTTGAAATCTTGAAACCTTCTACGTTACATTGAGTCAATTTAGAATACGTCTAATTGTAAGTTAAAACAATACATTATATTCTTCGAATTCTAACTGAATATTTGTTAAGGCAAAAAGTATAAATAGTTAAAATGTTTTATTTAACTATATGTAATATCTATTATATATAGCTAACTCTCCGGATATACCTATATATATACGAGTAAAAGTTGCTTGCATACTGCAGATGAGATGGTCTTCCATAGTACCAAAGGAAGAAATGTTAGCAAATGACCGTGTGTTCGACGCCAGGTGGGTTCGAAATGCTTCCGTAAGAAATGCATTGCTGTAATTTTTGAAAATTTTTTTCCATGCCTTCTCGATAAGCTGGAAAGTTAAAACCCGGTGTGGCGACGGAGGCGTTTGAAAACATTCCTTCACGAATTTCACCGTTCGTCTAGTGGTCCTTAGTTCGATGCAAGAGGGTCATTCTGATTCCACCATGCATTTCAAACGGGAATAACGGAATTATATTTTAGGACCTTCCTCATAAGATACTGAATTGAAACTTTGAAACACGTTAGAGTGGCGCTTCTCTAAGATTCGTATGCCATTTTCTCTCACAATCGGGTCCTGTGTTCGACGCCAGGCGGTCATTTACTAAAATTTTTTTAAAATTGTTTTGAGGCCTTCTCTATGCAGGAGACTATTCAAAATCACAGCCTTTGCGTTTGGAGTAACTTTCTATAGAACCAGTGGAAGAAAAGTTACATATGACTGTGAGTTCGATGCCAGAAGGATGAATAATTCTCACGTTTGAAATGCATTGCGGCAATTTTTAAGAATTTTGCTAGATAAGCTTCGAAGATGACACCCGTAAGGGAAACTTATTGTAAATTTTCACCAATTAGCTTGCAGTATGCAAGCAACTTTTACTCGTATATCTATATAGGTATATCCGGAGAGTTAGCTATATATAATAGATATATATATATATAGATATAGGGGATACGAATTCTGACCATGTTCCACAAGCGCCATCGACTTCAGAGTTTTTCGACGTACTGGCCCCACCCCGTGGATGCCAGAATAATGCAGACATCGACGCTAGGTGTCATGGGTTCGATGCCAGAAGGTACCAAATATCGCAATTTCCCCATAAAAATGCATTGCACCGATTTATGAAAAATTTTTTGAGGCACTTATCGGTAAGATAGAAGAACCAAAATCTCGGAGGTTGTAGTTGAGGTAGTCTTCTATATTGCCAATGGAAGAAATGTTACAAAATGACCGTGGGT
The DNA here is from genome assembly GCA_036926295.1 of Pachydiplax longipennis. Classification (NCBI taxonomy): domain Eukaryota; kingdom Metazoa; phylum Arthropoda; class Insecta; order Odonata; family Libellulidae; genus Pachydiplax; species Pachydiplax longipennis. The sequence continues at coordinate 35,118,561 of JAVFKF010000012.1, forward strand.
TCGACTCCAGGTGGATGCAAAATTCTTCCATAAGAAATGCATTGCTGAAATCTTTGACAATTTTTTTAAATGCCTTCCTGATAAGCTGGAAAGATAAAACCCGGAATGGTGACGGAAGCGTTTGAAAACTTTCTTCCATGAATTTCTCAGTTCGTCTAGTAGTCCTTGGTTCGATGCAAGAGGGTCATTCCGATTCTACCATGCATTTCAAACCGGGAAAACGGAATCTTATTTTAGGACCTTCCCGATAAGATATTGAATCGAAACTTTGGAAGAAGTCAGAATGGCACATATCTAATATTATTTTGCTATTTTATCTCACGGAAGGGTCCTGAGTTCGACGCTACGCGGTCTTTTGCGCGAATTTTCGCAATCTGTTTCGAGGCCGTTCTCGATGCGATAGAGCAATCAAAATCTCGGTATTTGCAGATGAGATGGTCTTCCATCGTACCAAAGGAAGAAATGTTACCAAATGTCCGTGTGTTCGACGTCAGGTGGGTCCGAAATGCTTCCGTAAGAAATGCATTGCTGATATCATGGGCGATTTTTTAAAATGCCTTCCCGATAAGCTGGAAAGATAAAACCCGGATTGGTGACAGAGGCGTTTGAGAAAATTCTTTCATGTCATTGGCCGTTTCTGCAGTGCTCCTTGGTTCGATGCAAGAGTGTCATTCCGATTCTACCATGCATTTCAAACGGGAATAACGGAAACTTATTTTATGTCCTTCCCGATAAGATATTGAATTGAAACTTTGAAACACGTCAGAGTGGCGCTTCTCTAAGATTCGTATGCCATTTTCTCTCACAATCGGGTCCTGTGTTCGACGCCAGGCGGTCATTTACTAAAATTTTTTTAAAATTGTTTTGAGGCCTTTCTCAATGCAGGAGACTATTCAAAATCACAGCCTTTGCGTTTGAAGTAGTTTTCTATAGAACCAGTGGAAGAAAGGTTACATATGACCGTGAGTTCGATGCTAGATGGATGAAAAATTCTCACGTTCGAAATGCATTGCGGCAATTTTTAAGATTTTTGCTGGATAAGCTTCGAAAATGATACCCATAAGGGAAACTTATTGTAAATTTTCCCCAGTTAGCTTGCAGTATGCAAGCAACTTTTACTCGTATATATATATATATATATATATATATATATATATATATATATATATATATATATATATATATATATATATATATATATATATATATATATCATATATATTAAACGTTAAAAGAGCAAAATATTACGATTTGTGCCCACTGAGTTTAAAATAAAAAGGTATCTATACGTTAAAAATCGTCAAAATAAATTATTCTTAGGTGATTTGATGATTCATGTAAATTTCATGATGATACTTAAAAATAAAAAAGTTTTCACGAGAAAAAAAAATAGGTTGACCCCGACGTGATTTGAACACGCAACCTTCTGATCTGGAGTCAGACGCGCTACCGTTGCGCCACGGAGTCAGCTGATCGTATTGGCGCTTCCAAATGTAAAAATATCAATTAACTTATGTGTTCACATCAAAACCAAATGTTAAAATTATCATATTAAGCGATCAGTGACTGATGCATTTCCATACCGATGAAAATCTGCCTAATTTTCCTTTTATTGTTGCTATAAACATCTTCTGAAGGAAGATATTCCCTCACAATTGGTTTGCATGCAATCGATAAACGCAGAGTTGGTGCAGTCTTCCTTCAATAAGATTTCGCTTACTGATGACCTATTTATAATTGTTCGAATGACCCTAAATGCTATTTTATTAAATAAAAATCTGTTTAAGCTAGTGATATTAATTTTAACTGATCCTACTTGAGCAGACATTACCGCATGAATATTTGGCGCTTAATTATAGCTCTATTTGAAATCACATCAGAATAAATATACGATTTTATAATAAGGAAATGATTCATATACTTATATATTTACGCAAGTGAAGGAATGAGTTAGATGTTTTATCTATATAATGTCCATTAATGATGAAGTTCTCCGAAAATGGATTGCCAAGTATTTCTTGGCAATAAATGTATTAAAGCTCCTCACGAACAAGTATTTACAATTTGTAGGAACGTGTTAAAAACCTTTGGTTGAATGGAAATAAATTTTACCAGAAGAATTAGCCAGGATCAGTTCATCTAAATCATAAACTTATATTCCTAAATAATTCTAAATATTATGTAAACAATTCGTTTTGGCGAAATAATTTTCGATTACAAATTCGAGTCTCTGTATCCTTAAGCTATTCTCGTTATTTCCGTACGCCATAAACCCAGATCTAACTTTCCTTGCACTTCAGACGTGCATACGTTTCATCTTATAATTTCTATATTCCTTATAATTCCTATATTCTCCAAAATTTTGAGAATCTTCTTCCTCATACTAACCCCTTCTCTGCTTCTTTTGACTACGTAATAAATAATTATTAACCAATTCTTAAAAAATCGATGTAAAAACATTCCTAAATGGTTGTCATTCGCAACATAAAAAGTTAGGTTCCCTTGCAAAATGGGTACCCCTCAAACTTGGGGCCCGTAATCTTGGCACCCACGGAACCACATAATTTTATTAATAATGAACACGGTAAAGTTGGTTACTACAAGTGAATTTTTTAAGTTCCTTTTGTGTTAATTTTAATCTTTCATTGCTATTTTCATTCTGATATATCTTATAACGTATTTTCTTACTTCATAATGTTCATTTTCCAATTATAAATTTTGTAAACGTATTACTTTCTGTATAAGCTAGCTTACATGCATTGATTTATTTTTTTATACGCCTTAACATGCCTTTCCGGAAAATTATAATTTTTAACTATTTGTAGATTTTATAGGTTTTTCCTCCTTCTTATGGATGTTTTCCTACGATAGTTTTCCCAAAGCACTAACTTGGGTTTTTAAACCTACGAAGTAGTTTTCTTCTGAGCACTTTTTTAAGAAATCTCTTTTTTTCTCTCAATCTTCCCCTTCTTAATCTCGCCTGAATAAAGACGCTTAATTATAATCACACCCCACTCTTTTTCGATTCTCATACAATTATTTTCACGTAAAGTTCGTTCTTGTTTCAGAAAACTACCATAATAAATGCCGACATCATGATAAAAATATTTGGACGTGCTTTACGAATTCATATTGAAGGGATTACAGCATGGAAATACACGTAAAGATAACTTCGGTAATCGGAATGAGTTGCAGGGTTCTAAAAGTAAACCGAAAGCTTCCATTTTTTCGAGAGCAAATACACTAGGGATGACAAGTGCAAAATAGAAATAAAGCCATGATTAGCCGAGGCTAAATTGGCTTTCAATAGGAAGAGAATTACAAGAACTGGCATAACAGGTAATAACCCAGTGAATTGATCGTACTGTCTTGCAAAGTCATAGACTTTGCGCCTGAAGTCAGTGGGTTATGAGTCGAGGACTTAAAAAGAATACTGAATATCTATATGTTTAAAAATTAAAATATGGAGCAATCAGAATGGAAGGAATGAACTACTTTACAAGAGATAAGTTAAAAATAAACTAACAGTGAAACAAAGAGAATTTGTGTTAAAGGTAAAGAAAGAGAGAGGAAAACAAACTTTTACATAGGATTTTATTAAGTGATAATCAATGTCATATTAGAATAGGTATGATTATAGGTAAAGGAAGTTAATACCATTGAAGAAGAGATTAAAAGTAAATAAGAAATAAAGCATTTGCAACAACCCTGGATTAGAAAATAAGAATGATAAAGACAAATAAACAATTTAATATTGAAAGTGTTAAAGGTGATTTTTATTTTTCTAATTAAACAGCACAAAAGAGATCAATATTGCTGGAGTGACTATTCGTTTGGTGATTCTGGAAAGGGGACATAAAATAGATAATTGGTTCTTTTGAGAGAAGGAGAAAGGATACTGCTATTATAAGAGTAGCGGGGGGTTCCATGAAAATTAATGAAAGAAAGTAAAGTTGGGGAATCTACGTAATATTTGGGAGCTCTGTGGAAGTTGTCATGAACTGTCGAAGATAAACCGCATAGGGCGATGTATTTGATTAATAAAATAATTCACGGTTTATTTTTGATAATAGTGATCACATATTGATATACAATCCGCACAAAAATCATATGAAACGTGAAAATTCCAGGGAATCCATGTTAGATTACATTCGCTACAAATTCGTCTCTTGGTTAACTTAAGAAGTATGTCAGTAGCCGCCCTTTTTTTTATTTATATGTGAAAACGAAAGGTTAGCGCCAGCAGTAGACATAAAAAGGGAAATGTATCCAACGGTCTCATTCTTCTGACAACACAGCTTCGTACATAAATTCCACAATTGGAATTTCCTTCTCATAAGAGTCCTTGGATCCCTTTGGAGTTCCTCTGCAGATCCCTTGACCTTTATAAAACTCTGGTGGACAAAATGTCAAAGCTACGGTAACAACGCCCTCACAACCTTGGGCATGAAGTTACCGGGGTTCATGTCCGCGAGCAATATTGAGTTGATCAAAGACTTTCACTCAGCAATCTCACATCAGTCGCAAAATATCGGAGAACAAATTGCGCGTGGAAATAATGGACGAAATTGGGTGTGAATATGTCATCGGAACCAACTAAAACCAATACTTATTACTTTGCACGATTTTTATTTAAACGACCGTTTTCGATCATAATGATCATCTTCAGGTACACTATATTATAAAACATTGAAATTTATACAATAAAGAAAATAATATATTTCCTTTCCTTCGTGTAGGGAAATTTTCGTTCCTCAGTTTTCTTTTAAAGAATCATGAAATTGAGGGCCATAGTGAAAATTGATAATCCATTCCTTATCTACCAGTGACCAAAATCTTCAACGAGAATTAAATAAAATAACGACTGATCGATAACCATTATATTATAATTTATATGTTATAGAGGAATTCATCGAGAGGTAATTTTTAATTGAAAACTAGGCATATCAACATCAGAGACGTAATTATGATGGTACATACATATAAATCTTCCTTTCACCGTTGAGAATCAAAGGGCACTTCAGCAAAGAATTTAGGGAACTTCTCCCGAGTAAGATGTGCCTGAGGATGGCGGTTATGATCCGGTAGTTCAAATAAAAATTGTGGAGCATAATAAGATTCCATTCTACATAGTTCGGCAGAAAATCTCAAGTTCATATGTCATCGGAAAATGCTTCGGGCATTGGTTCAGGCTTAAGATATTTAGACGTTGACTTATGAAAATTTAAAATTATTTATTTATGATAGTATACTTTAAAAGAAGTAAGTAAAAAAAGTGCAGTAACTTCATGAAACATTTTTATGTAAATCGCATAAAAATTTATTTATTTTATTTTTATTTATTTATTTATTAGTAGCATCAACATACAGCACGAGGCCAATTACAGCTGACGATAAACAAAAGTTAAAAACAAAATTATAAAAAAAATTCAATAAATGAAATGAATAAAATTAACAATGTGAAAAACAACGAGAATAAATAAATAAATAATAATCGATAACAAAACAAAACAAACATATAAGATGAAATTTTCCATGTTACTCTTTCGCAACCATATTTCGAATAGATTTTGCAGATAAGAAGAAAGGATCAAAATGAGTGTTGGAAGAAAGAGAGTTGAAAATGGACGGGATGCGGAAGAATAGCGATCGTTTCACTAAAGAAAGACGAGGAGTAATCAGAGAGAAGGTATCGGAAAGGCGAGTTGTAAAATTATTTTGCGATTACTTTTTCAATTAATCCAACATAAATCACAATGGATCCATTTTAGCCATTCTGCTTAGTCAATATCACAGTTTTTTTAAATGAGACGAATTAATTTTTTTCAATGCAAATACTGAAACCTTGTTCTTCATTATCCAATAAGAGATGCGATAAAGCATTCGAAACGGTGGAAACACCCTGCTACGATCAACTTTGATGCTAATCTTTCGAACGCAATCTATTGAGAGAATGAAAATTTGATATTTGTCGAAAAAAAAATTAATAACACCCGTATTTTAGCGTCTCCGAGACTTATTTTGCATTTTATGGAAGCTTTAGAACTTAACAGTCGATTAAGTGAACGTTGAAATATTATAGTTAATTTAATAAAAATCATTCGTAAAAGAAAATTTTTCGATTACCTGTCGATTAAATATTTCTTGACGATATATGTACTTGTTGGCCACCCCTTGCATATAGCAAAATAGAGAATTCTCATAAGCTAATATGCAGCTGTGATACATACAGTATAACTTTTATTTCCAAAATAACACTTTGACTTACGAAAGATTTAAAAATGAATGTGAATAGGAGTTCTTATAATTAGAAGGACGCAAATTCTAATAATTTTCAAGGCATCAGGAAAGTTACGAATCGCAATGTTTTCCTAAAAATGAATCTAAAGTGTACGCGCCCTGGTCAAGAAATTCACTATGTTACCACTCTTCCCAGCACATGATTGCTCAGGACTGTTTATTTTACCAAGGCAACAATGCGATGGGATCCAGATTGCATAGACGGCATAAACAATCTGATTGCCAATTTTTAGCCTCGACTCTCCGACTGTCCTTCCTTCAATTCCATCCACGAATTTCAAGTCCTAAATACCCCTTTAACCTTTCTGCTCCACTAGTCAACACTTTCACTTGCTCAACGTTCCCACGTGTTTTGCCTTTTCCAATTCTTCTCCATTCTCTGATCATCTGTTCTTATTACCATAATTCACTTAAAAAAGCAGACGAGTTGACTACGCGGAAAATAGAAAATCTTGAAAATTACAGTGAGTCACATAGAAGGAAATGAGATATCATTATTATAAAAATAATAATAAGATTTGTTGATGACATGGTAGTACTAGCCAATGATACTCAATTCAAAGAACACTGAAAACTCTATGAGAAGGAATGAAGGAGTGTGGAATGAAAATAAACGTTGGGAAAGCGAAAGTAATGAGAACAAATGGCATATTATTTGCAGATGAAGATATAAACGCTAGGATTAACGAAAGAGAGATAGAACAAGTCAAGAGATACAGACATTTATGGATTAGATTTAGATTTTAGATAAGTACCCCACAAGCCGCCAGTGGCGTATGGCAGGGGGTGTAATGACACCATCATCGTTTTTTAATCGACCCTATTAGCTTCTCTAATAACCCGCGGGAAGAACGACCAGAAATAACTATCTGTCCTTGCGATTTCCTCCTTATAACGCTTTGCTGATGCCTCTCGGAGATCGCGCTCATTACTTAAATATGGAGTATGTTAACAGAGGACTGGAGGATGAATTTTAGATCAAAGAAAGGATTTATGGCAAAAGATATTTATTATGCAGCAGTCTGGTTCAAGAGTTCAGGAAAAAACAAGTGATATGTTTTGTTTGGAGTGTCAGGATGAAAGGTACGAAACATGGACCTTGGGAAAGAGAGGAAAGGATAGGATTCTACATCTATATGAATACCCTGCATGCCGCCATTCGGTGTTTGGCAGGGGCTGTACGCACCGAGCGATTGAGCTACTTTTTTAGCCAGTTAGTATCGCGTATTGTTCGCGGAAAGTATGAGTCCTTAAAACGACTTCCTCTTGCTTCCATTTCTTTTATTTTATCCTCATTGTCTGATCAGCAGAAGTAGCAGGGGGGTCGCATAATATCAATAGCTTTCTCTATCAACGTGCTGTCTCCAAATTTACCAAGCAATCTCAAACTAGCTTCTAGTCTCCTTCCTTTTAAGGATTCCCAACCTGCATCGGAGAGCCTCTCTGCTTGCCGTTTTCTCGTAGTAATTTTTAAGAAAAACGTATCGCTTTGCACTGCACTTTCTCGATTATTGAGTCATTTAAAATGTGGGCATGAAGGAAGCTGGAGAAGAAACGTTGGACAAAGTAAGGAATGAGGAGGTACAGAAGGTTGGGGAGGGGAGTAAATACCACTAGTAAGGTAAAGGAAAAATGGATAGGACATATACTACGAGGAAAGGGAATAATCATAGCTGCTTTAGAAGGAATGGTAGAAGGCGAAGAGAGAAGAGGGAGAAGACTGAAGACAACTTAAAGAGAGGAGAGCATATGGGAACAAAAGAATAGGCCTGGGAGAGAGACAATTGCCGTGGATGGGACACGGCAGAGTATCAATATGATGACGATACAGTTTATTCGAACTAAAAGTTCACATTCTTATTGTTAGACACTTGGATTGTATGAAAACAATTCTAAATAAGCGGTTGCAAGAAACGAATAAGAGTGTAAAACGAAATAAAATTCAACCTTGAAAACATCAAGAAAATAACGGTAATGAAAGAATTGCAAAAAAATTCACCTGAGCAATAAAGAGTAATTTGCGGAATTCCCGAGATTCTGCCGCCGAAATCAGCGGTGGAGACCTTGAGGACTTGGATCCAATTTTCCCTTTGCCCTACAAATCCTGTTGGCAATTCCACAGATAACGAAATCCGCAGTTACTTAACGTGCCGATTCCTTTCTGGTCCTCCGAGGAAATTGAATCCACGTCCGGGTCCAAAGTGTGACGCAAGCGCTTACTTTCTCCCACTCTCTTTATCCCGATTCGGTTATTTCGTGCCGCATTTCGGGGTTACTTTTTTTCTACCCCAATTGGATCGGGGAAAATCTCTCTCTGGCTCCATCCACTTTGTTAAATATAACAACTCGACCAAGACTTAGATGTCAGATGAATTATTACGCACTTTCATAATTACTGAATAAACCCAAGGAATGTTCGATCTCGGTTAAAATTTGTGGCCAGAGAATCTAAAATATTTCACGTTCCTCCAATTATAGTCGACCCTAGATTTTTAGGGTGTCTTTATATATGTGCAGGAAAGAGTAACATGTTATAAATATATACGTTAATCGTAAAAATATGTAAGTTAATTGTAAAAATATGTACGTTAATCGTAAAAATATGTAAGTTAATTGTAAATATATACGTTAATTGTAAATATATATAATAAATAGTATAGTAAAATACCAATATGACGCTTTTCAAGGAACTTGGTGAAAACTACAAGCGTAACCAGAATATTACAATTTTTATTTAATTATTTTCACATAAAAAAAACAAAAGGGAGTGGTTTTTTTGACACGTTTTAAATACATTTTATTCGATGAAGGTCAAGTAAACATGTATTCATTACACTTACTATCTATTACTAAATTTTATTAACTAATTACTACATTAACTAATACCTCATTTGTACCTATGAATAAATTTAATCAACTATTACTAAATTTTATTCCAAAAATTTATTGCAGTGTAGAGTAAATGAAAAAAAAAACAAGAAAAAATAACAACCTTTCAGAAGGATATAATATCATTACTATCAGAGCAAAAAAAAACGGTTGAACCGGTTCGGCGTATGCAGAACCGAAACCGGAACCGAACCGATATTCGTTTATTCGTTGAACCGGAGAGAAAACCGGATAAACCGGAGAAAAAATAATGCGGTTCGATGCTCTGCTTTGTTTCTCCTGTCTCGGCAAAGGTATAAATTGAGGAAATGTTCGGAGAGCGATTCCAGATCACTTTATGAATTCTTTCCCTTCGCATTCCTTCGATTTCTCGTCCCACTCGTTGCCCCCAGCAACGCGATCTTCCGCCAAATACATCACAATCCGTGTGTTGAAGTGAAAAGACAGAAATGGCGAATTTCATTGGGTGTGGCGATTGTCTGGAGGCGAAGAGAAGGTCATGGCAGCCGCGCCCAAATGAAATTTCGGCGCGCACCTGTTTCAATTGGGTTCAGTTACCGCCCAAGAGCCTCCGACTGTTTCCAGAAGGGTTACCAAAGTTATTGCCGGAGAATTCGCTATGCTGTCCATATAGTCTGAACATTTCTTTATTACGTTTAAGAGTTGTATTTTAAATTTCTAAGTTATTACTGAATTATGAATGTAACTATATAGGTACGTAATCTGCAATATTATTTATTTTATTTTCTTTCTTTCGATGATTTTCTGTTGTGCATAAGATGTAATATATTTTATCTCATTTCCTGAGTTGATTTCGACTTTATGACGAAATAGGTAATGTACTACTTATGTGTCAGCTTAAGTATTATTGCAATCATACCAGCTAATTTAGGCTTACAGAGCAACATTATTAATATAAAAATTTGTTGATAAACGCAGAAGATTTTAATGAAATCATAAACTATCTACGGGAAGTTTATGGATGAATACCGGACAACTTTAAAAATTATTAAGTATGTTAGCTTCCCTCGAGTGTTGCCAGAAAGTTAATTGCAGCTTTAATTACGAAGTAATTGATTAAATAAATAATATTCACTGTTATTTATATTCGTAAATAAATATCAGTTCCACATTACTCTACCAAAAGCATTTAAGATCATGGGTGTGATAGTAGGACGCTAAGGGCCTCAATAAGACTATATTATGAACTCTCAATACCTAATAAAAATTGTTTCAATATTTTTAGAAATGCAGATCGTTCACCGGCTCCAGTATTTCTCTCGAAAGAAAGAATTTTGAGTATATTGAGTAAGTCTACTTTATTTTTATGGAATGTATCTCATAATATGATCTGTCACTGTGTAATGTAAAGTCTGTCGGTCATTCATAATAATTTATGGGAATAATAATAATTCAATATTTTGTATGGCCTTGCCGTAAGGAAGAAATTGAGTTTTCTATGGCATGTATTTTAATGTATTTTAGGAAAAAATTGAATATTTACTACTAATATTTATTCATGATTCCCAGCAGGGACCTCGATCTGATCTTTAGGCTTGCGGCCTCTAATAGATCAAATCCACCCCTGTTTATGACGTTCGATACAATCTTACGTTCACAGTAATAATTTATCAAGAGAATAATATTGTTCTTATACCTCTTTACTCAAATGAATTTCCGCATCTTTTGTCATAAATGTATTAGATAGCGACTAAAATGTAAAATCCAATACAATTCGGTATTTTTTCTTTTCATACCGAGTAAATACGATGAGTAATTTGCAGAATTTGGCGAAATTGATTTCGCGGAATAGGTTTCTTTTTTGTTTTTTGTATCGATGGGGAATTAACCGAATCGAGGTTGCGTGCGATCGCTCGATGGCCGACGGCGATACATTTACATGATTGCTATGGGAACACGTGGAGGGAATTATAGGGAAGCTGTTGTGTTTATTTCAGAGTAGCAATCTAGAGGAGCTTTGGCCACAATGCGGTCACAGCTTACGTTTATGGACATCCATGTCACGTACGTAAACTAATGGACTTTTTTCTCTCCGTTGGATTGGATCGATTTTGTCATTGGATGAAAAGGTAACGGAGATATTTGATGCAGATTATTGTGAAAGACAACTAGTATGATATCCCACCGATCATTACGGATTTCGTACTCTGATGATTTACTCGAATCCTGATGAATTACATTACAATTTTCTTTTTGTATAGTGGAAAATATATATATTATATCTGCATTACTCATGGCAGTAGAATTTTCATGTTGTGCAAGATGCTGACTGCTGAAAAATTAATGAAGTTAATGTATAAATAAATAATTATCAATTAAAATGTAGGCAGCTTTATCTCAGAGAGAATTAGGATCCAAAAATTGTCATTATTCCTTTAAATATTATAGGTGTTGAATATAATCATTGTGACAAAGCGTGACCGTGCAGAGGGTCACAGCTCAGTTAAGGAAGTATGAATCATTCTTACACGGCATTCATTCAAAGACCGGTTTAGCTTCCGGTGGGTGCATCATCTGGCATAAGGAAACATTGCATGTCTAAATAAAATATGAGGAAAGGGCAAAGATGGGTAGTTAATGAAAGGTTTTGGGAAAATTCTTACAAGCTAACCTCACTTGGTGTGACTAAAATCGGATGATGAGATGAAAATTATTTTGAGAGAACGTCTTCAAAGATAAGAACCACGAATTTTGGAAATTCGAAAATAACCGTAAAAACTCAGCTCTTTTGAAAGACATGTAATAAAGAGGCAATAATAGAAAGTTTCGACATAAAAATCATAAATAATTATAAATAAAACGAAGATAGGAAGTTGTACTTTCTCTAAAAAACTAAAAAGTACAACTTCCTATCTTAGTTTTATTTATTTATGGAGTTCCACAAAACTACGTCTTCCTCCATGGATTTTATATTAACATAAATAATTATTGTTATATTATTACTTCTACGTTTAATGTAAAAGAATCAAGGTTTCCATCTAAAATATATTTTTCTTGCTTAGAAATAATAATCAAATAATACTTTTTTATTTTATCTACTGTTTCCATATTTTATGCCAGTAGAATAAAACTATCGAAAACAAAAATAAAAATAAAATGTAATAAACTTGACTCTGGAGCTAAAATATTTCAAAAAATTATTTCTAAGCAAGAATGATTAGCTCTGCCTCTGTTAAGAATGCAAAGGCAAATTACCTCACTCCTCGTCTTGCCTAGGCTTCATTCCCTCTCATAGTTTCTTATATCTAATGGGTGAGGTCACAAGCGGCTTCCGACTGAATACTTCACAGAAAAGGTCAACCACATTTACGAATCAACATTGAATTGAATAATATTTTACTCGTCCCGCGATATTTTACGTTCTGCACGGTCATTATGCTCTAATAACTTGACTTAATTGGGCACTATACATATGATATACATTTCGAGATTCGTGATCAACTTTAAGCTCATAATTAACGAAGCGTCAACTGGATTACTTAGAGAAATCTTTTCGGCCGAAGATTGGGCTCCTCGGCTGGAAAAATGTAAGCGCGCTATGCTATGTAAAGATCTCCGCTTGAACGGGAAGTAGGTTGTCCTAGAACGAGAGCATTGATGTCTTACACAAACTTTAAAGCGACTCTGTCCCCGATCATGTAACCCACTTCCGCATCTGCGCTGCTTATGAATGCACCTGATTCCTCACTGCAGTTTCACTGGACGAGAATTAAGCATTCCAATGCCAATGCCAGCCTATGAGGTGATACGCAATTACAATGGCTGATTACTTAGACTATGGATTGATTATTGTCGATGCTAAATGTAATTTTATAACAGAAGAATGCCAAGAGATAGTTCATAATTACAATCGTTGAGCTCCTTTACAATGGATTATTGAATTTCGATGGAATGTTGCCAAGTGTAGATTAATCAAAGACGAATTCCTAAGCAATCGACAGTTGTGTTTCCTTCTATTGATAGAAATCTAAAGCTACAGGAAGTGAGGGAAGTAAACCGTCATTCTCGGTTATGGCGAGAAAATCGTAATGAAAGACATAACTGGGTGGAGATCCATGTTTTAGTACCGGTAAGTGCAAACAGTCGTGTAAAACTCTTGTGGGTAATATTTTAAGTTAGTTAAGCATCACAAAGTGAATGAATAACATATCGTAAAGAGTTATTGAAAATGCTTTATATTGTATCCGGTGGTTCTCTTTTATGTTTACAAAGAAATACAGAATTGACAGAAAACATTTATAGTTGGTGCGTATAAAATTTCTTAATGCAGCAAAACCCATTTAAGACGCTCCCGCTTAAGATGTTATCCCGCTTAATAAGCGTGTTTCCCCGGTCCCTTTCACACTAAACACATGGTAAAAATACCGCTTAAGACGCTAATTCTTCCTATTCCCAGATGTATATCAACCTGCTGTATTTGCAGCCAATCGTTTACTTCATTCAATAGAACAAATGTTTTACATCATCTCTGTCGTCCTTTCACGCTTCACCTTATTTCTAGAATGGTTCCTTCTGAATTTCTACTTTGGAATGACTAACTTCGTGAGAATCTAATTAAGATAACGCAAAGCAGAACAATCTCCGTTCCACTTAGGAGCAGATTCGAACTCTGAGATGACTCTTATTTATCAAAACTGTCGTAGAAAAGAGCATTATATTGGGTATTACCTTTCGTCGCAATCTCAAATTGTAAAACATACCAAATAAACCAGAAAGAAAGTGCAGTATTATGTGGGCTGTTGAGGGTATTTCTTAGATATCGTGTTCTGTGATACCCTCTCGTCATTGCTGTTAAAAAATTAGATATTCTTCACTATTATCTCTATGGTAGTAATTGCTTCTTTGTAAAGTGAAAAATTACCAAAATTAAGTAACTAAGACGCTCCCTAGGTGCGAAAAGCAGACAATTTTTCAAAAACATGATTTAAAGCAACGAAGCATTACACAACCTGGTTAAAAGGCTATATCACTTAAGACGTGGTTTTCGCTCGATCCCCTGGAATGCAACTCAACCGGGTTCTACTGTAAGTATTTCTCCTATGGATCTTTGAAAACTGTACCCCCGTTCAAAATCAACCTCGGGCTCACTCGCAACATCAAAGTCGCTGGCAATAGCTATTGGGAGTGCGAAGAGAGAGAACAAATTAAATTTTCTAGTCCATGAAGACATTCAAGTATTAGTGCAAGAATCTTTCTTTCTCAGAGGTCCATATGTGCATTGTAAATTTTGGCCGAATGTGAAATCATTAGCCATCACATTTTTGCGTTGATTGTCTATATTTAAATATTACATCGAAAATATCCAATGGAGACAAATTTAAGTTAAGAGAATCTGAACAGAAGGTGTTCTAATTATTTCCACTTGACAATTACTAAAATATAATTCGAATACGTTACTTTATTTAAGTGAAGAAAGGCCCACATATTTGAGGAATTGTACACAATGCCTCAATATTTCTTAGCCAAGATAACTAATTTCATTGCTAATTCCGATGAAAGTAATTCATTTGTTAATGCATTCATTTTCTACGTAAGATTTAAGCAGCTCGTTCGAATGCAGCATCGAGCTCCTCGGTGATAAACTTTATAGATATGAAAGTCCTCTCTCCTACCTTTAGATGAGAGTCCTCCTCAGGAAACACCCTCTGTAGTTGATATTCCATCCTTGATTCCTCTTTAACGCAAGTAGCTTATGTGACTGATTTTCCAACTTCAGACGCTGCGTTTAAACTGATATTCCATCGATGAATCAAACTGCTCCTGAAACTATACATTTAGAATTCATGAGAAGAACAAAATATATTATGCTAATTTAATGAGTTAACTTCCACTATATTCATACAGAAAATCCTACATAACACATCGAAGTAGAATGTTTACATTTAATATCTGTTTCTATAGTGCGTAAATTTACCACTATATATAGAATCGGCAAGATCAAGTTGATTTCAACATATTTATCTATACCACATAAATATATATAAATAGTTATACCATACAGAAGAGATACTGTAGAAGAATTCCTCAGATAAGGTCTTTGAATTCACTGTAAATACTTGTAAATATTATACTAGTAAAGTAAACATGAATAATAATGAATAGACACGCTCATAGAGATATAGCGAAAATTTGGTGGTTCCCTTTATGTTTTCAAAGCTACTTTGTATAAGTTTTTCTTGTAATTTTATGCATAAAAATTTGTAGTATTTTTGTGTTTGTAGTGGAAATCGACGTCTCCACCTGGTACTCTGACTTACTGCAGCGGTATTGTATTTAATTTAAAAAATTATAATACACCAATTTTCGGCGAACGCCCCATACACTTTATCATACATATATGCAATTAAACTGTACAATGACTGTAAATGTACTGGTTTGTTAAATGCGAAATTTAAATGATTTAATTGATGATTTCATTCAAATTTAAAGCTAACTAGGAGAGAAGCGTATATTCGAAACAAAACGATAATTTCTTCGGATGGCAACAAAAACAGAATATTGTTTAAATGATATATATGATAGAAGCAATGTGATTGGTTGAGTGTGTGGGGCAGATGATTGAATGGGTGCTGCTCATAACGGTATCCTCTCGCATTTTTCTCTTAAATCTGGCAACGTCCCAAATGCACCTGCTCACCTAATGAGAGATTTCCACAAGGATCTGGACCGTTCAGACGATAGAATGCTCTCTTTGTCCAGTAAGAATCATGCACTTCTCAATGCGCTACTCTCAACTCCTATTACGGAGACCCTCGTCCGAGTTTCCGAAGAAAAATCTCTTGGTGTGATGCAGTTAAACATACATTGGTAATAACAAGGTTGCAGGTATACATTAAAATGCTGGTTAACTGAATATTGATGAAATAGTGACATTTAGCACTGAATAAATTCCTCCGACAAATCTAGCTAAATCTAGGTAATAATTATTATTGTGATTGAATAATTTTTTAGTTGGAATTAAAAACATTTATCCAATCAGAAAATTATACTCTATTTAAAAAATAATAATCACTGAAAACTAGAATCACTGTTTTTACAGAAAGTAAAATATTATATGTTATAAAAACTAAGTTAAAAGTGCAACTTTCTTTCAGTCTTGTTATGTTTAAGGATATATTTCAATTTTCAATCACCACCAAAATTTCAATAAACATTCATAGAAAACGATATTCCATCGCCATTCAAATCGACTTAATTTTTTCTTGTTATGATAGATATGATTTCACTTCCAAAATACAGAAACTAGGTATATAAATGCGAATTTTGTCGCTTACATTAGAGGTAGTTAGTTTAATCCTAGAGCTAAAGATTATTAGAAAAGAGATAAAAAATCAATAATCCATAAATTTTCCTTTAATTCAGCTAGTTATGTTTAAAATTTGAATTTCTATATTTGATTACAAAAACAATAAACGGATACTCTATGCACGGAATATATAAAAGAATTCTGCTACCTTTTCCCCGCTTCCAAAAATTTAATAGCAATAAGTATTTTTAAAACTCTCCCAATCTTATCAATTTTGTTGAGATAATAACATGTAGACCGGAGAAATCGTTACTCCGATATATTTTATAGCGAACGCTTTAATAAGGTTCATCGGAATTCGAGAAAGAAAACAAGAAAGTTTTCCGTACTGATTCTTTTTACTTCCTACTGTTAAAACTTAACTGCCAATATATCTCTTTATACGAAAAATTTTCGATTAATTTTTTGGAGCAGTATAGAGGAAATATGTTTAGTTTCCTTTCGATGATAAAATCAATGAGGTGTGCTGAATAAGGGAATCTCTCTTCGTCACTCTATACTGAATTCTATGAATTTAATACGTTTGATTTTTTCCTCACAACCAAAACCTTTCAATATTTAATTCTATTCAATTTTTTTGGAACTATACGATATGTTTGTTTTTTATCTGTCAATAAGTTTTTATACATTAAATTTTCAGACGTAATACTTTTTTACATCTTTTGCTTATTTTATTAGTATTGATTTTTCTCTAGATTCAATTAAATTCTAGGCAATGTTTATAAATTATTTTAGTATGTTTTTTTAAAGGTTATATCTGTAAGAATTAAGTGAGAGAGAGACAAATCTAGCCTGACCTCGCCAGAAGAGTGCAATAATAATTATAATATACGGAGTCATTTCACTTGAATAACTATAGCAGTACTGTTAATAATAATAATGACTTAAATTTTTGTTTGAAGGAGGATTATAAATACTGCATATGATAATCAATAATGAAAATATAACGCAATCGAATGCAGTCAAAACTCTGCAGAACGCTATACAATGTAAGAAACCCTTCTTAGAGTTGCATCGACCTATACAAGCGCATTTCAGAAGACATTGGGATGTTTGATGGATAACCTTTGCTCGAGAGAGTTTCGCATCGTGCGGACCTTGAGTTAAACCTTTCTTTTCAAAAGGTTAGCACGAGAGAAGAGAGTGTATTCAGGACTTTCCTCGATTGGAAAGAAGGCGATGCGTAAGCAACTGCAGGAATTTAACTTGGTACGGCTGAGCGAGGAATAAAATAAGCAAGCGTTGCTCATCATCCTCAATTACACTCCCAAGGAGACTCTCCCCCGTGCATATCACGCGTGACCCTTTACTCTGACCTCTATCTTGAGCATCTCCTTTTCTCTCTTCGCTCTTTCCATTCCGATCGATAGAATAACTTAAATTCGTATATATAAATATTCAGATATTGTAGGAGTTGAATGCAAGATGTGACGAAATCTTCCATCAACCGAGCGATTTTATAAGAAAAACGGGCGTGAAAAAATGCTGGTAAATCGTGAAGTGTGAATAGAATACCATCATCATACCGAAATTTATCGAAATCGGCGATTCAAGTGTCATAAACTCCCTCTTTAGATGATGTTCTATGCAACAGAGAATGCAAAATGGAAGGTTATGCTAAAACAGAAAATATGTAGCTTAAAAATGGAGAAAAGTGGCTAGATAAATCGATTAAGTATATGGAACGCATTGTCATAATATATTCAGTAATCCTGCTCACTTCCTGTGCTTAACAAGCGCTACTACAAGTATCATTCTTAAACAAATCTTTATTGACAAAGTCAAGCTGAATCTTTCACAGTGATGAACTTACTCTCTTTTTCCTTGACATCATCACCCTTCACCCTAACTCTCCTTTCTTCTATATTTTATTCTTTTTATTATGATCCTTTATTTGTTATTTTTATTGTAAAAATCACTGCATATTTTGTGCTTCTTTTTTCCTTATTATGCAGAACTGATACTATTATGATCTCAGTATGATATTTTTTATTTATTTTTTGTTGTTACTGAATTTGAATTCTCTCTCTGTTTTTTATTTCTTTCCTTTTCGTAAATAATTTTATTTTTCCTTATTATTTTTACCTGTAATTGACAAATTAAATGTAGGACGAGAGTATTTTGGCCCAATCTTGCCTGAAATAAAGTCTTATGTACGCATGAAGTCGCAAAATAGGCCCTTTGTAACGATAAGGATCCGCATGCAAGTCACGAAGCGACCCAGGTTCCGAGGATGAATTATTTTAGACAATCACTCCACAGAGGACTGATAGTGTGTGGCAGGTCACTCGGAACCACCAGGTTAAGGAAGCAACGAAATTCAACAGTACATATGGAATAGTTGAGGAATGTATGAGAAGTTGGGTCGGGAGGTGAAGTGGTACTGGATTTATGCCATAGAGGGAGCACGTGGGAAGCAGTTCACGGGTAAAATGTATTCAGGAATATATAATACAAGAGAATGATATACATATAGAATAGAGAATAGCTAGAAAAGGAGACCAGTTGACGTATGCAAAGACTCGCGTAGGAGTTAGGAATCAAACGGCACGGCGCGCCTTGACCCAGAAGTAAATTATATTATTTTAACAATACATCCCGTCCAGTTTCGTTTTTATATTTTTAACATAAAAAAACAATGCTACTTTTAGCGTTCATTCATGAAAGTGGATTTTTCTTGAGGTGGATTATTTGAGTTTAGGATTTATTCACAATGTTACTTTCTGAAAAACAAACATATTCTCTCCTGAATGGAATCAAGTTCTATTCTAAAATATAGCTCTACTTTAAAGCTTTAAAATACAATGCAATTTGTTTAAAACATTTTGAGAAACGAGCGTTTAGATGAGACCGAGCGTGGCGAATTCCGCACCTTCTTGCGAACTTTGTCAGCCCGCCATTTTGTGACAATTCGGAATATTGATCTAGAAATTAGCAAAAATGTTTCTATCATCACTATCTATGTTGTGGCATAGCTTTAGGAGGAGGAATATGTCATGTTTTTTTCGTATTCGGTTGGACGTGGAACGACTCTCTTGTAAAATCATGGGTTTGTGCAGAGATATCAAGTTTTTGATAGCGAAAAACCGGAACATATTAATTTTCGATTGGAGTTAAACCGGAGAAACCCGGGAAATTCCTTCAAAACTTTGTTTTAAACAGTTTTCATAAGTCTGTTGTCCTTCTTCAGTCCATGCATAGAGTCATTAAGTCATTTCAGTCATCTGACCCAATCACCTTTGAATCTCCCGTTTTTTCTTGACCGGAATTTTTCATTCAAATCAGGAGAACATGAAAAACTAACCTGATTGACTATTTCTCAAAACCGAGATAGTTCCGGTCACGACGGGACATATGGCAAGTCTAGTCGTATCCAAATCAAAAAATTGTAAATGGTTTTGTAATATTTTTGATTATTCCATCCAAATGTTTTCTCTTTAAAATACGAGTTGACAGTATTTTTGTTTGGCTAACTGTAATTTTCTTCACATCAATGTATGTTTCAACATTTCAATACCAAAAACATGTTAGTGAGAACTCCGCGTTTTACCTTCATTAAATGAAAAGAAAGTCTATTCCCCTTTACTGAGCCATTTCCAGTTTCCCAGTAACTGCGAGTAAATATTATCACTTTTTCTTCGAAACGGTGGGAGGGGAATCGCCATATTATCTCATTTTTACCCCATTTTCCTCACAGTCGGCGCGATGGCTCTGCTCGTCCATTTGTCTTAATTTTCCGTGGTTGAGATGACCGCTCCAGTGAGGATGCTGAAGAAGCGCCATCGGCAGGAGGCGAATAGTATAACGGATCCCGAGAAACACACCTCCGCCTTGACCTTGCTCGCCTCAAATATAAAAAACCTCTCGATTGAGGAAGTGGAAGCTCTCAGAGGAATTTACACTCCGAAAAAAATTTCAATGTCCAGCGAAGGACGACCAAATTCATTTTCGAGGTTTAACAAAGTGCGATCTGAAGTGATAAACTAAGTCAAGGATGGCCAAACCATGGCGCAAAATCCCTCTTTTAAAATCTGACCTGCGCATACGTCCGTATCATTCAAATAAAAATCATATTCGTTCATTTTTTCCGCTTAAATGGATGAGTTGTTCGTAATATTACGTCTCTTTTGCTACATCCCGAAAGGTGGCTAATAGTCAATATTAATCTCTTAATATTCAAAAAGCAACACAATGAGATAATTCTATTCTCTGCACTAGAAGGTAACTGGAGAAGATAGATTAAATTAAGTTCATATTAAAAATTATATTCTTTCTCTAGTTCACCATTTTACTTGCTATCTCCTAATTTATATGTTAGTACGTTTCTCATATACTTTATGCCGATATTCATTGTATAAATATGTTTTGCATACATATTGTATTGTATATATTTTTAAATGTATTTATACTGAATTCGTAATTTTATCTACCCCGATGAATTGGTTGATAATACATATTTTTCTTATTATGCATAATTTGACTTCGAAAAGAAGAATAAAACTGTTACACAGTATTAATTTCACTTAATGTAACCTTATTCCATATTAAATCATTATTTCATCGGTAAAATTACAACTTCTACAGTCATGGCACACTAATATATTAGTTAAGTATTAATCTTAATTAGCTCAATTGTCTACTATTAGGATTTTTTAAACAATGATGATATTTGTTTCTTAATGGACACCTCTCTTCCGAACGAAACATCATATTACCTTAATTAGACACTCGAATTTGCTTTAACATTATAAGCATAGCAACCACCATTCAGCTTTGAAAAAACGGAAATAATATGGAACCAAATCCTGCGTCTAGTCCGAGATCTAATATCTCATTCCTAAGAAGAAAATAAAACATTCCAGAATGAAAAATGAGAATGTTCGAACAGATGCATTGGGTCAAGGAGGCAGCAGATGACCGAATTCCTCAATGGGCAATCCCTTCCTTTAGAAATGGATTTTTTGTTGCTTCGGAGGTCTGCCTTAGCTCTGGAATGGAGCATTCCACAGACGCGCCGGAGATCAAAGGGAAGTAATGAGGACCCAATAAAAGCAGCAAATTAAAATTACGTCAAGTATCAATTGAAATTTTACTTTTAAATTAACCAATAAACGATTACGAGATTACGATTATACTGTGAATTAGATTGAGCCGTTATCATAAAGAAGCTGTGGTAATTTCCGAGTATTTCCTCACAGAAAATACATACACGGACTGCCGTATAAATGTAAAATATCGTGTCGTGTACAGGTAAAATTTAAATTAAATTTTATGGGTAAATTAGATAATAAATTAGATTTATATTTGAATTATA
Organism: Pachydiplax longipennis; assembly: GCA_036926295.1. NCBI lineage: Eukaryota > Metazoa > Arthropoda > Insecta > Odonata > Libellulidae > Pachydiplax > Pachydiplax longipennis. The sequence goes on from JAVFKF010000012.1 coordinate 35,140,391, forward strand.
TTGTCTTCGACCTCTAATCCATTAACATTAGTCTTTTTTCTTAGTATAAAATGTAAAATTTAGTTTTTTAAAAGCAAAACCAATTTATAAAGATAATGTATACCGCTCACATATTCGTAATGATAATTTTTTCTTCTTTATTTAGAAGTAAATTCTTTTTTAACGAATTATTTGATACAAATAGTCACTAGCAACAAAAATGCCAGCTAAATTGGTTATTTTTAAGTTTATCATAAAAAATAAGAGGAGAGTGACATTCCGTGTGTTCAGTTTTATCTTTTTTCATTTTAATAAGTAACCATTTTTTATATGCTCATAACCAATGACGTCACCAATTCAATCCCGATTTAGTTCTGTAATTACGAAATACAGTGCAACAGAGTTAGCTATATATAATAGATATATAGATATAGGGGATACGAATTCTGACCATGTTCCACAAGCGCCATCGACGTCAGATTTTTTCGACGTACTGGCCCTACACTCTAGATGCCAGAATAATGCAGACTTCGACGCTAGCTATCATGGGTTCGATGCCTGAAATTCCCAAAAATCGCAATTTTCCCATAAGAATGCATTGCGCGGATCTTTGAAAATTATTTTGAGGCACTTATCGTTAAGATAGAGTAACCAAAATTTCGGAGGTTGAAGTTGAGGTAGTCTTCTATGCTTCTCATGGAAAAAATGTAGCCAAATGACAGTGAGTTCGACGCCAGGTGGATGCAAAATTCTTCCATAAGAAATGCATTGCGGAAATCTTTTTAAATGCCTCCCGATAAGCTGGAAAGATAAGACCCGGAATGGTGACAGAGGCGTGGGACCTTCCCGATAAGATATTGAATCGAAACTTTGGAACAAGTAAGGATGGCACTTATCTAATATTATTTTGCTGTCTTCTCTCACGATCGGGTTGTTAGTTCGTCGCCAGGCGGTCTTTGGCGCGAAGTTTTAAATTTGAACTGAGGCAGTACTTGGTATGATACTGTATTCAACGGATAGCTTGCAGTATGCAAGCAACTTTTACTCGTATATATATAGGTATATCCGGAGAGTTAGCTATATATAATAGATATTATATATAAATACCGCTTAATACACTCTGCTAAACACTAATAAGGCGGATTTTTCTACATATATACTGCAACCCGCTAAAGTCAATCCTCTGTCTATGTCGATAGACGGTTATTTTTTAACCTTATTTATCCCTAATTGTCTATCTAGTAAGATTGTTTCATTATAGAGTGAAAATGAACAAAATGAAGTAACAAATGAAGATGCTCCATTCATCCGAAAAGATCCATACCATTTTATTAGTTATATCATGTTTGAGATCAAGCATTGTATTTAGATCGTCTGTGATTAGTTCGGAGTAGTTACGATCAAATAATGGAAATATTAAAGCATGATTGTGGAAGTCACATAGTGGTCGACCAATGAATCCCTCCTGATTTCTTATTCTTCTATATTTCTTCTAGAAAATGGATTATCCCTTTACATCGCCCAACAAAAATAGCTTCCGCGTCTTGTATTTTACCCGGAATCCAATCTCATACCTCCTATTACGACATTCCATGTTTCCATGATTAACTTAAGCTTAAGCCAAAGCCTTTTAAATACCACTCCTTTGATTTGACCAAATTACTTTCGCTATTCTAGCAACAAACTATGTTCGAAAGGTCATTCATATTTCACTTTCTCGAATAACTCAAACGCAATCCAAATTTTCCACCTTTCCCTTTGTAATACTCACAGCACACTTCATTAACCGCTCCAAAGCATTGAAGCTACGTTTGCTACCATTCATCTGTTAAACAAGTTTCGCCTAAATGAAATTTGGACAAACAAGTGATTGACACCTTTAGGGCATCAAACCGAACCGAAAACCGAAACCGAAAAAACCGTTATCTTTGCCGGAATGAAAACGGAACTCGAATCTAAAAAACTGAAGTTATATAACTTGAACCGGTTTTTATTCTAAAACTTAAATTATTGTAATAATATAAATAAAAACAGCTTTAATGATAAAATACTCAGAATATAAAACAATCAGAAGGATATTATATTACAATGGTTGGAAAGAAAAACTGTTTGAACCGGTTTAACGTTTGTTGAAGGAAACCGGTATTGAACCGATATTTGTATATTTTCTCTCGAACCGGAAGGAATTCGGAACGAAAAATTTTCAATGCCTGGTCCAGACAAGACTGAAGGTTTTATGAAAGAATGATTTTTTGCGCCTTCATTAGATGATTCTAAGCTACATCTATCTCCATTCCTAGGTTTTAAACATCATTAATCAGGTGAAATAAGTGCTCCTTTAATTTAATAGAGGAATTAACCTAAATTGGTCTTGAATCTCTCAACTATTATACTTTGTGTCACAGTTTATTGTAGGACATATGCTATTATTAACTTTTATATCTGAGAATTTAATAGATTCGAGATATTTACTACATATCCATCTAAATGCATACTGATACACACAGCCATACAAAAACACTTTGAATTAAATTGCAGAAAATTTCATAATTTCATTCTTAAGTAGAATTCAAGTCACAATAATTTAGTTTTCGTCCAATTATCAGCTTAACTTAGATATTTTGACGAAATTTTTTGAAATTTTACTATAAAAGTATGCACGAAGGAGATAATTGGGCAAACCTTAAATCATTTAACTTAATTCTACACTAGTATCAATATTGTTGACTACAATTTAATCCAAAGTGTCGTCGTATGACTGTATTTGGTAGAGACATTTTATTTCGTACCATTTCGATATTTTTCTGATGGAGACCTCAGCCCGATATTTGTGCCTAGGGCCTCTATCAGCCTAAATGTAAAGGGAGATTTGGTGGCTGAAATCCCGAATGAGATCCAAAAGAATCTAACGTGGGTAGAGAAATAAGCGAAAAGGAGATCGGTTGCGTATAAACCGTCTAAGAGCAATAAACTCTAAACGAACACCTTGCTTATTCCGGAGTTATGCTAATGCCACGTGTGAAACATTCTAATCTGTGCGGAGAAAGACCGAAATCTGTTCCACCTGTAAACGTAAACGTAAAGTGCAATTTAGAGTTGGGAAACGGTTTGACCCGAATAACTGGGACCACACCTCCTCGCAGATATTTTCGCATACCAAGAGAGTGAAGAGGGCAGGGCACCCACTTGGCGCCCTGGGGCACCATCAAGTGGGTCATCACCTGTACTCGTCCCACTGCCCCTCACCACCTCATAACAGATAAAAACGGGAATTTGAATGGCGATTGGATATTTCCCGTTCGAAAAGAATAAGAGAAAAATAAACATGGCGGAGGCTGTCTCGAGTGACCTTAACGGCACCGTACCTAAGTTATAGCGTCTACGTATAGTTAAACATCTTCCGTCTCGGAGGATATGATAGCTCATTTTGCCTCTTGGAAGGACCTTGCTTTGAACGATGGCGAGAAAATCCGTTGGATGCATTGTGATTGATTAAAAACAGAATGACTAAAAAAGAACGAATTTAAATTGATCCTCATTATCAGAGAATGACGAGACAGCCTACAATACCACGCCATCTTACTATTGCAGAAGAATATATCGAATAATACAGTAAAAGAAAATATCACAATACATTAATAACTTACAATAATGCAAAAATACGTTGTTGCCTGAAGAGTTCTTCAAATCCTCAACAAAAATAGGAGAGATTTCAAAAGTAGATGTTGTAGTCTAATTAATAAGTGGAGTGACAATTGATTTTTTATGTTATTTGAATATTTGTAAGCGTGACGATGAGAAAACGATTAAATGACAATATGGACTGAAAAGTAACATTTTAAACTGCGCCATTGAAGTGATGTTTTTGTAATTAGAGGATATATGTGATGTAAATGTTTTGGTAGGGGTGCCAAGGAGGTGTGTTTAAATTGGGTCTTGATGTAGTGCAGTGGAGTTCGAATACTGTACTCTCTGGGTATTAACATTTAATTGTGGAATATTTATCTGTGTAACGTCTGGTTAAGGGATTTGGAGTTTGAATTATGTTGCTTATACACAATGGTTGGGGCTGCCACTAGAAGTAATTCTACTCGCAGCATATTTACTAATTAATAAATAAAAATAAAAATAGAAAATTATAAGATTTAAACATGTACAAACTCGTTCAAAGTATATAAACATATAGTGAACGTAATTTACATGTAAAACATAAGTAAATATGATTGTAATAACTTAAAATTTCATTTCCAGAAGAAACCATCAATTATACTAGGAAACAAACGCCTGAACTAGTATCTGAGATGTATTAATTTTGAGCAGATTGCTTTTCGAAAAATTCATCTGTTCAAAATGTATTGATGACGTAGATGACAAAAATTCCAGTTAAGAATATACGTGAACACCAAGAGACATCGACATTGCGTTATAAGGAACAAATCGTTAAAACAGACACTTACTTTTGGTCGTTCTTTCCGCAAAATGTTTCTTTTATTTTTCAACAAGTGCCTTAAATTTTAAGAACGAAATCAAACATATTCAGTTTGCTTTACATGCGACGGACATCTAGTAGAGGGCGCCTTCAAATGGCCAAAATTATGTATTAAAGGAAGACACTTTCTTTGAACGAAAAGCAGACTATTCTTGAAAAATATGATGGAAAGGGAAATCGGTATCATGCGACAATAGAGTCTAGATATCTACAGATAATTTAACTAGATACAAGTAAGAAAATTAGATTCCTTTTCGTTTTTAAGATTGAATGCACTTATTTATAAACTAAAGAGCCATAAAACCCTTCCTTTGGGTTTTCTGATGTCAAAAATATAAATTTGCATTATCCAGGTCATAACGTTATCCCGCTTATAATTCGATTTTCACTCAGTCCCTGGAAGGCAAAACCCGGCTCTTACAATATAGAGTAACTCTACTCAGCATTCCCGCTAAGTCGAAAAAGAAAAAAACCCCTTGAAAAATTCTCGCAAATGGGAAGGAGAACAGCCACGACCAAAAGATAAATTTGCGAAAACATCAAAAGTTCGAATATTATACACTATATATACTACAATTCACACTAAATGTACTATAATGCACACTACGTACACTATAAATTTGTCATACTAATTCTTGATTGTGATGAAATTGAAAACGTATGAAATAAACGTATAAAGCCTTAAAGTTACATTTCAGCTTTGAATCGGCTCCAATACTTTGATCATCGTCTCTTTAATATCGCAAGTTATTTGAATATTTAAGGGAAAAAAGCTCCTAATATAACCTTTCGGACGGATATAGTGATTTAATTTAAACAGAACCAAAAAAAAAAACGGTTCGAACCGGTTTGACATTCGCACACGGGGGCTGAATTTGTTCATTTCACTGAACCGTAGGGTAAACCTGAACGAAAAATACTTCGGTTCGAAGTTCAGAACAGAGAGGCTGGACTACGGCATCTTTATAAGTAAGGGAAGAGTGGGATTTTCGGAGGGCACATTAAAATATTCGCAAGAGGGAAGTGGGCCAACGGGAATTAGCATAAACGGGATTTTTAAGGCGGATTTTAAGGAGTCTGGGATGCGGAGGCGATGAGAATGACGAAAGATAGAAGAAAAGTTGAGTTGAACTCAGTCCCAATACACAGTGATACCTCAAACCGCTTAACTTTTCGACCTACGAACATTTTTCATACTCCATTAAGTCCTCAAGGTACGAACTTAATTTTGACATACGAAAAATATGTTAGTAAAAGAGCATGCGGTTGATATGACTACTGGATATGTTGACACTCCAAATATTCACTAATTTTAGTGCAAATTTGGAGATTGATTTACACAGATTTGCAAAATGCACTACATACAAACTTTTCGACATACGAACTTTTTTGTACTCCATTATCTCCTACGAAAACAAATTCAATGTCGAAAAAACAACCGTGGTGCTTATATTATCCCGAGTATTAAAGCGAGATAGTAAAAGACCATGAGTTTTATCTACTGACCACTGAAGAGCTAAAGGAGTTCTGAAGAGAGTAGGAAAAAGAAATGGATGAAAATGAAAAAAAATTCATCAGAGATCTAATAAAAACAAACCGTGGTCCTTTTACTATTTTGAGTAGTAAAAATGAGTCAGTAAAATAGTATGAGATTGATCAGATCTGACAACTGATCTGAGATGTAAGATCTGACACTGAAGAACTACAGGAGTAAAGACGTGGGTAGAAACAAGTAATGGATGAGCATGAAAATCAAATGTCATCATGGTGCCAAAGAAGATGGCAAGCGAAAAGAAGCAATTAAATGACGTAAAAATGATCTTGCAACACAGGAGTGTATCAAGAGTAAGGTAAGAAAGTGTCATCCAAACCAAGACGCCGTATGTATATCCAGTAATATTTTTTAAGAAGATGCCATCAATCAATTTAGGAGATTACACTCAAAGCAACAGATTCAGTGGAACCCTGAACAGTTTCCTCAACCCTTTTCCATCGAAAAGACAAGATCAATCAGTATCGAATTTTATAAATGCAAATATTTAAAATACCCTTTTTAAACCTTGCAAAACTAAGAATCCGACGAATTAAAATTACTGTTACTACGTATTGAAATCACAAAAACAATTTTTTTACAAAAGTTCTGAAACGAAATGGATAAACTGTTTTACCATAAGATACGACTTAAAACTGGATTTCAAGTTACATACGGTTGAAACTAATTAAGTTTGTAAGTCGAGGTACCGCTATAATTAAATAAAATTATTCATCTATACTCTTCAAATATTGTAATCAAACTTTGCTAATTACAATCAGGCCTTTTCCCTCAAGTTTCTAATGAAGTTATTTTTCGAACGATGATTGGATCTCAGAGATAATTAAGATTTTGAGTGAACAGCCATGTTTGGTGTAAGAACTGCACGTTATTTTCTCTTTAATCGTAGGACTTGATTATCAAGAACATTCGGGATTTAGATGTATCCAGGTTTCGAATTCCTTCATGGTCTGAATAATGGAAGAATAAAATTGAAGTCACAACTTCGATGTATCTTTCCTATAGTGCGTTCCAGATTTTCTACTCAGTAATGTTGGATTATACTAGAATGAAATCCTCTATATTTTTTCTGCACTGCAAGATTAGCCTCATTCCAGGTCATATCCATGAGGTGTTTACTGATCTGACCATTAAAATCACGATTCTTCTTCTAGAGCTTACTTCGGAAGATTTCAACTAAAGTTCACAAGCTATGAAGCAGAGAAAACTGGAACGCAGTATTGAAAAAATTATTAAAAAATACATTGATGGAGTAAAAGAGGTAATGCCAAATTGATTATCTATTAATAACCGCGTTTAAATTCCAGTTAGATAGACGATGCATTGAGATTCCGTTTTATTATTTAAATCATTGATGCGATAAATACTCTCAAACTATTCCACGAAAACTCTAGCTCACTACAACATATAACTATATGGCATTGTTACTTCTTACTGTCGTGTGCAGGAATATGTCAAAACTTTACAATGATAGTTACTTGTAAGAACGCTGCACGACAACACAAAAAGGCTCTACTTTAGTTATAAACTTACCCAAACGGGGTAAAGCATGATCCCGGAAACTTTTTTTGAATTCAACGTGCATTAGATAATTTCGTCAGCATGGACTGCTGATATGTCATCACGAAAACTATAGATTAACGATCTTTTAAGATGTGCGGTCCTTTCTCAGCAGCAATCACGCACCTTTCTCTCTGTCTTCGTCGAATTAATTTTCGAATGAGGAAACAAATCTTTAATCGTGTCTTTCTTAATTATTTTCACTTCCTTCTTCATGCCATCAACCCATGACCTCATCGCCACTTTTTAATTGAGTACTTTCCCATCATCCCCATCTGTAATTGAAAGGTGTGCTACAGATAGTCGTTCCTTTCCCATCGAAACGCACTTATTGCGAATCGATCCCTTCATCATTTTAAGAGGAAAAGAATTGCCTTGACGACAGAGAGGATTGCAATATATCTCACAAGGAAACCTCACTTTGTTTGGGACAAAAATTTTTCCAAAGATCCCAGAGATTTGTAATTAACAGTAAAAATTCAACCTTTTTGTCAAAAATGCAATCAATTGGCCAAGGTAGAAATTTTCTATATAAAATAATCAATATAATTAAAATAATATGAAATAGTTACATCAATACAATATAATTATAAAACAATCAGTATTGATTTATAAAATTATTAACAAAAATTTAAGAAGTATTAAAAGTTATGCAAGTAGTGAAAGTAGTATAAATTATTATGTAATAAATATAATATAATTATAATAAATGTAATTAATGACTGTTCTTCATTAACTACTCGTGTTATTAATCAATGTTATAATAACTATCAATTATAATTAATATTGAATCATAATCACTTCTAAGTCTGATTAAAACGACCAAGTTCTTAAGTAATTTAAGTAAGTAGAAAGTAACTTAAAAATAAAACTGTTAGAAAATGGTCAGAAGATCGCAGAAAGCATCATAATGAATTTATGAGGAAATTTTGGAAGAAGACGAAGTTGAAAACTACCCATTCAGCTAGCAAGTTTAATGACGCTCTTTGAAAGAGTAAAACGAAAGAAGAAGATTATACAAATAATCTGATCCGATTTTCATATAGTTTTTTCTTCCATGAGAACGCGTTGGATGTAGCTAAATTAAATAACCAAACCTAACTGCGCAGAGAATATTAGCTGTCATTCCATCATATAAAGTAATTTATTGTAATCAGTTTACAAAAATGAATTTTATAATATTATCATTTTGACGACGAAAAGTCTCCTTTAAAATCCACTCTTACCGATTTATAGGGCGATTCTCAAGGATGCAATGCGGCATTTCAGAGAGTATTTGTATGTACATTAATCATGTATGTACATACAAATTAATAAATATAAAAGAATATATGATAAATAATAGATAAATAATAAGTAAATATTAATAATTAATAAATAAATAGTAAATAAATCGATAACAAATAAATAAATTAGTAATAAATCAATCAATAATAAATAAATAAACCTATTATAAATAAATAAAAAATAATAATATGTAATTAATCCTACTTAGCAAATTTAACGCTATTCTATTTAAAGCGCACGCATGCTCTACATAAAATCGTGCGAAGATGATTGCGAATAGCTTAAGCAGATGCAAACTGATCCGTCCAAATGCGGGCGGAAACTGTGAGCCAAATAAGAAAAGGGAAAAGTAAAAGAGATGCGATGAGGGTTCCCTGTAACATGGGTGCCTTGGCAGTCGCGGTATACTTTCTTCAGTACCGCCCACTCACTATATATTGAAAATATTCAAAGCCTTTAGCTTTTGATTTCACAAATACATTCATTAATTTGCATATTTGCACATTTTTCTAGTGGGATTTCATGATACATTTCGTCATATCATTGGAGAAAAGCAAAAATATCTCAACTTAAAATTCTTCCATGGCAATGGTAAACTAAGCGCCCGTAGTAGATTTCTTGTCGCCCAAAGTTGGAAAAATTTAGAGGGAATCATGAATACAAGGAAGTTATACAAATTGAAAGAGGTGATTATCGGAAGGATTGGGATTAAAAGAAGCTGACGTTTTCTTAGGATAGTTAATTCCTGCGGAAAGAGTAATGGCTGAAGAATGAGAATAAGCCGTAAGATAGTAAAGAGGATAAAAAGGGTGTATTAAATCGTATTGGACTTGTTAGAAAATCGTATTGGACGTGTTAGAAAAATGGACGAAAGCATAACAAAGCAGAATGATCTGTGGGTAAAACTGTAATGATTCTCACGGAAGGGGGAGACCGAGAAAAATTTGGTCATACGTGGTTTATGACACTTCGAAGAGTTTAACAAATTGTGGAATTATTGGTGGAACTCTTCCAAATCTAGTAGTGGTAGAATTGCTGAAAGTACTCCGACAGCTGAGGTTATTTCGCACATGGGTTCCCAGCGATAATCGAACCAGCGATCACTTTCATCTAATGCGGAAAATCCATATCTAAACTTAAAATAATTATATACTTGGTCATCTCCACAAAAGTGTTTATTATTTTACACTGCCGATCTCATTACATCTCCAGGTCTTTCGTTACTTGATAACATTTTCAGGTCACCCGAAGATGTTATTGTTCTGTAATGTAATATAATTAACGATCTCGTGGAACTGACCGAATCCATAATTACTTTAAGTTTAAATTTTAATAGATGTAAGCAGCTTCAGAAGGCAATGCAAAAAGGAATGTTCAAAAATTTCAAAAATTTATGCATGTATGTGACAAGAAAGAAATATGAAAGGATAAAGTAGTCTGCAGCATTGTGAAAACCCTTCATAGTGAACAAGGGAATGAAGAGATGCTTTCCCAAAGAGGCAATGAGAGGAACTGGGGTAAAACTGTGGTTATATTTCAGTTATAGTTTGTATCTCAAAAAGTTTATACCTCTAAACTCAGTTTTCCATTGTATTTTAAGGTAAATTGATTTTAGGTAAATTTTGTCTAGGAAGTTTAAAAAAATCTTTTGTATATAATGAAACATTTACACCTGAAAATGTCAACTCGTTGACGAAACAAGCGATTAAAAAACTTACTGTGGAAAATAAGGAGGATTTTTTCCTTTTCATGTGCTCAATGATACAATTATATTTATTTATCAGACATTCGTCAGTTTTACACAGTTGAGATCTAGTCTGCCTAGTTATCCAAACATTGGTGAAATAATCGGCTGGAATATTGTGTATAAAATGAAGACAAGATAAGCCTAGGGCAATAAATAAGTCTCTCGGTTGATGAAATTCAGTAGTTAGTTCATCTTAACCAAAGAAAATCTCGTAGGGATTACATTATATTATTTAATAATCTACAAGAGAAAGATTAAGGATATGATGGTAAATTTGTCAAACTGTCCACATTTTAGTAAATTTTGTCAAATCAGGCAAAAGGTTGCATCTGAGAGAGGTTTATTACGTGTTCATCTACATGTGCTTACGTACTCTAAATTATAAAAGCACTACGTTTTGTATATCAAAATTGACTTCGTATCTCGAGGCTATGATGGAGTACGAATAAACCTCGCACGTCGAAAAGTTCACATGTTGATCGGAACGTAGTCGAGGTACCACCGTATTAATATTTTTTGCTTCAACAAATTCCAATTTTCTCTTATAGGATCGCGGTCAACAGATCAGTATCAAAGCCGATCTCAGCGGGAGATCAGTTGGCCACTCCTGATACAGGTGATTTTCAAAGAAGAAATTTAGCTAATCACTGTGAAGCAATATCGGCATCTGGATAGAGAAGGGGCAACGACAGCAATTTGGGTCAATCCTCTCCCTTCAGCTGCCAATTAATCCTCGGATCCGTGAGAAGAAAGAGATTCCAAATTTTAATTTTCTCCCGACGGCAAATCTGTCAAAGTTTCGCAACGAAATGTGGAAAATTTTGGTTTTGGAAAAGGTTAGCTCCATCTAGCGCCGAGGAAAACGAATTTGTTGCGGCAACGGGAACGCAGAGGCTGAGAATGAGCTGATCTGGCACTTAATGGAGATTGGAATTTCCCCTTCACATATTCGATCCATCAATAGGGTCGTAGCAACGCAATTTTCGAGCTATAAAATTTTAATGTTGCGTGCGATAAAATTAGCGATTTATTATAAGATATGATGAAACGAAATAGAAACTGACAAATAGTGGATGAGGCGTAAATGATTAAATTAATAACTATTATCATCATCATTATTATATATAATTAATAACTATTATTATATAATTAATTACTATTATTAATAATAATTAATTAATAACATAATTAATTTAATAAATATAATACAGATTAATACGATGGATATTGGACTAGGAGCGCGATATTTAAGAGGCAAAGATAGAGCGTTACAAGGAATTATTTAAAAAACAGATACAATAAAACCCGTTTAAAACGCTCTCAACGAAGAGGCTATCCCGCTTATAAGGCGAATTTTCCACTTCCCCAGATGCAAGTTGGTCTAAAAATGAGTTTTTGACGTCCATTACTGTTTTCCAAAGTAAATTATTCGTATGACATTTCGATCTCAAATTTCATTAAACCCCCGCGAAGTCCTTCGTCAACTGAATCAATGTACTCTCTAAACCCAACTGTGCACTGTAAATATATACTTTAAAAGTGCATATTTGAAGTAAGTGATGACAGTTATATCTATTTTTATGATCTAATAATTCATCGGCATCTCTTAAACCTCATAACATTAACAGGATATCCCTCTGAAGCTTTGCCTGATTTGTACGAATATCTGTAAAGGTGGAATGTTAACTATCTCTTTGTTCGTATTTTGAAGAATATCAATAAAAATGGATTGTAAACTGCCCATTTGTTCGTATTTTGAAGAATATTATCTGAACAGCTATAGGTAAAGTGTATGTATGTGTGCGCGCGTGTTGATCATAATATATCCCAGGAATGAACAATTTGACGTCGCAAGAGTGACGTATTTCATAAATTTAAAGGTCTTGTGAGCCAATTCCGTGCCACAAAATAGATTGAGATGCTGATATTATATACTTTATTACGTCAGCAATGAGAATAAGATGTTAGAATAGATGTAACTAACCATCGGTTATCAATTACTAATGTATCGGATTAATATTTATTTACTCCGGAGCTTCATTTTTCGAGTTAAGAATACATAATAAGGATAACATAAGTGCCGTTAGAGTTCCGCGTGCCAATAAAATTCATTCGCGTGCCACTTTAGGCACGTGTCCCACAGGCTCGCCATATAAAATTTTGGGAGCGTATTAAATCACTGTAAGATTTAAAGCAAAGACGATCGTTGAACAACGTCAATTAAGACTGTTAATACCACGGAATGCGGATTAAAATGCGGTTGGTTAAAGAGAATTGGGAAACTGTATATTAAATGTACAATGTAAAACCAGGCTTCATTGTGTTACTTGAAATAGCTTTCTCAATTCTAACGACTGATAATAAAGCTGTAAATTGCGAAAAAGTAAAGCAGCAGTGAATCTTGCTCACCGATTCCCTAACTCATAAAATAAACATATTCCAGTCTCTTTATTTACATTAATGCTACAAAGAATTATTAGTAGAATAATACTAATAAGTTTTTATGACAATCTATCATGTCCCGTATATTATGTAAATAAAAAGACTGAATTCCATGCGTAGATTATTATCACTCGTTTCAGTGTGCTTTTCGTCTCAGTCTCATTTTATATTTTTTATATTTCGTTCAGTTCAGTTAGCTGCAAATATCATGGTTTTTTACAACAGTTTTTCCCCTTGAGATTCAACGGGCAGCTCAGCTCGTAGTTATAATTCATACATGAACTTGAAATTGCACTAACACCACTTGTGAATATACTTTATCACGAAAGATTTTCATGGTTCCTGAGAGGCCTTCACGGCTACCGCAGCGGTGCCCACGAAGCCCCCACCTAACAACATTAATTTAATCCAACAAAAAGTTGTTAGAGGGAATAACTGCCACTTGTTTCATCAAGTGCCATTGAAAACTCGATTAGTAAGTCATCATGTTTACACCATCCGTGCTGCCATCTGGCGCATCATCAAGCAAGTAAGAATGCGATATGGTAATGGTAGAAGGCGCTCGGGATTCGGCAAAAGGAGGATCGGAGGGTCAGTGGAGAGCATTCACCTTTCGTTCGCTAGAGACAGGTGCGTCTCCTTATCACTGCACTTTCCCTTCGCAGATTATGTCACGAATTTTTAAGCAGTGAAAGTCATTCCTTCTCGATATGTATTTCGGCCACCCCCCATCGCTCTCCATTCAAACTTTTCCTAAAATTTCACAAAATAAACCAGTCTGAAATGGGATTCTTTGGATGCAGCTTTTACCAGGGGATATCGGAGATAATTTTGGAGAGCTTCGACCTTCATGTTGCGGCGGATTCCGTTGGGATGAATATAAAAGAAGTGGGAAAAGAAAATGGCTTTAAGACACCTGAAATTTTTAATAAAAGATAGAAATTTCAGCGTGTAGATGGGATGCAAAAATGCTCTATATATTACATCTTTACATCTAGTTTTGGTGACCGGGGTTTTTCTCCCTTCACACTCCATCCAAACACATAAATGACTGACCATTTGATAGGAAAATTTTCTCGGTTCCTGCTAAAAATTAGTCAGACCAATGAAAAATGCACCATTTGGTCAAAAAATCGAGTTGATATTTCAATTTTCAGTTTCATTACTGGATATTTAGATTTCGGCATTGTCAAGTTTGGAGTTTATTTTTCACTTGATCGCAATTGTTGTGGTAAAGAAATAGTTTTTCTCATCGGACGGCGATATTTATTCTTGGTCTAAAACTGACCAAAACAGTTTTCCCAAGTAATATTAAAGCCCCCATAAACGAAGATCTCGACGTCTTACGCAACCATAAAAACATTTTAATTAACCTATCGCCTTGCATATTTTGGGAGATGACAACGCCCATAGAAACATGGGAATTGCCGAATATGAAGGTTTATATCGCACTTTAAGGCAGCTTACATCGTCATTTCATTCAAACTACTGCATTCTTTTAATTAAATTGCATGCATCCAAGAGACTATTTGTGCGAAATTTTCGCACGGGACAACTAGTATAAGAAATGAAAGAATACTAGTAAATGAAAGATACAAATCGTTCCGTGATTAGTAAGCAGGGCTTTGAGAACATTTCGTCTGAAGTTCCATATTTGATGAATAAAAGACTGCTCTCGAATGGTCGACGCTCATTTGATCGACAGTTCGTTTGACTGACAGCTCGTTTGACCGACAGATCGGTTGAACGACATCACGTGATTGTTATTAGATGTATGTAAATATCCTTTATTGGCTACGCTTGACCGAAGTGAGTATCTCTTCCATCAAGCCCCGTATGACATTATAACTAACTAGTGAATTCCCCCGTCAAAATTGACGGAAATACATTTAATTTAATGAAAAATACATTAATATTATCCCATACGTCTGATCCTTCTGAACAATAAAAAAAATAAATCAATTTAAATGTTTCTTTCATGTTATCTGTCTTTATCTGGCATGTAACAATCTACTGAACCATAGATTTTAGTGAATTATTGCCTCATATATTCACATCCTCCGAATGGCCGAGTGGTTAGAGTGCCTGGTCCAAATCTCCAAATATCCAACATTTCCAAAGATTAATCCAAAAGTTTATCTTCAGTGGATTGAATCCTGTTCATGGAAAATTTTTTTTTCGGAAAATTTAATTTCAAGTTGGCTAAGATGCTTCGCAAGAAGCTAAGAAATTTCCATTTTCTTCAATAAAGCGATTCTTAATTTGCTTTCACTTTTTGTTAATTTTAAATAGGCAAAAATTAATCTATAATCTCTCGATATATTTCCAATATTGATCATTATTTCGTACTATAACATCCATAAATCAAATGAACTTTCCGTATATTTCTTATGGAAGTCTTTTTGAGTCGTCCAGAGTCGAACCAAGGATACTGTGGACAGACAAATATCAATATGTAACACTCAATTGGACCTTTAACGACTCCTTGAAATTGATTATCCTATCACGACGGGAAGTGCGTGAAATTAATTTCCATAGATTTCTCGCAAGCATTTCTTACGGGAGTTTACTGACACCGGATAAATAAATATACACACATCAGTGATTATTATATAAGGTGTTAATACGCTACCTTGTTAATACGTCATTGTAAATGCGAAACGTATGTGATAGATCAAACTGGATTGATTAAGTATCAATCAAGTGGGCGCCAGTCAAATGGAAATCGATAAAACGAGGTATACTCCTTGAATGCAAATGTGGTGCTAAACCGTAGTGCCGGATGCTGCCATTATCTATGTATTGACGTTAAAGATGGGCCTAGCTTGGTGTTAGTGGTGAAATCAATTATAAATTGATGGAATTAACATTTTTCTCATATTTAAGTAGGAAAATTTATAGCAAATATATTGTTTTCAGAGCTCTGCCTACAAAAATATTGACACGCGCGCCACTTTGGCTGGCATCTTTGATGTATGGCGTTAAAATGATCCCGAAAGTCACCCATTGTTGTTCACAGAAAGCTAACATAAACCAGAAAAATAAGTTGATATCGCATCGGTGGTTCAGTGGTAGAATGCTCGCCTGCCACGCGGGCGGCCCGGGTTCGATTCCCGGCCGATGCAAAAGTTTTGCCAATTAAAAGGTGCGTATTCAGGGAAATGAATCAGAAGTGCATAAATATTACGTGAAGAGCCATGGATCAATTCAGTTCTAGATGTCAAGATAGTTCCGAATTTGGAGAATTGATTGAACCTGCAAATGAATTTTCATTTATATTATCTTGGAAATCTATGGACGGGCGAAAGAAATCATTCAATTGTTAAAAAGCAAACCTAAAGATAAAGCTAAATTTTGATTGGCTTGCTCTTAATTCCATGATTTTATAAAAAAAATAAACAAAAGGTGGCAGAAGCAGTTTAAAGTAATACAAAGATACGAACGGAAAATTAACAATTCTATGTGAAAAAATACAATTACAACAAATTATTCATTTTTATCTTTGTATATTTTGTTAATTTTGTTTTAAGTGATAAAAATTACTGAGACAAGTCGAGGTTGATTTTTCGTAGCTGAAGATTCATTTAGGCATGGTTTATAAACACTTCTCCCTGCACCTTTTCTTACTCAGTTATCGATAATTTTCAGTGGTAAACTGATGTTTCATCTGTTTGATGTGGATCTGTTCAGGTGGCAACCCTATTCAAGATACGTAGGACTACAATATTTTTCATTATTTCTTAATTATCTATAAATCTAGCTACCTCGACGAGTCTCATCCTCATACGAGCATCCTTATGGCAATTTCGTTCAAAAGAAGTCTTCCTCGGGGATAATCGACTGTATATCGATGACATCGTCTCATCATATTGTGAGAATGGATTCAGATATTCACGGATACATAAAACTGCTACTTTCTCGTACGCTGGTGGTTTCGGATAGAATTTCGTATTTTGTCCTATCGAGGTTATATTCTAGCCAGGAAGTATCGTATACTTACTAGCTAGAGTAAGATAATAAAAGAAATCTCTTTTTGATGAGGTTTTTTGTGAGAAAGCTTTTGAGGTTTTGAGTAAGGAAGGTCTTTGAGTCAGTCAAACATGAAACTCATAACGGGAAAGTATCAAAAACCTTTTCTTCTCATATTCCTAGTAATTATAAGAACCAGAAGTTACACAAACTTCAATTCACTTCAAACTTCGATTCCACATTGTGAGCATTTTGAGAAAATACACGAAAAGAGGTACAGAGCAAGAAAAGGCAATAGGGCAAATTAGGCAATATTACGACAAAATAGAAAGCTTTTCCGGACGGACAATAATAAAAAGAGCAGTTCAAACCAAGTTGTATTGCCGCATTTAACGGCAATATTAAACCACAGACTAATTGGATTTAGATTTGGCTTATTTAATGGCGTAGCAAAATTAAAAGCAAGAAAATGAACTAAAAAGTAAGTCGTTATTATTAATTATTGTTATCTATTAATTATTATTATGTATTACTTATTATTATCTATTTATTATTAGTTATTATTATTGTGTACTAGTATAAACTCCAAAATTCGTAAAAATAATCGAGACAGAACTCCAAGAATAAAATCATAGAAACTGAATAAGTATTTCGATGGCTAAATCGACTTCATCAGAGGTGAATAAAGGGAGTCCGGCCCTACAATTTAGAATATAAATGTATAGGGTGATTCAGATGTAAATTAAACACTACGATTCTTCGCAATACGGTGGTATGTTTTTCAGCAGTTCCCGTGAAATGAGCATCAACGGGTTAAGAGTTTAAAATAAGCAGTAAATATATCTTTGTTCTCCCGGAAACAGATTTCGTTTAAGGCTTAGGTGATTAATCTATGGATAAGAATCCGTTTTGCCTTGAGAGACTGTCAGTTAAGTTTCTAAAATGTAAGATTCAACTGTTGGGAATCGACCGCCTCCTTCAAATGAAAGTACTTTTCCCATTCATCCCATTAATCACTCTCTCAAGGACTGCGATTTTACAGATACCACGGGTACCTGCGCCGCTTCGTGAAAGACTGTTTCGGAAGCTGGATCCATACATCTGGTGCGCTCTTTCGATTTTCTTTCTCGTTGCCTCGAAAAAATTCTTGCTAGTCATTTTCTATGCATTCAACGTATGAACCAAAGAGGATTTTAAGTTTTCCGGGTGGCTTAGAAATAACAGACAAAATCCAAATTAAATGAATGACAGAAGTAGAGAAGAGATAGAAGATAGATCATTTGATAGAAGATGCCCCCCCCCTTGGTGACTTTATAATACTAGCGATTTGCCTAGCCTTTTTAAAAATTATTAGCATTAAACTACAGGTAGACTGTAAGCCTGGTGGCCGTCTTTTACCTACATATATAGAAGAGATTTACACAATAAATATAGAATACATGATATCCCCATAATACCTATTGGATTGTTATGATCCCAAATACATAAATAATATTTAACTAACATCCTAGTAATTCAGACATAATATAACATTTTTTAATATATAATGTTTTAGTGGATTCTATAGGGCTCATGACTAGACTTTTCAGCTACCATACTGCTCAATGATGAAGGGAAAGGAAAATAATTACTATGAACCAAAATTTTGTGGATACTACATGAAAAAATGGAGGAAACGGAATGGAAAAAAAACATCTAAGATGGCTAGTTAGGCTTCAGAAAAGGAAGATGTGATATTTATGAGACTTGATGTAAAAAATGCATTTGGATATGGAAAAAGGAATGTGGATCTGTTTTGGAATGGATTTCCTATGATTCAAGTATTGTCATTATGTAATTTAACACTCAGTGTAATTTATTGTATTTTCCCATGTATACACCTGAGGGACCCAAACTTTGAAAAAGTACCTATTATAAATACCTGATATGATTGCCTAATGTAAATACCCATGTAAATACCCATGTAAATACCTAATGTAAATATCTAAGTAAACATAATTTACCAATTGTAATCCAATGAATACAAAAACAACAAGCATGAAAATAACAAACACAAAAATTTAAGTAACATCCTCCATAGCAAGATGGTCTGAATTGGCTTGCATAGCAGTCAAAGCATTCTTTTGAATAAATCTATCACCATTGCACCCTGTTTTTAGACTTCAAATTTTTCATTACAAAGCTTTTCACAAGTGAGAGGAAAAATTCAATGGAAGTTTTCTTCTTCAAATATCAAATATCAGGCAGATAATATGCATTCCTCATAAATTTCAAATGTGTTGTATTAGAGCAGAAATTTATTCTATAGTATTTCTATCATTCGAACTCTATCATTGAGTTCCTATAATTTTTGCCCATGTGACACCAAGTCTTAACTATCAACAGCATAAAACTTGGCAGTCAAATCAATAACGGATAGCAAAGTGAACAATACATTAAATTTCAGTTGAGGCTGCAAAATGACCTTGCATCTTGAGCCACCTTTACAAGTACATACATTACATTCAGTGAAGGCAGTTATGGGTCTTCAAGTAAGATATGACCTCAGCTATCAAAGCACTTTTAAAATTACTACCACAAGATCAATCTCATGAGATTTAATACTATGGAATTTAAAACATAACAAAAGTACCCTATGCAGGGGTGGATTTAAGCTATCAGAGACCCTAGCCAGAAAGATCAGATTTGAGACTCCCTCTAGGAATTATGGGAGCAAAAAAATCTTTTCATAAAATACATAAAATAAATAATGTAGAAAGCCTATTTGCTTCATAAAGACAATAATAAAAAATACTGAATTATAACCAGTTTTTCTATAAATTGCAATGAATGACGGACAGAGTTTACATGATGACATATATTGTAAAACATGATAAAAAACTAAAAACATGACATTCATAGTTATTCAACATAAAATCCTTTCCTGAAGCCAAAATAACCCATTAATGATCGCACCTAAAAAATTGATTAAATGTATATATATGTTATCGAAAGTTCATTATCACAGTCCTTTTTGAGGCAACTTTTATGGATGAGGTCCTCAGCTAACATATGTTGCACCTAATTATAAATCTGCCTCTGACCCTAGGATACTTGATCCCAAACAGATAGCATAAATGTATGAGGATATATGCTCAGAACAAGACTAATTCTATTTTAATCTAATATTATTATATCATATTAATATAGGTTTCCTACCACATTATTCTGGCTGCCTCTCAGTTCATTACAGTTGACAATAGGAAAAGGACCCTCAGTAGGAAACATGTAGAACAAGGATCACTGTGGACAGACCATCACCCTCTACACACCTGTAAGACCATTACAATGGAGAGAGGAGACAAAAACAAATCATTAAAAGGACCTCATCACCCAGTCTCCATAAAATTTAACACATTGTCAGCAAATATTAAAGCTGATAAATCTTTAACTCTCTACAGATATTGGAAATCTTTTTAATGGAAAATACATATTACAGCATTAATGGATTCTTAAGTGATAATGGCCTTTGAAATAAATGACATCTTTCTAAATTCATCTTTATTTGCATGCCTTATATTGTGCTATTGTTTTCAATTCCTCTTTGGGGAAATATACTAATTTCTATCCTTATGTTATTTTTCCTTGAACTCTTAGTGATCTAAGTAGTATAATGGTATTTAATTTTTATAATTGTATTTTCTTTCATTTGTTTTTTTTATTGAATTTAGTTGCTCCATGCCATTTAATCTGTGGCCTAACTTTTTCATGCTTTGAAACATTGTTTTACACCACTGTTGAAAGAGTCCCTTGAAAATATTATTATCATTCCAAAATTCTTATTTTGAAGTGAATGAACAAAATTATGATTGATCTCAGAAATTTGCATTTCAAAGACAATAACATTCTTATGGGTGCCTTTAATTTCATTAAACCTATATCAAATTTCCTTTGTATCATCATTTTTTTGGAGTTAACTACCAGTTTTCCAATGATAATGCCTCTCTAATTATACCTTGCGATTGTGGATTTCAAGTAATTTGTGAAATTAATAATTTGGGAATTATGGCAAATTCTCTGAAACATTCTGTTTCTTATTTAAATGTTTTCATCCTTCTGCTTGAGGTTAGCGGGAAGAAAAATTATCAAACATTAAAGTCCATTTTTAGGATAAAAAAGAATATGGAGACAACTGAGCTTAAAAACTGTGTTACTCCTAAAGCCAGTTGCTCAGGTCATCACATAATCTGGTGATCTATACAACAACTGGCTTATAATCATTATGTGCCTAATGGGATAAATTGGTAGTGCAATGAGACAATGGAAGTTAGAACCCTTCAGAAAACAATCCTCACGCAGTGCAACAACAGGGCTTAATGGCAAAAGGGAATAAGAGAGTTTTTAGCACGAAAAAGAAGTATTGAAACATGGAGTAATAGCACAATGATTATGATAGGGAAGTTAGAAATGGAGAAGGATTAAAGGAAGTATTCAGAACTTTAATGGAAGGATCAAAAGGTTTTGAAGTCCTAGTCACTAGCAGAGAAGGAGGGATGGATGCCAGGCTTGTGTTTTTTGCTTATGGTTGGTTTGGCCAGTACCTCTATGAGGCCTCATGACTGAACAATGCTGCATAGTTGAATGAACTCTTTAGCTCTAGCAAACAAAGTAACCCAAAATGATATATTGACTATGCTAGCTAGGTAGCTTAGATAGACTAAAGCATCAATGCAATTAGTTGGTCCAAGTCTTGGTCCATGTCCATTTCATGTTGTGAATTTTCCTAAGCATATGCCTGTAAGTGCAATACAGACGGACTATGATTTACAAAATGCTCAACATACAAACTTTTTGACATTTGAACTTGTTTTTATACCCCATTATGACCTCAAGTTACACACTAAATTTCAACATACAAACCGAGGAGTTTTTACTATCCCGAGCAGTAAAAATTAGTTAGTAAAAGAATATCAGGTTGATCTAACCCCTGAAGAGCTACTGGATATGTTGAAACTCCATATATTCACTTAAATTTTCCATTTTTCATATCTAATTTTTAAGACAACTATATATTTTTTTATTTATCAAATACTGCCAAACTATTTCAATTATAATAACTTTTATAGAGCCAATGGATTGTTTCTGATGAAACAGAAATTCATAGAACTATTTTAATTTCAAGCAAATCATTTAGGGGTAAAACAAAATAGGCCAGCAAAAGGTGGGGATTAAATCTTACACAAATAATAAATCTATAATGTGTTGGTCATGAATACATTTCGAAATAAAGATGAAACCTTCTGCGCAACCTTAGTACTGATGCAGATTCTTTTAATTATTCACATATACCATTTTGTGAATTCTTTTCCTAAAATAATTTAATTTGCAGAGAAAGGTTTAATTCTTCAAAAAAATTACTTATCAAAGGCCAGGTGCACCAAGTGGTTCAAACCATAATCAAGAAAGAACAAATATTTGTATCAAATAATGTTGAGGGTGCTAAAAATCCGTGGCAACTGAGCAAAATAGATGCCAAACAAAAATAAATTTCCTCTGCTCATTTTTTGTGATGTTAAGCACTAAGCAATTAAGATTATAAGGTCTAAGTAATGATATAGACTCACTGAATTTGAGAGTCAAAGATTTCTTAGAATCCAGATACTCTGCGAGATAAGAGAATAAACATGTTTTGCAATGACGCTGGAAAGCTGAGAGAGAATGGAGAGGATGAAAGATATCTAAGATTGAAGGCCTTTCAAATGTAGATTCTTTAAAGATTATAAGAAAATTAAAATAACAGAAAAAAACAAATGAAGAAGTATTGCAAAAATGGTTGATGAAAAAATGTGAAACAATCAGAAGAAATGTATGGGTAACCTTTAGAAAAGGATGGATATCATATAATTAATTTACTTCATTTTAAGTAAGTTACGCTTACTCATGATAAATTAAACATTTTTAAGCTGGATAAATTGTCCACTCCTCCTACACATGCATATTAATGTTCTACGGGTACTGTAACCTGCATCCATATTCATTATCTAATATTTTTGTCTGATAAATCTCCATGACTATTCCAAAAAAGTGACTCCAATCTTAAATTCCACAATTAAAGAACTAAGCTGATCCTAAAAGAATAGAATTGTATCATAACAAATTCCTCATAAATTAACTAAAGACAACCCTAACATATTCCAGAAAAAAACTTAAGCTTTACTTACTGAGAAGTATATTTTTCAATTAATAAAATTTTGTCATTTTATCTTAATTTTCAACTTTTCTTTGTGTATACTTGTCATATTACCCATCATAATGCACTCATTCTCACCTTAGTGCTCTTTTTATCAGTTACAAGTATGTTTGGTCATTATTTATATTTTGTTAATAAACCTTACACAACTCTCTATGGACTCATTGATAATCATTTGAGTTTTATAGCTATTATTAACTTCTTATGGTAAATAGATAGGTGGCTTCATGTTACAGAAGTATATACTTTTAAGAAAAATTGATTAGGTAATGATGATTAATGTGAATATTTATGGATATATATTTATGGACTGTGCCACAAATACAAAATTATGATAAAAATTATTCATATTCACTACAAGTCTTTTCATTAAAGAATTGTGATCAAAATTAGATTTACAATTTATAAACTACATTACTGGTGATTTAGGGTTCTACTCTGATAGAAATGAAATATTGGAAATTACCAATGATGGAATTATCAAGTCAATTTATTCCAGGCCTGCTGGGAGCCCACTAGGATGATAGGGTGGCACCATAGATCTCCCTTGCATGTATAGGAATGGTGCCATCTTAGCCGGATTCTCCAGAGTGCATCACGTTCCATTATACTGACAGAAATCACCATAGTAGTTTGATGGGGTAAATCAATAGTCCAGCTAAAATAAAATAGGATCTAGGGTCAAGTCCTAGATATAGACCATATTATAGCAACTGTGAAGTAGAACACTACCTCTCAGAACCAAGTTTATAATGGAGCAACATTTCCAGCAAATTGCGCTACTGAGAGTACGATAACAGCTACAACAGTTATTCTACTAACCTTGGCTAATTGCTCCTTTCTCACCAAAGCTCATATGTGTTAGATGAACTTACAAGAAGATTAATTTTTACGCTGATTTGATTGAAAGCAATCATATAATTATGAACAAGTGCGGCTGAAATACTACTTACCTTGGCATCATTGCAAGATGCCATCTTCATTAAAATTTTATCTCCCTATGAAATGATGTCGTTTATCACAAATCTTTTATTTGAAACTTATGTTTGACATTTAAAGTAATTAAGGTCCTAACTAGAAGATAATATTGCGCGTTTTCGTCTAATTACTGGTGTTATCTTTTAGTTACAGCAAAAACTCTATGCATAAAATCGCGCCTAAGCTCTTGAAAGCTGTGACGTCATTCCGCTAACCAGGCTGACCATAAATGCGACGATGACAGGTGAATGACAGTAACTCGTACACAAATATTAAAATTTCTTTTTAAATTTACATTTAACAACCATGATGTGTACTTTTAATTTAATTTAAAATTTAAATATCGAATGTATTCAAATATTTTTTGGAAATCATTTGTCATCGCGGTAATAATATTTTTTGCTGTGCTGTATCTGATTTTATAAATGTTGAACATCTCTTCGTCTAATATTGTTTTGAATTCTATAATATATTATTTCTTATTTAATTTATTCTGCTTTCCATATATACTGAAAAATTTCGATTAGGCCTTCAAGAAAATTCTGCAAAAGAAACGTTCATTCAGAATTTTGTTAAAAGGATGGGAAAACAATGCTTTAAAATATATCTATTTTTGTCAGTATATCATGTTCTTGATTCCCGAATATTTTTTAAGATTTAAAATTGATAGAACTACTTTTTCATCAAGAGCTGATATTTCAGTAATCTCATCATAATTTACATAACCAATATAAAATAATCTACCCAAGGAAGCATAAAAAAGTTAATTTATAACATTTTAATTAAATTTATGAATTTAACTTGAAAGTATAATTCAGCTCATAGAAACATTACATAATTTTAAATATCACATTAGTGATATCTACTCGTGAGACACTTCGAAATCTTTACTACCACTGCGAGCCTAGTTGTTGACTAGTGTAGTTCACGCAGCAAATATGGTGGGGTGTAAGTGTTCTCAATCAAGAGTCTTGATATTTTTTTCTTATTTCTGTCTAATAATGCCGCAATTCTTTGCGGTTTTCTATCAGTTCTCGATAACATTTGTTTGTCTATTTTCTTGATAAATATGATCGTATTTCCATTTGCAATGACGTTTTTCCGGCCTTAGTAGCTGTCGATATTGGAATAGGCCCACAAAGTTGTCAATGTGCAAATAGTACTCATTGGTCTGCAAAAATATAACGTTGATAGTAAGACTTAACGTGGTTTTCAATATTTGCAGCGATATTTTGGTCATATGATGCATAGGGATTGATATTCGGCCGTGAAAGAAATTGCCAATCATCCACTTGAAAGAAATTTCTATTTCGATATTTTAGCTTGACTATTCTAAATACCGAGTTCTTTCTTCTACTTTACAGCCCCGTTGAGTCCTGAAATTCTCCAAAAGTTTCGATCCAACTTTTATTCCGATCCAAAGAATGTTTTAGCCCAAAATGTGTGCACTCGTGTTGACCCCTTGGAAGTGTGTTTATCGAGAAAACATCTGGAGGAAACACAGCATGTTTTTACTCACAAAGTAAGTCATGGTTGTCAAAAAGTTTTTGTAGATAGAATAAAATTACTCTTGAGTTATGCCCACCTTGAATTTTTTTCAGGTGGAAGTCGAAGGGAAGCCAATGACTAACCAAAAAAATTCTGGAAGATGTTGGATTTTCGCCAGCCTTAATGTTATACGTATCCCATTCATGAAACAACATAATATAGATGAATTTGAATTTAGCCAAGCATACCTATTTTTCTGGGACAAGGTGAGTGGCTGCGGTATCACTTAATCCTGCAATTCTTCAGTTGGAATGGTAATCAAAATAAATTTTGTTCATTTTCAGATTGAACGATGCAATTATTTCCTTAATAATGTAGTCAGGACTGCTCGCCGGGGCGAACCAGTTGACGGCAGATTAGTTTCATTTCTTCTCCATGTCAGTATATTCACATTTTCGATTATTTCGACGAAGAACCTTAGCTTCTTAGAACATCCATAATTGACGTAAGTCTCATTGCAGGATCCTACATGTGACGGTGGTCAATGGGATATGATTGTGAATCTAATCAACCGACATGGGTTAATGCCTAAGAAATGTTTCCCTGAGTCATTCAGTTGTGAATCCAGCTTGAGGATGAATACTATCCTTAAGAGTAAGGTATGTGAAGCTAGTAACCTGCGTCATGAAACAGCTCTCACGAATGGTGCTATAAATTAGTAAATGGGAGTTACCCATGTGTATCTTCTGATATAAAGATAGGGTGTATCTCCCCTCCAGGAATGTCTGTACTGTACTTTTTTTTATCCATTTAGCAGTATCTTTGTTCAAGTGAAGTTCATAAGTGATAATTTTTTCTGCATCCACTTCATAGTGATACTTCTTATCTTATATCCACACACTTTTGTTACAGCTGCGTGAGTACACAAAAATTTTACGAGATCTGGTAGAGTCTGGAGCCAGTGATGAAGACATTCAAAAAAAGATAGAAGAACAAATGACCGATGTGTACCGAATTGTTGGAATATGTTTGGGAATACCATCTGAAACTTTTACTTGGGAATATTATGACAAGAATAAGCAGTACACAAGTATTGGACCATTGACTCCGAAGGAATTTTATGAAAAATATGTGAAGCCTTACTTCAATGTGGATGACAAGGTAATGATTTCATTTGCTTTTTGCTTCATGCATGATTTGTCATAAGCATTCCTGATATGATATTGAAAGTTCTGCATGTTTGTTACCGAGTTTTATAATTGATTTCATTACTTTGAAACAGTCTCAATTATGTGATGAAGTGGTTACCATGTAAGAATGAACATGGAAAAAGCCTGACTGAACTGGGACTAGAACCCAGGTCTACCACTTGCAAGGCTGTTGCTCTGACCTCTAAGCAATCTGAGCAGGTCCTGCGTAGTGGTCTTACAATAGCATGTTCGTTCTTTCGTGGGATTTTTCCTTGACGCATGGTTTTTGTGCTAAATCATGTTTCACCCTTCACTTGTTTGGTAACCATGTCTTGATCAATGGAACTTTTTTCATTTTTCTTTTGTACAGTTCAAGGAAAATGTCTTTAATCTACTCTTGTCTGTCTTGTTCTTCATTATAATGATCTAAGGTATGAGTGATGTTGAATTTCATTCATTTTGGTAATTTTTTGGTGGTTAATGCTTTGTAAAAGTGTTTTTCATGGCATCTTTTTGCTGTACCTACATAGATTTATATCACCTGAATTGATATAGTCTTACTGTCTCATGGTGCAGATATGTAGCATATCAATATACAGCTGAATGCTGAGTGTTCTATCTTCTCCTTCTATGATCCTGGCCCATTTCTTACTTTCTGAATTCTATAACTCTCCTCATTCCCTCCACTCATGTCCTTTTAGGTCCACCCACCACTTAACCACTTTCTTTTTCCAGGTGGATTCCACTGAAATATTTGTGCAGGGCTTTAATTCTCTTGCATTCTAAACAGATGGCGAAACCATCTCTTCTTTTTCATTTCAATTCTGTCAATTATAGTGTTCCCATATGGTTGCAGATCTCCTCCTTACTAATTCTATGTATGTAACATACCTTGACACTTCTTCTGAGATATTCCATTTCAACTGTTTGCTCGACTTATATGCACTTCTACTGCTTATTGTATTCAGGCTCATTGATAACAGAAAAGGCAAATACTTTACTCCTCATCCATCCTTGAAAGCCTCTTTTCCATTGTAAAGATTTTCATAGCTAAAAATAATGGGGATAAGTATACAACCAGCTTTTGAGGGTTGGCAGACAAAAATATATTTAAAGAAAAGCCTCTTGTAAGTACAGTTTTTGTTACCACACCCTCATATGTGTATGCATATTCATGATGTTTTTACACTATGGAAATCGTGCAGGATTTACCCAAGCAGATAACATTAAATGGTATTAATCTATTCTTTGTCCTGCTCTCAGTTGCTTCACATACACCTTCATTTCTCTGAGTAAACCATGATGATGAATTCACCTGTGATGAGTTCACCTGTGATGATGTCGACACGTTGACGAAACTAGTCGGTCGAATAAAATTTCGTGGAAATTACTAAGTTTTCTTTCATTTCAACATGTTAATTTATTTCTGTTGCAGATTTGCTCTGGATTGAATGTAAATCTAAGCTAAAAAAGGGAAAGTAAAATGAACTTCAGATTAAAAGTAATCAATATGAGATGACCTTACTTCATGGAATGCCAACTTTTCCTTCTCTTTTTCTTTTCGGTATATCTGCTGTAATTGTATAATCACTTATTTGGAAGAGAATTTGTCTAACTTAAGCCTTAAATAGTCTTGTTGGGTGAAAATGTGAAATGTGGTGATACATAGCCTGTTATAGTAGTAGTTTTATTTCTAATGGTCCACATTAATTGATTACCTAATTGTTACTCTATCCTTTTTCACTCATGCTCCTAGCCTTAGTTCCAACTGCATTTCATTGCCATGTACATTTTGTACTTGTATGCTTTTCTTGACATGTTTTGTCACCATAGAGCAATCTGAGCTCAAGCATCCTTTGATAAAAGCCCATTTTTGCCTCTGTTGACAACCTTCTTGTGAATACACCAATATGAAAATATAATGTATTTGTGAATTATGTTTAAATGCCCTATTTGTGATTCTCTGCCGAAACTAAATTATTTTTAGGTTCCAAAGAAGGTTGTAGTTCTCCTCTTGCACTTGCTTAACTTCTTCCTTTAATTCTTCCTGAAAGAGATCCTCAGGGTATTCTATGGATCCTATTTTTTGTTACTATATCAATTTGTATCTAATTTATCATTCCACAATCCTCTCACTTGAGCATATATTCATAGTAATGGTTATTCTTACTCAATTATCTTAAAAGGGCCTTATCACTCTATAACTTCTAATAAAATCTCCATTTATATGAAGACAATAGCCTATTGCAAAATCTTTAAATCCAAGATAAGGAAATTGCCGCTTTCAGAGTGATATTGTTCTGTAGCTGAATTCTTTTATGATAAACTGTAAATCTATTTGTCAATCCTTTTCTTTTATTCCATTGTCGAATCTTTTCTTATTTATTTTAAAAATCATTTGTCTTTAATAGCATAGAATTTAGAACTATAATTATATCTTATTTGGAATTATAATATAAATGGCTGTTATTCTTCATTTCCTATATTCTTTTACCTGAATTGAAAATTTTTTGTATGTAATAATGACACCAGAATATTGCATTCGTGTTTTGACTTCTTCCATGTTTTATGACTGTAAGAAACCAATAAATTATTATTCGACATTACAGGTTTGCCTTGTCACTGACCCTCGCCCTACAAACCCATATGGAAAAGCTTATACAGTTGACTGCCTTGGCAATGTGATAGGTGGAAGAGGAATAATTTACAATAACCAACCAGTAGAACTTTTGATGAAACTGGCAGTTAAGTCAATTAGAGCCCAGGAAGCTGTTTGGTTTGGATGTGAAGTTAGCAAACGCTTTGCAGGAAAACAAGGGATTGAAGACCTCAATGTGTAAGCCCAAAAATTTCATTTATAAATGCACTTTAATGTAGGTTGAAAATATTTATCATAAATGGTTATTTTAATGTTTGATTTACCTTAATTTTGAAATTTCTTTGTCTGCTAAGAAAATAATAGTAGGAATATTTTTGAGTTTAAAACGTTTATGTAAAGCATTGAGACTTTTGTTAATAAAAATGCTTGATGTGTTTGTTGGGTTTGATAAAGATTTCATCTGATATCAAGAAGTTATGTACTAAAATGAAGAAAGTAATTGAAATGGCATTGGTGTTGAATTTTTGGAAACCTATACCATCTCCTTTTATAGTAGCTTCAAATACAATTTCTAGTGAAAGAAAAGAAAATGGAACTTGGCAGTTAATGAATAAGAGATTTGAAAAACTCTTTGAAGCCAAACTGTCAGTCTAAGGACGAGGTCCAGAGGGATATAAATGGATGTTCCAGATTACTGACTCATATTCATTCATTCTGCCCAACCCAATAACCCCCAAGTATGATAGTATAGCTATTGAAATGGGCATTGGGTGATTGTAGTTTGGTTACCCAGAACTTCCATTACCATCCCTTTGGAACTGATCTGTATATCAGATTTTTAGCTATAGAGAGTTGTTCAAACCTTGTGTGGTTTCTGATTTTGAATGATGGCTTAGCATTAATTCCCATTAACTTTCATGTTATGCATTAATGATAATTTTTTTAAGTCTCCCATGCAATAAGTTTGGTCTTGTGCAATGGGAAACTCAGTAATCTGGTTGAATGCTTTTTATCATTTACAGCTGTTTGTATAATCTGTTTGTTTCTTTCAGACATGACTATAACCTGGTATTTGGAGTTGATGTCACCATGGGTCTTAGCAAAGCAGAAAGATTACTCTATGGAGAGTCAATGATGACTCATGCTATGGTTTTCACTGCTGTATCATTGGATGTAAGTGTCTTGCTCTGTCCTTATCCATTTTCTAAGCTGAATTTCCAAATTTTTATTCAAATTTCCATTTATATTTCTGAAGTACAAGTTAAACAAAACTTGTACTGTAATTATCACCTTATTTCCTGCTAAGATTATTCTGATAGATTATCTTTAATTATGTAGACCATTTCAAATTTTGTCTGATCTGGAATTGTTCTAAAGAGAAAATTTCATCGTTCATTTACTTTTTTTGTCCTGATTGCTCAATCACACATGTTATGAGTTATCTATTTTATTTTCTTTTTCTTGGAGATTGGATTTATCTATGCAGTTAAATCTTGATTAAGGTATTTTTTCATTTCCAAAATTTCTTTAAAAGTGGCGGAATCTCATGCATCAATTGCAAAATATAATTTGGATAACCTCTAATCTAGTTCCACAATTTACTTTATATTCAGAAAACTAAAGGGTTTAAGACTAGGATGAGTTATTTCAAAGCAATAAGTTTCCTAGCAAGTGGTGATATTTTGATGGCATGAAAACCCACAGATTGGCTAGATTTAGTTCTCGTAAAGATGAAATTTGTGTGAATTTTATAGAACCAAGTACCAAGTCCTATTACTTGATGATTAAACCAGAATGTGGGGACTGTGGTGAAGAAATAGACCTTTTATTTTATGTATCCATGGCTATAATCACTGTAAATCTCCCATATAGTACGACTTTACCTTGCATATTTATTATTTAGTCTCTACTACTACTGTGAATTCATACTATTCTAATTTGCATTTATTTATCAATTTTTATTTATGCATAAGTATCTATATTTATATCTTCTGAAAAATATTAATCTACCTGGAGAGTAAACCTCATTAAATCATTTGTGATGATAATAGATTTTGTTTATTCTTTCAGAGTGAAAGAAATCCTTTGAAATGGAGAGTTGAGAACTCGTGGGGAGATGACAGAGGTGAGAAGGGTTACCTGGTGATGAGCAGCGATTGGTTCAAGGAATTTGTGTTCGAAGTGGTTGTGGACAAAAAATTTGTGCCCCAAGAGGTTTTGGATGTGTTTGAATTGAAGCCAGTTGTGTTACCAGCCTGGGATCCAATGGGTACCTTAGCCAATTGACGTTTGAAGGAGTTTGATACGTACCCCTACCTCGTTGCTCTCCCTTGGAAATGGTTTTACAGTTCAGTCTTACAAACCATGGGGATGTGGACTTAGGTCTAATTTCACTGCTAATTTACATTGGCTTAGATTCAATTGTCAAAAAAACTCGAGGGAGTTTTTATTAAATTTGGAAGCAAAAATGAGTGGCTAGGAAAAATTTTAAAATTTAACAGGTGATTATGAAAGGTTATTCTAGGAGATCGTTACTCGGGTAACCTTCTTCTTCCTAGTTTTGTGCCATTTTTGTGGAAAATATTGAATGCTTAGCCACAAAACTTATTATGTATTGCTGCTGTGTTTATTTTTGTTGAACATCAATTATTTTAAATAGGTACTAACTGATAACTTGGAGGAATTTTGGGTACTATTGACATGGTCCGAATTCCTTACTGATTCATACATTTAGGAATTGTAATTGGTTAACTTATATTATTGAAATTCACTTCTGTTGAAAATTAAAACAGCATGATTAACAGTAAGTGTAAATGTATTGGTACTATTTTAAAGGCTCAGCTGTATGAGATGATGCTGTATATTGCTTTTAAGACATGAATACAAAATACAAAAACTTTTTCAAGGCTGTTATTATTACCATGAGATTAGACATTATTGCACTAACCTTATCCTTCACCATAGGCATAACACATATCAAATGTGGCTGATAAGGACTGTTCTTTATTTTTTATGTATATATTTCTATCTGCCATGCTTCCAAATATTAGATGCACCTTAAGCTTTCTGTAATTATCAAGGTTTTTTGCTTCCGCTTGTAGTTCCACCCAACACATACCGTCCACTGAAAACGTTCAGTTTCTTTCATAGAATAATCTCTGTTGGATATGTACAATAACAGTTCATTCACATGAGAAAATCACTATTGTGAATATACGAAAACAGGTGCAAAGGAGTTAAATACTGGTAAGGTAATTCAGGTGTATTAGCATCAAGTATTGCATGAGGAATTTTTCTAAATACATATTATAAACTAATTAGGACTGAAAGAATAATAATTTTTCACTTATTATGTGCAACTTTGATTCAAAACCTCCATTCAAGGAGGTAATTCTTACAAAATCGTTCAATATTTTTGCAACCTTTGAATACTAGAAAGTAAGCCAAACAATTTTCATTTTTAAATAATAATTAAAATACATAAGAATGTACTTAAAAATGAAAATGTATATTCCACCTATTTGCAGCTCCTTACATGTATTTTATATAATTTCTATCGGCCTCTGTTAAAAGTTCCTCCATCTGTCATTGCTCAAATTTTGAGAAATAATTTCTTAATGCATGGGAATAAAGTTTATGATCATCTCATTTTATTTAGAGCTGAAGTATTCATCTTATGCCTTTGAAATATATTGAAGAAAATCAGTTTAAAAATGTCAATTGTATAAATTTTGTTCCATTGTTTTATGGGGAATATGATATTACAGAAATATGCCAACCTAAGGGAAGAGTCACTATACTATAAGAGAAGTAAGAGTTTATTAGATTGCTACTGGACCCTGGTTTCACAAGATGGCCAAGCACAACATAAATATAAAATCATGCCACTAAATTTGTTTCTGAAATTAACAGATTTGATGATTCCAAAAATACCACGGACCATTTACTTGCTATACTTACATTTTAAGCTGATTAATTTTGCATTTTTTTTAATGTAACTCGATTCTGCTTTACCACAAAAGATGTGAATAGGTAAATCTCGTTTTTAATGGAAAGAATTTTCGATATTTCTCGTCTAAATGTAGAAACATGCCGAAAATTTTGGGAATGAGAGAAGAGATGTGGCTTCCTATTCAGACCTTTTAACTGGTCAAGCTACAGTAAGGTAAGAAAATTGTATTTCTAACAAGAGAGGGTGATTTCCCATAAATGATTAATTCACAACATGTTTATTATACTTTGTCCAAAATAATTATTCATTACAGGTCATATATACAAGAAAATAATTGCAGGAAGCCTGTAATAAGAACATAGGCGTTTGCAAATTATCTTAAAGATACACAAGAGATGCAGCAATCAGCTAATCTCGAAATAAAGACATGAATTCTTATTAACTGACTTAACTTTATTAAATTAAATAAATTTACATACACGGATATACACTTTCATTAAGGTTCTATATTTATGAATTTTCCCTCAGATTTCTTTCTATGTTTCAGTACGTAGGAATACTTAAGTTTTGCCCATAAACCTTGGCACATTCGCAATAGTCTGATGTCGATTGCTGCTTCTGGCATTTGCTTAGCTTTTGTGTACTCATTGTAAATTATCATTTTCGCTGATTTTAGCTTTCCACGCTGCATTAGACTCAAGGCAAGGTAAAGCCGACAGCGCGACACTGTGTGAAGGTCCCCAAGACGTAAGGCAATCTTAAATTGGTGAACAGATATCCTTCCAGCGATTCCTGCCTGTTATGATAAGATGGTCATTATTACGTAACTATCATTTACTGCTCATACAAAATCACTGGAAACTCACACATGAAAGTCTCTCATCCCCCAAAGCGGAAAATGCACCTCCCAGGGTAGACAACCAAGACATAGCGGCATTGAGTTCCAATGTCTCATAAGCGAGTCTTTCCATTCTTCTACCCCTGAAAACATTTCGTTCCCATTTATTCTCAATCCATTTATAAGTATGCTAGTCAGAAGTCAGCTACTTACCACGCATAGTCAAGAATCTCACTGACTGGAGGAACCAATTCCAAGATAACAGTTGATATTTCCCGGTCTCCACAACTTATCATAGATTTAATATTACGAATAACACTCTTCCGAAACATAGCAGAACTTATCAAACTAATGAAAATTATGGACAATTCATAACCGTTCATTCTCACTAGAGAGTTCCCATTATCACAAAAACCTTTAGACACTTCGCAGGCACAATTGCAAGAGGCCTTCGTATCTTCACTGATAATTGAATCGGAGCTTTCTAAGGTCGAAATGCACTTCAAATCATTTTGAAAATACTTGCAACTACTAGGATCACTTCTGCATTCAAGAACTATAAGATTTGGTCCGAAAACTCTCGTTTTTAAATATTTCTTAAAATCTAAAAAGGCATTATCACAGGTGAGACACTTTTTTGTTGTTAAAGAAAATGTGTCCCATACGTTATTGTTTTCGAATACCAACAAGTTTAAGCCATGCATTGTTGAGAAATTAATGAATTACATGAGATCATGAGTTGACAATCATTCCGATCGAGAAGGTTCCTTTAACCCGCTGCGAAAACGATATATTGAATAGTGTTACTCTCGAAGGCACTGCTCGAGATCGATTAACTAGTGTCGACTGCTATCTTGGTGACACCTTTCATTCGTCGAATGAAAATTTTTCTTTATGATGACGTGTTGCTAGTACTCTAACTTTAAATTGTGCGTAGATGTAAGTTTATTTGGCAGATAAACGATAACTTTTCTCTTTCCTGATTATATTGAAATCGATCAAGTCAGTCATATTTAGTATCAAGGAATCTAATGAGGCCTAAACTTTGATTGGAAACTACACATAAATAATTACACATATCAGCAGCCCTGAGCATGGTAGAAATAGATAAAAGTGGGTTTGGACATCAGAAATACAACCTTGGTCATCAAGTGAGGGTGAAATAGGTCCTGGGGGGCCAGGATACATGGTAGAATTTCCTTTGTGTTGTTGATTATTGCAATGCCTCCAAGCGCCCTGTTAAAAAGGCATTATCATTAAAACAGATGTGTAGGGACTGTTTCATATTAGTAGAACTAGGATTCATCCATAACGTCGTCAATCATTCATTTCATAATTTGAAGACTGTGGACAGGAACTCATTCCCAGAATGTAGACAACCTCTGGTCAACAATTAAAAGGGATATGAAAAGAATTGGGAGGTTAGGTTTGGGATCCTTTGAAACATGAGTTGGAATACCTTTGGAGGAGTAGACATAATCCGGACCAACTCTTCCATGGTTTGGTGAGATCCAAAGATTGGTTCTACCTGAATCTGTAGAAAAAATGTTGGAACAAGAAGATTTTAACTAGGCTGCTGGATGCATTACGGCGGAAATCTTATGGAGAGATCGCGCTCTGTGATTGACTCTCACCATTGCTGTTAATGATTTGTTATTCTGTCATCATTGTCTATCTGGTAAAAATTACCTCATTACCTGAAAAGAAATTCATCATGTCTTCCCCTGTCATGTCTACAACACATTATATGATGGAATTTGTGACAAATACTGAAAAACATAATAGTATTACACAACATGTTGTTCTTTTAAATATTAACTTTAATTTGATAAATTGTTTACGACATATTTTTCTCATTAATCTTAGTATTTTTTTCTGACTATGTGTTATGATCTCAATGAAGTGAATTCGTATTGGATATGTCACTGTGGCCGAGTGTCCCACACACTTCCAATGTGGACACATAATCCTGGATGATGACAAATTAAGTTGTTACATCTCTAAGAGGTGCCCAAGAATTTGGAAGAATATCTCATAAGAACTAGATCATAGATCTTACAAGTATTGTCAGCATATTGAAAACAATGGTTTCAACCTTTCAGAAAGCCACTGCTTTGGCCTTCCCTGCTAAAGAGAAGCCTTTTCTTTTTTGCGCTAATAATTCTGATTTCTGAGAATATGTCAAATCATTTCCTGTATGTTCATTTGATTTAGAAAAAAATTATATGTGATATCACTGTGGTATCCTGTTTCCACTCTATGGATTTTAATTATGTGGGTATAAATATCATAGGTAAAAGATGTTTATGTTAAATGTTAACTGATTACAATAAGTGATTTTGAATCAATTCTCTGTTCCCAGCTGAAATTTGCATTTTTTTTGTTGTTGGGTAAATGCTTATTATTTCCAAAACCTTTTAAGTGGAGTACCTGAACACTTTATCCTTACAGAGTTTGGAATTTTTTTTTCTTTTTATTAAAACATGTTAGCTTCAAGAAATTCAAACTTTATTAGAGGTTAAAAATACTCTGTTAGTCATTTTTTGGGTCAAAATCTTTTAGGCTCCTTGGGTGTAAGGGAAGGTCAAGATTACAGACTTCTAGGAATCCCAGGCTTTCCTGGTTCTTTCAGTACCAAGAAGACATTTGCCTGACGAATGATTGACAGATTGCTTTCAACCACTAAATTTAATAACAGTCATGTTTTCATTCTTTCATGCTCTCAGTTCCTTGAGTTTAGAATACATAAGGTGGATCTTGATAAAGCTTGATAGTAGAACCTTCTTGCCTGGTCCCATATTTCTACAGCATCTTTGCAAAGATCATTATTCTTTCATTTAGTGTCTCTAATACATAATGATATGATATGAAAACTGTGAGATCTTGTGTTTATCAGATAGAATCACATTAATATTCTTACAATCAGTAGAAGCTCAAAAATTGAAAAATCAGTACTACGATATCGTACAAATCACTGAATACAGCAGTTTTCCAAAGACATTCCTACCTCATCAACCAACTTTGTAAAGAAATCACTAATAGAATTCTTTGAAATCAAAACATAAATGAAAAGGATTGAGCTCAGTGAAAATAAAACAATTTATTCTCTTCTGTTTCCTCATGGTTAAGGATAAGCAAATATACAGGAAGATGAAAATTATCTGCTGAAGAATAATTCATTATCATTGAGTCTTATTACAAATGAAATATTTCTCTAAAACCACTAAATATGATTGTGGAAGAGAAAGTAGTTTCATGGTTGAGTCCTTTGATTTTATCTCTGATGAGGAATTTGAGAGTACCTCCCATAAGATACCATATATTGTTACATATCAGATTAAATAATATTAAAAATATCTTACTGCACTTCAAATATCAATTTATAATACATAACTGTAATGCCTGTTTTTTTTGGAGTAATGACTGTAGAAAGTTGAAGCTCAGAAAGAACTACTCAATAATTCAGGACCTTTACTAAAAAGGGAAAATTAATTTCGTATAACTTTCATATAAAATGGAATCACAAAAGATGAGTTTTAAAGAGAAATAATAGAGGTGATCTGAAGGAGCCATGAGAAGCAGCAATTGATAATTATCATCTAATGTTTGAATTCTGGATTTGACCTGAAATTAAATCCCGGTCTCAGTGAAATAATTTTAGACTTCAAATACTAAAATTTGTTGAGACATGTATAGTATGTTCTTTTCATCACTTTGTTACTCATATGATCTAATAATATTATTATTACCATATAGCTATGATTATTATAGACATACTCTGGCTTTGCTTTTGTTTCAGAATTTTTATAAATGTTTTAAACAAACTATTTAGTTTTTTAATGGATGTATCCGTTGCTCCATTTGAGGACATTTATATATCCTCCAACACTGATAATTTTTCCTCCTATGATTGTTTCCCATTTATTCATTATCCATCTTTATGTCCAAAATATATAGTAAATTCAGAACACATATGTATATGTGAAATGTAATGAAAGTAATGACCATTATTTGCTTCAGAGTAATGGTAATCATACATTATATTTTCAAGAAAGAAGGCATATAAAGCTTTAAAATTCAGGCCTAGATTTGATGCCGCACTCCCAACAATGGTTGAGTGAAAAGTGAGGTAATCATTGGATGTTGTAATTAATTTGTGCTTCAAAACAAGCTAAAACATTTAGGATAAAATAGAACTATGCAATACCCATTTACTTTCATAAACTACATTTATTAAATTCACAAGTATCAAATATTTGAATAAACATTAGTTTATATGTTTTTATATTCATATTATTTATATTCATGTAGATGTTAAAGTCATTTTCCCGCTCTTTCACTTCCCCTCACTGCGATAATTGAATACTGTTTTCCCCGTTTTCCCCTCATCTTGTTCCCCAACTCTCGCCTTACCACTAGCACCACCTCTACCCCAGTCAGGGAATCAATTCGTGCAAAACATTGGAAGAAACCTCGACGGCAATTCTTTTCGAGCGTTATTCCGGCTAGAGTCGCGAGGCGAGGTGGTCGTTTGAAGCGTGTTCGACGAAATCGACTGGCGTCCCGTTGTCGTTTTTGTGGTCAAGATTAAATCCGTCTTGAATCGTAGCCCGCGGAAGGACTCGGAGTAAAATTTCTTCGCTTTGGGAAATGGCGTTTTTGAGGGTGGCGGTCAGGAGCAGTGTATCAAGCAAATTTGCTTCTCGCCATCTTCTGAAATATTATCTGAAAAATCGTTCTGTTGTAGCTGTAGAAACTACAGCACCCTTTGCCTGCAAATCGACACATGCTACTGGGGCAATTGGTCTAGATTCTACTGTTGAAAAAAGTGTTAGCCGGAGGGACAAATTGGATCTTTCATTTGAAGACACTGTAGCTGCATTCAAGAGTAAGACGAACTGGGAAATTTTCAGGGCATACATAGTTTATACAATATGCTCATCGAACTACGTTGTCGAGAACAATATGAAGGTAAGCTATATTGTTGTGTAATGTAACAATTTATATTTACATATTTAGTTTAGCATATTGGACATACATTAACTTGTAAAGGAATTTGGAGTAAGCTGTATGTATTTTGGTCATGTTTTCATTAATGATTATAATCTAGTGTGTAATTATATGTTTCTTAGCTGGATTTTTAGTTTCATATATTGTTTGCGACCATTTTTAAAGCAAGAATACCATTCTCTCTCAGGTGTTTAAATTTATGATGTTATTGAATGATCGAACTGAAATATTTAATTGCCTTGATGGCTATGAAAGAGTACCTGTTTTTTGTTCATGAATCGATCAATGATACACAAACAAGCAATTATAATCCGTACGTCTTACTACGAATAGCTTTAGTGTCATATTAATTATTAAGGCTATTGGGAGTGAAGACATAGGTTCTGCTCATAGAAGGATTACATTGGTTTTAGTTTTTATATGATACTCGATACATATGCGTTTACTGATAATTAGTGTGGTTTTCAATCCCATTTTCCTAAGATCGTAGTTGATTTTTCCAACTATTAGAAGAGAGAATTTCTATTTTAAATCGCCCATTAAGTATCTTGAATTTGTTGTTGGTAATTTGCGTAGTGTGCTCTTCTAACAATTGAGAAGATCATACGATGAACTTATAGGCGTTGCATTTGAACTAATTTCTGGTTCAGTGTTACATGCAACCGCAATGCGCTAGGCTATTCATAGCGTGATTTGTTGAAGTCGGTCTAAATTTGAGCCGGTGATTGAAACGTATTTGTTGAGTAATTCATTACGTTACACTCGGAATTCACTCTCCGGTACAGTGCAGTTCTCTTGCGATTTTCGGTAGTTCGTATCGGCAGAATGCGGCCTACTTAACGGTAGAGATCGATAATGAACCGGAGAAATTTACTCGCTCCCTTTTAATGTCAGTTTTGATCTTGGAATCGAATTAAGACCCCTCGGGGTGTTGCCATCTTTCCTTAATTCTTTACCTTTAAGTCTAGTCTGCGATTGGACAAGCAGTCACGAATCCGTCTGCGAGAGGGTTTCGAGATGAAAGTGCTTTGGAAGGCAGTTGCACTAACCGGTCATCGATCGATGATCCGTCGGTAGGAGGCCTTCTGGAAACTTCCTAAGAGCCGCCCGCTTTGCTAAGTCAGCCGCCCTTTGGTTGGTCCTTAACATCCTTCTATTATCCTAAAAGACTTTCAAGGCCACGCAGGAAGAGGTGCTCTTGATTGAATGGCCTCAGTAATTGCTTGCAGGAGAGTTTTGCTTAGCCTTTATTCGGAGAGGAATTGCCTTAGGCAATTATTATTCTCTTGCTTTTGTTTATATAATCGTCGTTTCTTGTTCTTTGTTTCGCTACAGAATCGTGATTACATATATTTACGACTACTTGTAATTTCTCGTTTCTCTTGAATTCTTAATGATACAATTTATTCCTTCCAAGCTCATCCATCATTTGTAACTTTTTCTCTCTCGTTGCTCTACTGAAATTAATGTTTTTAGTACTTTTCCTGCACCTTCTTGTATTTTAAAGTGTACAATTTAGCGCTTAAAATATCTCGAGCGAAATTTCATGACTTTATTCGTTTTTTAAATTTCAGTTTACCAAATATCTTTTCCCGTTTGGAATCTAAAGACGACGATTATGATTCAATCTGCGCTGAATTACGGTTCTTTTGGTAGATTTCCAAATTTATTTGCACCTGAACTTCGAACCACAGAAAGTACGAATTTTTCGACGTACAATCTTTTTCGTGTGAACTTTTTTTCCATATAAGAACCGTGGTGATTTTATAATCCCGAGTACTTTTATAAATATGTGCAAGTGCATGTAGATATCAACGCTACCTCTCCCTGATGCAACTTTTTGTCTGTTTTGACAACATTTGCAACAATTTTCACAGTTTGATAGAATTTATGTGTGTTGCCTCAATTTTCCTCTAGATGAGATTTTCTTTTATATAGTTGAACAATCTATGGCGATTTCCCTAAGAGAGCCCTCCTAGAGACTTTCTACTCGCACTAGACTTATCTCGAGCTCATTTATACTCAATATTCAAGACAGTTATTCTATCATGGTGTGGGAAATTAGGCAGGACTGATAGAGATAACCTTAGAGATTTTTTCCGAAATTTTTATTTTAGAGATATTTATTATTTTATAAAAATGATTCCATAAAAACTGTTTCCAAGATTTCCCAGACAAGACGAATTGATTCTCCAAAAGATACAATGGAAAAGTGGCTTTGAGATACGAACTACTATCTGGAACTAATTAAGTTCGTAAGTTGAGGAACAACTGTACTGGTACAAGGATGGAGACTAAAATTGTTCCCCAATTGAAATTCCAGTCATTGTGGGCGTGACTACCAAATGAAGGAAGTAATGATGGATAGAATTATATCCCTCATGAAGGAGAACGATCACTCACCTAATTTTATGATGAAACTGTTGCAATTATGAACCCTTCTTTCTGATATATTTTATTATTTGGACTCTCTTTATTTTGACGTCCAATTTCTATGGGTAATGCAAACTTATATCAATGTCGTTACACGATTCTGAGTCCATGATTTACGTGGTAACTGCGGTGCAAATTGCTTGGTTTCGATAGGAGGGGTACGTTGCACTTTATTATTTTATTTATTATTTTAAATCGTAAGGTCCTCATAACTTAGGTAATAGAGAAACAGACTCCCCTTAGATGTAGGGAATTAACTCAGGGGGGTCTCATTCCCTCAAAATTTTGCTCCCACAGTTCTACCTGTCTACATTGAATTCGCTCTTAGAATATTTATAGTTAAAAATAGTTTTATTATCCAATTTTGGATACCTACATAGAGGCCCATCACTTCTATAAAAATTCCTTTTTCTTTTGGATCACTTGTTTGATTTTGGCCCATGAGCCAGATGCCCCTCCCCCCTGATTTATATTGGCTTCCCCTTCGTAAGAAGTTATATACTTTATTCCTTGCCTAGAAAGTTATCGGTTCCTTTTTCATCAAATTTCCTTTGGAGTTTGTGTTCTGGAGGTGAAGGAGAGAGGAGAATTCGCCTTCAGGTTGAGACTGTGTTTACGTTGAAGGTGAGGTTCTCACACTTGAGACGGATGGTTGCATCTGAGGTCGGGCGCCCGCCTTCCCGACGACTGGAATGCGGTCTCCGCAGCAGACGGGGCCGT
The DNA here is from genome assembly GCA_036926295.1 of Pachydiplax longipennis. Taxonomy (NCBI): domain Eukaryota; kingdom Metazoa; phylum Arthropoda; class Insecta; order Odonata; family Libellulidae; genus Pachydiplax; species Pachydiplax longipennis. Next base: position 35,182,853 of record JAVFKF010000012.1, read on the forward strand.
CAAACTTGTGCCATTACATGTGAGGGACTCACTCCAAATGGGGAAATGGTTTGATGCGGTTCTACATGCCATGGCAGTCTCTTTTTTGGCCTGCAACCAGCAGAATCTCTTTTAGTTCGCTTAGGTTAAAGTATAATGGTTCGAAGGTGTAGTTACTTTAGGTAAGAATGTGAGATGATTGAAATAAATCATTCTTCCCAGGTTCATCTATTGGCCTGTTTACTTTTTGTGTATTGACCAATTCTTTGTTTTTAATATTTTATTTCTGCTGTAATTAGATTTATGCCCCGCGAACTTTTTTCTTTCAGAATACTGCTATCGTTATTTCTTTTCTGCAGAAACTAAGAGTTAGCTGAATTCGTCCCACCTTTCTTTATCCAAATACTTTATCTTTTTTCTTATGATAGCATGATAAAACCATCACTTATGTTATATAATAGCGATCCAGTTCGTATTTCATTTCATCATTATTTTTTATTAAATAGTATTTTATCTTTCCTTATGTAACTAACCATCATTCCGGTAAGAAATCTATCCGTTGATTTTATCCTAACTTAAAGAAATGTGTTATTCTAGGGCTACTCGATCACTTACAACTGCTTTTGTTTATAAACTCGTTAAGTTTACTATCTATGAATTATATTTGGAACTGTGCAACGATATTAAGATCGGTTGTGTAAGTTTGCGCTTGGGTGGTTATTACTCTCGCAACGGAGTTCAAATATCTGAAACGGAAATTAAATTTTCTGCATCGCTATGATAGGTAATTAAAAAAGGGACTTCATTACTCTACGGTCTAGTGATGCTTCTTTTCATGTCATCGCCTTTTTCATGAGGAGCACTCGATCCCTCCAACGGCAAGTTTTGTAACGGAGTCTTCGAAGGCCGGTGTTCTTGCGAGTTGAAGGACAATTGTCAGTGGCCGGTCATCAGTGGTCAGTGGCCGTCGTTGCGGAATTAGTTGTGATGAGTAAGCAGATGAGGTTTATAAAGGAATCCAGTTTAATCTGCGCTCAAAACTGTAGATGTCAATGTTTGGAAATTCACTAAGAGGAGTAGCTACAAGTCCCTTGAACAGCTGAAATTTAAGTTAGTTAAGCAGTTTAACAAAGAATCGACTTGAATTAGCTTTTGAGATTCAAATATCAGTTCAGTTCCCGTATAAATTGAATGTATAACATGTTTATAATGAGAATCAAGAAAACTACCAATTACGGTGTCTACATTACATTTTTTTGTTTAATCTCATCATAAATCTAAGAAATAAGTTTGATCCATGTACAAGGATACTATTAAGCCTAAATATCGTCTGGATAATGAGGTATTATTATTACATTTTAAGTTCCTTTTCAGTCGCTCTTTAGAATATGTATAGTAAATTTTGTGAAATTAAACGTCGATGGATAGAGTGAGATATCTCCGATGGAAGAAGAAAATTTTTATGAATAGAATATTGAGTGACAAAATCCATCAATTGGAATCCCCTTTAAGCAACAAGCGCACATACAAACTCACTTCACATTCACTTTAGGATAGGTCATTTTTCAGTCTACAAAGCTCGGTGCTGATAACAAGCGATATTATAAAGAATGCAACAATTACTATTCCCGTTAGAAAAGTCTTTAGAAATAAACGAATAACATTATTATTATAGATGTTGCATTTGGCGGAATCCAGGTGGCAACAATGTTAACAACAACAAAATACAGTTTACAAATATCCAAACATATGTCCCAAGCAATACTTACGTAAATCTTTCTAAAGACATATAATACATACATATTAATTAATATACATGAAAAATATAGAATACAGAATACGTTGCTATAAACATTATCATCAATACGTATACATCGTCACCCTATGTTCTTTTACATTGTATAATTTTACATGTGATTTATAATACAAAGTCATGATTAAAACTACAACTAAAATACACTTGCATTCATTACATTAATCATCTTGCTACATTGTTCCAGATTCTGAGAAGCGAAACCCTCGCATTTCCAACTCCAGACTATTTTAGCCCACCGCTCACAATAGAAGAATGTAATTTCCGGAAGCGTCGGATCCGAATGTTGTCATTATGTAATCGGGCAGCTGTCGCAAATCGCAGGAAGGAAAAGCATCGGCGGCACGCATGTCGTGTGGGTTGCATAAGGAATAGGATAACATCCCCAAGCGCTTCATTTGACATCGCTTTTCGATATTACAATGTTATCCGACGCCCGACTATTAGATTCATCGCTGGTGTCCGCCCAAACGACAGGTTCTGCGAGACTTAGCACATCTATCTTCTCTCCCTGTCTCTTTGATCTGTTTTGGTCCTCATCTGTCGTCGTTACAATGCACCTTGTAACTAAAGTCAGTACAAGGCATCATGGTGGTCCCGTAAACGATTATTCCGGTTGCCGAAAATTCGAGTAAATCGGGGGCTAAAATTTATTTATTATTTATTATGGCCATATTATTATTATTTTCTGGAGCCTCGTAAGCCACACAGTGATATTCTCAGTAATGAAATATATTTTTCCTATTAATTAAATATGTTGAAACTCTGTACGCTTTTATAATCTTCATTTGAAAGCAAAATTACTTGTTATTTGATCATGAGAATGAGAGTATTGCTGCGAAAACTCCACATTGATTATTCAACGTAGTGATGTTAGATTTCCCAACAGATCTATTTATTATTTGCTGCAGTTTGAGTGTCGTGAGGTGGCAACCCCAACATTTTCAAGTAACGCTTAAAACAAGAACATACTCTAAATTTCCTTACACTAAAAGTGTCATATAGATTAACATTCCATAAAAGCAACAGTGTAATTAATAACAGTATTATAATACTCATAAATACAACAACAAGACTTAATTTACTGAATATCCTCCTGGTTCTCCTTCTAATAGGTACATTAACATTACATATATCCTGTAATTACATTTATTACATACACTTTACATCTATCCTTCAGCAAGCCACATATCTCCTCATCAGTTGCTCAATCATCACATTTTCTGTATAGTTATAATTTAAAATGCACTCTGCTGTTATTCTACAAAAACCCGCATCTTTTCTAAACTCCTTGTTTTTCGGTAAGGGTTTGAAGACCTCTTCAGGCAGCATATTCCGTTCTTTAACCCTTCTACTTATAAACGAATGCTTGGTGATATCAGTCCTTAATTTTCCTATTTTGAACTTCTCATGTTCTAGATAATGCGGTTCCTCTATCATGTAGCAGGAGGGGATCATAAGCAGAAGTTGAAGCGTAGCAAATTTATTTTCCAAACAGATGGTGTATAGTTAACTAAGGAAAAGAAAACAGGAAACACTTTTCAGTTGAAACTATTTCCAAGTTTAATAACTTAGCACTTCCTTGGAAATTTTCCTCTAAATTTGGAAAACGTTTCAAGTGAAAAGTGTTTCCTGTTTTCGTTTCCTTCGTCGTCATGATCTTCCACAAAGATACTCGTCATTCCGTTGACTTTATATTTATAGTGTATACTTTGTTCCCGTTGTTCAAGTGAGTAATAATGAATTAAATGGGAATGAAATCCCATGTATTTCTTTTTCCATATTGCAAGAACAGAGGCTATTCCCGGTCGACCCTATTCAGTGTTCCCTGAACTGAAGTTGAACATTACATTGGAAGATCTTAACTTAAATTTAGTAGCTTACATTGGAAGATCTAAAGTTAAGTTTCAGCTATGGGACCGACTGGCAAGACTGGAACGCAGTATAGATTTTTAGATTTAGATGAGTACCCCGCAAGCCGCCGGTAGCGTATGGCAGGGGGTGTAATGACACCATCTTAGTATTCTAATCGACCCTATTAGCTTCTCTAATAGCTCGCGGGAAGAACGACCAGAAATAACTATCTAGTGCATGTTGAGAGCAGGTTGGGTCGGTTGATAGCTTTACAACGGTTCTTGCGATAGTTCTCCACGTGCGATGGCTCTTACTGAAAAGTGCCTCACTTTCACATCCTCTGTTTCGTCTGTGTATATTTTCTTTGAAACGTCTGCGTTTTCCACCCCACCTCGACCTTGCAAAGATGGGTCTCCGTTCCTTTAAAGGATGAGTTTGAGCCACAAATAGTCCCTCCACTCTTTCACCACTTCAGCGCCACATTTGTGCTTATCTGACACATTCCTTTCTTGTCATTCCTGAAAGCGGTGCATTATTGTCCGAAGCACTTACCGAGCACTTTTGTAAGGCGACACTACTTCACGACATAGTATGCTTCTCGAAATTGGGAACTGAAATTTTTCACTGAAGGACCCCTCCCGCTCTTTGGGCTATTTTAGAGTCCCCACGTGTTTTCCTGTGCGTAGGATTACCTGTCCCCAATTCATCTCTGTCGCACCACTTGGTCACCACAGCCGGATTGAGGACTCGGGGGATGTTTCCATTTTCATCGCGACAAGATATTTGGTGAACATGACAAATTTTGTACCACTAAGTCCACTTGTTCCACCAATTCCATTTGTTCCACTAATATTACCCGTATACTCTATAATATTTCAGGATATCCGTTGCAGTTCGTGAGGCATCATAAATATCTAGGTGTTACGCTCAGTAGTAGTTTTTCCTTCAAAGAGCATATTCAAAACGTAGTAGATAAAGCGAATGGGATGCAAAGTTTAGGTAGTAGAATCCTAAGGGGTTGCTCATGGAGAGTAAAATAAATAGCGTTATTTTCCCTGATTCGACCTCTCCTTGAGTACTGCTGTGCGATTTGGGATCAGCATGAAGTGGGATTAACTTCCAGCCTTGAGATGGTTCAACGTAGGGCAGCTAGATTTGTTAAGGGAGATTTCAGATTTGACAGCAGTGTTTCAGCTATGATAGAATCCCTCGGCTGGGATTCGCTTAATGGTAGAAGACTTGATTGCCGTGGGAAGCTTTTCAATAAATTTATCACTACGGATCTCGGGGTGGAGGTAGTTGATATTGTCATACCAGTTGGTAGCGTACGTGATCTTCGAGACAAAACGATGAAGCGTTACAGTTAAATAGTTGTCAGGACAGATAGTTATTTCTGGTCATTTTTCTGCGAAGTATTAGAGAAGCCAAAAGCAGTCAAGGGTAGATAGGGGTTTCGGTGTTTTACACCTCCTGCCATGCGCCAGTGGCGGTTTGCAGGGTTTAAATGTAAACCTAGGACATTCAAATCTTCTACGTCTTCAAATGACCGAAATTAAGTAACAAGGGAAGACGCTCTCTTTAAACGAAAAGCAGACTATTCTTGAAAAATGTGACGAAAATGTAATTAGTATTATAGAAAAATAGTTCGCGGACTCTAGATATCTACAGTTATAGCAAGTAAAGTAACTAGATACAAGTAATTAAATTCGTTCGTAGTATTTATGTTTCTTAGTTGATATAAATTTTGTCTTTAAGGTGATTATTTTAAGGGCCTTGGGTCAATTTATCCGTAAAAATATTAAGGAAAATATAAATCAGAGTGCCGGAGTGATTTGCTTACCTCGTTCAACCCCTGAAGCCGACCCTAATTATTATTTTGTGGCCTCATTTACGAGACCTCGTTTGGCATAAGCATTCAGTATTCATCGGGGCTGCATTGTACGAATTACTTAGAAAGTGTTCAGCGAAAGGTGATACGTTTTGTTTAGAAATGCAGCCATAAATGGGAGAGAAAGACCGTGATGCTTCGTGAGATGGATGGGAATAATAATTAGAAGGAAAATGGAATTGAATGGCTGATGACTACGGATATAAATTTAATATTATTAGTCGTGACTTGGTGGAATTTCGAAACAAACATCGTAATTAGAAAAACACTTGGAAATTCCCATAGCCAATTTACAATCTAAAGTGTTTCGTCAACGAGTTGACTTGTGAAAATGTAAACACGTTGTCGTAACATGCGAATTCAAAAATTTGTTCGGAAGTTATCAAGTATTTCCTTTTTAAGATTGTTATTCCAAAGATAATAGGTTATTAGAGATGGAATGTATTTAAGTTATCCAAGCATGTTACGTTGGCCGATCAGTATCAACGAGAGAAATCGAGACAAATATTGGCGTAGTCTCTAAATTTCAATTTTTAGGTATTATTCTCTTTATACTAACTTTCTTTTTGCACTTCCTGTTTCATATAATAAGGAATGATCCAATTATGAGCCCAATTATTAAAATATAAATGATAGTGATTCGAAAGTCACCATTTCCCGTGATTGGGAAAACATGATTACCGTTACATTTAATTGGAATGCGAATTGAAAAATGGAACGTCTGGTTCAATTTATGATAAAGAATGAAGAAGGAGAAGAAAACATACTCCTGTTACGGGATATTAACCTGCGGCCATGGTTTCATTGCTTCACATCTTCATCGATGTCCTATTATGGAGACCTACCACAAATTCTGCTGGAAGAAATTTATAGGATAAATAAATTTATTTTCTTTTGGATGGGGTGTCATTTTCATACTGGAAAATTACGATTTTTTCGGTTCTGTTCCGTCTCGATTCCCTGATTTGTAGAGTTTAATTATAAGTGTACCGCTTAGGAAAAGTTGTATAATCTACATTTACATAAATACCCTGCAAGCCACCTTTTGGCGTGTGGCAGGGGTTGTTAACACCAAAGGTTAACACCAATTGTTAACACCAAACAACTTCTTTAGCTGGTTGTTAACGCGTATCGTTGGACTTGCATGGTCTTCGAGCATCTATTCTCAATTCATGCTTATTTTCAGGTCGGCCGAAGCAGCAGGGATTTTATTCGTTATTTGTCCTCTCTATGACACAGGCTCGTAAGTTATTCAAAGAAAAATCGTTAAAAAAATTAGGACTTAAATGCACCGGTATTTCTGACGGAATTGTTTCTTTTCGTAATTATATACGGAGCATATAATCCCATTGAGCTCTTGCCGGCATTTTTCACACCACCTTGGAATTAGAATTAAATCGTTTGATAGTTGTATGTACCTCTGTTTTGATATTCCATATGAATCTGACTGCTTTTCCCTATCGGTTGTGATGTATGAACTCCTGTCCAACTCGGTAGCAAAAAAATCCAGATCCTCACTTCGTTTCGCATTTTTCTATTTGTTTCAAATAGGCGGTGTCTGAGGAAGTTTTTTCAGCTTCTCTTCGCCGTAACTCGAGCATAGGCCGTCTGCTTTCCTTACTTCTCCGTTACCTCATTCCGGTTACGGCTTTCTCCACACAAATAGGTCGTCTGCGAGTGCAAACTAAACCGCAGACGCTAATCATTTATCTTATGTAAGTCCATTTTCGACTTCCAAAGGTCCGGTGGAAATCTCTAGGAAATTTCACTCAACCCTCTCAATCGAGTCAGTGAATGGAAGTACGATGCCCGATTCACGCAACTGGCGTCACTCATTCTAGCTACTGTTTCTCCTCCAGGAGTACATTCTTATGTTTCCCAGATAAACGAATGTTTTCTTCCCCTTTCTGTCGTCTCCTTATAGAGATTATTATTTTTTATTTCCTCCTTTCTGATAGCTTCATCTTTATAGCGTGTAGGGCGCCGTCTCTTGGAGAGTTTTATTTCCTTTCATTCTACCTCGTGGCAATTTTAGTAGGTTGATATCTTATAGACACATTTTTATATCCTATTCGGAAGGAGGAGGTATTCTATCCGGATCTTACGGATTTGTGTTATTCGTTCACTTTCAGAAGGTTTTGGTCATGTCCAGTTCTAACATTCACACTTATATACTCGATTTTTACGTTCCTTGTGTAGAAATAGGTCCTTAGCTTTACTGTAATAATTTAAGACAGCTAAGGTAACTCCGGAGAATTCTCATAACTTATTTCAATTTCAAATTCTCTCGAAATAAAGCCCAAAAGACAAGGAAATTAAATTCTGATAAGTTGTCTTTTAGAATAAGCTCACAAGTTATGATAAATCGCCGGAGAATAAATATAGATCGATAAGAGAGCCTGTATGTGGGAAATGATCTCAGCTGTTGAAGCACTTTCAGCAGTACTACCACTCATATACATCCTAGAATTTTTAATAAATAGAGTATAAAGTATGGATTTCATATCTTATTTGGACCTATAAATGCGATTTTAATCTATGCATTTCATAGAATTTTAATCTATATATTTCAGAGCATGCTCCAGAGCTTCTATCCAATCTCTTAAGAGAAATATATTAAGGATACTTAATTTTGTATAATTTTTATTGTTTACTTAATTTCGTAGCTACAAGAAAGTAATCGACGGAGAAAAAATAGAAACAAGTGTTATTTTAAGAAGTAGATATCAAACTTAAGGTATGCAGTTCCTTCTTTAATGTACTCTTTTGGCGAGGTTTGGGCAGAATGGCATTTCGTTAGATTCAATTAAATGTATAAAATTATGCTAAAGTTTTACGAAGGGAAACCCACGATGTGGGATACCACCCACATTAAGAGAAGGGCTAAAAACACGGATATAATAAAATACACTATTATTCACTGATAACAGAAGGGAATTTAACACAACATCGCCCGGTGTATCGATACATGCATTCCTCTGTACGCCCGTGTTTAGTGCAAACACGTCTAATATTTGCAAAACAAGGCTCGTGCTTGTGTCCCCTGCGATGTATCATTCTGTTGAAGTTGCAATCGTTAATCCGTTTACTCGTTTTTTGTCGCCGAGCATCTGAGCCCGGCGAAGTTGATCAATAACAGGGGAGAGCTGCGTCTGAGGCACGGATTCCTGCTCTATTTTTTCCGTCCAAATTCACTTTACTAGAGAACATTTCCATTTACACCGTTTGGCGCCAAGTCAAAGGACCCTTAATCTTCGCATTTACATCGTCTCCGGTTTAATCCGACCGTTCTCTCTCTCTATCTCACTTCATCTGAAAACGGAACATCTCTCTGTCAACTCGGCGCCGCAGTTACGCCCACTTTTCCATCCAGACACTCCATTCGATCTATAATTCCCATCTTCTCATCTCACCCTCGTGTATTTTTATTTTTCTTAAGTGTTCATAAGTTTTTTTCCATTGAATGCTCCTACTTTTAATTCTTTATCTATTTTGATATTTGGATACTTTTGTTGCACGTTTGAAATGCTATTTTCCTTGTAGTTTTTTTCTTTGTGAGTGAATGACTGCAATGTGTCCAAAAATTGATTTTTTTAGTATGTAATATTTAATTGTTGTCGCAGTATTGCTTTCATGATTACCATGTTATACACGGTTTTTTAATTACATCTTTTAATTTTTTTCTCCCAAGATGATACTTTAGATTTTTATATAGATAGGAAAACAAAGGATTTATATCTGTTCATTACCTCTTTGTTATTTATGTTTTATTAATATAATTGTTTCAATAAAATTAATTGGAAGAAGAGACTTCTCAGTCTCGATCTCGCTTAAAAAAGACCATTAAGACTCATATTAGTTTTGGTTGCAATACATACTGAATAAAGAATTAAATTGTAAAATTTATTTTGGTAATATAATTTTTTCTAAGACAATTCCTTTGGATTTTTTTATATATTCACTCCAAAATTTTTCCCCTATTTCAACTTACATTATTTATGTTTTGATCAATATCATTCGCCACAGGTTAGATGGAAGAACTCTTCAGTCTCAGTATCGCCTAATTAAAGACCTTTAAGTTCATCTTTTCTTTGCTGCTATCTTTCCAAATCTTTGCTATCAATTCATTGCCATTTTTTACTTTGGCATACAATATTTATTTCGATGAATTTTACACAGCCCATTTTCCAACTTCTCTGCGTTAACTCTATGAGACTATCATTTATCATCCTCCTCTCCTGATCTCGCTTGTATTCTTTTATGATTTGAAGGAGAAAATTAGTTTAATATTGCATAATCATGGTAAGAAATGCCCTAAAAGCATCATATTGCCATAAGTTTTGGTATTTTGATACTCACAGCATTGAGTTGAATTTCATGTGGAAATTTGTCTGGAATAACCAGAAATAGATGCACTTCGGATTGATGCTAGTGCAGCGCCTGATTCTGAAGCGGGGCGAACAAAGTTATTCTTAAGTTTGACGAAGCTGTGAAAGGATGTTCAACAGTTAGCAGTCGCCGTGTTCTTAGTTTGAAGTTTGGCCTGGATTCTAGGAGCGAGTAGGTAATCTTCTCATCTATAAACTTCGCTAGTGAATTCTCCCGTCAAAATGACGGAACTTGCTTTAACTGGTGTAGTGATACTTATTTATGATAGTAAATTATTTATGTTCCTATACGCCTGGATACGTGGATATTTAGTCTATAAAAATTCAATATATTTCTAATTTATTAATATCACTAAAAACTTTATTCGCAGTAGGGTTTCATAGGCGCTGGATAAATTTCCAATAACATTGCTTGTAAATCGTGTACATTATATAAGGGTATTATCTTGCCTCTGGGAATTATGAAATTAACGATGGAATAAACTTTATATCTTCGAATTTTACTGGCAATATTTTAATTAATTAGTTAAATGGAAAAACATCTTAGTCTCACCTTTATTGCATTGGCTGGGGAAAGGAGTTACAGAGGAGGACATAGCTTAGATTAAAACAGGCTTTGAACCTGAAAACGAGAATCTTTTAGTTGCCACTGCTGTAGATATCTATACAGAGAGTCCAAGAACCAATCTGGTGTTATGTTAGTTTACATCCCGTCATATTTTTTAAGAATAGTCTGATTTTCGTACAGAGAGCATCTTCCTTTGTTACTTAATTTTGGTCATCTTCACTCTGCAATGAAGCAATTTTTAGCAGATGAGCAATTAGGAAAGAATAATGTAAACAATTTTTGATCCATGGACTGATGCGGAGGACTGGTTACAGCGGGTTGCAGTTCATCTGGGTAAGGTGATAATTCCGCCTAATAAGCGGGAAGCAGAGCGTCGTAAGCGGTATTTTTACCATGTGTTTCGCGTGAAAGGGACCGAGACCAAGAGAGAACCAAGTAGTAAGCAGGATAGCGTTTTAAACGGATTTTACTGTACATCACCCGTTACACACACCTAAAATGAAATCCGAAAAATTGGAGCAGAATTTATGTATTTCGTTGCGGTTCAAGAATCTCAATGATTTCTGTTTCGGCTATATATTGGTTATTTTCGGTCGCCGTTTGGTCTGATGGGCGGGTGAAAGTGATTCGGCGGGAAAGACTCGTCTGGTGCAGTTCATTCAGTTCAATTCATAGCCCCGTTTTTCGTACGGCTCTTGATTTGCTCTTCCTGTGATCCACACCAATTGGGGCTCTTGGCCTTGTACTCAAATTTTTTGCGCGTCACGGTCCGGTGGGACTCTGAATTGGGCGAATGTGTACGACCTTGTTTGATTCTCCAGACTATTCATTACGTTTATGTGTTGGAATTGGACTATTTGGCGACCTGTCTTCACTTTGATTCCAAATTGCGTTGTCTCGATATGTTTGGATTGAAGGCAGTTCAATGCGGGCTTTCCCAGCCTTTGGAACTCAACCTCATAAGGGGCTGTACTAACTATTATTGCCTCACGGCTCTTGTCTACAGCTTTCTGAATTCCAGAAAAGCTGTGGCGTTGTTTTAGAACTTTGCATTGCCTGACATCTTTTTTAGATTTAAAATTTTTTGTTCTTAAGGTTTAGTTTCATTTGTATCTTCAAATTCAGTTATGTATAGGGTTACTATGTAATGGTAAGAAACCGGGAATTATCAATTTTGGAAGCGGGACTTTCTAGGATCACAAACACTATCGATCCAAGCTCCTGATTTTAGTTTTCAAATTTCTATCTCAGTATTTTCTTTCCATTTTTTCCGTTGTCTTTCTTTATAGTTCTTTTCTAATGGATTCCAATTCCAAAATTTCAGTGGTATCCTTGTGTAATCATCTTAGATACCCGTACCATTTTAAATGTCGTTCATTTATTGTGTTTGCAATTTTTTTTTCTAGTTCTACCTTTTTTCTAATTTTTTCATTCTTTTTTTTATACGATATATAAAAGTTAAACCACAACATCTCCACTTTGACGTTTCTGCCGAGAATAATTTTTGTATCCTTTTTCTGTCGATGACCCATACGTTATTACTGGTTCATTCAAAGTTTTAAATGAGTTTTTCTCTGTTTTTTATCTGTTAGTTCTTTATTCCACAGGACTAAATGTAGTGTATTAATCATGTTTTCCCCTTTACTAACTTTCCTCATTTTATCTATGTCATCTTTCTCATATTGCATTTCCATAATATAAATATTCACTGATGTTTTTAAAAATTTTATTACTCCTGTAAAGCGAGTGAAGGATTTAGTTAAGGTTAATAGTTTCGATATATGAGATATGGGTTGAAGATGATGAAGATACGGGTTGTAAGTAATCTAGAAGAATAAATCATTTTTATTTAGGCTTTTCATGATAATCCATGACTATTCCATAAATATTTCCAGTTCTTTTGGTGAATATCGATCCTATCGTTTTCATTCAATTTGCTGTTTGCTGAAGTATTCAAAGCATTGAATATTTTTTCTTAGCATCTCAATCCTCTAATGATTGAATTGATCGGAAAGTAGGTCATACAGTGCACAATGCAATGTTTGATTTGTATCGGTGATGCGGTAATCCCCACAATTTAATATTCAGTAGGGAGTACTGCAGGATAATAAATGTCCTCAGTGCAGAAGCTATTTTCCCAGTCCAGGCATGTCTACCTTCCAGAAATACTGGCGGAGAGGGGATTTGGGTGGCTATATGCACGTAGCGTTGTCAATGTATCACAATTTATGTTCGAAACTGATACTTATTGAGCCACTGATATGCGCAGAAGGACTAAAAGCTTTTGCTGTGCCATCAATTGTACGATGAACTGTATGGAAAGCCGGTGATAGCTTCTTGGAATCACAGGAAGTGGGACAGAAGTAAAAACTGTATTTGTGGGTTTTCAGTGAAAGAAAACTGAGGAATGACCCAAGAGAACGGCCTTGTACTCACTTTCTGACACGTGTGTTCGTTCTTAATTTGTTTCCCATAAATGTTTATTGCGTCTACGGAAATGAAATGGAAATGTTTTTACTTGGATTTATGCAGCGATTAAATATTTTTCTTTCTTTTACATCTACATCTACATCTACATATGTACCCTGCAAGCCGCCTTTCGGCGTGTGGCAGGGGGTGCAAGCACCATGATTTTCTCCCTTTATTTATGTTTCTTCGATATTTACTATTTTATATTGATGTATTTATTGCTTATTTATTGATTACTCGAGTGCAGGCGACTCGAGTGCTGTATGGTTTTCATATGCGGCGTAATAGTTTCTAATATATGTAGCATACGGCCGTGCAATGGAAAAAGGTTCCCCACCTTTGCTGTAAGCGCTAATGAGTGCTTAACATCCGTAACAGAAGTTGGTGATGATCGTACGTCATCCTTCATTAATTCGATGCTCACGACGTCCGCAAGGTGGAGAAGTAAGATTCTAGTTGGAAATCATTATTTATTTATTTTGTTTATACATTGAACAGTACAGATAGGTTAAAACCAAGTTTTTGGCGTAATACAAATGATAATGTAAATGATATTGATTAAGATAATTTTTAAAGGCAAAAATAGCATTAAACTACTCAATCATTATCGAAAGTTAAATCCAATAATACAAATTAATAGGTGCATAAATAGAAAGAAATGTTATAAAATTTTTTTAAACACTGAATATCTTAGTCCCACATTTCTCATTACATTACTAACTTAAACTAACGTGTGCCACTGCTATAATACCATACCGATAAAACATGAGTTTCATTATGTTTCACAAAGCATTATGTTTCACACCTAACCAGACATAATATTAAAATTAAGAATATAAAAGCGACGTAAGATTTTGTCAGAAGCGTCCCTCGATCCTTCGTCAAAATGATTCATATGAACTTAGGAAGGGTTTAAATTTATCATCAGATGATTTAATCCATTCTTTTACTGTTCTGTTTACTGATATTCAGCAAAATCCTTTCCAGGCAGATCTGTGTATATTTACAGGAATGATAATTTTTCCCGATGAATTTTGAACCGGCCAACGTATTTCGATTTTTTTCTAGTTCGATTTACGTGTGCAATCCTGGTGTTATTACCTCATAATACGTAAGTTACAAACAGGAGAAATCCACTTGGTAACTTTTCATGTAATTTAAAGACATATTTTTAACAACATTTGAATTAGATAGTCATTTAGCATCCCTCTAAATAGAGTAAATTTCTATAAAATCAACTACACTAAAGATATAGAACATCATCTCATCATTTATCCTCAACACTAATATAACAATGAAATTAAATCCAAAGAATTAGGACTTATGTAATGATTTACCTAGCTTGTACTTTCTTGCAATATTTTTAGTGTATTTCCCTTAAAAATAAATTGCTTTCTGAGAAGGGATTGGGAATATCCCTGTGTAAGCCATTTCATTTTACAATCTTTTTAATGCAAATTAAAAATCTGCCCACTTTTTTCCTGTAAATTTCAGTTCTAACTTTAAATATATGGTCATTTTTTCCAGAAAGCAAGGCATTAATTTATCTTGCAGATTTTTCCAGGGTGGCAACATTAACAATCATTTAAAATCTGATTCTAATGTAGAGGGTGAAAAATTTTTGCCTTATTTTTCGTTCTAATTCAGTGGGCGTTGTAACGGGAGGTCCACTTGACACTTTACATCGACCGAGTTCATTGAGGATGATCTGGGTCATACACTTGCTACGCGTGGGTGCGAATCGTGGATTGTATTTGGGCAATTGTCTACGTACATGCGCGTGCGAGGACTGGTAATTGCGCATCGACAAGCACTTGATCATGCGCTCTTACAAAAATTATTATCGATCTTTCTGAACTATGCTCACATAGTTTTCTCCCCCTCGTTGCTATTCTTCCACCTAAAGCACGACTCGTAATCAAACAATCGTAATATTGTTTTCTATTTATTAAGAGACTACGTTAGTATGTAGAAATACTGGGTAAAATGCTCGGTTAGTATGGAGAAATACTCTGCTAGATCAGAGCAGAGAATCTGGCCAGAAACCCAACTGGAAACAGAAACTGAAAATTTTATAGGAGTGAAAGCCGGAAAGGAATCGAATTATCTACATAATATAACAGGAAACCGTTATGTTTATCCGGTTTCCGATATCCGGTTCGTAATCAGAATATGCGTAACGGTAGTTACGATTATTAGTAACAGAACGGTGATTTGCTATCATAGATACGATTCAAATCAGCGATTTTGTTTATAGTTCTAGTGACTTTTTCCTTCTTTTTAGATACTTTTTATTTACTATTTTAGTGACATTCCATATTGCATCCAGCATATTTTTTAAGTATACCCGTAATATGTTCTTACTGAAATATATTCTCGTAGCGTAACATGTATTACTTGTGTATAAATCAAAATAGCATCAAGTTTATTTGGTGAAATACTTTAAATTCATCTTAGTTATTTTATTCATTTAATATCTGAAATGACATAATATTCGTAGAAGCGAATTCAAAGTATTACCCTATATATCCCACTTAATACACGGTTTTCTCTCAATTACGGTCCCTTTCACACTAAACAAATTATAAAAATACCGCTTAAGACGCTCTGCTACCCACTTACAACGCGAAATTTCCGTCTCTAGACGAACTGCAAGATGCTGTAGCTAATCCTCTGCCTCAGTCGATGCATGGAAATTTTTTTACAGTATTCTTCTCTAATATTATTCTCTAATTATTTAGTTAATCTGATAAAAATTGTTTCATTGTAGAGTGAGAAATGACAAAATTATGTTACAAATGAAGAAATGCTCTCCTTATTCGAAAATCAAAGTCAAATTTCTTCTAATATTTGAGGAGATGGCAACCGGTATAATAATAATACGCGGACTCTTTACATATCTACAGCTGCTGTAGATCACACTTAAGAAAATTCTTAGGGAAATGAATATTTGCTACATCCCTGTTATAACGTTATCTCACTCATAACACGGTTTTAGCTCGGTGCCATGAAAAGCATCATAACTGACTGGGTTTTACTGTATTATGCGAGCTTTATATGTTCGTTCTTAGTCGTTGTGTCAGCTACCCCAACGATATCTCTTGTTTTCATCTGGAGTTATGGTTGAACTTCTTCTCACCTTTCGGATAACGTATGAATAATTAGATTGTCACCTACCTGTGGAGACGTTTGTTATTCGCTTAATGGCTTCTGGTTGCAGACTCCTTCGTTAATGAGAGCTCTAGAGGCGCCTCGAATCCCATTTGACTTCGGTAATAAGTGCGTATTAGAATTAATGAGATTGCTCTGCTGACGCCGTTTTTTGCGTTTCATTTCGGATTCATTTCTCACCACGTGGACATTAACGATGGTCAAATAGCGTCCTTTGCTGTTGAAGTTTTTCCTGTTGACAAATCTCATGTTCCGTACTCATCTCAAGTTATTGAGCTTCGTCAAAGGAGTTCGTGTTATATCAGGACGATCTTTAGTACTTCAATTTAAATTAAGTTTTTCAGAATTATTTGTTTCTCACATTTTTTCCTTATGGGTAATTATGCTCTTAACTCAATGACGACTGAGAGTGTCTTAGTAATTGCAAAGAATAAAAATCGTATAAAATTGTGTACGCTGAGAGCTTATATTCATTCTAAGTTTGATCGCAATATGATCTGCCCAGAATTGTGTTATAATGAATGAGGTGAATACTATACATTAAAAGATGTATGATTACCTATAACATAAAATAGGTTATTGATTAGCGAATAATAATTAGGTCTATGCGACCTGCTACTTCGGCAGGTCAAATCAGAGCGTAAAATAAGAGAAATAGATTCTAAGACAAGTCGTTTTAAGGACTCACTCTTTTCGCTAACGGAACGAGAAAACAAGAAGTTAAGTTAGTAAGTAGTAGTTCAAACGTTCGACTCCTGCCCACGCTGAAAGGCGGCTTACAGGGTATTAATGTAAATGTAGAAGTCCATACATGCACGGATGCAAATCGTGCCTTCCTTTCCCTTTCGAGCTTTTAAGCTGTTGTCTCGTTAATTCACTATACGCTTCCATTAGAGCCCTTTGAACGGGGGGCTGGGATGAGCAGTCGCTACACTCTATGGGTGCCAAAGTTAAAATAAAAAAAAAGTAGCTTAAGATCGAAATTTTTCCAAGAGGGGCTGACTGATTTACGTATTTCGTCAAACCAACGTCAGGATGTTGATAAGATTGATAAATGAAACATTATTTTGATTGACGAATTTGAGTACATACATCAAAACTTAAAATATTAATCTTAAACTCCAGTGATGCTCTTCTTTTGCTTTATATCTGTTATATTACCACTATAAATTGACCTTTTCCACGGTATGTGATAAACGATTAATACCGAAATGTTATCGTCATTCTAAATTATTCAATTTTTAGTCATTTCCAATCATTTATTTGAATACAAAGTTCGACAGATTGCGCAGTTCGGTGTTGGAATTTCTTGTCGTGTAGCGAAAAGCGAATATAAAATGTATTTACCATTCTCATGACCCCATTTTTTACTTATAGCCTTCAACTCTTTGAACTCATTTCTTACTGGTCTTTTTATTCAAAAACATTTAGCCACTGTAATTACGGGAATTTTTCATGTGAGAATGAAATCCGTTTGGTCTAAGAGCACTATACAATCGGACTTACGTTTCTGCCGTGAAATATTCGTGCAAAGAAAAAATGCAGAATGAAATTTGTTAAATAAAAGTTCGCGTTCATGATTTTCGAATATATGAGGAAAGTGTTACACCTGGTCTTTTAGCCGTAGGTGTATGCTGTCCATTGACTGAATGGTATTACGAAGCAGTTGAGACGTTCAATAATTTCCTTTCCGAAAGGCTTTCTCCTTTGCTTTGACCTTCCTTTCACGTAATTCATTTACGATCGATCGCTCCACTCATTACTAACTCCGTTTGGCGACTGACTCTTCCAGATATCCACAAGAAAGTAACATTTTTGGCAACGGCTTTCGGTAATTCTGCCAAGAATTTCAGTATCTCATATCTGCAATATCCGGAGACGTCATTTCCTTGTAAAATATGGAGCTATGAAGGCAGATACTTTTCTGTTATTGCCTTTGGGCTTTTTGCTATGCCCAAATCAGCCGCATATAAATATGATCTTTTCTTAATATTTTTTATTATTTTTATTTATATTTTATGACTAATAAGAGGCCAGTTATATGTGGAACAAAAGGAAGTAAAAACTCCCTGTCTGGCATTCATCCCAGTAGGGAGGAAAACCACTCCACAAACCTCTCGAAGACAGTACGTCATTCAAAGTTATTTAACAAACAACACTATGCTATTAAAACAATATCAAAATTCTACAAAGCGACACTCAGTATTTTAGTACTTTACATAACAAAATAATTATAAGTGAACCCAACTACCTATACTTATTATTATTTAAATCATTATAATGTATAATTGTTTTGTGATTTTTTAAATTTACTATTGATTATTGACCGCTATAAATGGCCTCTTACTGTATGATTATGCGTTTTAAATAAATAAATAGATAAATAATGTTGAAAAGTCCTCCAAAAGACCCAAGAAACTATTTTTATGATATTGATTGTCAAAGTAAGAGTGTGCTATCATTCCCCAGGGCTATTACCAAGTACCCCCTATCCTTACTTTGAATTCCACAAAATCTTTGTGATCCATGAAAACCAAAATTTTTAAATGTTTCTTATAGTTGAATTCCGTTAAATAATTCGATTATTTTGCGATGGGGCCTTTGGTCTCCAAATTATAAACGGTTGCTCTGAAGTGCCTGAAGGATTACGCAATGCTGTGATCGGTCTTTCCTCCTCATCGGTCATTTAACCTCGTTAAATATTGGTTTTAGGAAGGGAATGTGAAAGCTGCTTGTCTCGGTGGGGCAAATTAAGAGAAAAAAAAGCCAACTGGAGAGCAGTGATTATACGGATGGCCAAGACCCAATTTCGGACAGAACTATTTGTATTCCCTGTTAATCGTAAAGGTTTTTACTCTAACTTAAATACTCTTTACATAGATGAGATTATTATTGTTATATTTGTAATAATGATGGAATTTTCTCTTAGTTCGTTTAGATCTCGACAAGTTTCATCGGTGTCGCTAGAATTATTTTATTATTATTATTACGATTCTTCCATCGCCTAGAAATATTTAGAATACTTCGAAATATTTTTGTCACGAACAATTATTTTATATATTTATTTTATTTTATATAGGGGGAACTCCTTTTTATGATAGATAAGTTAAAACTAAAATAACTATGATACAAAGAGAATACGATTAAAGAAAAGAAAGAGATGGGAAAAAAAACTTGTAAAGCAGAAATTTATTTAATAATAATAATAATGACAACTGTATTAATAATGGCAAATTTTAATCTTTCAAAGAATAATCTTACAATTAACCAGTACAAACATACAACTCATAGACGAACACATACGACCATTCCCTAACAGGAAAATCCGGTTAGCCGGGATTCGAACCCAGGACCTCGGTTTTGGAGCGTTATGATGCAAGTAATTTTGATTTAGTTATATGTCATATAATAGAACAAGAACGGGTTTATGGGTAAAAGTTTGTAATAAAAATGTTTATAACATTATTCCAGTGTAATAGAAATGGTTCAAATTGTTGCGAACAGTTTTCAATATTATTTATCAATGTTTCATATTCAATTATTTTCAATAGAGAGTATGTCAACGTCACCATATCTAAGGAGTTATATGATATTCTTTATGTACACCGTTTTAAAGGCTAAATCGGAACCAACTTAAGTAACCGGCGTAATCCAGCTCGAAATTTAATGTAACTTCAGCTATGTCGTAATTTAAATTTCATTATCTTCTGCCGCTCTTGACCTAGTGTAACGATCCGTCGTATATATTCGTTGCGTGCATTTTCAATATCGAATCGTTCGTTTTTCGTTGCGATCGGAGGGCGATAATCCCTTTTGGTATCATAGACTTCGTTTGCGCTAATATCTGTCCGAGCATTTGATTTTAGAAGCCTTACTTTGGCAATGCCACACGTCTGAGCATGGATCTTCCTAAATGAAAAACTCCCAAGGCCGGAGAATCCCTTGCCTGACTCCTATTAAGTTAGCCCAAGTAGCTGCTGCGATCACAAGCTGTATTCTCAGTCGCTTTTTGCGCATTTTCTATGTGCATTATATGGGAACGTTCGATGAAAATGTGCTCGTTGAAAGGAAGATCATGCGCCGTGAATGAAAGCCCGATTTAGGGTGATGTGCAGACTACGGAGTGGAACTAGGTCGTCCAAATCCAAACGCAGGAATAAACGTACTCACATCCTTATGATCGCTCGCTCTATTCCATTTCAAAGACATTCGGCTCGTAAAATCTCTTCGCTCCTCCATTCATTCTTGCATACTTACAGGGTGTTCCAAATTTCATGCTTGAACACACACTTTCATTTCCTTTGTTTATTTGATCAAATATTTCTCCATCGCCGTCACGGTCCATGTTTATACGTATTTTTTTTTCTCTTTGTATTCTCTGGAATAAATGATTCTGTTTGTTAGAATTCTTAAGTTTCCGTATGGTCATTTTGGACGTCAGTTTTCGGACAGTGACACCTTTTGTCTATGAAATTTATTTCCTTTATACGAGTATAATATTAAATTGTAATATAGTCTTGTATTTTGTGCATAGGTTGTAATATTATTTATAATATAATATATCAATATAAGCTATAAGTTAAGTATATAATACATTCCTAAAATCATTCCTAAAGGTACAAGATTTCCCAAAATTAACGGATGGATTTGAAATTGAATAAACGGAAAACGGGGAGTAATATAAATGCGTCAGTGGTTGTATTCTACTTGGGAGGCATGTGAAAAATTGGGACACACGATTTCAAATTTTGTTCCAATAGTTAGCCAAAAGGACTTTGATGAACGGGAAAATTGTAAATAAACCGATAAAAACATGCTGCAATGGAGTTTGCAGAAACCATATAACCGTTTCCAAAATATTTATAGTTTGTAGCAAAGATATTGCGCAGTCTTTGAGGGAAATTCGCAGAAACGCGTGATAACTTTGCAACCAAAATGGTTTCATATGTAGTGACCAAAAATATATACTGTGACCAAAATTATACTGTTGTCCCAAGTCGAACGCACAATCTGCGCGTTTCTATCGCTTTTAGTTTTCCTTTTTTTCAATTTTCAAATCAACCCATTAATTTTGGGACATCCTTTTTTCGCTTCGAATTTACACCCACATTCCTGTGTGAATTCCCTTATTCCTTATTCTACGCACGTCTCTTATCCTCAGCATCTCATTCAACACAATCAACCAGCGTTCTCTCTGTCATCCTCTCTCCTTAGACTTCCATTTCCATCCCTTGGAACTGGCCAATATATCAGCGTTTTGGATATCGGAGGGTTTTCCAATCCTCTTATTAATTAACAGCCGAGTTCCATTTCCTTTTCTTTCAGCGTCTTTCTCTTTACCTTACTCAGAACTTGTCTTCTTTACCTCTTCTGGAGGAAAATAGAAGATAGGATTATCTAGTCTATAATGAATACGTTTTGTATTGTAAATATAGTTCCCGTTGGTGAACTAAATAAATAAATCATACGTGGTCAGTAGTGTCTTCTATTTTAGGAAAGAGATTAATCTTTCGGGGCAACATTCCTTTCTAGGTAGCGCGTTCACCTTTGGTAAAAGAGGGGCCCGAGTTCGATCTCCGGTGAAAGCCCATGTGTGTAAAATTCTCAGTTATCCCCAGCTATGTTTTATGAATGTAAAAATTAGGTTTTTTACGTAAAATATATAAAAATACCTTCTATAAATTGCCCAAGCACTCCACTATAGTAAGAATAAACAAATTATTGAATTAAAAGTAGTATTTCGAAAAATTTGAGTATGAATGATGGACATAAAATACACGTCATATAATAGCATTAATTATGTAGTATATTCCATAAAAATATGACGCAAACTTACATAATATAATTTCCTAAAGCGGAAATTAAGTACCCGTGAACATCTCTTGCCTTTAAAAAGTTGAAAAAATTGTTACTATATTCTCGAGAATATTCAAACACACTTATTCAAGGTACCAAATAAATGAGGCCCAGAGTTATTACCTATTGCCCCTTATTATAAATATGCTCCTGGATACATCGATATTAACAAGATAGAACGATCAAGCTTAATCCCTGGAAATGATTCGCTGAAAATTCCACGAGTTGTTCTTTTATGATGAAAAATCAAACTCGTAAACAGATCGTTAATTCACTCAAACCTGATAAATACTCGGAGACTGGTCGCACTTAAATCAAGAGCAGGCTATAAAAATTTGAGAAATGTTATAAAAGCTCCTGCAAATATTGAGAAATTGTTTCATTCGAGAGTATTTCTATTTTTGTCCACGTGCATATTATACGAGTAGTCGTATTTCACGGAATGTCAGCTCGGCGAGGTCACTTGCATCAGAATAAATCTATGTAATCGATTGCGACGTGTGATTTTCGCCAAATTCAGGGCGGATGAACACTTTATCGATGAATGCATTCCAGAGAATCGGTCCGATATTTCTCTCAGCAATCTTAGTTCTTTGAATGTTCGATTCATCATTTAATGGCTTAAAACGTGTTGCTGTTCGGAGTGTTCATTTGCAGCGAATGCAATGCTATGGTCGAGAGCAAAAGAATAGGTGCAACAAGGTCACTGAAAAGTAGGGGCACCCACTTCCGATCCGAACTAAGCTTCCTACACACATATACCACTACTGATATGGAATGTAAAACATCATATTAATTTTGTTTTCTAATTCGATTAAGAAAATATATCGCATTGCTTCCATGTGTTTTTTTTTACTTAAAATTTTCGTTTTTCACGTATACAATTATAATATAAAAATATTTGTGGAACAGATCGGAGCATGCAGGGATTTAAGGGAAGGCTATAGACTATTAGTGAGGGTAGGTCGTTTGTCCTACAAGCGCCATGGGTCATTCCACACGAATCGAACTAGAGAAAATGATACTTTTCGGATCCTCTTAACACTCTGTTAGAACATTTAAAGTCATAGTATTGAAAAAGACTATAGGTGTATTTGGCGGTTCCCAGACAAATAATTTGAATAGTTACAAAATGGCTGGTTCACAAGGTATGAAAAATTATTCAAACGCCCATTTCCAAATATTTTTAAAACATAGAATGCATCTCATATATTCATTTTACATCTCTAAAGTAGAGCTTTCTTTTGCTGTAGAATTCATAAGAAACGATCTATTTTTAGGCAACTACATAAATATTCTGCAAGCCGCCTTTCAGGGTGTGGCAGTGAAGATTACTTTTTGAATTGATTTAAACTAAAAATCCACCACGACGGTTTTAAAAAATATATCGCCGAAAGTAATTTTAAATTTTCTCAGACTTTTTAAAAGACATGAAATGGACGAGATGAAATGTTGTAAAAATATGATAAAAATATTGGTTTTGTTTTCGATTGTATTAACTGGCGAAGATAAAAGATACAACATCTCATTATATCCCAACATGGACTGCTGTCGTATACGTAGGTCTGCAAACTGCTTACCTAATAAATAAGAATTCGTGGAAAATCAAAATGTATAGGAAAAACCGTATAACCAATATCATTGAAGTCTTGTCTAGCGCCATCGATAAAATCAATGCGACTGAAAGACCTCATCAGAAGTTTATCATTTCATTGTTTCATAAATTAAAGATTTGAAACGTTAATGTATGAACTGAGATTTGATAGTCGCGTAGTTTCATCATGGAAATGAAGCTATAGTTAAGTCAGCCTCATCAACGCTTTCTCAATTCCCATTCCGTTACATCCAACGATACTCCTTTCACGGAAAATTCATAGAGTATTATCGAGGGAATGGCTTAAACATAGTCTTCCAATTTCCGCGGTTCTATTCCATTCGAAAGTGGTAATTACCTTGATTGTGTTTCGGTTTGCCTCAACCTTAAGCCATTTCTATGCACGTAGGAGTTCTCCGAATAGTACTTCCGCATCGGTGTCTATTTCTCGTAAGGAACGGATGTTTGCCCTCCCGTTGCCAAACCAAACCGCTTCGAGATGATAGAATGTGAAATTGCGGTAATAACTGGGGGTATTAGTGACTCTCATTAAATTTCACTTATGTCTATGGATCACGAAAGTCTGTTCTCTGAAATAATACGGCGTAACTCTCTTAGCTGAGTTTGCAAGTTCGCCTCTAATGCTGGCTTTACTCCATTTATTTCCTAACAAGGCTGATAATATGGCTTCATTTTCCTGTTATAAGCAAGATCCATCGCTTGATTGAGTCCCTACTTTGATTCCAACTAAAATGTTCGGGAAATGTCCTTTTATATATTTATATAGGACGTCCTAGCCTTTGCCCTTTACCGCATCCTGAACGCCATCGATCCCTATCGTTCCAACTCCGTAGTTTTAGTTTTCTCATTTCCATCTCAGTGTTTTCTTTCAATTTTTCCGTGATATTCCCCTATTATCCTTCTCAAATGGATTTCAATTCCAAACTTTCTAAAATGGTATCCTTGTCTTCTACATTCTCCTGACATTTCAGTACCATTTTGATTGTTTTAAAAAATTTATTGTGTCTATAATTGTGTATTCTAATTCTATATTTGTGCTAATGGTAAGGGTCCAATCCAATTGATCCAATCCTAGTTACAGTTTTCAAATTTCTATCTCAATGTTTTCTTTCCATATTTTTCGTTGTCTATTTTTATAGTTCTTTTCTAATGGATTGCAATTCCAGTTTCAGTGGTATCCTTATGTATTCATCTTAGATATCCGGACCATTTTAAATGCCTTTATTTACTGTGTTCATAATTGTGTTTTCTAATTCTATCTTTTTCTAATATTTTCATTTTTTATACCATCTATTAAAATTAATCCACGATATTCTTCAAATATGACATCTCTGCCGAAAGAAATCCTTTTGCCCTTATTACCTGATGTTTGTCGATGATCTATACGACATTACTGTTCGTTTCAAATATTTGTATTTGTTGAGATCTAGACCAGGGTTTCTAACCCCTTGAGAGTTCACCCAGGAAATGGTTAGATCACCAAATTCGTATGTTCTATAATTTATTCCATAGATATCAAACGATGCCGCTCTTATACCACAGGGATATAACTACGTAACAGAATGATGATGCAAAAAATTCTGGTAAGAATAAGCAATGTGGCACTCATGAAGGATCTGTGGTTGGAGTTCAGAATGCTATTGGGCATTAAACCGGAAACCGAAAACCTACTTTTGCTGGATTTAAAACCAAATCCGAACCGAAATCCGGAATTGAAAAAAAAAACTTTATTTTTTCTGGACTGAAAACTGTTCTCGAACCTCGGAATTAAAATTTTTGAATCCGAACCGAAACTTAAAACCGTTATTTATTCCGTTTCGAAATTTGGTTGCTTACAATGAACATTTTATTTGTGTAATTGGAGGAAGGTTTTCTAAAGATGTGTAACTTGTAAGTATTATTATAAAATTTAGTGTAGAGTAATGTAATACTAAAATCTAGAAATAATAAACCAACCTTTTTGTAAGATAAAATATAATTAGAAATAAATTAAAATATAATTAAAATATAATTAAAATAGCAATGGTAGAATGGTAGAAAATGTACCGAAATTTGGTTTCGTCTTTTAACCGGAACGAAAAATATTACGGTACGATGGCTTGGATGGCTAGAGAGTCTGTGAAATGCAGCTGTAGGAATATTTGAAATTTAGAGGAAGGAAGTCTATTCAGTGTCGCGGTAATATGCTAATTATATAAGAAACATCATTCGAGTTCATTATGTCATCGTATGATGAGGCCGCGTGTCGAAACCACGGTCGATAAATGAACTTCAAGTGGTATGAGTTGGCGTTTGTTTTTTCATTCTCCTTCGTGACAGAGTCCTGGCTCAAAGTTGTACTTGAATAGTATATAGTAATGTAAATAGTAATGTAAAACAATGGAAAATTTTTAATCTGAACGTATTTTATATAAGCTAACGATCTCAAGTAGCTGTATGTTCTATCGTTTTCCCAAAAAGTTCCAAGAATGATTTTCGGTGTAAATCAGGTTCTTCTTTAGGTATCTGAAATAATAGCGCATCATTAGTAATAGTTAGTTAGAAGCATCTCTTTGATGATTCGCGATGTACTGAATGCTCTTCAATGGGCCATTGACTCGTCAGCCACACCCTTCCTAGGGGGAGAAGCAGTAGCATTGGCGGAGTAGTATTGAAGCATTTTCGTAGGTTAATGAACTGCCGTACCTGGTATCAACCGCTGATGAGAATTCAGTATCCTCGAAAACAATTATAAATTAAATCGACGGGAGGTTATATGCGTTTGTTTGATGGAATTTTAGTTTAAAAATTTTGGAACAAAAAACGCAGCCAGAACAGCAGTTCGACGAAATGCATTCTGCTAATTTAGATGCATTTTTGCACGAAATTTTCTCCGCATAATTTGCATTTCGCACTGGAATGCGGCGATAACCGTCCTCTCCGATATTCGCTTTATTTTGCACGTATACTGTGTGATTTTCACGTTATTGACAGTTTTCTTTACCTTTTAGCTTACATCATCGGTAGGTTTGCGCAGGTTTTTATCTCACCCTTATATGTGGGCATATTCCTGCTGTGGTTTTTTTTTATTCCTTAAGTTTTCTACAATCACTCCTAAATTTTTCCATTCAATTTCTTTTTCCAGATACATTATTTATGCCTTTATTAATATGATTGACGATAGATTAGGTGGAGGAAGAAATTTTTCATTTTTAATCTCACCTAAACAAAGACCTCTACGACCCCTAATATCTCTTTCTCTTTATGACTTCATCTCTTCTTCGCATCCTAAGTCATGAATAAATCAAACAAAATACAATGCAATTGATACTGCTATATTTATGTAAAATCAATTTTCGGTTAATGATACGCTTGCTTGTTTTTTCGTTCGATAGTTGTCTACAGAATATCTCTAGTCCAAGCCGACTCGATCAATTCTTTTTAGGAAATATTGATCGCATTTTCCTTAGCTCCTTTCCTATGTCATTATCATGATTCGATAATCTCTGCTTTCTAAATTCTTCTGCTTCTATTTCGAATTTTGCTTATAATTTTGTTTTATCGATATGGTGTGATAGCAGTAGAACGTTAGTGTTAAATGGGATGAGTGATGTAATGAGTAATATGGGACTAAGTTATTCAGTGGTCGAAAAAAATTGTAACATATTTGTATTTATATACCGATCAATTTGTAACTGTATTTTTGGGTTTAATTTTTGATAACAACTAAGCTATTAATTACTTGTTTTTATCTTTTTAATTGTGTTTGTAATCAGTATCACCAACCATGTTGTTTGTATTATGCCATACTATGCCACCTGGTTTTTAACCCTGTATTGTTAAATGTATAAATAAATAAATTGCCCGGTCGTTTATTGTGATCAACAAGGCCGTGCAATATCTTGAAGTCATCAGAACTTCTGACAATTCCCATTTCAAATCGTTTAAATTTATACTGAGAATCGTCGTTCTTAAATCTTTCGTTTCTTAAATATATATCCCCCCATTCCTTTTGCTTTCGAACCTCAACTTTCGCCGAATTAAGTCGCTAAATATCGCCGAATTTTCTAAATTAGTATATATTCGGAGAAATCCCGCGGAATCAACGTGTTGCGTCAACAGATACGGCGGCAGTTTCTCTTCGAGCGACAGTTTATTTGGCCTCATTCGAGATAAGGGAAAAACATGGCCTACATGCCTACGCCTTGTAGTCCACGGGTTCGATCCCCGCCATGTGTGCAGCTGATCTCTCCTTACTTCGTCAGACTGTGATACATTCGCGTTGGTGCATTGCAAGAGCTTGATTCATTTTGTGGCAGATATTCTCTCACAATAGTACTAACGCGAACTAAGAGATTTGCATTTTCTTACATTATCACATTATGACAGATGTGTGCGAAGTGTTAAAACACCGAACTCCCTAATTAGCTATCTGATATGTTTATCTTGTACTGTTTGGAAAGACAGACAAGCTGGTAATTGCTAATCGTTCTCGCTATAATCTCGCACAATCTTAACTCGCCACCCTGAGGTGTTTGAGAATTCTTGTAAGGATTCCCGATAGCAGAGTGGGTAGTGCGATCCACTACGGTGAAAGTGGACCAGGGTTCGATTCCTGGTGGGGGCCAATATATGCGAAATGGCCTCAACTATCGAAGCTCTTTTACCAATACTACTACTAGGATTCAACCGCAGATCCTTATTTATTTTTAAATTTTACAGCTTCTTTTTTGCACTCAAATGTTGAATATTCTGCGCGAAAACAGATTGCCGGATTTCAAAATGATAAAGTTGGCGATATTTGTTGCTTTGTTTAGCTGTAGCGCTCATTTTCAAAGTATCCGAACATAGGATTTTAACATTCATCCGAGCAGTCGAAATTTTCCTGCTATCACATCTGGATGAGTGGGATATTTTTCATTTGTATTTAAGATATAGGAAAATGTTTTTTTCATTAAATTCTCTCTCAGCCTTGTTTATAGCCAAGCTAATATGAAAGCTAGTGAGTTATGAGTGATGGTACCGGTTCCTTATCCTCTCGGTAATATTCGACGGGTCATTTTGCTCCCCTTACCTATACTCACTCCGCACTCAGTGGGCAAAGCAGTCGAAATCTACTTCACCCCTCATCAAGCCTTATAAGCCTCATTCCATTTCCCAGTTTCCCTTTTTAATAGCTAATGAGTTGTTGTTTTTAATAGCTATTTTAATAACCTATCTTCGTGGTATATGTTTTGCGTGCAGATAAATACCTCTTCTGGGGAAAATAGAAAATGTACTACGGAATTGATTTTCTAGATCGTACTTCTAATACGGGATGGCATATAACTAAAATATTCGAAAATAATTTTCAGATAAGTTTTAAAACACAAAAACATTGCAGTGATTAGTTTACATGCCTGCAACATTTTAAGGGCAATAAGATCCATCTAATGAACAGTTATAATTTAACTTTCTGTCGATACTACGTTTAAAGGATGAATTTTAAGAAACATTTTTGCTGATAAAGTGCAGTAGAAGTGCACAGCACAGCTGAATTAACCGTTTCCAAAGGGAAAGCGAAGTAAACGTCCTTGAAGCTGCTCTCCTTATGTGAAGGAAGTCGATAAACTGTTTCCTCGTTTGATAAATATCAGAATACTCTGGTTCCTGGAATCTTCTTCAGTTTATTTAATTTTCTCTCCGTATATTTCGTCAACCTCGTTGAAAATCTGTTCATTTCAAACTCAGGTCTCTATGATTCCGGAAACAGTGGTTTCCGGAAAGATTTCCTTATCTCCAAGTGATACAGATAACATTGATGTGGCATTTCTGATTCTGTAGATGTTGCTTTCTTATCCTTAGAATTCAAACTCCCGAGTTTGATTCAAACAAGTCCTCTTTGTCTCGGAGGATACTATATCCTCAGAAGTGGAATCTTTTACAAAACACCGGCGTTTAAGAAGTTTTATGCTTCGAATGTGAAGGCATCTTCCCGAAGGCTTTTCGAATACTCCCTCCGTCTCTAGCTACCAAAAGCTTGAGAGGGAAAATTATGATTGTTAGACAAGATGAGGAGAGAGATAATTCTCCCTTGGAACATCAAAGGTAATTCTTGTTTTCATAATCGAGTGAGAATATTGTCATTAGTGGAGCATTAATGGTAATGGTTATATCATGCTCGGGGAATACCTATAAGATAGAAAAATAATTAAATATACGAGTCAATTCACAAAAAATAATTATTGCCGAGTAATAAAATGAAGAAAAAGTCTACGTAAGGGGGTCTCCAGATTAGCCAAGTGGGTAGCGCGTCTGGCTTTATGAATGCGGTCACGGTTTCTTTTCTCGATAGGAGTCTACACTGCTATATCACCACAGCAGTCGAAGAATTTTTAGCGTTACTATTCTAACTAAGTCTACGTAAGTGCATCACTATTATCGTATGAATAACTGTTTTTATTAGGGGAGACCAAAATTTAATCAATAAGGAGAGATTGGAATGAATACTATTACCGCATTCAAGTAATTTTAAATTTTAACTCTTTGAGCGAAGTTTCTTAATGAGTTTAGCGACCTTTTAGCTGCTTTTGGGGGTGAATTTAATGGTATAATCAAAGATCAATGGGCATATCTGACAGCGATTTCTCTTATTTTGCGCTCTATCGGCCGAAGTAGCATAATACCGATCACGTCTGTCGCAAACGTGCTTTCTCTGAATTTATTTAACCACCTCATCCCACATTCTGATCTCCTTCCTTCCAAGGATTCCCAACCTGCGTCAGAGAACTCTTTAGTTACGCTCGCTGTTGTATCACAGAAATTTTTAACAAAATTCTTCACTTTAAACATATATTGATCCACTAAAAAATCTTTACCAACGTAAAAAGGATCAATCAAATTAAGAATATAACATTTAATTAATGAAATTCTTAAATGATTATTAGTCAGGACATAAGTAACTTTATTTCCGACTCGAGTGGAACTACGTTCCAAAAATTGTCACTCTTCCTTTAAATGTTATCTCTATTGAACATAATCGTTATGCCATGGCGTAACTGTGCGGAAGGTCATAGCACAGATAAGTAGATACTTAACATTCTTCCTGAGAATTTATTCAAAGACCGGTTTTGCTTCTGTGGTAACTTCGTAAGATACAAAGAAATAAAATCGTACATCATGAACAGATTAGGATACGACAAGGAATGGTGGTTAACGATGGGTTTTGGGAAAATTCTTACGAGAAAATCTCGCTTGGTGTACTAAAGTCGGATGGTGAAACAAAGATTTTCTGAGAAACGTCTTTGAAGATGAAAAGATCAACAATTTTTGTTCCCAGAAATTCTAAACTAATCGTAAAAATTTAATCTCTCTTTCTGAATTCTTGTATGAAAAATAATTCAATTAATAGGCTACAGTAGAAAGGTTCAGCAGGAGATTATAAATAATTATTTTTCTCAAACTTACTTCTGTTTTATTAAAAAAGATTCGATATTTCTCTCTGAAAAGAAATTTTTGATTAGAAATTATTTTTTATAACTTTTTGGTCTTAAAATCAAATTTAGTCGGTTTCAAAGTTCTTTTGATTTTGACGTGTCACTACCGACGGAAAACATGAAAGCGGCAGATAAAATCCAGAAAATTATTAGGTGTTATTGCCAAGCAAGAATGATTTCTTTTCGAAAAAAATCTAGAATTTTGTAAATCAAGCAATGAATAAATTCGAATATAAGAATAATTATTTATTATTTTATGTTGAACCAATCTACTGTAGCTTTATTGAATTTTTTGTCAGAAGAATTGAGTTTTAGGGTAAATTTCTATTATCCGTGGCTAAAAATTGTGGCTCTTGTTCTACCAAGATGTTCCTTCGAAAAATATTTGTCCATTCATCTGACTTCAGTCACATATATTGAAGATTTCTTGTTAGATATGTAAATGGGAAGGTGTTTGGTTGGATAAATTAATCATACGAACTCTTTGTCCTGTTTGTCACACCTAAAAATATCGATCCTGTCATCTTCCCGATCATCAAATGACATTAAATCGCGCACGCAATATGATTTTCTCTTCGCTGTGGAAATGAGTTCGCCTGACACAACCGCGCTAGCGTGAGAGATACCCTCAAGCGGTGCATTTTCTCCACGACAATAACCGAATATTATTCTGAAACCCGGAAAAGAAAAAAACTTGTAAATTTCGCAGATTGTTGTCGGTCGTTACTTCCTCATAGTGGTACGACCTCTCTAGCACAGATAAGACCTACTTTTGTCGTGGTCTAGTATTTTGTCATTTTTTTATCAGTGTCGCAAGATTCTAATATCGACTCCCTTCTTAAGAATGTTGCAAAATTTGGTAAACTTATTCTTTTATTTAAACATTAATTTGTAAGACTTGATCGTCGGTTTACTATAATTTTTTAAATGAATCTCATCAAGCGATTTTTGTTGATATTCAAAAAATTTAATATAACAAGTAATAGGTAAAATACATTACCAGTATGCGTTTGGTATTATATCATTTGTTTTTGTGAGGTATTATTCTTTATCCAAACCGTGTTTTAATAGTTTTTTAAGACAAATTTTATTTGACCTCCGTTTGACGAAAAAATCATTCTTATGACAAAGTTAATCCCTTATCAACCACAATTTCACCAACCGCGGTTTTAAGTATACGCATTTTGTAAAAATGTAAACATTTTCATCATAAGAGTTATGTTATTTCGAGTATATGGAGTTGATCCTGGGATAGAACGTAGTTAAACTTAACTGGGGTTGGAAGAATTGATGAAGTCTTATATAAGTAGGAGCAGAAAATCCGAGGTTGAAAATGAGCTAAACATCTATTCCAAGTTTTTCAAAAAGAAGAGAAATACTCCCGATTTCTGAATCAATTGCTATCGTTGCAGTAAAGGTGCGAGCAACGAGGAAGTTTTGTGAAGATAAAAACTTTTCTTTTACAAAAGACTGACCTTTCAACTAACGATAGGCAATAAACGACTAACTTTTCAACCTCTAATTCAGTACCAGTCCTGTTCCGATTTCCTTTTTTTACCGCGTCATTCTCCAATTTTGTATTTCATTGTCTCTCTAAATATCATGTTGTTATTTCTTTCTAGGTGTAATAATAGAAGAAGCTTACTTTTT
Source organism: Pachydiplax longipennis (assembly GCA_036926295.1). Classification (NCBI taxonomy): domain Eukaryota; kingdom Metazoa; phylum Arthropoda; class Insecta; order Odonata; family Libellulidae; genus Pachydiplax; species Pachydiplax longipennis. The sequence continues at coordinate 35,215,558 of JAVFKF010000012.1, forward strand.
TTACGATGTTGATGCCTTTTAAACTTTTATTCCCTTAACCTCTAACACCTGGGCAACCTGCCAAGCGCGGTTTTGTAAATCACGCCACTTTTCAGGCACGTAACCACCTGGTTAGCGAGGATTACAGAGTACAGATTACAGTTAGTTAGGATTACAGTATGCCGCATAAATACAAGGATAAGTACCTTTGAAAAGTATAAGGAAGTGGAAAGAAGAATTAAATAATAAATTAATATTTATTTCCTGCATTTAGTCATGATGATAATTTGGATTGGGAAACCAACCAAACATTCTTTATAAATTATATCCATTCTCGTCATCCTTTTCGACGCTCTTGCTCCAGTTTAATTTCTTGGGTCTTAATTTCTGCTAATATCGCAATTGCTTCCAATAAGTATTATTCTTCTTTCTTCTTAGATTGGTGTGCGCGTTTCTGTCCCGTTGAAACTCGTAAATGCGAATCAATTAGCTTGGTTTTGCTAAACGCTCTTACACAATCTACATGTGAATCGCGGCACGTTTGCGCAACTCAGTGCCCAAGTTTGGGTTTTCGCTGTGAGAAACCAAATCTATCTTTTCGACTTTTCTATGAAATTTTCGTAACCCTAATTTAGAAAAGTGAGCACACATCGACAACGAAGAGGAATCGTGTACTATCGACTGTTAATTTCAATATCCATTAAAAATTTATCCATCTAATTTTATTATTAAAATCATCCATCTCATTTTATTATCCATATCAAATTTATGTCATTTTTTATGTGCTTACAGAGTGATTTCTTTGCGTCCCTATCGTTAATTGACCCCCACTTGAGGTCGTCATGTTTAGTATAGATTTATATTTTCCTTTTCCAAACTAATTGATTTTTCTTTTTCCTACAGGTAAGTTCCAGAAATTCGATATTGATAGAATAACCAGACCAGGAGGATAAAATGAGTGAGTGCTTTCTGTAATTATAATTGTCATCAGAGTTCATAAGAAAGAAATGATCACCTTCAACGCAAAACTTTACGTTTAATTGAGTTGATCACGTACCAAATTACGAGACTTGCCAAGTTTGTTCTTAATGTGTAGTAAAATCCGAAGAAACAAATCAAATTTATGTTGAACTTTCTCATTTTGTTTGGAGATTTTATGAAAGATTAAAGAAAAATTTGTAAACTGAGAGAAATATAATATTGTACGTTCTAAATTAGGTGTATAAATAATTGTTTTACTGCCAATTATTTTACTCGGACTATTTACTAAGTATCGAATCGAAAAAGATGCTTTCATTTATTTGAAGTATTCTTGTTTAGTAGTCTAGTTTTTGATAATCATTGTATTACGAACTGCCTTCGGTAGTTTTTTTTGTAGAGTGGTTTTCCTCCCGACTAGGGTGAATATCAGCAAGGGATCTTAGTTTTCCATTTCCCCCTCTAATTACTACCACCATGCGTAAAGCTTATCTGTTGCTATGATAAACATTAATAATAATACGACCTTAGAGAAAGGGAGCCCCCATAGACTGTCTACTTGCACTAGGCTTACCTCGTCTCAGTTTTATACACAATATTTAGGCCGATTATTCTACCATGCGTGGAAAACTAATTTTCCACACTTACCTAAGTAGGAAGGTTTAAAACCGTGTAAAATAAGAATCTGATGAATTAAAATAGTTGTACTGTTGTAGGCAAACGTTTTTTTCCGATATTCACAGGACAGAGCGGATTAATTGATTTATCATGAAATACAAAGAAAAACTGGGTATCGAGATACGAACTTCTTGAGTTACGAGCCCCTATCTTGAACGAATGAAGCTCGTATTTGAATTGAAAATATACTACTGTGGAAGAAACATCATATGGAATAAGTCAACAAATTTTTTTCTACCTTTCACCTGCTCTAAAATTCTATAATAGTAAATATTTAGCCAGCTCTTCCCTTTCTTATGTTTGGGAAAATTTTAATAGACAACTTTTTCCGGTCTAGTAATAAGACGATCTTCATTGCAGCCTCCAAAAATCATCCTATCCTTTCATCACAGATTGTGCCACCCCTTGGCGATAACCGCCCATGTGCAATGTTAATAATAATAAAAATAAAACGTCTTTATTTTGGCGAGATTGAGACTAAATCGTCCCTCTCTTACGTCTAATTTTTCGACTGAATGAAATCATGAGCAAACGCACAGAAGAAACCTAATTTTCGGGTTTAAAAATCTAAGACAGTGTTTAGAAAAATATACCCCACACCAGGTGAACACTCGCTAAAAGGGGTGTGTGAAAAACCTGCGAAACCAACAGATTAAACCTCCAGTTAAAAACTAAATGCAATGCACCCATGGTAGTGCTCATGGCCATCTACGGAAACATGAACTTGCCACTAAAAGACTATTGTTTACGTACAAGAGTGGAGCTCACCCGTGATATTTTGTTTGATATACATAGGTAACACGTAGAATGAAGTGGCGCGGTGCAGTGGCGTGATGCGTGCGTACGGATGGCAACATCCGATTGCCTCCGCTGCGTCTCCGATGGTGACAAGAGGGCGTTGAAATCATTTTAGCCGTGGACTCGATCCAGGAAGTAATTTTGGACGCTTGGGCAATAAAACGTACCTCCGCTGGCAGATCTCTGATTCTTCTCAATGGTGTTTTTGAGGTCGTTAGTCTTCGGGATCTTTCACGAATTTCGGCTTCCTTTATCAGAAATCGAGATCTCTTGGTGTATGGCTTTTGGATCATTATTCTGTTCATATCGAAGGTTCCCATTTATTTTGAATTTGATGGACTTTTTTCCTCCTTGTCACCGTAAATATTTCGGAGAGCGTGACATAATCACGTTCTGTTTATACTCCATGGGTTTGGCTTGAGGCGTGACCAAGCACGGCTATGAAAATTTATTACAAGCGACGAGAAAATCTATTGAGGTAAAACAAATTTTCGTTTGAATGTATGTTGCAGGTTATCTACTTTTTGATGGATTAAAGTGCTCCAAACATTCTTTGTATTTCTTCCCTCTAAATATTTGACCCATTTATCACTTCAGTCTCTGCTATTGTATTCTCTAAAAGTCCCTTTCGTTTCCCATCCTCTTCTACACTTTTTTGTATGATTTTCTCGAAACCCATCTTTTTCTACCCCAATGCATTCCGCGAAGGCCTTGGGATGCCCTCTCCTTTTAAGGTCTACGGTTCACATCCTACGATGAAATTATTCATGTTAATGATCTTGTCAGAATAATCCTGGTATGTTTCTCCAGAGGGTAGAAATTTCAATGATAAAATTAAGAGGATCCCTCTGTATTTTCTTCCCCATAAGATCACTCTTTCCTTCATGAAAGGTGTCATTAGCCATTACTATTCTCTTTTTGGTCTTCAGCGGCGTGCGCTGAAAAATATTTCAGGGGATATGTTTTTAATTTGCATTTGATCGTAAAGATAAAATTAGAAAATAATTTAAGAACAAATCAAGCATGTTGTAAGAAAGAGTTGCGGTCACATTCAATATACCTACTTTTGTATTCAGTACATTTCAGTCAATAATTATTCTTTACAAGAGATATTTCTACCATATTATAGCCTACTTATTATTATTGTAATATTAATAAAGTTTTTATAGTTAAGAAGTTATTGTTAATTTTATTTTAAGTATTTTAGTACTATTAATATTTAGATAAATTATTACTTTATATTATTTATACGCATTTAAAATACCTACAAACAAGATATTTTAAATGCGATGATTGTAATTTAAGTTCTTTTCGAATTTTATAAAGGGAATTTATCCCCCTGACTCCCCACTTGCGTACGCCACTTGTAGTCGTTCCATCTGAAGGGAGAATGCTACTCATGTTCAGGTACTGATGCACCCGCCTCACTGTTCACCTTGATATCTAGCTTCGCTTTTCCTCCATTCAGAATTTTAGACTTATATAATAGAATAGAATAATATATAGAATAATAGAATAATACATAGAATAAAAGAATAATAATATATAATAATGGAATAATATGCAGAATAATAATAATAATAGAATAGACTATATAATAATAGAATTATAGAGAACTATCCCATTAAAGATGGTTATTTTTCATTAAATCAATTAGCGAAGGAGTGACCTGGTGGAGAGCCATAGTATCAGAAGAGAAACTAAGTAATTTTTCACAAAATTTATTATGACGACCGGTTTCGCTTCTACATAAGAATTTTAAAGTATTTTTATTAATTTTGATGGTAAACTGTTATACAAGACTGTCTCAATTTTAGAAAATTAAGAGTTAGGCTTGGAGGGTTAAATTTTCTTAGGCTGTTAAGTATAAAATCGGTTTGTGTGTTCCATCAACGTAAACTTCAGTGTTATACTCTGCATGAGGCTCGTTGTTTTCTGTGGAGAGAAAAATTTATAATATAATATAATTAATAAAAATTTATTCCAAGAAATTCGAAATAATACATTCCAAGTATCATCCATTATTTGCAGTATTAGGTTCTATCTAACAATAAATTTTGAAGATTTTCTTTGAGATTTATTCTTGGCAATCATTATTTTGGCTAGAGACTATTTGTTGAGTGCATCGAGTTGCAGAATGAAGTGTTCGCGCATCGAACCGGCGCATCTCATACGATCTGCCGTTTTCCTATTTGCGGTTGGTGTGCATTGATACGCCCTTTGAATCATTTCCACAACTGAGTCGTGGGAATCGCGCGAAAACGGATTTCGTAACGCGCGCCAACTCTGACTAGAGTTTTCCGGGTAATTGGCGAGTGCTTAAGTTTATCTCATTCCATAAGCGGCGCTGCCTCCCGAGTAAACGGCCGAACAAATCCATGGTGACCAGATTTCAAATTGGATAAAGCGGGAAAATCTGTTGGCCTCTTTGTTTTAAGCTTCATATTGATTCCTTTTTACAGTGGATAGTGATGTGCCAATCGTCCTTTTTCACTTCAACTCGAATTGACTTATGAGTAAATTTAAGTAATTAAATTTTCAGTTGACGATTTAAATTTGTTTAAATAAATATAAAAATTTCGATTCGGATTAATTAAAGATTCAATTGGGTACACGATGCTTTGTTATTTGTTTCTCATATAGCTCTCAAACTGAATTTTCTTAGTTTCCTGCTTGTTGTCGTTATCTACTAAAATAGTATTGTGACTCCTTTCCTCCCTATCCTCTCCTCCTCTCCTGCTCCTTCCTCATGTATAAAAGCAATATACCTTGGAAAGATTTCCGTGCTTGAAAATATTAGCTCGACAACGAAACGAGTCGCTATTAAAAACATTCTGCAGAAAATTGCTTAAGTTTTATTTCATTAGTAAAGGCCTTCCACGAGGTTACGCCTTACCACATTCAATGTAGTTAGTATTTTTTAGTAGATTAGTTTTGGTTAGAAGCGTAGTTACATATAACGTGCCAGAAAAATTTTATGTAGAAAATTGAATAACGAAACAAAAAAGGGGAACGAAATCATAATTCTCCGCCTCTTGAATTTTTATTCGGTGCTTTTATTATTCAATTTGATTCAATTCGAGTTTTGCGAATGTCGATTCGCTTCGAAATTTCGCATATTCGCTTACATCTACCGAAGATAAATATAGATGTAGTGCAGGATGGAGCTAAATTTTCCTTTTTAGGCAGGGAATATCTATAGAAAAAATAGCTCGCAGTTGAAACACTCCTATGAATTAAATTCTGCCCAATGCAGGTTGCTGCGACCTTTATCCGAGGCACCCGTCATCTTTTACGTCTCTAAAGTAGGCCATCAACTTCTCAATGAGTTTTACATGAAACAGCGAGTCATACGGTTTCCTGAATCCTAGAAATATCTCTTCTCCGTTGTAATACCCGATCTGCTGCTTTAATTAATGAAAGGGCTTTCCGAGTCTGCCATGACCTGCCCTTACGTGCTGCCATTGACTAATTGCTCCCTTTTCTGCTCGAAAACGCTCTATGGAGCTCGCTTTAATCCGCTCCATCATATTACAAAAACATGAGGGAGTGAAATTGGTCTGCAGCCGTCCGGTATTTAGATGCACCCTTTTCAAGGAGCCGGAATAATTCGTGCATTCTGTCAACTCAGGTTAAACTTTCCAACTCGGGCATTTTGAATCTTCTAGTGCAATGTTCTCTCGTTCCAGGGTGTTTGATGAGTTTCTCTGTCATATACGAAACTACGAACTGTAAATACGGTAAAACCCGTCTGAAATGCTCCCGCTGAATACACGGTCTTTTCTCAGTTCCGGTCCCTTTCGCACTAAACACAAAGTAAAACTGCCGCTTAATAAGTTCCTCTACCTGTTTATAAGGCGGATTTTTCCCGTTCCTGGTCGCATGCACTGCAACCCGCTCTACCCAATCCTCCGCTTCAGTCAAGATTCTGAAGGTTATTTACCATATTCTTACCTAATTGTTTATCTGGAAAATATTGCTTCTTCTAAAATGAATATGAAGGAAATTAAGATTCAAGGGAAGTCGCTCTCTTTGAAAAGCAGACAAATCTTAAAATATATGATGGGAAGGCAAACTGTACACACAAAAGTATTCTGCGGACTCTCTAGATATCTACAGTTGTGGCAAATATAGCAAACGAAAGAAGATTCCTTTTCTTTTTTAAGGTGTTTGTCTTATTTAAAAACTAATGAGCCCAAAACCCTTCCCTTCTGTTTTCTAACGGGAAAGAAAAAATTGTAATATCTTGTCTATTACGTTATCTCGCTTACAACACGATTTTGGATGTGGATCCCTTGGAACTTCGTATTCGGAACATTGTCTTAGCCGGGTTTTACTATATTTCATTAGCGGCAAAAAAATTCATCCAGTATTTGCTAATTTCAATCAAGAAATCCTATATTTACGTGTTTTCATTCAATGACATTAATACTATATCTACCGAGAAGACAATTTTTATAATTTCCCGAAATATTTCCCGTTCCAGGTTTTTTGCACTTCTGTCCATCAAATGGGATATTTTCATTATCGTTATTAAATTGTTAGTTTTAAAGCAAGTAGTACAGTATACATACTCAAATTGTTTTGTCGCCTATAATCGTGAAGTAAAAATCATCTTCATGCTTAAATATGTAGCAAATCATAAAGATGACTTTTATTTTACGATATTGACTGCAATTCATCTTTCGTGCTAACAAATTTATATGGACTAAATAGGGATCGGGAGTCTTGCAGAATAATGCAGATAACCTGTATAAAACGAAGAATATGGTAATCGTGTACCACAATCGGTTCATGAGGAATAGGGAAACTTTAATATCCGAACGTGCTTACCGTGAACTATATTCTTTGGTAGGAATCCTCTCAATTCAAGGAATGAGTAAAGGGAGACTGTGGAAGGCGGGTCTTATTTTGGCGAACTGCGGTTCTTGCAGATTATATGCCATCGATCTCTAAGAGTGGAAGTGCTTTGGCGCCGAAGTGTCTCTCATACGCCGCGAATTCGCGATTTGTCCACACACTTAACACTTTGTCGTGTGGCGGAAGTTCTTAAGTTTACAATGTGCTTATGTTTCTCTGCCGCGGCATCTATCGAGGTGAAAATGAATCGGCAGTAAACAAAGCCTCGAATGTGCGGTAAATATTGTTAAATCTGTCTCTTTAACTCTCGTTGCCAAATCTTAAATCTTCACTTTAGTCACCTAGTGATACTTTTCAGTTTGAGGTCAACGATGAAAGATTTAACTAAGCTACGGTCTTGATAGTAATAATAATAATAAATTATTTCTTATGCTCTGATAATGTTACAGTCTTCAAATGTGGATACAAAGTGATGTAATAATAATAATTATAATAACAGGTTATTATATAAAAGTTACACAATACCTAAAGAAAAAGAATATTATTCAAAATGAATCAAAACGTGATTAAATAATTTAAATTTAATTGTCTTAAGGCCATGATTTTAGTTCTGCATTTTAGATTTATCTTCGAAAATTGTCTGCCGTGGCTAACATCTTTCGCTCTATATTGCCTATTCTTTTTTGCAGGCGCTTCTATAGATGTAGCGTAATAAGTTGTCATCTATTAATAGCATTACGTATAGTTGAATTGTGAAGACATAAATCATTGACTTAAAATTCAAATTTATTCAAAATTATAATGTATTTCGTAAACCATCCGAACTGACATTCTTGTTACTGAAAGAGAATTGAATCCACTTAATTTTTTATTACTTAATAGCGATTTTTCTGAGTGTAACTTTTTACGGCTTTTAAGCTACTCTTCTGGTAGCATATTTTCGTGATTGTTACAGTTAAAAAGGTCTGTTCTTCTGTTATTCCGCGCTAGTTAGTATCCTTTAAAACCTTTCCAGAAATGAAAAAGGGATTCTGGAAGCTGTAACCTCTTTGTCTCGATTGTGTTAAACGATTACGGGAGAGTTGTTTGCACTAATTACTAAAATGCACGTGAGAGAGGAAGTTGAATCTCGCAATTTGGATTTTCCCCGAGTCTCCGGAATTTCCTCTTTTAAATTGCTCTCGTCCGAGGAATGGTACGATTAATGAATGCCGTATTATAAGATCGAAAATAGCGGATGTTTCTTCGCCACCTTTTTAAATGATCGAGGAATTACGTGGGTTAGCTTCCTGTTACGTTGCCATCTTTTCCGTCGGAGATGCAGTTTGGCTGAGATTGCTTAAAAGACCTCGGCTTATTTGGCCTCTTGCCCATCTCTACGTATCCTGAGAAATATCAATGCCCCACTTTAGCGGAAGTCCTCGCGTATCGAGCGGGACGGATTTCCGAGTTTTATGAAAAATTCTACTTTCCTCAGTGGTGCTGTGAATTAGATACGTTTGCATATTTGCCGTTCAAGGAGTTTCATTTACAGCAGCATCCCTATTAATATACTGGGAGCATACAAATTCTTCGAAAACTTTGTCTTCAAACTATAATTTCGTCGAATGGCAAATTTTTCGAATGTTTACCGCCCGAAAATATCCGAAGCTATGCAAAACTTATGTTAAATTAATTATTTAAATCTATTCGTGTGTAAACACTCACTCCGTGAGATAATTTCAATTCTTCCATCAACAAAAGATTACCGGCATTCTCAAGTGGAGCAAATTGAGATTCTATTTAAATTAAATTTACAATTTATATAACATTTTTTATTTGGCTAAATATTAAATTGCGTTGGAGATTAATGTTTATCATGCCTTCCTTTTATATAATTTCAGATGATTGTCGCTAATTTTAAACAATTTGCCACTAATTAAGTTTCTTTTAAGCATCAAATTTCGTAAACATTGAAGCATTTTTATGATAATAATAATTAATTGTCCCCTTTAAATGAATATTTTATCAATTTTATATAATTATCATTGTTCTGCAGCCCTTTATTCCTTAAAATTTTATAATTCGGATTTATTGAAAGGGAGAGGGAATCCTATACTTGATTAGGTATAAGATTGATTGTATAACTGATCTTAAATAGAAAAATTTCATATGTAAGTTGCATGTGAAATTTTCACTAATAATTTAAAGATACGTCCAATCCCAAGAAATTTATGAAATGATTATAAAATTGACCAGGGACGGATAATATTCACAGTTAGGGGCGAGCTGTTGTGGAAATCCATCGTGCAGAATGAAAAGCGTGTACTTTCATTCACAGAAAAATATTTTTCTTCAACAAAACGCGACGAGATTTCGATAAATAATGGTTATTATCATTGGGTGACAAGCAATATCTATAAGCGTATTTACGGAAATGGACTAGCGGAAAACGTAAAGTAGGAAGATGTGACATTTTGCTATGATTAAAATCAGATTGTGAAGTTTTCCACGATTAATGTACCTGTACTATATTTATCACGACTAAATGACATTTAAAAACTTAATTGGAGATGAGTTCATGAGGACATAGTGTAAAATCGAATCCCCCCCTTGGCAAGTCTGCCCCCTTTTGGAGTGTTCCTAGTTCAGGCTCTGTCTATAGTAAGATAGGGAAAGTTTTCTCGTGAAAACTACTGTAGAACTTAAATTTAGTTTTGTTCGGCGCAGTAACGTTTTGATTCTATTATTAAGCTTGATGATCATAATCATTTTCTGATATTTGTGTGCCCAACTTCGGGTACAGTCCGACTCGTCTTTTACAATCCATCGAATAGCAAACTAAAAATTATACTGCGATGTAATTTTTTTCCTGAGCTTCCTTATCTACCGGAAATATTCCTTTTAACCTGAGGTTAGCTGCAATATCCCGTTAACTTGTCTTTGAAGTGCGCGCCGCATTTTGAACTGCTGCCACTTGAATGCCGTTCAAAAGCCAAATTCACCGCAACATTTAAGCGATCTCCAGTCTGCACAATGTGATATTTTCACGCGATCGCACTTTAATCGCCCGATTGAGTTTCGAATCCTCCCAAAAATATCGGGAAAGTATCCTCGGTCCATTGCTCTGGCATTTAATTACGTTATTTTCGTCTCTCATCCGAAAAATAATGGGGGCTGAAAATGGTTGTTTACGGCTCTTCTACAGAGCTTTCAACTCAGTTTTCTGTCCGTCTTCTAGACGGTGGATCTTCCGTTCCTCCCCTCAGAAATTGAGTGAGTATTCACGTGAAGGCCACTTTGGATTCAGGAGAAGTCGAGGTGCAGGAGAAGCTATTTCTGTCTCAAGATAAATAATGGAAAGGAGAGTAGGGTTAGACCATCCGACTTTAATCGACTTTGTAGATCTAGACGGTTTTTTTCGTCGACTGGATCTGAATCCTTGAAAGAAAGAGAGTTTCATTGCCTTCAGTGATTCATGCAAAAGAAGAGGTGATAAAAGGAATGAATATACTCTTCATTAAGCCGAGGTTGGGCTCAATTTTGCTTTTCTTCTACTCAACCAAAATTGTTAATATTTAAGAATAAATTAGAAGTTTACATTTTTAATATTAGATTTGAAAGAGGGAAATAAATACAATGATATGAAAAGATTGTGTTTGTGGTAAATATCTCCTAAACTTAAGGTTGAAGAGAACAAAAATACCCCATATAAAATGTGTGGATATGAACGAAAAAGCTGGTTTAATAAATTAAAACTAAAAATATGCATTTATAAGGAATAACAATATAATTTATAGAATCAACTATATCGGCTACGAGTTTAGGGTAGGCCTCCATTAAAAAGAAAAATAACTAATAGTGCATACCTTATGGGTAAACTTCGGTGGGCATTTAAGTTTTTAATCGATGAATTTCCGAGTGAAGTGGATGGAAATGTATTCAGGTTTAAATTGGCACGTTGAGCGGAAGCCAAGAAAAATTTAGGGAGTCAACAGAGATATTATTTTATGTAGAGTCCTCTTAACAACGAGAACTTTACAGAAAATAATATTTTCGTTCTAACGAAAATGATTCGTGCACATGCGTTTTTGTTGTACAAGTTTTAGTGTTTTTGCTCAATGACTTAAGCTACGTCGCATATTATTGCCATTCCGTTATGACTCAAAGAAGTTCGCTTTAAATTATTTTCTTTCGTCGTGACGGAATATTTCTACCGGCTGTAGTATGCACAAGTTGGCTAGGAGACATGTTACTCCGAAATGTCCATTTTTAGACTATTATGTTAAACAATGCTCGCATCCTCAAGGACACCTCTTTGACGCTCTTCCTCTTGGCGGATTGTGCTCAGATCGGTATCTTGCGGTTCTTCTGTGAAAAAACCTGCATTTCCCAAGCATCCAGAGGTGTATCTAAATCTTAAAGCACCTCTGACTAGCAAATAGGCAGGGCTGCTCTTAAGACTCTCTTTTAGGGTTGCCAACTCTTCCGAAGTTTCTGGTAGTAATGAAGAATTTTCAAAAATCCACTGTCGATTATCTGATCTCATCGTCTGGAGCGAATCCCTCAAAAAGGTCGTTGAAAACAGACGGGAATACCTTACAACCTGTAATCTTTGCTAACGTTATGAGCTGCTCTATACTGGAAATCATACCTAATGTGGAGACCAACCCTAATTCGTATGGTTCCCAAATCGCTCAGAAATATCTTATAGAAAAGATATCGTTATAGAAAAATGGCGAAAATTATAGCATAAGCTACTTTGACTTTCCATAGGCGTCCCGTCAGATACCGAGGAGCCTCTCCATTGCAATCATTTGTAAACTTTCATTCATTTCCGTCCCAATGTCTAATGTATGAACTTACACGAGGTAAATTCAGAAACTATGAACATCAGTTCATTAAATGTGGATATAGGAACTCGAAAACATTATCTTAAAAATATTCGATACCTTATTAGCTTATGACACATTCCGTTACATTCAAACTGCAGGGCTTCTTAATCTAAAGATTCAGTTCTGCATCAAAGTAATGTTCTGTTTTAGTTATATTTAGGATTGTTAATATTAATTGTATGTCGATGAGCGCTCCTCAACTACGTACGTTCAGTTTGGCCTTTTAGTAAATTATGGTGACTATTAAAATGATCATTACAAGTACTAACAAATTTGTACTAATTAGTTCTAAAACGCATGTGAGTTACATTGTTGTTTTAATTTTACTCTGTTTCTACTTAAACTTTCATAGAAGTTGACTATGTAATATAATTTAGAACTTTGTTATTAATTGTGCCTTTTATCGGTAAGATTCGTTATTTGTCCATTAAACTACCGAGTCACGCAGGCTCACTTCTGTAAACGGGAGCTTATATGGGCAAGTCCACATGGCAATTTCACTTCTTGTATAACCTTGGGTTAGTCGCACAACTTAATGTGCAAAGTAAAAATTACGTTTCCATCATTTTCGTTATTTGATTCCTAAATATTTTTCTTTTCTCGGTCGTGATAAGGTTATCCATTTTAATATATTTTAGTTAACACCCTCAGTAGATTTGTGCAGATATTTATATATACATCCCTTCTTTGAGGATTTTTCCCTTCAGTGAATTATTATATTCTCTTAGCTTCACTTAGCTTTTTTTTACATCCACCATTAAATTCCTCTTATCCTCCATTAAATTCTCTATTAATTTTATCGCCTTTTATTAATACTTTTCAATATGATTTCTTTTATATTAACAAGGGGTTAAAATAGGAGACTTTATATGCTCTGTAAAGACAAAATGAAGACACCATTTATTTATTTTATCTATTCTAGCAGAAGGAATCTGATTACCTTCGGTTACTCTGGTCTTCCAGAGTATTCTAAGGAGATAGGATAAAATATTTGGATGTTAATTTTCACCCAAGCTCGTGTTTTATGAATTGGATACAATGCTTTTCCACATATGCGTTTTACTAACTTGTTTCTTCTCATTTAAACGCATTTTACTAAGACGAAGTGACTCTCGAAACGTTACATTCTCATTTCCCTGGTGTAGTGTAAATTAGGTGAAGTGTAAATTTTCTCTCGAGAAGGACGGCAGCTGTTCCGCCGACAATCAGGATGCTGTAAACTCGGCCTTAGCTCGTCACATGTTGCTCCAACTTAAAGTGTCTCCATCCTCTCTGCCAGAGCGGGCTTTTCGCACATCTTTAAACACGCAGCGATAGCGAGGTAGATGGAAATCATGAGTCAGTTGATGAATGGAATGATCCGTGGAGGGTGAATGCGTGGGTGGACGATGACGTAGAAAGGCGCGTGAGCAGACGTATTCCCTTCTCGCGGATTAATTTGGGACGGAGTGTCCCGATGCCTTGAGTCACTCTGCACAGTCCCACTGCATTTCTGAACCACGTCCAGCAAGGAGTATTTTAGTTCGCCCCTTGGCCGCATTAAATCTCAGTGCTTTTTTACCCATCTTTGGGGTCGTGTGACATTGGGGCTTTGAGGTCTTCAGGTTTTGGATGAATCGCTCCCTTTAACCTTTCCATTCCTAAGCGGAGGTAGCAGTAATTATTCTGGGAGCTGAAACCGCTTTCTATTACTGACCCTTTCGTGTAATCTCTCTGAATCAACTCTTTGCACGTGAGCTCAAACCTCGATGTGTGTAATCTATGTTTGGGAGGGGTTTTCGTCATTGACGTTTATTATTATACGTCGTACGAGTATTCTTTATCTATCATTTTTTGTGGACGTGAATCAGGCGCTTTAGCAACGATGGAAATCCTCCAACTTTGCATCTTGCTACAGCTTATTACAAGAACAATAACAAATTTCCAATCAATTCACAAATTATTTCTTCTGTCAATATAATGATGTTTCTCATACCTTTCTTTCGGCCCTCCCGTTCCTCCTCTTCAATTAACTAATTTTCTTCCGCTTTCCCTCTGCCGAAGTTTCAAGGGTGTATATGTGTGATTTTTAATTTTTTTCATTAGATGATGACGCTATTGCGTCGAAACCAATACCGTGTTAGTTAATAAATATTTGTGGAAAAGGAAACACGCCGTGAAATTCCTTTCACGTTAAATGACGTAAAGGGTTGAACTGATAAACGTTCACTTGGATATATATAGAATGTGTGGCATTTGTGGAATATACACACGAAGAATGTAAACTGATTGTAAGATTATAAAGGAAAGACGCGGAAATTGTCCAAATGTAGTCCTCAAAAAAATGCGTAGTAAATACACATGGTAATCATGGCGTTGAACGAATCCTGAAATTTTCTTTCTTCACCTAATTTTTGCTATAAAACTCCTTAATTTCCATCAAAAGTTTTATTATTTTATGTCTGTGCACTGATTAATGTATTATTTACTCGTCGTCTTCATCGTGACAGGGCAACCAATGACTGTCTCCCTGGTGTTATGCGAAATAGAGCCATTTAATAAACTCTCTGATTGTTCGTAATTTATACCTAGCGATTTTTAATCGGAAACGCAAAATGCTAGAATTGCATCCTTTTCATACAACCTATCAGTACTTCTTACCATTACTTCTAAATGGACAAGAATTTCCCATGCATTCTTATAGAAAATGTTTGAGCTCGGATTCCACAGTTGCCTTGGTGATCAAGAGGACGGGTTGTTTACAACCTCAAAGTTTCACTAAAGCTTGGTATATTTTATCAGAATTCTCGCAATTTCAAATAGAAAACAATATTCCACGACAAAAATAAGAAACTGTATACAATATCCCTTCTTTTGGTGATTGTCTCGCTTTCGTACCAGTATTCTTTCGTATTTAATTTCGCAAAATAAATAAACCCTGCAACCGATAAACATGAAGTTTACGTGCATTGGCTATAAAAATAATTTATCTAATCTTGGATCGAACTGGGGACTATCAGGAAAATAAAAAGTAGCGTATAATCTGGAATATGTTTAACAATCTTTAAAAATTAAAAGTTGTGTCACTTGCGATTCTCGAATTTCAGGCGAACACTCAAACACACGTACGTTTACTGTACGATTACTGTTTTATTTATAAGATAAGAGTTAAATCTAGCAATTATTAATAATGTCTATTGTGACTCAAAACATCAATTCTACGCAAATCTTACGTTATTACTATTATGTTTTCTTCTTATGTTTGGGATTCCCTGAAATAGCTCCGCCCCCGCTTGGTGTCATTGTCAGAGGCGCATTTTGGGGCTTCCATTCTTGGCTAGGATATACGGACACCGATTCTTAAATATCCAACGGAAACGGAAATTGTCCTTCGAATCGTGAGGATGTTGAATTAGCTCTCAATCGATTTAGCATCCGGTTATATACGAAATTATGAATTCTGAGGTCCAATTCATGAGCATAGAAGTGCTAATTATGGAGAAGATAAATAAATTTGCAAGGGTCTATTAGGTGTCAGTTGCTTTCAGCTATTGCGCGTCGAATTGATGTCTCCATGCGCTAATGTTAAGCCTCACTTCTCCCCACTGACCTAATCTTAAGATTTTTATCTCTCTCTTTTGGAATTCCGGAATGAAGACGACCCTTTAAGTTGCATATCTTCGATAAAATTCTAGTTCAATCTTTGTGTATCACTGGTGTAAACGATCGGAAAGAATTTTCATGACTTCCCGTTGGTTATCTTTATTTTTAAATTAGATCGTTTTGGAGAAATGAATTTTAACATTTTCTTAAACTATGAGGAAAAGAAAAAAAGCAACTTTTTCTTACATATTTATTCTTTCCAATACTTTTTAATGAGTTGCCGTTTGTGAATAATTGGTGACGTAAGATTAATGTAGGATTTTTTCTTTTGAATTGGGAAACATCATGCCTCTTCTACCGTCTCTAATTCTTTCGTTTTTTTCCTTTCGATTTTGTTTTCCTTCCATTTTCATCTATTTTATTGCTCATTTGCTCCGTGTTTAATTTGTTTTCAAGGAGGTTCTTGTCACTTATTGGATTAGAATAGAATTTATAGAGTGATTATTCGACATCAACGTGTTCTATCCTGAGGTATAGGTGTTAAACTCATTACTAACGCTGTCAATACATTTACTACTTAGATAAATTCACACGAGCCGAACTTATTAATGTTGCTTTTATGATTATAACCCTACTCAAGTTCTCAGTTTTTTAGCATTTAATTAAAAACTATCGAATTATACAAATGTTTCAACATAAAATCAAGTTGTTTTTTCCACTGTCGAGAAAATAGAGCTAAGATAAAAAATCGATAATTTATAAATTACTAAGGATAGATGCAGAGAAAATAACGGATGCGTATATAATTATTGAAATAATTGTAACGTTGATTGATTGACAATATATGAAACCTAATATATTTACAACTTAATTTTAAATGTATACAGTACTGGTTTTTTATACTATATACCCGAAAATTCGCCAGTGTTTGCTTCCAGGTTACTTTTAAAAATTTGTAGATAATAATTGTGATCATTCATAGTGGAAGTAAGATTTTAATCGTTAAGTCTTGAGCTATGAGCTATTTCAACATTTCAAATAATTGTTTACATAAGTATTTATTTCCGAAGTAGAAAAGGTATTGTGCGGCAAACTTTTTAAACTCGAGATATGTTTGCTCTAATTAAAAATGAGTAAGTTTTAAGGTGTAAAATATTCTTATTTGTGACATTATGATAACGACTCTCGCCTTGACACAGTGGGCCGCTCGAGAGGCCGCATCCGGCCCGCTGGCCGCCAGTTTGACAACTCTCTCATAAGGTGTCCTTTAGGTGTTGATAGCGGAACTTATTTCTCAAAAATTCCACCTTAAAAGAAGCAATACAGAGATATGGAAATCCAATAAACAGTTCGTTACGGAATTCCCGAGATATTTGCGTTAGTCCCTGCGTAGTAGCACTGATTTATAACAGGTTCCGTATCACCCACATTCACGTCTTCAAAAATTTAGGTTGGTTATTTTTTCTTCTGCTAACGAGCGCCGCAGTAGAACTCGATATTCTTTAATTAGACCCACGTGACGGAGGTTTGTTAGCGGAGTTCGCATCCACACAACTGTGGCTGTTTTTCTTTTCGAGTGACTCTTGTTATGTCTCCCTAACGACGCATTTTTGGCATTCCTCGAATCGGATGAATGTAATCATTGCTAAGATAAATAAGTTTTGGGCTTACCTTTTTATACCGAGAGCTGAATCGTACTCTTCTTAATTTTTTTAAAGATCCTTCGACGTAAAGTTATTCTGGGCTGTACGAGCGCCTTTGGAATCTAAATTCCTTTAAATTATTTCTGTCGAGGTCATCAGCGAGTATGTAACGGTTAAAAAATGTATTCTGCGAGACCCTTAGCTAGAAAATGCGATCACTAGTTTGTGATCCTCGTTTGTTACCTTACGTAAGTTTTTCACATTTACTCGTCACGCTTGTGTTAAGGAGCCATTTAATAGAATCTGTAAAAATTGTAAATAACACGTGGTGCTTTAAGGTTCAGACGAATATATCACTACATTAAACTACATTTTATGCCTGGATTTTCTACCTAACACTGTACAGAATCTATGAAATAACATTTTTAATTATGCATGAAAAAAGATTCGTATGTCAAGATCGACGAAAACTCACTTTAGTTGGCATTTAGATTTCAATCATATTTTATCTTATTCAAGGATTTTCTGGAAATTACAAATTAATTTTTGTCCGTGCAGTGTCTACTGTTATTGATACAAAATAATCTCAGAAGTCGTGTATGTAAAATGATATTTTCGATTGAAATATTTACATTATTTTTAAAGAGAGTTTTGTCATTGTTACTTGAATATCATGAGTTGAAATAGAGATAAATTTTTTACACATACTGTCGATTATATATATTATATCAACATATTACAATTATAGGGCTAGTTAAATAAATTCAGGATTCTTAGATACAAGAATTAACATCATATGTTTAAAATTTGATTTGAATGCACAAATGAAGTCAGTGTAATTAAGATAATGACAATATGAATAATAATAAAAATTAATCTATAGAGGGTAAACATGAGCATGTACAAGACAAGTTATATTGATATTCATAGCAAAAACGCTGTATTAATTTGAATTTATCATTACATACAATTACAATTACTCAATGTACTCAAGAAACGAAGTTTTGTTTATAATTTCATTATATACCATGATATTTCAGCACACCAAATTTTATGTCAAGTAATGCAGAAAAATGTAACCCGCTTAAATATTTTTTTCATTCACCAAACTGTGGGTTGTTATTTTCTCCTGTAGGGCCAGCAAATTTTCTGTATATTTTTAGTGGCATCACTTCAAGGTCTCTCCCCGTTACCCATAATCTATGAGATGGGGCTCTCCAGCTAACTAAGCTAAAATCCCTTCGTCTCGTTTAAAAATCAAATAATAAAAATACATAGAAGCTTTTTTCTGAGGTAGGGTTTTAGAACAATAATTTTAATTTAATTAATCCAACGACATACAGATGTCGGACAAATTGTCATTAATTGCATTGCAATAAATATACACAAAAATTATGTATCTAATTACAATGGCCACATTTATGTTTTAAAACCATCATTCATTATTTAACAGGCACAAAAAATAGGCTAGACTACAAGATATTTTATTACAATTAGAATAAAACACACAAAAATTTCTGTACTTTTTGTTACATTATATTTTATATTATCTTATTATATTATCTTAATAAACACGTTTTTCAATAACAAGCATATCCAAACGATAAATGTTTAGTCAGTAGATGCATATATTTATAGATATTGCAATATATATTAAACTAGATAGATAGGGTTAGTTAAACTGACTTACGTATATACAAATAAATTTGCAGTCGCTTATTCCTTTCATTAAAATCTTCATCTACGTGTATACTAGGAAATGATTTGTAGAGAAGGTATTTTTCAGTCATTCAGAGAAAATTTCCACCCTTGACATTCTTCAATTTATCTGGTAGCATGTTGTATTTTTTCAAAGTCATTATCTTAAAGTTCCTACCAGTCAGTCCTAGCTCCTCAAAAGGATTCTCAAAATAAATTGACATTTCGTGCAGTGTTTATGAATATATTTTTGGGTTTTATATTTTTCTATGTTCTGATGAATACGGTTAGGACAAGGTCAATATTAATTTGTCCAAGGAAAATAGTCAAGATATTGAATGCAAAATTCAAGTTTGTTCATTATCTTATTGCAACTAAACTCGTTAACCTCCTAAAGGAAAAGTTTCTTCGAAAGCCTATGTTCAGAAGAATATGATTAGCACAACATGAATTGGTCGAAGGAAAATAGTCAAGATTTCAGATGCAAAATTCGAATTCGTTCATTATCTTATTGCCACCAAACTCGTTAACGTACTAAACCTCACCAAAGTTATGAAGTCTTAAAGGAAACTCTAAAGCCGCCGTTTAGCGGATAATCTCTCGAATATAAATACCCGGCTGAATAACACCGTATTTTTATCCTGGTATGATTAATTTGGGTCCAAACATCCCGGCGTCTGAAATGGCGTGTCGGCCTACTTTCCCCTTTCCCTCCGAAATTAGGAGCACTAATAATATTGGTGGAGGGTCACGCGGCTTTATTTACTCCGCCGTCACGCCTTTGTTGTTGCCTTGGAAACTTGCGGTCGAAAGAGAGAAAAAAGTGAATAGCTGACGAAGGAAAATGCGCATTTTCTCTATCCACCAACAGAAGATTGCTTTCTAATGATATCCTGTGCGGGTCCATGATAATGGGTTTCTCTGTTCTCTCTCTAGTCTGTCCATCCACTGCGATTGGTTGTCCACACATAATTGGTCGCCGGTTTAGATTCCGCAATTTACATGGAAACGGGGAATTTGGTTATTCGAAGATGATAAAACAGGTTTCATTCTGCGTGTTTGAGTCTTCGATACATTCATGCTTTTTTACTTCTTCCATACATCCGTGCTTATGTTCGTGGTGTGCCGCGGTACGCTACTAATTGTAAGTAAGCACTCGGTATGTTGTACGATTTCAGAGTTTATTGTACTTCTATAATAATGATAATACGTCTTCATTTAGGCCGAGATTGAGACTTATAAGTTTCTTGTAACATCTAACCCTTAAATTTCATAGTATACTATGCAATAATTAAAACACAAGCAACAAATATATCTATGCTGCGACCTAACATATGAATACTGTAATTGAGGAAGAACTAAACAATCGTGTGATAGAATGTTATTATGAGAAATTAAAATTATTTATCGAAAATAAGAGAAATAAAATAAGTAAAGAAAGCTATGATGGAGAACTATAATTTGCAGATTTACCGTAAAATTGGAAATGAGCAAGAACAATTTGTACTTTTTCCACAAATTATTTTTATTATAAACAATAAAAGACAGTAAAACACTCACGACTAGTTTCGGAGATTGATCTCCATCATCAAGATCAATCTCCGAAACTAGTCGTGTGTGTTTTACTGTCTTTTATTGTTTATAATAAAAATAATTTGTGGAAAAAGTACAAATTGTTCTTGCTCATTATGGAATATTTCCACAAGACAACGCCTGAGACTGTGAATTTTATAGTAAAATTGGAAATTATTCAGTATATTTTTCTATTTTTCAGTATATTCACTCGACCTTCAAAGGCAAAATCTTCGTGAGAAATCATGGGCCGAACTAAACAGGAGAGATTTGCGATAAAGATTAAAAATTAATATCTTTGCCTAGCATTTATTTTTATATATTCCTTTCGTTATTTAATTCTTTGATTAGACACGGGTCACTCTGACAGTTATTTCCTTTCGAAGAAATCAAAAACGAAGCATTTACTCTCATTAAGCTGTAGGCTCGTTAAAATCGAAAATTTATGGAAAAAGTCGGGGTGGCAACCTACGCACGAGATTAATCTTTACGAATATCTGTGGTCGCCAATCAAAATAGTTGTAAACATTTTTATCCTTCATTCGATTTAAATGGACATCTCAAAAGAAAATGGTAGTTTTATCCAAGGTAAGGGATGGTTTGAGAATGCCGGATATACCCTGAAATATTGTGAGCAAGTTCAAATTCCCCGTAAATTCTATTTCCTCAACACGGGAAGCAAAGTGATGCAATCATTTACTTAAGAGGAAATAGAGGGATCTAATAGAGTTGAGAACGCAAAGTGTAAAGCGATCTCACCTAACACAGTCTTATTCGATTTCAACATTCCTTCCAGAGAGGCACTTCACTTAACGTTGATATCACGTTATTCAAAGGATTCATCTACTCGTTGTGCCTCTTTAGTGGAAGATCTCTAAGTTTATACTTGCAACGCTTCCTTGATAACGCCTCTGCCGATAGGAAAACCTATCTTCTCTTTCATTGCTAGCAGTAATTAATGCTTTCTCTGAAAAGCTAGTATATCGAATATTACCATTAATTCTTGAAAATGTCATTATAATCAGTAATGTATGTACATTTCATCTATCCAAAAAATGTTTCAGGAAAATAAAGGAATCCCCATGTTTTCCGCTCTGGTAACTTACGTCTGTAAAATATTTATACTTATAAAATGTATTTCCATCGAGGAATGTCCTGTTATTAAAAAGGATCAGGCGACAGCCTAAAAAAATGAATTCCTTCTGTTTTCAGAGATTCTGTGTTTTCTGAAGGAATAGGACCTATGTAATAGATTTTGTTCCCCAAAATCGCTTATTACTTCAAGCAGGGACGCAGCCAGGATTTGTCTATAGGAATGGTTAGGGGAAATTGAGCAAACGCAACTATCCTATCTATTTAGGGGCGACATGTTTCGTATTAAGGTAATTTGTCAATTTCAGTAATTCATAATGTCATTTTTAAGGTGTTTTCTTCGGTAGGTCCTAACTTCCCTTATACCGTCGAACTGCACTGCACTATACTGCACGTACGCTTCTCGTTATGTAAGAAATGGGTTTATTAGCTACTTAAATGTAAGATAGATACAGTTTTGTATATATTATATACAGTTTCAATAATATATTATTTAATGTATGTGATACGCCACTCAGTTAAGCCAAAAGGTTTCTATTGCCAAAAGGTTCCCAATCCCTTGTCTATGATCAGGGAATCCACTCAGTGTTTAGTGACGAATGCAAAACCGAAAATATATTTATCTAAAGCACCACCTTATAAAAATGTCTCGCGAAAGAAGGATGTTTACGCTAACTTTATTCTATATTTCCTCACTGTTCTAACAATGGTTCGTATATTATATCGTAATTCTCTCAACTCGGTTCAACTAATGTATTTGTATTCTCTAATTTCAAAATCAGTTACGTAACGAACATTTTCCTCTCCCAAGTGTTCAATATTACGACACATATTTCTCTTAGAGTACTCCTCAGAAAATCGTATGAGCGTTGCTAGGAATTTCACTGTAACGGATGCCATCGGTGACTCATTCGCTTCCTTCACTTAAACGAAATACCTGTGTAACCGCAGATCGGAAGGAGGTAATGTGCTTGTGATAATGTCTAACGCACATAACTTACTCTTTCGCGGTAAAGAAACCTTATTAACTCGCTATACACACCTCTGCCTCTTAGGGATATCTTCATGGATATGTCTCATAGTGGCCTATGTAACGATCTTTTTACAACATCGAGCGACGTTTTCTTACTTTTTGCGGCTTATTTTAAGTCTCACCTAAAGAATGCATGAAGTTTATGTGCCAAAAAATGTTGTATTCCTGAATTGGAAAAGGTGCAGCTAAAGGCAATACGTTTTGTAAAGAATTGCTATGAGAAATCGGTGAGCGTTCCTCTGATGCTTCAGGACGTAGGATTGGAATCTTTAGAAGAAAGAAGGTTCAATCGACCGGTAAATTTGCTATATAAATTCAAAAAGGGAACGGTCGTAAAAGATGTAGCCACTGTTGTCCGCTTTACTTCCTGTTACATAAAGCGTTCTAATATTACGAGGAAGTTATCTGGTTATGTTTTCCAGCGAAAGATATGCCAGGCGATGTCGAGGGCGTGGGTTTTCCATGTGCAAAATTGAATTTTCGACCCATTTGAATCGAAAAATAATGTAACGCGAAAAATGATTATCCATTCAAAAACTTCAATATTATTGAAAAATAAAATCATTCTTGTTAAAGAATGTAAAATTTTATATGATATAAAATTAGGTTTTCAATTGCTTTTCGGTATCGTTATGTTTACGAAAATGTGATGCTATATTTAAAAATAACGTTCATTGAATTCGATAATTCATCACTGTAAAGTCTTTCTTCTAAAAAAAATTAGTTCAAGTGACGACATACTTGATTTCTAAGCAAGTAATTGAGAATAATCTGCCGAAAGCAGAGTTCAATATCATAGTATCTTCGAGATCCTTCGAGCCCTTCACCTATATTTTTAATCTGAAAAGGCTTCACTTTATGCTCTATCAGGGTTATCTTCCCCATTCTCATGATTTTTATCTCATCGGTGATTTCCGTGTCCGATCGTGAATCGTATTTTACCATGGGAAGTATTTCTTGCAGCTTATGTGCTAACTTAGATTAGTTAGTTATTTTTATACCTTTCCATTATTTGCTGAAAAGATCCCGGTTCCTCATCTCGATTAAAGATATTCGTTTTTGGTATAAAGTGAAGCAAAAGGCTTATTTATTTACTGTAGCCTCATTCTTGTTCTTAATGTTGTAGTTATCAAAGCTACTATGAATGCTGCTGATTGATTGCATTCAAATTGTATTGTCCGTATTGAATGCTATGAGCGGTGTTTTATGGTAATTTTGAAGCACGTATACGGATTTTTTCCTCCAATATCATTCTTGCTTGACGAGAAAGCGGTTGTAAAGTATCTCAATCCTCGCTTACCATGAGGACTCATCTCTCCAAAGCTTTCGGTGGTTAACAGTGGAGGAGATGAGGGTTCTTCACCTATTTTACAGCTCTTGACTCTCTAGAGAGAGAGAGAGCTGTACTTGATGGCAGCGTTTGAACACACAAAAATTTAAATGTATAATGTAGTATCTGTAGTAGTAGTAGTAGTAATTGTTAAAGTGCTGTGACAGCTAATTTCATTTCACACACACAATCCCCCACCGGGAATCGAACCAAGAACCGTTTTAGCCGAAATCTAACGCATTGCCCACTTAACTCTTTGTTAGCTCAATAACGTATCAGCTGAGATAGCTGCAAAAGGACCTTAGTTGTCGAAGTCCTTATTTGAAGGGAAATTCTTTTCAAGTTCTTGATGCTGATTATCCATCATAAAATATCTTCCTAGGCTCATTTTTCATATTCACAGCGTCTTCCTTCTCTCAACCCATCTCTCGATCCACACTGTTCCTCTATCTTTCTTTTATTTTATTAGTCTCTCCTCTCCTTCCTATTCTGTTACTGTTTAATTTGTTTTCCCATCGACTGAGTCCGATTCCTGCTTCTCTAAGCTAATTTATATCTCAAAGGCAATTTCGATTTTTATCTTTTTTAAGTTTGCTCTCTTCATTCTCTTTGTGGATAATCTCATTCCCGATCCCTCTATTTAATTAGCACAAATTTCTTTTTTTCTTGCTCTATCCTTGTTTTTTACCTTGTCACAAGGTAAAGAACAATGATAGAGCAAGAAAAACATAACGTACATTTTAAAAATTGGTGTGATGAACACCACAAGGTATTACATCCCATTGTTATAATGAATTTTTCCTTTTATTTAACGTATCATTGTTCGGTACAATCTAATCTTTGAGGCTCATATTTAAGTTTTTACTGATTTTAGTTTCATTTCTCTTAGTTTATAGTTGTGGAGGTGTAAAAGTTTTTATTTCTTATTTTTACTTGTGAATAATAAAAATAATCTTCATTTGTCAATGTATACGAATCGAGAAATCCTCTACTGACATATTCTTGTTTGCAATATATTTTAAATTTTTATTGTCCAATGGTAGACCATTACCGAGGCACTCTAAAATCTTTTTCTTCTCATCTATATTTCTGCAATCAGAACTGATTTTCCAATAAATCATACCTAAGAAGTAAGTGTTATGGGAACGCTTCATTTGAAGGAATAAGGAAACACGAGTAGTTATTTAATAAATTTTTAAAGCGAGTAATAAAGTAAGCACTTAACTAAAGTAAACATTTTCATTCTTGGATAAAGAATTTGTTAGACACTCGTTTTAGCTTTAAAATGTGAGAAGAATAACCTACTGGTATCAGTGAAAAGCTTAAATAGGATTTAGTCCTTGGGATAAAACGAAGTGGCACCTCATCTCAGGGTCTTCCAGGAAGAAACCTCTTCGAGACTCTCTTCTCCGCGTTACCGTTACTTAAGGGAAAATGGCTTACGACAAAGCTTCCTCGCTAATTGCTTCTTAATCTTCGACATTTAGTTCTTTCCAAGCAGACTGCCGGCATTGATCCAAGGCCTCCAATCGGAACTGAATCGAGTTTATTATTAGATTATTTTTCTTAGAGTGAATACCGATAAGTACCGAAAAAAGAATAAAATTCTTGAACCAGAACCAAAACGAAAAGATTCGTATCTAGGAAATCAGTTTTCTATTGTATCCTATGGTAAATCAATCTATCCTCTCTCGGAAATAAAAAAAAATTTCGTATACAACGATTAATTATATCTTCTCTATTCTATCCTTAATCTACCATGGTTACGAAGATATTTTCCTTTTCTATTTCCTTCAAAGTTGGAAACAGCATGCAAAACGTATTATACATTTATTTTTATTTATTAACACCATATTATTTTTACCTCACTATTAAATTCTTTTAATTTATAAACATGATTATTAGATTTTCACAATTATTACATTTCGTATAATACGATTATTTTCATGCGTCATATTTTTAGTTTTACACGGTTTGGAAAGAATTTCTTCCTTAGTCTTCTTTCGCCCTATATTTCTACTGAGGAAAGATTGAGGGGATACACGTAAATTTTGCCAAATTGTATAAATTGTTGTGAATTTTGTAAATTCAGGTAAAAAATTGCATCGTGAAGTTTTAAGCGTGGTTATCCACGTATGGTTGTGCATATATACTACAGTACCCGGGACTATAAAAGCACCACGGTTCTTATGTCGAAATAAAGTTAGTGTCTCGAGGTCATAGTGGAATACGGAAAAAGTTCCCAACTCGAAAAGTTCGTGTATTGAGCGATTCGGAAGTCGAGGCACCACAGTATCATCATTAACTTATAGTTGGATCTCGAATTCCGTTGACGTAACCCTTTACATAGCATCGTTTTATTTCAAGTAATTCTGATTCCCGTGATTTCTTACTTGATCTCGCTTTTCACACGTCGATACGTCACCACGAGGAAATACTCAGACCGGTGACCGTAATTGTTGGCTCCTATTCAAGCCACATCTTCCTCGGAACATTGAGATCAGGGAGTGTATTCTCGTTATTCTCCAGTTACGTGTTTCCCTTGAAGTTTAAACAAAGAGGTGAGATTTGGTCGGGAGCTCCTTTCCCCACCTTGCATCTGGAGCCGGTTTTCAAAGCGGGGATCTTGCATCCGGTGTTGCCGCTTGGAATTTGCGATCCCCACATCTGGAAGATATCACTCCGAAGAAGGAAAGCGCTGCCTGTCACGTGGTATCGATTATGGGGGATCGTCTTGGAATGGACGCTTCATCTAACGAATGAGGAATCATTTCATGATTCGGCGAAAGTTTTACTCGTGCACTCATGCCTCGACTAAAGGGGATGGTTCGGTCCGAAATTGCATTCGTTACCAGCAACGAAATTCCCTTACGATCTCATATTATTCAACATTCCTTAGAATAGACAGAAAGACAGGGATCGAGCATAAGTTTGCCAAAAATATTCATTATTAGGGTGACTAGTTAGCCGATGTATCACTGTTGTAATGAAAGGGTAGTTATGCATGGAGTTGCGGATGTCCAATTGCCGACTACGAAGGGATGTAGCGGAAGTTACGGGTGAATGTGATTACATAATTCACGGAGGGCGTTTAATTTTTGCTGAGGAAACATTTTAGCGAATGATTCGCGAATAATTTAAACTTGTAAGAAATTAGTTTCTGTTTAAAGGAAGTAGGTATTAGTATTTCCTTTTTGAGTTTTCTGTTTTCTCATACTGTCGTATAAATTAAAATTCGATCGAAATTTTTTTCAATACGATCGTTAAAATGTACAATTTTATTCGTTTTTTATCGCAAATGAAAGCAAAGCGTCTTCCATAAATTGGTGCAGATTTTTAACTCTGACGTACGAAAATT
Organism: Pachydiplax longipennis; assembly: GCA_036926295.1. Classification (NCBI taxonomy): domain Eukaryota; kingdom Metazoa; phylum Arthropoda; class Insecta; order Odonata; family Libellulidae; genus Pachydiplax; species Pachydiplax longipennis. The sequence continues at coordinate 35,243,033 of JAVFKF010000012.1, forward strand.
TTCCGGGTAAATTGACGTAACAGAAATTTAACGATTGTGGAAATCTATCAATCACTTTATCTCGTAAAAGTAATGTTATAGTATGGTAATAATAATCCAGTTATAATGTTTAATAATAGAAATAAATGTATAATACGTTTCGTATGATGTCACAAACTTTGAAGGAAATAGAATAGGAAACTATCTTCGTAACCAAGGTAGATTAAAGATAGAATCGAGAAGGTAAATTTCATCCAATGAATGCAGGGGACATGGTAATTTAGGGAGGTGAGTCGACTGAAAAGGAAGCCCGAAAAAAGAAAGAGAGCGTGGGTGTAAACGTGCGAAGGGAGTGTCTAAATCGGCAACACTGACCTCTCCTTCCCCAAGCACAGTGCCCACGGCATCATGCCCTTTCGCCACTGCCTCAGAAATCGTTAAGGGTTCCGCCAGACGCTCACTGGGGTTGGGGTGGGTCTTCGAAAAACGTCTGACGCCAATAATATAACCCCAACCTTTTTTGGATATAAAATTCTTTTATGAGGACGGATATCGTGACGTACAACGCGAATGATAAAAACCGGAAATAAGGATAATAAATTTATTGTGTCAAGGACAAGTACATAAATAGAATCAGTCAAAAATTAGCACAGAAAATAGAAATATTAAAACAGTCATTAAAATTTATCAGTTGAATAGTACAATTTCCGATGGAGAAAAGTTTCAATGTGGAATATGAATCGAGGTTGAATTACAGAATCTTTACAATGTATCGAGAGTTTGTTTTATGAATGTAAACCAGTAAATGTGTGTCCAAAACAGGAAGCCTTTGATCAATATGAAGATAAGGAGAGGGGTAAAGTTATTATGGAAATCGGAGTTGGTGTTATAAAGAGAAATATTGCTACGAATGAAAGAAACCACAGTAAAATGTATAAACAATGCGAAAGTAAAATATGAAAAGCTCTAAAAATGGGTAGGGAAGGGGGACAAGGAATCTCTTGCAGCATTTCGGAAAGTTACTATCGTGAATGAAAATGCTGCTGCATTTCGCGAAAAGATGCCAAAGAGCCAAAATCTTTAAAGCAGATAGAAATAACAGATGTTGAAGAGGAAAGATGGTTTGGATACCATTTTTGATGTACGTGTATATACGTTATAGTTTCAATTCGCAAAACACTTCCAAGATTTCATCTGAGCCCACTTTTTCAATCATTATTTCTTGATGTTTAAGCCGTCTTTGATGATCAGTAGGACCTCAGATTTTGCCACTGGTTAAAAGATGCTAAGCATGTGTTTTAAGTTAAAATTCCTTGGCAGAAGCTTATAGTGAACGCATCGGTCGTCCATATCATACATTCCACTGTAGGTCGTTTTAAGTGACTCTTATCTATTGATTACTATTCCTTTAACAGTACTTTTTCCATGGTAGAATTGGTTATATCGAATCCATCAACACTTTTTCATCAGGGAACTGTCAAATCTGACGTAAGCATCGCGTATGTGAAAATCTGTCATTTGGCGTCTGAGGATACTTTTAAGCAAATCGTTTAAACGTGGAAGGCGGCGTGCAGCGAGGAAGAGTAGACATTTTCTCGGACTGAAATCACGATATCTAGAAAAGGCAATTTTTTCTATGCATAACTTGGCCAGCGGTTGAATCGTTGGAGAAAGTCCAGGTAGGCTGACGATAGTCCTCGGATGCTTTTGAGGGGGAAAAGGCATTGGTGAGTTGCAGCGCTGCAGTGCGGAGGCGAGGGGAAGCTCACGTGAGATGGGGGACAATGGGGGGCTTGCGGGGGAGGGTTTGTGGGCGCGATCCGGCGTTGCGTTTCATCCACCAATCGGATCTCGAAACGTATCTGCACACGCCCACCTCTTGGGCTGACGTCACCGTTCGGCGTATATTCTGAGAAACCGAAAGTTTTTCTCGGTGACGAGCGATTTGTGAAATGCTGCGAATTGAGAGGAAACCGTGGAGAGACGGCGGATTATGCAAATCCCATTCGCGGACTTCTCTAAGGAGTTACGTAGATATTCTAAGACTTGAAGACTGGATGTGCAGCGATACTTGAGATCAAATGATGAGGCACTTTGCGAAGTTTGCCCGTGAAATGTCTTAGGTTTCTGCGGGTTAGGATTGGTTATTATTCTGGAATTTTCTGAATGTATATTTTTACGTAATAAAGCCAAAAGAATGTAATTAAACCAGCAGATGAATCGCTAATTGGCAGCTTTGAATTTTTTAAGAATATCTTCATATTAGTGAAGATTTATTTATTTAGCCCTCCTGCCAAGTGGTAGTGTAGGAGGATAATTGATCAATTTAATTTTAAAATTGCTCATGAATGTATCTCGACTTCATATATGTGATTTCATATATAATATAATAATAGTATAAAAGAAGGACAATATTTTTCCAGGTTTTGAATAATAACTGAATTATATTTGATTTTTCATTCATTGATCATGGGTATACTTCACCTCTATAAACTATAACCCTCTAAATCTTTCATAACTGTGTATGTTAATCATATTGCTGATTACTATCGTAGATCTATCTTGTAAGGATCAACTTATGATTCACAGTATTTACCCATGCATAAGACACAGCCTGGTGTTTTAACTGTATTGTTCTCCATGGTAATAAATACATTAGGAAATACATATCCTCCTATGAGATGTACCCTTCTTTCCAGCCTTAATGTTTGCAAAAAAATTGTCCTATTCAGAAAAATATACAGTATTCATTGAACTTTTGCATTTAAATGTGAAACTATTCATGAATATGTACAATGTAATGGCATGCCATCTGACCACCCTAACTTCATTCACCCATCTAATGTGGCAAAACTGGTGAATACCCAACTTAAAGCAATATTTTAGGGAAATTGTTCAGCATTTATATGAAGAGGATTAAAATATCATTCGAAGAAAAATTCCTCTGTTAGGTTTTACCATTTAATCAGTTTTTAAAATTGCACTGCAATGTAAAAATTGGTTGCATAACGAATCTCTCAGGACAATTTATTTGATGCTGAGGAAAGGAAGGTGTACTACTTTAGAACTGATGTTTACTGAAGGAAAAATGTACACCTTGGTATTGAAGGATCCAGAAGGGGGCCTCTACCTTCTCTTTGATGAGTTGATAGAGCAAGTGATTTGCTTAGAATAAAATGAGAAACTCAACCTAGAGAAACAAAGTAAAACAAAATCAAAACTTTTGTATTAAATTAGAAAATCTGCAAAGTTCAGCCAGTACTCCTTGAGTTTTATCAATCTAGAGATTGATATTAAAGTCTTTTATCATTATCATGTATCCTCCATCTATTGAGCTAGTGTTTACTGTTAAATATTTTAGTGCTTATAGTATTTACTATAAAGTTAGTTTTTTGGTCAAAATTCTTCACTCAAAATTCATCATTTTCATAGAAGATGGAGCTTGATGCCATTTTAAATATCTATTAAAATATTTGCTTCTTGACTTGATTAGGTGTTGCCATCAAAGTATTAAACTGTTTCCTACTTTATTATTCATTATTTTATTTAGTATGTGAAGCTAGTTTGAACAGTAATTTTAATTGTGTTATTTTTCTCTTTTCTTTCTAGCTGATGCGTATTGCAAAGGCGATTCTTGGAAAACGACTCTTTACGATGGCGATGAAAGCAACATTTTATGGGCACTTTGTGGCAGGAGAAGATCAAGAGAAAGTGAAGCCAACTCTGGAGCGATTGCGATCATTCGGCGTCAAGCCCATCCTCGACTACTCGGTAGAGGAGGACCTCAGCACGGAGGAGGCTGAACGACGAGAATTTGAGTAAGTTTGCTGTGGAAAATCTGAGTTGCAAGAATTGGCACTTAAATGTTTGCATCATCGGAGGTTCGGTTAATCTTGAATCTCCTGCTTAAAGAATTCCTTGACTCCGTGATATTGGAACTTATATCCTAGAAAAGAGTAACTTAAATAATCTAATAAAATATGATGTATGAAGTATAGAGCCTTAAAAAATATTGATGGAATTAATTTAATGAAATATTCTCGTTTTATTGCATAATGAATTTTTATCATTAACAACATCTATTTTGGTATTTTTTACCTCTAGTCAGTCGTTCAGAATATTTTAATAAAACTTATGCTGAGTCATTGCATTGAATAGTTTTCATAGAACTAACTGACTACTTTTCTGGGTTTCACCCTGGGTTTGCAGTTCATTCCCCTGATCTCTTCTATCCATAGCTTACTGCATAATTAATTGAATGAAGCAAACAGCCATTATTAGCATAGTGCACCTCTATGTTCATATTTTCATGAATGTAAGATTATCAGCTATGCCCCTTTGAATTCATCTTCTTGGCTGAGAAGGAGCAAGAAAAATTATGTTTTTGATAGCATGGGGAGGGAGACAAATCAAACATGAGTCGATCAAAGTGACTTACATAATTATGTACTTGGAGAGGCTTACTATCTGCTTAGCGTTCCAAGAGAAATCAGTCCTGTGATACATCTCAATCCTGTGCTGTCACATGCAACATATTGCTATTTATTTTGTATGTACTGCATAGAAATTTTAAATTTAATGTATCCATTGATATCCAACTGACTCTAGAGCTTGAATTGACACTAACAATATCATTTAGACTGCTGGAGAATTCCTATATCAATAAAGTAAGAAAAGCAGTATACTATGCTCTACAACATGGGAGTTGAAGGAATTTGATTTATTATGGAGCTCTAAAGGAAAGAATGAGCATATCTGAGTTTGCAAAAAAGTCGCTTTAATGTACACATTTTGGATGGGTCACCTACCCACACCCTAACACATTACACCCTAATTTTTCTGACTACTCTTCCTAAGCTGTAAAGATGAATTTAAATATGTATAGGTTGCATGTATGTATCCATAACTTTCTATATGTTAGAAAGTGCTTAAGTTTAATTATATGATTTCATTTTGTTGTTTGTTAATATAATTTTTATTTATTTAATAATAACTAATTAAGGTTAGAGAATTTCAAATACCACATTTCTAATCTTCTCTCTGAATGAAGACGTTTAAAGTTATGTATATTTATAAGAATAGTGTCAACTAGTGTTACGTGTCCAATTTCAGCATTTATGTTGAGATTAACTTTTTTTTGAAAATGAATGCCATGCATTTTGTTGTGACTAATTTATTTCAGGCTATATGCACTATTGGCATGTTTAATTTTCATTGGAAATCAGTTGCATCAAGAGTTAGAAACAATAGGTGTAAATGTTTCTCATTTTTTCAATTTATCGTGAGTAGTTGCATGGTTTGAGTTTGTTTTAGTGAGGATTCTCTACAGACAGACATTGTATTTCAGATGATCCTGCACATCTTTTATCAGAAAATCATCATGAAACAGTTTTAAACAGCTTTCAAAGTAGTATCTTTATTTATTTTTAAGAGAATTGTAGACCAAAAAACACTGATTACTTCAGAGATACTGTTGAAATGCTCCATTTTCCAAGGAAATATTGCCATTCCTAAGTTTTCAACAGATTTTTGAATCTTAATATAGTTGCTTAAATTTTGGTTGCTCAAGTAGATGTTTTAATGATTTGTATTACGTTTTGTTGTGCTTATTCCACTGCTGTGCATGGGGAAAATATTGTGCACAAATGTGAGTGAATCTTGTTTTATTTGAGTATTTTGAAAGGAATTTGTGTTATTAGACTCCATTGGCATTACAAAATTTCTGTAAGATTTGCCCTGTAGAAGAAAGATGAGAGAATAGCAAATGTTTTACTTTTTTTTCTTTCAAGTAGATTATCTCATGTAACTCTTATATGTGAAACCCTTAATGGTTTTGATTTGTATATAGTAGTTTCTAAAATCCTCTAAAAAGAGGATTATCACTTCTTTTTCTACTTTCTAGGATTTATTTGATAGAACTATTTAGTATCAGCAAATTTTTTATTGATTTTCTGTGGATACTCACTCTCTTTGTCGAAGGTTTCTTGTTTTGTAAAAATTGGATATTGATCATCATACATTTTGGTTTTAATTATGTGGTAAGGTTTCTTCATTAATCAATTTAAAAGGTATAAATATTATAGTCTAATTATTAAACAATAATAATTAATTATTACTAAAATTATATAGTTTTCAATTAAGGTTTTTTCTTATATTTTATTTTATGAATTTGACTATTATACAATAATATTTGTAGAAAATCTAAAATAATATAATTTTCATTTAATTTTTTTATTATTATATTATATATTTTATGAAGTCTGATCATTAAAATAATATTTGTATCATAAATAAAATTATATAATTTTCAATTAAGTTTTCTTTTTATTGATTAATTATTAAACTAGACATGAGGATTTTGGTATTACAAAGGTGGTAGATATTTGTATCTGTATTTGCTGTGGATTGATTTGCTTTTACTAATGAAATGTTTTGTTCCATAATACAGATCCTGTGTGTCAGAAGCTGGTGACGAACAGTCTCAAGGTGAGTATCACTATTAAAGATACTATTATTATATACAAGTGCATACCTTTAACTAAGGATGAGCTGTTCAGCTTTTGCAATTTATGCATTTAGCCTGTCAAAAGGAGAAAATATTTTACCACATTTATTCACGTCATTGTGATATTCCAGTTGATTGATGACTGTTTCATTCATTGGCAAAGTACTAAAAAATGGGAAATTTTTTCTTTTGTATACAAGATATTTCAATGATATATATGTGCTCTTCATCATAAACAGCAAAACATTTTTTAAGCTTAAGAGAGAGCTTAAATGCATGCTATTCAATTATAAGATGGAGTCTTAGACAATAAATTGTGTTTTGTTTTAAAAATCAGGCACTATCAGGAGATACCATGTGCACAGAGAATTTGCAGATCGGCGGTATAAAGTGGAAGGAGCTAGAACGTACTTCTACCTCAACGAAGCCCAGTGTGAAAGGAATCTTGAAGTTTTCCAAAGATGTTTGGAAGCCACATCAGGTACAGTTTCTTTCCTGTAGTTTTGAAATAAATTAGTTCTATGTTATATCTCTTTATGCTTTGGATAAGAAAGCAAATTTTATTTAATTTTTTGCCTTTGAACTCCTTGCAATACTCATGAAATATCTTTGTGGAACCAAGAAAAGTTACCTAATAATAATTTTTGCTTTTGATGGATGGATTTAGTTTTTGAGAATTTTAAATTGGAAGTTTTTATCATTTAAGTCAAATTTAAGATAAATTTAAAAATAATGTACTCATATGATAAATTTTATTGGTTCATTAGCATAATTGTGTTTTCAATTCCAAATCAATGCTTTGTTTAGAAGGCTCAGCTTTTTGTTTATTTTGCTGAATTTTATCAATTCATGTTTTGCTTCTCCAATTTTATATGTTGCTTTGAACTTAGATTGCTGTTAGTCTTTGTACACATTGTTTACTTAGCTCAAGATGGGCTCTTACCCTTTCAAAGCCAATGAATCATCAGAGAAAGTTTTACTTTTTAAGATTATAATAGGATATTTTTTATTCATTCATTCTGATTTCCACTGCAAAAATGTATTTTGCAATGTACAATTTGATATGTCTACATCCAGCACAGCCTAATTTGTGTTTAATCTAAATTAAAGGTGCATTCTAAATTTGGGACAACTAGTTTATTTGATTATATTCTTCTATTTAAAATTATTACTTTGAATGGTATTGAATAAAATTATTTTATTGAATAGTTGATATTATCTAGAGATTGATATGTAAGGTCTAAAAACTACTTTACTCTCTGTACACAAATTGAATTGTTGGAAATTCCCTTGAAATGAAAAAATTCTTCTAAAAAAACTTGAGCTATACTTTTGTCATGTTTAAAATTAAAAGTTACCTCTAGAAATATGTAAGGCATTTTCTATAATTATTGAAATGTAAACTGAAGCAGTGCAGTCAAGTTTGAATGTGTTTCTATCAAGCCCATTCTGTACTGTAGTTGGACAATTTTTTTCTCAACCTCCATTTAGTGATTATTCATTTTTCCTGCCTCCTCAACATTGAAAGTAATATTTCAAAAAGAATTATCTTTTCTGATGCCAAAATTCAAGATTCTATGCTTGGTTGTCTCAAAAATATATCATACTGGTGTACTTTGTTTTGAAATCCTCACTGTACTGCAGTTTCAGATAACCTGTGGGTATCACCATGACCCCCAAAATTATTACGTTCACTATTTTTTCATCAAAAGAAGGTAGCTTTGTAGTGAATTTTATCTCTATGAGTTTACTAATGCATTGGTATGGTGTTACTTCAAGCCATCATCATACACAATTAGATACAAATGAGTGGCAGCAGTAAGAATTTAACTTTTATATTTATAGAACATTAAGACTTCTCTGATTAAGAAATGCTGCCAACTCTCATGGCAAAAGAAAATATCATGATAATATTGTAATAATAGCATGGAGTATTTAGGGCAACCTCTATCATATTCTGCAAAAATATTAGTGAAAACATTTAGTTTTACACGTTTTTTCCTACATATTTTCCCAGAATAGTGTTAGTTGCCAATAACATCAGTATAAACTAGACCCTCTATATCTACATTATAACCTAATCTTACTGTATGCACCTTGTTTATTTCCAAGAATTTCCCTATCTATTCATATGATCCTACATATTCATGGTTGGTGTCTGTTAGGCTTTTGGGTATTATTTTACAGCCAGCTACTGCTTGTGACGTACATCATTGGGTTGTGTTGAAGTGGGCTTCAGGAAGAAATGAAGCAGATCAATCACTTTCTGCATAAATTGATAGATAGCCAAATTTTCCATCTGCAGATATTTTGTGAGAATTTAATATGATTCATGATATGTTAAATATATATTAGACCTTTTAACATTCCTTCCCATAAGTACAGTTGATTGGTATCAGAGATCATTTAATTTTTTTTTGACCTTACATATCAGTCAAACTCCATCAAAGGAGGGTTTTCAAATGTCGATATGACTGTTACAACAGCTCAGAGAGCAACAACTCATTTTAAAAATTAGAACTTTCTCCTAATAAGTAAGTAGTGTTGATGTTTTGCCCTGTTCTTCATCTTGGGATGGATTGAAGTGCATTTCTGGGTTTGGTGGGGCGGGCTTTCACCTTTGAGTGATGAAACCACTCTTTTCCAGACTTTTGAGCCCCTGTAGCGACGCATACACCTTCAAGAGGAATGAATACTTAAAACGGGTGTAATCGTGCCTTGAGTCCAGTCACTCCACCTACTATTCACCCTCATTTTTCCTTAATCTCTGTCATAACCTCCTCTCCCTAAACCCTGCATCTCATCAAGTGAGTCATCATGCCTGGTGTAGTCCCATTTCATTCCTTTTCCCATCTTCATCCCATGTTTTCCATCATTTACCCTTAGGTACTTCCAGGTGAGCAAAATCCTCCATGGAAAAATGTTATTGTTTGAAGAATCAATTTTTTCAAATTTTGTAGCACATTGAAGCTTTTTTATTTGTCTCTTTTGAGATTCATTTAAACCTCTAACCTAAATAGAGCTTTTTCGAGAGGATGAATATTTTCTACCATACAAATTTTGGTTGTGAAAGTTTTGAAAACTTCTGGAAAATATTTATGGGTTTCATATGGAATGATGACCTTGAAGCGAGTATTCTGTCAAGATTTTTATTATGTTGAAATGTGAATTGTGATGTTCTATGCATGTTTATTGTTAAGGAAAATGTATGGATGCATTTTTCTATAACTTTAGAATATTTTAATCGAAAACAATCGTATTTCTCAAGCTTCATACTTAGAAAATCTGGTATTCTGTAAAAAAATTAATATTGTTGAAGTATGTGATGTTCTTTATTTGGCTGCAAATGTATGACTTTGCATAGAAAATCCTATGTTTTATTTTGAATTTCTATCCTTTTCTCAAGCTGTGGGTTACTCTATGCTCTTCCATCAATCAAAATCATTTCATAACATTAATTTCATGACTTTCCTCCTACCTTTTTCCTACCAACTCTTTGGAAGCTCACTCTTATGAATCTTGTAAGAAAAGCTAATGGAGTGTTTTAAGCCTTTATAAATCTTTAACTAATCTTCTTTAGTTAGTTTAGACTTATCTTCTTCGTAGTTCTTTTCTCCTACTTTTCATTTCTATCTTCCTCTGTATGATTCTATCTATTCAGTTTAATTATTTGTAGTGCCAATTGATTCTCTGTTCTGTATGGCAGCATGAATCTCTCCTATCTATCATTATTCAGTTATAATATCACTTTACCTCAGTTGAATCCTATACTTTTCTAATTCTTCATAATCTCCTAATTTTGATTTCTGCTCTCATCACTATTTCTAGTTATCAATCTTGTGGAAGCATGATACACTTTTATTTGTATGAAGTTGATATTTGAATCCAAAATTTTGATGAAAAAATGTTTATTCAACCTATGGACAAAGCAAGTATTTATAGCTGGTAAAATGAAAGATGCTATTGAGATGCAAGTAAAAATCTCTCTGTATAGTTTGATGGTTAATATACTGAAATTCAGTGGAACTTCAGTTCTTATGGTTCTCTCATCACAAGCAATTTTTCCAAATGAAAAATTCTCAGGTTAAGAATGACATTATGGAGTTATGACTATACTAGTCATCAACAACAGTTATTGGTGAGGTTGAATTAAGGTTGAAAGTAAGTGGTAGAGCTATCAATTGCTAAAGTATTTGGTTGATATGAAAATACTTTGTAAATCCAAAAATGTTTTGATATAGTATCATCAATTGTAGCATAATAAGCAGTTATGTTTTATATGCTATTTGCAAAGGGGATGAGGTCTTGGCCAGAGAGAGAGAAGTATCAATGAAACACTCAAGTTTTTATAGCACAAGTTGAAATAAACAAGTGGGGGTCCAGAAACTTATTAATTTATTTTGTATTAATTTCTATGGTAAAAACAGTTTGTTTAATGAAAGGCAGGAATGTATTGAATTTATGAACTGAAGATCCACTGTAAGTATCATTTATAGATAAGTTGACAGTCACCTTAAAATAGAAAAGATGAAAAATTAAAGAAATCTATGTAATGAAAATTTGAAGTTGAAATCCAGGGGTTGAGCTGTCCTTGCAATTGACCTATACTTGAGTATATATGTATGGATCACATCAAATGAGAGGTGCACTAATGTGAAAATTGATAAGCATCAGTGATGTATGAATGCACATTCCTGCTTGATGTAATTGTAAAATATTAAGGTAATTGTAGAGCCAGTATGATTTTTATTATGTATAGAAACAAAACTTGTCCAAAATAAATCATTCTATTTCTATATTCCCTGTAGATTCTACTAATCACTCTTGGAATGGTAGTGGAAACACACAAACTTCCAGCACTCATTTAGCCATCAAAGAGCTAGAAAAGCTGTGCATGTGTTTTAACTTTTAGGCTTCTGTCTTGGAAAAGAAGCAAAACTTTTGCTGACTTTTCTCTTATCCATAACACAATTCAGGCTAATTGCTAAGCCTTAAACAGTACTAGTGACTTAAGTAAAACTTCTGATTAAAAGTAAATTGTGTGTAAGAGTGATGGAAACAGTAAATATGATAAAAATGCATCATATTGCTTGATAAACTCAGAATTTGGATTGCTGAGATGTTAGCTATTGAGTAGGGAATTGTAGAAATCCCTTTTATTGTATAAAACATCACAAGGAAATTTACTCCTTTCTTTTGATGTAATAAAAGGTTTTTCAATCTTTTTCTCACATCCATTGGGCTGCCTGAAGACTGTAGATGTGATGATGCAATTGCAATTTGGCCCTGAATTTAATGACTAAATGTCATTTCTGCCCACAAGTCAAGCCTGGAAAACTGACGTAACCCAAGAAAATCATACTCAGAGCCATTTCCTTTTAAGCAGATGTGTTACCAGTCTGGCTAAAAAGGATTCCTTTTATTATTATGTATTATAATATTTATTATAGTAATGTAGTGGAAGTATAGATATTATATACATTTCTTCATTAATCAGACATTGGCTCAAATGAATAAAATAAGGTCTGCTGAGGTATGCATGGGCACTTTATATAATTATTCCATTAAATAAATTTCCTATTGAAACCCTTCCTTGAATTAACATCATGGATCTAATGTAAAAGAAAATATTCATCTTCATGATTTATGTAAATAGAAGTTTTTTTGACTAGCTATAATGGTTAATGACAGAAGAATCATGTTAATTGACTATAGACAAACTAAAGTTGTCATATTTTTTTACATTTAGTTATTTGACATATACCTTGGAAAATGACATATTTTTTGGCTGGTTTAAGTCATCAAATTTTGAGATTCATGTCATTTGCTTTTATGGTTGGTATGAAATTTCATTAGTGATCATTTCCCCTTAAAGATATTGATCATCTGGAATATCCTCTCACTATGTTATTTACTGAAACAATATGACTTCTTAAAGCTTCTCAACTTAATATAAGACAACCGAATAAGGAATGAATTACATTTACTTTCAATCTGTTAAATAGAGATTGTATTGTTTAGATTTGATGGAATCTCATGCTAACTTTTAGAACGTTATTCACTGAAGAATAATGTACTGAAGAGTTTGTTGTTATTTCAATTTGGTAGTAATTGACTAATATTAGTCTCCAGCATTTTATCAATGCAAAATGTTTTCAAACTAAAGATGAAATGAATTTCCCATTCTGTCATTGGCTTTGGTGGATACTCAGAATTGATTGTGGGAAATAACGGAGCATTCTCATGATTCATTCCATTAACAGGAACAGAAATTTTGGATCAGTCTATCATTTTGTGATGTTACTGAAATCTGATCATAAACACATGGGATTCCATTGAATTGTCATTTGATGATTGCTTTGTTTAACTCTTAAAAGTGCTTAGGAGTAATGACCACTCTTTGCAGGAGGGTACAGATGAGGTTGTATAAGCCATTTGATACACACATACCAACTGGGCTGATTCTGCTCTTAGCAAGGGACTGTTAAAAGATATTTGTTTTTACCCATCATGAAGCCTCACTCTTTGGTGGAGTAGCCAGAAATTCGCGACCCAGGTTTGTACCCTCTATTGAAAGTATGACCAATAAGAATCAGTTTCAAACCAGGCGAACCCAACAGAGATGAACCGCATATGTTGACAACATTGTACAAGTTCTCTCAGTCCAGTTCGTATTGTGTGTCAAAGGTGATTCTTTTTTTCTGAAAAATATCTTTTGTCAACGATTGCAGAAAAGTGCTTGAAAAAAGATGAAAAAATTTAGATGAAAGGCAATAAGAGATAAAGGGGAATTGGCTGCAGTGTCTGTGCTTGGATGTGTAGAGCAGAGGAAATGGGTGGGTGCGAACGGCTGGTTAATGGGGAGTGAGAGGTAGGGGCACAAGGAGAGGCGTGGGGGGAGTAATTTACCCTTCCCCCCCCACCCTCCCCCTCCCAGGACAACTTCCACTCCGCAAGCGCTCCAGCAGATGAGGCGGTAAAGACGAGGGTAGCTAAGTCCAAACTTATTATTAGAAAATCATGCTTTGCTGAAAAGATAGAAAAGACTTATTGTATAAGATCCAATGTATTTTGCAGTGCAAACACTTTTAAGCCTTTTGTTTTCCTCTCAAAAAGACCTGTAACTTTCACTTAAAGGAATGCATTGTGGTGTCTGAATTTGAGGCTTTTAGTCCAACTTAAAATTCTTTCCGTCATGTTCTCTTTGAAAAGTTTTAGTGGATTTCGGTTCCCTTTAAACTTTGTTGGGTTTTGTTTGATGTAGTTTAAATTGAGTAAATTTTGAGATATTTGATATATTTTTTTACATTAAAGCTTAATTCAAATTTCAGCAATTTTTCATTTAAGTTTGTTGGTTGCTCTTTAAGAAAATTCATTACCCCTATTATTTAACCATTCCACAATACACAATGTTAATTTAATAGAATTTCAATTACCAAATATGTAATGGTAGCAACAGCTATCTACTTTGGCATTAAATTCTCACACCACTTAATGGAATACTCTTGCGATGATCAACTGTTCAGCTGTACTTAAGTGCACAACTTAAGTAAATTTCCAAAAGAAAAGAATTTGAATTTGGCTGTTAGTGAATAAGAGGTTTGAAAATCTCCATTGGGCAAATATATCAGTGAATGTCTGGCCACTTCCCCACAAGGAGGAAGATAGAAAGGAAACCACTGATAACCAACCTTCTAGGAATCACCCAAAACAAATTTTGGTTGCTATACTACCATCCTCAGGGTTCTGAATTTACCATCTTTTGGAAGGTATAAAGCTACCAAAATGCTCATTAGGTGTTTCATAGAAGGTCTGAGATCCACAGCTTCCTTTCTTTTTTCAGGAAAGTGGCCCAATATTCACTGGCATATTCGGCTATTGGAGAGTTTTTCCCAAATCTCAATAAATACAGAACTCATTTATTTCTAATAATTTTTAAACTAGCACTAAATTTTTCCTATTTGTTTAAATATTCAATTCTTGCATATATATTCCTTCCAAAATTTACACTTGATCATCGTATTGACAATATATTAAAGAAATTCTCATCAGTTGTTTTATTGGAATGTCTCCTTTGAATGTGTGATTGAATTCACCAATTAAAGCATCCAATTACTACTTCCTTCCTTATTTAGAATGCAATTGCATTCCCTCATCCTGTGGAAAATAGAGAAATTTTCATTAAGACATTATTGGAATTCCCAGCCCTACATTTGTCACCAATGGAGGATGGAATCTGCTGTATCTTTTTCTCAAAACATACAATTTGTTAATCTTGACTGATTATTCTCTCTTAGGGTCAACATATGGGACTGGTTTTACTGCCGTCAAACTAACTGCCCTTGGGAGGCCACAACTTTTGGTAAGAAAAATTCTTTTCTATTTGAGACGCATTTCATATTTTTATTATAGCTTATATGAGGGTGGCGTGGACACTGAGCTTAATTCATTTCAGGATGCTATAATGTAATGTAAGGGATTCATTTTTAGAAAGATTTCACTTTTTTGAAGCAAATATTAGAGTAAAATCTTGAGAAATCTTGAACTTACATGGCTGATAATCTAAGAATTTTCCACTGAATCTATTTGTTTTCAGATTCTATATAAACTGAATTTGCTAATGCAGAAGTTAAGATATAAGTTTAAGGAATTAATGTCGAAATAATCATTAGAGCTTGAAAATGTTGAAGAAATCAGGAGTCTTTTACTTAATTTGAAGCCAAAGATTATAATTCATCATCACTCACTGATGTTTTTTTCAATTTATTTCTACAATTACTTTGGCACTATTAGTTAATCCCTTATTTAGTTAACCTTGGCATTCTCTAGATTTGTCTGATCTGAAAGTCTTCAATGTTTTATTGTGAATAGTACAATTACCTAAGATGCATTTCGTACATAATATCATCATCCAAACTTTGAATAGGATTCCTCTCATGTTTTGTACTCTTACCCAGAATTAATTAAAGTTAGTTTTTTCCAAGGTATCTTTTTATCTTGTGGATGATTTTAATTTATATTGTGCTGAATTTTTAATGATTGGCAATGTGTGACTTTACCGTTTCACCCATACATGTATATATTCAGTAAGTTACCAAATTCTATGGCTAATAAAGTGCATTTCCTTTAGTATTTTGCAAATTCTTGTATTTGCATAGACCATATATGTAGCAGTGATATATCTCAATGTTTCTTGTCAAAAAAAAACCACAACTTGGTTTTAGTGCTATATGCTACAAATGTGATATATTTGAAATATGTCCAGAAAGTAAAAATGTGATGGTTGTGGATGAAAAGAAATGTAATTTTTCAGGCTTAATTTGATTATGATCCTTTTTACAGTCATTTCCCATTACTAGAGTGACTCTGGCATGTGCAGATGGTTTATCATAGATTTTCACCATCCATCTTTACATCACTCCATTGTATCTTTTCATAACTTAAAATTACCAGACTTAAAGTAGAATGTAATAATAGCAGCAATCTTATAAATTGCAAGGATAGCAGTGAATAATATGTAGTGAATTAACATTCAACAAAAATTTTGTATGAGTAGCAACTATTGTATCTTTTCTTTCTTGACAAGCCTCGTGTAAAAAAGATTCAGTACTTTGTGCTCATTTACTTTAAGCAAAATCCATTGTGCCACTGTGTTGATTGTGATTCTTTTTTCTTAGCTTCAGTTATCTGAAGTGATAATGCGCACGCATCAGTATTTCTCTGAGATGACTGGAGAGAAGGGTCCAGTGAAAAACGTTCTTCAGAAGCACTTAAAGCCTGAAGATCTGCAGAAAAAGTTTGAGCAGGCTCATATTCTAGAGGAAGCTCCAGTGAAGAAATTCCTTGACAAGATTACTTATGATCGTGATGGGTAATCAATGTCTCTTTACTTTGAAAATTTATACTTAAAAAAGTATATTTACGTTAATTATTATTTCTACTACTTTATCTTAATTTTTCTGAGATTGCCACCAGAGAAAAGAAATGTAAAAGGCCATCATCCAGAATACAGTTAGTCAATTCCTGATTGCCTCTAATATTTATCAATGGTATAATTTTAAGAAGGTTATTTTTTATTTAAATTTTGCTGAATTGATCAAATTTTAACTGTGCTGGAAAGCAGCTGAAGACTGCATGCAATGAGGATTAAATTTTAAAAATTCATTGTTTACAGACTTAATGCATAGTTTAATATCAAGACAAAAACTACATACCAGTAATGAAAATTAGTATTTTAAGATAAAACCTGATAGTTGTAGATATTGATGTTATAACTTTAACTAAATGCAATCTTTTGAATTTTAAAAAAACAATCTGCTCCTTCTGATCCAGGCAAACCTTAAATGAAAATTTTGCAAACATTTGAAATGTTCCCTTTAAAAACAGTGTGTGCCAAACTTACTCCATCTATATTTACTGCATTCCTGCTTGTGATAAACTGCAATATTATGCCATACTTTGCAATTGCATCAATCGATTTGAGGTAATCTTTTCTTTGCATCCTTCAACAGTGTAATCCATTTGTTCCCATGGAGTGGAATTATCGATGAAAATGCTCAACTGAGTGAGACATTCCGAGTGCCTGATCTCAAGACTGGACGAATGGTTCGACTTATCACGCAGCTAACACCAAAGGAAGAGGAAATGTTCCGTAACATGATCCGCCGCTTGGACGCCATTTGCAAGGTGAACAGTCAAACCTAATGAGAAAATACAATGTTCTGTTCCTCTACCTAAAACTCAACTTTTCCTGCTGTCAAGAACCAAATATTTTTTGTTTGGAAATGAAGCCTCAGCAAGACAGCATATTTTTATATCATCTTTCCCCTCTGTAGCTTAGCTTGGCACCAATCAGAGGACTGCAATACTTACTGTAGGAATCACTGTGTTAGATGATGCACTAACTACATGTGCATAAATACCACATAAGATATGAACCATAATTTAATAAACTAGCATTAGTCCACTTCTGAGTAAAATGTTTTAAGGAAAGAAAAGAGACAGAACAAAGTCAAATTCCTCTTTAGATAAGCAGCTTCATCATGGTGGCAGTAATCTTTTATTTATTTAAAACTGATTTCAGTTCAAAAACCCATGGTTGAATCTGTATTTTTTATCTGTTTAGAGTTCAAAAAAGTTACAGCTTCCTCAGTCTATTATGAACTTTGAATTCATTAAAGAAAAACACACAAAAGAGGGAAAACCCAATGAAGAATGGAACACTAAAAAGGAAAACAACAAAACACTTGTTAGTGCTATACGAAAAGATAATTGAATTGATAAATATTAATTAATACTGAATATGTTTAGGGTCAAAAGAGAAAAAGTTGGACATTAAGCAGTGCCAGTTGTAGTCACAGGGTGGCCACACACCGGATTTTCTTCTAGTAGTCTAAGGACTTTTGAATATCACCAGTGAATTATTTATGCTGTTTTCTTCTTAAAGATAATCAGAATTTGAATTACACCCATCTCAAAAGTATTTCAATCTTTTCATCTTTTTGTTTCAAACAATCTGTATCACTTATCCATAGATGGTTATTCATTAATTAGTATAATAAGATCCTAGGCGTATTTACATAATTTACCTAGTTGTATTTAAAAAATTTCCTTATGTCAAACTTTGATTTTTTTATCTTGAACAGTTGGCTCAAGATCTAGATGTCCGCATGATGATTGATGCAGAGCAGACATATTTCCAGCCTGCAATCTCTCGAATCACGCTGGAGATGATGAGGAAGTACAACAAAGATAAGGTAAACTACTGTGGTGACTTTACAATAAGATTTTTTACTGTATAAATCGTAAAATTGTGTATACTCATCAATTTATTTTCTTTTACAGGGTATTGTTTTCAATACTTACCAGACTTACCTGAAGGATACATTCGATAACGTTACGATCGACCTCGAACAAAGTGCTCGGCAAAACTTTGTTTTTGCATGTAAACTGGTGCGAGGCGCATACTTGGAGCAGGTGAGTTTGTGGTATAAGACTTAAAGGAGCCCTTTCGGTTGGTTGAACAACCTTGGGAATCAATATATGTCAGCGCTACAGAAATGTCAATATATTGATTGTGTTACACATGAACGCAGCCCAAAAAGATAACCTTAATGGGCTCCTAGATGACCAAGTGTTCAGCCTTGGAGAAAGCAGTCCAGTGTTTCAATTCCTATTGGGTGTCTGTGCAAAATGACCTTAGTTATCAAAGAACTTTTAAAAACCTTACTACTACTGTGCTAGGTGAGCTTAATGTCTTCTCATAGGCATAAATACTTCATGCCACATCATTACATAAAATACACCCTGTTCAGAATAATATATGTATATAGCTTACAGGCTCATGGATATTGGAAGTAAATTTGAAATGATTGGTTAACTTCATGAGAAAAATCTCAAAGTTCATTATTAGAACATAATATACTACGTAATAAAACTTTCAGAATGATAATTGCTTAAGGATATCATAGACAACATAGTGGAACTAATAGCCAACAACCCCTGTGCAGATTTGTGTGATTTTTCATTCCGTGCTAATTTTTATTTTATGTAGGTGTGTGCCTTGTTTTACTGTTGGGAAATATCCCATTTTTCACTTTTTGTAATTTGACATGCCTAATTTAGATTTACATCACAGTAAGGTTTACATTTTGTAATTAGTTCCTAAGTTGACTCCTACTCTGGTGAAAGATTTTCTGTCAATTCTGTCCATTTCTCACAAGAATGAACAGTGCATGTTTTTCCTTTCATAATGGAAGGTTTACAGACATTATAATTACATTCTGGTAAAGGAAACAAAATTATCCATGATTCAGGGGGTTACATTAAACTTCTATATTGGAATTAATTACAATGATAACATTAATCTCGACATATTTTTACTTGATCAGGAACGTGCCCGAGCTGCAGCCTTAGGCTATGAGGATCCCACCAATCCTTCTTTCGAAGCCACAACGGAAATGTTCCACAAGACTTTGACTGAATGTCTACGACGCATTAAGGATCTGAAAGACAAGGGAGTGGAGAGACGTATATCTGTGATGGTGGCAAGCCATAACGAAGACACAGTTCGCTTTGCTATTGATAAGTAAGTTCTCATTTCATCATTTATTAGTTCTTTCCCCTCAGACATTTTGAATTATATCTCTATTTGTATATGAATTCCATGAGTATTATGTTGTAATACTTCTGATTATGTACATCTTGTGCTCATTAAACTTTTGATATTTTATTAAACTTAATCTTGACTTAAATACTCGTTTTTTTAGGAATTAAAGTCAAAACATATAAAGATACTTTTTCAACCATACTTATTGAGCCCTATAAAATTGGTTTGTAAGATACTCCACTAACAAAGTTATTGTATTATATCAGTATTAATACTAAGATTTAAGTTGGTACTTTTAATGAAGCTCATGAAAATATCAGATTTAACGTTTTGGTCACTATTTCTAGTTTCTGAAAACGAATCATTGATACAGATGCATTACTCTCAACATTGATTGGTAATTAAAGTCTAGACATAATGAACTTTGTTCTTTTCTTCCAGGATGAACGAACTTGGTTTTACGCCACAAGAGAAGGTGTTATGTTTCGGCCAACTCCTTGGAATGTGTGATTACATCACTTTTCCATTGGGTAAGTGGTTTTAGAATGATTATGTTGAATTTTTATTCAGTGAAATAGTTGGAAGTGGTGATAATTGAGAACTTCTGTTTCTTAATATTCCTGACATCTTTTTCCTCTTCCTTCGTGGCAAATTGTAGTTACTCAAACTTTGCAAAATACTTTGCTAATTTATATTTGGTAATTCATTTGAAGTTGTGCCATATCGCTCATTATGCAATTGTATTCTTTAAAGCATTATTTTAGAGCAGTGGATCTTAAGCTTTAGTTGGCCGAGGACCCCCCTTTGCTAATAATTTTTTTTTACAAGTCTAATTCTCCCTTTTACACCTCTTTGTCACTTATCATAGACCATGTCATTTTGCTTTCAGCCATTCCCTTCATGTATCCAATAAAAGTTACACCACCCTATTGTACTGTCCTATTCAGATTTTTATTCTTTGTAAATTTACTAATTATGAAACTTGAGTGTGTTAGATTAGTTTGGTGTGGCATCTTTATTATTTTGGATTTGAATCTTTATCCCTATTACATTCCTTAATTTTAAGTTACTTAACTCTTAAGACAGGTATAAGGTGTAATTCTTTCCACATGTAGGCATGAAAATTTGAAACCAAAATATCTCCCACTTTCCGAGCATAAATTCTAACCCCGAACCGCCATGCTGTCTCTAGAATACCTGCCTAGAAAGTGGGAGATCTGGGTTTGAGCCCCAGTCATACGAGTATAACGTATAACTACTTTTCACTCCTGTTTATCCTTTACTCTTTGAAATTTTACCCTACAGATGTTATCTGACTTAATTGCGTGAGCTCATAGACTCATTATGAAACTCCATTTTTATATAAGTCAAGTACTCTTTGTATCCTTAATGTGGCAATTGTTGGTTTGGTAAATGGGCAGGGAAATTGGTTTAAACTGTGCAAAGATTTTGGGTGTTAGCTTACTTCAATACAGAGCCATTCTTCCTTTGATCCATCTCAAAATTTTATGGCTTCATTTTCTTATTAGGTCAATCAGGGTATTCAGCCTACAAATACATACCGTATGGACCAGTGGAGGAGGTTCTGCCTTACCTGTCTAGAAGAGCACATGAAAACAAGGGCATCTTGAAGAAGATCCAAAAGGAGAAGCGACTGCTGATGAAGGAACTGCGCAACAGGATACTGCGAGGGAAGATCTTCTACCGTCCCAAAGGAGATTACGTGCCCGTGTGAAGAGTCTTTGGATTTGGAAGTGTGAGAGTTGAAAGGATCTGCTGCTAAAAATAGCTCATTTTAGGTTATTCATGTCTGATTGTTTCTGGAGGAATGGGTGAATGATGGCTCTACGGAATTGGTTGGCCAATCGGTTGAATGCATCAGATGAATGTCTCTTTGTTTGTGTTCATTTTGAGTGAGTGGATGAGTAAATGTTTGAGAACACGTTGGAGTAAGGATGGATTGTAAATAGTCAAATGGGTGGTCTTATAAATGCTTGTTAAGTATGTGTACGTGCATTTTAAGTGTGATATAACCCAAGAAATGTCTGAAGACTGAGAGATAGGGTAAAATTTAGAAGAGCAGCTGATGATCATTGTTTCTTTAGATTCGGTCTCCGTTGAATCCATTGCAAAAGAGTTACTTAAATTTCTCCCAACTTTGCTTGAATCTACATTTTATCATTACGTTGTTTGATGTCAAAATTTGATTGAAATTTTAAATCGATGGGTCCATTTGGAACGGTGAAATTTTCTCAGTCTTAGATTCATCTCTGTAAGAATTTTGTGATTTTCAGATATCATTTGATTTGAGACAGCAATCTGAATTTTGCAAATGTGTTTCTTTGATATGCTATCCCTCTAAGATATTTATTATTGCTAGTTACAGCAAGTATTAAGGAGTAGTTCAGTGTCTAAGATATTTATGTGAGAATGTTGTACAAATTAGCAATTGGGATTTGTTGTTCAGTTTGTTTAAGATCTCTTTACACTGATGATGATTTTAATGACACTTCCGGATTGAAAAGTCTCACGTTGACGATTTTGTTTCAAATTGTTCGTATCCTCCAGCGATTTAAATTTTATTCTTGGAAGTGCCCAAACCAGCATTACCTAACATTGAAATTTTAATCTCGAATCCAGTCTAATTGTCTGTTTAACTCATAAATTCAAAGTATTATTGCACACACACAAATACACTCGGTATATATCCTACAAAAGGGACTATTCAAGCTCCACCAACTGCTTTATTTTTGGGTACAATATATAATGGAAGAGAGTCGTGGTGAGATTTGATTTTTACCAGCATATTCCAGCTGAGGAATCAGTTGGTGATGAGTAACACAATCTTTTTCATATGAATATAAATTTCTCATGATTTATAAGCGAATAAAGTGATATGCCTTCTAGAGCTGTGTCATTATGTAACATCTTGAATGTTTCATAAATGTATCATGCCTGCTTGATAGAGTATTTGGAAAAAGTTGTCCAAGGAAAACTTTCGGTATTTCCTTCATCAAAAAATTCTTCAAAAATGAGGATGTCATGGGGTGTAAAAAATTGATGACAGCTTAGTTCAAAAAGTAGATTTCCCTTGCCATGAAACCAGGGATCTTTTGAGGTCTCTACAAGGTGATAAAAATGGAAGATGTTATGTAAATGCAAAGACAATAAATTTTCACTGACATTGATGCTGAAGTCATCTTCTGAGTAGAGTAATTGTTTTTCATTTAAAACATACTTAAGGAAATCATGGTGATTTGCTCAGTTTATGATCAAGTTTCTCACCATAAAATCATTTGCATTGCAATTTCAATGAAAATGGAATGATTTTGCCTGATTTGCAATGAGTAGAGTAATCTTCTCATCATTTTTTTGCGATGATGAATGCATTCAATAAGTGAAAATATGTCCAAAGGAAAAAATTAATGTTGTGAAAACATGTATAGATAGATTGTAGGTAAAAGACTGCTAGCAAAATTGAGGTTTGAAGAAATGAAAGTTGTTCATTATAGGCACTATTGATGTAAGTTTATGGCTTAATTAAATTGTCATTTCAGGAGTGGAATGCTTATTGGCAACAATTGAAACTTGGATTTTTTTCCATTGAGGTTTACTGTCCATATTTTTTATTTCTTATAAATAAATGATTGAAATGCATTATTTTTATGGTGATTGGTCAAATTAAATCAGGAAAATGGAGTCGTGAAGATGTGTTAAAAACAGTTGGTGTATTATTTATATTGTAGGATTTCTTGAACATCCATCATTCCTAAACTGATAATAAAGCTGTATTGAAGAAGTAGAAAACTCTGGAAATTATTTAAGCACTTTCTTTTCCTTTTTGATTACAGGGATGTATCAAGATTCCTCTTTTCTCATAATTAAAGGTTAAACCATCGAAACTTCTTAAGTTTGACAGTTGCTAAGCAGTTTGTTGATGGAAATCACCTTGAACCACAGAATATGGGGAGATACTTTGAAAGTTGATGTTGTGTATTTATTTCGATTTTATGAAAGTAAATAGATATCAAGCCCATTGGCAATCATTTTAGGGGAAATTGGAAAAGCAAAATCCTGGTCTGGTATTCCTCAAGTTAGGTGGAAAATCCCTCCAAAAAACCTTCCAATGCCAGCACATCATATTAAGTCATTTAACAAATATTACTGTTCAATTAAAACAACATTACAATGTAACTTATAATTTCAAATGTTGTGGAACATAATTGTAAGTAAACCTACACAATTAATAATAATCCTACAGCATATAATATCATATTTTCTCTTTTAAATTATTAATAATAATAAAATTATGATGGTAATAATAAACTAGCTCAACATAAACATAGAATTTAAATTTCAGAACTTGTGAGCTTCTATTTGAAAATTATAATATTCTTTGGCAATGGAATGAGATGTTCTCCAGGTAAGTAATTCCATTCCCTTGTATCTCTACCATAAATGAATATTTTGAAACGTAGGTATTCTGTTTCCATTCCTTTATTTTTAGTTTGTGATATAATTGATACAATTAGGTGTATGAAAGCTAAGTTCAATATCAGTCCACTCCTTTGAACACACAGTCAATATGCACCTTTGATTCTCTCTTTGCTTGCTTATTTTTTCCACATTGATGACAACTCACATCGTACTCTTGATTCATTCCTTCCACTACAGTCTGTTTTAATAACTACTTCACTTTCTTCCCATCCATTATTCTGCATATCTTCTCATTCACACTGCAATTATTCTTCTCTTCTTGTTAATTCTCTACTGAAATAGATTGTAATGTTTTGCTTTTAATGCATGTAACAATTTACAAGGTATTTATTTATACCTTTGGATACACCCATTTTGTTACAAACTAAAAATTTCACAGCAGTAACCATATTAAAATATGACATCATAAGATTGGAAGAAAAATAAAGCATAACACGTAATAAGGAATAAAATACATAATACTAAAGTGAATAATTATTGTGAAGAGGCAAGTTGAACCACTGTACTGTCGCGAATTTTCATAAATGATGATATAATGAAAAATTAATTAAAATATAATATATAGTATTTTACTGCTATACTATATAAATATGATATATACTAATTTTACCTGGGGAATGCTTTATATCTGGCTTTATAGCATTTTATTCTCTATCACCTTCATTGTATTCCATATAGTTTATGTCCCCACAGTTTTTACCCTTCCACCAGCTGGATACCTGTGGACCTCTATTATCATCACAGAGATGCATTTCCTCTACTGGATTACCTAGAACGACCATTAACCATTAGAGCTAAGAAAATTAGCGGATGTAGTCAGAATGGATTTTGCATACACTCAGATTTAAGTTAACCACTGCAAGTACATTGATAGATTTCCGAAAATAAGCGAAAAAGGTTTCGATGCTTAGTTTTCCACAGGCAAATTTTAAAAAATTTGTTGATAGTTTTATGCAAGTAGTGGTACTATAATTTCACGCTTTATTCAGATAGCTAACTTAGATGAATCCATTTTCTATACTAATTTTGTATTTACGTTTAAAAAATTATATACACGAGTAAAAGTTGCTTGCATACTGCAAGATAATCGGTGAAAATTTACCATGTTATTCTTCGATACATACATGTCCCTGTTCACATTCAGGATTTCATCTTTCCACGTTATCGCCAAAGCATTCCAATCAGCTCTTAAAAATTCCAGAAACACATTGAAAATCGGAGAATTAAGCATCCACATGGCGTCTACACAAAACTCATTTGATAAAATTTCTTCCTATGTTACTGTAGAAGACCACCTCAACTGCAAATACCGTGATTTTGATTGCTCTATCGCACCGAGAACGTCCTCGAATCGATTTTCAAAAAATCGCGCAAAAGACCGCCTGGCGTCGAACTCAGGATCCTTTCGTGAGTGAGAATTGGATATTAATATTAGATAAGTGCCATTCCGACCTGTTCCAAAGTTTCGAATCAATATCATATCGGGAAGGTCTTAAAATAAGATTCCGTTTTCCCCTTGAAATTGCATGGTAGAATCGAAATGACGCTCTGGCATCGAACCAAGGATTGTTAAAGAAACAATAAACTGCGTGAAAGAATTTTTCCTAACGTCTCTGGTCCGATTCCGGTTATAAACTTCCCAGCTTATGGGGAAGGTTTAAAAAAAATTGTCCAAAATAAGAGCAATGCATTTCTTACGGAAGAATTTCGCGCCCACCTGGCGTCGAACTCACGGTCATTTGATAACATTTCTTCCATTGGCACCAAAGAAGAATACCTCAACTCCAACCTCTGAGATTTTGGTAATTCTATCTTACCGATAAGTGCCTCAAAATAATTTTCAAAAATCAGCGCAATGCATTCTTATTGGAAAATTCCGATTTTTGGGACATTCTGGCATCGAATCCGTCAAATTCAAAATTACCCTGGGATCTACAGGGCGGGGTCAGTGCGTCGTAAAAATTTTTCGTCTAAGGCACTTGTGAAACATGCTTAGAATTCGTATCCCCTACATACAGACATACTCGGAGAGGTAGCTTTATGTAATTGATGTTATCGGGACATCAATTCACTTACCCTGGCAGTATCAAAATATTTATACGCTCAAAGAAATTCTACATAAAAAAACGCACAGATAAATATGAACGAAATTTCTCGACCAATATTAATTTAGAATTCCCCGAAACACCTCCCTACTTACCTCAAACGTTTTGATCAATTGGTGGCTCCGTAATTTAGATTGTCTATATACTAAATCCTCAGATGCGTAAGGCAGATACAATGGAGCCAATGGAGATTCACTGCGTCTGCTGCGTCAATATTTAATAGCTGAAGACCAAAATTGTAATCTCACCTTAGCCCGCAAGGGTTCGTAAGGGTACCGGCGATTTTAAACATGTATCGTACTCATGGAAAAACGGACTTGAAAACAGTCAGACGGGACTGGGAAGGGTATTTAAGGCATCTTTCTAATCGTTTCTGGTAAAATTCTCTATTTCTCTAAATCCTATAACTTTAGTGCGGTATTTTGTCAGTATGCTTCGTTCATAGAATTTTTATCTGTTTCTACAGTGCTTCCAGTTGCTTTCTTTACCTTTCACCAATAGTCAAGCAATTGCTTCCTTCCAGCATCCTAATTCAAAAGTAAGTCTTTACAAGGGTTTCCGTGTCTATTAACCTAATTGTTACTACTAATTACTGAATTGATGAAAATGTGGAATATAAGCTATGCTATCAGCTCACTTGTATATCGAGGGAAAATTAAATTTTTTATGCGATTGGAGGAAGATAATGTTTCAGAAATCTCTTGTATGCACAGACTTCCCCTCAGGTAGAAAACAAGTGAAAAACTAGCTGAAAATACGAGAATGTGTTGCTCCTAATAGTTCATGTAACTGCCTAATGTAACTACCTAATTAATTTTATCCTTTGGTTTTTGGTGTATAGAAATGTTTACATCTAACGAATATATGGATACGAAAATTTCAAACCTAAAGCTAATAAAATCAGCTAAAGATTGAGGAATACATTAATTTTTTAGAAGAACTTCAAAATATTTCCATAAGTATGTTTCTGTATTTTTTCTGACATTAAACATATTTACCATCTCATTTGTATTGGAATAATAATTTCTTGATGCTTTGACCGTGAATGTTCTCCAATTCAGAATCTGTTAATTTCAATCTCAACTTGATGTAGTATTTTAATCCTTTCTGTGCTGCATTCCAAAAGTAATATAATTTTGTTCCTCATACACATTCCCTTATAGATAATTTAGTTACATAATTGAATTTTATTTAAAATATTTATAATTGCATTATTTGATTTGCTTTGTGTTGAGGAGTATTTTTCCTCCCAACTAAGTCTTAGAAATATGACATTGAACAATGAAAATCATTCAGAATCCATCAACGTTGAAATTATTGGTTACTGATATTTGATCATTTTAGTAGGTGGTCATATCATTTATTCCATCAGATAAAACGGCGAGATCAGTTAATGATGAAATATTCACTGATCAAATAAATAACAAGAGCTAATCTTCGGAAAATACATTGAGGAGAATCCTCAGAAACACTTTGCCAAGTGAAATAAGCTTTGAGCACCAATCAAATATTTGTGTGTTTATCTATTCTGTGTAAATTTTATTTTTAGTTTCATTGTGATGGAATTACACATGAGATGGTCTTCTGTAAATATCAAGAAGTTGTGGTAGATAATAATAGAACTCAACATTATTTGAAAGGGAAGCAAAGTCATCTGAATTAATTTTAAGAAACACTCTTGAGTCTCTACTACACAATATTAGAAAAAAAATTCCCACTTTTCATTTAAATCAGCACTTTCCATTGTGATTAAACAACCACTTTTCATTTGTTCTAATTATCTAATCTTTCTCTGAAACTCTTTTCATCATAAAGATCTTTTCCCTTCAGGATTTCCTTATTATCTAACTTTCAATGATTATTTTGGACACTGTCTTCTCGCCTTCTATTTAAATGTGGGTGATGCAATGTTTTTGAAAAATAGCATTTTCATTTGAATAAAATTTACATTAATTATCTGATACTATTTGTTAGAAAATTGCCTATATTTTTCAGGAAGATATATTTCCATGTCCTTTTAATTTCTGCTTTGGTCAGTTATAATTTAAACAGCCTTTCCTTTATGTTACTAGACCATCAGCTCAATTAACTCTCGTTATAAATATGCAACCATTTTATTCTGCTTCATGAATAATATACAAATTGAATTAAGTAAATGTGTTCCCTGAGAAAACTGAATTATGAAGTGCTAGATAATGAATGTGAGATTTATCAGTCAAAATTGCAAAATTAATATTCGTATGTCCCATTTCAGTGCAGATCTGGAGTGTGGTTATTCATTGAATAACATTTCATGGATATAATATATAGTGAACTCAAGTATCAGTTTAGGTAAGCATGATATTTATAAAATGCCACATGTAAAAGATCTCACAAGAATATTATGAGCACTTTAGGAATGGCTCAAAAATTTAAAAAGATATGAGATCTACTTTTATCATCATGTTATTTTTAATTTAAACGAGAAATTTATATATAATCAACAACTCTGTTAAGATATTAAATTTTGCTGAAAAAAAAGTTAACACTGCTAGATTTACCAGTCCATAATACAATGGTTTTATTTGATATTAGAAACTTGTTATTTAGTAGTTTAGTGTTTCATTTGAACTTAATGATCCTGCCCATTTTTTTTAGAATTTGCTTATGATACAAAGATTGATAAAATTTATTGAAAATGGGCTCATGAAATTAATTTTTTTGTTAGAGAACAATTGCATGTACTGTCAAGAGTAAGACTGCAAATTAAATCAC
This sequence comes from Pachydiplax longipennis, assembly GCA_036926295.1. Lineage (NCBI taxonomy): Eukaryota > Metazoa > Arthropoda > Insecta > Odonata > Libellulidae > Pachydiplax > Pachydiplax longipennis. The sequence continues at coordinate 35,271,981 of JAVFKF010000012.1, forward strand.
TAATGCATTGATTTCAGAGCTATTTTATGTCATAATTATGTGTGAAGAATAATAATGTAAACCTTATCCCTGATTCATAGTAAATTTTCAACAATTAAGATAGACTTTGAAAATGATTAATTTGGTTGAAATTATGGTATTAATCATCTAAGACAGCAAGATATTGATGTTCAAGTTTCTCTAATAGCTCAAATTAGAAAAACAAAATCTCTGCCTGGCATTCCCAAGTCAGGTGGAGAACCCCTCCAAAAACAATGCAGTGGCAGCATGTCATGTAAAGTTATTTAAAAAAATATTACTATTCTATAACAAAACCAACACTACAATGTGACTCAGAATTTCAAATACATTACATAAGAATACAATTGTACGTAAACCTAACTAAATGATTAATAATAAATCCAAAGCATATAATATCACATTTTCCTCTTAATAGAATACTCTTAAAGGTATAGAATAATAATAATAATATAATAATGATAAACTAGCACAATTTGATCATAAAATTTAGAATTCAGAACTAATGATCTTCCTTTTTGAAAATTTTAACATTCTTTGGCAATGGAATGAAAGGTTCTCCAGTTAAGTCATTCCATTTTCTTGTACTTCTACAGATAAATAAATATTTTGCAACTTTGGTATTCTGTTCCCATTCCTTTATTTTTAGCCCTTGATCACAACATTCCATACAATTAGGTGCATAAAAGCTTAGTTCAATATTTCTCCATGCGTTTGAACAGAGTATCAATATGCACTTTGAGTTCTCTCATTGCTTGCTTATTTTCTCCACATTATGACAACTCACATCGTGCTCCTGATTCATACCTCCTCTACAGCCTGTTTTAATAACTACTTTAATTTCTTCCCATCAATTATTCTGCATATCTTCTCATTCACACAGCAGTTATTCTTCTCTTCTTGTTAATTCTCGACTGAAATAGATTGTAATGTTTTGTTTTTAATGCATGTAACAATTTACAAGGTATTTATTTATACCTTTGGATACACCCATTTTGTTACAAACTAAAAATTTCACAGCAGTAACCTCATCAAAATAAAAATGATAAGATTGGAAGAAGAATAAAACTTAACAAGTAAGAGGATATAAAATTAAGAATACTAAAGTGAATAATTATTGTGAAAAGGCAAGTTGAACCCCTGTACTGTCACAAATTGCCAAATATAATGCAATTATAAAAAATTCACGAAAATAAAATTAGATACTATACAATATGTTAATTACAGTTTTAAGGGAAAATTATAATTTATCATCAAATAACATTATAAAATTTACTTTATTACAACAAATATGTAAATTACATTTGAAATGTATAATTAATTTACTAAAGTTTTTATGCTTTTAATTGTATTTAAAATGCAACAAAGTATTTCAATATTTATTAAGTGAGGGTTTCATAATTGATATAGACTATCAGAGATGCATTGTACAAATAATTTTATTATTAAACTCTGCGGTTTAAAATGAGACTTGGCCTCAAGTGATAAAGACCTCTAGTGCGTGAAGTTTTATGTGCAATTCCATTCCATGATTCACCTTACTAATCTAGGTTTCAGCTCCTAAGTAAGGAGCCATTGAAGGGGTTCATAATCATGAAATAGGGTGAATCTTTTCTACTATAGGGTAAATAATGAATCGCTATATATGGTGAATAGTTTGAGTATCCAAAAAGGTTAAGAGCTGGCAGCGGAGTGATAGGAAGTTTTCCAGGTAGACCACATGAGGACCACACACCAATCATTTTAGATTTGCAATACTCAATACAATCATCATATTTCCTTCTTGATAGGTGTCTGTATTAGGTTAACCCCTCAGTATGACTACCAAATTTCCCTGTCATTTGCTGATTCATGTATGTTTGCATTTATTAACAATTATCTGATATAAACCACACTTTAATGCAAATTTGACATTTGAACATAAAAAACAGCAAATCATCAAAAGGGTGTTAATTTAATTAAGTACAAACAGATTGGTACCTCATCCCAATGTCAGTCATATTAGATTAATGGTTTTCCAATGAGCCTTATGGCACCTAATAATACCTTTAACAAAATACCTTCTTAGAGATATGGAAAATATACTGTATTTTTTATTTTATAACCTCTAAAATATATTATTAATAAATATTTTTAATAAATGTTACCTGGGGATTGCTTTATATCTGGCTTTATAGCATTTTATTCTCTATCACCTTCATTGTATTCCATATAGTTTAAGTCCCCACAGTTTTTACCCTTCCACCAGCTGGATACCTGTGGACCTCTATCATCATCGTAGAGATGCATTTACTCTTCTGGATTACCTAGAACGACAATTTACCATTAAAGCTTAGAAGAATTGCGGATGTATAGTAGAGTCAGAATGGATTTTGCATATTTTCACATTTAAGTTAACGACTGCAACTACTTTGATAAATTTCTGAACATCAACGAAAAAGGTCCTGATGCTTTATCTTCCCCTGGCTTATTCTTAAGAATTTGTTGATAGTTTTATGAAAGTGGTGCTACTTTAAATTCACACTTTATTCCGATAACTAGCTTAGATGAATCTATTTTTTTATTAATTTTGTATTTACGTTTATAGAATTATATATACGAGTTAAAGTTTCTTGCATACAGCAAGCTAATCGGTGAAAATTTACTATGTATTCTCCATTACCATTTACCATTTAGACTCCGATAATTAGATGTCCCTGTTCACATTCTGGATTTCATCTTTCCACGTTATCGCCAAAGCATTCCAAACAGTTCTTAAAAATTTCAAAAACAATTTTAAAACAGAGATTTTAGCATCCACATGGCGTCTACACAAAACTCATTTGGTAAAATTTCTTCCTTTGTTAATATAGAAGACCACCTCATCTGCAAACACCGTGATTTTGATTGCTCTATCGCACCGAGAACCGCCTCGAATTGGTTTTCAAAAAATCGCGCAAAAGACCGCCTGGCGTCGAACTCAGGATCCTTTCGTGGGTGAGAATTGGAAATTAATATCTGATAAGTGCCATTCCGACCTGTTCCAAAGTTTCGAATCAATATCTTATCGGGAAGGTCCTAAAATAAAATACATTTTTCCCCTTGAAAAATGCATGGTATAATAGAGGCGCTCTGGCATCGAATTAAGGATAGTTCATGTAACAAAGAACTGCGCGAAAAAATGTTTTTAAACGTCTCTGGTCCGATTCCGGTTATAAACATCCCAGCTTATGGGGAAGGTTAAAAAAAAAAATTGTCCAAAATAAGAGCAATGCATTTCTTACGGAAGAATTTCGCGCCCACCTGGCGTCGAACACACGGTCGTTTGGTAACATTTCTTCCATTGGCACTAAAGAAGATTACCTCAACCCCAACCTTCGACATATTGGTACTTCTATCTTACCGATAAGTGCCTCAAAATAATTTTCAAAAATCCGCGCAATGCATTCTTATTGGAAAATTCCGATTTTTGGGACATTCTGGCATCGAACCCGTCAAATTCAGAATTACTCTGGGATCTACAGGGCGGGGTCAGTGCGTCGTAAAAATTTCACGACCAATCGACTCGACCAATATTCATTTTGAAATCCCCAAAAAACCTTCCTACTTACCTCAAATGTATTGATTAATTGGTGGCTCCTTAATATAGATTGTCAAAAGAAAGTAATATACTAAATCCTCAGATGCGTCAGGCAGTTACAATGGAGGCAATGGAGATTCACTGCGTCTGCTGGGTCAATATTTAATAGCTGAAGACCAAAATTGTAATCTCACCTCTGCCCGCAAGGGTTCGTAAGGGTACCGGCGATTTGAAACATGCATTCCTTCCCCATACTTGGCCTTCCCCAATTTTATGGCCCTGCCTGTGAAGGAGACGCACCCTCGCACAATCATTTTCATTGTCCTTAATGTCGAAAACCCTTTCTATGGGATTTCCCGCCTCCGGGTAGTTCCAAGATTTGTAGAAATTGAAAGTGCATACGTACTGTCATATATCCTTACTTCTCTGTGAGTTCCGGCTGCGTTTGGGTGTGTTCATCACATTGTGAAGTAGCTTCTTGAAAAATACTTTGTCAAAGTGAGGGGAAATGCCGAATTCGGGGAAAATTGCGATGCAAAAGAAAACTTACCAGATAGACTGACTGCTAGGCATTTTATGGAGAAAATTCCTAATTCTTTTGGATTAAAAATCCGCAAAAACCTTGTTTCTTGTGCTAGAACACTTAGAGAAGGGAAAGGACGCACGTTTTTGCTGTAGCGAATGTAAAACAGCGCATTTCGTTGAAAATTGTTTTAAAGATTTTCATTGTCTGAAGGATATCTAAATCTAAAATAAATCTTTTAAAATAATCCTTTCTTTTTAATTAAAGATTTATTTTGTATTTTTAATTTAAAACTTAACTAACCTTATCTTTTATTTCAGAGAACTATTACTTTCATTTTTAATGGGCGGAATTCAAAAAAATTAGCCAAATTGTTAAATATCAATGTTTCTACTAACTGTTTGGTATCAAATTAATCAGCAAACAGCAACGAAAAGAAATAGGATACCTATTTTAATCAAAGATCATTAATAAACAATTAAATCATTGGCAATTTCTTCTACGTTAGAGAAGCAACCAATAGTCTTGAACAACAACCGCTGATGGCAGGCATCGGAAAAAGGTCTACCTGGATTATGGGGGTTTTCTACCTGCTGCGACTGGTCTGACGCACCAGGAGAAGGGACTGTTTCTCTCCCACACACGGTTGTCGCAAAAAAATATACTCCCGCATCTTAAGGGTTAAAGTAGTAAATTAATCCTTTCCATAATATATAATATATAACAATGTAATGTAATTTTGTTCCTCGTACACATTCCCTTATACATAATGTAGTTACATAATAGAATTTTACGTAAAATATTTTTATATATATCCATGTCCTTCTAATTACTGCTTTGGTCATTATTTTCTGGTAATTAATTAAATCTGCCTTTCCTTTATGTTACTAGTATATCAAATTAATTAACTCTCCTCGTAAATATGCAACCAATTTATTCTGCTTCATGAATAATATACTAATTCAATTATGTAAATGTGTTCCCTGAAAAAACTGAATATGAAAGTGCTAGATAATGAATGTGAGATTTATCTGTCAAAATTGTAAAATTAATATTCCTATGTCCCTTTTCAGTGCAGATCTGGAGTGTGGTTTTTCATTGAAAAGTATTTGATGGAAATAAAATATGGTGAACTGAAGTTTCAGTTTAGGTAAGTAAAAAGCATGATATTTATAAAATGCTATTTGTAAAAGACATCACAAGAATATTATGAACACATTAGCAATGGCTCAAAACTCAAAAAAGATATTAGATCTACTTTTATCATTATGCCATTTTTAATTTAAATGAGAAATTTATATATCATCAATGACTCAGTTAAGATAGTAAATTTTACTGAGGAAAATGTTAAAACTCCTAGATTAGCAAGTCCATATTACAATGGTTTTATTCGATATTTGAAAATTGTTATTTAGTAGTTCAGAGTTTGAGTTGAACTTAATGACCCTAGCAATTTTTGTTTAGAATTTGCTTATGGTACAAAGTTTGATAAAATTTATTGAAAATGGGCTCATGGAATTAATTGTTTTTGTTAGGAAACAGTTGCATGTACTGTCAAGAGTAAGACTCCAAATTAAATCAATAATGCATTGATTTCAGAGCTATTTTATGTCATAATTATGTGTGATGAATAATAATGTAAACCTTATCTCTTATGGATGGTAAATTTTCAACAATAACGATAGACTTTGATAATGATTAATTTGGAAGAAGATATTGTATATATCAACTATGTCAGCAGGATTTTGATGCTCTAGTTTCATTGACCATAAGGATGGATTTCTTTTGAAAAGTTAACTCTTATGGCTCTTTCCTTGAATTTTATCCAATATTTTCTCTATTTTTTATGAAAAACAGTAAATGATAGAAATGCATCTATAGAGTACAACCTCGCCCAATGACAAGTTAAACTCCTTGACTTTTCTACATCTTAAAAATTTTGCTCCATGAAATACTAGTATTATGAGGAATACCATGTTCAGCTCACTCAGTCTCAACATCCAAGTATCTACTAGTCATAATATTTCCCTACATTAAATATACATGCATTTGATATTAATTTCATAATCAGACATTTGTAGCAATAGTATACCATTTTAGAATATATAATTTAGTACGTATAATCTGGTTTTAAAGGATATCTTCTAGTTTGACAAATAGATTTTTAAATAAATAAAATAAGAATTTTCAGCTGATTTGAATAATTTTAAAATATAGAACTACTTCTATTGTAGTCTTTACTGAAATGATATTTCAAAATTTTTTAAATAATCACAGCACTACTATTAACAGTCATGTACAACAAGATGGGTAGAAATGTCAAAACAAATTTTTTCTACTATTAAAACCATCAGTTAATGAGTCATAGCAGTGCATTGGGGTCAAATGCACAAAGCTGTACTATTATGGCAATGTGGACTAGACGGTGATCGTCTTGAGCACTTGTTAAAGAGCAATGTCCAGTACCTTTCATATGAGTTCTTTCTAGTTTGAAAAGTTTCAAGCCCCACACAGAAACAATGATTATTTTGGTAAAATTCAGTTTTATTTCTTTATATAGTCTCCATTTAAGTTAAACACTTTCTGTAGCAATTTTTTCATCTCTTTTATTAGTTCAAATGGTAGTTGCCATCTTGTTCTGCAAAATAGGCATTCACTAATGTGATCCCTCTCACCACTGCTATTGAATAATTTCTTACTCTTGCCTAATAGTCTGTCTGGTAAAATCTGCTTCACTCATGAGTAAAACATTACCAAAATTATGTATCTACGATGCTCTCTTTGTGTGCACACTATTCTTCATAAATAACATGTAAGGCAACCAGCATTACACTGCCTGATTATAACACTATCCCTCTTAACATGTGGTTTTTGATTGGTCGCTTGAAAAGAATCTTATCAGGGTTTTATCGAAATATATTTTATGTATTTGATAATGTTGCTTTAAGACCCAACTGAAAGAAGAAAGAGTGCTGAACTTAAATTCACTAACATAGTGCAGATGCTTTTAACAAAGAAATCTTTTGACTTTTAAAAGGTATTTTGGTTTGTTGTATTTCTTTTCTGATAACACTAAAGAAAAAACTAAGAAATCTGACATGATTTTTACTTTTACTTATGCAGTTTTTCATGTTGATTTCAAATCTAGAAACTGTTTTGCTCTATCACTTCTGGTTTTGAATATTTTGTTTTTCATCCATCACCTATTTTAAGTTTCCAAGGGGTACATACATGTTGCCTTGTATATGCAATTTTCCTACAGCAGTCCTTACTATACAAATTTTATGGCACATGTTGTTGATTTGTATTTTATTATATTATTATATTGTTTATTATATTATAACTTCAGATATAAAACTATAATCTAAGATACACCCCCCAACTAGTCAGCCTATACTGCAGTCTAATTTCCACAAGAGTACATATACAGTAATATGCATAATTATTTTTTTAATATAAAGTTTTTAGTTTATTTCTGCTTGATTTTTGGCAGCAGTGACATGTTCTCCCTCCTTTGAAGGATCATTAAGCACTGTCATTGGTAATACTATAATTCGATTAATAATTCGATGAAATAATTCGATTTGTAAGACTCACTAGCATACAAGATACACCCTAGTTTTGGCCTCATATTTTGGAAAAAATAATAACCCTTTTATTATTTGTTATTAGTATAATAATTATTTTTAAAGGTACTTCAGCAGCTGAGGTCGAGCATTTTGACAGCTAAGGCACACAAAGGCTTCCACTTGCACATGTGAAATGCTCATGGGGTTTAGGAATCAAACCTAAGACCACTTGAAACCAAGATTGAGCATGCTCAGATTAACTCAAGATTGAAATACCTCAGCTATCTGGGAGCCTGTGAAACTGAGAACCAATCCTTTGGTTACTGATGATAACAAATATGGTGACATGGTGTTGTAGGGGATCTTATCAGGGGTATCAGTTTAATGGCACTGGGTCATCAAAAATACATTAACAGTAGTCTTTAGGCGAAATTGGACATAGGCTGTATAAGATGCAATGAGATTTTCTATGAATTCCTTAGTGAAAACATTGACCTATAAGCTGGAAAATATGGTACTTTACAACTGCATTACCTGTAGTTAAGATTAACTGATACATGAGTGCTACTAGGTATACTACATGAGTATTACTAGGTATACTGCATGAGTACTAATTTACGAGTAAAGTAAATGAGGTATATATTACGACAAGGCTATTGTGTGCAATTCGGAAAGGGGTTTGCAAATCCTAATAAATGCACTTAACGATAAAGCAAAGGAGTTTGGGATGAAAATAAATGTAAGAAAGACAAAAATAATGAGGTTTTTGAGGGGAAAGAAATCTAAGTTAACGATAAGGGTGGATGGGGAAAAACTAGAACAAGTAGATCAATTTTCATACTTGGGCAGCCTTCTTTCTGAGGATGGAAGATGCTCAATAGAGTTAAGAAAATGGATAGCAGTAGAGAAAGAAGCATTCATGAAGCGAAGGGAACTGATGACGAAGGGCCTTGAAAAAAGAATCAGGAAAAGATTCGTAAAATCCTTGGTGTGGAGTGTAATGTTGTACGGGTGTGAAACGTGGATGTTAAGAAAGGATGATGTTAGAAGATTAGAGGCTTTTGAGATGTGGGTATTGTGTAGAATGGAGAAAGTAAGCTGGGTTGATAGAAAAACGAATGAGGAGGTGCTAGAGATGGTTGGGGAAAAATGGGTAATAATTGAAGTAAGTAGATATTGACAAAAGAAATATGTGGGTAAAATATTGAGAGGAGAGAGATTACTGAAGAAAGCGATAGAGGGAAGAATGCTAGTGAAAAGACAGAGGGGAAGACAAAGACAGAAGTTGTTAGACAAATTGAGGGGTGGGATAAGTTACCGGGAATCGAAGGAGAGGAAACTGAATAGGGAATGTGGGGGCACATGAACCTACCGAAAGGTAGAACACTATTATATATATTTTTTATATCTGGTCGCTTCCCTAGCGACCTTCGCACGTCTCCTCAGAGGATGCAGGTCATAGGGAGGTCGAGGAAAATCTCTTGTAAAGGTAAGTTGAATTCTTTTCCCTTTCTTATCTCTCTTTCCTTGATTAGACTGAATTTAAGTACATTTATGTCTGCTTTGGCATTCTGAGAAATGAATGAAATAAAAAGGACTTATACAATGACGACTCATTTCAATGTGCCGATGACAATTATGGTCTCCTTTGTGTTGTCTCTGCGTGAGTCAGGGAGATATTTACCTCTTCGGTTTTCTCTCCAGTTCAACCAAAAATATAAATATCTGTTAAGTTCCGGTTTCGCTCCTTACCAATGACCAACCGGTTCGAACTGTTTATTTTTCGCTACGACCATTGTAATATTATATCTTTAAGAAAATTTGTTACAGTATTTCTGGCTTTTCTAATTTGCATTAAGTTACGCCAAATTTTAGAATAAATGGTTGAACAGTTTGCTGAAAGTCGTGGTTATATATGTCAAGAAAAATCCGACGTCAGAGGTAGACCTCCCCGAGCGCTTTCCATTTTCTTTTTGGGCTTCACTCTGCCATGTCATCCCTAGGTATTTGATGATGACTCTATCCATCGGTTCTACAGACTTTTTCTTGGTCTCTTTACATCTCTTGGTTTCCTATTGAGAACTTTGTCTACAATGTATGTCACTCCTGTTGTATTTTATATATCATCATATAATATTAAAATCATTTCTAGATTTTTTAAATTTGCGATACGTACACTAAATTTTTATTGTAAAATTTAGCATCAGTTTTTAAAAGTCGTATTTTTAAAATCTTAGACAACCTTCCTCTAAATATATTTATGTAAAATGTTGGGAACTGTAAATGGGAACGGAATAACTAAGGATTTTCGGTTCATGTTCGGTTTTTATTCCGACAAAATTAACAGTTTCGGTTCGATTCTCAAGTGTTAGTTAAGAATTTGCATGTTTCTTTGATGACATTTTGCCGTATTTTACCAGCATACATATCGAAGAGGCGTACGATTTTAGGGATATTTCATTCTTTTGACAATGTGTCTAAGATACATGAAATAGAAAATCGTTTTTGCGTATCCACGTTGTTTCTTACGCTCGAATTCAATTTATCAGTAATCTGTGCTTAAATCGGAGGACTATAATTTGTGCAATATCTAAGCGCGAATATTCTATATTTGGGGTTATGCGGCAAAACATTTGATCCTTATGAATCATATCATGTCTCTTATTTATTTATTCATATTTTATACTTACAATTAGACAAATAACCAGGTGGAAATCATTTAATTGAGATTATTATTTAATTGAGTACAAGGGTAAGTCAAATGAAAACCTTAAAAACCTATTTAAAAATAATTTATTCTACGAATGGGAAACATGGCTCGGTTTTTCTACATAACCTTCCCCAATGCGGGTATATCCAATGTCTACAAAGGATTTCTATGGGAAGAAATTCTTTTTTGGTTGCAGGATAGAGTAAACATCCCCTCCGGCGTCACAGCTCGACGTGCTTGACCTGGACGGGAAGAGTCTATCCACAGAATCACCGATTTCGTATTTTCTGCCCCACTCGTATACGCCCTGCAGAGAATAAAATGCTTCACCATACTTTGCTTTTATTCTACGAAGAGTTTCGGTTGCTTTTACACCAAACAGAACTCTCTTCTATTTTGGTGTGTCTTTAGTGGACCTCTTTCCGTTGTTACTGTGACAGCGTTTGTTACTCTACATTCTTTTTCTATCCTTTTTTTCTATATTTTTCTTTTTCTATCCTTCCCTTTATCTATATATAATGTATATTTAATAGTGTACCATCAAAGCTTTAGATATTTTTTCTCTTTTAAGGTTTTCAATTGACTCGCCCTCCATGCATGACTTATATAGATTTTATTTTGAAATTAGTGAGAATTTTGAAATTATATAGAATTTAGAGTGAAATTTTAGAATAAAAAAATTAATTCAAGAATGAATCCAGTTATTAAATTAAAATGTTGATTGATTAACGTTACATATCCTCATTTAATGTAACTATATTTAATTTAATTATTTTATCTCTAATAACATTTAATGTAACACTTGATTAGTATGCGAACCGATCCTCGGTTATTTTCGGTTTTGATTCGGAACCAAGAATTTCTTTTTTCCGGTTCATATTAAATTTTCACTTCAGCAAGAATAACGCTTCTTTTGGCATCGGTTTTTGGTTCGATTCCGGTTCCAAGCACTGTTCGATCCCCTGCGAGAAATTTCCTAGGAAGCACTCGTAAAATAAATTAGGGAAACAATTACTCTTTAGAAGTATCGTGGGACAATGCGTACAGCATTCACAAAAAGTAACTGCAAACTCCAATGGAACACCACTATGTATGCATTGTAATCAGAAGGAGTACTGCAAATATTAATTGGTACAGAATTTTAGAAAATGGTGAAAATAATGAAAGAACTCGTTAAATTTTTTCCATATATTTGTTCAACGTTCTTGCTATAAAATATTTGCTATCAATTCAGACATATCTAACTTAACTTTTATGACTCACAACTTACGGAAGAGCGATAATTGTCGTTTGTTGAAGATTTTTAGTGATTTATAGCTATACCGTTAAACTAACTTTTAACACACAGGAAAATTCACTTTTAAATGCCTAAATTCTGTACATTGAGTAGAATGTTTATCTTCACAAGTAAAAAATAAAATTAAATCGACTTCTTCTACGAATCATGTTAAACGGCATTTAATTGAATGAACGGAATTTAAATGAATGTTTGTCAAAATACGTCTATACATCTCCACGTATCTGCGATTTTACCTAATTTTTATGATACGTAGTATTTCGTTTTCTGTAACAAGGATGGCATTCTTATTCAAAATATTTAAAATTTTCGAGTAGATCAATGTTTAAATTCGAACTACAACATTATTTACAATTCATTGGGGCTGCAAACTCAACTTTGCACACGCCTTGGGCACGGCCCTGGATCTGACATCAATTATTCAGCACAAAGGTCGGTTTGAACCTTCAACGCTCCACCATTAGGTATGTACCATAAGCTTTTGAGAGGGAATGAGGCTTACCAGTCGTGATGAGATAACACGGTTCGATGCTTTCTGCCGAATACGGGACCGATCCAAAATTAGACGTATGTATTTAAACCATAGCGAAATCGGGAGCTACTATAATTACGGATAGAAGCCCTGAATTGCAATGGACCACCATCATTGGAATGGTCTGTTAATAACCGGAATTTATTTATAATACATTACTGCGGCAGTTGATCTCTAGGACAGGTGGCGACGATAAATTACACTACATTAAATTCGTAAGTGATCATAAAGATATTATAAGTCATTTTGCAATTTACTATTCCATAATTGAATATAATCGACGCAAAAACTCGCATTATCGAAAATATCCTTGTAAACTATTTTCATCAAATACTTCACATTTTTAAATTGCAACTTTCACAATTAACATCCGTTTAAGACGCTCCCACTTAAGACGCTATCCGACTTAATACGCAATTTTCTCCCGGTCCCTTTCACGCGAAATACACGGTAAAAATACCGCTCAAGACGCCCTACTTCCCGCTCAGGACTCGGATTTTTCCCATCTCAAGATGCACTGCAACCCACTTCAGTCGTTCGTTCGCCCCATTCGATAGATCAAGTTTTTCTTACATCAATTGTGTCGTGCTCTCACGCTTCGACTTATCTCGAGAATGGTTCCTTGTAAATTTCTTCTATTGAATGACTATGAACTTCGTGAGAGTAAAATAATAACTAATATTAATAAAATATGGATGTGTTAGGAACGTACTTGAAGGTAAAATAGAAGGAAAAACACCAAGAGGAAGACCAAGGGACGAATATATTACCCAAATAAAGAGAGATATACGAAAGGAGAGATATCAGGATGTAGTATAGTTAGCACTAGAGAGAGAGGAATGGAGGACTGCAGTCAATCAATCTACGGATTGAATGACCTATGATGATGATGAACATCATACTTCGTTATCGGCGGGTTCACTCGTCCAGTTATGTACTCATACCCTTAAGAAAACATTTAGCGTTTTTTTAGGAAAGCCTCGAAGACTTAATACATTTTGAAGGGGTTTCTCCTTATGAAATAAGAATTTCGTAAGAAAGACATTGCTTGTCGTCGATGTATGAGGTGAGGTTTCTTCGGTTTGAACGACAAAAGCACTTCATATGGATTAATTAAAGGCACTTGTGGCTCTCTCAGAACTAATGGTTGTTTCTGGATTGGGCTTAAGTGCCTTTTCACTTAATCATAATGGAGTCGGAGTGGTACTGAATTATAATGAGCAATTCCGCTCAAAGAAAACATTTGCACACATCTTTCGCTCTTATTTTCGCGAATTCTCTCACCGCTTTCGGCGTTTATCGATCACTGGGTACAGTTGCCAATTTCCTTCGCTGGTAAAATGTCGACGTCATAAACCTAACTATTCTATCCATTAGCACATTTATTCTTTTTTCCTTCATCAAATATGGACTAAAAAGTTGATACCAAGACTTGAAATTGATATTCTGTATTTATTTAGTATCTCAACAGGTGTTATATTTACGAAGGCGAACTTTTTTCATTACTTTTTCTAAATGTTTGTTCACATGGGGTATGAAATAACGTAAAGTTTTTTAAATAAAAATATTTCTTCGAGTATGTTAATTTTATAAAAAGTGTGAGCCACTTGTCTGAGAGAAGTGCTATGATAATTTGCGAATAGATGAATAGTAAAATAAACACAGTAAACCCCGCTGAAGACGCTGTTCAGGAAACCGAATAAAAACAGTTTTACGGTGGAAAGCGTTATATTCGGGATGCTATAAATTTTTTCTTTTAAACAAAATGGAAGGGTCATCTATGGGAAAACAACTTCGGGAATACCTTAGTAATTTTATTATTTAACTGAAATAAAATTAACAAGAAAACAGAAAAATAAAATTTAATATTATGTGGAAAGTATAGTTTGTTACACAGAATTGTTAATTTTCCGTTTGTGCCTTTTATTAATTTTTATTACTTTCATCGCCTTTGGTTTATTTTTTCATATAAATAGATTTCGATAAAGACAATAAAAATTTAGTTTCATCTTCAATTCTGCTTTTACTTTTTCAATAGTTAAACGATTTCGTTTGTTCGTCCATAGGTTTCCTATAATTAATGCAAATCTAGATATAGTAAATTAAAATGTAAAGTTTTTTGAAGGCCCAAATCAATCGAAAGAACTATTCACAACTGTGACATCTTCAAGTTGGCTAATTATTTTAATCATAATTATCCATCATCAGGATTTCTTAAAATTAAGACTTCGCTATTTTTATCCTTAAATTCCCGGACACATACTGTCCGGAGGGTCCGGACTCGGACAATGATTTTGGTTCCCATACTTTGTGGGTGAAACCCGAATGGGTGGCATCCTTAGTCCCAACTGGAGCGATAGGTTTATCTCTTTATGTAAAGCATTGATTATACATCCCATAGTTTGGATTTCGATGCTCAGATGTGAGTGTGAGCGTCGGAGAAAGCAATTGGATTCGGTGTTTCCCTTTATGGGGAAAATGCGTGGACGAGCAATTCAAAGGGACAGTCGTCTCTTTGGTTTGGATATTGATCGACGCCATTAATCAATTTTCCTTTCGTCAGCGGATACACTTGCTCAGGGACACCGCTTTAAGAGAAATATCGAGGCCATCATTCCGAAAGTCGTTTTACACGATTCGCGCGATTAAGGGGCTTTTAACAGAATCGTTCTCGAGGGAGGAGAATTTGATTTGATGGGAATTAACTGATTTAATTCGACAAAAGATTTATTCTTCCAATTCCTTGCTGGGTGTTTTAGAGCGCCAGATATCCTATAACTCCATTCAACGGTTTCGTAAATGTATGATTAATATTCATACATCTATGTATGTAATTAGCTGTATTACTTATTACCTTCTGCTCTGTATTTTCTTGTTTTCTGTAGCCATTTTGTTACACTAATGATAGAAACGTTTACAGAAGTGCGAGGTTAGAATACCTTCCCGAAAAGCGGAAGACCTGGGTTCGAGTCCCAGTCAAGTCACTATTTTCACTTCTCGTACAACATTTTGTTCAATATTTTCTTCCTGTGTTTGTTCACTTAGCTCTCTATGCCCCATGTCTCATTTTTTCTTTTTCGTGCATGTGTATTACGCATTAATATGTTTCCTGCTTTTAGGAGTTTTGTTCTCAATTCTTATTTTGATCGTGGGATATCGTTTTAGATTCGAATTTGCGCGATAAAAATTGTGATAAAACGAAAATATTTTGAGATATTGTAGTTGTAAACAATTATTCCCTATGATTTCCAAAACGGCTGTTGAATCCGAGCTCGTGCATTTTCCCGTAAGAAGGTATGAGTACTTTATGACCATATAATAGTAGGGAGATGTCGCCTTTTTGAAGAGAAGGAAATTCTCCGCGATTTCAGAATTTAAAACTAGGATGAAAAAATCTCAAGGACAGACATACGACCAAGGAGAAGCGTTTTTTAATCAGCATTTTTTTTCAAAAGAGGACTTTCATGTTGCTTTGTCACGATAGTGAAGGTGGGGACATACCAGGTTTTCATTAATCCTCTTTAAAGATATACCTTCATACGATGCATTAAAAATTTCATTAGAAATTAATCCAGTACTCATCAACCCCTTCAGCAAATAATATCCTATCAATATCATAAATATGAAACATGTTAAATTTTTATAGACTAATTATTCCAGCATTTTGGCTTTGAAGGATCTGACCAATGCAATCATAATGTACATTTTTAAATACGTTAAATTAAAATCGGTAATTGTTTGCGGGAGAGTTCACTTGTATATTAATAAATATTAATCAACTACCAGTTTCTACGTTTATCGTTAAATTAAAAATCCAATGATTCCAACAGTGAATAAAATATCAAGAGTTCGAAAACGTTGAAAATTAGGCTCATTAATAGTAAATTATTAATCGTATGCGCCTTGGGAATTCGGCTCTGATTTAGCGGGCAGATTTTTAATGAATTTTACAATTTCATTGTTTATTCTGTATATATTATTCGTAAAATAACATTAATCTTACAGGTTTTTATTTAGGCGGGATTGGGACTGAAATTCTCTTTTTCTATCTAACCTAATATATATTATTGAAAACAATAATATTAATGAAAAATATATAAATAATGTACAGATAAATAGATATGGAAACTTATGGCGAAAGTCAGCTATGCAACAGTCAAATCTAGTGTCACTGCACTACCTGACAGTTGAAGTATTAGAAATTTATTCGATATCATTCTATATAAAAAATAATTTTTTCACATCAAAACAGATTCAGTATGTTAAGTATTTTCTGTTAATTTCCCTATCTTGAGGTTCATGTATGTCATTCCTTTACTTCTCGCATGTTATAAACTTTTACAAAATGTTTATGCATACTAGATGTAATTTTTACCACGTGTAGTTTTTGCTCCTATCCCTGGAAAAATGTTTTAGAAGTTTCTTTTAGAAAGAAAAAAAAAGCAGAGTCATGTTTTGGATTAAGCGAGCGTCACGTGTTTGACCCAATTCACTCGCAATATCGCCGGATTAAATCGTTCTGTATAGAACCTATGAGATTACTGCGTTGATACGTGGAAAGTGACTAATTTAAACAGGGGATCCAATTTCATAAAGCTAATTTGATATTTTGTGATTTGTGGAGTAAGCCACAAGGGATTTCAATTGATTTAAGATTAGATTATTTCGCAGCTAAATAAATTCATACATATAATACACTCTCCTTTCGAGAGAACATTATCTTCCTAATCTATTCACTCTTTCATAATTTCTTTGTGTACACTTTTCGCTAACTTCGCTTTTTTACACATTCTCTTTTATTAGCTATATTTATTCACACCCCGTCTTTGTGGGCGTCTTCCCGTTGTGGACTAGTTTTCCTTGGCTTCACTTAGGTGTTTGCTAATCCACAACAAAGTTCATCTTATTTTCTAATGATTTTAAATTACCTTTTAAATTAAAATTAACCATTAAAATGCTTTGTTTTAAATTAGGAATAGGTTAAATGGAAAGAGATTTTACAGTCTAAGGTTTGCCCAAAATTAAGAATTTATTTCATTTATTTATTCCCAAAGTTACGTACATCCCTTCGGCATCTAATACACTAACAAAAAACCAGTTTTTTCCGGACTTCCTATCCCTTTATGATCGTTTACATTCCTATAAAAAGAGTAAAATTTTCACGGCTTTTGTTGATCTAGAGATTTGAAAGACTCCTTAAGCCATAGGGGTCTCTCTCACAGCTCATACGGTGACCAAATACAAGAAACCTTTCAGAAAAATGATTTTTTTTATAAGAGTGATGGTTTCCTTTGAACTGGCCACGGCATCAGCTATAGAAAACCGTCTACGGCGTCAGAGGTATCCTAAATCTCTACTTTTGCTTTCTTCTCAATATGGTCACTCAGCATTCATTCATCTTTACTATAAGTCTTAACCAGTAGTTTTTAACCAAGAGTTAATGTATCTCTAGAATGTGAGGAGATTCTTTAGGTTCTAAGAAACGTAATGATAAAAAAATTGCTTCCTACATAGTTGAAATATCAAGCAAGAAGGAGGTTATCATTTTAACGAACGAGGCTTTTTCAAAATGATGCTTTATTTGCCAGCCTTTCAACGTCGTTGCCCCTTTGATATACTCCCGGGCGTTTTCTGGAATCATTTTCGCACACTGTTCATCTTGCGATCGTCCAATTTAGTTTTCGAGGAAAGCAAATAAAAAATAAGCATCGTAAAGAGAGTTCCGAGAAACAGGATTCAATGCTTTCTAATTTATCGACAAACAACGTCCTTTAGAAATATCATTTGGGCGGCTTGTAAAATATACTGAACGAATCTGTTAGGAAATGACAAAGTTGGCTAATCGAATTAATTTAAGCTTTCCGATCTGTCGCGCCGCATCATGTGGATTTTATTGTTATGCCTTCGTCACTTGATAATCAATTACGGCATTGCTGGAATTTGAATGACGTATCGTTGTACCGTTTATCTTATAATTACATTTGTCGAAATATATGGCGTTTGAGTTTTGGTGAAATATTTCAGTTCAAATTCAATCGATAATGCCCCGACTTGTCCCTGAATGTGCATTGCAGGTTGGGGGGATTCTTAATTATGCGCCGCCCATTGCATTTATAATTAAGCTGGAAATAATTATTTATTTCTCCGGTTAGCAGCGGATAATTGCAATAATATATATTAAATAATGAGCAGCTCCAATTAGAAATTCATTGACAGAAATTGAGTAATTATATCATATATCCATGTTAACGTTTGATTATAGTTATTATCTTAGTATGACCCATTGCGGTGGTTAAGAGGTTAGGCTTTAATCCCAAGGTCTCGGGTCTGAGTCCCGGATAATTAATTAGTGAATGGGTATCTGTGTGTCCAAATATCAAGTAACGATGAGGGTCGTTGGCGGGAATGTTAGCGTTGAAATCAACGACAAAAACCAAATTCTGCATAAACTTCATAAACTGTTCAAGTGGGCAACTATTCCTATATTCGTCATATTACTCGTCCAAATAGAGGTATCAGTCTTTTGGCCGACCTTCTACGATATGAATAATAAAGGTTCTTCATATACTCATCACAAATTTTAAAAACCTCAAAACCTTAGTTTCCAGAAGACTTAAATTAATCAAAATCTAATTTAAATCAACAGATTGGCGAGTGATTTTGTGGTACTCAATGATGAACGATGAAGAATTCAAAAGAAAAGATATTTATTAAAAAAGAAAACTGGTTCCTACTTTGATGAAAATAAAAATCATAATTTCAGAAACTAGATTCTGAAAATTTTTCAAATTTTGTTTAGTATTATTAAGTTAAATTTTTATTAAATTATGAACTAGTTTCCTCTGTGAAAAGTTTTTTTTTAATTCATCCATCGTAAAATCTCATTCCTCTCACAGAAAAGGTTTGGTTCTTAATTCAGAGAAATTTGATGGAATTCATTATTTGATAATATTCGAAGGAAAATTTTTGCGTCGCTCTTCGCTCGACGATTTCTGATTAAATTATTTCGTAACATAAAACCTGCAAGCGATGGAAGGGAGATTTGCATATTTGAAAGGAAAGGTTTGACTTGACTGAGGTCGTAATGGAGACTATAATTTCTTTTTGAAATAGCCATTATCTCTACAAAAAACTAAAATATGCCAAGTGTAATATTTATATATCTACAATTAGATAGGTACCCTGCAAGTTTACTATCGGCGTGTGGCATGAACCATGACTCTACTTCCCGAATCGATTACTTTCGCGTATCGTTCTCGGAAAATGAAGTATACTTGAATACACTAGTTCTAGCATCTATTTCTCTGTTCTCCCTAGCAGCAACAAAACGGGCTATACACCAAGGAGGACGCATAATATCGGCTATATCTTTTGAGGACTAACTCTCTCTGAATAGATTAAGTAAATTAAGTCATTGATAGAACTTTTTTCTAAAGATTCCCATCCTGCCTATTGAAGCATCCGAGTAATATTTGGACAACTATATAATATAGCAATAATATATATATATATATATATATATATATATATATATATATATATATATATATATATATATATATGTAGTAGTATTTATACAAATATTGCTCCTCGATCTTTTGATGAATATACGTAAATTATTGTGTATATATTGAGATGATCGGTGCGCGATTTATTTTTCGATTAAGTTGGTAGTTCGTTCTTATAACTTGGTGACTCAGCCAAGTATTACTGAAATAGCAGGGCCCCTAGAAACGGAGCGATTCGTAATAGAAAATGGCGTAAAATTCCAATTCCGAGCTCATCGTCTGCGATTGTGGTGCAGGATCCTCAAAGGGGAACGGAATGATGTCTGTCGTGTGAATGACAAATGAGCATCACTTCACTTTAAAGAGGCCGCTGAGATTCCATCAAATGCACTGCCCTCATTCGGCAGACTCGATGGATCCAACGAATGACTGTGGTATGGCTCATTGCGAGAGCTTCCATGGAGTAGTGGATTTCACTTTATGTGGACAACTTGCCTTAATTATACCACTTCCTATTAATAACAGGAATGACCTGTTTGATCATATATTTGACTGATTTACTCTATGCTGAAGCTATTTTTTTAAACATTTTTGGAACGTCATTAAATTCAATTGAAATAGAAATTTAAGTCCCGAAATTTCACCTTTGAGGTTACACTTCTCCTTTCGTTAATTATTGTTTTAAATTAGATTGAATTGTATTATTTATTATTAATTGTATTATTATGTATTATTAACGCCACTAAATTAAATTGGAATACAAATTTAAGTCCCGAAATTTCACCTTTGAGGTTACACTTCTTTGTTTCTTTAATCAATGTTTTAAATTAAACCATTGTAACTTAAAGCTAGGATATCACTGTGGCGAAAATGAAGAGTAGAATTTTAATATTCTTAGTGTGGAGTATCAATGGAATTTTCTACTACACGCTTTTTGTCTGCGATGCACGAGATAAAGATTCACCATCGTTGCTACAGCCCTCAATTAGATGATAATTCAAATTGAGTTAGAGAGAGATATACGCTTCCGATCACTTTCACAGCTCTTCCCTCCATCAATTTCCTTCGGAAACATCAAATTACTCAATAAAAATGTTAATAAACATCAGTGACTCGATTTATATCCGCAGAAGTCTTTGAACCTTTCCCAAAAAATATGAAATGTTTTATTAACGGTGTTTGTGAAGAAATAAAATGACGAGTGAGCCAGCCGATGACGAAATGTAGGACAAGTAGGGGATCGTCTGATAGGGTGATGTACGGTGGGGACTTCGAGGGCCCCGTGGCCGTTTCGGTAGCCGTGAAGGCCTATCAGGAACCCTTAAAAATCTCTCAGAATAAGATTTACTAACATGGTAGATATCACTGATGGTGCCGGTGATATATTGTAGTTATTATACGGGATATTGTTCTTTATTTAATTATATTATCTGTACACTAATAACAATATAACATTGGTATTTTTGTATTCTTTGTTTTTCTATGGGTTACGGATAATTGTGTATTGTATCAAGGATTACAGATGTGGTTGGATTGTGTAAATGTATAATATCTGTTTTCATGAAATGTAAAAATATCTGTTTATATATATGTTTTGTGAATCATAATTTATAAGTTTCCACTGGACAATTGTCCACCTGTAACTTAATATTGTATATAAATGAATAAATACCAATTTCAACGTTTCTTGATTAAATTCGTGAAGATATAGTTCCTTTTAATCGGTCACCTGGGGACCGCATATCTGGCCGGTTGATCAGACGAGTACCCTAATAAATTTTGTACGTTCTCAAGTTTTTTCATATGGAAAAATATTTCCGTTGCATTATGAATAAAACACACGTTCCTATTTAATATGTTGTCTATTAACCTATTAACACATATTTGCGGACAAATATATGGCAAATGGAAGTAATACTACATTAACAGTTAGTCGTCAGTAAAAATGCACAATTTTGAAGGGCAAAATATTGCTAAAACTTTCCTAACTCCCTTGTGTGAGAAAAGGGTAGGGCCTTAACAAAAATGATTGTTATCCATCTAATTTTAGGTCACATTGAAATGTGTATGGCACATTTAATACATGAACGCTACTACCAAAAAGCTTTTATACTCATGAAAATGAGTAAGAAAATGAAAGTAACTTTTATACTCATGAAAATGGCATCAGTTCCGAAAGTATTATTAATATAAATATTTTCTAACAATAGATATGACAATGACGTAGCA
Organism: Pachydiplax longipennis; assembly: GCA_036926295.1. Lineage (NCBI taxonomy): Eukaryota > Metazoa > Arthropoda > Insecta > Odonata > Libellulidae > Pachydiplax > Pachydiplax longipennis. The sequence continues at coordinate 35,293,926 of JAVFKF010000012.1, forward strand.
AATGACGATGATAAACAACAGTCGAAGCAAATTCAAAATCCTGTTTTCGAACTATACGAGTAGCAGCGAACAAAGCATATCATGTCTCTAATCGGTTATTAGTCAATTTAATTAGAATTCTAATCGAAGCGATAATCACGGTAAGCATATCCGGTTTATACAGGGCACATTTACGTGTTTGATACCTTCTCATACTTCAATATTGATTTCCATACGCTGCAGCATTTGTAAGCCTGCTGCAAATGATACGTGAGCGAAATCAGATTAAACCCCGATGAATAGATTATGGACAGGCTAGAGGAGAAACCAGGATAATAATAAACGTAATGTTTACCTTATTTTGATTACGAAAATGACAGGAATATTAACTGTAGCAGGTAATCGAAGGTCAGTGAAAGCAAGGCTATTTCAGTTCCTACTATCTTAACAGTGAAAGCAACGGAGAGCTATCTGTCATGGATGATAATGAAGTCGTTAAAATTATCAATGCAAACTTCACGATATTTTTATTTTCGCTGAATGTAAACAAAGGCGAAAATAAAGGGCCTTTTGTCTAGGAGGAGGCGAGGAAAGGGAGAAGTGACTGACAGGATATACCAAAAGCGAACAAAGAAATAAAAGGAATTTCGAAATGACGACGAAACAGTTGTCGCGTGTAAAAATCCTACGTGTGTACCCGAGAAATAGGAAGTCATCTTTTCTAAAGATAATCGTCTCTTATATATATGAATATTTATAAAATGCTTGATCTGACCTTGTCAGATCTTTATTTTCAAAGATATGATTGACTCAGAAGACCACATACTATATATTATCGTTGCAGACTTTCACATTATTTTAAATACTAATAAAAGACGTGCAAAATAGTTAGAGTTGGGAGTTTTTGCAGGTTTTGATTCATATCGTCGAGCGTCCTTTTGAATCAGAAGAATTGTACCGAAATATTGATAAAATTTACCGAGTTTTCATAAAATGGAGGATGAAATGTAATATTGTTGAGAATGTTTTTGACTTTTGATTGCTACTACAGCTCTAAGTTTTCCAGTGATTTTTTTCACACAATTGCAGAATCCATTACTACAATAATAACAAGCAATAGATTTGAAATCGGCCGAATCTAGTGGGCCAATTGATTAAGAACACGGTAATTTCGTATTCAGCAAATAACTCTAAAACGCAATTTGAGATCTTTAATTTAACATATTACAGAATGAAGAGGATCGGTAGTTGATATCGATCAATGAATTTGAATACTGAATTCATAAATGCTGATCATGATATAATTGGAAAATGATGAAAAAAGTTAGGATATTCAAATACGGGGTAGTGAACTACTTGTTGATCAAAATCCCAGAAATAATGCCTTTTTCTTTTGGAGTAAATCATTAAACTTAATTGATTTTAATAAATAAATGAGTTAGATTAATTTTCTCTCTGTCAGGAAGCCATTGACAGGTTAAGTTCCCCCTGTTTTAATCATATAGCCTTCAACGAATTGTTATTCATTGAAAGTTAAAACTGAAAGGGAACAGAAGAGATCAATAAAACGCTTCGTTTTATCCTATTTAAGGTCTACCTTAATCCACCGTACTTGGATTTTCCGGTTTTAATATAAGCCACCCTGAATGGAAATTGATTACCACACATGGATTACCTCTTGATTAATTGTTTGTGAACTACTCACCACTTGTTGTTCCCCGATTATCCTTGACTTCTTAAGGGCTCTCCAAAGATCATAGAGGAGAAACTCAAGGGTAAAAGAGTGCCGATCTGAAAAATGAGAAACAGAAAATAAATAAAAAATAGAAAAATCTGAGAAACAGAAACTTCACACTTATTCATTGGTGAATAGCGTACATAATCTGGGGTAAGATTGTATTGAATATATACAAGAACAAGGAGTTGCCAATGAAGTGGATTCAAATAAGTATTTTTAACTATGTTAAAATGTTATAAATATCCAATTCCGCATCGTTAATATTACTGTAGATTTTTTTCATGTTTTAAATCATGGATTAATAAACGAGGAAGACAAAAAATCGTAAATATACTTGTAATGTATGCTACAGTTATCGGAAATTTACAAGTGAAATTAGTATTGTAACTCGATCTAAGAATATATGAAGATTATATAGGAACCTATTAGTAAAACAAAAAATAAATTTGTTTATTTAAGATTTGATAAAGTTTTGAAATTCAATGCCCAACTTCCGTTAAGATTATCATCAATTACTGTATTAGACCGTGTACCCAGGACGCATTCAAAGAAAATGTGTTTCCAATCGATACTATATCTAAAATACAGGCTACGCTGGAATTGGAATTGCATTTAAAGCAATGAAATATTTAAAATAATTTAATCAATGACTACTCGCAAAGTTAAACTTAAAAATACAAACTTATATCAGTTAAAATACCGGTTGGCAGAAAGTACTACAAGTAGCAAATTATAAAGAAAATTCTGGTAACGGAAACCATATTCTTAAGCAAAACCCTAATTTGAATCATCATCATTGGCAACTGCTCGCTCTTATATATGCACAATAGATTAATACCCCTGATTATATACGCTTTTCACCTATGAATTAATTTGCTGTTTCTATTTTTCCAGTTTGGGATACCCCTACTTTCTCGGCTCTTGTAGTATTTCTTGGGAATTTCTCCTGTGGCTCGTGGATTGACACTTGAGAGGAACAAGCAGGACCGAGGCTACTCGGAGAACCGCAAGTGGTAAGCAGTTAAGAATTTTTTCTTTTGTATTTCTTATATAGAACAGTATTATTGCTGAAACTTATGTCTTAGCTTGTTCTATTTTCTGTCGTTAAATTAAAGTAACAATGCAGTAGAAATTGATTCACATTAAAACGGATAACACGAATGCTCGGCTGGTTCGAAATGCATTATTTGGCCGTTCCTTCTCGTATAGCACTCAATGTATATTCATTCATTTCATTAATATCGCTTGATGCGAAAGAAAGCTCAATAGGGAAACATTTTCTTCCGCAAGAATGATATTCCCACTTAATTCTGCCGATAATAAAAAATAGTTTTTATGGTGAGATTTTAACCCACCTTTAAAAATTATGATGTCGTAATTCAAATGACGTAAAGATTTTTCAAACATTTCCCTATTTATTTTCAAGCAGCTTCATCATGACCTAAAATCAATTAATTTGTCAATCTTTTTTCGTTACCTAAGTATGAATTTATTGTCTTTTTCACTATGTTAGACGACAAATACTCCTTAACAGAAAACAAAACGACCTATAGCGTAAACATGGAATACGGTTAAAAGAAAATTCGTAGGTTTTGCCACATATTAATTCGTTTTAGGAAAAATACTTTGCACGAAACAACGATTGAGATGTGAATGTTTTTTGGCCCGCAAACAATTAAATACCTCAAAGCCATACAAAGTGTTAGAATATGGCATTATACGACCATAAATATTTTTGCATTGCGATGTTCTTTTTTGTGTGTACGCAGCGGCCATGTTGGCATTAGAATAAAGATGGCAGTTCACTATCAACAGTTAAGCAGTTCGGACTTTATTTAAATCGATCTTCATTCACGTTTTAAGTGCACTTCATGCATCTTTAACGACACTTTGGTAACATAAAGTTGGAAAAGACGGAATTCAATCTAAATAAAATATAATGGATTCATATTTTGAGTAGCGTTAGTATTCTTTTATTTAACGATCACTTTATAGGAAGAAGTATTTTGACCATTTATACATCCACTGGTTAAAAGTTTAATCACTACATTTATAAAATCTTCTAATTCCTTACCGTGCGAAAGACGATGAGAACTCCTAATAAAATATAAGCTGCGCAAATTGCTGCGTAGAATAATATTACATAAATGACTTTTACTTATTTACTCTCCAGTAGAAAATAGGCTTTACCGCTGAGATTTTAATCAAATAGTAATTTATCACTCCATATTTGAACGTCGTTTAACTTTTTCACCACTTCCCAATTATATTATTCTCAGCGTACATGAGTCCAGTTTTCAAATGCATTCAGTCATTATCAACTAACGATCCACTTTGTTTAAATTAAGTTAACTATTACTATTTAAAGAACTCAAATAGCGTTTTCAAGTTATTCGCTGAATACGAAATTACCGCGATCTTATTAGATTGGTCCACTAGATTGCGCCGATTTCTAAGTTCTTGTTTTTTATTATGTAGAACACCGTTATCCACCGATTCCACAATGTGTGAAACTGAGACACAACTGCAGTAGCAATCAAAATTCAAAAACATTCCATGCATTCACTACATTTTCATCTTCGATTTCATAAAAGATCGGTATCTTTTCTCAGTATCAGATTAGATTCGATTGTATCAGTTTTATTATTGATATTTCGGTATTATTCTTTTAATATAAAATAACGCTCAACGATATGAATCAGCATAAATTTCCATATCTGACTGATTCTCACCTGATTTCGCACCACTTTCATTTGTATTTAAAACAATGGGAAAAATAAAGACCAATCTCTATCTCTCTTTTGAGCTCCTTTGTGTCAATCATCTCTTGGGAAATAAAGACCTGGATTGATCAAGTATGTCATAAATATTTTAATATATAAGAGACGTTTATCTTTAGAAGAGTTGGCTTCCTATTTCTCGGGTATACACGTAGGATTTTTACCCGCGACAACTGTTTCGTCGTCATTTCGAAATTCCTTTTGCTTCTTTTGTTCGCTTTTGGTATCTCCTGCCAGTAACTTTTTCTTTCATTCCCAACCTCCTAGATGTGAGGCACTTTTATTTTCGCCTTTGTTTACATTCAACGAATGGAAAAGTATCGTGAAGGGTACATTGATAATTTAGGTTAACAACTCCTTTATCATCCCAAGGACAGATGGCTCTCCGTTGCTTTCACTGTTAAGATATTCGCAACTGAAGCAGACTTGTTTTCATGTTGAACTTCAAATTCCTCTCTTTTTCGTAAAGAAGTAAACATAACATTTATTTTTATCCTAGTATATTCCCAAGTCTGCCCATAAACCAATCATTGGGTTTCAGCCTAATTTTGATCACGTATAATTTGCAACAGGCTTGAAAGTGCTGCAGAGAGTTTGCAAATCAATATTTAAGGAGGTTAAGGTCTCTTAATCGTAAATATGCCGTGTTTACATCGGATATGTTTACCGTGATTATTGAGTTCGAATACAATCCGAATCGAATTGGCTAATATCCGATTCGAAACGCGATGTGCTTTGTCCGTTATACTGGTATGGTTTTACTGTATGGTTTTACAGGACTTTCATCGCATCTTGTTTATTATTGTCATCTGTTACATTTATCTTTAAATCTATGATGAGAAAATTTTTAGATTAGATATATTTTTGTAATTGCAGTCATTTTCATGAGTAAAGGAGTTTCGGGAAGCAGCGTTTTTACATTAATTTTAAATACATATAAATTTCATTATGGCCTAAAATTAGATAGACAGCAACTACAGTTGTCGAGAATAATTATTTCATATAAGGCAGTAAGGAAATTTTTTAGCAATATTTTTTCCTTCATAATTGTGTATTTTCATTAACGATTAACTGCTAATGTTAAAATACTTTCATTCACTGTAAAAATTCTGCGGAAATGTTTTGCTGGAAAATTTAAAACGTGTGTTGGAGTGTATTTCTACATATGCCTTCGCAGGAAGCTTTGGAATTTCGGTGTAATTCTTAAAGTAAATTCTTTTTGATGTTAAGAATATTAAAATTCTATTCTTCACATTTGCAAGTGATACTCTAGCTTTTAGTTAGAATGGTTGCATGGAAAGCATTCAACAACGAAAGAAAAAGAGTAACCTCATAAGTGAAATCTTGGACTTAAATCTGTATTTAATTGGAATTTGAAGATGTTGGATTGGTATTATTTGAGACTTTCGGCATCTTTGCGATCTGTGAAATTCAGACGGACCGAGAGAAACTATGCAATTCAAGTAATTGCGCGACACAGGGGATTTTCTCGTGAACTGTGTCTCTGAGGAAATACTCTAAAAATATTAAATTAAAATTAGCTTTGCTTTTTGAAAATTGATGATAAAGGTTATAAAGAAGCACACTATTACGAGTTTTGATAAAAATTGAAGAGATTCGCGAATACATAAGAGAACTATGTCCAATAATGGCTTTTTTCTTATTCTATAGGAAAAATCAGCATCATCGACTCTTGAATCAAACGTGAGTACTCAGTTTCTTTTCTGTTCAGATGATAACAGGCTTGAGAAAATTTAGCTGATAAAGCAAATGATTATTTTAGAGGATATTAACGCAAATATTTTGCCCATAATATCAGTTACTTCTATCAATTTAACGTTCAATAACTTCTTAAACTCTCATAAAAATTTAAATGCAGTATGAATTTGTGAAGAGTTGGCAGTAGTTTTCTTAAGAAGTGCACCATAAATGTGTTAACCACCTGCTCTGTAGGGGGCGTGGGGAAGGCATTCCTCACAAACCTAGCCTACTTGTAGGCCTACAGACGCAGGCATCTATTCCAGGGGCCTTGCTTTCACCTTCTTCTGCAGGGGTGAGGTAACTAAGCACTCACTTCTCACCTGCTCGTTCTTTCTGTCTATAAGGTCGGAGCTTCTCCTTGAACTTGTGGCAGAGGGCCCTCTAGGCATAGAGGTGAACCTTATAGCACGTCACTACGACAAGGGGCGGTCCCCTCGTCAGGCTATAGGGCAATTCCCTCCCACGCCCTCCCTTCCCTCCCTCATCGGCTGACTGGTCGGAGAAGCGCGAAAATCAACGGTGTACTTCGCCGAGGAGTAAGTTTTGGTGTTGGTAAAACTAGGGAACGTTTGAAAATAATTAGGAGGAATTAGAAAATGTTGAAAGGGGTAAAGAATGGTCAGAAGTTACCCAGGAATACAATTATCTTTTCAGTAATTTTCCTCTGAGTTTTCTATTTACGAATCTTCCTCATTACTATCACATGGGAGAATTCTAAAAATATTAATAATTTGGCGATAAAAGTTTGAAAACGGAAAATTTAATCAAATTTGATTATCAATTGTATTTTAGGAACTTCTCGTGTTATAGAGATACCAGTCAATTTAAGAGCTTCCTCAGATTTACCGATTCACTTCTTGAAAATTGTTTAAATGTCTTTTGAGATGATTATTATAAGTAATGCAAACACGACGACAAACTGGTAATGATACAGCGAATGGAATATTAAACAGATCTGCTACATAGCAATTTCATTATTTGACACCACTTGCGCGACAGCCATGATCTGCGTTGCTTCCGTTATCTGCATTCGTTTTTTGATGTTATCTTAAACTGAAAAGTATTTGACTTACACAGAAAATGAATTAAGTATATTCTCATTAGCGTTCTTGCTAGAAGTTTTCCTAAGAATAGAGAACGAATAGTAACATGTGACTATATTTTGTATGCAATTGACCTGAAATCTTTATGGATTCCCATATATCATTGAAAGACATTCGTCTTCAAAACCTTTACACCAGTATTGATGATATTGGTGGAAATAGGATGAAATGAGAAAAAATTTGACACCAGGAATAAAATATTTTTATCTATTCCGAATTTTCTTGATAGTATCACTCTTATTTTCCCTGCTTTATGGTAGGACCTGAGGTTACTGATAACTATCTATAGTTTTCAAATACTAGTGTCCCGAGAACTCTCGAGAATTGCCAAAATAATTTACTTATTAATTATAGATGGATTTCTGAATTCTTGATTCGGTGAAGTAATTCTTGTAAGTTAAACGTTGAAGTAAATTAAGAGCAAGTGACATTTCTTGGTTGGGTTTTTCACCTTGTAAAAATGGAAAAGTTTTACGAAATAATCTTATATCATACAAAAGAAGGACTTGGATAGAGTTTTTGTTTGTGTTGGTGCGTATTTGTGTCTGCAAGAAGATATTTATATTTTGTACTACACTAGAAGAGCTAAATACCATTATCAAAAAATCAAGGTAAAGTTACAACTTCCACAAACAATCTCAGGTGGCTTCTAAAACTCCAGAAATTCCCTAAGATACCACATTTCCCATTTATTTATTTAATTTATTTGATATATTTTAATTACATATTTTATTTATTTGTTGTATTAATTTTTTACAACACGATTGTAAATACTGTAAGAGAATAAATAGGACTGAATAAAACTTTGCGCGTAATTTATGATCACAAATAAATATCAAAAGTCTAAATTACATAGCAGTTCAATTGAATCTTGAGAACACCCTGCAGTCTGGGAGGTCTTCATGATAGGTAGGGTTTAAGGCAGTCTGAGACGACATGGTAAGGTCACAGTCGCATTGCGGGCTTTCGGCACGACCCCATTGGTATAGGGAATCAGTACAGTTACGATGTCCTATGCGTATACGGTTAATTAATTAATAATTACCGTTAATTAATGGGGTTGCTATGATAGATAGCCTCATCGCACTATACCGTAGGTAACGCTAAAGATCTATCACGATTGGATGTCAAACTAGATATCACGCTCTCCTCGCTGGTAATACAATACACGAGGAATATTCCCATAATAATCTACTGTGGTACTGTTGATTTTTGCATATTCTGAATAAGTATCGTAATATTTCTCTTTTTTGTCCCATTTCTCGCAAGTTCGAGTCCTTAACAATATCAAGAGATCATAATCAGAATTTTTCTTCGGTTTTATTTCTTAACTTTCTCAGTTTCGTAGAAAAATTATTTCTGATTTAATATTTATAAAGAAAAGAAGTCTGCAATTGATCACAATGAACTTTGCGTGTATTCCTTACGAGAGTATTTTCGAGTCGTCCATAGTCGAACCCGTGATACTTTGGGCAAAAGTTATCGATATGTAATAGTCTCTAGAACCTCTAACGAATTTTGAAGTTTCATATATGTAATTCAATTTAATTTAACCGTATATTAAACGTAATTGTCGGTTATTTGTTTCTCTTTAAAATTAAAGTGAAAGTCTAAGGATGTTTGCAAGTCCGTAAAAAGCGAAATCAGGAGGAAATATTTAAGGCAAAGGAAGGAAAGTCTGGTTGAAAAAGTAATCAATCATTACTTTCAGAAGTGTTCCGTTATTTTCATTTATTTCGCACTTCAATCTAAAGACTTCAGAGATTGATTGATGCTAAAGTTAATTTGCACTCATGCATTCAGCACTCCCTTTTGCGAACGATGACGTCTGCGTAAGTTTTGATATACGAATGAATGTTGTGAAATGGAGTAAAAGTTACTGCTTTTTTTCCCTCTATTAGGGAGAGATACCACAAAGTTAAGGCCTGGGTGGGGGGATTTAGTTTTAACTTATTCTAGGATAACTTGTAATTAAAGTGAATCCTTTTCTTACCATGCCCTTGGTCCCTTGAATATATACGAGGGTGGTCTGAAAAGTTTCCGACCCCAGATTTATCAGAAATCTTCAGAAAACATGTCGAGAAATGGCGAAATGTCGGAAAATTTTCAGACTACCCATGTATAGGGATTATATAGTAAAATCTGTTTAAAAGGTCCCCGCTAAAGACACAATCTCACTTAGGACGCCGTTTTCTCTAATTCCAGATCCTTTTCATACTAAACAAGTAATACCACTTAAGACGCTCTGCTACCCGCTTATAGGGCGGATTTTTCTTATCCCCAGTTTTACTTTGACCCGCTATAGCCAATCTTTCGCTTCAGTAGATGGACCGAAAGTTGTTTACATTATTTTCCCCCTATATTTTTGTCTATTTGGTAATTTGTTATTTGATTTGGTTTTGATTGTTTATCTTGTAAAGACTGCTTCATAGATGCTAGAAAATCGACCGAATTAAGTAATAAAGAAAAGTAGCTTCTTTGTACTACAAGCAGACAAATTTTAAAATTTGATGATAAGGGAACCAGTATTACGCAACAACGGTTCACGAACTCTCTATGTATCTATAGTTAAGGAGCGTAAGGCAGACTAAAGTAGATTCATTTCCTTTTTTAAGGTGTAAAGCACTTATTTCAAGATAAAGGAGCGAAAAGTTCCTTCCCTTTTGTTTTCTGATCTAAAAGAAATAAATACTAAATGTAAAATACCGGTTACAATGCTATCCTGCTTACAAGGCGAGTTTCATTCGGTTCTTCGAAAATCTTCTCAGCCGAGATTTACCGTATATTTTTGTATTTTTATATTTTTGCATTGTTTCATGTTATCTAAATTAGTATTGTAGAACGTTCCCAGCTAGTCCAACTCCAATTTATTTATTTATTTACAATGTCAAGTTACAAGTGGACAACTTAATTCTTTAATTATGATAATAAATATCGAGCAACTCCTTTAAAGCATTACGTTTTACAAAGAGGTAAAAAAACTCGTTCTTGAAAGACTTGTCCTTGCGTCAATTTCTAATGTTCATTGAACATTTTATTAATTTATTGTATTTAACGTCTGATATTAAATTTATTCTTTTAAATTTTAGTATTTTTGTATACTTTTAAGTAACAGTTCTGTAAACAGCGACTGCACGAATTCCGAACATAATTTTCCCAAGTATTCTTTGGCATCCTTAAAGGTTTTTTTCCTTTAACATCTTCTATCATCCATTTCCTCCCTTTTTGGTGGCAATATCATTGCTGATTTGGGTTCATTCTCCGTCCCTTGATCATTATCTTTATTTCTGGCAAGATTCCAATCACCCCATCTCTCCCTTTAAGACCCTACTTTAATTACTTTCACCATCAAATCTCTCTCTTTCAAAGCAGCGCATCCATATACAGCATTTTCCTTAATTTCTTTCCTTTGAAAATAGCGATGAGACTCTTTACGCTTTCATTCGCCGCCTTTCCCTTTGCTGTTTCTTCATCTTAAGAGAGACTTCTTGAAGATAGAATGTCAAGTAAGAATGTGTACCAGCGGCGAGCCACTGGTATGTTGTCCGTGTATAGACAATCTCTTTCCTACATTTTCTCTCTGGACGGATGCTTTCCAGATCGGTTTATTGGTTGGAAATCTTTTCCTTAGGCTACTTTATAGAAGACGGGTCGTGTGACGTCCAATAGACGACGTTCGCTTAATTCTTTATAAAATTAATATCATTAAAAATAACGCATTCTATTTATATAATTTGTAAACTAAAACGGTATGAGAAATTTTTGTAAGAAATACATTTTTAAGTTTTAATTTACAACGAAATATTTCTTGGGGAATATGAGCGCGTATTTTTTATACGTTCAACATGGATTATCATGTCTTAAAACAACATTATACCTTATATCCATCACGATGAACAAAAATAGGTTCTGATTACTTTACGCAAATGTATTTGTAGCAGTATGACGCTTACATTTTGACATTGGATTATTAAGCACAACAGCGTCCATAAGAGTGACAGAACGTAAAATAATTATATTTAAAATTTGACATGTTCCAGTCTAACATATTATATTTACAGAGAAAATGAAATAGAATCACATGGCATATACATAACAACAAATTAATAAGGTAAATGAATTTTTAAGTTCCTATGTATTAAAGCATTTTTGTCCAAAGAGAAATATGATGCGTGGTGTGTGTGACCTAAATCCCACCCCACACGACCTCCCGAGGTACTAGAGCATGTAATGTGTTGGTGCGGTGTATTAGTTTCCATACCAATTCTTAACTTTTTTTAGTTTTATCTTTCAAAGACTTACGTGTACAATCCTAAATATTTCCCCTCCTTCCTCACATATAAACTGGGGTAAAACAAATTCCCTTTATAAAACAATTAATTTGAATTATACTCTACAGTAACGATGAAAGGCCATGATATATAGGTTGAGTTTTTTTAATCCAATTTGCTGGGGAGCGAGATTTTTCGAAATTTGGATTTTTTCGGTTTTTGGAATCCATGGTTCGGTGTGGTTTGAACGTAATTGAGAAAAGGAATACTCATTATTTCAGTTATGTATTCATGTTACGTAATTTTTTTGTCATAGTATTTCTTTTGCGATTCCTATCTTGTAAATAGTATTCCGTTACTTCTTTAAAGTTGTAGTATCGGTAGGGTTTTTCGTAGGATATCCATGGGTTGTTTTTCTGCTGTGGATTTTTTCCCCAAGATAATACTTAAGGTTTTTTTCACATCCACTCCTTCTAAATTATTCGTCTAGTTTGCTATTCACCTATGAATTATTTCTGTTTTTATCGATATCATTGATGAATGGTTAGATAGAAGATTTTTAGTCTAAATCTGGCCTTTATGAAAAGATCTTTATTTTTAAGAATTAGAAGAAAAGAGATGATAATTATTTTCCAGATATTTTATCCGAAATAATTTGAAAAAACAGCTCAAAAATATTTGATACAATGCTGCAATTTAGGAATATTGCTGGATTTTGGATTAGAGATACTCAATGCTGCGACTTTTGTATCCAAAGTTATTTTAAAAACAGTTCAGAAAATAAGAACGTAGTTCATACAATGTTACAGATTTTGTAATATTCCGGAATATTGAATTAGAGATACTCAACCCGCATTAGTAAATTAAATTATAATCACGATCTACATCAAAAGAGCCGCATTTCCGTGCATGAGAAACACGTAGAGAGATAGCAACTCAGCTCGTACACAATATAATGGATTTCAAAGCAGTTGCCATGGTGGCGTATTGTTCGCTTCGTAGAAAATCCAGCGTCTCCATGGCGGCATACTGAAGCAGATCTATTCACTTCTCCCCTTTTACATTAAAGTGACATCAACGCCTTCACTATTTGATCCACCACATACTCAAGTCAAGCGGCTCAGAGTTTCCCCTGATTTCCATTTCCCGGAGGGTGAATCCCCTCAGCGCCTTTGCTTCATTAACATGCTCCGCTCCCAGGCACAAACGCATCGATCACACCTACACCTGGAGTACGCCCACGCACGAGGGGTGTGATCAAAATATAAAAAAGAGTGTGTTTTTCAGGGAATGCCTTTGTGAAGGTGTATTCTTGCGTTGAGTTGAATATTTTACAAGGTTATGATTTTCGTTATAGTTAGAAAAACAAACAGAATAATTTAGTTTCAGGAACCACGGAAATATTCTGCAATTGAAGAGTATAGTACGTACATTAGTATGTAGACTCAAATACCGCTCAACATACGAACATTTTTCGTACTCTATTATGGTCTCGAGATACTTAATTTCAACATGATTAATTAGTTCAAGCGATTTTTGGTGGAACTGATTCATGATTAAAGGAGAAAAAAACCAAAATATTAATCTGATTTTGGTTTTTTCTCATTTAATTTCGACACATGAATCGTTGTACTTTTATAATTCCAAATAATGTAATATATATGCACAAGCATACGTATATGGCGCGATAAACCTCTCCTTGATGCAACTTTTTATTTACTTGGACAAAATTTTCCAGCATTGCCTTAATCTTTCTTCAGTAGAAAGCTTATAAAAAGATAATGTGACCCCTATCAGGTTTTCTGTGATAAAGATGAACAAGCTAAAGAGACAGCTCTTAGAGAGAGGGAGCCCTCAGAGAAACTTGCTACTCTTATCGTACTAGGGTTATCTTGTGTTTATTTTATAGACAATATTCAAGCCGATCATTTCAGCAATGTGTGGGATATCAGGCAGGAAATATTTCAACCGTGTAAAACTAAGAATCTGATTAATAAATGCAATTGTATTATTGCAGAGAAACGTAATTTTCAAAATTTCCAAGATGCAACACATTAAATGATTCACCATAAGATACGTGATATAAAAAACTGGATTTCATGATACGAACGTTTTGAAATACGAACTCCTGTCTGGAACGAATTAAGTTCATAAGTCGTAATTCCACCGTATTTCCTATTTATCTATGATATTTTATCGTAATTTACAAGCACTATTTTTATTTTATCGGCAAATTGTCTTTTCGCCAAGCTTTCCATCTCCGAACTTTCCGTCTTCCGAAACGTCCGTCTCCGAAATATCCGTCTCCGAGATATCCATCACCGATTAATCCCTCGTAAAGCTGTCCTTTTGTCACCATATCAGTTACTCGACATGATGCAATCAAACGCGTCATCAAAGAATGCTTTTATTGTGAGGGTTTAGAATATGGTATAAATATATTCCTTAATTCGTCTCCAGTGGCAATTTTATTCTTTAAGATTTATAAACTTGGGGATTTGTTTTGAAGATTAATGAAGCAATCCCTCCCCCGGCCTTGGGGAAAGAACTTTCCATGTTCTTGAAATAACAAGAACATGGGCAGAGAAAGTTCCGATATGCCTCTTAAAGATTCCCAGGAATTCGGAAATGGTAAGAGGTTAAGCAAATACTTATATAGCTGATTGATTTTTTAGACGTTTCATTGAAGATAAATACTGTTTCCATCTTAATTACCTGGTAATTGGTGTATTCATTATATTTTTGAGTGATTGAATATACCGATGGTTTGGCAGAAGATTTTATATCTGATTAAACAAATAAAACTGTATATTCCATGGAAATTTTCATCTCCTTGACATCGTCTCGCTTGAAACTATAGGATTCAGTGGAAGGTCAGACCGCAGATTCTGGAAATCGGAATTGATTTCGCTATGGATCAGGGGAAAGGTAGAAGAATCTAAATGTTATATATTATTATTACTATTCGACTCTTCAGTATGTGAGGTTAGGCCTGAGTGGGCCTCTCTTCCGCTTATCCCCTTATGATATTCTAATATGAGGATAGAAGATATATAGATGTATCAAAAGAGAAGGGAAGGAAGATTTGATTTGTGAGAAAAATATCTTACAGGTTGATGGAGGTAAACACCCACGTTGCGGGAAAACACCCACACAAGAAGGGGCTGGAAAAACACACCAAAACACGAAGAGGCTAGATTTTGATTCATTTACCGCATGAGAGCTATTATGCGGAAAAATGTTTTTCACGATGGATATTTAAGTGGGAAGAAATTGAATATACGAGTATCGCGAAACAGAAGGTTTTTTATCCCACTGTTTGGGCTGATAGAGACTATGATAGAGAAAATATCTTCTCAATCACTCTTGGGGCAGAACGTTAGATTAAAAGTTCACCGGGTGATGTTTTTTTTGGTCGCAATCTCACGCTGTAAAAAAATCAAACAAATCAGTGCCCGTGCAGTGACTTGTTGTGGATAAAATAAAACATGAAATAATTAATTAGCAAATGTCATTTGAATGTCTAAATAGAAGTAGCTCCCAAACAAAACATTTCCTTCAGCGAGCGATACTAAATTACTTGTGTTGGATACGATTGAATTCCTTTTTCGGAAATTCCCATTTCTTTTTTTCGCAACTTCGAAGTGTATAAATCATTTTCCTATATTTTTTAACTCGTTTCAAATTCGTATAGGGGTACTCGGCAATTTCTCTAGGATTCAGAATCTCATGGAATAATAAAATTGGGGGGGTAGCTAATTATACGAAAAGATCGTTATTGAACCAGGCGCGGGGAAGACATTAAGTCGAGAGAGATGGATGAAAAATCGGCAGGATATTTGCGAATGGATGAAGAGAGAGCGATAATGGGGTGGACTTGAAAAGAAGAGGACGGAAGCAATATGAGGAGGAGGAGACAAGGGAGGGATTTGGATGAATAAGTAAACACTTGGAAGACTTTTTCGAGGCAATAAATTTAAAGTAGCGATCCGTTGGGATACCATTTGGGAAGATTTGGAGAAAGGAGAATGCTGCGGACGACGTCAATGCTGCATTTAAAAGCATTCAATAGCTCCAGAGCACATCTTACAATTGTAAATTATCAATTTGTTGTGATGTTTTGTTTTTAAAGGATATAATTCCTGATAACTGGCCTAATTGAGCAATACAGTTAATCACGACTATTGTTGGCGGAAAAAGACTCATTAGTTAATACAATCTTTTGTTGGAGAAATTCTTTATTCACAAGGAATAAGTTACTTTTTTATGTTATATACGGTATATAATCTCTTCAATGTTATTTTAAGGGAACGCAGCGAAAAACACTTCAAAATTGGGATTGTTTTATAAGCGGAATACGTAAAAAATATCTTTGTCGAATCAGAAAACGAAAGGAAAGGTTTTTAGCCTCTTTAATTAGTAAATAAGTGCCTTACTTGCCAAAGGAGAAATAACATCGCTCTCTAACCTATCACCATATCTATCGAAAATGCACCTTATGTGGTTGAGATCTTTACTTGCTTTACCTTTGATTTGCGAATGTATGTGCTCTCGTTTTAGTTATTTGTGAATAATATCTCGAGATATTCAACTGATTCGACTCCATTAATATTTATTCCATTTAAATAATATGTAAGGATAATTCTGACGGAATATTTTTCTTTCGAAGAAATTAACTACGGAGCAGTTTATTATTATTAACTGTTGAAGAAACCTTTGTTGTAACAATCATTCTGTATTAAGCACATCTCAAATGAATCTTTACAAATATATGCCTGAATTAATGCAGTGATTACCACTTGATTAAATTGCAATTTCAATATTAGCTCTACATTTTCACTTTTATAGTTAGTCTCTATTGCCAAGATCCGTGGCTATGTATAACCGTCTATCGCCCTGAATAATCCCAAAGAGAAACGGACTTGAAAAAAGCCTGAGAGGACTGGGAATCGAACTCGGGATCTTCCTCTATCCAGGAGGCTGCAAAAGTTACCTTTACCCATTCCTCGTCCTGAATAATTCTTGGATTCATTCCAAAATTAGTGGACGTACGATCGAGATAGTTAAAAAAATGAGGAGTGACAGAATTAACTTTTTCTACAGGTAATTTCCGCGCAAGTTAAGAATTTAAACGCGAATTTCTAAGTCCGCAAAACACTGAATACCGTTGCATAAATTATTTAAAAACACACGAGGAAAAAAAAGAGTAGAGATATTCCTCGTCATGACAGGTATCTTTATTCATTCCATTTGCATCCTGAAAAAAGAACATCTCCAATGCAAAAAAGCTGAAAATGTTCGCTTTGTGAAAGAAATGGCGGGCGGTACGTGACGTGAAAACAAAAGAATGTGTAACGCGATACTCCCGTCATGAATAATTAGCCGCTATAGAATGGTGGTATGAACGAAGAATTTACCGATTCCTTTATAATGAGGAATTTAAAGAACACAAATAGGAATGCGTGTCAGAATTCTCTATCTCGGCCTCGACTTCGAAGTGGCGCCTATGATAATAACGTCTGTGATGAGAAAGAAAATAAAGCTGCCCACCGAGAGAAAATTTTGTTTACTTTTCCTCTCTCTTTGTTAATGAAAAGCTTAATTGCAAGAGTAGTTTTTCAAGACTAAAGTTCGGCTAAGAAATAGGTGATAATAATAATAATAATGATTATTATTAAGAGATGCTTTTTAAAGTTCTACGAGAAGTGAAAAACTGTGACTTGACTGGGACTCGAACCCAGGTCTCCCACTTTCCGGGCAGATATCCTCACCAACTGAACTAGCAAGGCACAATTTTTCACTTCTCTTAGAACTTTTGGTCAGTCGCACAACTTCACGTGCAAAGTTTCACTCCATTCCATCAGACGGTTTTTAATTAAAATTAACTAGTCTATTTATTTTTGCGGAGCGAATCCTGTCTATTTTGGACATTATTATACTGAAAACGGCAAAAATGAAATGGAAATTTCATTCTGAGGGAATATCAATAAATATCTACCCTTCAACAGAAATTTATCTGAGGAAATTTTTCAGAATTCATTTGAATTGTCTTCGATGTTACATTGGATCCATCAGGTCACGGGATATATTACAAAACTGATTATGTATATTTACATATAGATGTTAAATTAAGATTAACTTTATATTTATATAATATTAATATTCAAATATTATAGGGCACAAAATTACAGCAAGTACTGTAAACGTTGTAATATACGAGTATATATACAGACTGTCCACACCCAGGACTTGTCCGCAGGTGCCAGGTTTAAAAATAGAATAACTTATTTTATATCAATCTAGTTTCAGCAAGCATATTTTCACTTCTTGTTTTACTATTGAAATCATTCATCTTAATATTTTTGACAGCATTTATATTAACTATATATTATCCTTATTGTATATATGTAAGAATGGTATATAAATATATATTAATTAAATATTAATATTCACTGAATTCCTAATGATACTTATAATTAATACACCGAAATAACTCTCCCGAATATTACTCTAAAAGATTAATTTGATTTTTTAAAGTAATGAAAAAACGTATATGCATAATAAGTCATGGAAAACATTCTATATTCATTGATACAATTTTTAAGATTATAACAGTAATAACTTAAATTTCTCAATCGAAATTAATATAAATTAATGAATGTTATAACGTTGACGAATGTCACGCCTTCGTAATAACAATCTTTGCTGTTGAAACCATACATTAGCTTGTTTGGTTATTCATTATGGTTTTATTGTTATTGAGATTAGTTTGGTATACATTCATAGTCTCCCCATCCTGCGGTGTAAGATTTTTTCCATCAAAAACCGAATGGTATTCTTAGACTCCTCATATTCGTTCAAAGTTTGAAGATTCCCGCTCAAGGCAGTCATATCTAACGACGAATTTTAGCAAACAAAACAGTGACCACATTCCGAGAGATTATGGGAACACTTTTGTAGGTCAAAAGGTTACTCCGGACAATGTTCAAAAACAGAAAAAGTAGACTTATTTTCTTTAGCGGATGCATCCACAGCAGTAGCAGTTCTGTGTGCACAGCAAAACGAGACGAGGTCCGTTTTATTTTCTCTCCTTTATCTGACAAACCACGAGCAGTAAAAGAGCGGGCATCCAGGAATTGAAACGGATAAATAAAACCTCAAGCGACCCTCGCTTCTTCGCATTGAATGACACGTGCATTCGCGAAACGCGGTCCTAAAAAATGAAAGTCGTTTCACCTCCGGATCTTTCTTTAACATTCGGACTTTTTGGGCGATCCTTTTCAATGGAAGGTTCTATTTTATGGACGTTACGGAACTGTGGTTTGTGCTCTGGGTTGAATACATCAATTGCGAGATTTAAAGAGAAAAATATGAGAGATTTTTATGGAACACATCGAAGAAAAGCGGAATAAACTCACACACGCACACACAATTGGACACATGAGCTTCACTATGGTCTCTTGAGAACGGAATTGGAAGCAGGGGAATGAAAGGGAAATAGGGTTGTGAAAAGATCGATAATGTTAAGATAGATTTTTATGATAATATTTGTTAATATTAATACAGGATGTCCATTCCAAAACTCCCACATTTCAAAGCGCAGAGAAAAAACAACAGTAGATTTGATAATGAAATTACACTATATTCTAGATTATATCAAATTATTTGCAATTTATCAGTAATTATCAGTACACCTCAACATGTAAACCACATGTAGCACAAAGAATATCAAGTCTGTATTCAATTTCTTGCCATGTTCTTCGTAACATTACCTCTATTCTCATCTCCTTGGAAACCCAACATCATCTTTCAACAAGGTGGAGCTCCGCCACATTGGTCAACGTTTGTTTGCAAGTTTCTGGATACGAAATTTCCAATTGCTAGATCGGACGCGGAGGACCCATTGACTTAATTACCTCCACTTAACCCCTTTGGATTTCTTCTTGTGGGGATTCGTGAAGGACAGCGTATATGCGATGAAAGCGAACGGTATAATATTAACTGTGACAGTGAACTGTAGTTTTTATAATTTGAGGATATATGTGATGTAAATGTTTTGGTGGGGGTGACAAGAAGGGGTGTGTAAATCGAGTCTTGATGTGGTAAGAGATAAAGTTTCTCCAAGCGCCGAATAGCGGCGACCGTCTAAGGGCGATTCCCGGGAAACGGGAATCGCCTTTATCTCTTAGTTCATTGACCGCCGAGTTCCTTTTTTCTCCTTCTTGATGTGGTGTTTGAATACTGTACTGTGTAGGTAGTAACGTTAATTGTGGAATATTTATCCGTGTAACGACTGGTGTAGGGATTTGGGGTTTGAATTATGGTACTTACAGGTAATGGTTGAGGCTACAACCAGAGGTGATTCTACTTGCAGCTTATTTACCAATAAATAAATATCACTGATGGAATTCCAACAGTTACGGAGGAAATGTTAGGAAGAACATGAAAAGAAATTGGATACAGACTCAATATTCCCCGTGATACAAATGGTTCACATGTAGAGGTGTACAGATAGTTATTAAATAAATGTTTTGAGATAATCTAGCATATGGTGTAATTTCATTATCGTTTCTATTGCAGTTTGTTTTCTCTGAGCCTTTGAAATGTGGGAGGTTTGAAAGGGACACTGTATCAGTTTACCCTTTATTTGGCGAGATTAGGCTCGAGTGGGTCTCTCTTCCACCCAACCTCGTATGATGTTCTTATTCATTAAGGTAAAAGAGAAAAAATACGTGAAAAATCTTATAAAAGAGAGGACAAAATAAAGAAAGGATTTGGTTTGTGGGAAAAAAAATCTCCACCGCTGAAGGTTGACAGAGATAAAAGCCCCACGTTGCGGGAAAACACCCACACAAGAAGAGGTGAATGAAAGACCGCGAAAATACCGTGGGGGGAAAAGTGAATCATGAGTAAATTATTTTAAATATTGAAAAAAAAGTTAATCTGAAATGATGTTAGTGTCTTGATTGCCTTTAAAAAGGTAGGAAATGCTAAATTTGTAAGTTAGAAATAACGAAGCAATCAGGCTACTGCCATGATGTAAAAGGCTGCCAGAAATCAGTTCTCGGATTATTGTTTGAGGATAGATGAAGATTAAGAGAATATATTGGGAATACAGGGTATTTCAAAGAGAATGAACCGGTTATTAACAAAGAGACCTCACTTGGCGTGACTAAAACCTGTTGGTGGGACAAGAGATTTCCGAAAGAGCGTCTTGAAAGAAGAGAACCACAATTTTTAAATTCGGAAACTTGAAATTAACCACAGAAAACAATTATTTTTAAAGAAAAACAATAACTAGGCAGCATCTTTTTCGAAAGGTACAGGGTATCTCAAAATAAGTCTACTTTCCTGGAATCAGCCAATTTTTAAAAACCCCAAGTCTGCTAATATTTATCATTTTAAAAATTAGTTAAAGGCGTACTAAATTTAATTTCTGTGCAAATTATGCAAATTTTTTCATTTATTTTTATTAATTTCTTAAATAATGAATACATAAGAAAGGATCTTTGTTGCGATAGCTCGTAGCAGAGGAGTTGAATGTAGTAAGAGTAAAAATTCAAAGATGATCCAGTAAACCCACACCTAAAGCCAAAGAGTTTCGTACACTTGTGAATAAATTATTCCACTTTGAACTCCTGTCAGGGGGGATGGCAGATAGCCAAGTGCGTTCGACTTCGGCAAAATTGGTACATTCCCTGTTGGAGCTCATGTACGAAACGTAAACGCAAATGGAAATTGGAAATGCAGATGCAACACGGAATGTTAGGACCCTTAACAAACCAGGGGCTGTTCAGGACCTAAAGGAAAACTGAGAGGGATTCCCCGAAGTTGTGAACGTAGGTTAAAGTATTTTCCATTTAAAAATATTATGAATCAGTAAGATTCCCTCCTGAATGATCCAGTCGAGTTTCCCGAAAGACATTCTTAAGTTTTTCAAATTAAAAATTTTCTACATTTTTGCTTATTATTATTTTTAGTTTTAATTTGACCATTTACTCACCTTTCTTTCTCCTGAGAGTCGACCAACAGGAAAAGTTGAATAGAATTGTTTACATTGTTGCACGATTAACAATGTAGTGTAATTTATGTTCTTGAATAGTTGACATCTTCGTATTTTCATCGAAATATTTCATTTCTTTCAGTTTTCTTATAATATTTTACACTGTTGCATTTTTCATATTTCTGCATGCCATCAGCACTGATCGTGGGCGTAACTAAAAATTATCTCTCTTTGAATATCGAGTTTAGCTTAAAATTTTTCGATTTTACAAAATCCTCATATTTATGTATCGTTAAGACTTCCTGCTAAGTTAATGATTGATCGCAGTCTAGTGTACCGAAAGGCATTCCTAAATACGTATTTTATTCAGGCACAGTTCATTACCTCAGATTATAGACTCTAATCGGTAATATTTTCCGTTAATTTAGGTTTTGAGGAGCGCCCAAATCGCAAAAACATAATTATACCTATATTTATATTTGAAAAGAACTGAAGTTCACTGAATTTTTTTCCAAGAAGTCGTCATATTTTTCATTAAACTGAAAAGCTGCCGATTTCACGTTTGGCGAGACTCGATGTAAGGTTAAAATTTCCCGAATAAAGCTTTTTAACGCACCTGGGATGATTTCAATCTGAAAATATTTATAAATGGAGTCAGTATCGTTGAAGATGATGGCGGAAAACGTCATATCTAAGCGCTTTTGTTGGAATTGGAAACTGTAGAGGGGAACCTAAGAAAGATTTTAATATCTATGATAAGTTTTTTGATCTCTTTGGTAACTTTTTTCGTCCACTCCTCTGACAGTCGTCTTTTTTATGCCAATCTAGTGCTCTTTTCGGCCATTTATGATTTTCCACGTGCATATCGTGCACACAAAGCCACATCCAATCATAACATTCCCTTCTTCAAGATCATCTCATCAATTTTCTCATATCTTCAACATGATAAACGTCTATAAATTTAGGTCTTTCTAAAAAGGGTTCGATTTGACAAAGGGAGGCACTTACCCAGTATCCTTATCAGTTCCCCGAATAGTTTACTCAGGCACCGTGGGAGGGTAGCACAGTAGGAGGAAGGACACGTGTTCAACAGGACCGCAGGAGTGGACTTTGGCAGTGCATTTACCACTCTCTCGAGGCACATTCCTGCGGAAGTTGTCCACGGTGCACTCGACCCAAGAGGAATGTTAGCGTCTCCATTCGGACGAATTCCAACTCAAATGCCTCCCAAAAGTTCGGTTCTGTTTGACTGAACGGAATGCGAAGAAGAAAAAAGTGAAAGTTGTATCGAATAGCAACGCAAGTGAGCATCAATAAGAAACGAATATTGGCTCTTGTTGTAGGACAACTGTCTCTACCGCAATTCTAACTGTTATTTTCTTCTTGTTGGCCACAATGTGGCATATAGAGGAACGCTAGGGGCCATTCTTTCTTTATCTTTCTTTATCTTTGTTATTTTTTTTCTTCTCTCTGTATATTGACAAAGGGTTAGATGGAAGAAAAGACAGTCTTGTCTCAATCTCGCCAAGAAATAAAGAAGTTTTATTATTATTATTATTAAACCGGGCACCTCCTGATGAGCCTACATCTGGCTCAGAAGGACCATGGAGTTAAACACCATTTCTCAACTCACCCACTCAAACTCGTAAAAAATCATGTACTAATGTAATTAACTATTAGCAAAAAATACATTATATCAGTATCAAAAAATAATTTTACATGTATTAAGACAAAAAAAGAAAACTGCTCCATTGTAGATGCTTTCATCATAATACAAAAGTTTTGTTTTCTTTTAAACTGCAATGTATTTGTATTGTATTTTTTCTTTTCATAGATGTTTGTGACAGGTAATTTTGTATTTTTGTGAAAATGTTAAATAAATAAACACTATTAATAAAAATTATTATTATTAATGATTACAAATTTATACGCAAATATTGTTGATGGATATTGACGCAACAATGTAAACAATAATAATACCATCAACGATACCAATAAAGATGGACGCAAATCGACTCGTGGCATATTTATATTACTTGTAATCTCTTCTTAATTAATTATTGTAAATATTATTACGATTATGTTTCACGAGTATACAATTTGTAAATAAAATCACGAGATTAAATCTACAGAAATACCCTACAGGCCGCCTTTCGGCATATGGCAGGAGGTTAAGAATGGAGTGTAGGAGCTACTTCTTTACCTATATGTTATCGCGTATATTTCGCGGAAAGAATGAGTTCTTAAAACGACTTGTCTTAGCATATATTTCTCTTATTTTACGTTGATTTTTTGGATCAGCCAAAGTAGCAGAAGGTCGCATGATCCTGATTACGTCCTATGCAAGCATATTTTCTCAGAATTTATTAAGCACTCCCAACCTAGCTTCTAGTCTCCTTTCAGCAATTCCCGGAGTCTTCAGCGCCCCATCTTTCTGCGTCTAAGAACTTCTTCGTAAAGCTTGCCTTTTTATTGTCGCAATATTTAAGAAAACGTATAGCTTTTCGCTGCAGTTTCTATTCACTGAGTTCGTGACGCGTATCCTCCACCACATCCCATATGCTCGCCGAATATTCTAGATGGTACTTGACCAGGATGAAAAAACGAATATGAAATGAATATTAAATATCATATTTAATGATAATAACTATCCTCACTGTCCATCTCATCGCATCTACCGACAATGATCTCTAAATCGAGATTTTTAATTGCTTTACTGATCTTTCGGATGTAAGTACTCCATTTTAAGTTATTTAGGATAGTTCTCACCCTACTAGGCACTACCCCTCACATTTCGTCTTAGAAACTAGCCTACTATTTTACTAGTTGCAATTTATTTACAACTATATTACAACTATATATATTATTACAACAATCCTTCTTAAGGATTTTTGAATATTAGCAAAGGTCTTAAGGAGCGATTCCGGAAGCTTGTTCCATTCCGCAGATATATTTATACATAAAAGAGTATTTGGCAATATTAAATCGTTACGGAAAAATATTTTATTTTGTAATTACAATTTATCTCACATAATTTGCTGTTTCGATTAGATTTTTAAACCCCTCTCATTCTTTCCTACCTGATATTATTTGTAAATACAACCAAGTCTGTTTATTTTCCTCCTGATTCCTTAAGATTTTTATCCGAGGATTACCCTTCAGTCAGAGCACAAAATAATGGTCCTTCACTATGAAAAGTACAGAATCTAGTGTGGAAAAGCGCCTCTTGAACTCTTCCATTCACGCTGAGGTGAGTTGGCGTGCGTAGGTGGCATATCATGAATGAGCCTTTGATCGATAACACCGAATGTCATTGACGAAGCTATCTGTTCTTCTGCAGCACCATCTACAAGACAATCCTGGAACTTCATAGCTCTTCTCCCTACTTGCCAATTTAGCTTGCTTATCTTTACATCTTGCAACTTTACCCTGTTCTTTCGTTTTATCGACATATTGTGCTCTGCCTACAATCTGGGCATCAAACTATCATATTTTTTAGTTCCGCGTCTTCGTCCAGTTCAACAAAAACGGCAAATTTCGGTTCATTTCCGGTTTCGCTCCTTCAAGGAGTATCTAACATTTCTTTTCGCTCCGACCATTGTAATATTATATCCTTCTGAATATCTGTTTTTTTATTACTGGCTGTTTCTTTTCACATTAGGTTATATGAAATTTTTAGATAAATCTTAGTAATGGTAATTTGCAAGGGGCTAAATCTTAGTTTTCTATGGTTTAGATCTTTTATGCCATATTTTCCACATATGGGTAGAATAATCGGCTAAAATACTAAGTATAAAATGAATATGATAAGCCTATTACGCGAAGCAGTTCTTTCGGAAGGTTCCTTTTCTCTTACAACTATCTTCGTAGCTTCTTCATCATTAGTAAAGAAAATCCCTTTGTGTTCACGTTATCTTTTTTTTAGTTTTCTAGCAGAGAAAGATTAAATTCGTTAAATTGTGTAAATTGTTGTAAAGTTTGTGAAATCATACATAAATTGCATCTGGGAGAGGATTTTTATTCAGAAGTATAGCAGGATTTACGAAAATACCTTAATTCATAAAGTGTTGTATCTCTGTGCAGAATGGACGATTTGTAGGTGTAATTTTTATAATAACTTTTGGAAAATTCTATATGCCTTTATTAGTCATTGTAGGATTAATTCAAAATATTTTATCTACGTTTTCTTTGTGAGGTAATCAAATGCGATGTCAATCCTTTACTGTAGTACCTCGACTTACGAATTGAATTTGCTATAGATATATGAGTTCTCATTTCAAAACGTTCGTAGCTCTACATCTAGTTTGGCATTACATCTTATGATAAATCAATCACTCTGTTTTGCATTGGAAATTTTGAGCAAAACTTTTGTATACAACAATACAGTTATTTTTATTAACCAGATTCTTAGTTTTACAGGTTTGAATCTTCTCTACCTAAATTCCTAAATATTGGTGGAATAAGAAACTTAAATATTGTGTGTAAAATGAATAGGGGATGGTGCGAGTTGCAATTCTCGGAGATATATTCTTAGCTTGTACATCTTCATCGAAGAAAAATCTCATAGAGGTCACATTATATTTTCTCGGTTTTCTACTGGAGAAAGATTAGGTTGGTGTTGGCAAATTTTGTGAAGTTTTGTAAACTGTTGTAAATTTGGTCAATTCAGACAAAAATGCACCAGGGAGATGTTTATTGCTTGGTCATCTACAAGCGCTCCTGCATATAAACCATAGTAGTCGGGAATTTAAAATCACCACGGTTCGTATGTCGAATTAAAAAGTTCTTGCGAAGAAAGGTCGTATATGGGATGGTTCGTAAGCCGAGGTACCATCGTAATTCACAATGTTAAGTGACCAAAATGAATGCCATCAATTAACTTCACTTATACCTCAGGAACTCTCACATCATCTCTGCCATTTCCGAGACATAGACCAAAGTAAAGTGAAGTGAACATTTTCCTCAATACCAAGAGAACAATAAAAATGTTTCATCAATCAATAAATGGGAAATCCGAATCATCACTTATAGAGGATAGAAAGGAAACCATTTAATAGATTACTCCGTAGATGAACTTCTACTTATCCATTAGCTGACCTCAAGTGATTTCCCATGGGTTTGGAAAGACTTGGCGGCTAAACATATCTTCGTAATTGTCTATGGCAGAGTTGAAGAGGATTTGGCGATTTTCAAAAAAATGATAGAAAGAAAGGATCCCGTGCTTGATTACGGAAAGCGCTTTTTATATCCAATCCAATTATCCTTTTCGAGATGAAATACAATGGATTTTGTATTTAATCCGATGATCTATGTACTTCTATTAGGTAAACTAATTGAACCTATACATCTAGCTGACATCATGAAAATTAGTTATTAGTTAATCTCAATTTATGGGGTTTAATCAAGTTCTTTGTATAAATTTATTTTAATATTCTTATATTGAAATTAATAATTAGTAAGCTCAATCAGCTCCGGCTTTGCTTAGTGGAATATCATGTTTCGATGAATATTATTTTTATTAGTGAAATAAAATTAATATTCATTCAGTAGTTTTATTCTCTTTGAAGTTATTTGTATCTTTTACACATATTTTTTTCGGTGTTTTATAGTTTGATAATTAGAATTTCCTCTCTTTGATGTATTTTTTTTCTGGCGTGAGCTCTATTGAAAATTGCCTTTTTATTTTCTTTACCGTGTTTTCGTGGATTTTTACGCCCTCTTTCCTTATAGTTTTTCCCGAAACGTCGGTTATTTCCTTGTCAATTTTCAGTTTTAAAAATTTTTCCTACGCTGTAATCTTCCTTTACTGCTTATTCAATATTCGTTCATAATATAGTGACATACTAGGTTAGATGAAAGGTGGCCATCCATTAATTCTACCTGTTTTCGTAACTCTTTATTAAGTTTCGATTTTCAACTTGCTACGCAGATATTGTATGACATATTTTATATAAGTATTCTTCTGATGAAAACCAATTTACCAAAAAAGGATTCGCTAATGATGACCATAAGCAGGAGACGAAGAAAATGAGATCTCCAGTTCGAAAAAAATTACGAGAAACAAACGGACAAAGCATCGAATATTCATTAAATTCGATTCGAAATTCGAATAATTTATTCAGCTCGATTCGAATTCGATTACCAAATAAAAAGAACGATTCGGAGATCAGCGTTGGTAAAAATATAAAAATTTTCCGTCGTACATTATCC
The DNA here is from genome assembly GCA_036926295.1 of Pachydiplax longipennis. Taxonomy (NCBI): domain Eukaryota; kingdom Metazoa; phylum Arthropoda; class Insecta; order Odonata; family Libellulidae; genus Pachydiplax; species Pachydiplax longipennis. The sequence continues at coordinate 35,321,771 of JAVFKF010000012.1, forward strand.
AAACAAGCAATCCCCATACTCCTCTCACCTATCGTTACCCACTGCCTCTTTTTCCCCATTATTAATTTCCCTCATAATTTCGACCGAACTAATGATTTTTTGCGAAAGGCTCACAGCGTTCTAGATAAAACATTCCACTCCCCGACGGCTTTATTTAAAAAGGAAGTAAAACGCCAAAGGGCTCTCCGATGCGTAGAATTATTCTCGTGAAACTCATCTTCCCTGTCTTAATTAAGAAATAATCCCCACAAAAAAATACGACCCTACATAAAACGTCAGTTACATATTTTTTGCTCCTTTCAGAATAGAAAGAAATCTTTTTTGCATTATTCCTGTTGAACGCAAAGCTAATTTATCTTCCTACATTTATCAACAGAGTTCGCTTTGATCTAGATTCCCATCTCTACTCGAGAAAACTCGGCGTCTTTAATCTTTCCGTCCCTTTGGAGGATTTTAATCTTGGTGTAAACCGCAAGGGAATTAACCCGCGTAATGCAGACATTGCTGTTCAAAGGGACGTCCTTCCAATTAATTTGACGGTTTATTCGAGGACCACTCTGGGTAATCCCTTCGCAGAAACGGCGCCGAGTTGATGACTCAAGCATAACTCGATTCCTAAGTTCAGTTTCAGAAGTTCATACATCGCAGATTCCAGCATTAACGTATTCATTCGCATAAAAAGCGGTTGTTTGATCTTTTCGAAATTTTTCCTCTCCTATCCAGGATTAAGCTTTAAGCCTATTCTAGTCTATTCACTTTACCATCTTTTCCTTGGTCTTCCAATACTCTTTACTTTCTTTATGTGGTCTTCCAATACCCATCTTTGATCAAGGTGAAATAGATTTACTCGATCAAAGCTAGTTAATAAATCATTTCAACTTCTATCTGATATTTTTACAGTGTTGAAAATTTATGAATTGTCGTATAGTGAATGTATTGTTGGATAATGCATGCATTGTTAGAAAAAATTGCCTACATTTTTGTATTGTTGGTGTATAAATCATATCATGTCACTGTCATGGTGTTGTCATGTTAGTCACTTTTAATGTTCTTTCGAATATTTTAGTTGTTGCTATCGGTAGCTTTGCGCATTTTTTCTTTCTTTTCTTCTTAGTGGATGTAAAGTGTCTCCCGACAGGAAATCACATATTAAGCGGGATAGCTTTACAACCGGGTTGTACGATGCTGGATACATTACTGTAACCGTGTTATAAACGAGACAGATGTAATCGGGTTTTGTAATGTTGGTTGCCATTTCGTCATATTTTCGAATAATGGTCAGCTTTTCGCATTTCTTTCTTAATTACTTACTCCATTTTGAACGTTTTCCCTCTACAATGAAAAAATGCTTACCAGATGAACAACAAGGAAAGAACAACGAATATTTTATTAGCAGTGACTAGAAAGGATCACCATCTCTTCGATGCTACGCTCATCAGCCTACGATACACTCCCTATCTGAATTTTTCGATATGATTACTTCTTATGATTGTGACGAGAAGAACGACTAAAAGCGACTTTTCATTTTATTTCCTTTCCTAAGTAAAAAAGAGAGAGAAGATCTCACTCTATCTCAGAATTCATATCGGTTCCGACGGTGGGATCTGCTCTGCTATGTCTTCATTTTCTTCTCACAAAATTAGTCACTCAAAAGGAAACATTCATAAGAAACCCATTTAGAAAGGAGGAAAGAAGAGAGGAAACAGGTGATGTAAATTTGTATTGGTCTATAGAATAAGATAACGATTGGCTATAGAGGGTTGCAATACATCTAGAGACGGGTGGAATTCACGTCTTAAGTGGCTAGGAGAGAGTCTTTAGCTTCATCTTTATCATTTGTTTCATATGAAAGAGTCCGTGAGAAAACAGCGTATTAAGTGGGTGCATCTTAAACGGGTTTTACTGTATATTCAAAAGCCTGATTTGGAAGCTTCTCCTTAGCCATGTGTAGTGCGTAATCACTTATATTTGTACTCAGCTCTGCTTTTGCCTGATGGCCTCATCTCATTGATGAATTCCTATTACTCTTTCTGCATTCTTTCACCACTCTAAGGAATTTCATTTCCGATTACTCCGTTTGTCCAAGTTCTTTTTGTTATTTGTACTTCGAAACCGTACAAGATAGTAAGGACTTCCATTACCTTGTAGAACTTAATCTTTTTCCTTGTTTTTCCTTTGAAAGGTCTATTTGTTATCCCACGTATCTTTTTAAGATTTAAGAAATGAGTGATTCGAAATTTTTATTAATTGTTGATAGTTTCGGTGGCAACGAGATTTTGCGTACCGGATTTCAAATCATGAGTTTTCTTAGCGATAAAATTTTTATTAATGTCGCATTATTAGCAATGTCTGAAATGGTATATGTTCAAAATAATCTATTACATATAATATAGTATTTCGGCTTCCTTAGACTAATAGTCGATGGAGCGTTGAAAAAGTACGTTAGCGATATTACTAAGCGCTAGTTAGACCTCATCTCGATTATCCATGTAGAGTACGCGGAGACTAGTGTTGAATATTCTTGAATTATTCTTTTTCTAATCTTGAGTTCTGTTTTTTAATCAGAAAAGTATTCAGAAAAGGTAATACTTTTTATAAAGGATTGCTAAGATAAATCAGTCAGCGCTACTCAGATACTTTAGAGCGTAGGAATACTCAGAACAGAATGATAGAAGGATAGAAGGAAACCTGATAAATTGAGAGAAAATACGTTCTTGAAAGCCGATATTTTCGCTATTTTTTCATGAATATATGAATACTTTATACTTCGGCTTCGTAAAAGCTGTCCATTTATATTCCATCTCACCTTTTCGTTCCTTTTCATTCTGTATCTAAGTATCGGATGAAAATTTCACGCGTTGAGATTCGCATTGAAATGAGAGATGCAGTTCCGCCAGCTTAACCTAAATTTTCAGAGGAATTCTCGCTCTTGCTTTGATGATTGCTCGCAATTCAATGGAATTCAATTACTGCCACCCTCTTTCACGGACGATTAAAGATTTGTGCCATCAAACTGACTCTCTCCTTCAAAGCCATCTCGAGTTTTATGATGATATTGTAAAAATCGTGAAATTGTCCTGAAACCAAACTAAACGGAGAAATGTGGTAGCAAACAGAATTGGAACATGGCTTTGGCTTGAGGATGGTCTATTGAATTAAATTATTCTCAAGGAGGAACGGGTAATAAAAAAAGGCTGACAGGACCTGGATTCGAACCAGGGTCTTCTTCTACTTATGAATACCGGGCGGTTGTTCTAATTAGTAGACTCTTATTCTGATGGGTGCTATTCCAGGAATTTTCAGAAAGTATATCGTAGGAGTATTTAAGCGGCGGTTTCTCAATATTAATACCTTATGTTGTAATTTGTTATTTCTTCATATTTTGGAAGTAATAACTTTAAACTTTTTAAATAAAACAACAGATAAAACTAAAATAGTGGATTTTATTCATGTAAGATTCGGAATTGGAATACGTCGGGGAATTGCGTCGGAATCGATTAAAATTTTGGTATTATTCCTTTACTTACTAGTGGTCATATTCGATCCCACACACACGACCGAGGACGTATGCCTCACCTGTGCAAACTTGAATTTGCCAACCGAATGAATTAAAAGATAATGTTGTTAGGTAAAAGATCAATTTATTTTAAATTTTCTAATATTTATGGAAATTTAATTCTATGATATTAATGAACATTCATCGAAGCCGATAATTCATCGCCCTTTAACTTGAGACATAGACTATTTCAATTTAATTTGAACTTTTACTTGTCAAGATAAATTTTATTTTACCCGATAAACAGAAATTAGACATTTAAAAGAGACCTCTATATTAGAGGTTAGTTTAACCCTGTAGCTAAAAGATAATAAAAATCCTCAAAAAATGACAATTATCGCTAAGCTGTAAGCTGCCAGTCATTACAGACACTACACAGGTTAGATAAGATTTTATTGATTTCAAATATTTTACGACAGATACAATGAATAGGCACTCTAGTTATGAAAGGAATCGGACGATTTCTTGCTTAGTTTTCACCGTTTTCTAAAATTCGGGAGTAATAAATATATGAAAAACTTCTTTCAATGAAATATTTGGGAAAGTTTGGATAGAAAACTTGTTTAGGTCCAAAATTGTGAAGTATCATCATTACTGCTTCCAAAAGTCACCCACTCAGTCTACGCCCACTCATAGATTATGCCGCTCCTTTGAGGCTTTCGTCCGTGTGTAATACATACATTGTACCCATGGTAGGCATACGGACACTGCCCTACCCACACATAACTATATTAAGTGAGATTTAACTTTTCTGGAATTTTAACTAACCACACCCACCTTATCCTCGCCTGATCATATCCATTAAATACTCTGTGTCCCTTATTTGATATGCTAAATGCCAAAATATGCACGGAAGTCCATTAGCGAGACCGGTTGCACAATTAGAACCTTGGTTCTTTCATTCTTGAAATTTATAATATATAGTAAGACAAAAATGTATGTTTTCAGCCTTCTCAAGTTTGAAAACACTATCAAATACACATCTCCAACGTAATTACAGCTATCTTAGCCTATACAATTAAAGTATTATTATATGGATCAGATAATTGGACATTTAAGTTGGAAAGGAAGAAGTGGATATGCAATAGATGGATAAAGTGAGTTGAAAAAATAAAGTAAAGCGAGAAATAGGGAGGTATTAAGGAGGATAGAAACACAAAGATGGAATCGATTAAAAGAAGAAAGAAATAGATGAGAAGAGATTAAGAAGAGGAAGTGTGAAGAGAAAGTGGAGAATACAAAGAAAGCAAATAAGGTCAAATTGGATGGAAAACAATATAAAATTAAGCGATTAGCTGAGAGAAGAGTAGCACTGAGGTGGAACCTATAAGGAAACCAGCAGAAAGGTAGAGAAACGTAAATGAATATGAAAGTCTACAAATAACGTTGGATGTTTCTCAGTCATAATTAAAACGCTGTGTTTAATCAATTAATTATATAATTAAATGATTAAATATTTGATTTAATGATTACACCTTTAAATAATTAATTAGTTTCACGAATTTTATTCCCAAATAGTAATGAAAAGCGTCCTCAACCATTGAAACTTCGTGTTAGATGAAAGAGTATCCTCTTCGATAGGTACGATTAGATGCGCAACAGCTAGAGTTGCGTTACCTTTGTTTTAAGAGGGCAATCCCTTGCACGTGTACCGAAAGCGGCACGTGGAACTCTGACGGTGCTGTTCTTGTTATATTTTATTCGTTCTCTAAAGGCGCCGATGCAGCCACTACTTCCAATAGTCTCTACCTTCAGCTATCCATTTGATTGTATACGGTAAATCCCTTTTCCGTAACTTTTAATTAGGTATCTCTTGATTCCCCTTTCAGTTCCTGCAATTCAGTTTCACCCATTTTCTCCTTTACTTTGTGTGAAGTTATCATGCCGATGAGTGTCCGATGAGCTTTGCTTTTCCCATATTCAAATGAATACACTAAGCAACTCCCACAGTTGGTTTTTGATTCGGCATGTTTCGTTAATGAATTGACATCTTCGAGTGGACCCGAAACATGTCGCAGTTACTGTACGCAGCGTTTGTGTGCTGCAGAGTTTCATCAAGTGAAGATTGGGCTTTGTTTTTCTGGTTTTGAGTGTTTTCAACAGTCTTCTTTCTGTCAGAACTTCATTTAAAACTTCCTCATTAGTTTTTCTATCGGTCCACATAGTTCTTTATACGCCATATCCACTTCACATAGACGAAACTAGTTGCAGTCAATATATTTCTGTGGAATTCACAAAGTGTTTTTTTCTTTGCATTATGATAATATTCCACAAAGTTAGGCTGGAACATTTCAATTATAAAATATTTAAAAGTTCTGAAGTCAATAACTGTGTATCAATCAACGAATGATTTAATTTAAGCTGTCCGCGGTTATCATTATTATTTAACTCTTTCGGCGATGTTAGGCCAGTATGGCCTCTCTTTCACCCACCCTTTAGATATTCTAAGAAAATATACAAAATTTATTCGAAAATGACATCTAAGGATAATTTACATATCGAAAAAAATCTAATACAAGCAATACTAGGGAAAGATACATAGGATTTTAAAAATTGTAAAATCCAATATATATTACCTAATAGATAAATAAAAGCAAGTTTCTAACTAAACCTAAATACAGTTAAGTGTAGAAAGAGTAGCGTTGTGGGAAAAATACTCCTCAACTGACTGTCCACAGAGAAAAACCCACGATGCGGGTTAACGCCCACAAGAGAAGGGGAGCGAAAAGACCCGCGAAAGCCCAGAAATAATATAAAATACACTATTTTTCATAAAAAAAGGATTCAAAATATTTTTATCGAGGGCTGTGTCGACATATACGTCGCATCACAAGATATGTACTCTGAAAAGGGAAAAAGAGATTATAGAGAGAGAGTATAGAGTAGAGGGCTCTTCGACACAACATGCAAATACCTTATGGATCAAACATGCATCATGTCATACATGGCAGAGAAAACATTTCAATGTAAATGAAAATCGAGGGAAGAAAAGTTGACGAAAGAATTTTCCAGTGCGGGGTTGCGAAGGAAGTAACTATTATTAAATAAGGGAGTGAGCGTGAGCAGCCGACGTCCCTTAGAACGAAGTCGGCAGAGCCCTCTATCGACCGCCCGCTGCTGCAGATCAAAGACCTGCGTTTCCATGGAGAAACAATGGAACAATGGAAAGCCCAACTTTTCACTGCTGGCGCACACTCCTTTTCTAGTTTCAGGTGGAAGAGAGGATTTTCCTTGGAAAGTGGATATACGTGTTGGGGGAATCTCGTAAGGCAATGGGGATCCTGATTACCATTTCAAAAGAAAACCGTGGAAATTGGATTAAAGAGTCTCATTTTGGAAGAAATGTGGGGAACTCTTGAGGGATCATCACCGATGACCTTAGAAGTAAAGTCAAGAATAAAATTGGCTGTGATGAAATGCAAAAATAATAATTAGAATGAAGCGTCTTCATTCGGTTGTGATTGCGACTAAATAGTCTTTTCCTTCTTAAATCTAACCCTTCGTCGTGCAATATTTGAAAGGAATTTGATATTTTGAAAAATTGTGCCCAAAAGATGAATATTTTGTGGGTTTAAAATCCTGAATTTGTACTTAGTAGAATAATGCTTGATTACAAAATTCACCGCTAGAGGAAAACACCCGCAATAAGGGGGGAGGGTAAAAAACATACGAAAATAACCGATAGTAGTTAAAAACTAAAGTTTGGCGGAAAAGTAATATTTAAGCTTCTGAAAGCAAGTATCAACGTACACTTGACGTAGTAAATACGAAATTGAATACGTTTACAGATAAAAGAAACAGAAAATGAACATAACTGAAGGAAACAAATATAGGTTAAAAGGTATTGTAATGAAAATAGTAATAAGAATCAAAATGAATAAAAAGGAATTAAAATTTTCGCTTGTATTGAAAGATATAAGAAACTATTTGGTTTCTCATCTTCTGGTGCTGCTTTACGTTCGATGGTTATTCTAATTTGATTTCGTGAGTGAAATGAAAGTGATAAAGATGAATTTACATGTATTATAGAAACGAATTTTGGACTTCTTGGTTCGAACCCGGGCCTTATCGGTTATTTGAACTTTCCGAAGGGTTTCTAACTCGTAGGAATACAGTGTAGTTAATCTAGAATCTCTAAACCAAACAGTCTTTAAAAAAAAAGGGGAACGGACGGACGGACGCACGCTACGCAAATTGTATATAAGATCTGGTAAAAACCAACCTGCTAATTTGGGAATTTTACCTCTTATAAATTTTATTCATTTTGCTTGTACGAAATATTTGACTAATTTATATCAAAAGAAAACCATTTTGTTAGCACAATTCGGACAGTTATGGAATGTTGCGGATGATGATGTATACGTTTCCAACCCTTCAACTCTCCTTGTCTTGCACTCGAAACTCTCTGAAGAGACTCACTTTTGGCGTATTCCTCATCTTATGATGACCGTTGAGTGCTGAAGACAGGTTGTTGAATATAAAAATCCTGTGGAAAATTCGATCGCGTTTGAAAAGTTCATAGCAAAAAGCAAAATTTTCGCACCTGTGATAGTTTCAAACTAAATCTGCATATACATATGTAGCCATCTTAGCTGCTTTTCTTCATTTCATTTAAATGCTTATTTTTATTTTCCAAAGTTTAAAACAAAGTAATATGTATTACTTTATGTGCGGAAGAGTATTAGTTTTATTTCAAATTGAATCTATTGAGTTCAAGCTCAACTTTATGGCCATATTAGACAAATGAAACAGCCTTATGACTTCCAAAGAATATATTTCTGCTTGATTTGTTAGATTACATCAGCTGATGATGTGAAAGATACTAGTTGCTAAATATAAATGTAAACTATCGAAAATAGATTATCTCTTTATTCCTTTCACTTTGTGGAAATATAAATAATCTTCATAAGGATGAACTTTCTTTGAACATTTACATTTCCATTCTTATGTATAAATGTACATTAACATCCCGCGAGCCACCGTATGGCGTATGGCAGGGGGTGTGAAAACACCGAACTCCCAAATAAACTATCTGATCTGTGTGCCTAATACTATCAAGAAAGAGGAACTAGAAATTGCCATCCGTTCTCGTTGTAATCTCGCGAAATCTCTTAAATCACTGGCTTCGAAAATTTCCTTCGCTGGGTACGAGAATCAGGATATCGCGTATTTCATCATGTAAATCACTACTCAAAAATGTATCGAATAGCTTCCGCCTGTGTCTATAATCAAGAGATTCCTAGTCGAGGGTTTTGATCATCTGCTATCGAACCTTTAGTTTCTATTAACGAAAAGAGCCACTCTACGTTGTACGCCCTCCAATATCAAACCCTTCTCGTACAAATTCCAAATCGCGCGACAGTACTCAAGCAACGGACGATATTAAATCATAAGATTCTATCAGCTGTTTCCTGAGAACATTAATCGAGTAGTTTGGGTTGAATCAGTATCGATGAAGGATGGGGCAAAATGGAGAGCTCTTATGCAGGGAAATGGGAAATGAGGGATTGGGAATGGACGATAATGTAAGTCCACGGAAGTGGCGAAGCGGTGTTGGGGGAAAGCGAGTATATCCCTGGCAAATGCCATCCAAAATGGAGGACGTTGAATTACGTGCCCGATTGCAACGGTGTAATGGATGCATCAAGACCGGATGATCCCGACCGCGTGGGAGGTATTCTCATCCGATAAGGCATTAATTCAGGATAAATCGACAATAAGTGTCATAAGTAGAGGCACGTTGGGTATTATGGAGTACATCTACAGCTATATAAATACCTAGCAAGCCGCCTTTCGGCGTGTGGACAGGAGTACACCGGACGATTCAGCTACTTTTTAGTTTGTGATTATCGCGTATCTTTCGTAGAAAGAATGAGTCATAAACGGCTTGTTCTAGCATCTAGTTCTCTTATTTTCTGCTAATTGTTAGACCAGCTGAAGAATCAGGGGGTTGCATAATATGATAACGTCCTCCGTAAACACGTAAATTTGTCAAACACGATTTATAGTTTATATAAAAATCTTATTAATTAAATAATTTATAAGACAGCCAGATACTGTTTAAAATTCAGCACCGAATCCAATGCCAAAGTTCAGTTGTCTGTGATTAAATATAGTCAAATTTTTAACGAAATTTTATGACATCCAAAACAACCTAGAAACAACTCATTTGTAAAGTATTATAATATAGTCGGGTAATATGGAATACGGGTTTAAAATGATAATTACGAGTAAATTTTGGCAAATTTGTTGTTTTACAGTTTTTTTAACACAACCACAGGATTAATTTAGACAACCTAAAACTAAAGAAATCCGTACAGGAAAACTCCAAACTAGATGCTTATGAGAGCATCTTCATATACGAAAACAAAGGGAAACTCATGAATGGCAGGCCCATTCTAGTTTCTTCATCATATTCTCTTTTGTGCACCGTTCCAAAGGGAACTAAATCTCGGAAATTTCACGTCTCCACCCTCTTGTCCTACGTCACGCCAAAGAAACCCACCCCAAAATCCCCAGCCTATGACAAAAAGTTAAATACTTCAGACTTTACTTCTCATTTTACATTTACCCCCTAAACATGGTGAAATAGCCATCGAAATGTGCATTTAGAGACTCTTAGAAGGTCAGTAACCCTCCGGGTCTTTTCTACGATATATTCAGGGAAGAGGCCCGAAGATTCTCTTATGTATTCAGCTAAGGAGAGTTTCTCGAACCTCTTAGGGATCAGATATATGCAATAATATTTGTAAATTTTTCGTAAGTCAAATTTAGTTCCGTAATTTTTGGGGGAATTCACTAGTATCCTCATGTAAATCTAGCAAATCAAATATGGATCCAAAGCCAATGGTATAAATGAAATTATTCTTTTCGTGTGTACAGCCCATCATCAAGACACCAGAAACAGAATAAATATCTGACCCGCTATTGTGGGTTCAGGCCCGGAAAAGCCCTTCATCCCTTAGGATACGTGACTTAACCGTTAAAACGTTAACGTTTGGGAGAACTTCCAAATAATCCTGAATTCGACGGCATAAATTTCTCTCCCAAGAAATGTTAGTGTTTTTAAATGCCTCTGCAGTAAGACTACAGTTCGAGCTATATTCGGTATGATTTTCAGTTATTTCAATACATCGGCTGTTGTAATCTTTAATATTTTGGGAAACATTAACTCATACCTCAAATAATATCTTTTGTTTATTAAATTAATTAATGACTTTTAATGCCATCTTCATGTAAACATGGCGTCCTCTAATATTTAGTAATTTATTTTCCGTATCTAAAACTAACTTTTAAAATAAGATTAATGTTTGGATGCAATTCTTTTTAAGTAAATTTTATGGATGAATTTATTTATTTATAACTTTTAAAGTTGTCAATCTGCAAAACTTCTGCACCAAAAGCTGTCGAGGCATCGCTAAACCAATACTGATATCAATAAAATGATATCTTATCTTATAAACGTTGACGTCAATAACATTATATTTGTTTTTATTCTAGAGAGAGATAAAAAAAGTCGACATTTTCACAGATTACTTAAAATTATTCATACGCGAATTAGAGACAATATAAACCGTTCCCCATATAGTTATTCGCTTTGAAGTCAGCGTGGGCGAAGAACGTGAATTCATAAAGCAAATCTTCATGCAATTTTAACGAATCGACTCTTTTTCCATCTACATCGGATTATAGCAGACTTTAGATCACCAAATTATTAACAACCTGGATTAGTTTCAACAAATAATTCAAATAACATCCATTAAAAAAGTCCTCATCTCTGAAGTTGGCTCAACGACGAAAAACTTTCATTTTTGATAGCAAATAAATTACGTTGCCCAAACTAATTACCCGACTAATTTTTCTTTTTTAATAAAAAGAGTCACTTTATTGCTTTGAAAGCTAATTTCTCCTTTAAACGGACCTTTTTCTCACATTCGTGTGTTTTAGCGATGATTTCAAAAAGCGGCAGCTATTAAAAAAGATGAAAAACGGCGTCAGCGGGATCACGCACGCACCAAGGGATTGGACGCACGTTTCTTTAATCCGGGCGGCCATGCGAGGAAACGAGAATCTCGCGAAAAGCGAGAGACGAGGGGCTTATGCGGGCAAAAGAGGATAAAGAAAGGAATTCTGTTACGCGGAATAACGGCGGAGTGTTGCCTTCAGCATAAATTTATGAAAGGATGTGTATCATAATTTCACAGTCAACGCATTGGTTTCCTGGCTCACGAAATATGCTACTATTCATGTACAGTAAAACTGGGGAAGAAAGAAAAAGAGACACGGCTGTTAGTACAGTCTATAATCAAGGGAACTCCAAAAGCTGTAATAAACTAAGGTAAGAAGCAGAAAACTGGGACTTACATCGGGATGGTTCCACTGCTACATTTGGTATACGAGAAATAATAAATAATAGAAAAAGGTAAATACAGACATACACCCATTGACACTTCAGTCTGATACAAGTTGCTAATGATGGAAACGTGGTTTTCGAAATAAGTATTTAGTGATTTCGAAATGCCCTGCGACATTGGACTCACCAGATAGATAAACCTTAGTTTATAACGTCTTTTGGAATTCTCTCGATTATAGACGGTAAAACTCGTTTAGGACGCTTTTCAGGGGACCAAGTGAAACCTTCGTTATAAGTAGGGTAGCTTTTTAACCTGGATACTACAAATTTTTATTGCTCTTACATAGCTCATTAATTTTGAATCGAGTACTTTACACCTTAAAATGATGAGGAATCTTCTTTAATTTGTTTTACTTTTTGTTTTATTTCTTTTTGAACGAAAAAGAATAGAAGCTTTTGAAATATGACCGTGGAGAAAAATAGAAGATATAATTATGGAGTGATAGAGTAAGAAATGAGAGCGTATTGGAGTGCGTGGGAGAAAACAAAATATTGATGGAGATTATTAAAATGCGGAAAAGTAATTGGATTGGACACTTTTTAAGGCACGAAGGCATATTGAAGATGGCAGTAGAAGAAGCAGTAGAGGGAAAAATAAAGAGAGGAAGAAGGAGAACGAAGCTTTTGGACGAGGTGCAAGGAAGAGAGGGATATGCCGAATTAAAGCTAAAGCATTTTAAGATAATTATTTTAAATAAAATAAGGCCAAGGATCTGCCACTAGGCAGAAAACTCATGATGATGAACTAAGTTATAGATATCCAGAGAGTCCGCAAATTTATGTTGCGTAATATTAGTTTCCGTGTTATCGAATTTTAAGAATGATCAGTTTTTCGGATACAAAAGGCCATCCGTTGTTACTTAATTTTTGACCAGATAGACAATTAGATAAGAATTCTGTAAACGATTTTCGGTCTATCGACAAAGATGGAGGATAGGGCTGATTGCAGTTCATTTTGGTTCTTTACAAATTCGCCTTATAAGCGGGAGGCAGAGCGTTTTACGTAATGTTTATACCATTTGTTTAGTGTAAATGCGACTGGGATCGAGGAAGAGACACTTTTCAAGTTGGATAGCGTCTTAAGTGGGAGCGTTCATAGGCGAGTTTTGCTGTATTTTAAAGGTTAGGCGAGGGCGACATTGAGACTAAAAGGCTAAAAGTTTAAAAGACTAAAACGTTTCTTCTTCCATCTAACCTCTTGTCAATGATATTAATAAAAACATAGGTAATGTAGTTGTAAATATAAATAGAGTCGAAAAACTTCAGGAGTGGATGTAGTAAAACATAAGTTGTTATCTTAGGATAAAAGATCCACAGCAGGAAAACACCCAGAAAGAAAGGGGGAGTGAAAAACCTGCGTAAACCTACTGATAGTACATGCTAAAAGATGAAATGAAAAGCTGTGTATCACAATGAATATGAAAAAACAAATAACATGACATAAATCATATGAAATAAAACCGATAAATAGACACATTCTAATCATTCACCGATAAGAAGAAGAAAAAATAGAAATAAAAAACGATTTCGCATTGAAATATACTACAAAAACATCCGAATGATAAAAAATAAGGTAATAAAAGTAGACGTATTTAATAGTAAATAGTAAGTAATAACATCCGGAGGAATTCAGTAGTAAATAATAAGTAAGTAATAACATCCAATTTTATTCCGTAGGGTGTCCGAAATGATACTCAAAGATAAGCGAAGAAAACAGATTGGGAGTGAAAGATGGAATTCGCGAAGATTTTTTGTGATTCCATCCTTTACCTTAGACAACTGTAATACACAGTATCTCTATTTGCGCCTCAGGTGGTAAGGCAGATAAGTTGAGTGGAGGATAAAGGAGCTTAGGAATTCGCCGTAGGAATTCGGCTTAACATTTCAAAAGAATGTGGAGGATTGAGTGGCGTCGAGATGCATAAACGCCGACGTTCTCTCTTCTAATAGAGGAATCCGAGGAAACTTGGAATCCGGCCAATGTGGATATATTACTCTGCACCTCTTCTCGCAGCGGAAATGCATCTCAGGTGCAGATGATGCGGAAAATCGAAGAGATTCATTAACTCTCCGTGTACTAGGCCTAAGTAATTTCACGCGGAACACAGACCTGCATTTCGGAAACTCTGGCTTTCAGAATGATTTCTATTGACAACAGCCTCTACTGGCCCTTTTTTGATAAGGGTATAAAATACGAAATACTTTGTAAAAACACCTTTGGTTGTCCTTTGTTCCCATTTATATTTATAAAATATTCATTAAATCTTTAACTTTTCGAACATCTTACCACGAAGCAAATACATGGGTGATCTGAAAAGTTTCCGACATTTCGCCATTTCTCGACATGTTTTCTGAAAATTTCTGAAAATTCTCTGAAGATTTCTGAAAAATCTGGGGTCGGTAACTTTTCAGACCACCCTCGTACATACATAGATTTGTTAAATATAGTTTAGAACGTAGAGAAAATGATAGATGTGTAGAGTCAATTCTATATAAGGATAAAGGAGGTCCTAGTAAGGAATAGTAATTAATCCCAGTGTGGAATTTTAAAATAGAAGTTTTTAAAAAGCCTATGAGTTATACGTGTTTGAAGAATGATATAAAATTATGTTGCAGTTAGTTAAGAACCTTTCAAAGCATTTTGTTGTAAAATTAATCGTAGATATTTTTCCAGATTACGAGGTAGTTACGGTTTTCGTTCAGAAAATCACTTTAATAGTAACGAATATTATATAAATTTAAAATCTTTTTCTCTGGATATAAATAATCACTAAATGATTCAAACTACTGATGTGTAGCTACATCTCAATAGACTTGAATAGGACTCTAGATTGAATCTACTAGAAAGAAATTGATGATATATGAGATTTTAATCAGAAAACAGTAAAATAGTGCATATTTGAAATGTGAAATGCGTAATTTTGTTCTAAAATCTGAGTGAAATATTTTCAATTATACGAGAAAACAATATCACTAATACAAAATATTAGTATTTGAATTCATATAGTTCAAGTTAATATTTAATGAAATTGAATCATCTGAGCTGGAAATCCAATACTTTGTCATGAAAGAGATCATTTGCTCTGAGTGTATTTTATAATATTATTTCATTTTACTCATATTTTTTCATACGAAATATATTATGACCATATTAAGCGATATACAGCATTTTCTCTTACAATGGGAAAGAAGCAATGATAATTAAATGTGATATAATTGAATAATTCCATCCATACTCGGTGGAATTCATGTTTAAATTAAATAGAACACAAAACTTGAATATGTCCAGAAAATATAAAGTAATTATTTTGTAAACGCAGTCAAATTTTGTGTTTTATTTCGTTTAAGTATGACGTATTGCATAGATAAATGAAAATCGAAGGAAATAATTCCCGTGGGCGAAATGCAGATGAGAGATATCACTGCAGGTATAATTTTAGTGGATAATAGCAAACTGAGATCGTATATCACAGAAAAAATGTATCCAAATGAAAAACAGATGCCCATTCGTGTAGAAAAAGAGAAAAACTATAATATTTGTGCATGTGAGAGAGTATTCTATGTAACATCAGATTAAAATAGTCCGTTAAAAATTGGAGAAGCACGGATATCGGTGATCCCTGCTCTGAATGTGTGACGAAGGTCTGCTTTAAACCCGGAGTTTTGATGAGGTTGTTTACAGCCAGGTGGAGAACGTATTATGATACTCAGGTTGTATAATGAGAGAGAACAACTACCTCTTCAAGGTGTTGTAAGCAGCACATTCCTCAGGAAGGTCGTGAAACCGCACTGCCAGCATTGGCCTACGCACTGTATGCACACTCAGCGTGTTTAATATCTGCTATGGTCATTGCTTTATGTAATCATGCTTAAGAAATGTAAATAAGATAGTAAAACCCGTTTAAGATGATCCCATTTTAGATACTATCCCGCTGAAGAAGCTATTTACTCTTCAGCTGCCAAAATGGGTCTTGACCGGTTTTGCCTATTGTATTAAATTCTCAAACCTAGCCTAGATACTTAAAGGAGAACAGTTTTCTTAAAACAAGTGGATTTAGAAGTCATTGCCTCCATTATTCTTGACATAGAGCGATGTCGCACTGCTATGAATACATGCAATGCCATCTATTTTAATGTTTTACTTCATGTATATTGCTGTGTGTCCATTAACTTATTATGGATATCAGCTGATACTATCGATGGTGTTTCCTGGTTTTCTATTTTGTGCTTCAACACGCATGATATATGGGGGTGATTATAATAATATTCTCTAAAAATCCGGGAAAATCTTTTATATTTTTTTCGCATATCAGTTTTATTTTCCTTTGTATTCATTTTGGATTTTGATTACTTTTGAGAAGATAAGGATGTCCACTTTTATTTCTATTTTGACTTGTTTCTTAAATAGCACTTTTTAGGACTCGAAAATTTTATTTTTCTTCTGCTCATATATAGGTCGTTATATGCTATTTGCATTGTAATGCTCAAAAATTTACAAATACACCAAAACATAACTATTCAATGTTCTTAGATATACATATGATATTCAGAAACAAAACGTTCGATCTGATCCAATATAATGAACTTATTTGAGCACTTCTCCGATTAGTTATTGAAATTGCTAAATATAAAAACTCAGGCGCTTTTCTAAAAACAAGTTCACTACAAACAACAGAAATATGTAAGCATGCTGCTTAAAAGTGTTGCCATCGAATACAACAATACGAGACCGTTGCCACAAAAATGACAGTAACTCAACATTGAGTACCCTCATCCTTAATGTATGTGGGCGAGCACTAGAAAAACTCGGCTTCGTTGAAAGAATAGTCCGCGAGAGATGTTTCTTTGTATTAGTTAGGCCTCACATTGAGTATGTATGCAGTGTATGGGACTCCGCTGAAGTTTTGCATTCGCGAATTAGAAAAGTTACAACGAAAGACAATGCGTTTTGTTAAGAATTGCTACGACGAATCGATGAGGGTTACTCAGATGCTTCCGGACGAAGGATGCAAATCTTTAGAATTCTTTAGAATCTTCTTAAAAATATTAAGAAGCATGTTGAAATGAAAGAATACTTAGTAATTTCCACGAAATTTTATTCGACCGACTAGTTTCGTCGACGTGTCGACATCATCACAGGTGTCGACATCATCACCACCTGTGATGATGTCGACACGTCGACGAAACTAGTCGGTCGAATAAAATTTCGTGGAAATTACTAAGTATTCTTTCATTTCAACATGTGTTTGGAGTTCCACAAAGTGACGCTTGGTCATATTAATTTTAATATTAAGAAGATTCAATCAAATACTTCATTTACTTCATAAATTTATAGCGATTACATTGGTAGATGTGGGGGATATTATGCGTCCTTCTTCTTGCATAGACCGCTCTGATACTGCGAGGAAGATCAGAGAAATAGATGCTAGAACCAGTCGACTGAAGTATTTATTTATTCAGCGAATCATACGCGAAAGTAATCGATTAGCAAAGCAGGGTCAAGGTACATTCTTCCCTCTGCCAAATGCCGAAAGACTGCTCAAAGGATAAATGTGTAGGCGAACTTGCAATAGACAATATTCCAACTGTAATCTGAATGTAAGAATCTGCGCTTTTCGATTACCTTTTCATTTCGAACTGATTACTTCTATTAGAGTGAAAACAGATTGAGTATGTATTAGGACAGTTCAGCGGAGTGTCCCAACCTGAATATTGGTAAATGGTTCAGATTGATTTGAGTGGATCTGCATTCGATGATTGGGGAGCGATTTAAAGATCAATGGAGAGGAACCCGCGATACGGGAATTTTAGACGGCAGATCCGGTGGGCAGTGGAAGTCGGTATGCAAATGAAGGTTTGCACGAATCAGAGGGATTTACTGGAGGAGTGAATTCCGATTGCATATCGTCTGTTATTCAGATTCCTATTGATTTTACTCGAGAGCTTTAACGTAGCAATCGTATCGGAAGGATCGATATATTTGGAATCGATTGTAAATTATCGAACTTAACTCAGCAATCGTATTGGAAAAATCGATATATTTGGAATCGATAGTAAACTGTCGATTTATTTATTAACGAACCATTTAATCCTTTCTCTTTTATCGAGTGATTTTCTTTTTTGTATTTCGTAGACTCTTACTTTCACTTCGTTTATCGCATGGTCTATTCTTCCTTAATTTTTTACTCTTCTTATTCCTTCATTGGTTCCAACACATTCTGCAAGCATATCCTATGTATTAAATATACTTGTCTTATATACTATTTATATCCGTGGTGGCGGAGTGGTTAGCGTGCTAGCGCGTTAACGTCCAACCTCACGGTCTCGGGTTCGATTCCCGGCTAATCGGATATTTCCTGATAAGGAATGGTTGTCTGTGATTGTTGTGTTTATTAAGAAAAAATGCAAAAAATAATAAAATAGAAAAATGGGGTTACATGTAAGAATGGCCTTCAAAGTCTAAAATTCGTCCAAGTAATAAAAAGACGGCATTATTATTATTACTTGTTGGTATTACATATTGTATGCCTCATGCCGTCTGATTTACAACCTTTATGTAAAGGTATTACCAAATAAAGATATCACTAACAGCAACGCCTGAGGCGGGGTATCGAACCAGAACCAGGTTTCGAAAACCGAAAGAACAGTTGCTTTTCCCGGAGTGTAAACCGAATGGAAAAATCGATATATATGAATATTAATTATTATATATTTTTGTAATCATAATATTGCATAATGATATACATGAATCCGAATTATATTCGATTCCGAATATTATTCGGATTCTTATAATTATATTCCGAATATTCAAAACCACAACCGAAATCCGATATTCATCCCGATTTTCGGTTCCCAAGAATTCATATTCAGGGCATAGAAACCGAAAACCGAATCGAAAACTGAAACCAAAGAAAGTATTTTTTATGGTATGAAAACCGAACCAAAAATATCAAAAACCGATATTTGTTCCGTTCCAATTTTCCTGAGAATGCACGTTGTTTACGTTCATATGTATGAATATAACCCACGGAAATGTTTCACAACCCCTCCCTAACAAATCAATGCCATAGTTGATGCTCGTGTATTTTCCCGCGGGAATAAATGAAGAATACCGACCCAAACGGAGCGCTAAGAAGATGATAGTGATTCCCCTCATATGTACTCCTAAAAATTGCCTCGAGGTTGAGTCATGTTTGAACGTGTGATATTACCATATCTCCGTGGAAAAGGCGTTTTTGTGTATCCCTCAATTTCGTGTCCTTTCAACTTCCCTGTACGCGACGTGTGGACGCCAAAGAGACAGAAAAGCGGAATGGAGGTTGGGTAGATTGTTTTGCATGCACACTGCGCTTGGTCGTCGTCTTTTTTTCGGACGACTTTTCCGAATGTGGGCCAGTGCGAGACTGAATGGGGAAACACAGACGAGTACTGATTCAACATTCGCCGGAGAAGGAAATTTTCAAGACGCGGAAAAAAAATAAATTTCGACCCAGATTCATATCCGAGCTCAAGGACCCATAAAAAGACTTTTTGACGGATTATTTTGCTCATATGCCTCCGTTTTGCATCATTTTTGCCGGTCTTTGGAAAGATTGCTGGCATTCTAATTAAAAGGGGCGTTCCCAGAGTTGCTGGAATCATACAATGTCGCCACTGAAATTGGACTCATTGTTGAATAACTTTTACTAAGCTATGTTTGGTTAGTAAAAGTTATTCAACAATGAGTCTTGTTGTATCTCAATACCACAAAGTTAAGCATGACCTCATCACTTGTGCCTCTGGAATTGTTTCAAACTACAACAATACTACTAATCTTTCATACAAAAACAATACTATACTATATTGTTATTCAGTAAGTTTTAGTTGCGAGTGTCTAATGTGTGTGCAGAAATGACATTTAAAATGAGCTTTTGTGGAAGAAAATGAGCGTCTAACAGAAAATTTTTAAGAGCTTTGGCAAGCGCTCAAAAGAGCCTCGAAAATTCTCGGTGAGAGCCTCGGTGAGAAAAGGGTGCTTTTTATCATTCTGCATTGTCATTATTCTGTTTTTCATTGGCGTTTCTTGTCGTATTATCTCTTGTTGTAGTAATTTTAACAGTAGATATTGAATATTATGAGGCGTAACCTCGTGGAAAGCCATAACTAAAGAAATGAGTTAAAACTAGGACAGTTTTTTTATTTGAGACTAATTTCAGTGGCGAGCCAGCATTATCAAGCAAGGAAATGTGCAAACTAAATGCAGAGTTTATATACTTCGGGAAGGTGTAGGAGAGGGTGGAGGATTAGGGTGGGAAGGGGTGTGGAAGTTAAAAACTATATTGAGAGAAGCGAATGTGAACTTATTAAAATATTTCCGATATAATTTAGCCTTGACTGCTATACTTGCAGAATTTCGATAAGAATGTTTTTCTTTAATTTGAAAAGTAATTTAACAGCTGATGTCATCTCGCACGTAAGCACCCACCGGGATTCGAACCCGGGACCGCTTTCATCAAAGTCGAACGCGTTGTCCAAAGGTCTTTCCGGGTGCCTTTACCACAGCCTCTTTCTACATGACATACGTTCGATTCCAATAGATCGCAAATTACCGATTTTCCCATAACAACAGAATTGTTAATTACTTAAGAAATTTTTTGATACTTCCCAGAAGATCCTCAATATCAAAATAGAATGTAATTTGAATGTCTAAAACGCATGTTTGTTTATTTCCATAATGAGTTCGACGTCGAAATCGTTCCTCCATAAGAAATGCAATTGCAATTGGGAGCGGGGGAATTAAACGCTCGAAAAGGGTTGAGACAGTTATCTGAATATTGAAGGTTTGGACTCGGTTCGGTAGTCATGGCTTCTTTGCATACATTCAAGGGCCCTTCAGAGATCTTTCGGTGGGGAAAATGTAAGTTTTTCATTGAGGTCCTAGCTAAGTGAAGTTGGGGCCGTTTGAGAGCGATATGGGATCAAGTTGGGTTCCTTCTTTTGGCCATAAGAATCAATTTTCGTATTTGAGTGACATTAACAAAATAAGTCATGTCAAAAAAGTTATATTTGCGAAAAGTTTTATTATCTTGTTTCCCAACAACAAATGCTTTGACACCGACTGAAAAATTGAAAGATTTACAATTCCTATAAGCATCATAAGCGGTATATTAAAAATTTTAATTTTATCACTTAAGACGATAGAGAACTGTTTTTAGACTTCTCTTAATTCTCAAATAAGTGCTTTTTTACACCTTAAAAGCAGACAGAAATCTTCTTTAGTTTGATTTACTTGCCACGGATGTAGAAATGTTGAGAGTACGCCAACTGTTGTTGTGTAATGCCGGTTGCCTTCTCGTAGTATTTTTTAAGAATAGTCTGCTTCTCTGACAAAGAGAAGTATTTCCATTGTTACTTAATTACATTATTTTTTACTCTACGACGAAGAAATTTTTACCAGAGAGAAAATTAGGGAAGAATAATGTAAATGATTTTCATTCTTCAACTGAAGCGGAAGATAGACTATAGCGGGTTGCAGTGCAACTGGAAAAGAGAAAAATCCGCGTTATAAGCGTCTTAAGCGATATTTTTACTATGTGTTTAATGTAAAGTGGACCAGGACCGGAAAATCACGTATAAATCGGATTAGCGCTATAAGCGGAAGTGATGTAAATAGTTTTTATTTAATATAATTTATAAAGACGCTATAGTCATAACCAGACATACTACAATACAAGTAGCTATATTTCATATATAAGAGTTACTAAAGGAAGCTTCAGGCAGACTAAAGCCAAGCAAAAACATGTTCATAATACACAAAAATGTACTTGCTAATATCATCATAATTAATGTTGTACCAATACATGATACATTGCAAGTATTTATCAGTCGTAACAACTGCCTTATATTTATTTAAAGGTAATTATTTATCTGAAAGCATTCTTTTCCTCGTTTCGTATTCTGAAAATTATAATACGGCAACCCTAGGTAAAGCTGAATCAAAATTCCTTCCAGTAAGGATCAGACAATGCAAACCATTCCAAGAGACAAGTAATAAATTTTGCATAGAAGTGTCGTATTATGTGTTGCGTATACGTCCCACGTAGTGGCCGTAACTGAATTCACAAATGCCCATACACGAGGAAGGAAAGACGCTGTAGAGAAGGCGTTGGAAAAGAAGGAAAAGGCGTTCTATTTTTTCAAAATCTTGAGAATGGCAAAAGAGCGTGAGAAGTCAAGGTCGAGGGGATAAATTCGCATGCTTTTGATTTCGTCACATTCCGAAGAAAATGAGATTTTCCTCCGCGAGGAGTGAGATAAAAGTGGAAGTGAAAAATGTGAATAATATCGAATTCCTCTCAAAGAGAATTTCATATTAAAAATGCAAAGCTGAGAATGAAGGAGCTCTGGATGTGAGACACGCGAGCATAGTGTTTTATGCGCATAACCTTTGAGGGTTTTTGAAGTTAACCTTTGAAGCTTTTGGTGCTTCGCTGGGCTTTCCTTTCCGTTCCCGGAAGACGCCCATCGTGATCACAAGAAGGCATTTCATCGTCGAATTGTCGCGCACCTTAGCTTGTTGATTTACTATAACCATACTAAACTATATATAAACATGTCACCATACTATAACCTACTAAATAATACTAGAGATAGAGTCTAGATGTCTAGATGATAGAATCAACTGCTTGGGCCGTGACTTAAAGAATGTGAATGCGATCAAGAACAAAGTAACCAGCAAACTTTTACTTTCCACAAAATTTATTAAAAAACGATCACGGTTTCGACTCATGGAGTTATCTTTAGGTAACCACTATTACCTGAGACAATCAAGATGTAATGCAACTTTATATAATTTATATGATACAATGTTTAATTATTGTTCCCCCTAATTGTACTTTTTTCTAAAATTTTCCATCTTTGGGCAATGCAAAAATTACTTCAGCGAATTATTCGTTTGCGTCTACATATATACCCTGCAAGCCACTTTTCGGCGTGTGTCAAGGGGTGCAGGTACCATGATTCTACTTTCTTAATCGAATACCTTCGCGTATCGTTTCCGGAAAAATTAATTCTTGAATCGACTGATTCTAGAATCTATTTCTTCTTCTTCTTCTTCGCAGTACTAGAACGGCTTCTTTTATAAGAACTATCCATATTATCTATAAGAAAAGTATAGCCATGCGTGCACTCTCTGTCACACACCAAAAGGCGGCTTGCTGGGTATGTATGTAGACAAAGATGAATGTAATGAATGAAGAAGTTATTTTCTTGCTGCCCAACGATGGTAATGTATGTAGATGGAATAACTAGTTTTTCATTGTACATCAGTGCATTTCCGCAAGCGAAATAAGAGAGATAGGAGTTAAAAGGTTGTCTTGCAAACGAAACTAGTCGCTCATAAATACAAATCTGTGGAATTTACTGTTTTTTTCCTTTCATTTGAGACAATAAGAGTTTTTAAGTCACGTTTTGGTATATAATCCGAAATCTCTGCAAGCGCAAAAACGGAAATAAGCGTTCATTCGATTTGAAACTCGCGCACGTGCGTTCTTACGAATTATTACGGCGCCGTTATTAGAGACGGTGGCAACAGTTATTGAAGTTACGGAGACCGCAACTTTATCGTTGTTATGGCACAGATACGTGCCCGTTCTCGCCACAATGACCCTTTATTCCTCAAAACATAGTGCGCTTACTCTCCTCGCTTTTGTTTCTGCTCATCGCAGTGGACCGTATTTCCGCTTGAACTTCCTCGCGGAACAGGAAGAGAATTCAAAATGTTTCTCAATTTCGCGAGACCGCAACGCGTGCTCATTCCGCAGTTATGAGGAAACCCAACGTTTTTGAGATTTACACTCGAAAACAGCGGAAAAAAATGTCAAAGTTCTCTCGTGGGAGAGAATTAGAACAGCTCACGGAAAAGTTGGTATTCGTGTAAACTCGCGGATTGACGTTTTATGCTGTAGCGGATTGGTTTAATGAGAAACTAGTTTTTATCTATTTTTATCTCTAACGCTATGATTGCTAAAGTTACTAAACAACAATACTTATTATTTTCCATAAATTTTATTTAACGCCTGGTTTAGATCATGACGATCATCCTTAGGTAAAGTATCTTTGGAAATCAGGGAGTTTATATTTCCTTAATAATTATTAGTCATTCATTATGATTAATTTAATATAATTTATTTATCATCTACTTTTATTATTTCTTATATATTATTATTTATTCATCATTACGTTCTATTATTACTTGTTTAGGATTATTTATTTATTTTTATATACTAAATTGAATTTTAAAAATTGATTGAAACGAATTAAAAATATTACTTAGTATTTTTCTCAATTTTTATTTTAACGACCGGTGTCAGTCATAAAGATTATCCTCAGATATACATTATTCGGAAATGAGGGAATTTACAAAGATAAATAATAAAGTAATGAATGAATAATAGTTTATTAAGTAGACATCTACATAAGATGCTCACTCACTGTAGGTGGAACTATAGTCATCTCAATAAATCCTGTCTGTATCCATAGTTAGTCACTAAAACGCTTTCAAGTTCCCAGAAAAATTGCAATCCTCTTTCGATAGTCCTCCGACTCAATCGTTGGATCAAAATTTGTTAACATTATTCAACCCTTTTTATCCACATGGTAAAAATTTCTTCATAGTAGACTGAAAAATTACCAGTATTAAGCAACAAAACGCTCTCTGTAACTGAAAAGCAGACCATTCTCAAGAAGCAATTATAACAAGAAGGCACAGCAGTATTTTGCGGAAATCTCTAATCATCTACAGATGTAGCAAGTAAAGCAAACTATAGTAGTATTCATTTATAATTGTAAAGTACGTATTTAAAACTTAAAGAGCAAAAAATACATTCCCTTTCGTTTCCTGACATAAAATGAACAGAAACTTTTAACACACCAGTAATTTCCCATCTGACGTGGCTTGTAAAGCAAACAGAAAAGATTTATTTTCGTTTTCAAGATGTAAATCACTTATTTAAGAATCAAAAAGCCAAATAGCCCTTCCTTTTAATTTTCTGGCGTGAAAGGCATAAATATTCGTATTACCCCGGTTAAAACTCAATCCCGCTACTAATTGCATTGATTATTTCGTCAAAAGGCTACATTTAATATTCGGTCTCACAAGAAAGGCCACATGGGAAAAAATCAGTCTACTCTTACGTGTTTGCTAAATTCAAATAGTTAATTATCAAAATTTTATACGAGAGAACGAATTTATTCGCAGAGTAAACAGAAATAGAACGTTTCATTATTTATTTTTCACCTGGGTTCATTATCAAGATTATGAAACAAGAATATTTAATTATTGGTATTTGTTTCAAGAAGTGTCAAAAGGCCGTAATGAACCACCATAAAGGTCATAATTTGCCTGAAGGCCCTGTGTTTCCTACCTCTGATTGGACTAAAACATTTAATCATTTCAGTTTATTTACATAAATCCCTAACGCTCTTTTTTAGAATTGGTATGTTAAGCTTAGATTATGGGCGGCCTAATGAAGTATGCCCACAGTCCTTGCATAGCTTGGAAAGGCACTACATTTGTGTATATATAAACATTGAAGACATTGAAGAGCTAGAGGGCACTATTGCCGCTATCAGAAAATGGTTATTTCCCATTAATGGTATAATCTTTCCTTAACAGCCTTCGCTCTCATGAATTCGTGTGAATCGATATGGTTACATCTACACAGAAGCGGAAGAATGTAAGAGACTATTAAAAGCTATTAAATTTAAAAAAGTCTTATTTTATTATCATTATTGTGATTGATTATCATAATTGTTTGAATAATTATGATTGATCGAATATGATGGAGATTTTATGATCGATTGAATAGGTTATGATTTTACGAATGACTGAATAAATTTATTGATAAATTGAATGACTTTAAATACAAGAAAAGTCATATTTAATAATTAATCTGTCGATAAATAAATCGTGGTTTAATTTAACCAATTAGCTAAACTGTCATCTGATTACTTCGAAATACTGAGTTACGAAATACAAGACCTATGAAAGGCGGTGTCTCGAAGATAACTTCGAAAGTCCGAAGTTAGAATAAGTGGAAAGGTAGTTAAAACTGTAGAGCTACCCTCTTAAGTGTCCTTACGGGAGTTTATGATCCATTATTCACCGCATGCTGACGTTGTTTGTGACGTCACTTTGCGGAAAGTTCAAAGTAAAATATGCGTCCTATGAGATATTCTTAAGTAGTAATTCGAAACGTCCGCTTAAGATGTAAACCAACGAAAAGTCTCTTCTAATTCCTAAATTTAAACATTTATGGACACACCGTCTCCCTTAGCAGGCTTTTACGATTCATTCAGTTGATTTCTCTCTCTTATTTATGTCTGAACTTATATCGTTTATATGATTTTTCAGATTTATGGCTCTCTTGCTTCCCATGAAATTAAGATGTCCAATCGTGACTTGGAGGAATTTCACAGCAACTGCCTTGAAAAGAAATCTACTGCATAACTTTCAAAGCAGATTTTTAATTTAATATTTTTCTTCAGTCTTTCCTGGTCTTGGTCTCTTTCTTCTCCATTGCTTTGAGTATTCTTACTCATACTGATGTGAAAAGAACCTGTGCGCGACGTGTGGAAGATAGGAGAGTGATGTATTTATGAAATAAAAAGGGTCAAAGGGTAATAAAAATTAAATGAAACAAAAAAATCAATAAAATATTTAAGGATAAATTTTATGTGAATTCACAAGTAGGAATCGTATTACAAGTTAACTGAGTAAAAAGTCAATATCGATAGTATTACAGAAAATGATTGAATAATTTCGAATTAACTTAATGGAAAATTATTTGAAGGACATCAGAGTGATCAAGTTTTTGGTGTATTATAAGGCCTTTTGGTCATTATTTCAATAGTCTCCAAAGTATCTTTTATTCAATTTATTAGCATAATATACAAATTAATTGTGAAAATACGACACGTTTTGTAATTTTATCTAAGTAGACTGGCTTGATATAGTAAGAATGAGAGATGATAACCTCAAAATGCCGGAAAAGCCATATTGATATCAAATTAAATACGAGAAGGATAAATGAAATGATAGCGACCAGAAACCATCACAACGTTTAGTTTATTATGTGTACGCAATGATGGTAATAATTATTCACATACTACATTCTGATTCACTTTTTAATCATTGAAGCATCGAAGATCAACAATGTTGCAGAGTATAAATAAACTAAGATTAATCAAATAACCAATTAATGTGATTGTTCATGATGATTGTTCAAGCTGATTCGCAAAAGAACTATAAAAATAAAGGTGACGTCTTTCAATTATTATATTATCATAAATAAAATATATATGCATTAATAAGAGTTAAGTTTCGTAGGATGTAAAGATTTTGACCCATTGTTCAAATATGACAATAATGTCAATAAATAAGAAAAGGATATGGCTCATTGCGACCATGAAGCCAATTCTTTATAGTATGACCGATACCTTCCACTATATCCAAGTGATTCACCTCAAGAATTTCACCACCGTGATCTCCACATATGTTCTCCATTCTCTCTCTTCTCTGAAACTCTTTTTCCGTATTCACCGCCGTTATATTTCAGACCAAAACTCCCTCCGCTAACTTTTCCAGCATTCTCCAGCTCGTTATAATCATATTCTTGCTCCGTAGAGTCTCCGCTTCCATCCTCATATTCACCATCATATTCTTCATCATCCTCAGATCCTTCGTCCCAACTCTCGTCAACATAAACGTCCTCCTCTTCTTCTGCATCGTCTTCGCTGCTTTCGACGGCACCACCGATGACTGCTGGTCCGTTGCTTATCTGAAGACCCCTTCCTTGATCTTGTGATGTTTCCACTCCATGTCTGCCCCTGTACAAGCTTTCCTGTGCAGGAGACCGGTTCTTCTGGTACATTGCTTCTCTCGTGCTGTAACCTGCCCCATTAACTCCATACATCCGATTTTCGATGGCGAGGGAATCCTTGTCATTTGCACCTTTACTCCTTTCATTTCCACTCACACGTGCCCCTTCCTCAAACTCCTCTCTTCGTCCTATATTAGCGTGTGTCCATGCTTCACCCAACCCATCTCTGCCTCTTTTGAACTTCGCTTCATCTTCTCTACCTTCAGCAATATATTTTCCATTCCTCATCTCTATATGACTCTCTGCTGTATCCCCATTAACACACTTGTTTCTGTCCCTATTTTGACTCGTTTTACCATTAACTTCCATCACCGAATGCCCTCTATTTACACCATTGGAGTGAAACATATATCCCTCAGCGTTTTCGTTAATTTTCTCTCTCCGTCCGTAGGAGTACATTTTCTCTCTGTGTTCGTTTGCGATGGCTTTATCTTCAGGAGAATTGTCAAGATTAAATCTCTTCTCATAATCTAAATTGAGATCGACTCGTCCTGGAGTTGCTTCAGCTTCAACATCGTCCCCATTATTTTTTCCTGTTCTATTCGCCTCATCTTCCATTATTCTCGCACGAATGCCTTCTTCAGCGGGATATATCGGACTCCTACCTCCCACTACGCCTGTATTACTTCCATGCAACCTTCCTCCGAGTCTTTCCTCTCTAGATATCAATCTTCCTTCTCCTAAGGTTTCTAATGCTGCTTCTCTTACCGTCGCAACCCTCCTTCCCGAGTTCTCATACTTGTATCCATAACCCGCCTGAACATCCTTATGTGCTCCATATCCCTCATAAGCACCATATTTATCTTCTAGTGAGCTGCTAAACCTTGTCTCAAGTCCGTTTTCGGCTTCTGTAACCACTTCGATTCCCTCATCATCTGAGTCGTGATCAAGAACCTCGGGGTCTTCCTTTGCGTGCAGTTTTTCATTTTCGCTCGAAGACGCTCCCCATTTAAACATGTTGTGCTTATACAGTTCAGATTTCAATCTGCTTGAACCTACTTCAGCATCTTTCTTCTCAGCTTCTTCTCTTTTTTCATTGTTTTTCATTTCATTTGCTTCAAAATATGTGGTTCCACTTTCACCTAACCCCACTTCGGCATCTTTCTTCTCAGCTTCCTCTCTCTTTTCCTTGTTTTTAATTCCATTTTCTTCAAAATTAGTGATTCTTCTTTCACCTAACTTCACTTCCATCGATCTCTCCATTTCTTTTACTCTGGTGTTACCCATTTGATTTTCAGAATCCACTCTTTCTCCTTCATTACTTCCCTTACCATTTTCGTAGTCCCCATCAGCTGATTTTTCACAATCTTCATCTCTCTGTTTACATTCATCTTCCCCTCCTGTTTCACAGCATTCATTTTCGATGCACATCACCTTTGAAGTTGCCGACTCAGCTTTCTCGGACACTGTTTCTGTAATAACGCAACTCTCACTTTTGCATTCTTCTTCAGTGTGCTTACTCACGCTATCGCAATTAGACTCAACCTTTTTTACTTCTTCAACCTTCCTATTTCCTAAAGGAGTGAGGGGAGTTGGGATATTAAGTTGCTCTAATTTTTCGATCGCTCTGAGAAGGGATTTTATGAGCGACTTCTCCTCTTCATCCTTCGCTACTTTTTTACTTACTTCATATTCCGATCTGTTCTGGTTTCTCTCGAATGCAATATTCCTCTCAAAATTTCCCGAGGATTCATTTTCAATGCTTGAATTCTTTCCGGACGATTTACCGCTAAACCGCTCCGCGAAATCGGGAATGATTCCTCTGATGATTTTTATGACTTCATTCGGCCTGTCCACTCTCTCGCCATCTATGATTATTTGATTCTTGATCAAATATGATTCGCCATCCTTATGAGCACTTGAGATTTCTCCTCCCTTATCGTCCCCACTGGAAACATTCATGGAAAATTCTTTGTTTATTTCTGTATTTGCACTTGCGGAATTTTTACTGGAGTTCTTGCTGAAACTTTCGTTCCCACTTCCATCTATATCCAAATCGGCGTTTAGGAATAAGTTTCTTATGATATTTCCACCACTAATACTTCTCGTATTACCAGTTTTGGTGGTTTGTCTTTCACCATCAATATTCGCACCTCCAGCGAAAGAACTGCTACGTTGCAAGAGAGATTTAAGCTCAAAGAGGTTTTCCCTGCTAGTATCTGCTGTGTTGATATTATTTTCCTCTTTGTCTCTACTGCTAACACTTGTTTTAGGGATGTGAACAGGATCTTTGCCTACAAGTAAACTTAGAATGTCTTTTTCGCTATTCTTATCACGATCTCCTGAGTAATTAGAGAGAATATTTCCGCCGTAATCTTCTTTTGGGGAGTTTGCATCCAAGATGTTGTTCAGATTTAGTGCCGCGCCGCTTTCTGTAACATGATCTCGTTCCTTAACCTCGGATTCGATCGTGGACGAAATGGCGTTCCCGAGAAGAGCCCTAAGTATTTCTTCCCGACTCATTTGCACGTGATTTCCTTCTCTAACAGAGCGATCTCTTGAGCCTTCGTCTCCCCTGTTATTAGACACGATTGCACCGAGTAAGCTGTTGGCCATTTCGTTTCCACTCGGTCCCAGAGTGCTTTTCGGACCATGTTTGATCTCTAAACCTTTATCTCCTTGGATACCAACTTCCTTCCTAGATTCCAGATATTGATTCAATAACTTTTTCAACGAATCTTCTGTTCTGTGACCACCTGCAGCATAGTTAAGAAGATCATAATCTGGTGCCTTCGATTGACTCCTGGTTAAAATATCATCGTTCCTGGATGTAAGGACTTGTTCTAGGATTTTTCTCATTCTGTCATTTTCAGTATGGCCCCGTGATATTCCTGCGTAATTATTATTTTCAAATTGACTATCATGTTCCGTTGAAGCATCTTCGTTGCTCGAAGAGGATAACAGTCTCATGAGAAGGTTCATTTTCCGTTTATTGGCCGCACTTTCATGGCGATTGTCATCTTCTGACGTAATAGAATTAATACCTCCTCTACTCCTGGGAGAAAGGAGATTACCAAATATACTCATAGGAGTATCCCTCCGGTTTTCCTGATCAAAATTCATCCTTCGGCTATCACTCCCTGATTTCCCTAAAAGACCTGTAAGCCCGCTGTTGCAACTCCTACCAGCAAAAAGTCTATCTAAAATGCCTTTCGGAGGGTCAGTTTGGCTTCGTCCAAGTGAAATGTCTTCGTTCAAAAAGCTGTTTTGCGAATTGGTGGATTCTCCTGTAGCTCCATCGGAACTTTCAGAAGCAAAGTATTTATCCAGCAAGCTTTTTGAGTCATCATCCTCACTCTTCCCGCTCTTTCTACCTAGAGAACCAAGAAGCTT
This sequence comes from Pachydiplax longipennis, assembly GCA_036926295.1. Lineage (NCBI taxonomy): Eukaryota > Metazoa > Arthropoda > Insecta > Odonata > Libellulidae > Pachydiplax > Pachydiplax longipennis. Next base: position 35,352,993 of record JAVFKF010000012.1, read on the forward strand.
GCCGAAAATACCGCCTGATGATGTCTCTTTATGAGGTTCATCACTCCACAAGTCTGGGTGGCTAGAAAACGAGTCACCTGAAGATTCTCCTTGAACTTTGTTTTCATCCAGAGATGCTAGGAGATTATCAGATGCGCTTTCTTCTTTTCCTGATAAATCACCATCATAGTAGTGATCTGTATGACTGTAGTATTCTGGTGCCCGTGGGGGGTAACTGGTGATTTCTCCTTCTCGTAGGGATCCCAGCATCCTGTCCAGCATAGTCTTAGACTCGCTTTTGGAATCACTCTTTTTCATATCTTGTTCCGCTTTTGAGCTGTAAATGTTATTCTTGTACTCACTCCATGGCTCCTTCCGACTTTGATCGAGTGAAATTGTTGAAAGACCATCATTTTTTAGTGCTGCAGTTAGATCTCCTACATCATTGCCAATGGGCTTGAGAATTCCGTCGAGAGTGGCATGTGGTTTGGCTCTCTTCTCTGAGGCAGCAGAAATAATTGAAGGATATTCAATCTTTGGTTCTGTCGATGGAGACTTATTGCTTTCAGTGAAAAGATCACTCAATATGTTTGTCGCTGCATTTCGGCTGCGTTCGGTCGCACTTACTGATTTAGTATAATCTGCTGACGTTAGATCTTTTCTATTTACGTTTCCAAGGTTGGCAATATCTGCGAGTTTTAATGTGCTCCCGAAAAGGCTAGCTTTATTTGTCCCCGGATTGATACCAGCAGTTTTTAGATTGCCATCGACCGAATTAGCTTCATATTTTTCCTTTCTATCCAATATAACCTTTCTATCCTCTTTACGAACTCCTGTGGTGAGACTATCCTTTTTGGATAACTTGGAGGAAAATTTTGATTCTTGTGGATTTCTTTCCATAGGAATACTATCAAGAGGCATCCCTGAGCTGACAGTGATAATTTTATTTGGTGTGATGGGAACTCTAAAGCCTTCATTTAAGTTAACGCGTAACCCTTGGTTTGTCAACTTTCCATCGCTAGAAAAGGAGACAATACCGCTGTCTCTTGCCTCTGATGTGGCTGAGGATGAATCTGTGGCTCTCAACACAGTATTTAGTGCATCAAATGGAATATTTGCCACCACTTTTCCATAGGTCGTACCGTCTAATTTTCCCTCTCTAAGATTCCGGTTACGTTCCCATTGACGAAGAATCTTACCACGTTCTTCGAAACTCAGGTTTCCTCCGCCGTACGAATTATACATGGAGAGTGAGGACCTATCATTTAAAGGGACAAAATTGTTACTGCCTGGACCACATTTACTATCAACAACATTATTACTGCAAAATCCTCCTTCGCGTTGCATAATGCTGCCATACTGACCACCATAACCTCCTGATCCAATGTTATACCTTTGAAAACTGCTCCTGTCTTGATTAGAATGAGCTTTCCCATCCCAGCTGTTACTTCGTTCTTTAACGTTGCCACCCAACCCATAGTTGCCATAGTGACACTGCCAGCCGTTGTCTCCATGACCGCAGCTTTTGAGGATTCCAGAATGATGTCCAAAATTATTCAGCCGATTCGAAGAGCTCGCCTCATGACCGTACTGAGCATATTTCGAGTTTTTATGGATATCCTTCCAATGATTACCGATACCCTGATTATAGTAGCAAGAATCCCATTTTCTTTGGAATTTTCCTATTTTATCATTCATGTTTTTAAATTTAAACAAGCAATCCTTCCCTCCTTGGTTTTGGCAGCAGCGATCGCTGGGGTTGCATCCGTAACTCCTAGGGCTTCTGTTGATGATCAGACTGTCGTTTTTATTTCCGAAAAGTTCACTTACGTTGCCGTACCAGAATCGGTGGTAATCTGGCGAGTTGATGATTCCATATCCATTTTCGCCGCTTTCGGAGTTTTCATTAATGCTGTCACCCGTTCCGTCGTAGTTCATTTGTAAACTACTACTATCACTTTGAACATTTGCTCTGTTTTCAGTGTCCGCATTTTCCTCAACACGATAAAATTTCTTTTCAGTTCCCGTATTTCGGTCAACAAAGTAAAATTCATTTTCTGTGTCCATATTGTCGTCACCATAATAAAACTCCTTTCCGGTGCCCAGATTTACGTCACCAAGATAAAATCCCTCTGCTTGTGGAGTTGGTGTGGTTGATACTAGAGGGCTGGGTGGAATTCCATAGGCAATGTCTCCGAGATCCATTAAATATGTGGGAAGGCCTTTATGATTATCATTCACTGCGCTTTGCTCTGGAATTTGATTTATCTCATCTTTGGTACCAACGCTATCCGTAGGTGGCATTCCGTTGACAATATCAGCGATATCCATCCAAGAGGGAAGGCCCTTATGATTAGCATCCAATTTACTTTGCTCTGGAATAGGATTTATCTCATCTTTGGCGCTCACTTTCTCAGTATCACTTGGTGGAATTCCATAGATAATGCCACCGAGATCCAAATTATTCTGACGGCTGTGAAGATTTTCATCCACTATAGTTTGCTCTGAAATAGGATCTGTTTCATCATTGGCAATCACGCTCTCAGTATCGAGAGATGGAATTCCATTGACAATGTCACCGAGGTCCATCACATTCGGAAGGCTGGGAAGATTTTCATCTACTATAGTTTGCTCTGTAATTGGATTTATTTCATTTTTATCACTCACGATCTCTGTATCGCCAGATGGAATTCCATTGACAATGTCACCGATATCCATAACATCCGGAAGCCCGTTAGGATTAACATTCACTGCGCTTTGGTCTGAAATTAGATCTATTTCATCTTTGGTACTCTCAGTATCGCTAAATGGAATTCCATTGACAATGTCACCGATATCCATAGTATTCGGAAGATCGTTAGGATCAGCATCCACTGTACTTTGCTCTGAAATCAGATCTATTTCATCTTTGGTACTCATGCTCTCAGTATCGCCGAGTAACACCCCATCGCCGTGAGTAGCGTTTCTTGTCTCGTTTTCAACACCGTCCTTCATTGAATGACCTACAGCGATGTATTCAATTTTTGTAAGCGCGTCTGCATTCCCTATAGATGTGTAGCCGTACTCTTTACCGTATATCTCTTGACCACTGCTTTCAGAATCGCCGCTGCGAAGCACACCAAACCCACTGTTCCTCCTTTGAAAATCTGCAGCTCCCTCACCGATGTATCCGGGCAGACGACCTCCCGACATGATATTGCCGTTTCGCAAACCGCTGCGGTCCTGATCGTTTTCTCGATCGATTGATCTGATTGCTTTCCCACTATCACTCGGTATCACTATCGGCTGGTATCTGCCGTTCGGGTCTCTAAAATAACGATTCTGGGGACCGATGTTCTGGAATCCGTCATCGTGGTAGTCTTTATTAGCGTCTTGATACTGGTTACCTTCTCCTCTAAGTGGAAGGTCAGATTCATGATCTCTCGAAAAAAACCGCCCACTTTTTCCTTCCTTCCCCTCTCTCATACCGTAGTCCCCGTAAACACCATCGTATTCAACATCCCAATTAGACCCGTATCTGTAATCACTAGGTCTAATATTAGCATGTCGAGTCTCAGGGGGGTAATAATCACCATATCGGCCACTGGGCTCAACAAACCTCGGTCTGTAGTCATCATGGTTACCCCGGAAACCATATCCTCCACCGTAACCACCCCTATTATCTCCGTACATCTCACGTCGGTGGTATCTTTCACGAGCACCATACCTGTCATCAAAGTAACCTCGGTCGTAGTCGAGTGGAGCATTTCGGTAGCGGTATCCATAGTCTAGCATATCCCTCTCTGGGATCCAATCCCTGCCACCGTACCTCAAACTGCCGTCTCCATAGCGCCCTCTTCTGCGCTGCCACGCAAACCTACCACTGTAAGGATCCCTGCAATCATCCGGGAAATAGCGGTCTTGAAAATCGTCTCCGTATTCGAAGTGGCTCCTTCTGCAAGGGCACCTTTCACATCCACTGCCGTTCGCCATCGGGCATCCTCCTTCCCCGCAGTTACCCCCACAGTGTCGCAGATCGCCGTGTCTGTTGAAAACGTGTCCATTTCCACCGTTTGCAAACAGGTGTCCATTCTCTGCGGATAGTCTGCAGAGTTCCTTCAGCAACAGAGAATCGCCCTGTAGGTCATTCAGTGAGAGATTGGCGTTCACGCAGTACTGGGAAAGTATCAGAGGGACGATGAATGGGACAGCGCTGATCGGTGGCGGTAATGGTCTCAAGCACGGCGTGAGGTTGGGATGGTAAGGCGGTGTCCAGAACAGAGGGTTCTGAGGTTGGTACATCTCACATTTTGTCAACGACCTCTCCAATGGAAAGCGATCCGTGTTGTGCTTCTTTGGCTGTCCGTTGAGGAACTGAACTGCGATTCAGCTTTTTATTGCTTGGCTAAGCACATTCCCTCAATTCGTTTATATCACGACCTCCTTTAGCGTCCTTTGAAAATGAAACTCAGCGGAAATGTGACGGAGGTTCCTCGACTTATTTTGCATTCTGAGTGTCTACGATATCCCGTCATAAAATAACGGAATGTGTTGTTTTAAACATACTCTCTGAGGCAGCTTGTTTTTGGAGGGTCATTATTAGCAGGGATTTTTGGATATTTAATACCATATGAGCGCCATCTATATAGATAACCATAATGAATTATATTAAACCGTTTAATGTTTGAAGGTTCATTATTAGTAGTTTTTTTTGTGACATTAAATTCCATATGAGCGTCATCTATGGAGATAACCATAATGAATCATAAATCAAAGACGTAAATATAACTTACAAGCGTCCTTATTATTGGGCGACTTTGGGACTACATAGTCAAATCTTGAAATAAATATATACTATTGCATGTAATTACAATTATCATCTTATCTAGATTTTGGATTTTGGAAGGTTCCCCGTCACATTACCGTTTATATGTAACCTAATTTGAATGCATTATGAAATCCGACGTCGAAGTGAAATTAGATGATGATGATTTAGTGATTGATGTGCATAATATATACAAGGTAAAGCGCAATTTTCCACATGAGGCGTGTTTATTTTTTTTTAAAGTTCTCTTTCTTGATTACAATTAGAATAATTAGTAAAGGAAAGGCAGTAAATAAGGCAGAAAAGAGCGTGTTTTACTGGAAGTTATAACTGTACTAAATGGATATCCAATGTAAGGAAACCAAAGATCTTAACATTTAACTTGGCGCCCCCTGCTAGAGGCGCGTGAGGTGAGACCCCGGCTTACTATTAGGAACGGCTCTATCGTATGTATTTTCGACATATAATATGCATCCTTACCTTCTAAAGTAAGGATGGAAAGGAAGGCTCAAGTAAAAATTTAACTATTTGAAAATAAAACTAATCCGATTTTAGATTACCTCTTTTTAAGACCACATATTTCAATCTATCTGTTGTTCTATATCTCGATCGCATCTTCTTTGATATTACAGAAACATGCAAAACGGTAGAAATATTTACATATTACAGGTGGAGTTTAATTTTTTCAGCCATAATTTTGAATAAAATTTGCATCCTATATGCCATCTAGTACTGTAAATGTCATAAAATATTTGTCAGTCTGTAAATTGCTTGTGATTTACCATCATATTAGAGGTTTTTTTTGCAAGTAAGTGATGCCAGCGAAGCAGTCTTTCATATTAACAAAATCCCACAATGAGAAATCTCTATCCTTTTCCTCCATTGTGATTAATTTGCCTTATCTTATCCACTGGATTTTTATTAGTATATTAAAGACGCCAAACACTTCCCGTAGTCAGTGTATATAGTGTCCGGGTTGATTTTAACTCAGAATGGAACTAAGCCATATTTTGCTACAAAATCGAAAATATTCATTAATGAAATTTGTTGAATAATTAAAGTCTACATCATACATACGTAAGTATTTCTTTGGACGTCTTGCGTATGAATTAAAGGGCCTTGCTCAGCTTAGAAATCCTTGTAAAAATATAGCAGAAGGTATATGGAATTCGTTCAAACACCTTAAATGCAATTTTTAGTAACCACGAAGCACTTGAATCATAGAGAAGTGCTAGAGCCACAAGTTGACCCAATTTCGCGTTCTTTGCGTCAGCGAAAAATGATTACGAGCCAACTTTAAGGTCGTCTGCCTTTTCGATACCCAGAGAGAACCGATTGGTGCTATTCTCATATCTTATACACAAATTACGTATCTTTTTTCTTAGAAATATCCAGTCAGTTCTTGACTTTTTGTTATAATTCCCAGTAAATGTTACAGGGAATGCCCTTCAGAGAATAAAGACACACCTGTTTTAAAGAGAATAAATTTCAGCATGGAAACGAACTGTAGAGAGTAGCTTTTGCGATAAATAATGCCTTTATATTCAAGGTTAGGCAAAGGGTAACGAACCTACGGCACGCAAGCACGCCAAGTGTCATACGAATGTGTTATATTTGCACGCGGAACTCTGAGGCCATGTTCTTTTTTTCGTGACCTTAAGAAATTTATCGTCAAGGTGGTTAATTACTCGGCTAATTAACATTGGGTCTTCATTTATAAAAATGTCTTAAGCCAATGAGAGAAGCCAATTTCTTTTTATAGTATTGCTAGATGGGGCATAAAAAGTCGCTAAAATCATAAGAAATATTGCTACAAAGGAGTTCAAATATATACATATAGCATAGATTTGCTATTGCAAATATTATATTATTTCAATTAAGTGTCTTATCAAGTAAAAGTTACACTATTTTGATTTAAGTAAAAAATGTTACGCTAAGAGAATGTAAAAGAGTGTGTATACGTTTCAGAAAATGCTGAGTGGACACAAAATGAAGTCGTTAAAATAAGGAAAAAGTTGCTTAATTGACACCTACTCTCATCTTTAATGTACAGCAAGCATAACAGAAAGAAATTGCGTTGACAACGTTAGAATATCACGTGTGAAATTGGCCCCAAAGTCTTCTCTTTCATAAAACGAGTTGATTTCCCAACGTTTTCCCGATATTTATTCATCCAAATCTACGAGTATGACGAAGGAGAAAGAATGAATTACATATACGGTGTAAAATCGAAGTAATTTTATTCACCCATTCATTCTCTAATAGCAATATTTTTTATTGAAGCCGCGACTTCCAATACTATCTATTTCCATCCATCCTCTCATTTCATTATATGAGGTGCATTCCGTTTCTGCATATTTTAAGCAGGAGCTGTGTACTCGTACTTGCTCGCCGTCTAAGTTTTTTACCGAGAATTTTCCCTTCCAATATATACTTTATAAGAAGTTGTTATGCTGAAGCAAGTGTCCGAAGAGCTTTGCTTTTCTTGTTTTGATTGTTTTTCATTTATCACTTGCTCATTTGTTTTTCTAACGGCCCATTTAGCTCATGTTGTTCTTCTTCAAACCACATATCTGCAGCTTTGAGTTTGCTTGTTTCACTCATTAATTTTATTGGGAGGTATTTTAAAGCATGCGTGCAGTATATAAATTAAATAATTGAAATCTTTTACAAAGTTATTAGGAGTGTCTATGAAGGAGAGCATTTAGTAACTTCCACAGTAGATTCGACATGTATCGTCAACGAGTCGGCATCTTTTCTTGAATATTTGCAAGTAAATTTTCTAAAAAATTAAATTAATGTCAGTTACCCTCTTCGGCTATTGTAATTTACCCATTATTTTACGTGCCTATTGCTTCTCTTTTGCATAACTAACTCTCCTGGATGTCTGGCGTCATGACAATTATTATTTAATTGTTTATGTTAGATAGTTTGTTTAGTATTTTGTCTGAGGTAAAAAGGCAGATTATGCTGCTTATAGACTCATCGCTTGTTATTTATTAGAATAATTCCTATATCTATTGCTCATAATATAATTTTAAGGCCTTATTCTATTTCATAAATATATTTTGATCCATTCTAGGGCATCAGATAAGTAGTTACTCTCCGAAAATGATATTTTTAGCATTTCTTAAAATTTTAATAACTTTTTAAAGAGTGTCGGGTGGCACATAAAAATATTTTCGATTTTTATATATTACTAGTTTCCCCGTGAGACGGACACTGATACTCTATTCTCCAACCCAAATAAATTTCAAGAAACTCTCCAATCGCTACAAATGAATACAGAAACACTAAAGCATAACTAAGAAAAAACACACTTAAACTCATATTCTGTATCAAGGTCTGTCTCTATATGCCGCGTTAGTGTCAAAAAATATCAATTTTTCCACAACCAGTAATGAAACTATATGGACATATTTAAATTTTAACTCGATGTTCTTACCAAACGATGCATTTTTCAATTTTTGTTCTATTTTAAGAAGAAAGCGGGAAACTTTCTCTTTAAAATGCCGTGTCATTTATATTTTTGATAGAGTGTGAAGGGAGAAAAGTGATGCTCACCGAAAACGGATATTTAGAAACAATATATAAGGATTCCCTATCTTCCAAAGTCTCTCCCTCGTAATTCGGTAAGACACGCACAAAAAGACTGTTAGGAAATTGTAAAGGATTGATGCGGTACGAAGACCTTGGCAACTGTCCATGATTTACAGTTGGATCTGGAATCAGACGGGCCATTTAATCACGGATCAAAAAAATCATCGTAAGCCTATAATCTGTGTAAATGAAAGAGTCTGGAAAAGAGAGAGAGAGTTACGACGTATTTAAGAAAAGAGTTAAATTTAAGAAGAAGATCGCTGAGTATGAAAAATGGGGTGTTTAATGGGAAAAGGGTTTCTGGGATGAGTTAAGGAAACGATTCCTGCGGAAACATAATTCACGAAGATAAGAAAAGTTCCGCAGATAATAGAATGGAGAGGAAGGAGGTCGGGGAAGTGGCTATAGATTCCGAGTGGAATTACGGAGAAAGTAAAGACCGCAAGAGCGGGAACATTCATCATCGCTAACGCCAAAAATCGAACTGAAATTGTAGCAAGTCTAGAACGTGTTGCATTCGATGCGATTGATGAATCCAACAGTTTATCCGCATGAATCAAGATGTCCTATTCCACTGTTAAATTCGAAGGCAAAGAGGTCGAATTGTTTGATTATTTATTTATTTACATTTTATGACCATGAATAAGCATATATCCTGCTGGAAATCATTTCAGGGCAAATTTAAATTAAAATCCCTGAGTGGCATTCACCCCTGTCGGGAGGAAAACCACTCCAAAAACCTCCTGCAGGCAGAACCTCATTAAAATTATTTAACAAACTATGCTACTACAGCAATATCAACTAATCTACAGTGTGACTTACAATTAAAAATACTTTACATAACAACACACTTATAAGTAAAATCAACTACCGTTGATATAAGTGCAGCATATAATATCACATTTTCTCAGTCCATAAAATTACCTAATTAAAGGAAAAAGAATTATATTAAATAAAACACACAATTTAGATTTTAGAGCGTCCGAATTTCATTTTGAAAATGGTAACATTTTTCGGCACTGGAAGTTCTCCAATGATTCCTTTTTATCAAAGGGTAACTCGGCATAAGATGCATAACTTTTTGATTTAAGTCACTATAACTCCGTAATTAAAAAAGGGATGACGATGTAAACAATGGCGGGGATATAAAAGTGTTTAACGAATGGTATAAGATCATTTCGTATAGTTCAGGATATCAGATGTTCCAAAATACATATTTAGGTGAAATGTAACATTTGGGCATCTTCCCCCACAGCATTGTGGTAAGATGCCAAGGCTTGCAGATGATTATGTAAAAGATTATTATGGTTATGAAATTATTGTTAGACTTCAAAATTATTTATAGTTTAAAATATGGTTTTGTTTAGAATGGTTTATGTATAAAATAACGAATCAACACAAAGATTTATTTTCCCCTTTTAAAATCATAGTTATTTAGTAATATTTGCAAATAAAAATTTTAGCTTGTTCCTTACAAAGATTGTAATTTATGTAAATTAAGAACACTTCATGAACATAATTTGTACATTTTGATTCGATCCATTTTTGTCCTAACAATACCCACAAGAGACAATGCAATAGTCATCGGAGTCAACCAAAATGTCTGAATCACTTGCATCATTGAAATTTACTTCAGCTTCGTCACTTTTATTAATTCCTTTTCTCTTTGCTGTACTTTTTTTCACTGGATTAATTTTTTGTCGGAAAGTGTCCTTTCTAGGAAGACTTTTTGATAGTTCCGTCTTTATTCATTCCGTAAATGTTATTACGTGAAGTATTGCTATCAGTAATGATTAACTGAATTTATATCTGATTAAGTTCTTTCCAAATGAACTAAATGTTTAGCTGCTGATGTTTGGCATCTCCCCCAATGCGTGGTGGTGCCAAACCACCGTTTTCAAGTTCCTAGCAATATGGCTACTTTACCATGCCAAATATACGAGCACCAGATACCGAATTAACACCTGAAACACATGTTACCGTTGCTGGTTCACCAAAACTAGATTATATGGTCAACCAATATAAAATTTTAAAAAATATAGAGCAAAAATAGAGTTACTCACGGATGTCTTCACTTCTAAAAAGGTGTTTATCCCTCAGCACAAATGGAACACTTTTCAGACGGGCAGAAATCGTTATCATGATGAAGATTGACTGTACACCGTTGTCCTCATAAGTCCCAAAAGGCGAATTAAAACGATTTGGCATCTTCCCTCAAGATACCCCACTACTATTAATAAATGAATACTTCGCTACATCGGTTCTGTGTTAGCGTTCCTTTACGTTTAATCCATGATCGCAACGTCCGATACATTTATATCGAAACAGAATCGAATTCAGTCGGAAGCCTTGAGATAGGGCATCGAACCACGACTAATATTCGTTCGAAAACATCGCGGTTTTGCAAAACACTGCAAAAAATATTGATACCCACTTCTGGTTACGGTTGCATTTTCATTCGAATAGCATCAAACATGTTTGCGTAATATGCAAGAATGGCGCGTCAGCCGGAAAATTACTTTAACGCTGAAGTTCGCGAAACAGTGCGATTTTTGTATGAAAGTCGGCTCACTCAGCTCAGAAACACACCGCGAAATATTGGCAGTGTGTGGGCCGCATGCGATATCACGTCCATCAATAGTGAAATGGTTGTTGCAGTTGCGGTCACTCAGGCTTGTGAACTTCGAAAACGTTTCATTACTTTAAAAAGATAGGGATCGATTTCTTTCCTATTTCCCATAAAATTACTTTCGTGTAAGTAAAGGGACGTACGAAATTACACGCACACTTTTTATTCGTCGAATGCTACAAAAAAGGCCAAATCCGATACTTCGCTCGTAGATAATTGTTATTTTAATAGTTGTTTCTTGTCGATGAACTGTAAAACATGTTATTTTATATACGAAACCAATCTTTATATTCCTTTCTTTCAATATATCCCATTTTATATAATTTTAATAAATATAAATCCATTTTATGTACGACAATCTAATAAGAGTTGAATGGAATATGGAACTTTTTAGTGATCATTTTAGTGCATTGAAATGTAAACCAGGATGCGAAGCAGAATAATTTCAAAAGTGCAAAGAAGTGAAAAAAAGCTGGTACAAAAATTGTTTTATTTCGTTGTTAAGTATAGTTATGTGCGATTCAGTGCGGTATGGCTATGTACATATTATAACTATGTGCATACGAATATGTTAGGACGCATGTTATGCCCAATATTAACTGTAATACATTCAAACTCACACTTAAATTCATTTGTTGTAACCAATTTAAATTGTTGTAAATTCAACTAAAACCTATTCCCTTTACTGATTCCAATTGTAACCAATTGTAATCCAATGCATTTGTTGTAGCTGTAATGCAGGAGATGATCCTCTCGAGTTGCCATAAGGCCGCTCAAGATATTTACATCGGAGTTTTGTATTTGTACCTCAACAACATTCAGAGTACGGACGATATTTTCCATTAGTAAAATACTGTCTACGGTTTTCCGGAGAAAATGTTTCAAGTATCCTCCGGAAGTGCCTTCGGAGAAACTGTCTCTCATGCAAGGATTTCCATCTTCTGAGATGAACCTACCTCGAATATAAAATCTCCTTTTTAGAAGTTGAGTCGCCAAACGTTCCGTAATCGACGATAAGAAGTACGCTGCTCCGTTTACTTATCTCGGAATTCATTTCTTTAGGCGTTTTGAGAAATCTCTGGTAAGGAAAGGAAAAGACTAAAAGAGGTCTACGAATGTAAGGAAAGAACGTATCGTCTGCAGACGATGTAGAGATACTCACTGGAAAGGAAGAAGGCTTGGAAAAGTATGATTTCTTGAAAAAGAGTACGAGAAAGCAGAGGCTCAAAGTAAGCGTAAGGAAAAGAAATATAAAATAGGATGGAAAATTAACCGACAAACAAAAACCACAAGCCTTGCATGGGAGACGATTTAATTTGCTTGAGACCGGGGCAATCTCTTCGTAAATAAACTTAGTTTGTGTGGGAGATTCCTTGATTATCGCTAAAATTGGAACAAGTTCCGATAATGCCCTCTAAAAGTAGCTGCTGAATAACTGAAGCAATCGAGCAGCTACATTGTTCCAGATCTATTCTTCATACTTATTGAATAATATTTTCTTTTAGGCAAAGTTTATTGTCGCCAATGCCTATGAACGAGGAAAATGTCTTCAAGCGATGTTACTTTGCGCTGCGAGTATCTATAAATTACCGAGTACCACTCACCTGGGCGATTCTCACCACTCGAATTTGCTTCTATATTTCCGTAAAGAAGCTTATTCGTTATCTGGTAATGCTCAAATATATAATGCTCAAATGCTGAAATCGATATTCGAAAGCGTGAATTCGTGGAAATCCATAAATGAAATAAGACGATATTCTTCCACCGTGATTCTTTATTGCGAACGGTTTCGCATGCGTGTACGTGAAAAATTCGAATGATAGTACCTAATTTAGGTACCCCAAGAATATTAATAAGCATACATACATACGTATACGAAAATGAAAAATAAAGAGAAAATCTAGAATAAGCAAAATGTACATATTAGCGAGAAAGAGAAATGGAGGGATGGATGGCATTATTTTACAGGAAGGAATGTAATCGTCTGAAAGAGCGAGAAAAGTTTAGAGGAAAATTAGAAATGGATATGCTTGGATGGAAGGAAGAATTTTGCTATTTACATGTTTATTAGATCACCGACAATGGAATTATCGAGGAAGAAGTAATACGGGGTGCTCAAAACTGACGGTTGCATTTGAAAAATTAAATAAGGAAAAACGAAAAGTAACACTGATCCATGCATATTTTCGGCATTCTACTAGGAATTCCAGTAAATTTTCATTCACTCAAAATTTCTGAAGTAGTTACGAAGTTTGCGAACAGGTGACAGGGATAAATGGGAAGACTAAAAAAAAGTTTGAACATATTATAACTTAGTCTAGAAAAACGTCGATATTTTCCAAACATCCACCGTATGAAGCAACAGCCTGTCGTAGTCTGACAGGGAAACTTTACTGGGCGTGACTAAAGTTGGGTAAGACTAAAATTTTCTGAAGGATTCCAACTGTTTTTCTTTATCAACTACATTTTGCTCCGTTTCAATCAAAGAACCAAATATCGGTTCCGGTTTCGTTCTTTCAGCCATCGTCAAACCAGTTCGAACACTTTTTTTGCTTTCACGACTGTAAAATAATATTATTCTGAATGTTTGTTTTATTATTTCCAGCTCCTCCTCTTCACATTTCATCATAATAAATTTTAGAATAAAACTTAGTAATAGTAATTGCAAGCCGTATTTACATAGGCCTAGTAACCATTCCTTCAATGCAGCCGAATAAAAACGTGGGATCAACCGAAAATCGGAACGAAATTAATGGCGGTTTTCGGATAGGGTTCGGATTCAAGAAATTCAATTTTTTCGGTTCGGGTTCGGTTTTCACTTCAGGAAGAATAACGGTTTGTTCGGTTTTGATTAGGTTCCCGTTGGGTGCCCTTCTTACTAGGGAACATATCATCTAAGAGGCAATTAGTAACTGGGGACTGTGATCATGACCTAAGAATTTTACAAATTGTCTACGTCTACATATATACCCTTTTAGCCGACATTCGTGTGGCAGGGAGAGTATGCACCGTGACTCTACCTTTCTATTCGATTACTTTCGCATTTAGTTCACTAAAAATGAATTCTTGAATCGACTGTTTCTAGAACTTGTTTCTCTGATCTTCCACGCAGTATGAGAACGGACTGTGTAACAAGGAGAGCACATAATATCTCCTACATCTACAAACGTTCTCTCTCTGAATGTATTAAGTAAATTAAGTCTTCGACTAGTCTTATTTCCACTGAAGACTCCCATCCTGCCTTCTGAAGCATCCGAGTAACGCTCACCGATTTGTCATAACAATTATTAAGAAAACGCATTTCTCTGTACCTTATATAATTTGCGAATACAAAACTTTTTAGCAGAATCCCTTATACTGCATGCATACTCAAGGTGAGAGCAAAGTGACATCGCTTTCAGACATTTTCTTCGCTACTACATCGCTTGCAGGCATATTCTCTAGACGAAGCCGAGTTTCTTAAGTGCTCGCCCACATATATTACGGATGCGGGTATCCCGTGTTTAGTTATTCATGCAGTGAAATATCGTAATGATGGAGAGACTTGATTATTAAGCCTTTGATTGAACCTTCTTTCTTCTAAAGATTCCCATCCTGCCTCCTAAAGCATTCGAGTAATTTTCAATTCTATACAAATCGAAACGCCTTCCGTTATACCTTTTCTAATTTGATAGGAATCAACAGAGAAAAGAGCAACTACAATCTAAAATTTGCCGATGACGACTGAAATTCTGTACGACTGACTAATGAGGAAAAGAGGGAACTTTAAACTAGAAAAGCAGTATAAATTGCTGAGGGAAGCATTGATGGAAGGAAGAAATTTCGGAGGGAAGTCTTAAGTTGAATTACGAAAGACAGTTGATGGCAAACGTTAAAGTTTCGAGGGAATGAAGCGACCGTTAAAGAGCATTTGAGATCTTCACCATTCAGATTCATAACCCCTGATTATGATGTAACACACCGTCAAAACATTGAGTGAAACGTTTCCCACGTGATTCCCTAATATTCGTGCGATAAGAAATTCTTCTGTACGTCCTTATGATGAAGGATAGGAGGCTTAATTCGAACGAAATGTGACGTTTGAAGGGCGTTTAGGATTACACCTGCAGGGCGGAATCCAAATAAGGTGAATGTAAAAAGGAAATTGTTGATCCCCATTGGCTGTAATAGGAGGAGGGCCTCAACGAATCGCGGGCCCCCTCGCGCGTGACGCACAACTGAATGCGGGTCATCCGGGGTCGTGGGAGAATGCGTCATTGCCTCTTACGTGAGACTCCCTCATCTGACGAATACGCGATTAAACTCCGCTGGTGTAAATCACTTATCGGGAAGCGGTTCTTAGCCGCTACCCTTGGATGTACCCTTGTATTATTGGCGGATGTTTGAGCGAAACCCATTTGAACGGCTTTGCATTTTTGAGAGCCATTTCCTTAGTGATACGAATTTGTAAACGGATTACAAATTAACTAAAATATGTTTTCTGAAATTAAAGCACTTAAATATTTTTTCTTGCATAATAAATTACAAAACCCCTCGAATATACCCTTATTTTATCTAAGGACGTTTGAGCGACACCCATTTGAGCGACTGTCAGTTTGAGGGCTGAGTCTAGTGATGATACGCATATGAAAACGATTTACGTATAAATTTCGAACATTTTGCATATTGAAGAACAATTTTTCATTGCCTAATTAATTAAAATAACACCCCCCAAATATATCGTTGTTTTATCGATAGACGTTTGGCCGAAACCCATGTGAACGACACTCCATTTGTGAGTCTTTAGTGATACGCATTTCTAAGGGATATATAAGATAATTTTATAAATTTTTGATTTATAAATCACCATTTTTCATTGCCTAATTAATTGCAGTAAAACCCTCCAAAGTAACCTTGTTTTATTGGCGGACGTTTGAGCGACACCCACTTGAACGACACATACAAATTTATTTCATACATTTTGTGATATTAAAGCACCATTTTCATTGTCTTTTTAATTACGGTAATACTCCTCGAGTGTATCCTTATTCCGTCAGCGGACCTTTGACCGACACCCACTTGAACGACACTGCATATGGCCGTCAAGTCATTAGTATTACATCCAAACGATTTATAAAATAGTTTTAGGCATTTGTGACATTAAAGCACTATTATTATTTTTTCTTGCATGGTTAATAACAGTAAAACCCGGTTAAAATGCTTTTCAGGGGACCAAGTAAAAACCACGTTAAAAACGGGAAAGAGTTAAAAACGGGTCATTATAGCATCATTTTCATTAATTATCTGATTTTCGGACAGACAGGTCCTTCCATTGTTTCTTAATTTTAGTAATTTTTCAACTTACAATGGCGTTTTCACCAGATAGAAAATTAGGGAAGAATAACGTAAGCAATTTTCAGTCCATATGATAAGCGAGCGAATGGCTACAGAAGGTTGCAGTGCATCTGAGGACGGGAAGAATCCGCGTTATTAGGGGGTATCTGAGCGTCTTAAGCGGTATTTTTTTACCATGCGTTCAGCGTGGAAGGAACCGGAAGCGAGAGAGAATCTTGTATTAAGCGGGATAGTGTCTTAAGTGGGATCGTTTTAAACGGGTTTTACTGAATTTATTATATCTCTATGCTTGGTATTATCCTAAAATGGAAGCATCGTTAGAGGCTAATCTATTAAATAAATAAGTTGCTTTAATAGGAAAATATATTTTCATGGATTATGCGCTTCAAAACACGAGCCAAATAACGAGCGCGTACTTGTCTCTCCCAATTTTCTATAGCTTTGTATTTAGCGATCCAATCGATGTTGCTGTTCTGTTAGGAAACACGGCGTCTTTGGAAACACTTGACGCCTCCGCACGGCTAACCGAGGGCGGCGCATTAACCTTGTGATTGGGATGTCGCCCTTCTTTCCCTTTACATCCAATTAGGTCATCCGTCAGGCGAGAGCAATTTCCACCAGAGCTCTGCGATTCCTTCTCACTCATTAGGAATTAAAGGCGTGAGACGAACCGTTTGAGAAGAATTGAGGGAATTAACGGGAGTTCAATTATAGCAGTCGATGTCTGGCGGAATGAAAACAACACTTTGTGACTTTCATTTGAAGGACAATGTTCCAGAAATGGAAAGTGGTAACCTCTACTTACAAGCCAATCTTTTCGATCTACGGCCTTTTTGTGTACCCAATAATGGCATTGAAATAATTAAAAGAGCCTGAAGATATTTTTATCTACCTCTTCGAACGAAATTATTTTACATTTTAAGGAAGGATAGAGAGACGATCAGAGTATTAGAAGGATGGGAGAGAGTTTTGCTTAGTAAAGTGTTTGGATTATCTGCAGAATGATTGTGACATATTATAAAAGGACATTTCAAGAGGTGCTGATTGCTTGCTTTGTTTTTAGACTAAATGCAGTGATTTTTTAATATGATTTAATTCTTATCATAATTTAATTATGTTGCGATTGTTAAGCATGTAATGAAATAATCTATAATATGTTACTGTTTGAATTTATATTGAAGTGTATTGGGTGCAGGTTACCATTTAGGATAGAATGTAATTAGATTTAGATAAGTACCCCGCAAGCCGCCAGTGGTGTATGGCAGGGGGTGTAATGACACCATCATTATTTTATAATCGATCACATCGAATGTTGATGTTAAGTATGTACTGTATTTTGTTGACGTTGCCACCAATTGCAACGATTATGGTAATAATGAATTTTATTTTCAAAAGATAAGATATATAAGTTATACAAAAAAGTCGTACATCAGTTTTACAAGCATAATATAAAATGTATTACAGCAGAATCACAATATTATTCAACGTAATAATCATAATCATATTAATAGTAATAATCTGTAAAAACAACATTATATCTAAGAAATAAGTAACTCATAATCTCAGTTTGACTTAGTGACAAAATGATTAAGTATACCTTCATGGTCCTGTTAAGCATAAGAATGCTAGTAATAATATTAGTAATCATAGTAATATGAACTTCATTTCGACATGCGAACCGTGGTGCTTTTATAATCCCAAATACTGTAGTATTTATGCACAAAATAAACTTATTAAGGGTGTCGTATTATTAGGGTTAGATATAAGAGGAGTCTTATAAGTCTCAATCTCGCCCTGAAATAACGACGTTTTATCATTATTATTATCTAGATGACCACGCAATAAACCTCTCGTTGATCCAACTTTTCTTCTCGTTTGACAAAATTTACAACAACTTAAAAGATGTGACAAAACTTACGCCTCTGTCATTCTCTAGTAGATAAATAAATAATCTAATGTGACTCATATGAGATTTTCTTTGATAAAAATGAAAAAGCTACGGAGACAGCTCTTAGGGAGAGGGAGTCTTCTAAAAGACTTTATACTGGTTCTAGGCTTGTCTTGCGTTCATTTATGCATGATATTTAAGCCGATTATTCTATCAAATAAGACAGGATTGATTTATACCTTGTAACACTAAGAAGATTACAAGTAAATATAATTGAATTATTCTACAAAAAGGTGGAAAACTGGGTTTCCAGATACGAAACTTTTAAGGTGGTTCTTCCTTCCGACAGCTAACTTCCTTGGACCTCTGGAAGGACTTTGGAACTTCTCAAGAAATCAGAAATACAATAATGGGAAATAGTACTATTACTTTTGGGATTATTGGGACGATGAAGTTCATAAGGTATCTAATTGCAGATCTTTCATGAAAAGGATGTGCAATTGAAACGGTTTGTCTTGTTTTCTTATTTGAATAAATTTGTCAATTGTTACTTCTAAGAGTTCTTTCTGTGAATCTGTGTTACGATTGCTTCCAATTATCCAACTTCCAATTATTATTCCAATTATTATAACAATATCGTAACATTGGCACTCGTTTCATCAGCTGGATCCCATGTACGTGCTACATATTCCATATTGTTAGAGCATCTTTTTGACGCTTGCCGTTTAATCGTTTCATCAATCACGGAATTATAAATATTTTAATACATTTTTATTAATCTTCTATGTAGCCGTGGGATGTTGCGAAATAATATTAAAATAACCGATGCACGTGCAAAAATGGATGGATTTGGAAACACTACTGTTAAATTCAGAAAAACAATTTCATTCGTTGAAAACGCAATTAAATCTTCAGCTTCCATTTCTTACTTCCACCAATCGCTTGAAAATATCGCTTTTCGATTGTTATTTTTTTGTGGGAAAACAGAATGTTCCACGTGAGCCTACAAGCCACACTTCTTCCTCTACGTGACATTCGACAGCAACTGAGTGTCACGCCAAATACGCGGTGACAAAAAGGATTTTAGAGGATACAGGGCAAATCCCCTTCTCTCTCTCCAGCATCCTCGTGATCAAGGAGGAAAAAGCGATCCCATGTTTATGGAGGCGTTCCCGAGGGAAGAGTGCGTTTTTTCCTCTTTCGATGGAAAAGGGGTCACGATTTAAATTCCGCTGATAAAAGTGGGCGTGACAAATCACGGATCACGCCAATGGTGCATTTATCACGGGAATGCAAAAAGGGGTAAAAATGCCAATTTTTCAAACTTCCAATTATTGGGTTCGCTAAAATACGCCTCGAAAAATAAGTGATATTGATGCGTTAATAATATGGAAAACTTCTTTATTTTGGTGAGATTGAGACTAAAGTATTCTCTTCCATCTTACAATCAGCCATCCTCTTGTATTATGTAATAAGTAGGAAACATGGAAAACTAAGTTTTTTTCTTAAATAAATTGTTGTAGAATCGAACCCGGGACCGTTTTCATCAAAGTCTAAAGCGTTACACACTTTGCTATCTGGTAGCCAAATATTGTATTAAAATCTAAATCTATTTTTAAGCAAAAGGACTTAGAAAAACCCTCACAGAAAGATTAAATTAAAAGAGAAGGAGAAATGATATCTCAAACCATTGCAGCGATTTGTAGAGAATTCTAAAAGTTTTTTCCAGTCGACGGTGAGAGTCGATTAGGCTATGTTTGTTGGCAGGTGACTTAAAAAGAGAAAACGAGTTGTCCTTTGAATTATTTTATATTGCAAGTACAAGAAATGCTTGGTATAAAAATACATATTTTTACCATATTGACGTATTATTATCACAAATATTAAAAAAACACAAACTAATTTCCATTACTCAATTATAAAGAGGAACTTCGGGTATTATGGAATAATCGGGAAATTTGGAATACCAAGGTTCCTCTTTAGTAAACTGATGCTTTCAAGAGGCAATACAATTTATTAATTTAATGGTGTCAGAGAGTCCTTCAGAAGGTGTCATGCGTCTTCTGGCGTCTTTTGAAAATAAAGATTTGCTTCTTGTGTTTGGAAAATTTCATGAGGCAAATTTACAGTAATATCTATCATCGTTTGAAGTTATATACTTACAGTAAAAATAAGCATATCTTAAGCCCAAATACTAACAGTATATCTGTAATACCTGTAGTTGTGGTTTTTTTTAAGTTCGTTTCGTATTCCATTTCGTATTTGTTAGATTGTGAGGGGAGCCATCTTGGAAAACCTCATTCAGGAAGTGATGTCACCTCCACTAGTTAACATATACTACTGGCATTTCTCGTGGTTTCGGCAATCCCGGGACACAAGTGATTTCGTGGGATTTAAATGTAGAGTCAATTAACAGTAAATTTTGCAAACTCTTTCCATTTTCAGATTCTTAATTGATATCTAACTGGATGAAATCAACCCCTTATTAAAATCTCTCACAAGAGAAAAAAATTGAGTTTTTGATAAAATTTTGATAAAATACAGAAATCTTATATTCCCTGATATTTGTTAGTTAAATATCGTAAACAATTACGCATAGAATTGAGTTAAAAATAAAATATGTAGAAAAATAAAAGCGTCACTCATGTTCCTAAAATTACTCATCTTTTAAACAATTCATTATGAGAATCACTATACCTTTTTAATATTCTTTAGTTGAACTTTCAATGAAAAGGTAGTTGGTTTTGTATGCTTCTTCTAAAAAAATTAAAGGGTACACTTCCTTGACTACTGAAGGGGAAGAAAAGCGCTGAACCAACGGTTATGAGGACAATGAAATATGCGCAGATGTCAAGTTCCCTTTGGATTCTAAGAAGAGGTTTAGGACCTGTTTCCGAACGGATGACTCTTTTACGTAGTCCAATGTAACTCCCGTCCTCGAGGCGATTTCTTAAGCCCGATCTCGACATATGACGGACCTGGATTTCCAGGAATATACATCAGCTTTATCGAGATACGGGGGTTAGATTTTACCCTAGAATAGAAAACGCTACCCTTAGTACGACATGCACTACTTGGAACGTAATGAAACACTTAAATGATAGACATACTAATAATTTTAACTAAGATGTGATTGTCAACATATGCTAAAAACCCATGAGCCGACTACATATCGAGTTAGAGTGATTTCAAACGAATCCAGAAAAAAATTTCACGAGAAGAAGTGCCACAAAAAGCGGTTTTAAACATAACCAACATGGTTTTAAGCGTAGTCAAAATGGTGCAAAATTATATTTTTACATAAAGATAATTGATATGTAACAAAATTTATTGCCTTCTATACAGGAGTAACAAGAATTAATTACAGCATTAGCCATTGCCAATTTGCAGTAGTAGTTTTAAAAGTACTTCGACAACTAAGGGCATTTCGCATGTAGGCCTCCACCTAGAATCAAACCCGGGACCGCTTTCAGTAAAGTTTCCCACTTGGCCATGTGGAATTCCTCATTGTCAAAATGGTCGTAAATATTCCCAAAATGGTTTTTCCCCCCATGAAAATCCTACTGTGGCACCTCTTCAGCCCACCATATTCCATCAAATGTCAGTGTAACATTTTTTCCATTGTATTATTACTACCAAAAAGTGTAGATTTTTTCCGTGACAATTTTCCTGTGAAATTTTTTCTCACACCTTTCAAACACGTCTTTACATCACTTAACACCAAGCTATTGTCCAACCATTCGTGATTTCCCAATAAACAAGTACAATTCATTAAGCATTTCTGCATGAAGGTCATCGAATTTGAATTCAATTAAACTTCGTTTGATGACGCAAGCTACAGTCGTCATTTTAAAGGTCCTTCGTAAAAGAAGAACAAACCAAACGACGTTAAACAAAATCAGAAATTTGTATGCAGAAGTTCATAAAAAATAGAAGAGTTAAAATGGATTTTGATGCCGCGTAACAGCAAAATTCAATTAGGCACACACGTATGCCTCGGAATGGAATTATTGGAGTGTATTTATCTCGTGTACTTTACAGTGTGCGAGCAGATGGGATTTGGAACGAAAGGCCATAAAACAATAAGGTTTTGGTCAAAATAGTGGTCAGACGGACAGAAAATAATTGGTGTCATCCTCTTTTATCGTGTCCTTTCCTATTTAAACGGTTTATAAACTGAACATGTCTCCAAAATTGCGTCAAATTAGTGCGAACTGATCTCCCCGACGTTCATTCTTTTATGGCTGAGATGAATTTTGCAGGAGAGGCGGACGGGTCAAGGTCATTAGGTCGCAGTTAATCCGCTAGATGGCCGAATCGCCCAAGGAAAAAAATGAAATTCGGGCTCCGAAAAAGAGTAACTTGATGTAGCAAAAATAAAAGAGAATGTGTAATGTACGTGAGTAAACCCCTTAAAACCTCTTTCAGTAGTTTAATCCTACTTTTTTGTGCATAAATACATTTACATACGGATTTATAAAAATAAAGGAACGCGAACAGGAAAACGATGTTGCGAAATATTCGTTTATAAATAGAGGTACAAGGGAACGGAATCACTGGAGAAATTCTCATTCCGATGACCAAAAATGTTAAAATTTACAAAAAAGGCTCAAAATTCGAAGAATCTAAATTGTATGTTTATAAAGTATGGCCAACGCTTTATTATAATCTTTTTTTTCATTTAATTGAGATTATTTTATGAAAATATGATACTGATTGCTGTAGGTATATTATTAATTGTATGTACAGTTGGGTTCACTCATACTTGTGTATTTATATGAAGTATTTGAATTTATAATTCTCACTATTTATATTGTTGTTATAGCATAGCTTTTTTTGTTAAATAACGTTGTAAAACATGCCACCTTCATTAAGGTTACGGAGGAGTTTTCGTCCTTCCTGGTATGAATATCAGACAGGTGTGTTTGTTTTTCTATATGCTCAAATAACTGCCCTATTGGTAGTCACAAAATATAAACAAATAAATTAAACTTGTTACCATGGTTCCTTGGCTAACGTTACCTTGGTCGGAATCGTCGCTGTCCAAGACGCAATTTCCTTCAAATTTGTTAGTCGTAATTGAATTATTCGTTCCTCTTCACAATCACAGTACATGTCAAATTTTCGTATAAACCTCATTGAACTGTCTTCTTGAATGTGTTATAGAAATGCAACACCCATCGGTGAGATGTGTAAACCAAAGCTTGCATCGCAACCCAAGATATATTTTTATTACAGACACCCATCGTCAACCGAGTATATAGTTAACTAAGACTGTCTTTAACGAAAGTGTAGCTGTATGTACATTATTAGAGCTTGATTTTTTTTTAGATTTGACCTTTTCGTGAAAATTTAGTGATTCATAATTGATTGATACTTGCATTATGGACGTTACAATCCTTAACGGGTCGGTATGCTTATAACCTATTAAATTACATTATGTCAAGGCTAGGATCGTAGAGAATGAGGCATATTCTTGCAACTATTTACAGCATCTCAAATGAAAGGATTCTGTATTATATTTTTTCACGTTTTGTTTCCCGTGATGAAAAACACGATGTCAGCACCAGAAAAAGTTCCAGAAAACTATACTAAACCCATAATTTTGATTATTTCTCGTACTAAAATAAAATATTTTTTGCAATACAATGAAATAATTATTGATAGATAGACAATTAGGGAAAAATAACAATTTTTCAAAGCGGTGGTGAGAGGGCATCACAGGTTTTTAGTTAGTATTTTAGTTTATTCGGTATGTTTTACAACTTAAGATTGTGATTAAAGGAAACTCTGCCAGGCTAATTTTTAATCTAATGTTCTGCCTTTATTTTGAGACAAAAGTGATAAAGACGATCTCGCATTATCAAAGAATTCGTATCAGCTCTGACAATTTTTGAAGTCAAGCTTTGAATATTCGCAATATCTTAATTTTATTCTCACAACATTCACAGGGAACCATTCTAGAGATGAGGCAACGCACAAGAGGACGATACTGATGATGTCAAAAAAATTTTGTCTATGAAATGAGGCAAACGATTTGCTAAAGAAGGTTGCAGTGCATCCGGAGACGGGAACATTCGCGTCTTAAGCGGTATTTTCACCCTGCGTTTAGTGTAAAAAAAACTTGGACCTTGAGAAAAGTACATATTAAACGGGATGTCATCGTAAGCGTCTTAACTCTTCCTTGTCCAAGGTATTTCACATCTTCCTTAATATGATTCATAGGTATGGTTTAAAATAATAATATAATAATAATTCAGTGGCATAAAAACAATATTTCGAGGAAAGTTTCTGAATAAATTTGACAATGGTTTTAAATGGGTTTCACTGTATTTTTATCTCTTTTCCTATGGCGTTCCACCAAGCAAGGCTAAGTCATATCCATTACGTATGATACCCTCGTGTTGTTTATCATCTTCGAATGGTTCCGTCATTTCCTTGCAAAGTGCTTGAATAAAATCTTTTCAATGATATTTCCTCCACTGCTTTCTTTAGCTAAGGTGTCAATAAACTCAGCTGCTCTACTTTAATTCGAATGGCAACAGTAAGTTCCTGCAACTCTGAGATAGCGTCCAATCCTTTTACGGGAAATGTCTTTTATCCTCTGGAAGTCGCACTACATTTTATAAGATGGGAGGTCACTTCACATGGAGGCCATTTCCTCAATTCTTCATGAAATTAATAACATTAAAAGCAACGAATCCCATTCATATTATTTGTTATATTTAAAATAATTTTCTACAAAACAATTCTTTTGAAGGAGATACATTTTCTAATTTTGATATACAATTTCTACGGCCGTACGAGAAAACATGCTTTTGGTATTGTATTGGACATGAAACATGAAAAAAATAAGGTAAAAAATTCAATCGAAATTACGAAAGTAATAATAAAATAATAAAATCAAATCAAAAAAGTTGCAGAATTACACTATAAGATAATAATTAGTAACAAAAAGTAATAGAATAAAACATTGAAATAATAAAAATTGTTTTGAGAATGAACATGCTAAAAAGACATATGAGAAATTTAACAGTTAATTTAAATGCTAAATTAGTAAATACGAATCGGAATATTTTTTTAATAAGAAGGACCTAAGTACAAGTACAAAGGACAAGGGGTACAAAGGGTTCGTCTTGAGTCTCATATTTGACAGTCACATTCGATAGACCATGATTTGTTTACATAATCTGTATTACTATCATCCTCTATCCTTTTTTACCTTGTTCTTTCACTGAGAGGGATTCTTTTGAAACTCTTCCTTAGAATAATTAATTATGCGAGGATGATATGAGGATATCTGATGGTAGTAATTGAGTGCATGCCACTTTTATGGGTTGAATAGCATTTTCAAGAAGAAAGCCCGTTCTTTTCGCCAGTAATCTTCCATTTCTTATCATAAATCAAAATAATAGTTTCCGGCATAGCTCTAAGGAAACCTCCTTTATTCATATTTTTAGCGTCAGTGTCTTTCGCAGACTATTATCAGCGTTCTTATCGCTAAATTTCAAAAAACTCTCCTCAAACTCAGGCTCAACCAATCACAGGCTGCCGCACTTAATAACAAGGATTTAACATAGCCCTCTTAATATTAGAATGAACGTCATTTTTCTTAGTCTTCTCTACTTATGGGAGAATGGGATATAATGCCATAGCGCTTCTTATTTCTCGGACCAATTTTTATCCTCTGAGCCGTCGTTTTGAGTGAAACAAATGACATGGGCTGATGCGTTTAGACTTCAGCGGCGTCTGAGGTTTATGAAAATACACTGCTCAAGTTTGGACTGTCTAAGGAAGATCGATTCGGGCTTAAATTATGAAACCGGAGCGCCATACCTTTTAGGCGGAGAAGCAGAACGTGCTAAGAGAGGCGTGAATGATGTTAAGATCCATGAAATGAAGCTGAGGAACTGTTCTAGACAAAGTTTAGCATAAAGATTTGATTTTAATGTAGCCTTGGAACCCAACAGATATCACCTTATAGACGTAAAAAGGGAAAATATGGACCTACTGGTCACTACGGTACCCCTGCAGGATACAGAAAATATATATACTTCCTTTTGTATAAACTTATAACTTTGTTTTGTACGAAACGTTCTTGGAATGGCTTTTCCTAAGAAATTTCCAGCCCTTTTTCAGGAAAAAAACCTGAGTTTAAGAGAAATTAACAAACGTAATACCAAAATAACGCGTAAGTTATTAAGGTTTGGTGTATAATCGTAGCGAATTGATTCGCATCTTTAGTGAAGTCGACAATGAGACGAGGGCTCCCGGATAGCCATGAGGGTAGCGCGTTTCACCGGCTTCGGTGAAAGCGGTTCCAAGTTCGATTCCGGGTGGGAAATTGTGCGAAATTACCTTAGGCGTCGAAGCACTTTATTATTAATATGATAATGAGGTGTTCTGTTCGGAAGGGTCGTTGTAAATGTATGTTAACAATTGAATTTAGTAATTAAGAATTTAACGTTAGGCTAGTAATGATTGACTTTATGCGTGACAAGTTACCTGGTATAAGTCTACTTTTATCTTTGTTTTTATCAATTTTTATTGTTATAAGCTATTTCTGTGAAAGCGCTGGGTTTTCTACTGGTTAACCTTTGTATTTCAGTCGCTTTACTTGTTGCACCTCGAATATGCTCTTTTATAGAAATTTTAAGAAGATTTTTATTTGCATAGAAATTTTAAAATGAAAATACAATTTTTACATTTACGTCTCTACCATGCTCCTGCTTAAGACGCTATTCTGCCTTATACTTGGTTTTCTCTCGGTCCTGTTGCCTTTTACATTAAACACATGGTAAAATACCGCTATGAGGGCGAGTTTTTCCCGTATGATGCTAACTTTCTACGGAAATGTAGAGAATTATATAAAATATTTAATTTATATAAAATATTTGATTTGTATAAAATATATAATTCATATAACGTATTTAATTTATATAAAATATATAATTTATATAGAATATTTAATTTATATGAAATATTTGATTTATGTAAAATATTTAATATATATGAAATATTTGATTCATATGAAATATTTAATTAATATAAAATATTTAATTTATATAAAATATTTGATTCATATGAAATACTCGCAGACTCTCAAGATATTCATAGTTGTGGAAAGTTAAGCAAAGTAAAGATTACTTTTCGTTTCGAAAGTGTTAAGCGCATACCTACTAATTAAAGAGCCAAAATTCTCTTTCCTTTTGTTTTCCAAGCAAAAGGAAATGAGGTGATATCATAACCCTTTTATAACATTTCCCGCTTGTAACGCGGCTTTTACTTGGTCCCCTGAAAAGAGACATAGCTGGATTTCACAGTATGTCTTTTAATATTGTGTCATTATTAGACTTTTTGAGGTAGATATATTGCAAGGGCCCTTATTTTTCTCATCATAGGGAGAAACGAGTCAAGAATTTCCGTCCAAGGCCTCAGAAAGCCCAGCCCTGATCATAAGTAATCGAATCAAAGAGGATAGATGAGGGTGTATGAAATGAAAGAGGAAAGATTCTGCGGAGACGAATGGACCAAGCGATTCGAACGGACGGAAAAAATGCAATTCACTTAGCAGATGAATAACTGATTTTCCTCAACGTTCGTTTGTGCCCTGAATCTTTTTCTTTTTTCGGAAGAGAAAATGCTTTTAGCTGATAGAGGAGAGGATCACAGCTGTGATATGAGCTTCACCTCGAATTGTGAAGGCTGTTTTTCTCGGACCTTTTTGTTAAGACCGAAGAAACACTCCGTCTTATGCGAATGGGAAAGTGTCACGGCACTAATTGATGAACTGGAAATTTTTTGGAAAAGAGGACTGCGGAGTATCATATAATCATATAATTTTTCAGGTGGTTTTTTTATTTCAAAAATGAAGAGTAAAAACTGAGAACAAAAATAAAGTGTAGGAACTGAAAGAGACATTTTCGAAGTCGAAATGTTTACGAAAAAATTATTTATTAATTATTAATAATTAATATTGGTCTAAAATAAATTGCAGACAAGCGACAAAATGATTTTATTTTACCTCCTTACAACTGAAAACAGAGATTTTATGATTTACCTGTTCCATAATTACTCAATTTTGGTCTTCTAATTGTATTATTTCCGCAGATGAACTGCAACCCACTAAGCCTAAGTATAAACCCTGAGATAGTATGTTATCTTTTCTATCAGTTTTGTCTCAGCACAGAACGTTTGGTTAAAATTCGCCTGGAAGTGTTTCCTCACGTCGCAACTTCAATTTAAACATACCAAATAAACGAGAAAAAGAAGTAAAGAGTTTCGTGAGTGTAGTCTTGGAGAGATAGCGCTCTGTGATTCCCTCACACAAATGATCTTAAAAAAATTGTTTTTCTTCTCTAATTGTCTATCTGATAACAACTGCTAAAAAACTAAAAAGTGGTAGAGTAAAAATGAGCAGAACTAAGTAACTAAGACACCTTCTTGGCGCAAAAAGCAGACTATTCTGCAAAAATACCATGTAATGCAACTAGAATTACACGACCCAGATATAACACTATCTCGCTTAAGATATGGTTTTTGCTTTGTTCTCAGTATAACATCTTAGCCGGGTTTTATTGTATCATATGAAATTTGCCCTTCTTCCCAAAACGTAATGCCATTTTGATATAAGTGATTGAAGCACTTGGTCTTCCAAAAAGCGTCTCAACCAGATTTTAATGTAATTTGCATTATTAATTGTTAATTCGAGTGATCCTCAACAAAGAATACTAGTTGCCCCGTGCGAAAATTTTGCAGACGAACACTGATTCTCAATTTCCCCACCCAAATACGTATCAACAAACACTCCAATCACTACAATCGAATACGCAAACTCTGGAGCATACCTAAAAATACACCCCTTCATATTCTGCATCAGTGTCTGTTTCGATATACCTCGTTTGTAGCGATAGAGTTCGTTATTATACGTAATAATACGTAACCTAGTAAAAAATAAATTCCATGTATAGCAACGCCTGTATCTACACATCCAGGACGAAAATCGAATATTCAGATATTAACTCGATTTGTTGACCAAATGGTACATATTTCATTTGTCTGAATATTTTTAACAGGAACCGGAAAACTTTTACTTTCAACTGCTCAGTCATATGTATGCATTGATGGAGTGTGGAGGGAGAAAAGCCCCGGTCACCGAAAATGGGTTTTTTGAAATAATATATAGAGGATTGTGTTGGAGGCTAGTATTCGCTGAAAAATATCTTTGAAAGTTCTTTTGGAAGCTAATCTTGATGTAATTTTAGATTTTAAGTATTTGATAATAAAGACTGGAAAATATCACCCATGCTATAGATAAAAAGGTGGACCGAAAACATGGAACACAACGGGAATGTCAATCAATCACATGATAAGTTACATTATAGTTATATGATAAGTTAGATAGTAGTTACATGATAATTACATTTCTAAGATGCCATCTGTAGCGTCCCTTTAATATTACGAAGTTCTTTGACTCGTTCTGTGGGCTCTCTTGAGCAGGGCAGCGCCGGATATTTCAACGTGCGAGTGCACTGACTTATGAAACAAAAGAGAAACGAAAGGAAATGGACGGAGAGGGTTGACAGTCCCGCGAGGGGGTGACAGAGGGCGCTCCAGACATCCCACTCTTCAAGAGGATCTTCAGAAACGAAAATTGTTTATGGAAACGCGTGCGGTACTCCGACCAAAGGAGAAGACGAGAAATAGATGCGAAAGACGCTGTAATTTAATCAAATGGAAGAAATGAAAGGGATTTATTCGTTTTCTGCGAGAGGAAAGTTTGACGGGTCAAAGATAATAGCAATCTATCCACTGATAAATGAATCAAGGAGATTTAGCGAATTCTCATGGAAAAGGAAATATATGATTGCAGTGAAACCCATTTGATACGCTTTTGAGGGAACGAAATATTAATCTTTGTAATTATTGTAGCGACATAAGAAGTTAGGTGGAAGAGAGGCCATCGTGAGCATAGCCTTGCAAACAGAGGGTCTGTGTATCTATAATTTCCATAAAATTATTTCCTTTATAAGAGCAGCTCCAATCCTTTCTCGTTCATAAGGAAATCGAATATTTTCTCATTTCTGACGTTAAGAAGATGTTTTAACGAGCCTTATAACCGTTGTAGTGGTAGGTGGTGGTAAGTGTAATACTAGTTGCACTATGTTTATAAAAGAGCGTCTTTCTTAGTTACTTAATATCGGTAAGTTTTCACTCTACAAAGAAGCAATTTAAGCAGGTAGACAATTAGTGAGGAATAATGAATACTTCAACAGCAGCGGTGAGAGGTCATCATATGAGGAATACTTTTAGTTCTAAACGGAATCGTAAAGGAGTGGATAGGAAATGAATGATAAGTGACGTCTTTTGAATATGTAGAATGAACAGATGTAAGAAACATAATAATTATATGCCTTTACGCGCAATCCATAATTGCTATTTCACGCATACCCTGACCAGAAGAAAATACAAATTTGGAGATTCATTATTGGGCCAATAATCTAAGAAATCGTGATATTTTTCCTCAAAAAGTATCCTTGGTTTGACTCCAGGCGACTCGGAAATACTCTCCTAAGAAAAGCATAGAAAGATTAGTTTGATCGATGCAGACTTATGTAATATTAATGTATTAATGTAATGTGTAAATGACAAAAAAGATCGGAAAATGTAAAGAAATAAAGATCGAGAATCGTAAGAAAAGTAGATCGGGAGTTGTAAAAATAAGATTTATACAAAATAGGTATTTTTATAAGTTGAATTTAGTTCCGTCATTTATGGCAAGGAAATTCTGTAGTTAAAACTAAAATCCACACATTATCTTCTGTTTAAATATCCACTTCATTTACAACCTCTTGGCTATTTCCCCAATATTTTAGCTTCTCTAACTGTCTTTTCAACTCATTATTTAAAAATTAAGTAGAGACATGGAATCGACCTACAGGCAATATACGTAACTAATATGCGCACTAAAAAAGCTTTGATTTAAAGGAACTCGTGGGTTGACCTAACACGATTCTCCCCGTAATATCTCGGAATGAGATAGCGGTGATTCGGTCCATCGCATCCGGAGTTTACCCACCGCACTCATCCGCTCCTAATGATGCACAAGCTGTGCGGTTGTGCGACATCAATTAGCGATCTTCCAATTTCCCATTCCATTTCCTATTACTGCCAAAAGGAACATGGTCAAGGGGCGGGCGTTTATTTTTCGCCCGACAAAATAATCTCGAGGACGAGGGAGTCAAACAGATCGTGGCGCTAGACGACGCTCGTCTGTTTGTCTCCGTCGCAGTATGCCTCACGCTAACAACCCAATCGTCGAACCAACAGAGAAAGGATTTCGGCAAACATTTGGGCAGAAATTTTTATTTTGCCTTGAGCGTGTGCAGTAAATTAGTCGAGAAAAGGCGTGGCGACGAAATAGATTATTGATCTAGTTTACGGCGAAGAATTTGAGTGAATTGCGTGAATGGATTCTCCTTATTATAGACGTAATGTATCCATAACTCTAAATCCTTGGGAACCGGGTTTATCGGAATCTGGAATTTTCCAGATTTTCGAATACCTACAGGAAAATTTATTTTCTTAAAAGAAAACATTGGAACTGGGTTGTTAGTGGATAAGAAATTCGATAAATTTTTCGATTGCGGAATATGTTGGTGAACCTCGGACCTATTCCTCGAAAGTAGACAGGAAGCCACGGATTACCGATCATCTGGGAATCTTCCAATGCCAATTTTGGTGACTATGCCGTTATGCTGAGGTGGTTAATGCATAATCAGCGTTACTATATCCTCTTTTGTGATGCGTATAAAGGTAACGGTGTTACGGCCGTAGTTCATATGATCCAAAGATATTAAAAAACACGAAAGTACTGTTATAATGTTACTGATTTCGGATGGGAGATACTCAACGTGCATTATATAAGACATTGCGAATGTATTTCAGCAAAATGTATAAAAGCTGTTTGCATGGATAAAACAGTTCTTAATTTGAATTTTGTGTGATAAAGAGTTAAACCATCAGATGGGCGTGATGGCCTACTAAGTGCACCAATCACAAAGAAGATTCATTTTTATGCATTCATTATTTTAGAATTCTGAAGAGTTATATTATAAAAATAAAAACTGAAAAAACCATACATATACAAAAATGAACAAAACTTGTAGCACATTTTAAACACGATAGAAATTATATTGATATATTTCAAATACTAATTATTTTTATTATTGAAGTCTTTCGGCGAGGTTAGGCCAGAATGGCCGCTATTCCCCATAATGTTTACAGATATTCCATGGAAACTTATAAAATTAATTGGAAACTGAAGTCCAGAATCAACTTAAACCTAGAGAGAAAAAATCAGTACAAATGAAATGTATACAATTTGTGAAATATAATAAAAACAAGCGAGTAGATAAAGTCCGAGATAAAGGGGCCGAGTAGATATTCACGATATAGCTAATAGATATATACAATCATAAATAATTCATAATATATCTAATATATGAAATAAAAAGCTAACTTATTATTTACATATAGATCTATATACAATTAATTATAGATAAATTACGTCTTAGCGAAAATAATAATCAGCTGAAGGTAGAAAAATACCGCTATGTGGAAATCAAGAAGGGGGACGAAAAAAGTTTACAGTTATGTTGTTTAAAGAGCCTGATTCCACAAACATGAGTACTTTCCATTTATTTATATTTCAAGTTCAAATCAATTCAGTCATATGTTTCCGAATAACTAAAACATAGCAAAGTCTTTCTGTATTATTTGCGGTATATTCTTCTACAGTCCCTATCCCCAACCGTGAATATAAAAGCGTGCGTGGAAAAAGTCGTTTCTATATTCCATATTCTATTTAATTTTCGCTCCGCTGGAATAGAGGCTTTTTAGAATTGGAAGGACGCATTTTTATTCATCGCAAAGGCGAATTGGAATGGAAAAGGATATTGAGGTCCGAATCAACTTCGTCGTATTGCCAACGTATATTTTCGCTCGAGGCTGGAATATCGTTTCGAATTCTTAAAATGCTAGAGATATACGTGATATGCATGGAGTGACTCATCGAGATGCTTTGAAGAGAAACGTATTTTGATGAATTTTCAATACATGCGGCGAAACGAAAAATGTTTACAGAAGTATCGAAGTATTCAAATCCACAAATGCGATTTTGTTCGCTGATGAATAGGGTGAAACCCCTTTGAAACACTCTCTTTCAAGACACTATCCCGCTTAATACACGATTGTATCTCGGTCCCAGTCCCTTGATCAGTAAATACATCGTAAAAATACTGCCTAAGACGCTCTGATACCCGCTTATAACGCGGATTTTTTCCGTACCCAGATCCACTGCAACCTGCTATGTCCAATCCTCTGTCTCAGTCGATATACTGAAGATTCTTTTCATTTTTCTTCACTAATCGTTCATCAGGTTAAATGAAATTCCTTGAAGTGATGGAATTGAAACTTAACTTGGCACATGAAGTGCAACTAAACCCAAGGTTATACGAGAAGTGAAAAATTGTGACTTGACTGGGACTCGAACTCAGGTCTCCCACTTTCGGGGCAGGTATTCTAACCGACTGAACTACCAAGGCACAATTTCTCACTTCTCGCAGAACTTCGGGTGAGTCGCGCAACTTCATGTGAAAAGTTTCTCTCCATTCCATCAGACGGTTTTTAATTAAAATTAACTTGTCTATTCATTTTTACGGAGCAAATATTGTCTATAATGGCCAGTATTACACCAAAATTGGCAAAAAAGTAGTGGAAATTCATTCTGACGGAATGTCAATGAATGTATACTCTTATACAGAATTTATCAGAGGAAATTTTTCAGAATTTATCAGAACTGTCTTCGACGTTGCATTGCCATCATTGGGTCACAGATCATTCTAAGGGAGCACAACTCTCTTGCTCATGAAAGCTCCCGTTTACAGAAGTGAGAATGCGTGGCTTGGTAGTTCAGTGGTTAGAATACCTGCCCGGAAAGTGGGAGACCTGAGTTCGAGTCCTACGCAAGTCACAATTTTTCACTTCTCGTATAATCATAAAATTGCTTGATTGTAAAGTAATAAATGAAATGTAAAGTAAAAATTGAGCGACGAATGAAGGAGCTCTCATTGCACGAAAAGCCATTCTTAAAAGCCATTCTTAGAAAATACCATTCTTAAAAAAGCATGAGGAGAAGGCAACTAGTAGTACGTTACCCTGTAGGTATGCTAATTACAGTTGTGATACATAAAATGAAATAAATTATAGAGGATTACTTTTCGTCCCAAGAGGTATAATAAATTTACTGAAAATCAAAGAGGCAGGAAACCATTCCCTTTTCTTCTAATCTAAAAGAAATATAAGGTTATCATACCTCGGTTATAACGTTATCCCACTTGTAATGTGGTTTTCGCTCAATTCTCTGAAAAGCGTCTTAGCCAGTTTTTACTCTACTGATTTTTAAGTTTTACCCGTTACTTAAGCCAAAATTGATTTTACGGTTGCCTCCTGAAGCCTGTCAAACTGTGGCTAAGTTCTTCCGAATTTTTGATGTACTGCTGGGAGCCATTCTTAAATGATATCACGGCGTTTTTGGGAATTCCTGCTACCCCCTCTCTCAGCTGTCACAAAGTGTCACTTATATCCCTTTCCCTCATGTCATAGACCCATTATTCGGTCCCCTAAGGCTTTAATTTTGCGGGCTTTAATTTCCACCTTTCCAACAAAATAACTTTCTGATTTCCCACAATCTTTCTTTCGTGCTGGATAGGTTTCAAGGTAAAATTAAAATCTCGTTTCACTGATAGAATAGGTATAAATATCTGTTTTTTAACAAAAATCCTTGAAATTTGTTCATAGCCATGGGGTTAAACGTAGAATGAATTATTCATTTAATTTTATTCAATCAGTGAGTTTCATTTATTGGTTGATATCTAGAAGTCGGCAATCCCGGCCTTTCCCAGGTGCCTAGAAAAGACAATGGCCCGACAAAGGACTAAGAGAGTTTTCAACATCTGATTCATCAACAGTCGTGCTCTAATTTTCTTTTCTTTCTAAGGTATACCCTTTTTGACTAGTTATTGTAAAACTACTTACCCAACTTCTACACCTTCCTTCCGCCATCATTTCCTTTCTTTCTAATTATATACATAATCTGACATCACAGCTTCCTTCACAAACAAAGATGAAGCTCACTAAATAATAATAATAATTAATAATAAATTTATACATCCCAGGACAAACTGATATTTGTATAGGACAAGTCATTACAAAAAATTAATTACAAAAATTTATCTAATTAAAATAGCTACATTTATAATTTACCACCAATAAACTCATTCAACTATTACAATGATAAAGTATCACATCCTTATCTAAATTATAATAGTAAATATTGATATAGTCTTACGAAATTGTTTATAATAATTAAATGAACAGGTCCGCTTGACCTATGTCACATGTTATTATCATTAAAATATTCATGCTTCGAAACTGGCCACTTTTTGTATTAAATAAATTCTTAAATAGAGAACTTGTTTCTGTTCATTTCAAATGACAATCTGACATTGACTTATTGCCGATAGAATATCTGATTAAAAGAAGTAGATACATACAATTTTTGTTTAGCACCAGATGTATGTCCGAACTGGAATTGATCTGAAATCATGGTCCCGGAGAAGCATCGTATTGCCCGGAGAAATATTGCCTCTCCCGGAGCCTCCGGGTCCAAATGCCCTATTTGCTCGAGTATCTATGGAGGGAAATAAAAATTTTATTTCTCGGAAAGCACTTCGGTGGGCCACAAATGCGGATGAGGTAATTAACATTGGATCTGACTGAAAGGTTGAATTCCATTTCACCCTTCACTCAAACACAAATAGCTTTGCCTCCGTCGATTCCCGTGGATAAACTAGTTTTATTATCCATCCATTTGTAGGGGCTTAATCCTCACGTGATAGAATCTAAGGTTCTGAATTATTAATTACTTATCATCAATGGAAGTAATTAATGATTCTCAAAACCTGTGTATAATTTACGCCTATTTTCCATTAGTAAGTGGCGGAATCAGAAAATAAGCTTCAGCTAGAGAGAATATTAAATTGAAGTATGGAATGTTGATATTAGAAAAGAATTTAATGGCAGTGTTGAATAAGAGCACATTTTAATAAAGTTTAGAAGAATATTAATGCCTTCCGATGGTTTAGAAAGCCATGAGATATATGATTCTTCTCAATATTATGTATTTAGATCTGCTGCAAGTTGTCTAGAAAATCTGCTTAGTTGAAAATACTTTTGTTAAAAAATGTAAATGCTTGGGAGATGAGGATTTTTATTGCTGTATTCATCGTCTTTATTTGGGAGGGATTGAGATTAAATATAATCTAATACATACATCTAAACACATCTAACTCTACTTTATATAACATTTGATTTTAGTTACTAAACATTTTAGTTACAAGCTAATTTTTTCGGAAAAGGTAGCTTAAGAAATCTGATGGCAAAAATAAAGCAAAAAGAAATGCAGGTACATAATGTAATCGGTAAAACTTTTGCATCGGCCGGGAATCGAAACCGGGCCGCCCGCGTGGCAGGCGAGCATTCTACCAATGAACCACCGATGCGATGTCAATAGCAATTTCTGGCTAACATAAACCCGACCAAGATCGTTGTGTACCACTGTTGGTAGTAACAAACAATGAAAAGAGTTGCGACTAGTTTCCGTGCACTGCAGTAAGTATATACAAGGGTGCTCTTAAACGTTTCCGACATTTCGCCATTTCTCGACATGTTTTCTGAAAATTTTCTGAAGATTTCTGAAAAATCTGGGGTCGGAAACTTTTCAGACCACCCTCGTATATACGTTGCCATAAAAAAGAAACAGGCAATGGACGTCATGAAGTATAAAAATTTAGGTTGCAAGATAAATCTGAATGAAAAATAGCAATAAAAAACTTGAGTGGATACTAAAAGATAATTTAAAATATTCACCGAGGATATACGGTATATATGTAGTTATGATACTGCCACCAGCATATTATTACCACGAAGAATATTATCATTATAACTACTCGCAGGTTCGTTGCAAAATTAATAAATTAAGAAATTAAGTATTAGTCAGGTATGCATCGTTAATGCTTCAACCAACTCGTAATTTCCTTCGCGTAACGATATTCACGCAGTTAAATTATCATCCTTTTACAGAAATCCATAATCGGCTGAAAGCGGTCGTTTTGCAGGAGAGATAATGAGCGAAATGTCGTGGGGAATAAAGAATGACGCCCTTTGATGGCGCGCGTGGAATTATGGGTAAAAAATTGAAGCTCTCTTGCCGCCCTCACGCGACCGAATGCAATTACGGCATCTCATCTGGTGAAAAGCGCCGCTCGTACGCCTCTTGAACATTAAATATCGATTCTTCTCATTCAGCAGTGGAGTGGTGTTGTCAGCGGAAACATCGCCTACAAACGGAAGAGAATTTGTCATACGCATTTCTCGTTTCCATTGTTTTTAATTCGAACCGACTAAATCCGGTATAATAGTCGATTGATTCGTCGTAAAATTTTAAAGTCAGTCGTTGGTTTACAAGAATTTTATTACGATGCTTCCGCGTGTGAGGTGGGAAATGGGTTGATGTGAAAGATATTATGACGGGCTTTGTGAACTAATTTCACAGTTTGCATTTATTATGTTTATGGGTATTTAAAAGTGATGGTTGGTGATCGTGCCTTATCACTTCGAAGTGAAGGGTTTAATTATTCGAACTTCGAGTCAAATTGACTAAATATTCGATTCAAAACACGATGATTTTTCCGGTTTTGTTATCGCAAATTTGTCAAACTGGAGATGCAATTTTTCTCGTCTCCCACTTCGTCATCCGCTAAAATAGTGTCGGAAATTTTCATAGGGTATTATTAGATTGGATATAATTTCGTAATTATTTTTATATTGGTAGTCTAATATATTGTCTGATTATTAAATTAGCTTTGGTTAGGAGCATGCTCATAAAAAAATACGCCTTACAAATTTCACGTAGAAAATTGGAAAATTGAACGAGCAAAAGAATAACGAACACAAATTTAAGTAACGGAAAATTATCTTGCATGTGTATAAGTTGCATATATGGTCGGAGTACTTATACCAAATGTGCCGTCAAATTTCACGCTAGGTGTACAACGTACTACCACGAAAGCAGAAGTGATATTTATATACATGTATTATGTGTGTGGTGACATAAGTGAAGTAGTTAGCTATAGAGTAATAAAAGAATAAATACTAAGAGCAGGAATATTTAAGGGACCACTTGACAACCTCATGCATTTTGTCACCCATTTTATTCCAACGAATTACGCTATATTATTCTATCTGGAAGTGCCTACTGAAACAATAGAAATGTAAAGAGATATTCTTTATATTTGATACAGCGGTATACGCAGCCGTGCGGATCGGAGATCTCCGCTTTACACCGATCGAATGCAGAAGTGGCATCCGATACAGGAAATGAAAGAGGAGCGGTCCAATTTGCATCCGGGGTGCTCGTAAACGAGTCACGTTTTGCACGTAATTCACACTCGTCTTTCGGCGGAATTCCATTGCTTCTCTCCCCTTGGGAACCTCATTACGACTGCAATACGGGCGAATATACGGTGCCTCCAAAGTAGCTTTCAAATGGCAATTATGAAGAACTGGTTCGATGTAAGGAATAAGGCAGGCTGGGGAGATCGACAGCTTTTTCTTTCAAAAATATATCAACCAAGTAATGCAATAGATGCTTAATAGTGTAGGTCCGAAGAGAAACAAAGAGTTACTCCGTTAACAGAAAAAAATTTGTAAAACCCGGTTAAGACGCTTTTCACGGATTCGAGCGATAACAGCGTTTTACCTGTAATATTTTAGTAATTTTATTATTTTATTTCTTTTATTTACATTAGAAAAGGATTTTATTTTTTATTTTATTTTGACAGCTTTTTCTTACAAAATATATCAGCTAAATAATTCAAGAGATGCTTATTGGAAGTTATCTGCGTGTGGATTCCAAGGAAAAACAAAGAATGACACCGTTAACAAGATTAATATTGTAAAACCCACTTAAGACGCTTTTTGCGAGCGATAATCAGGTTTTAACCGATATATGTTAATTTATATTATTTTACTTACATTAGAAAAGGAAAGCGAAGGATTCTATAGTACTAATTTTTAAGTATGTGCTCAGTCCTTAAAAACAAAACGGAATCGGTTTGGTACCCTTAAATTGTACCAGTTGTAGTCTAGAGGTATCTAGATTCTTTGAACGATTTTTTGATAATACTGGTTGCCTTCTTGTTATATTAAAAATGTTATGATTTTAAAATAATAAAGCTTTTTTTACTTGTTTTCAGTCGTTGTTTCTCTCTACAAGTACACAGTTTAACCAGATTAATAATCATGGCAAAATGACTGTTTTTTAACAGCTGTGCTGAGACTGCATCACAGATGGTGCTTATCCGATGATAGAATGGAGATAGACAGAAAAATCACGTGTCACAACATAATCTATCCATCTTTGACTAGCTTTGCTACCTACATTTAGAAACAAATACGAAGTCGATAATTCAACAGATGTAGATACTGGAGTAGATTGGGAATTAATTTTTCTTTCGAAGAGAAGGTGCAAAATACATAGCAGAGCAAAAATTTACTGATAAATTAAATATTTTATAAAGTGAATAGGAAATTTTTCAATCATAAAATTCTTTCGGGTCTAAATTACCCCAGTTTCCGTTAATGCGAACGAGTAATAAGTACGAAATTACGAAAATGTAAGAATATGTTTGAATTAAAATGAATTACGTAAGCTAGACGTGTCACATTCCAAAATTGTGTCCATTTTAGCAATGACATCGGCTGTCATTGGATAGAATAATCAAGAACGAGAAATATTTCCTTAAATCAATATATTAAATTGAAGTGTTGGTGATTTCGGATTGAAAACGATTTTCGGCGATGAAAGCAGAGATATCTGTCAATTTTTTTTTTATTAAGGCGCAGGTCACGATTTCGCACGAATGATAATCCATTTTTAAAAGAAGAAATTCCGCCAGCTGCGAAAATGAATTTGGCATTTGTTGAAATATTTCGACTCCTGTGGTTTAGAACTCAAAATAATTTCAGTTAAATTAACGATTCAAATAGCTCCTCGGGAAAAAATTATTTATCAATATAGTATGTATTATTTGACCCATTATTTTACAACACATTCCAACCTCTACTTCTAAACTTCTTTTTTTTCGGTAAGGGTTTGAAGACCTCTTCAGGAAACGTATTTCATTCGTTAAACCCTCTTTTTATAAATGTATTATTGGCTATATCAGTCCTTTGTTTTCCCATTTTAAACTTCTGCTTATGGCCCCCTCATGTCATATAATGCGGTTATTGTATTCTGTTTTTTAACTCCACCCATACCTCTCCTCCGTTTCTTACTTGAAAGATGCCTGCAAGTCGATATCCTTCTTCGCCTTTTTTCCAACGTTTCCCATCCGAGAATCTCTAAAATTTCCGTAACTCTATCTTCCTTTTTATGTCTTCCTCACACATATAGCTGCTAGCTGCTTTCCGCCGCTTTTTCTCAATGTTTTCATTATTGACTCGTGTATTGGGCATCTCTTATAGAACAGAGATCAAATTGATTTTATTGATCAACAGATTCATTATCTTATATAATAATCACCACTAAGTATAGATTAATGTATTTATATATTTATCTATCCGATGACAATAACTCCAGTAAGAAAAACATGGAAGAAATCTTCGAAATTAATTTCACGCACTTTCCGACGAGATAAAAATATGAAATTTAAAGATTCATTACAGGTCAGTGACCTAAGACATATCGATATTTTCCTAGCAAAACAACCTTAGTTCGATTCCGGACGGCTCGAAAATGCCATATTAAGAAATGCACGTAACGTTACTTTTGGTCGATTGCAGACTTCTATTTCTTAGGAAAATTAAATTACAAGTAATGGTCTAATGAAACCAAGACAAAAATCAAAAGAAGGTAAATTGAATAAAATTGTATTATTTGATTTTAAATGTACTAAATATCAATGATATTTCTTGGTTACCTGATACTTTAGTGCTTCAGGTAATTAGGCAATAGTCATATCGTATATTAGATTTAATAAAACTTTATCATGTTATTTTTGGGCGTTCCTTTCATATTTATTAGCTTCAGTTTCTATCACGATGCTTATTTAACATTTTAGAAGGAATATCTTTATTTTTAAAATCGAGGACGAGATATTCATACAGATTTTACAAGTTAAATTTCGTCCCGTCATTGTCGACGGGGAATTCACCAGTGGATAAATAACGACATGAAGTTTAGAAATAAATGAGATTAAACAGACCGGTGAGGGTTACAGCGGGTAACTCAATCAAGGCATTATTTCATCCCTCGTGTTATTGTACCCTTAACAGAGATGAACGGAATGGATCAACGATCCGTGCCTTAGAAATTCATCTCAGAAACTTAATGTTCTCGTTGAGAAAGCACTTCATTCTAATGGAATCGTTCTCATCCCTCAGCGTTCCCTTGTTTGGAATTTCAGGGAATCCTTGAGAACTTCTCCGATAAACCCCTTTATGTTTTGAAAGGGGGACTGATTTGAATGGGACAAACTCTTCATTGTATCATCCGTGACATTTTGTCGATTCGTCACACCGCTTTACCCTTTGCCATTTATTCATTTCCTTCCTGATTCCATTCTGTCTGTTTCGTTTGACCTTTGTACATGGAAGTAGGTGAGAAAAGCATACAAAATTCAGTTGGAGGCGAGCATATTATTATTATTTTAAAATTAATATACTGTTATATTACTCAGTTAGTCACTTAGACAGTTGATGACATCAATTAACCCATAAAAACACAAATAATCATTATATATGATTTCTATACATCCGCTTCCAGTGACTAGCACTTTTCTCACTTCACACGCTGTCAAAATATATAAATTACCCACAAATTAAAGAGAAACTTCGCTGCTTTCTGCTGAAAATTGACCAAAAATTGTAAAATGCTCTATTTGGTCAAAAAATCGAGTTTAAAATTTGAATTCGTGCATAGATTTTCGTCACTGTATATATAGATACCCTGTTAGTAGATACAATATATATAAATCTTATCTAACACTATCTATAGTTAAGAGTTATAACAGATATATTGTAGATAAGAGTTATATCGAAAGAGACACTGATACAGAATACGAAGATTTACTTTTTTCAATAATTTTTAATGTATATGTGTTCGTTTTTAGTGATTGGAGTGTTCATTGAAGTGTATTTGGGTGGGGAAATAGAATATCGGTGTCCGTCTGCGATATTTTTCACGAGGAAACAAGCGATGACGAAATTCATTAATTAATTTATTTTGTTATAGTCATAGTCATTTATTGACACGATACATTCATATTATATACATTGATAAAAACAATGATGATGAATTGATGTCTCGTCAGATAAAAAAGTTTTACTCAGAATACATGCATACCACATAAAATACTTATTACATACAATGCACAATATTATGCAATTTCATAAATAATAAAATAACATGAAATACTTATTAAATACCTTCTATATTACATAGTAAAAAATTCGTCAATTGAATACAGACAGATTTTTTAATTCTATCAAAAAAAAATTTAAAATCTACATGAAATTTTTCCCCAAGTGTAAATCTACCATTTTTTTAGATACTTTATTTTTTGTTATAGTTTTATTATTTCCTTAAATTCTTAATTTTTAAATGTAATTTTCCTGCCTCTCATGAATGTTTTGATGTACAATTTTGAATTTTTATAATTTCTTTTACTAATTTTCTTTCTTTTTAATATTTCATAGGCAATTGTTTTAAATCTTAACATTTAATGTATTGATATTTTGAGTATGTTTTAATGCTAATGTTTTGTGTTTTTCTGTGACATTTTATGAGTTTTTTTTATGAAATGCCTTTCTATGTTTGTTTGTTACACAGCTTTCCATTATATCTTTTAGCTTGTACTATCAGTAGGCTTGCGCAGGTTTTTCACACCCCTCTTCTTCTTGGGTGTTTTCCAGCTGTGGATATTTTTCCTAAGTTATTTCCTTAGTTTTTTTACATCCACCCTTCTAAAGTTTTTCATTCTATACCTTTTCACACGACATTACTTGTATGGTTAGATGGAAGATGAGACTTCTTAGTCTCAATCTCGCCAATAAAGACCTTTAAGACCTTTAAGTGTAGTCAGCATATTATTTTTTTTTGACTGTCTAAATAAATCGTTTCTGCATCGTTTGTCCAAATGAATTTTCAACGCTTGACAATACTCTCCGCCGACTGGCAAAATCAGGAGGAGTGTGAAGGAGAGAGAGATTGAGTGGAGAATGGAGGGACTGTGATGAATAGAGGCTGAGAAAAGGGAGTGTAATTACTCTCAGAGGGGCATCGATTGGCCCTTCTTTGTCCAATGCCTTCAAGTTCAATTTGCGGACCAAAGTGGATCCATTCGATATCTCACAGAGGTCACTCTCCAAGTGGAATATCGATCGATGCCGATTTGCCCGTCTGCTCATAACATTTTCCCTTCAATCGCATGGCCTTTCTTTTAAAACAGCCGCCTTCCGCAACCCTTTCATGACCAACCTCGATAAACATTAATAACCCTGGGAGACATTTGTAAGACCTGAAAAACCCTTCGAAATCGCTTTTATCCCTCAAGAAACACTGATAAGCTATTAAAATTCCCGAAAATCCTTTAAGAAGCCTTTTACCCCGATGACCCTCAAAAACGCTGAAAATACTTGAAACACTTAGTAGCCATTAAAAATCACCTAAAATTAATGAAAACCCGTGAGTACCCTGATAAAACACTGCGAAAC
Organism: Pachydiplax longipennis; assembly: GCA_036926295.1. Lineage (NCBI taxonomy): Eukaryota > Metazoa > Arthropoda > Insecta > Odonata > Libellulidae > Pachydiplax > Pachydiplax longipennis. The sequence goes on from JAVFKF010000012.1 coordinate 35,397,123, forward strand.
GCTTAAAATTTCTAAAAATACTAAAAAAAAACAAAAAAAAACTTTTAAAATCTCCATAAACCAATCAATACCCGATGAAACCCTTAAATATCCTGATGATCCTTAAAGTCGCTGAAAATTTCTGAAAATAATTAAAAGATTGAAATAACCTCAAATTCCGCAAAGATCTTTCAAAACGCCTATGACCCTTAGAGACGCTGAAAATAATTAAAACCCTTAAATACCCTTAAAATCCCCAAAAATCTTTCAATAAATCAAGTATTTTTTAAATTTTTTAAATTATGTTCATGTTGTTGCAGTGATCTAAATAAGTATTTATATGTTGTATCATGTTTACGTGTATATATTTGTAAATTGAATTCTTTTAGTGTATAAACTAACTAGTGTAATAGTTGATGTAGTGTGTGCATGCTGTAGATTACATTACGGACTCTATATTGTATATAAATTTATATTTGTATTGATTATGTATTAGATAGTGTGTATAAAGCTGTACCGTATAAACGTCGCCACCTGACATGACGTCTATCTGCGACGGTTTTGTGTAATGATAATAATAATCATAATAAAACGCGATGAAACCCTTAAATACCCTGATGACCCTTAAAGACGGTGAAAATTTCTGAAAATACTTAAAACGCTTTTAAACCCTTAAAAATATCCAAAAACCATTCAACATCCGACACTTAAATATCCTGATGAAACCCTTAAAACCGCTGAAAATCCTTAAAACCCTTATAAAAATCCCTTAAAATTCCCACAAAAACCATTCAAAACCCGATAAAACACTTAAATACCCTGATGGCACCCATAAAAACGCTTAAAAATATGAAAAATCATTAAAACACTTATATAAAATAAGTACTAAAACTTAAAAACCCTGAAGGACTCTTAATAACCTTTCAAAACCTGAAAACCCTTGGAAACTCCTAATAACTCCATTCACCTCTCGTGAAGTGTACTGATTCAAAAGGAACGAAAGAAAGGAACTTTCCCTCGATGAAGCTCTATGCATTTCATCTTTAATTCGCCGTCCTCTATTCACAAGGGCTTCCGAAACATGAAGCAAAGCATACGTTTTGATCTTCTGGAGGCCAAGCGCTCTCTTTGGACTCAAAGAGTGTTCTTAGAATGCTCTTCAAAGGATGCTACGAGAATGAATGGCGAATATATCTTGTTAGGTCCAGTGCTTGAGTTCTGAACAAATAAGTTAGCCGCATAAAGAAAGTTGTCCTAGCCACCCTTGATATTGGTCGTTATCCACAAACACTTGGGCTTTCGGTACCTGGAAAATCGGGTCTTTTGAGTCCAGATCCATTCGTACCTGAGTTCTCCAAGAAATTTCTTTTATGATCAAACGATTGCCTACAGACATTCGTATGTCGTCAAATAAGAGGATAAACTATATAATTATGAATACGGATCGTTTTTACTAATTAGCAATATCTGCTGTATCAAATGCTATGCGTGAGTACATACATACGTTTGATTCATATATATGCCAGTAGATAATAAGATCCCTCATCCTTTCTCTGGTAACTGGTATTTAGCGCCTGCGTATGCATTTTTCAATAGATTAAATACATTTGTTCACCGTAGTTAGATACAATATTCTTTTCTTATCAATAATACCACACAATTCTCATGTAATTATATACTTAATACTTCTTGGCTATATCACACTATATGATATGATACTTTTAGCTGGTTACAACATTCTCTTAAAATAGTTCTAAGAATATAAGACTATTTATCATATTTGAATTCAAACTCCTTTTTATTTTCAATTAATGAATATTTATAACTATAATATTGTTCACTCTTTCCTTCTTGTTAGTCTTTTCAAGAATGGTCTGCTTTTCGTGTAAAGAGACCGTATAACTTCTTACTTAATTTTGGCCTTTTTCGCTACGTAATGAAGCAATTTTTACCACGTGGGCAATGAAGGAAGAATAATATAAAGAAATTTCGGCCTATCGACAGAGGAATTAGATAAGGTGGGCAGTAATGCATATGGGTTCGGAAAAAATTCACCTTATAAGCGGGTATCAGAGCGTCTTAAGCGATCTTTTTACTATTTGTTTACTGCAAAAGGCGGTTTACTCTCGGTCTCGAGAGTAAACCGATTAGAATCAGGGATAGTCTTCTGCGGGAGTTTTTTTTAAATGGGTTTTGTTGTATCTCATCGACGTTGTATCATATCGGTACTCATAATTTTTTTGGAAAAAATGCAAAGAAAATAAATTGGACCTCGAATGAACTAATGAATGAGGATCAAAAAACTCTCCTGTCGCCGAATATGCCGGCGAACGTCTGGCCAATTCCTCGAGGGGAAGTCGCGGATTTCTGACCTTCTGGAAAGCACCCAATGCGTATTTTGGCGACTATGCCACCATCCTAAAGGGGGTGAATGCATACTCTACGTATTTTATTCATTTATTATTATTTGTCTCACTAGTTGCCTAGATACGCATTGGAAGAATCTCAGAATGTCGGTAGTGCGCGGTTTCCTTTCCCCTTTCGAGGAATTGTCCCGAGGTTCACCGGCATATTCGGCGATTAGAGAACTTTCGAACCTTTTATAGAAAAATAATTCACGGAGGAGGCCGAACTATTGTGAAATTTTGACATCGAAGAATCGTTAAACAAAACAAAGTTTGAAAAACAACAAAGTAACTTTTACCTTCCACACAGAGGTTTCAGTGACGACAGTGACGACTAGTTTCAGCTAGTACTAGCCATCTGGCTATTACTGGTCGAAATTAGCTATTACTAGCCTAATAGCCAGATAGCTACTACTAGTCGTCCTGAAACCTCTTTGTGGGTAGTAAAAGTTACTTTGCTGTTTTCAAACTTCGTTTTATTTAACAATTCTCTGCTTATATAGAAAAGCAAAGTCCTATTTGATTTTCTTTATATTTGAGGACTAAACCAGCCACTAATTCGTCTAATTATGAATCCGCCTATAGTCCTTACTTTGTATTCAGTCAACTCTCTGATTACCTGTTCAAATTTACGGCTATCGAAAAAGCGTAATACAGAGATCGACCTCGCAGATTCCCGTGATTGCTTCTTCAAAAGGAGAAATCGATTCACTCCATTAGCACAGCCCTTGGACGTGTATTACCTTCCGAAGCCATTGGGCCAAATTGCACGGGGCTTAGCTTATCTCCGAAAGTTCCCTCGCGTAATCCACAGAGACTCGCTCTTTGTGTTCGGAAACCTCAGAAGTGAAGGAGCAATTGAATGAAGGGTGGAATTGGTCCAGTAATTAGAGGAGAGAGAAAACTGTAGATAAAGTGAAGGGAGAGAAATGGGATTAGAAAGCGGCGGTGAAATTCAGGGTTCTCTCGTATCTAACGCTTAGTATAGAGTTGTTGGCGAAATAGTGAATAAATTCCTCGTAATTTTCGAGCAATAAATAATCATTGATGTGGTACGGAGGCTTTCCTGCATGAAGATTTTACGCAGTACTACGTTACATCTACATCTACATTAATACACTGCAAGCCGCCTTTTGTTGTGTGGCAGGGGTGTAAACACTGACGGATTGAGCTACTTTTTAGTTTCTTACTATCGCGTATCATTCTTGGAAAGAATGAGTCCATGAAACGAGTTTTTTGTGCGTCTATTTCTCTTATTTTGTTCTAGTTATCGGATCGGCCGAAGTGGCAGGGGGTCACATAATACCGATTACGTCCTCTGCAAACGCACTGTCTTTAAATATTCAATCTAGATTCTAGTCTCCTTTCTTTCAATGTTTCTCAATCTGCGTCTGAGAGCATCTTTGTAACGCCTTTAACGCCCTAAATACCTTTTTAACAAAACGTATAAATTCAATATTTTTTTAATTTGTAAAAATTTGTTCACTTGGGAAAAAATACGTCCTTGAGCTTCTTGATTCAGTCTTGCGGATAATAAATTCTGCCCATAACCTTTTCAATTGCCAATGCGAGTGAAAAGTCTTAAGGTATTTTCGTAACTCTCTCTACCAGGTCTAACATAAAATGTACCTCTTCTTCATGGGAGCTTTACTTATTAAAATAAACTCATAAATAAATGAATATTAGCCTGAGTTAATTAAGTTTAACTCCATAAATATTTAATAATCTGAAAGTTGCGTCTTTAGTATTTACATAACACAGTTTACATTACTGATTTTAATTTTGATATAAATACAATAAAAGTTGTTAATAGCTGAATTCTTTGAAAATAATTAAAATCAAATGCTACATGGATTATATAAAATGGTTTTTAATGTTTACTTTCCTTGATTTATTCCCGTCAAAATATTTTGAAAAGTTTCAGTGATATTAATATTTTGAGTATGAGCGGGGACTATTTACGTCTGAAATGACTATCCTAATTTTGTTCCAATCCAAATTCGTTGCTCCCTTTCACTTTTTGACGTTGACTCTTCTCTCATTGGCTGTTGGCTAAACCTGTTTCCATAAGGAACGCAACCGTCCTATATATTGAAATTCCCGGCCGATTCTCAATTTCGACCGATGCACTTATAATGCGTGGAAAATTGTACGGTTCTTTAGAGAGAGCCTTCCTAATATCCAAGTCAATATCGTGCCCAGGTTTGGAACGAGCGACCGCTGACCAAGGCAACGAACCGTAATATAAAAATCCGGTTTTAGGTCCGGTTCAACGAGAGAAACAAATTTTGTATCCGTTACAACTTCGCCCTTTAAAATCACCGCGAACCGGTTCGATTTTTTTAAATTCCAAACATAGTAATATTATATCCATCCAAATGTTTGTTTGGTTGTTTTTATTTTTTCTCATTCACATGGAGCTATATTAAATTTTAGAATAACCCTTACCAATAGTTATTTGAAAGTCGTCGTTTGGAGATGGATGGAAAACGAGAATTATAACGCAATAATAATTTTTAAATTATTATATAATTATATAATAATATAAAAACTAGCAGTCAAGCAATTTTTAACCAGAAACTGTGAACTATAATAATAACAAAAACGTGAAACACAATACAACTTGTATATAATGCAACCGATGAACTAGACGCTAGATTGTATTTCTCCTTAATCGAATAAGAGTTAATTCGGCAATAGAAAGGAAATAAGTGACACGGAAAACGAGGGGGCATAAAGTAAGCATTAAGCGGCTTTCCCTGTCGTAGATTTCCTTTCCTTTTATTTCCAGGTTAAGTTTCAGTCGATAGTAAGAAATACTTCCTTCTACTGAATGTCTCACTTTACTGGTTAGTCGCAGTTTAAGAACTATATTAACGGCTTCTTCTTAGGAAATAACGAAAATAATCGGGAAATATGTTCTTTAAATTTGGAAAAATGCAAAAAACGCTAGATTGTTCACTCAGTGAGGTAATATTGCTCGGGCATTGATTTCTCAAAGAAAGGAAACTTTTAACCTTTAAAGGTCAGGTTAAATAAACATGAGAAACAAGTGCTGCGCTCTGACGATACTCAAGGTCATTCAATTAATTTTTCTTTTCAAATCCGATAAATATATTGTCTTAGTGAGAATTGCGCGAAATAAGATAGGGAATGTCTGGCTATGACACATAATCGCAGTGATGTTCAGTAAAACGAGAAACAAAGGTTTACTGTGGCAAAAATGCAATAAAATCCTTCTAGCATGTGTAATGCCTTGTACATACATATTTATTCTATATTTATATTTATCGAGCGAATATTCAAAAAATGAATTCTTTTAGACTATTCCTTTCTTTTTTGAAAAAAATGTCGAGCCGTATCGACATCTGCATAACTCGATTGAATTCCAATTGAATCAAAAATCAATACAGATTAAAGTTGCAGAAAACGATGCTTTCGTTTCTCTTTTTCATTTCATTTGAAAATTTCGAACAGGAAATTTGTATGGAGCAATTTATACAAGTATGCTTCTAACAATGACTTATTTACTAAAATATTTTACTAATACTACTTCCTAAAATATTGGTAGAGCTCGCTCTATCTCACACTTGGTTTTAACTCTGACGGTGAGCTATAGATTATTCTGCTTCGCGATATTTTTATTATCATAAAATTAGTTAATGTAAGGAAGAAACTCGTAAGGGACCCTTACGAAGTCAAGGAGAGGAGAGGGTATGATATATTATGAAAAAAGTTTCTGGTTATTCTAGTGAAACGAACGATTGGCTACAGCAGGTTGCAATGCATCAGAGGAAGGGAAAAATCCGTGCTTTAAGCGGGTAACAGAGCGTCTTAAGCGGTATCTATACCATGTGTTTCACGTGAAAGGGACCGTACGTGAGAAAACCTCATACTAGGCAGTATGGGATCTTAAACGCATTTTTCTCTATGATTACTCGTACATATTTATTTAAAATAACAATTATAATATATAAATATAATAAATAATAAATATACATAAATAAGAATAAAATAACAATGAATAAAATATAATAAATAATATAATAACAATTAATAAACAATATAATAAAATAACAATAAAAATAACAATTACAGAATACAAAAGTTTACAAGAATGACAGAAGGCATACCAGTGATTTGTTTACAAAAAACAGCACATACATAATGCCAAAAGAAAAAGAAGAAAATAAAAGTAGAAGTTACATCATAAGGGTCCTGCCAAACTTAGGTTTGTCGACAGGTTCCAGAAATTGAAAACTATAAGTGGCAAAAATAGTTTTTTCATCATTATAATTACATCATTATTATTTTTTATAGGCAATTACACAAAATTTAATAAAATACTCAATACAATTGTTTGACTTTGAAATATTCTTTACCTTTAGTTTCACTTCAGAGAATTTTGATAGTGCTTTCAAATAATTGGGTAGGTAGTTCATCACCCTAGGAATTTTTACATCTAGTCTATTTTTGCCATAATTATACCAAGGTACAAAAAATCTCACGTCATCTCTCAACTGCATTGTGTGGGGTCTCACATTATATTTCAATAATGTATGATTAAAATAGTTGTCAACCACTAAAATATAAAAATAAAGGTCACTAATTTTTAAAATACCTATTCTGTTATAAACATTTTGTATACAAGACTGTTTGAACTCAGGATTATCATCTGATGACAATCAGCAAGAAAAATTTTGTACTTTTTCCACAAATTAATTTTATTATAAACATAAGACTGTAAAACACACACGACTAGTGTAAAACTGTAAAACACACACAACTTGATGATGGAGATCAATCTCCGAAACTAGTCGTGTGTGTTTTACAGTCTTATGTTTATAATAAAATTAATTTGTGGAAAAAGTACACAATTTTTCTTGCTGATTATGGAATATTTCCACAAGACAACGCCTGAAACTGTGAATTTCATCTGACAATAGTTCATAAAATCATAAACCTTTTCACATTAACCCCACTAATCTAATTCAAAGTCCAACATCTACAGTTTATGGACCCATTCACCTTAGCTCCCTCGTTTCATGTATCGGAAAATAAAGTTTGGCAACGTGCGTACGGGAAAGGCGTTTTGATAGCCAAAGTGGAAAGAGTAAGCATTGCGGTGGAAGCAAACTTCAATCTTGTATTTGATGGCTGAGTTTTCCCATAAAAAGGACATTATCGTGGTGAGTTTTCCCATGGGAATCGCAGGAGGCGTTGTATCCGTGATTCTGGCGGTGGCGTTCGGTTGGGGGGATACATTGGATGCTATTTATAGAGAATTGCGGATCGAAAGCCCTTCTGAAACGCAAAAGGGACACGCTCAGCGTGACGTTGGAATAATCGCCTCCCTATCAGTGGAATTACAACGCTCCAAGAATTGCCTCGGCATTACATCGGACGTTTTCCCGAATAAAACGAAATTACCACAGTCAAGGGGACGAATTGCTCCTTAACCCAAGAGGTTTGCTTAAAAATAATGATAGGTATAATATGTTTTACCGAAAAGTTATAATCCTTTATAATGACCCATGTTCGCAAATTTTTGCAAAAATTCCGGATCTTTAAAAATTCATAACTTTGCAAAACGATTTTTTTGAAGCCAACATTTTTTCATAAGGGGTTTCTCGCGGAAGTGCTCAGGTATGATTGTTTTTCTTTATAAAATATCTTATAAATTATCGGTCCATTTCTGTCCGATTTCCTGTGAAATCGATGCTCGTTATTATATACATACAAAACCAAGCTAAGTACGAAATTGTAAAGAATGTATTGTTTTCCATAGATTTTTATGTGGATATTAGTGAGTAATTTTCGGATCGAAATATTTTAGAAATAAACCTAATGAGTAAATGTTATTTAATCCATTATATCATGAAAAATCTTGGACGCCTTTGATGTACAATTTCTCAAGAATATGTCGAAGCATATTATAAGGAATAAATTAAGAAAAAAGTTAGCATACTATAATATGATGTAACGCATGTGATATGTTTCATAATACTCACTTATAGCATTTTTTTATAGATTTTTGTTCCACAGTAGTGTATTTGGAAAATAAAATGAAGTATTTGCGAAATTATCTTTGTGTGATGAATAACAAGTATTGCATACAGTTATTCGGTTGTTTTATAACAGTTTAAATATAGTAATTCACTATAGAGTTATTATTGTAACTATAATGAAAGCAGTACTTTAATATGGATCCCGGATAGCCGATAGCACTTTCGACCTTGCAGAAAGCGGACTGGAGTTCGATTCCCAGTGGAAACTATTTGTGCAAAATTACCTCAGCTGTCGAAACACATTTGACAGTACAGCTACCAGCAGTAATAGTAACACATATTTAAAGAATAATAAATACCTTAAATTCCCTTGGCTTCCTTCGAGTAATCTAATGTCCGTGAATTTTGAAAAGTTTGTACGTAAACTTTAAGGGTTTTCGAAAACCTTTCCCATCGAAGATAAAATGAAACTATCAGATCACGATAGAACTGCGGAATACAAATACTGAAATAATTCAGTATTAAAAATTGAGGTAGTTAAATGAATTTAATGGTGAAACTAAGTAGAAAAAATCCCATCTTGCAAAAGAAAGGGTTTTTGGTGATATGGAATATAAGGACGTGCACATATGAAAGATCCCAAGGAAAAAGACATGAATATTTCCCGCAAAGTATTCCAAACGGCAAAATTGAATGATATGTACGAATAGCTCAGTTGTCAGAGATTCCAAACGGAAATTAGGATACCCGGGTTTGATCCCATCAGAATTTCTTCATGTCCATTTCTCCTTGGGAGTTTTCTGTATCATTTCTATCTTCAGTTACAAACGGCACTGGTTTCGAAATTTATTTCAATATATTTATTGATTTCTATCGGCTGAAGCTCCACAGGTTCCCCAAACTCTGATTTACTCACTCTTTTGGCTCTCGTATCGCAACTACATATTTCAACACGTCCTATCAGTTGTTAAAGATTGCTGGGGTGACTAAAGGCCCGACGAAGCGGATATACCCTCACTGACCTCCAAAACAGATAAGGTCTTCGATCTGTAGCGGCCACCTCACGCACCCCTTCCAGCAGACATCAAAAACTGCCCACGCAGCTTAAGCCGACGCCCACGCCTTCCCACGCACTTCCCAACTCAGCTTCAATCTTCGCCCCCCCCCTAATCCCCTTTTGTCCCTCTCGACGACCCTACGATGACCAAACGTACAAGAGAATGGCCCCTTATGATTTTCAAGGGAAAGAATTAAGTTGTGAGCTCTGGACCTAATGAGCACGTCGATTTGGAGCTGCATAATTTCAAGTGTACCATTTACAGTAATGTATTATAAAATTTTTAACCATTAATAAGGATTAGGATTTTGAAATTTCATAATTAGTGAATAATTTTACACTGGTATCAGTCGTGGTAATTATGATGAAGAGGTTAAGTTACGCATTATGGTTACTGGAACACATTTATGGCTCATCGAGAGAGAAGTTCAATTCTCAATGTTTATTTATTTATTATTTTCGTCCAAATCGAGTCGAATCTGATAGAATGAAAAATAGAATATAGATTTAAGTTGTGGAAATTATACTTATCCATTTATCTTATTTCATTTTTAAATTTTAAAGTAAAGGTGGAAATAAAAAGAACGATTCGTTCATTACTAATGTTATGTATTCATTAATTCATTAATTACTGCAATTCAACTTTCATCAGGAGGCAGCCCTAAACATTGTAAAGCAACACTTAAAACAAAAACACACTCCACTATCCCTCACACTAGAAGTCTCATACAGATTAACATTCAGCAAAAACAACACTCTATTTACAATCAGTATTAAAACATACAAGAACAAAAGAAGCCTTAGAACATTTCTCTGGTATCCCTTGTAATACATTCACAAAAAATAGATCCAATGGCCACTGTTACTACTGAGAGGAATTAGTTGAAATTAAAAGATTATTTCAAGTGGATGTAACGAAATTATATCGCATGATGTAATTTCTTATTCCTATAATATACCAATGTATAGGAAGTGTTGATTTTCATACTTACATTATTACTTTGATTAATACTTATTTATTACTTAATGATTATTTGTAAGGTTGTTCTGGCTTTAACAGTTACCTAAAGGCAATTCTTGATTTTCGATAGTATATATCAACTTTTTCCGAATTCTAAATGTTCTTAAACATTAAAAGAAATTTGGAGTCATACAGGTCACAAGCGACTTATTAAGAAACCGTTTATAGACTGTATTAGACAATTGTAAGGATTAATAGAAACATCCAAGTGCCCTAAAATGCTTTGATTTTTCATAGTATCCTACTATATATGCAACCCGCAGAGCTATTTTGCAAATTGGGTTGCCTATATCGTAGGATACTCACATACTTTAGAATGAGTATATGATAATCTTTCACTGTAATACAAAGCTTATTACGGCAGTAGCCAGAAATGCATTCGATAATTTAATTAAGATTATGGAATTCACTTTGGCAGACTGTAGTATTAAAACTTCATTGCATCTTATGTAGATTTTTGTTTCACACGTTCACATAGCTTTGAAAAGTAACACAGTTAAACCCGATGAAGAAACTTTGCAGAGATCCAAGTAAAAACAATATTATAAGTGGGATGGCGTTATAACCGGTGTATCAAAAATTTTATTTCTTTTACTTTATAAAACCAAAGGGAAAGCTTTTTTTGGATTTTTAATTTTAATGAAGATCTTTACCTTTTGAAAGAGAAAAGGAAACTTCTATGGTTGAGTAATTTTGATTGCCTTCTTTTTATACTTTTTTTAGAATGGTCTGCTTTCCTTGTAAAAAAACGTTTTTTTTATTTATACATACTTTTATTATTTTTTATTTCTATAATTAAGTAATTTTAACCAGATAGACAAATTAGGAAGAATAACGTAAACGAACTACGGTGTATAGACTTAGGCGGAGAATTTTTCACAGCATGTGGGTATGGGAAAAATCCGCTTTATAAGCGTGTTTTAAGGGAGATTTTTACCATGAGTTTGGTATGAAAGGGACCGTGAGCCAGGGTATTAAACGGGGTAACATCTTCAGCAGGAGCGTTAAAACAGGTATTACCGTATTCTCTGTCGACACAAAGTATTGAAACGTGTAGGTTTTAAAGTTGACGTTGGTATCATTCCTATTAGGAGCATAATTCTCTTCAGCGATGAAAGTTAAATTAGCAGAAGCAATTAATTAAAAAAAAACACCATTTAATCTCCCGTTTTGGCCGCGTTCAAACGTAATTTAACGTGGTTTAAAACGTCGGTCCACCTCAGCGCCACCTTTCCCTTTTCCTTATTTGTTTTGCCAGATTTTCATTTGTTTTCCCCCCTCAAAATGCGACTAAGCCGCCGACCTCTCATTAATCCCCCCGCGGAAAACGACGCTAAATTACGGACGACGATTTGCAAACGCGTGTGCATGAAAGGCGGGTCATTACTCCATTGTTGAGGAGCACTGTGTCTCCTTTTGAAGGAAAGTTCGGGAGAAAGGACTTTTGTCCTCTGACACGCCACGGTCAGCCGCACACAGGGACGTGTCAGGTGTTCCGAAAGGATTAAATCCCTGACTCATTCGCAGGGTCTGTTCCCCTCGCACAAGAGGAGGGATATTTGGGAAGATCGTTCGTACTAATCAACTCTTTTAACCACTTTCGTCTCCTTTTATCGGATTTCCAGGGACTCCTCTGGGATGCGGTCGAGTGAGCTATTCTTCTCTTTTGATCGCTTTGTGTCCAAATACAGTAAAATCCGCTTAAGAAGCTTTTGGGGGGTTTGATTGAAAACGGCGTTATCAGCGTTATAATTGTGATGTAACAATTTTTTATTTCTTTTGAAGCGGAATACAATAGGGAAGGGTATTTTAGCACTTTAATATTTAGGTAGGCGGTTTTTACCTTAAAACGGATATAGTACCATTTTGTATGTTTTAATGGTTGAAGATGCGATGTCTAGAAAGCTCGCGAAGTATTGATTTTTAAAACTGGTTGCCTTTTGTTGTATTTTTGAAGAATGATCGATTTTACGGACCGAAAGCTTCTTTCATTTTTCATTTCGGTCTTTTTTCAATCTATAATGAGGCAATGTTTCCAGTGATGGTAGGCAATTTGAGAATATTTCACATTTTTAGCAGTAGTGGAAAGAGGTCGCCACAAAGCACAATTAACATTAATTAAAATTAACAGAAAATTAAATCCCATTTTGAATTATTCATTATCATTACTAATTACATTATTCTTCCCTAATTGTGTATCTAGTAAAAGTAACTACATTATAGAGTCGAAAATTCACCCTAATTCATTAAGTCAATAAAGGTAGAATTTTTACGTGAGATAGTCTTAAATATATAAGAAGAAGAAATAGTATAACACAACAGCAGTTCATAGAATCTCTTCATATCTAAAACTGTGACAATTAAATCAAACTAAAAATTGCTTCTTGATTTTTAGGTGCATGGCACTTATTTAAAAACTAAAGATTCATAAAACCCTTCACGTTTGTGTTCGAATGTTGAATAAATAAAAAAAATGTAATATCCCTGCTATTCTATTCCGCTTATGAAACATATTACAGTTTTTCTTTTGAAAAGTGTCTCAACTGTCTTTACTGTATTTTCTTTCCTCCATAGCAGAACTGTAGAATACACGTGTTCCAGTTTCCGTTATTCGTGAGCGCGACCCCGATGTATTCCACCGAATCTACTCTTTTTATATTTATTCCATTTTATACGGCTGATTCTTGTGCAATGGCTGCATTACGAAGACTGTAGCTGAGGAAAATTTTCTGAATACAGCGAGTGGAGTCTGTCGTGCTTTATTTCTTCTTTATGGTCTTTTTAATTCTTTCGCATTGACCCAATTTCCTTTATGCTTTTACCGAACGCAGCGTGAGAGCATGTATCGAGTGAAATGTTCTCACGCTGAGTTGCCCGAGATCAATCATTCCATGTGAATCTCCCCCTCTTTCCATGTAGCTTAGCTTCCTTTCTACTGGAAAAGAATACTCTAAGATGTTATATTCAAAGTTTTTGGTGTGTGAGGTATTGAAGAGAAGTCGTGCTCGAAAACTGTTTGTAATGCGATCAAGCTGAATTCAGCGGAACACTTCATTGCTAGTTATTGAAAAAATTTTCTTCATATTTATAAATGGCCTTATTCATTCCATGCAAGACTGTGAATGATTCAAATTGAGTTATATTTAGGATACTCTATTAGATATGTTAATATCTGGTTAATATAACAGGAGGTAGAATTTTTCATTTGAATTTTCGTGTGAACATTTCTATATTTGATCATATAGATTTTGATGTCGTTTCATAAGTTATAACAACTGAACAACATTTAACAACATGCAGAGATACGAGTGGTTACAATTGAGTTATATTTAGGACAAAATATTATAAATGTTAATGTCTGGTTAATATAAGAGGAGGAAGAGTTTTTCATTTGAAAGTTTGTGTGAACATTTCTGTATTTAATCGTATAGATTTTTGTGTCGGTTTATAAATTACTAGAACTTGAGTAACAAGTACGAGGGTGGTCTGAAAAGTTTCCGACCCCAGACTTTTCAGAAATCTTCAGAAAATTTTCAGAAATTTTCAGAAAACATGTCGAGAAATGGCGAAATGTCGGAAACTTTTCAGACCACCCATGTATAACATGAAAATTTCAAGAGCTAAAAAAAAACTATGGCATTCATAGAAAGCGACCGATTAAAAAAAAATTGTCTTATAAGATCAAGAAATCATGGCGTTCTATTTGCAGTATTTAGGATGCGATATAACGTACGATATCTTATTTTGTTCCTACAAAATAGATCTGGCTTGTTATATTCCTTATGTATATTGGAAAAGGCCTTCGGAATCGTTATACAGGACAGAATCAACAAAAAATGATATTCATGGAGTCGTTTTGTCGTTACGTTGACTTTCCCCACTTTTATCATTCCGTAAAGAAAGAAAGGGAAATCTATCTCATCCCTCATTAGGCTAGAGAAGCTCCATGGAACATGTGTACGTAACCGATGATGAAAACCACTCTTTGGGATGCTTACTACAGCCCCTTTATACGGCAGTGACCATTTCTCTTTAATCGCCCATCGTACAATTTTTAAAGAGGACGCCTGAATTCGATGTTTTATTTCTTCTGCTCCGTGAATGCAGGAAAAGTATTGAAGGGAACGTAATGGAGCAATTAAGTGAAGTGAGCGACCGTAAAGTGTAGTGACGCAAGAGGGGAATACGGCGTCGAGAGTGTAACGGAGAGTTGTTTTGGCGAAAATGCCGATAAGGGTCGCTCGTCCATTGCCTTAGGCGTGAGGGAGAGAGAGTTGGGTGGCAACGGGGTGGCCCTTCTCCTCGGTACTTGAGTTCTACACTTACGGAAGGATCTATTTCTGAATTCCCAGCCTAGGGATATTACTACTTGTTACAGGTTTCCTTGGGAAAAGTTAGGCTTAAGTATTGGAGGTAACTTTAGCTATAGAGTTAAAGCCGTTTAAGATCCGTTTAATCCGTGATGAATTAATCGCAAATTGTTGCCCAGTGAAAACATTTTGCAATGAATTTCTTGCTGGAGTCACTGATAACGGATTATTTAATATATACACAGCGGTGATTATTTTATAGGATGTTACGTGGTATAAAAAATGCTATATAAAATTCTTTTCTGAAGCGAAAAGTGAAAACGTCGTACCTCTAAATATTAAAAAATTACGGTATACTTGCACCGAGGAAAAATTTCACCCAGCTAAATCAAAATTAATATCTTACGCCAAGATATTTTCTTTAGGTGTGCTTTTATGTTTATGTATTCGTTTACAGTGATTGGAGGAATATATTTGATCCGAAAGTAGAGTGGCAGTATCTGTTTCGATATAGTATCTCTTTTGTATCCATAGCTATCGATATGTACACACACAGTAACGAAACTCTATGGGAAAATTAAAATTTTAACTCAGTGTTTAGACTAATTGCTGTATTTTTCATTTTTTGGTCTATTTATTGCAGGACGCGGGAAACTTTATTTTTAAATGGTGTGTCATTTATATGTTTTGATGGAATGTGAAAGAAAAGTGCCGGTCAACGAAATCGGATGTTTAGTAATAATATATAAAGATTAGTACTCGACAAACACAATTTTCGAGGACAGACGTCAAACAGATTCCGCGACAGCATAGCGAGAACTGAGAGCTATTTCTGGTCTATCTGTCCAGATATTATGAGGTACACAAATCTGTTGGCAAATTAGGAAATTCTGTGTTTTCACCCTCCCCTGCCATGCGCCATATGGTGGCTCGCGCGCCGTCTATGTAAATGTAAATACGTGGTTTCCTTTCAGCGCCAGTCTCTACCACAAGAATCACACAGTTAAATCACCGCTTAAGATGCTCGGAAACTCTCCTATAGCGGGGATTTTTCCTTTCTTCGGATGGAGTGCAACCCGCTACAGCGAATCGTACGTCTCATTTGACAGACTGGGAATTGTTAACATTATTCTTCATTATTTATTCATCTGATAAATATTCCTGAGTGAAAAAATGCCAAAATTATGTAGCAATAAAATACGCTCTTTTTGTAAAGAAAGCCGAGCATTCATTTAAATATTATACAACAAGAATGTAACCAATATCACACTACATTAGTTCTCAGGCTTTCTTGTTATTCCATCTTCAACAGTGAAAAAATAGAGATAACAAACGAAGTGTCATTTCCGTTTTATGCTGTAATGCATTTATTTTAAAATTATAAAGCCAAAGAACCCTTCCTTATTTTTTCAACGTAAAAGAAATCAAAGTTATCATAATCTTGTTACAACGCTTTCCTTCAAATAAATGCGATTTTCTCTTGCCCCGTAAAAGGTATATTGGCTATGTTTTGCGGAAGATAATAATTTACCTACAAGATATCAATCGATTACAAAATCGGTTAATACATTACGTAAATAAGGGAAAAAAATTATCATGGAATTTTAAAGGCAATGAAGTGATAAATTGATGTCGTTTACGCTCAAAAATTACTGAGGCCTACATTAGTATTCGCATTTTCCCTTGACATAGTTTTAGTTATTATTACCCTGTCTTTTTTTGTAATGATCCGAAGGTTTTTCCCAACGAATTGCTTGCTGCGCTGATTAAAATTTGTTCCTTTTTTCCATCATCAGAGCTTTTTCATTATGAATAATCTCGAGCCTTCTTTGTTCTTGCCATTCTTTTTCTCGTATGAACTTTCTATTATTTATAATTTTCTTCATTCCCTTTTTCTCTTTAAATTTATCTATCCTTCTTCTCATAGAAATGATATTATTATATATTACTTACTTTAATAATAAAACGATGCTTTTCTATTTATTATCCTACTCATAAATTTTAATTAAATTGTATTATTGGAATTATCACTTATCGTTTTATTTTTGTGTCTCTGATATTATTAATCAAACTACTGATCAGCAGTGGCCTTTTAGTGAATCATAGTGAATATGAAAAACGTTATTTAGGATGCGCCTTACATTGTTTTCTTTTTTCTCTACATTTACTTGACTTTTATGTTATTACAATTATTATACAATTCACATAAATGTTTGGCGTGCAAACTATATATCGACTTTACAAGGGATATCATGGAAGTAATATCCAGAAGAAAACGATTAGAACCGTCTGTCATTGACACCAAGATATTCATCAGAGTATAGAGAGAAACTTTCAGAAAATATTTGGAAAATCAGCTACTTATATGCACAAAGAAGATTTTGTAGTGTGAGCTTAGGTGAATCCCATATTTTGAACTTGGTTCAATGAAATTTTATCGAGTTATTTTTTCTTCATTCTAGTTATGTTTGTACCTTTAGTTTATATCATAATGGATATCGAAAATTAGACAGCAATTTATCTTATTGTCAATATTGAGAAGGGTATTTTGTATTCAATCACTACTGTTCAATTTTTATGAATTAAATTTAGTCCCGTTATCTTTGACGGGGGGAATTCACTTGTTTCTAAATAAGACAGGAGGAACATTAGTATAATTACCGCGCAATTGCTTTACTAATCTAATTTTCTTCAAAAGGAACGCTGTAATCAATTCACCAGTCTCCCTGTATCTCAAACTGTCCCTCAATTTCCAATGCTCATGACAGCAACTCCTCTCAGCGGACAGTGTTACATCTCTTTTAATCCAAATCTATTCGCACGCCATACGACCCTTCCCACACCTCTCCCATGTCCGAGGATAACTTGCAAACTATTAGAGATGCCGCACACAGTCCCTCTGATGTCAAAGTGGTGAGAGAAGACGGGATTATCACACCCTTTTCTCAGCGATCGCACCACCGAACTTATGAAATGGGTTGCTGATCCCTAGAGGGTCAACCAGCGCAGATCAAAGTTGGCCAACTGTTATTTATGTGCCGTTTGAGATTCCTTTAGCATTATTTTTTACATTATCTGGGAATACGACATCTTGAAGCTTACAATAATCCGCAATCCTGTAGCCAATCTTCAGGAAAACCTTTGGAAGGGCTTGAGGTAACTTAGAAAATGACAATAAAAGAATTTCATTTGTAGAGGAATTGAGTATTACATTATTTTGTTTCTTTTGCCTTATAATACAAGAGAGAAGATTTTTTGGCTCTTCAATTTTTAAATAAGTGATTTAACCCCTTAAAACTGTTAGAAATCTTCTTTATTTTTCTTTACTTGTCACAGCTGTAGATATCTAGAGAGTCAGCAAAGTATTGTTGTATAACAACTTCATTTATTTAGAGTTTGACACCAATAAATCTTTCTATTCATCTAGTATTTATCATTCTATCTAATATTTCTTGAAATTAGAAAACGTAATGGGAGGGGTGTTTAATTATTTAATTGATAATTTAATTTAATAAATAAACGCTTTTCAACTTAGGAGCGTAAGGGAATCTTTTTTAGTATGATTTACTTGCCACAGCTGTCGATATCTAGAAAGTCTGTAAACTATTGTTGTATAATACTGGTTGCCTTCTTGTTATCCTATTTAAGAATGATCTGATTTTCATAGAAAAAGAGCGTTTTAATTTATTACTTACTTCTGGTCATTTTCACTCTAAAATAAACCAATTTTTACAAGGTAAACAATGAGGGAAGAATAATGAAAATAATATTTGGTCTATCAACTGAGGCAGAAGATAGCCTATAGCAGATTACATTGCATATAGAAAAAAATCACTTTAGAAGCTGGTAGAAGTGTGACTTCAGAGGTATTTTTATAACACTTTTACTATGAAAGGGACCGTAACTGAGAGAAAGTTTGTTAGATTTTGTTTGATAGACTACTAATAACTAATTTATTCAAAAATATACTAACTACTTTAAACTAATACCAACTAATTTATTCAAAAATAACAATTACAGAATACAAAATGATGCAAGAATGGCAGAAAGGTATGCCAGTGATTTTTATACAAAAAAACAGTACATACATAATGCCAAAAGAAAAAGAAGAAAATAAAAGTAGGAGTTAAATCATAAGGGTCCTGAAAAACCTTAGGTTTGTCGGCAG
This sequence comes from Pachydiplax longipennis, assembly GCA_036926295.1. NCBI lineage: Eukaryota > Metazoa > Arthropoda > Insecta > Odonata > Libellulidae > Pachydiplax > Pachydiplax longipennis. The sequence goes on from JAVFKF010000012.1 coordinate 35,416,071, forward strand.
GTATATACGTACATACATGTAAACGTCTTCATTGGCGAAATTGGGACTGAGAAGTCCCATCTTACATTTAACCAATAATACAAATAAAAATACAAGTATAAGTACAAATGAAAATACAATGAAAGACAATAAAAAATTCAAATATTGCAAGGTATTACTTAGATAAGTTAAGTGCGTAGTACGAGGGATAGCGTCTTAAGCGAGAGCCTTTTAAACGGTTACGCTGTTTTTTCCATTTAATTTTCGCTTAGAATCCTGAGAAAAACTGAGAAAGAACATCATTTTAATATTGGCGTTAGTTTCAGGATGTGAATCAAAGGATGAATAAGTAAGCAGAACGTGGCCCGAAGGTCGCCCATCTCTGTGGTAGATCATCTCTATGATTGAAGTCACTTCGGGCGATGTGCTAACACAGTTCCTACTGCGGCAATTTAATCTCGAATTGGAGCCAATCCGTGATGGGAATTCATCTCCGAACTGCATTTTGAATTCCTTCAAGGAAATAGAATTCAATTGGTTCGCTTTTAACCCATAGATGAAATGCTTCTGGCGCAATCAATGCGGTATTGCTCTACGCCGTGGAATACCACGTCTAATTCCGGAAAATCCCCTCTCGTAACCTCAACGGGATGATTCATTAGGTACCGGTCATGACCTTAAGATGGGCTATTAAGACATCTCACAGGGTATACCAAAATACAGCTACTACATGCATCTATCTCTGAAAGAATCCTTGTTCGACACTGACAAACTCGAAATAAATCTAATACAAGGAAGAACTTAATTACTTTTTCATCACTTCCTTTTACCCCAACTCTCTCTTTTCCTTTGTTTTATTCTTTTTAAAATTATTTGCACTTATTCATGTATTTTTTATTGTAAAAATCATTGATAACTCTATGATTTTCTTCTTCTTTCTTCGTGAAACCGATACTATTATTATCTCAGTATGCAATGTTTTATTATATAATTATTTAATTTCTATTGTAATTGTATTCGTATATTTTTTGTTGCCTCTCTTTCCTTCTTAATAATTTTTGTTTTTCGTTTTTATTTTATGATTCACGGGTTAAATGTAAGATGGGGCTTTTTACTTTTAATTTCCCCTGAAATGTACCTTAGGTTTCGTAAGTAAATGTATCAACTTTAATCTTTTCACGACTTATTTTCATGTCGGGAGTTTACCAATAGAATCTAAAATATTCTCCATCTCTGTATCGAAATATCTAAAAAATTTAGGATGATGATGACGCCAATTGTAGAAATGGCGTTTGATAATACAAAATTACATCTTTTGGTAAAGAAATATGTATCGATTTTCTTTCAGCATCTATCTTCATTCATAAATGGTTTTCCACAAAGTCACGCCAAATCATTATGAGTTTTATATTATTAAAATCAATTATAACCGTACAGTTATACCGTTAACGAAGAGTATATATTCTACGGTAGTTAAAGTTGTGTTTTAAATTGTATCTGAGTGTACCGGAATTTATTACTCTTGGAATGGATAACTCCCGCGAACATCTCCTCGGGAGATGGCAACTATAACTCGTCTAATTATGTGTTAATAGTGTTACCTTATACCTTTTGTAATAAATACTTGCAATAAGTGTACTTTTAGGAGACGGTTGATCTCTTCATTATGATTTCCATAATGATACATCCTTTTCAATAGGGCGCTGTCAGGATTTCCGTTTAACTGTGATTGCGTTTGATTTTCATTTCAATAGATTGAGATTAAATTCATTGAGAATGAAATGAAACCTTTCGTCATATTTCGATTTGATCAAAATGAATTTAAAAGGAATAAAACGTTCGAAATTGGAACTTTTGTTTTCATCTGTTTCTGTTGCGTAGGGTTGTAGTCTGTGGAACTAATTGGAAGATCGACATTCGCCGGGGGCAATGCGGATTCTTATTTATTCAATTTCATTGCGAATTCAAAGTTCTCTGCCGCCAACTTCCAATCTATAAAACACCCCTTTTGGCATACTCTAAAATTCATACTCCATTTCCCTTAGGGTTGAGCTTCGTTTATTCTCAGGATATGCTCATTAGCTTTTCTATATACAGTGAAACCTGTTTACAGCGCTCTCGCTTAAGATGCGGTTTTTTCATGCACTGTAATCCACTATAACCATTCCTCCACTTCAGTAGAGAGACCGAATATCGCTTACATTATTCTTCCGTGATTCTTTATGTGAAAAATTGCTTCATTTTAGAGTAAAATATGACCAAAATTTGGTAACAAGCGAAGAAACTCGCTTTGTTAGAAAAGACCACATTTAAAATTATATGACGGAAAGGCAACGTTTCTTACGGGAAAATATTACGTGGAGACTAGATATCTACAGTTATAGCTATTAAAACAAACTAAAAAAGAGTCATTTTCGTTTTTAAAGTTTGAAGCACTTACACAAAAATTAAGGAGCCAAAATAACTTTCCATTTTGTTTTTTAGTGTAAAAGAAATAAAAATTGTAATATCTCGGTTATAACATGATTTTCACTCGACTTCCTGAAAAGTGTCTTATTAGGTTTACTTTACGAGTATATTATACTTCAAATGATCGAAATGGAGCAATTCACTTTTATCATCAAATTAGTAGGTGTGTCTGATAGATTTCTATTGAACTATAGATCATTTTGGTCTCTTAGTAAATCATAATGAGTATGAGAAGTATCACTGCTAGTTCTTTTTTATTACATATGTGATACTTTGTTTTTAATTTTACTCTATATACGCATGATCTTTCCTAGAAGTTCACCATGTACTATAATTATAGTTTGCGTAATTTTTTATTCTTTCTGATCAATAGGGTATATTGTTAGATTGCTTGTTATTTTTGCAATGTTTTCTATTTTCTAGATCTTGATAAGTATTTATATTTTTCTATGTTTAAGTTAACATCATCTGTATGTTTGTGCAGGTTTTTCACCCTCCTTTCTTTTTGGGTGTTTTCCAGTTGCGTATTATGTTTCCTATGCTTCGCTAATATTTTCTAATTCCACAGCTAAATTCATCTTACATGGGTGGTCTGAAAAATTTCCGACATTTTGCCATTGACAAAATGTTTATCTCGACATATTTTTTGAAAATTTCTGAAAAGTCTGGTGACGGAAAATTTTCAGACCATCCTCGTATTCTCTGTTACTTTCAAATCATATTATATTACTACAGTATAATTTAATACAGTAAAACGAATTTAAGACGCTTTCCCGCTAAATACGCGTTTTTAATCTTTTCCAGTCCTTACCAACTAAGAAAATGATAAAAATACCGCTTAACTTCATTATTTTTCTTATCTATTTAGAACATACCTTGATATGTATTCAATTTTTGATTTTGGGTCCCCTAAGGTTTACAATGAGTTCATGGCATTGCAATAAATATAATGATAGCCGCATGCCGAATTTGCGAATATTTGTAGAAGCTACGAAAAACTGCAGACTCGTCCTCACTCAGAACGTTTTAATCGGCGATATTTTCATGAGTTGTGAGGGGGACATACATTGATGTTTTTGAGGAATTAAGATAAGAACATTTCTGAGTTAAAACGCTGATGCCGGCGCCTGGAAAAGGGAAATTCCGATAAACGTGCGAAATAGAGCGGGGCAAAGCAAAGTTGTCTGTCAAACAGACTTGTTTGTGCAGCGTGCGATCGCATCGTCCGGACGAACTGTAATGAATCAGAAAAAGTCAACAGAGCCCACGACACAAGGGGATGTTTATTCAATTTTATCGCCAAACTGTGTATCGTAGAATGAGGAAAAGGTTGACTTTGAATCCTTTTTCCGTGAAACAGAATCAGGACAGTATAATTGGCGGTGGATACTTTAATCATAAGGGTCTGAAAATTCTGCGGATCAAATTCTCAAGGATAGTTACTAATAAACATACGTTCAAGCATATACAAGGATCTTAAATCGAAATTAATGTAATTTTTGTATGACCTCGCTAATTTTTACTACAGTAATAATGGAGAAAACTGTAATATTTCCATAGGCTTTTAATTTGCGATCGGTTTCGTTAAAAGACTAGCATCTTCTGTCCATTATTTCCTGTAACAGAAGATGCTATTGATTAGTCATAGTCATAGTCATTTATTGACACGATACATTCATATTATATACATTGATAAAGACAATGATGATGAATTGATGTCTCGTCAGATAAAAAAGTTTTACACAGAATACATACATACCACATAAAATACTTATTACATACAAAGCACAATATTATGCAATATCATAAATAATAAAATAACATGAAATAAGTATTACATACTTTTTATATTACATAGTAAAAAAATCGTCAATTGAATACAGACATTTTTCTATTAACATATGTCTTAATTCTAACAAAAAAATTTTAAAATCTACATGAAATTTTTCCCTAAGTGTAGTCAGCAGATTGTTAAATATTTTTATTCCCATGTAAATGGGGCAATGCTCATATAATTTCAACCTGTGTATGGGATAATGGAACAGTTGTTTATTTATGGTATTATGCTGATGGTTTGGCAAGTATTTTGTTAGGGTTGAAAGATTCTTATGTGCAAATTTCATTAATTCATATATATATATATATATATATATATATATATATATATATATATAATGATGGGAGGGTAAGAATTCTGTACTTTTTGAACAGTGGTTTACAAGTTAGTCTTTTTTCAGAATTTGTGATGATACGAAGGAATCTTTTTTGGACTTTAAAAATTTCCGACCATCCAGGGGCTGTCCCCATAATAATATACTGTATTTTAAAACTGAATAGAAATATCCATAGTAAACTGTTACTCTGGTTTCAATACTAGTAATTTTTGCAATGCATGACATGATTTAGCGTAACTGCTTGCAAAACAAAAGTCTTTTTTTTAATTAGAAAGTTTTCTTTGTTCTATATTTCGATGGCTTTCCTCGAAGTAACACCGAAACATTTTTACTTCATTAACAGTAATTATATTTCTGAAAGTGGTTCGATAGCTAAATATCGAAATTTTATATGAGGAAATAAATTCATTCGCTGAGTGAACTTTATTTTTACTTGCTATCATTGGCAGTATTAGAAATAATGGAATGAAAGAATATTTAAACAGGAATATGTGTTCCCAGAAATGGCCAAATGATGGTAATGAACGGCCTAAAAGGCCAAAGTTGGCTTGAAGGTCACAGATTCCCCAACTATGACTCGAGATCTTTCAGCAAGCCAGTTGAAAGTTCTTCACTGTTAATTTTAATGTTTTACCTCTAAAAATCTAGAAAACATAGGGGAAATAAAAAAGTTTGGGTTGAAATCTATTCCACCAATGGAACGTTGGCTCTATTTATAAACTATATTTAACTATATACTACTATTTATAGCAATAATAAAATCTTTGAAAATGTTTTTAAGTCTTAACTACTTAATAATAAAACTAGGAAATCTTAACCGTATTTAATAAATTCAAAGAGTACTGTAATGAATCGTTGAATACGTTGCCGATATTATGCGCCCCCCATGTTATCTAGGTTGTGCTGAAACTGCGGGGAAGATCAGATAAACAGATGCTAGAATCAATCGATTCAAAAATAAATATTTTCTGAGAACCATATGCAAAAGTAATCGATTGAGAAAGTAGGCTCATGGTGCATATATTCCTTGCCACAAGACGAAGGGTGGCTCAAGAGGTACTTATGAAGATGTAGATGTACCGGAAATATTTTAGAATCAAACAACTATTGGAAAAAAGCCCAAAAATTCGACAGTGATACAGTGATGTTGGGGAAATTTATTGCCATTGGAAGGAATCAATTCAAATAAATTTTGAGGGTAACCATGCCTACATCTATATCTATTCCTATATCTACCCCAGTTCATTTTTATGAGTAAAAATTCTAATTTTTCCGCTGATGTAGCTAAAATATGTCATCGCTTTAGGATTTCCCACTTATCTCTCAGTCCGCTTCATGAATTCACTTCTCCAGAGGGTGGTGAAAGTAAAGAGGGACCAAAAGTGAGAACCATGCAGAAGATATGTGCTTCCGTTGGGGGTTTTACGGAGGGTTTTCTCACATAAATCAGACGGCGGAGGGGTTGAGCTTAATTAGGCGACAAAACTTCCCATAGTCTTCCTCACTTCAGACGCCTTTCTTAAGTCATTTTCTGTTTAACTATCTCCTGACTCCCTTCAAAATTGGGACGATATTAAGTTGTGACGAATTTTGAGAGGTTATAAGTGGAGACATTTTAAAATAGTTAAAATATTTTCTAGTCTATTATGGCCTGTATATAATTATTTATAGGCTATATTTTATTTACCGATGTCCCCGGTTTGAAGCCAGACTAGTCGTGGTGTTACTGTAAGAAATGCATGCAAACTTAATTTTTATCGGTACCAGGCTATATTGCTTTTGCAGTATTAAATTAGAAAGTATAGTGCAAAGTGAAGACAAGCACCAAATTAAGGGAAGTTGAATAAAAAGTCTTGGCCAAGGAATATGTTTTCCGTTCGAAGATTTTAGAATCTCGATAAAATAGAAGAAAGTTTGGTTAAATTTCGAGTTTACAAAAAACAATTCCCCCTAATGACCTAGAGTATTGTTGAATCCGAGCTTATACATTTTCCCGTAGCAATATCCTGTGAATTTGAGCCCGTCAATATCATTCACCTGCCGTAACTAACTTTGCATAATATATCTGTAATTAATATTCTTCTATAGAACTGGAATATTTGATCAATTTTATCTCTTTCTTCAATCAATCCTAAGTTTGATTCCTTAAGATTGAACCATGTAATTTTTACAGATCTGAACATGAAACAATTTAAATAATTTAATAACTTTCGCTTTTTATATTTTAAATTATTGTTTAATCGTTTATCTTATTTATTCATTATTGCTCCTCGTCAACCGTAATTGGCCTCGTTCTGTTTGTTGATGCTTCATTAACGTATAGACAAATAAAACATTTAAAACATGGAATAAAATGTCGGTAAAGTTCTTAGGGTTTTCTTAAAAACTAAACTTGGAATTTTATATGGCCATTAAGGTGTTAAGGAACTCCAATAAAATGTAGCATAATTTCAGTTAAAATTAATTTAAAAATTATGTGGTATCTCGCATGTAAAACTTTTTTTTAAAGAAGTCCGATCAAATTCTTCATCCTTCGAAATCCGAATCAGTTATTTCTTATAAGATGATAGAATGTTTATGGATCCGTCAGTAGTATTAAACAATTATAATTTATATTATTATATATGGATTCACCAAAACCATCAATATAAATTTCCTATGTTTCAACCATCAGCAGTCTTATGAATGGAATGAAGATTTATTTAGATTGAATGGCTTATTTTTTCCTCGAAATGTATATAGCCAATCATTTTGATACACGACCGTGGAAGTAAGTTCTTTATTTCTAAGGCTTTAATTAAGAATCGGTAATCCCGAGAGGGCAATCCTTCTTATTATCCTTTCAAGGAATCCATTGCCTTTCCCAGAATTCGGAGTGAGATATTCCTGTATTAGACATCATTCAAGTGATTTCCCTCTGAATTTCCTGCGAATTCCCTCGAAATAAGACACTGGGAGATGATTAATTAAGCGGGTTTCCTGAATTAATAATGGAACTAAACCCTCTTTATTCGAAATACGGTTCTCGCATTGTCTATTGTGGAAAGATGAAGCCTTCGCGATTAATTAATCGGAAGATATCAAATGTCTGAGACGGTCACTCTTTCTCAACTACCTGTCCCTTTGTTACATAATTAGTAGTTACCTCATTATTGGTACTCCCTTATGGAGTATTTTATAGATTATTATCGGTCATTCGCAAATAATCGACCATGCTATAAAACATGGTATTTAATTATAATGAAATGAATTGCACGGTTTATTTATTTATTTAAAGTTTCTGCTGTAAATTGGTCTTCTGGCCAGGTAGCAACACTTGAGAGAAGCATATCAGTTTGCTAAAGTATCATATAATTGTAGCATCTACATGGAATATCTATAGCAGATAATTCAATAGTGACAACAAGACACTTTGGTACTACACGGCAATATTCAGCCAATACATGGCACAATACATAATTTCGGCATATTTTGACGCATAAAACTTACGTGAATTATTATGTAATAGAGCTATCTACATGGAATATCTATAGCAGATAATTCAATAGTGACAACAAGAGAAAATACTACTCGGAAATATTCAAGCTTACTTTGAAGCTTTTAATTAGCTATAAATACTGCATTTTCATTGTTAAGTTTTAGCAAAAATACATATAATAGTAGTTTTAAATATATATTACTTTTTAATTAAATTTTAATTATAATTATTAGTATGTAGTGCAAGTGTTAAGCTCATTTTTTAACTTAATTACTTTCTTAATTAATTATATCATAAGATCTAACCTTATTATTCCACCGTCCTCTCTTCAAAGGCTGGTTGGCTCTTCATTTCCTCTAAAATTAGCTTTTCATAAGGAAGGAGGTTTACTAGGCAAAATGACGAGTGAAGTAGTTTGCCATTGCTTTCCTCACTAATCCAGAATGATGTTAAGTGGAAAAAGTCCATAGTATGTGAACGCAATAGCGTTCCTTGAATACCATTTTCATAGCAAAAAAAGTTACTTCGAGGCGTATTTTTCCTCAAAATTTATTTTTCAAACAAAGGCACGTTTTTTGAAATTCCATCATTCTGAAGTGCTAGCAAAACGATAAACTCCCATTCTGAGTTTACCTTTCCATTGTTGATTTCCAAAACACTAGTACTGTGAAACTTCTCTTAGGATTCGAAAAATGAATGCTATTATTCAATTTCATGCTCACCTCAGTAATATTGGCATCGAGTAAGACTGCGAAGAATTTAATGGAAGGTAGATTTTACTCTTTCATATCAAGATTTTAATGTTTGTTTAAAAATATAACATTTGGTGTTAAAATTTAAAAAAAATTCAAAAGTTCTAACATATAAATTATATTTTTATATGGATAATTCTAATTTATTTCATTCTTTTACAGATATTTTAAATATTTTTATATATTTTTGTATTCCATTTAATTAGAAGTATTTTACGAATTGAGAGTATGTTGTATTGTGTACTGCATAGTTTAATCATAGTATACATTATATTCTATTTATAATTGTATAGTTGGATTTACTTATAATTTTGTCCTGTTAAGTATTTGAAATTTTAAGTCACAATGGAAAATTGTTTATATTCTTGTAATAGCATAGAACTATCTGTTAATTAGCTTTTTACGACGTGGTGCCTTCGGGAGGTTTGTGGAGGGCTTTTTTACCTCCCGCTTGGGGTTAATGCAAGGTTTTTTTTTATTTTCCTCTTAAATGACTGCCACCAAGCTAGATGCCTATTTGTAGTCATAACAAAGTAAATCAATGAAGAAGAATGGAAATTATTTTATCCATCTAGATGTGACACCAGTAAAACCCGATATTTACAACAATACTAAAATTAATTACGCATGGTAATGCACACATTTTTAAATACATAATCACAGTAAATAGAGCTTTCGGTCTCTGTTAGCAAATATACAAATACAAAACGAAGTTTCTTTGATTTTTACGTAACGAATATTGAGTTATGCACGAGTCATGCTCTCCGATAATTAACTTCATGGTAATATCATTTTAAATCGGATAGTAATTAACTCATATATTAATCACCACGGTGATTAAACCGTGTAATTCAGTTGTTGTCTGAGTATTAATGAGAATGAATGGCGGTAGATGACGCATCATTTTTGTTCCGATTTATCTTTTTCGGATCGGTTGCTGCAAAATAGCAAGTGATGAAGTTCAAGGCAAGTTAACAACGAAATAGAATAAAACGCAATTCAATAACAATATTCAATACTACGCTATTAAATAACAACATCCAATGCAACACACTGAAACAACAATACCAGTTGTATTGCAATTTAACAACAATGTCCAATGCTGCAAAATTAAATTACAATATCCAATGCTACGAAATTAAACTACAATATCTAATGTAACAGAGTTAAACAACAATACTAGTTACGACGCAATTGAACAACAATATCCAATAAAAATCAATTAAACAACGATATCCAATAAAAATCAATTAAACAACGATATCCAATGCTACGCAATTAAACTACAACATCCAATCCTCTGCATTTAAACAACAATATCTAATGCTGCAATATTAAACCACAATATTCAATTCGCAATTTAATTACAGTATCTAATGCAACAAAGTTGAACAACAATACTAGTTACAATGCAATTGAACAACAATATCCTGTGATAGAAAATTAAGCAACAATATCCAATGTTCAGCATTTAAACAATAATATCCAATGTACCCCAATTAAACAACAATATCCCATATTGCGCAATTAAACTACAATATCTACTGCAACAGAATTAAACAACAATACCAGTTTTAATGCAATTGAACAACAATATCCGATACAACTCAATTTAACTACAAAAACCAATTCTTTATAATGAATGTACCGCAGTTCTACAACAATTTCCAGTGCTACGAAATCATACAGCAATATACAGTTGGATTCAATGGAACAATCAAATTTGATCGTAAGATTTTTTTAATCCATCCCGGAATAGATTAACTATGAATTGTATGTGCGATCCATCCTGAAAAGCTTGATGAACGAATGATGATGGACTAAAAGAGGCCATTAGTCATCCGACGTCGTTGGATTAGAAGAATCATGCAATTTCCCGAATCAACTTAAAAAGACCGCAGGATGACCTTGGACTGAAAGGGGGAACATTGAAAATTGCCCAAAATAAACCTGTTAAGCATGTAGTCGAAGACAGGTTGCTTCTAGTGAAGATTAACAGTTTGCGAAGATCGAACCCCGCCCTGCAGATTAAGAGGGGTGAATGATGGAAACAAGGGGATAATGAAGGGGGAGGCGGAAAAGGGTTCATAATGCCCTTAACGACCCGGGCGCCCTCCAAAACCACTGCGGCGCCCGTGAGAACTAATCTCGCTTGCGGTGAAGTGCGCTTCTGAAGCTGCTTTGGATAGATTGGCCATGTCATGGACGACGATTTTGAGCAACTTTTAATTTCATCAACTTTCTCTCTGCGATTGGTCCACCGCTTAGAGGGGCATCTCTGACTCCGAAACTTCCTCTAGGAACACTGAAAAGGGGTGTGACAAACAAGTATTTTTTCAGCGGGATTTATCAACTTAGTTACAAATTAAAGAAAATATTTCACAGCAGTAATCACATGAATATCACCAATAGTAGGACATAAATGTATAAAAGTACAGAATTATAAAGTGGATAATTATTATGAAAGGCAATTTGAACCTCTGTATTATCATAAATTTTCAGGTGTAACATAATGATAAAATACGTTAAAATATAATAATAACATTATACAATTTGATAATTAAAGTTTAAAGAGAAAGTTATATAAAATAGCACGAAACAATAAATTAAAAAATGCCTTAGAACATAAAATGAGCAAAGGAAATTAGTATTATAGCGTACTTTCTCAAGAGCTATGTTTTTAATTGTACTTTACCTTTAATGAAAAGTGTCAGTTTATTATAGCAAGCTGGTATTGCGGAAAAGTCTTGGCCTCTAGTGATATGGTACGGTACCTGAAGTTTTGCATATTCAAAAATTGAGAGAAAGTCTATTTCATTGTTAACTAAGTAATACAAAACTATTAAATCAAATAATGAACGGAGAAGATGTAGGAAGAAAATTTTTAGCCTTTGTTGTATGACTGCATATTGCTGATATAAGTTGATAATTGATGGTATAAGTAAATTTGTATTGAGTTTATTGGCGTTTAAGTTAATATGTATCACTTGTAAGGAGGTACATCGGTATTGTGTTGTTGTAACTAGAAGGTGTTTTACGATAATAGTATATTGTTGTTGCTAGGAGGTATTTGTGTGTTAATTGTTTATTGTTGTAGGCAGATAATATACGTTGCGTTATTGTTGAGAATATTGTACTATGTAATTATTATTGTAAGTAACACTATGTCATTGTATTAGTTGATGATACTATATAGTAACATTTCTACCAGACTGTTAAGTATATCTACAACGACTGAACGAAGTTATACCACAAGCGATTTTTCGAAGTTATCTCATTCATTTTTGAGGGGCCTAAATAAAAGTCTGTCTAAAATAATTCAAAATTATAAAACTTATACCGTCCGATATAAAGTTTGAAGATAATTATGACCGATGCGACTTGTCTATCTAATATGTTTCTCTGAAGCCATCGAGAGAGAAAAAGGTTCAGAGATTTTTCAGAAACACAGTAATAATACTATCGTAGTAAAGACTATATTAAAATCTAGCTATCTCCTATTGATTAGTTATAAAAGAACGATGTATTCATATTGCGTTGCGTTGTTGTCGGACAATACTTAAATCCATATTAATTGTACAGTAAAACGTGTATATATCGATCACGCTTGTAATGAAATCCCTCCTATAACGAGTTGAGTTCTCAATCCCTTGGGTTTTTCAATGTTTAAAGATGTTAATTTTCCGCAAATAACGAGTACGGATTTTGCGAAATCTCTGTCATAGAGAACTACGCTATGATCCAATTATTACCTCTTTCATCACAAAATTCTCCGCCATTTCCGACACCTAACCGCTAATTCCCACATCGCAAATTGCTCTCACGCACACTGAAAATGTAATCAAATCACACACTACAAAATTCAGCAAATAATAAATATGTAACTCGTCGAGCACGTCCATCTACATTTTTCATCTAACTTAATCCAGCAAAAAAGGAGTCGGTTTTTGATTGGCCTTTTTGTAGAGTATGATACTGCCATTACATTCTGTAAACATTACTAAACGAATCATAGCTAGGTGTTGATGCATACATACATCTGTGCGCACAGAAGAGAGGGTAATTTCAATTTCAGTCAATTAAGATTCATAACTACAGAACATGTTAATGCGATAAAATAGTACCCATGAATTTTATAAAGGATGAAATATTACTCATGATTGCAATTACAAATGTGTCAGCAATAACAGAATATTTATTAAGTATATTTTTCTTTATCGTGTGCCAATTCCTATAAAGGATTCTGAAAAGTAAGTACTGAATTTGACAGCTCACAATCCATATTGTTTCTCTAAAAACATTCCTTCTATTTTGATTTCATTTTTAAAACTTCTATGTTCTCTAGATCATTGAACTATCTAAGCTCTTGGGCTTTTGGTATGCCACGGTAATTGAAATAGTTATGTATTTCTAACACGGCATTGCATACACACTTTATAATGCGACGTATCTATTGGGATTATTATAATATTGATAAAATATCTTACCCGATTTTTTTCAATCTCAGTATTACACTTATACTTTCCTACGTTTGGATTAATGTATCCTGAAACAAGAGTTGATTCATGGCTGTTTCGAGGAAAACTAAATATTGGGAAGCACTGACCAAGAAGCTGAGGTTGGGAACCTAAGTAGAGCCTTTTCAGGTCTTAGGTTAGTTTAGGTCTCTTTTCTAGCCACCATCCTTATATATCGTCAAAGCATTTTTGAATTTACTCACCCCGAAACATGAAACAAAGTATCGGGGCTTCTTAAGACTTAAAAGTTTGTATGTAAACAAAATAACTGCTCGGGTTTCCATAACTTTTCTGAGAGGGCCCCGTAGCATAGTTTAAAAGGAAAACGCCAATCTAATATGAATAAAGATCTAATTAATAACGCCCGTGAAATTCACTCACAGCAAATTAAGTCAGCAATTTAATCCGTTTTCCTTCTAGAATTTTAGTCTTAAAATATTAAAACGCCAGCACTACGTCGCTTAATCGCGGTCCCATGGCTACGTAACAATAATAATAATAAACAACTTCTATTGGGGCAACAGATGAGTCTCTTCTTACATCTAACGCTTCGTAATACAACCTATGAAAGGAAAACATACCTTGAGAAGTGCGCATTCAGAAAACTTCTATTTGAGTCTAAAACTAAGTTAGTAACTAAGTTAACTAGGTTAGTGCTTTGGAAAAACACACTACATAGAAGGAAACCATGGGCGAAAAAGAGCACGTAGAAAACTGCGAATAGTAAACTAAATTTAAAATAAAGGTAGGTTAGGATATCTGAAAAAACGATACAAGTACACTTTACATCCCTAATACAATTAGAAAGACGTTACTATAGGAAGAAATGCATTATACATGCAGAAAAAAGATATAAAAAATCACAGGTTACATATGCGGCATAGCTAAAATAAAGAGGTCTTTATATATTAATTGATAATACATCATACTAACGAAAAAGTCTTTCCCGCCCTTAAAGGATAGAAAATTCTCTAGAACAAGTGAACATTAAAAACAGTAATGCAAATAGAAACACGTTAGAATGGTGAAAATATCACGTATCTCCTGCAGAAAATATTAAAAATTACGTGTGCGGCATAACTAGAACGAAAACACCATATGTTTATCGATGATACAGCATTCTAATGTAAACACCTTCCCCACTTATGAGTGATAACGAATGCTCTAGTAAGAACGTTTCTAAAGAACAGTATTTTCCTGAAAGTATTTCGAGGTGAACGGGCCACCGGAGATAAAACCGCGAAATTTCACAATTTGTCGGGAGCGACGTTTCCAGCGCCCGTCGACATTTCCATCAGTTTCCATTGTCCGTGACAGGAAAAAAGGAGCAAACGAGATAATAAAATTAAAGCTCGTCGTCTGCTAATTGACCCTTTTGTTCGTTAATTTGGAACAAGGGCGCCCCTGCCGGCGGATAGGACGAACTTATCTCTCCCGGGGAATGGGCGTGGCAGTCGCAGAACAGATTTCCTAGAGTCCATCTTAATTCCCCGCTTTCCGCCGCGTCATCAAATCACGGAGTAAAAAGGGATTGCGGACTTAAAAGTCGTTCTGTTTTTGTGGAATTCTTGCCACGGATCGGAGTTGCATTGATGAATCGAGAGTAGGTTGCAGAAAGTTGTAAAGTGTTTCTTTGAGATGACATTGGATGCATTGGATCGGTGAACATTTTCCATCTGAATATCACATATAGCATTCAGTGTTTAACAAAAGACGCATTTATGACCCGCTCTTGAGTTACGTGTTGCCTACGTTCAACCATTTAAACTTCAAAATCTGGTTTGAGAAAAGGAATTCATTCACTAAGTCAACTGTATTTTTAACTTGAAAGATTTCTCAGACCCGAGGAAAAGAAGGTCCAAAACTTGCCAAATTACTCGTTTTGAAAATTCGACGCCTCATCTACATCTACATTTACATACGTACACTGCAAGCCACCTTTCGGCTTTTGGCAGGGGGTACAAGCACCATCGCTCTACTTTCCTAGTCGATAATGTTCGCGTGTCAATCTCGGAAAAAAATTAATTCTTGAATCGGCTGTTTATAGCATCTATTTCCCTGAACTTTTTTGCGTTATCAGAGTGGCCTATATAACAAGGTGGGGACATAATATCGGTTACATCTTCTCTGAATATACTCTGTCTGAATTTATCAAGTAAATTAAATGTACTAAGAGACAAAGGCTCTCCAAGCGCCGAAAGCGGCAACCGTCTAGGGCGATTCCCGGGAAACGGATGATCGCTTAGCGGTCACCAGTTATTCAGAATCCCTAATGCGCATTTCGAAAGCAATGCTTTCATGATCACAGGGGGTCCAATGCTGAATTCCACTTAATGCACAATTCCATTTAATGCACATTAGGGATTCTGAATAACTGGTGACCGCTAAGCGATTATCCGTTTCCCGGGAATCGCCCTAGACGGTTGCCGCTGTCGGCGCTTGGAGAACCTTTGTCTCTTAGTTCATTGACCGCCGAGTTCCTTTTTTCTTTTTTTTCTTTCTTCTAAATTAAATGTCTGATTGAACCCTCTTTTCTCTAAAGATTTCCATCCTACATCCAGAAGCAATAGACTGCCTCTTAGTCAATACTTTCTTTTGATGAGTAATATTAGTGCCTGCTCCCATAATGCCCACATACATACACATACACATCCCTGTACTTGTCTTTATTTCCCTTTTATAGTATCATTATTATAATAACTGTTTATCTCACTTTGCGTGGTTTTCTCTCATCTTGTGATGGGTTTTCACCAAGTCACTTACCTTTCTATTCTCCTTTTGAATTTTCTCATTATAAATTCCATCTTTAGAGTGACCCCCCTCTGATTGTTCGTATGAATATTTTCATTTCGATCGATTTAAATACACGATCCGTTTTTTATTACGTTTATTTAGAAAATCGTTGCCTTGGAGAAGCGTAAACAAGCCACGTCAAAACCTCTAAAATAGCATTCAGCTGAAATATGTACGTTCTGTATCCAGCCCGAAGGTAAGCTTCACCTGTGGCTGAAGCTTTGCAGAGCTTTATAAGATTCTGTGTGCTTTTCTCGCTGAGCTAGAAATATAGGGGCGAAAAAGTCCACAGCGTAGCACAATGATCCCATGAATAGCACTTCATGTTTCGTTCAAAAGAAGTTGCCACGTTTTATTCCATTATTCAGCATCGCCCGTGCCTGAATAATTTTATTTAACCACAGACCGAACAGTGACTGAGCGTAAATGGAGGAAATATTTACCTCTTCCTCTATGAAACACTCGCCATAAAATGTTTCTCTCTGTCAGGGTGGGAAAAGGGAGAAAATTGTTATTAGATGTGACGGAAGAATTTTTAATCAGACGTGTGTTTCACGGTCGTCCCCGAATGCCGAACTGTTGTCGTACCGAATATTTTCGTGGAGCTCCTCAAAGTGTGTTTCTCGAGAATCCAACTCATGAATTCACCCACATATTGTCTTAGTACCATGTTTTTCGACATCAAATACTTCTTTAATATATAATTTAACTTATTATTAAGCTTACTAAATCAATAGCCCTTACATGTTTCTTTTTAAATTTTATCTTTCTGTGAAATCGAATTTTGTAGACGAATCTCCGACTGATATTTCACATACTCTGCATGACAGCTTACACAAACTTTACTGGATTTTAATTTCCTTTTGTCTCTAACATCCCTAACTGTCCGTGGTGAAAATTAATTTTATTAACAATGGAAGATGGCTAACGTTTTGGAACCGCATAACTTCTTCTTGTGAGATCGACTTTTTCCTTCGACTGCATCACATACTACACATGACAGCTTATATACGTTTTACAGAAAGTTAGTTTCCTTTGGTTTCTAATATCCCTAATTGTCCGTTTTAAAATTGCTTTAACGATATATGGAAGATTCTTTAACTTTATGGCATCCCATAACTGCATAGAAATGTAAATACATTTTGTCAGCATTTCACTTAAACTTTTACATATTAGGATTCACCTGATGATGGACAGAATTGTCCGAAGCCGGTCATATATATAAAATTTTTAATGGGATATTGACATAGAGTATTTTATTTCTACCCAAAAATTGCTTCGTTAAAATGTTAATGACAAAAATAAAGAACAAAGGAAGTCGCTTTTTCTGTCCGAAAAGCAGACTATTCTTCAAAAAATCACAAAAAGGTGCCCAATCGCACACATCACAAGCTTGCGTACTCTCTATACCCAGTTCCCGCCTTTAAAATTATTTACTTCCAGCGAAGAATTCAGTTGATCTTCTCAAGGAAACGTCATAAGCGAGTCTTACTGCAGTCAGGTATGATTTCCCATTTGCGAATAGCTAAGGCGTCTTCGAATTGCCTTAGAGGCATTCCTCTTGCGTAAACACACGCTCTGAAAAGCGAATGAAGGCGTAAAATTGTGTTGGGAGAGAAGTTCCCGGAATGTAAGGAATGAAGGAGGAGGGAAGGAAGGAAAAACAAGATGAACATTTCGTAGAGAATGCTCGGAAATATCCGTTCGGAATACAGATCCCACTTTCCTTTCACGATCGCACGAACAAGGAATTGAAAAAAAAGCAATTTTCGGATGCTGAAAAAGTGAGAATGGTTCTTTGAAATTCATAAGGTGTAAGGACGCCGTTCGAAGGAATTCGGAAGAAGTTTCGTTTCATTTGGATGGATATGAATGCTGCAGGATGAGGGATAAGACGGGCGGGAAATTTGTACATGATGTGATCTCTTTCCGATGTTTACACCGTACTTTTATTGGATTTTCCTGACGTTGACAACCAATTTATTAAAATCTTCATTTCCTTTGTGAGCAGTATTGTTAAAAGTGCTTCGACAGCTTACGTCATTTCGCACGTGGGTTCCCAATGGAATTATTTATTTTAATTCTCTATTTAAATTTATTTAAAATTAAAATTTCAAATTTAAATCTCAGGTTCGAATTTATTCACTGAAATTTTGAATTTCATCAGAAAATCCTTTGTTAATTGACCCTTGCTGAAATGAAGAATGTTTTTTTCAGAAAAGCTGATCATTCTTAAAAAATATGACAAAAAGACTACTGATATTATGCAACAATAATTCATGGACATGGTATAGATATGATATCTACATCTGTGGCAGTTATAGCATACAGTTGTAGCAATTAAAGCAAACTAATGAAGATTCCCCTCCGTTTTTAAGGTGTATATCACTTATTTATTCTCAAATTTAACTTCAAAATTTCCATTTTTGGTCACTCCTTGAATAACATGTTTATCAAGAAACTATTGACATTTCTCATACACATAACAATCTTACATTTTCTTCATTACATTTTTGCATTTAAAAGTAAATGTTTACACAAGTAAATAGGGTGTATAAGTAAAACTATGATATGTAATGCATTATCTGTACATTAATAATAATATATCAATATAATAATAATATAATATAATACTACTTATATAAAGTAATTATCCAAAAAAACCCTTTCACGCTTTTTTTCTGAAGAATTTTTAATATTCCGATACTAAAACCATCCTGTTTACAGCGCGGTTTTCACTTTGCCCCTTGAAAAGTGTCTTCACCTGGTTTTGCTGTATTTACTCAACGTATAATAATATATAAGCGGAAATAAAGAAAGGAATCATAAGGACTCACTGCCAACGTAGTACATATCTCAGGAACACCAGAATTAAAGAACTGAAATGATCTTATTTAAGCCACTAAGCGCTTAAGTTTGGAGTTACTGAAACAACTTCCCTTTAAATCAAGGCCAAGTTATCGATTGAATCAGCAAAGTGCTCGAAGCGTAGATAATCTGATTTCATTGAGTCCTGCCACCCCATTCGCAGATCGGAGACTGATATTTTAATAATTCCGCGATGGTCCAGTGAAGAATTTCGAAACACCCTCCCGAAGAGAGTATCATCTGAGACTGAGAAATCGGAAATTGAATTTCCTCCGTATCTTCGCTGGAGATAAGCGAGCGGAAGTTGCGTCACAAATGGAATTGAGGAAAACAAAGGCTGTGGAAAAGGAAGGATGTTGGGAAATGAACCACTTTGAGGATAGACCGGCTGGGATGGATGCGCTTCATAAGAGAAATAAGAGGATGATTTAGTGGATATGAAGGATGGATGACATCTTCTTCCCTTTGATATCCACTATCCTTGGATTACGTGGAGGATTTCACGTGGAAAATCTGAACTCGGGAATCGATGGGATAAACTCGGAGTGGGATATTGAGAGTTCAACCGGCCTATCTGGCTTCATTTATCATGATTTATTATTTTAATTCATCAATTGTAATGTAAACAGCATTATCTAGGCGACCTAATAATATAATAAAAAATATAATAAAACAATATAGCATAATAATAATAATAATAACAACAATAATAATAACAATAATAAGAGGGCAATATAATAGTAGTATTTTTGTGAAAAGTGCTCCGACAGCTGAGGTTATTTCGCATGTGGGTTCCCACCGGGAATCGAACCCGGGACAGATTTCATTGAAGTTGAACATGCTGGCCACACTGCCATCCGGGAGCCCCTATAAAACTATAATATAAATTAATTCAATGCAATGTAATTCGAAACAATACTATACAATACAGTAGAATATAATATAATATAATATAATATAATATAATATAATATAATATAATATAATATAATATAATATAATATAATATAATATAATATAATATAATATAATATAATATAATATAATATAATATAATATAATATAATATAATATAATATAATATAATATAATATAATATAATATAATATAATATAATATAATATAATATAATATAATATAATATAATATAATATAATATATGTAGTGTTGCATGAATAATATCTATCTACATCTACACATGCAGCCTGCAAGCCGCCTTTCGGTGTGCTGCATGCAAAATTACTCTATTTTACAAATCGATTACCTTCACGTAGTTCGCGAAGAAAAGAATTTCTTAGTTAGATTAGTTCTAGCATCTTTTCCTCTGATATTCTTCGCAGCATCAGAACGGCCTATATAACAAGTAGGGTGCATAATATGCATCGGTTGCATATTCAACGGGTACATCGGCTACATATTCTACAAACGTACCCTCTTTGAATGTATAAAGTAAATTAAGTTTTCGATAGAAACTTCTTTCTTCTTAAGCTTCTCATATTGCGTACTGTAGCGTAAGAGTAACGCTCACAGACTTTTAACTAGCGCAAAGTAACATCGCTCGCGGACTTTCTCTTCACTCTTACCGACTATTCTCCTGACGAAGCCGAGTTATTAAGTTCTCTTCCACATATATTATAAACAATATACATGTATTATAAGCACTGTCTATTTATAAGCCATCTTAAGACTCGATTGCTACTTGATAAAGGGTTACAACGATTCCAGGGCGTTTCATCCTAAGCTTTTTACCAATAGGAATTTCACCCATTCTTTTCATTCAAGGATTTTTCGCCCAAGAGCCGAGCCGGCTTTCAAGGGATATTTCAACCGAGGAATATTTTACATAATAGTGGTTTCAAATGCAAGATCATCGCGTGTCATGCATAGATATTAAAGTTAAAAGGAATTTCATCCATTACTATATTAAAATTTAACAAAATTAAATCGTGTACGGGTAATCAAGTATAAAGTTATGTGGAGTTATATCTTTCGGAATCGGCCAATGATAGGGCTACTCGTCACTTTTTGGTGTTTCCTTTCGTCTGAATCTCGAGTTGTAAACATACAGAATAAACTAGAAAGGGATTATAATGTTTTGTGGACTGTTAAAAATAGTCTCAGAGAAACCGTGATGACTTATTACTACAAATACTAAAAAATTCTTTATTCCTCTATAATTGTCTATCTATTAAAAATTGTTTCATATAAGAGTGAAAAAGATCAGAATTAAATAAGACATTCACTTTGTACAAAAAGAAGATCATTCATCAAAAATATTATGTAAGACTACCAACATTAACCAAACCCGGTTATAACGCTTTCCTGCTTTAGACAGGGTTTTCATTCGGCCTTTTTAAAAGAAGGACCAACCGTTATCTTAACCTGGTTTTACTGTGTTCATTAAATAATAAGTTAGAATTTAGTCGAATAGTAACAAGCTAAATTATAGGATGCACATATATTTGTGCTTGGTATTTATACCACTTGCCTGCATATCATCTGTATAGAAGTACGGAGAAATCGCTCCACTTGTTTCTGGTTGCACAGTCCTTGTTGCTTATAAATCGAAGCGCAGCAGTAATGGATGCAGTGTGTGTATTTACGAAGGCATCGGGAGGAAGTTGTGTGCGTTTTGGCGGAATAACTAGAAGCTCTCAACAGGAGAAAATTCCGAAAGTAATGCGACGCGTGTAGGTAGAGACACCTACATTTACGCGGAATCGTGATTTTCAAACACATATCTAACCCGGGAATAGTGAATTTCAGCGGGGCATAAGTGCACGCCACGGTAGCTGACGTAGTTATAACAAGATATGTTCATAATTGAGATTTCTTGTAGATGTGACAGAGACTTCGTGTGAGGGCTAATTAGAAATAGTCATTTCCTGGAAGCGTCTGTCATGATACTCGGGATAATTTTATCTCTCCATATTAATATAGTACTGTGCCTAAATGAAGTTTTAGGTTATTTATTCATTATGTGATTCAGTTTGACTGTCTTCAGGTGGTAGCTCCAAAAATTGTTTAGCTATACTCAGAACCAATTAAACACACTTTACAATCTCTTTCGTTAGAAGTCTCATAAATATTAAAATTCTGAAATAACATCCCTTTGTTTACAAACATTATTTAACCACCGCAAATCAACAAGACATAATGTATAAAATATTCCCCTAATAAACCTTCCAATACTTAAATAATACAAATATCCCGTAATTAAAGTTGCCACATAGTTACACTTTACATCTTTCTATTGGCAAGCTACATTTTTCTTCATGAGTTTATCAATTATCTCATACTTATATCACAGTTTGATAGCACATCAATTACAATATTTTATTAATTCACTCCACTATGTTACAAAAACTAAAAGAGCTTTTTCCCCCTTTATTATTTGTAAATAAAGGTTTGAAGACCACTTAAGCCAAAGTGTATCGTGAATATGGAGAAATTTGTGAAGAACTTGCTTTAGTTATTAAATAATAATTAAAAATTATAGTAGTAAGTTAACATAAGCCGATATATTATACAAATAGCTACATCTAATTCCAAAATGAATTCGAATCTGAGAATTGTAATTTTATTATTTTATTTGATGCGTGTTGTGATTTCATTCATACCCACGTATTTCGCAAATTTTATCTTTCGTATTAATATTTTAATTTATTATTTCGTTTTTCATCTCTTCACTCGATTTGAGTTTTGTAATTCATTTTACCGAATGATCGCAGATTTTAATCGCCTTCTGTTTTTTGTGTTTTTCTTCCTGCCATGCGGGTCTTTCCTTTGTCAACTTGAAATGCCAAGATATATTCCCGAACCTTTCTCTTTGCTTTTATTTCCTTTCTAAAATTCGTAAGAAACAAAAAAAACAACCTATTTAGTTCGCAGAAAGAAAAGCTCAGTCGAGCCTTTCTTTCTGCGGATTAAGTCTTAATCTAATCTGATCTAATTCGTCACCCTGACAGGAGCCATGCATGCGTATGTAAAAAAATATGCTTTCATCTTCATTATTAATTATTATGATAATCTAAGTTACAGTGATAAATCGACATTAAGGATGAGATGAAATAGATGCCTAATAAGGTCTATAAGGTCTTTATTAAGGCGAGATTGAGACTGAAAAGTCTCTTCCTCCATCTAACCTTTCGTCAATAATATTACATACATAAAAAGTTTTGTGTAGGTGAATAGAAATAGAGAGGAAAAATTTAGAAGGAGTGGATCAAAAAAAAACCTAAGGTGATATCTTAGGAAAAAATATCCACTGCAGGAAAACACCCGCAAAGAAGGGGGGTGTGAAAAACCTGCGCAAACCTACTGATAGTACAAGCTAAAAGTTATGAAAGAAAACTTTGTAAGAATAGAAAATTAGAAAAGCAGTACTATAAAGAAATTACAGAAAGAATAATAAAATAAAATCAGAAAAAGAAAAATATGCAATAGTAAACAAAATAAATAAAAAATATGATAAAAACATAAGATAAAACATTCTAACTAAAATACAAAAGTAATAATAAAATAAAATCAAAAAAGAGGAAGTTACAGGAATACGTGAGAAAATAATAAATATCACATAAAATAGTAGAATAAAACATTGAAAAATAAAAACATGCTAGGGAAGGAACCGAAAGAGAGAATTTTTGACGCATCCTGGACTCGAATCTGGATATTCTATTTGCCAGGTTATTGGGTACTCCTGATGCGATCAATATAATTCGAAATCACAGATAATTTATATATTTATAACTTTTATATACATGTATAAATTACCGTGTATTTCTGCTTTCATGATTACAATTTAAATATGCGATTAAAATGGAAATCTTTCCCTTTAAGCTCATTTTTCATCCTCTGTCATAGGAATTAAGATATTGAAAAACAAGAATGCTAGTATTGGATTCTGTGGCCCAGTAAAATTTCCAAGCAATTGAATAGCTTGATTGTTACCGTACGAAAAACGATTTAGTTAAATTTATTTCTGTATTTCTGCATCATAGGAGGACTAGAGTGTACTAATTTGTGAAGGTTTCTCTCTCTATTAAAAATAAATTTTGATAATGAATTTAAATTAATAATTTAATATAAATTTAATAATAATAATTATTATTAATTTTTAAATTTAATAATTAAATAATTTCAATAAAATAATTAATTTAATAATAATAATTAATTATTTAATTAATTAATAATAATTATTATAATTTTTAATTAATTAATTTAATTAGTTAAAAATTATAATATTAAATTTAATAATTTTAATTTTAATAATTTTTTTTTCAAATATTCCTTTAATTTTGCTAAGGTGTGCAGTTTATGAATTAAGGATGTTC
Organism: Pachydiplax longipennis; assembly: GCA_036926295.1. Taxonomy (NCBI): domain Eukaryota; kingdom Metazoa; phylum Arthropoda; class Insecta; order Odonata; family Libellulidae; genus Pachydiplax; species Pachydiplax longipennis. The sequence goes on from JAVFKF010000012.1 coordinate 35,440,434, forward strand.
ATTTCCCAAATTAACTAATTCTTTCAACTAATCAACCCAATCTCTCAGCAATAGCTACTTCTCTGTTCATACCTGATACAACATGTTCAGATGCTTCTATGTGATGACGCATTATTCGCCAGCGTTAGCAACGAAAGAGACAATATGCTCAGAGCAGCACACACAGCAAGGGTGAGCGAGATTGTAACTTATTAGTCTGCTCTTACATCCGACCCTTTGTCATTGAACAATTGTACAGAGACAAAGAGAAGGAAATGTTAGATGATTTGAAAAAAAGCTTGTACCGAATAAAAATAGTCAAAGCCGTTTAGGATTATTTCGCTTAAAAGGCGGATTTTAAATAATCTACAACCCTCTCCATCCATTCGTTTGCCTCATTCAATAATCCAAAAATTTTTATATTTTCTGCGTCGCCGTTATCTTTACCTTGCCTCTGAAAAGGATTCTTGGTAGTCTCTTCTATAGGATGACTTATTTTGCGAGTGTCAAATCTGATTTTCAGGGCTGATACAAACTCCAAGATAGAGTGAGATCTTCCTTATCGATTATCTCTGAGGAAAGTATGTTGGGTTAAGAATTTGGTTGGCCGTTTTTTTCCTTCTTTGCAATCTCAAGTTGTAAACATATCGGATAAACCAGAAAGGAAGTGCAGTGTTTTATGGGGTATTGCTCCTAGTCTTGGAGAGAAGGTGATTCCCTCTCCTCACTACTATTAAAACATTTCTTATTGTCTTCCTGGTAAAACATTTTTAATTTTAGAGTAAAAATTGACCAAAATGTTGTAACAAGGAAAACGCTCTCTCGGAGAGAAAAGCAGACCATATTTTAAAAATATGCCAAAATGTAACCAGGGTTTCGCTATAAAGCTATAATATCCTGATTAAAACGCGGTTTTCGCTGGGTATACGTATTAGCATTATAAAATGCTGTAGTATGCTAATATATCGTTGAAGTAGAAAAAATTTGAGGCAGCAATTCAAAACGTATGTGATATAAGAATAATTAGTTAGGAGACTTTTCGTAGTCACTGAGATTCATTAAAAACTCACGTATATTTCTCTCCTGATTATAACTCCTCGGAGTATACCAGTATGAAAGATAAATCATAGGTTTATAACATAGCATTATAATTTACGTCGTATGGGTTCAGCACCGGCTTGAAGTTTAATAATTTCGCAAAAAGTTGAAGACCGTTGTTTTTCGCTTAATTTGATCTACTTTGACCCCTTGTATAGTTTAAATGCGCAGGTATAAATGTAAATGACTTGCACAGTTTAATGCAGAATGTATTCAGGAATATCCATACGAAGTTTCAAATTCCTAACTCAAAAAACACTTTCGTATTTTTGGCCAACTTTTTTCGGTTCTAGCCCACTGTGCGCCGTTTCGTTTCGTCTCCTGAAAAACGCCTTAACCTCATTTCACCGTAGTTTCTTTTCCTTCACTAATTTCGATTATATTTACTTATTTTTATTCACTCCCCGAATATATTACTCTTTCTATGATTAGCCTGGTTTCACTATACTTTCTTTTCATTCACTAACTTTGATTACTTATTTCTACATATTTATTTACATTTACTTATTTTTCTTCTCAAAATATATACCTCTCTCTATAATATCAGTCACGTAAATTGTAATTGGCAGAGTTGTCCCAGATGTATCCGAGGAATCATTTATCTCATCAGAAACGTAATTCCAGATCGCAATTACCCGTCCTCGTCCCTTAAGACTTCTCATTCGCAGTCTCATTAAATTTTCAAACCTAATCTCCGAATCCCTTCGTTATTATTCATCGGAAGGATTCTCATATCGCCATTCATACATATTTCGATCTCCGATTCCAGTTCATTCCGTCCAGCGGAGCGAGCGCTTCCTTTCAGACAAATGAAAGAGCGCTCATATCAGAGACGCCCTCTCACGCTTGCGTTGGCACATTAAGAAAGCCGTGGAGATGCGAGTTTCGCACCGCTTTTGTCCTCGAAAGGGAGAAAACGATCCTGATTGGTGGACGCATCGCCGCGTGACTTCTTTCATCGAATAACTCAGATTTCGCTCCAGCGTTTTGGCTGTTTATTTATAAAGGAAGGAATCGACTCGATATGGGATGCGATGAAAAATTGATAACGGAATTGTTATGAAAGGAGGTTTATAAAAATTAATGATGAGAACTAACGATGTGATTATGGATGGTATTTAGGAGCGAAACTTGATGGGGAGAATTTGAGCAGGATTAATTGGTTTGAAGAGAACGTTTAGGATAAGCGCACGGTTTATGAGTATGGAATGGCTTGTTATCTTTGTTTACCTTTTCAATTATTGTCACATTTATATTGATACTTGTGGATTCACCTTCAAAAAGACGGATATAAATTTAACCTAAAAATGTACAATTAGTATTGCATACACCTCATCCTTTCATGTTTCATGTTGAATATGTATATATAAGTACGAAGTAGCTCTTTTCATGCTGTTGTTCTTCTCTATGTATTATTGTAATGTATTATCTGTCGAACCTCACTCTGATAGGTGATGATATTTTTATTTTTTATGCATGTTTCATCTCATTTATTCTCACTTTTTATTATTTTTCATGGTGTCGGGTATCTTATTATGAGTATATGGTTTTCATTTTTTTTCTCTTCGAAAGAACATTGACGAAGTTGTGAAGGGATAGTGAATTTTTAAAAATTTTTATTTTATTTATTTTATTCTTTTTTCTATATTCATACTATGTTTTTGCCATTTTCATTCTGTATTCATGCTAGCTTTTTGCCATTTTCATTTGTGACATTCTGTATTTTCAGTGTTTTTTTTTATCTCTTATCTTTGATAAGTGAAGTGTAAATATGTTCCTTGCTTTTTGATTCCAGCCTTTTCTATAAATTTCAGTTTCTTATCTATCTGTAGGTTTCGCAGGTTTTTCACACCTTCTTCTGCTGTGTTTTCCTGCTATGGGCTATTTTTCCTATCCTAGGTTTTTAAGCCCACAATATAAATTTCTTCCGTGCACTTTTTTTTCTATCTCTTCCTTACAAATTGACGAAGGGTTAGATGTAAGAAGAGACTATTCAGTCTCAATCTCGCCCGAATAAAGAAGTTTTATTATTATTATAATTATTATCCTTTTGAATCATCAAAATACAAAATACCAGCTGTCAAGATGAATGACGATTCAAATTATTCTCTCCTGAAAATTCCTACCGTTATATCCCTTTTAAATTTGATATATAGCTTCCACGAAAACATTGACGCGGTTAATATTTTTTTTGCTTCATTACTAAAATAATATTACGCTTGCTTAAATTATTGTCTTAGAAATCATTTCTATTTCGAATTTATCCATGTTTTTGAAAACGGAAACATTTTTTCAAAAACATTATGTAAAAATTTCTTCACAAAGTCTTATTTCATACCATCTACATTATAGAAGGCAATATTCTTTGTAAAATTATATTGTTGAGTTGCGATTTCCAAATTTTACTAATGCTTTCCTCAATATGTTGGCTCTCCTTTCTCATGCATTTCCCGTATATTCGCATGAGAGAACATTTCAAAAACGATTGTCAAAATATCCAATTTAAAGCGGTATTAAACAATAAAAATAAGAATCAGTATATTTTTCCATTTTTTTGTTCTTATCTCGATATCATAGAACAATATTCCCAATTTAATTAAGCTGAAAAATAAGAAGTCTGCAATCGATTAAAATAAACTTTAAAAGTATTTCCTATGAAAGCAATTTTGTGTCGTCTAGAGTCAAACCAAGGATAATTTTGGTAGAAAAATATTGATATGTGTTAGGTCATTGACTCTCTAATGAATCACTATGTTTCATATTTTTATCTGGTCGGGAAATGTGTTAAACTAATGTGCAAAAATTTCTTCTGAATTGATTACACTTGCAACTCCTCATTTGCTATCTGCAATATTTAACGTTATTTATTTTATTTCAATGATGGCTGACATTATAAATTCGCGACGATAAGATTATTATTATGAGATAGGATAAAGTATCAGAAATGATCTTTCAGTGGCTGCTAATTAATGATGTTTACTACTCAATCTTTCGCGTCAACACTACTGTGATATTTTTGCGTCACGTTTACTACCTCTCGAGATGTAATAGTGAAATGCGGCACACAGTTTCATGTTTTCATTCACACATTTTTGCATGTTTTTATTTTTCAATGTTTTATTCTATTATTTTTGTGATGTTTATTATTTTCTCATGACGTATTCCTGCAACTTCCTCTTTTTTGATTTAATTTTATTATTTTATTATTACTTTTGTATTTTAGTTTGAATGTTTTATCTTATGTTTTTATCACATATTTTATTTACTTTGTTTACTATTGCATTTTTTTCTTTTTCTGATTTTATTTTATTATTGTTTTTGTTATTTCTTTATAGTACTGCTTTTGTAATTTTCTATTCATACACAGTTTTCTTTCATAACTTTTAGCTTGTACTGTCAGTAGGTTTGCGCAGGTTTTTCACACCCCCCTTCTTTGCGGGTGTTTTCCTGCAGTGGATATTTTTCCTAAGATAGGTTTTTTTAAAATCCACTCCTTCTAAATTTTTCCTCTCTATTTCGCTATTCACATACACATAACTTTTTATGTGTGTATTATTTTTGACGAAAGGTTAGATGGAAGAAGAGACTATTCAGTCTTAATCTCGCCTAAAATAAAGACCTTAAAGTTTCGAATAGACTGATTTAATTTTACAAATACAAACACAAAAGTCGTTCAGTAATTGTGATATGTAAGCCTCGTTTCTGAAATCTCCGCAGTTATGATTTCAATGTTAGAATCATTTACTTTATTAGACTCGAAATTATGTATGGGGAAAAGCACTTGGTAAATTACCACAGGAGAATTTCAGTCCGCCGTCAAATTCGCAAGACGACGGTGATTTTTATTCCTCGAAAAAGCTCGAGTCCTGAATTTTATTCGAGGAAGTTTTCCTGAGTGATTCTCTGTATACTGCTCAGTTTTATTCCATCCATCGAGACTCATAGGGATACGGAAGTGCCTCGAGAAGAATTTGCAGACGTGTTTCTTTGCTTTTGAGAGAATAAAAATGCATTCTTCCTAAAGGAGAACGTCTACCAGCGATGAGACACGATTCTCACTTTTTTAAAGGAAGAGTTACTATGTGTGTGTTATCTGTTATTGCCGAATGATGGTATTGCTCGAAATTTTGCAGAACTGTCCGTTGAATGCGAATTTACTTTTACGTTGTCCGCGGAGTGAGTAAGCAATTCGAGAAATGGGTAAAATGACATTCATACCCCGCGGATAGGTTGTTTTATTCGAAGTAATATAGATAACCAACGTTTCATTTAAGTAGTGGTAGAAATAAATGGTTTCTTCTGGTCCTTTATTTCGGTCATTGGGAATAAAAGATATTCTATTGAGGTGTTGGGATTTAGGATGAATTGACAAGTTAGATGATCTAAGAGACAAAGGTTCTCCAAGCGCCGACAGCGGCAACCGTCTAGGGCGATTCCCGGGAAACGGATAATCGCTAAGCGGTCACCAGTTATTCAGAATCCCGATGCGCATTTCGGAAACAATGCTTCCATCTTCATGGGGGGTCCAATGCTGAATCATTGATTGGAACCCCCATGAAGATGGAATCATTGTTTCCGAAATGCGCATCGGGATTCTGAATAACTGGTGACCGCTTAGCGATTATCCGTTTCCCGGGAATCGCCCTAGACGGTTGCCGCTGTCGGCGCTTGGAGAACCTTTGTCTCTTAGTTCATTGAACGCCGAGTTCCTTTTTCTTTCTTCAAGTTAGATGATAAGAAAAAGACGCTTATCTAAGAGAAAAAATATTTTATGGCTAAAGTGTTTTACTAAAGGAATAAAGTATATTAGTAATTTCACCTAATAACTAAGTTCTAATCATTATTATTATCATCATCATCAGTTTGACTATATTTCACAATCTCTTAAACAATAAGTCCCATAAATATCAACACTCCAAACAACATCACTATAAAAAATCAGGACATACTCAGAAACAGCAAGAGTCATTCAATATGTATACACGATATTCTCTCTAATTCATTTACACCACTTGTATCCTACAATCACAGCTATCACACACAGTCACAGCTTACATCCCTCTTTGGGCAAGTCTTTATCACAAATTCATGGTCAAAACATAAGTGAATAAGACAAAATATATCAACATCCATTAACAATTCACCCAGTATAAGATACAACAATAGTATTTGTGGAAATACATATGGTGTCAAATATTGGTTTGTATACAGACACATAGGAAAACCCTCACCCGTACACAACATCAATACACATGAAAGGAACATAATTCGCTTTCCTTCTTCTTTCTATAGAAGGTAATCCATCGCTTATACTCATCTAATTCTCTCCCAATTTCTCCTTAAACCAGACTTAATCTCATTCACTTTTACACTTAATTCCACAACCACACTCACATCTTCATCTCCCTTAACAAGAGACGACATCTGCTCATTTCGTTCTAAGAGATTGCTTCTTCTTAACATACTGGTGAGAGAAATGTTTGGTACAAGATACAGGAAAATGTACATTTTGATTAAATTCGCTCTATTTCAGTTCATGGGTTCCATTATCAGCCATCGGTCTAGTTACGTTTCCTTTTCAGTTACAGAAGGCTTTGGTAAAGCAAAGAAGCGTACTAGACATGAGGAGTGAGGTACTTTCCTGTTGTATTCCTTATCGAGAAAGAGTGTTGAAAGAGGAAATAGGCTATTTAAACAGTAAGGATGAGGAGTGAGGATATTTAACATTATTTTGAGCCACTCACACCTCAGTAGCTTTCCTTTTATCAAGGCGATGGGAAACACAAATGAAAGATAGACTTTCCTTTATACTATATCCTGTACCCTGTTATGTATACTATATTCTGTACCCTGTTATGTATACTATATCCTGTACCCTGTTATGTATACTATATCCTGTACCGAAAGAAAAGTGATGAATGTGGCCTTTGTGTTATCAGGATACTGATGATGAGTACAGAAAGAAATTGACAGATATAGAATTTCGATGAAATCATATCGTTATCATAAAACAGAAATTTATATTGTATTCCCGCAGAATTTTTACATTCAGAATTAAGTTTTTAAACCATCCCTGCATTCTTAAAACGATGAATGTCTTTTATTATCTTTCCCTCTTCCTCTTCATGTTCCTCGGACTCCTTTCCCCATCTCTTTCTTAATCCTATTCTTTTCTTAAATACGGTGATAAAAGAGAAGCCTCTCTCACCCCCTCGATCTCTTCATCTCCTATTCTACGACACAATTTTCTAAACCTCTCCATTTCCTCGAATGTTTCCTCCATCCTTCTTCCCCTACTTGTTAGTTTATTCTCTTTTTTTTCTTAGCTGAGCATTTCGTGGGCGTCTCAGCAGCTGCTTTCCCTAGCATACTCAAGTGTTTGTCATTTCTCCTTCAATTCACTTTCCGCTTCTCTTCCTTTCCACTGCCACTCTCAATCCAATCGCCCTATTTCTTTTTCTTGCGAATTGTCCCCTCGGCGCGCGTGCCTCCACGACGTCTCCTCTCCTTCGACTGCAAATGCTCTTCCATTTATATTCGCCCCAATGATTCACACAGTTATTCATTACTTAAGTTGTTGTTTTGATGAAATGAAAGTACCGAATGGTTGTGGCATAAATTGTGAGATAGTTATTTGAGGTGGCTTACAAAACAGTTTTAATTTTTTACTTTTGGATAACATTTCTGATCATATGTATCTTGACCGGTGAAAACTATATAATCCTTATATATTATTTCTAAAATAATAATGGCGGAAGTTTTAAGTATGTGGAATTTCATCAGGTCATTAGAATTTCACATAGTTAAAATTCATAGCTAAAAAAATAAAATAGAGATAGATAGAGAATAGAGGTGATTACTAAGTCTCGGTTCAACAAGATGTTTATTTTACCGGTTTCGACTAAGGTCATCATCAGGCATATATACAGATAAACTTTCACAATATATAGGAGGAGTAAGTGTTATTAAGTAAGGTCCCATCTTTTCCCTCCTACATGTAGTGGAAACTTATCTGTTTATGTGCCTGATGATTATCAGACCTTAGTCAAAACAGGGCGCAAAATAGGCCTCTTGTGGAATTGATACTTAGTAATTTTTTTCATCACCATATTATATCTAAACATCCGTTTTCGGTGACCAGCGCTTTTCTCTTTCACACTCCATCAAAACATATAAATGAAGCAGTAATTTAAAAAGGAAGTTTCTCGCTTCCTCCTTAAAAATGACCAACAAATCAAAAATGCACTATTTTATATATTTAAGTACCAAAACAAGAATTTTTATTTGACTCATCTTCTTTTTCTTCTCGTCTGGATTTCGTAAGATCGTTATTTCTGATCTAATTCCGCAAAATAAAAAGTCTGCAATCGATTGAAATGAATTTTACGTGTATTTCTTATGAGAGCATTTTCGAGTCGTCCAAACTAGAAACAAGGATACTTTTGGCGGAAAAATAAATGTCAGTGTTAGGTTATTAGATCTGTAATGAATCTTCAAATTTCGTATTTCTATCTCGTCGGGAGATACGTGAAATAATTTAAAAATTTTTCTTTCGTATACTTCTTAGGGTAGGTACTGAATTCAAATAAATAAATATTTAAATATAAACACTCGGTGATTCTTACTTAAGATGGAAATGCTACAATTAAATGGAAATAAAGAAAGATTAAATGGTTATCTATAAGAAAAATGATTGTACCTAAAGAGGTTGTAAGTGGCGGAAACGAGTCTAGAAAACGCTGGTCGATTTTGGTGAAAGAGATGAAGAAGTTTCTCATCTAGCTTTGCTAATAAAATGTTAAGTATGAACAAACGTTTGCATAAGTCTATAAATACAGGAAATTTTGCGCGACTTTGGTGAACAGAAGTCTCGTAGTTTACTTTTTTCGTAATGAAAGAGCGAGAAAATTGCTTACGTATATATGTACTATTTAAAATAACAGCGTACGTCCATAGTAGCGCATAAGAAATTATTTATACAACTCCATCTAATTACTGTATGTATGTCCTTAAGTATCTGTTTTATAAGGAAACTATCCTCCCATCGTTAAAGGGGAATAGTCTAAATAACAGAAGATACAATATTTCTTTTAGCGTGAGCTTGTGAATTTAATTAAGCTCTTGTCTGCCTTTCTTTTTTCTCGCTTTTGTACTTAATTCACTTCCTTTCCTCCGGCGATGTCTCCCCAACAGCGAAAAACTTAATCTAAAACTAGATTTCATTGGTCTCCAGATGCTTTATGCTTTTCATTAAAATATTTGCCGATTACATTCTTTTTATCTAATTTCTTCGGGCGAATTTATACCTACCCGTTTCCTTTTCTTCTAAAATTTCATTTCGTTTTTAATAGTGCACTACTTTATAATATTTAAGCCTTTTTGATATGGAGGTAAGGTCTTAGGAAAAGAATCAGCTGATTATACTTAATGAATTGCGTGAAATCTTGTAATGAATACTGATAGAGTAATGGCACAATTTTGTTATTACATTTTCTTTGAGCGGTGATTAAATTAATTACAGAATAGCTGAGATGTAGATTTAAGCCGAGCTGAACTGAGCTCCTCTTCATTCTTCTTTTTTTCGAAATTCAATTATTTAAACTTGATTTTATAAGTATAGTTTAACTAAAGGAAAAAATAAACTCTAGTTTAGTTTAATATGATGTTTAATACAATGATACAGTGAGATAAGTTATTGTTAACTACCTAAGACATGGCTCGTGACAAAGTTAATTAGTGCTTTTAAATTAAACCTAATTAGTACTACAAATGAACAGGAGTCGAAGCTATAACTGAGGCAGAATTTAAAAATGCAATCGTTAAAAATGAAGCTTTTTCTTTATTGATACCTTATCGGATCTTTTTTATAAGTAAGAAGGAGGTCATTTACTACTGAAACCAATACTCAGAAACTTTTCCAAGGAAAACTTTTCCAAGTCCTGAGGAAATAAATTACCCTAAAAGAAATTAATTGAAACATTTTCATGCGATGAAGTTCTTTAGCATTCAAATGATATCGTAATTTAGTATCGTTATACAAAGCTCTAACGATGTAGGTTATGGACATATTACCGACAGTTCGCTTTATGAAGCCGAGCTTTGTAATTACTTCACCGTAATTTTTTCGGTGGTCACAGTATGGGTGGGATAGGCTAAGTTTAAGAACAAATAAAAGAGTTGATTGGTAGGCTATGAAGAACGTACACATCCTCAAACTTTCTCTCCACTCTCAATTTTCTAATCCGTGTTATTTCTTCCGCTGCCTTAAGACCCTCCAACTTTCTTACTTTTTCCACTTTTCTTCGTAATCATCCGAAATTGAAAGAAAAGTTTGCCGGACCGCCTCACTCTTTAATCTTCCCTTTGTTTTCCGAAAGAGTTTTCCCCAATTCAAATAGGCATTTCTTCCGCCGAATCCCTTTTGTATTTATATTCCGCGCATTTGCCTCCGAATCGTAATCGGCTTTGAGAAGTGAGGGAAAGAACTATTCGTAATATTCTTCGAAAGTAAACAAACCATTGCGAGGGGATTACCCGTATCGAATTAATGAAGTTGATGTGAGTAAAGCCGAACTAGTCCGAATTCTCGAAAATACTCTCACCATTAACTAAAGCGGAGTGAAGCATAAGAATCCGCCATAAAGCAATCATTTTATAATACAATGATATTCATACATTTTGCCGTCACTACTTAAGGTTTACAGAACAAAATTTTAATTGAATTGGTGACATGCCCAAATCAAGAATTATACATGGTTTGACATTTTAATACCCCTGAAAGAATAATGCTTGGAATCGTTTCTCCCTTTTTCGTTGAAGTCCAGTTCAGTCGTGGCATAGTCCGATTTCAATGACACAACCAATTATCACAGTTGATTCTAAAGGTGCCATTCAGTGAGTGAATTTTTCGTGATTTTCCTTGATATATAAGGTGCTCTGAGCGCATTTTTTCCTACGAAAACCATTATATTAATAATCATATAATATTTTATTTCGTCACGATTACATTCATCTACATCTACATACGTACCCTGTAAGCCGCCTTCCAGCGTGTGGCAGGGAATGCATGCACTGTGACTCTACTTTCTTAATCGATTGACTTTTCGTATCGTTCTCTGAAAATATCAAATTTAGAATGAATCCTACTGGTTCCAGTATCTATTTCTCTGATCTTCCTCGCAGTATCACAACGGCCTATGTGACAATTAGGGTGCATAATCTGTCTTTTAAGAATGTACTCTCTAAATTTATTAAGCGAATTAAGACTGTGATTGAATCTTCTAAGGAATCCCATTTATTTGCACATACCAAAAAACAATATTTAATTGGTAACATATTCGAATCAGGAGCATATATAAAGTTTGACTTTATAATATATTTCATGCATAAATGCAGCTATAATTTAGTATAATACATTACTATTCTCAGCAGGATATATCCGTATCCAGTAGGTATTTATCGACTGAATTCATAACATTCATTTAATAACATTTAATTATACACTCCAGAAATCTTTCTTCACTTTATTGCTATTGCTTTACTTTTGCAGCACATTATTAAGGATTTTATTGTAAAATTTTATTCCCATGTGATAGGAATTTCTTTAAAACTGGGCATAGTCAAAGCATTGGATTCATGCATAATTCATTATTTCTCCTGGCTTGCGGTTGATTTGTGATTTGCTATTGAAATGAATTTTAATTGCGCACACGGTATATTTAGTCATGCATATAAATACAGAGAAGAGGCATAATGTTTTGTTTCCAAATAATGGTTTGCACAAGTCTCTAGAATTGGAGAATATCATTTTGCGCACTTTTTTCTTTGAATTTTGGATACCTATTGCCATCCTGAAAGTATATTGCCGCAATAAAAGTACATATTTTCATATGGAATAGAAGTCCATAGTTCATATGTAGTAAAAGTAAGCATCTTACAGCGCTAATCCTGTTCGCGTATTAATTACCGAGGTAATACAAGACTACCTATATTGAAACTAGCTCTGTTTAATTGCTCATAAACCGCAGTGTGGGAAGAACTGCTCGCCGTTCCTCATTTGGAATATGCGGCAAACGTTTGGGATCCTGCAGTTGAAACCTTCTCCTGAAATTTAATTAAGGCGAAAAACGTACTCCATCTCACGTTCTCTATCTCACTAGTCTTCACGGTAGGTTCATGTTCATCAACATTCCACGTTCTCTACTATTTCCTCGATAAGTAACTCCATCCTTTAAATAACCCGACTACTCATGCCTTTGCCTTACCCGTCGTACATTCTCTTACACACAATTACTTTATCTTACCTTAAAACGGACAAGCCTAAATTGTTATTTAAATGGTCGAAAGAGGTCAACTTTGACCCCATAATGACACTCCGAGTAGGGAAAGGTGGGGTTTTATTCTACAATGCAAATTCCATTTTGTTGTCAAATCATGTATAATATTCACCATTGTGTATACATTTATATCTTTGTATATTTATGAATCCGGTGTTAGTAACTTCCGAAAAAAACACATGGGAGATATTTTCGAAAATTAATTTCTCACACTTCCCGACGAGATAGAAACGTAAAATTTGGGGAGAGGAGTTCATTAGAGGATCAGTGAGCCAAGACATATATCTTTCTACCAAAGTATCCTTGATTCGACTGCGGACGACTCGACAATTCTCTCATCAGAAATGCTCGTAAAGTTAACTTTGATCAACTGCAACCTTCTTTTCTAAAGCTGAATTACATTAATTATAAGGTCCTATGAAATCGAGAAAAGAATAATAAGAAAGGAAATTGAATAGAGGGTCTTATTTTGGTCTTAGAATTTCGTAGCAGCGTGAGGTGAGATCAAGGCCTGATACAGACAGTAGATAAGTGAAAAAACCTCCACACTGATCAATGTGGCAGGAGTGTATAAATAACTCAAAATAGTATGAAACTGCAAACACCGGAAAAAGATATGTAGGTAATTGCTTCCATGAATGTAGGTAATTGCTCCCATATAATTTCTTTACTACTCCATGAATCGAGAGGACGTATGCATTTTTCAAGTTAAACTTATCTCTTAAAAGTAAATAAATTTGTTTACATCCGCTTCATATATTGTTCATTAAAAACAAAATTTCTATTGGTATATTTAGTTTAGTCATTTACCTATCTAGTCGATATTTTAGCTTCATTCAGTTAGTTTTCCAATCAGATCAGAACAAGAAAAAATCCACATTATTTCTAAAGTTCTATTCTAGAAGATCGAAAAATTTTCTTACCAATCTGAAAGACCCGCTACTTAACTTGTTATGCATTTTATATATCCAGAAAATCTCTGCCAAAGAAGAGGACATTAGACTAACGAGCATCATTTCCCACTCCAGTCCAATTTCACCACTCATATAATGTCTTTAATGGCTTGGAATTTGGTCCCAAATCACTCCGAATTGCTTTCTCCAGCATCTGGAAAGCAGCATCTTAACCGCTTGTGAATGAAAATGTGACTCTTTATGAAATAAATTTATCAAATTCTTTCGCGAATCAACGTCCAAAATTGCTGTTTCCAAAGGGCATTACTTAGGATTTGAGGTAATCTGATTTAAACGCCTTTATTCGGAAGGAGCAATTACATCTGTAGTTCAGCGATGACAGTGATTACATTTCGAAATGAAACCTCTTATGCTAGACATGGTGGACTTCATAATTCAAAATTTAATGAACTAGAAACGGATTGATTTAATGTTGAAATCGATTTTCATTGCGAGAAGAGTAATGGTTTATAGGCATGGTATATATTCGAGTGGATTGATACCATTGGCAATAAAGTTGACTATATAACATAGTAAAAATCACACTGAACATTATAAATATATAAAAGTATTCTTTAGGCATTAAAGTTGACTATATAATATAGTAAAAATTACACTGAACATTATAAATATATAAAAGTAGTCTTTAGCAATGCTTAAAAGCACATGTGCCATGATTTGCCATTGAAGATACAAATACAGTAAAACCCGGTTAAGACGCTTCTTAGGAAACCGAATGAAAAATGCGCTGTAAACTGGATAGCGTTATAACCGGGATTATGATTTTTTTTAATTCTTTCAACTCTGAAAATAAAGAGGATATTATTCCATTTTTAGGCACCTTAATAGATTTACAGAGTCTAAATCTACAGTTGTAGATATCTAGAGAGTCAGTAAAAATTTTTGTGTAGTAATGGTTGCCTTCACATCATATTCGTTGAGAATAGTCTACTTTTCGGACGAAGAAACCAACTTCCTTCGTTACTAAATATTGATAATTTTTCATTTCACAATGAATCGATTTTTACCAAAATGACGATTGGGAATAATGTAAGCAAATTTTAGTCAATCGACTGAGGCGGATTGGCGAACTGCAGTAAATATAGATACGAGAAATATCCGTCTTATAACTGGGTTCTAGAGTTTCTTAAATGGGTTTTTTCTACGTGTTTATTGTGGGACCGAGAGGAAACCTCGTATTACTTTTTAAAGGGGTTTATTATTTGCAGCAGCTAGAATTAGATAGCGATACGATACTTTTACACCCCCTGCCACACGCCTTGGCGTCTTTCAGGATCGGTATGCAAATGTAAATTATTTACCGAAACGAAAAACAACGGTTTGAACCGGCTCTACGTTTACAGGAGGGAAACAGAATCAAAATTAGTTATTCGCACTGAAACAGAGCAGAAAACGGAACGAAAATATTTACGGTTGGCATCAGTGGTATCCCAGCGCTGGCAGGAGTGCAAAAAGAGAGAAGTAAATCGTCCAAGAAAGGAACTTTTCCTCAGTTAATAAAAGCGGCGGCTTTCCGCAGTACACACTAGAGCTGCGAAATGTAAGTGAAGTCTCGTTTATGGTTAGGAAGAGCTCCGTTTAAATGGCTTATCTGTGTGTTGGGAGGGGTAGAGCAACAGTTGTGCAGAGATAAGGGGGAAGTGGGACACGTCCTTCCAGTTGAGCTGTGTTTCTCCGGGCGACGGGTCGCTCAGTGCCGCGCTCTCGGAAATATTTGGGACTCTTGTTTACCATCGAATTCTGTCACCAAGAGGCTCTCCTTCAGGTAGGACAACATTTTATTTTCCTATGCATTAAAACCCGGTTAAGACGCTTTTCAGGAAATCGAATGAAAATTGAGTTACAAGCGGAATAGTAATTTAACCATTGCATTATATCATCCGAGGCTTTTCTTAAGGTAGAAAATAATGTCTTTCCTCTATACATTGAAACCCGGTTAAGACGCTTTTCAGGAAATCGTGTGAAAAGCACGTTATAAACGGAATTCTGCCATATCCGGCGTACGAAAAATTTGCATTTATTTTACATTAGAAAACAAATGAGAGGGATTTTTTATCTTCTTAATTTTTAAATAACACCTTACGCCTTTAAACCTTAATGTACACTTTCAGAAGGAAATAAAAATCTTCTTTAGCTTGATTTACTTGTCACAGCTGTAAACATCTAGAGAGACAGCAAAATATTGTGGCATATTACTTCTTGCTTTTTCGTCATATTTGTTTGGGATTTAGGATTAGATTTTTGGTCATACCACATCAAACAATGAAGCCAATTTCACCAGATAGACAATTAGTGCAGAATAGTGTAAACAATTACAAATGAGGCGTAAAGTTGGCTAAAACTGATCGCACTTTCTCTGGAAACGGGAAATTTCCTCGTTGATATGAATGAATGTTGATTGAATTGCATAGCGACTTTAGCAGTATTTTTTCTATGTGTTTAGTGTAAATGGGGCCGGTGCCTAGAGAATACCACGTACTACGTGGGATAGCGTCTTAAATGGCAGAATTTTAAACGGTGTTTACTTTATTTTGCGGCATTACTTGTGAACGTCGATAGAATAACAAGCAATATAACTCAGAAACGGAACATAACCGAAAACCAATAAAAAATTATTTTATCGGAGTGAATACCAAACCCGAACCATAACCGGAAACCGTTATTTTACCGTTTTCTGTAATTGGTTCCTACTCTCGTGAGGTGTTAGAGAAGTTATAATTAATAATCATAATTAATAATCACGTGCATATTGTAACTAAATATAATTGGCCGAAAAAAATTTATTAGAATTTTATTATTAGAAAATTATTGGTAGAAAATTATTAGTAGAATTTTATTAGTAGAAAATTATTAGTAAAAAATTATTGATGGAAAAATTATTAGTAGAAAATTATAAGTAGAAAAGTATTAATAGTAGATAAAGTATTAGTAATAGATAAAGTGTTTCTACAGCTGAGATCACTTCGGATCTCTCCGGGAATCCAACCAGAGACCGCTTCCTAAGGAGACCGCGCTACCCACTTGGCTACCTAGGTTTCCACAGCTCACTAATTAGAGTTTAAATTTTAATAAATGAAATTATTCATTCATTATTTATTTTTGATAAATAGCTGTATTATAAAATTTAATTAAAAGAAATGGACCCCCGAATATCCATGGGGAAACGCGTTCGACTTTGGTGAAAGAAACCCCGGAGTCGATTCCCGGTTTGGGACTCACAAGTGCTAAATTATTTTATGTCGTGAAAAAGTGATCGAACCGGAATCTTCGGTTGCTGGAACACAGCCGGTACCGAAATATGTAACTGAAATCATTAGACTGGAGAGAATAATTATGGCTTGAAGCTCTGCCAATTTCAGAGTTCTGCTATCTATGTCGAAAACTTATTTGGTTTCGATTGAGCTCCACTTATTGAATATAATCACTATGCATACTATGTCATGAAAGAAATTAATTCTCTCATTTGCGAAATAATAATATCCTCACATTAGTGAGATATGTCTTTAATAATGTAATACTTTTCAATAACCTGAGCTTATGAGATAGTTCTAACTCAGTTTAGTATAGATGTATTTAGTAAGATATTTTTTTAGCGGAAAAGTTTTTGTCATGTGAAATGCATAAAGGGAGTTTTCAAAATTTTTACTCGCTTTGACCCGAACATATCAGCAGACTTGAGCACGCGTGCTATTCACTTAGTTCACCCGTGCATAATTAACACTGATGCCATTTCCTTTCGTGACAAACGCGTTTCCACGTTTTCCACTCTGTACTTTCTTAATCTGCATATATCTTTCGTTACTTCTGTGCATTATTTCATAAATTTTCTTTTTTTCGATACATCACGAACATCCCTTTCAGTATCACATATTAATAAGGTATTTCTTTGCTTTTCAACATCTATTTTCTGTCTCTCTTCTTGTTTTATTTACTTTGTTTTGATGGAAATAGAATTTACTTTACTTAGCTTATCTTTTCATATAATCTTATGGGAGTCGAGCTCAACAATCGCTTTAGTCGTGGTCGATTGTTTATAACCTCAGCATGATACATATTATTTGACTTTTTTTGTCCTAGTTCTCGCAATTACGGGTCCAAAGCGATATTAAAATTAATGGGATAAATTGCATAAAATAATTGACGCGTGAGCTATGGAACTGTGGCCACTCCTGCTTTTCGATTGAGCAGCCCCAAAAATGGCAAATTTTATCTAATTTACATTTAATTTTTAATTCTGCACGAATAATGACAAAATTATCATATTAATTAATTGATCGAGTATCATTCATAAATTAAAAAACGAAACATTTTTTCTGAATAATAAAATGCACGTGTTACGAAGGTATATTTTGTATTGACGCGATAAAAATGTAATAATATCGGGATTTTGTATTGTGGTTTCACGAGTTTTTCCGGTCGCAATTTTTGTTTCATTGTGGAAATGAATGCGCTTCTTTTTTCCATTCAACTGTATCATTGCATTTCAATTGAAACCTTTGAATATGGATCCAGCAGAAAGCACTTTGGTCAATTATTACTGTTTAAATTTTTTTTGCCATTCCGAGTTCCGATTCATTAGTCCAAAAAGGCTTCGAATTGAATAAAGGATGCTTGAATCTTGTTTTGTTTTTCTAACAATGCTTTCACTTCTGGATTGGTACTTTGATTGAGAAATTGACGTTATCGCTGATAAATCTGTGTGTATAGTATATTTTGAATTTCTTTTTAGTAATACTTTTGTTATCATCACATAATTTCTTTGCTCTTCATTATTTATCTCTCTTCTCCTTGTTTTATTTCTTTTCTTTTAGTTTACCTAGTCATACTATTTATTTCGTGTGATTTATATTTAGTTTCTCTATTTATCTGTATTTTTGGTAGGGGTAGTAGTTTATAATTTTTTGACTCTAAGCACTTTGCTTATTATGATTTTTCCTTTTCTTTTTGCTAATTTTCTTTGTTTCATATACCGACGTACTTCTGATTGTATTAGCATTAAAGTTTGCTTTTATTGATTTCTGCTATCAGATGTCTTAACTTGCCATGTAATTTAAAATTAGTTAACTATTTAACTCGTTGAGTTAAATTGAGTAAAGTTGAGTTTGAGGGTTTCGTTGAGTTTTCAAACTACCTTCCTGCCTGTGTTTTCCTGCAGGGTAATATTCCTTAGGTTTTAACCTTAGGTTTTTGGAAACGCATAGTTATTTTTGTCTGTGTACTTTGATCGAGCTATTTCTTTCTCTTAAATTTCTTGTGACGGAGGGTTATATGCAAGAAGATACTATTTAATCTCCATCTCGTGCCAATAAAAATCGATTATTATTAGTTTTCGAATTTTTCACCTCATATTCAAATAAGACTGGTAACATTCATCTATCCTGGGTTTAATTCACCATAGGAATTGCGTTCATTTTGCCTTGATTTATTGTTTCATTTTAGAATTTGGTTTCTGTTTTACATTTTTGGCATGTTAAAACATTTTCTAATTATATTATACGTATGTATTTAGGATAACTGATTTTTGTACTGTGATGATTGTGAAGGACATACAAATTTTGACACTACGCCTTTTGCGTAGATAAATAATGGCAGAAGAGTAATTTGGTCTTGTTGCCACATATTCATTACTATTATTATTACTGTTGTTCCTGTTATTTTTCGACTCCTTATTGCAATGCAGTTGAAGAAGATCTGGAGACAGTTGTGTGAGAAATAAAATAAAAAAAGAGTACTTCCCGCGACAGAATACACAAAATTCTTATTTTGCTTTCTTTACGGACTTTATTATCTAATGCACTCATTCAATGATTCATAATTTAATGACTCAAATGTCTGTTTTCCCACAGCTATTATTTCCTCTTCATGATTACTCGGAGTTGATTTAGGTCGATCTTAACATTCTAAACATCACTTCCACGCTTAACTAAATGTATTTGCATTTCATTTGTACCCTTGTAATTAATCCTATTTACGTATAATTGAATTTAAACGCCTGCCTCTCCCCTACCATTTGCATTGCTTCCCTTTCTTGTGGAACCCTTTGAAATTTTTCTCAGATTGAAAATGACAACAACTTTTTTATAGCACTACAACCCGGTGTGGATCTCGGCCTTCCGTAAAGTTTTTCTCCATTCCTCTATTTCTTATTGAAACCTCACTCCTATGGCATTCATATCGGTGTTCACGCTGTCCAGCCACCTTTTCTTAGGTCTTCCACGGCTCCTGTTGCTATCTGGTTTTCCCATGGTTAGCCTTTCAGGAATTTGGTCATTCCCCATTCTCATTATATTCCCGGCCAATCTCATTCTAGACATTTTTATACCCTTCACTATATCAAGGTTTGCAAAGAGACAGCATAGTTCAAAATTATACGCCAAAGACCTTGATCATTTATTGGTCCATAGATTTTTCTAAGTATTTTTTCGCTCAAATGCCCCTAGTATTTTTCATTGTTTTCATCACCCAGATCTCAGAATCAAAGAATGAGAACAGCAAATCGAATCTATAAATGGTTGGAAAGACTCCGTTAGTCATATTTCAGGGCTTACCGTTTTCTAGGTACCGGGGCATTAGGAAAAACGGGATCACTGACTTCCAGGAATCACTCAAAGTGTATTTCGACAGCCATGCTATCATCCTGAGAGGTTTAAACGACGTAACAGTTTGTTTCAATTTCATTTTCTTAACATCGAATCTAGTTGCCGTTGACTATATGTATTGTGGAAAGCAGAACTTGACTTTAAGTTAGTTGTTATATTTATCGATATGTACATTGTTACATGTTACACTTCCACAAACTTTCGGTATCACAAAACACGTACAAAATGACTTACACTTTCTGGCAGACAAAGTTTAGGTCTATTAATATCATTAAATATTTATACATAACATATCTTACGGCTTTGAAAGAGCAATGCTAAGAGCTTTATTATTCATAAGATAAGTTATTTATTTATTATTCATAACATAAGTTATTATGCAAATTCGTCAGTGAGAGTTTTTTAACAATGCGTGTGTTTGATGCATAAGATCTTAAGAAAAAACACCACAAGTTTAGGCCGGTTTATTAAAATATTATGGTCGCGCTCGACGTCGAGATCTTCGTTTATGGAGACTATATAATATTACTTGCGAAAACTGTTTCGATCATTTTAAGATCGAGAATGAATATCATTATCCGATGAGAAAAACTATTTATTTACCACAACTAACGTAACCAAGAGAACAATAAACTCCAAACATGACAACGCTGATATCTACACATCCAGTAACGAAAATCGAGAATTAAGATTTTAACTCTTTGACCAAATGGTGCATTTTCATTTGTCTGACTATTTTTAGTAGGAGCCGGGAAACTTTTTTCAAATGGTGAGTCATTTGTATGCATTGATGGAGTGTTAAAGGAGAAAAGTCCCGGTCATCGAAAATAGAGGTTTAGAAATAATACATAGAAGATTATATTACATTATACTGTCATATAGATAATGCCGTTTATACTCATATTACTGTGCTCAATTAAAATAATTAATCATGAAAAATAAGGCCAGATAAGCCATTTCTATGACTATTTTTAGCAGGAACCGGGCAACTTTTGCTTTCAGATGTTTATTTACCTATAAGTGTTGGTGGAGTATGAAGGTAGAAAAGCCCCGGTCACCAATTAACGGTGTTTTTAATTAATATATAGAAAATAGTTCATATACATTTGTCGCACAGGTTTGGAGATTAGGAACCACTTCTCCGTCCCTATACTATGTGTTCAACAGCAGTTCTTTCGCCGTAGGCACGTGCATTTGAAAGAGGCGTCATTCAAGGCACCCCTGCGGTGTTTGGGTCACTCAGTGAGGATTCAATTATCGCCCTCCGCCGTAATCACTCTCCCAAGGAAGTTTCTGGTCGTAAACTGTTAACCTTGGGCCTGCCTTATCCAATGGGTCAATAGCGCAGGAATACTCTGCTTGATTACCGGTTCCACGTCCCAAGTTTCAAGTTCAGCTTATGAATCGCGGTAAATGGAGTGGAAGGAAAAATTCCATTCTCAATTTTCTCAAAGTCCAATGATGTCTTATGTAGGTCATCGTAGACTTACAGCCATGCATGAATGCACTTGGGATGTTCAAAATACAGTATAACATGTACGAGTATATAGGACGCATAAGATGCTTTTCAGGGACAAAACTGATAACAGCTTATATGAGGGATAACGCTACTACCTGGAATTGAGAAATTTTTATTTCTTTTTCATGCTAGAAAACAAACTTGGAGTTTTTGGAAGAACGGTGGTGTAACCGGGATGCTACAAAGTTTTATTTTTTTCCATTATAGGGAACAAACTGGGAGTTTTTGGCTCTTTAAATTTGAAGTATTACTATATACCTCTAAGACGAAAGGAATCTTCCTTTGGTTTGCTCAAACTTCGAAAACAGGAACATTTTAAACGGGTTTTACTGTATTTCCTGAAAGCGTTCACCTTTCTCCAAAGATATTTATTTATTATAATTAAATATCTGTGGACTGTAGATTTTTATCTTTGCTTATAATTCTAGGACTCGTGAGTTGATTGAAGGTTTCGTTATAATTACGCTAGCAAAAATGCTGCTGAAAAATATCCATTGAGTAATTCCAAAATAAGTGTTGAAGTGTAATTTCATTTATCATTTTGTCTTTTGTGTTTCTGATTCTTTTGGTAGAACTACCGATCAATCGTGAACTTTTCAGTGAGTCTTAGTGACTATGATAAGTCTCATAACTAATTATTCTAATATCGCATAGATTCTAAATTGCTGTTTCTAATTTTTCTCTTCTTTGACTATATATTAGCATACTATAAATTTTAAAATGCCAAGCGAAACCGCCTTTTAAGCGGGATAGCATTATAACGGGCTTGTGAAATGCTAGTTGCCTTTTCGTCATATTGTTGGAGAAGGCCTGCTTTTTCGCACCAGAGAGCGTCTTTCTTAGTATATTTATTTTGGCAATTTTCACTCTACAATAGAGCAATTTTTAACATATATAGACAATCAAGAAAGCATAATGTAAAAAATATTTGGAGTATCTAATTAGGCGGAGAGTTAGCAAGTTACACTGCATCTGGGGAAGGGAAAAAGGCGTGTTATAAAGGGTTAGGAGAGAGTCTTAAACGGTATTTATTGCATGTGTTTAGTGTGAAAGGGATCCGCATATTAAGCTAGATACAAATTATCTTAAGTGGGAGCGTTGAACGTTTTACCTAAATAATATTTCCCAGTATTGTTAATGCCTCCAAATGAAGCATGGGTTGAAACATATTCCCTTTCAGTTCACTCTGCGAATGAATTCATTTTCTCATATACAATTTCCGTGTTAAATTATTAGAATAAAGAAAACACGGCCTGATGGTTTCACATATGACCAATCTAATGCAGCTGAATGGTAGAAGTAGGTTTCTGATGAAAAAAGGTTCCCTACCCCTTTAATAGAGAATCTAATCACTAGTTCATCTTTCTTTCGACACATGTGTATAAACGGTTTACCGCGTGATGTTTCTTTTTCGCAACTTTTAAGGAAGAAAACGAATATTTTCAGCAAAGTTTCCAGTTAATTTTATCGTTAACAAGTTTTTCTTCAGAGGAATATTACGTCCATTTCTATCTTTTCCTTTTAAAGAGAAAATTTTCACTGACACTTTTTCCTCGTTGGCATTTCTACCAATCCAATAGGAGCACTCTTGATTTTTTCCGAGGAAGTTTTCAGTCTCAAAATAAACTGTTTTCAGCCCCAAACGAAGGCTTAATTAAATAGGATGCATGCCTTTCCCTCGCCGTTACTTTGTATCAAAATACATTTGAAAAGGTAAAATGAGTTTTTCCGTAATAATTAAAATTGACATAGCGAAATACAGTAAAATTCGTTTAAAACCACTTAAGACGCTATACCTTCTGTCTTAATGTTTTTTTAAATGATTTACATGTATTTTTAATTCTTAAACGCTGATATTATTTTTAATTCATACTCTTTTCCTTTTTTAAATGTTTTATTTCCTTAATGTTTTAAATGTAAATTTCTATGTGATTTTTATTGTTTCCTTTTTATCAGCGAATGATTGCCGTGAATCCATTTATTGAAGTTGTTTAATGTAATTTATGCAGTATTATTTTTTCTGTGATTTCATTGCTATACACATCTTTCCATTACATCTTTCAGCTAGAGCTATTGGTAGGTTTGCGCAGGTTTTTACACCACCCTTCTTTGTAGGTGTTTTCCTGCTGTGGGTCTTTTTTCTTAAGATGATGTTAGATATTTTATTCATATTTTTTCCTATTTATTTATCTGTGTATTATTTATAATTGTATCAGGTGTTTCTATCCATTCCTTTAAATTTTACCGCTCTAAATCTATTTACTCCCTTCATCACCTACGTTTTTATCAATATTATTGAGAAAATTAGATGGAAGAAAAGGTGTTTTTTGTCTCAATCTCGCCTAAATATAGACCTTTAAGATGTTGAATACGCGATTTTCTCTCGGTCCCGGTCCCTTTCACACTTAACACATACAAAAAATACCGGATGCGTCGCTCAGCATCTTGCTTAGAAGGCGGATTTTGATCCAGATGCGCTACAGCCCGCTATAGCCAATCCTCCTCCTCTTTGGATGGACCGAAAATTGTTTACATTATCTGTATTGCCAAGCCCTCCTTTCTCCTCATCTCTGAAAGGGTTCTTTTGAGTCTCTTCTTTTGAATTACTAATTTAGTGAGGATAAAATGAAGATATCCCGAAGGAGAACAATCAATATCCCACAGTCGAAGCCGATGCAAACTGTGAGATAGAGTCATAGTCATAATCAAAAAGTCGCCTGTTGTTGTTTCCTTCCTTTACAATCTTAAGTAGTAATCTCACCGCTCTCCTTTCCTGCTTTGCTATTTTTAAATGGATTTCCCAATACGTTTGTTTTCAATGACTAATTTTGTGAGATAAAAATGAATATATGGCTATGCGGAGCAATCTGTAACTCACTTAAGGACCAATGTGAACATTGAGATAAAGTGAGATATTTCCAATCAGCCTCGTCTCAGGGATAATCTTTATATAACCAATTTGCCAGTTAGTGTTTCCTTCCATTTTTTTTCTAGAAAAGGAGCTTTTTGTTGGCTGTTGAGTGTTTGGAAGGATCGTGATTCCCTCTTACCTCTGCTGTTATAAAAATTGTAATTCTTCCCTAATTGTCCATCTGGTGAAAACTGCTTTATTGTAAAGTGAAAAATAAGCAATGTCAACTAACTGAGACGCGTTATTTGTACGAAAAGCAGATGATACTATACTTAAAAAAATCATGGAAGACAACCATCATTACCCAACCCAGTTATAACTATATGACTTAAGTCTTGGTTTTCGCTTGTGTACCTAAAAAACGTCTTAACTGGGATTTACTGCACGATATGAAATTCGCCTTTCATCCCCTAAGTGTAATACTTCTTTGATTTCTATGTGATTGAAACACTTTCTTCCCTAAAAAGCGTCTTAACCGGGTCTCACTATATTGGTCAAAATTATTATACTAGGCAACCGGCATTACATAACCCTGTTATAACGCTCTCCCGCTTAAGACGCGGTTTTTACTTGATATCCGAAAAACCTCTTCACTGGGTTTTACCCTAATTATTTTAATTATCACCCCCCTACGGAGTGTACTCATCATTCGAATTCTCCATAGCTTCGCCCCTTTTGTCTGTATCGCATGTCGAGCAGGTGCGGCGTATGAGGAAGAATGGAATTGAGCCCGTCTCCCTAACATTCCATGTAAACTCGACTATAGAATTCGGTATAGAATGCCTCGGTGGTTTGAGAATGTCGCTTATGGAAGTAGAACACAGCGACCGCAGAATGTGTGCCTCTAATTCGTCCCCCCGAAAGCAGGTGCCTCCACAGGTGAATCACGTGACCCACATCGGCGCCACCGTCGCCACCGCGAAGATGCGGGAGCCGTCGCGTCTCGACTTAAACTGGGACAAACTGGAAGATCGTTCATCATGTCCTCTTGATTGCTGCAGTTGTCGTTTATGAGACGCGGATTATTCTTCCTGAAGATTTCTAGTTCGCCGAGTCTTATTCTCTTTGATGATCTTGAGTTGGGAAGAATGAGGCTGAACTGGATGCGTTTGGAATTGATTATTGAGATATGGGACCGCATTTTCCATACTTTGATGGGAGTTAAGTTCGTATCTTTCACACTCGCGGAGTAAAGTCCCAAGATTTTCTATGCGTGAAAATCAGCGCAATCGTATTTTTAAATTTTGAAGAAATACGGTAAAACTCGGTTAAGACGCGTTTTAGGGAACTGTGTGGAAACTTGGTACTACTTCACCGCGTTATAAGCGGGTTCATGTAAAAATCGCGATATGACAAACTTTTGCTTCTTTCGCTCAGGAAACAAAAGGGAACGGCCTTTTGAGTCTTTAATTTTTAAATAAGTACTTTATGCAATAAAATTTACTAAAAAGCACTTATACAATAACCAGCAATATTTTATTATGCGACCATGGTTTCGACAATTTAGACATTAGTTAAATATTGTATAGTAAAATTAAATTAAAATTATGGGTCAGGGTATAAAAGCTTTTTAGTGCTTTTTTCTTCATAAGAAAGACCTAACACACAGTCGAGGCCGATAATATTCAGGTGCTTTAATACCTCAAGAAAGAAAAAGAGTCATATTTAGTTTGCTTTATTTACCAAAGTTGTAGATATATAGTGTCCGCGAACTATTGTTATGCAACACTTGTTGCCTTAGAGACAAGGTAAGACATAGGAAGAGAGACAAGGATGACGATGCGGATAAAGTAAGTAATGTTTTGTCTCTCAACTGAGGAATAGGATTAGCTAAGCAGTGCATTTTGAGAATTAAAAAATCGCCTTATATGCGGGTAAAGGAGCGTCTTAAGTGGTATGTTACCATGCGTTCAGTGTGAAAGGGACCGGAAGCAAGAGAAACTCGCGTGTTAAGCGGATAGCGTCTTAAAGGGGAGCGTTTTAAACAGGTTTTACACTATTCCATTACCCTAGGAAAATTAGATAAATAATCTACTAATAGGGTCGGTATGGTAGTTCGGAAAGGGAACTGGGTTCGGGCCCCGTCATGTCAATAATTTCTCACATTTGTTTCTCCCAGGAATTTCCTGTTACACAGTTATCTTACAAAGTTTAATGCAATTCCCTCATCCTGTTCCATCATCATAACCAAGTTACCATTTATATAATGGAGGTGCATACGCTCTCAGAAAATGCGAAATGCTGAATTATGCTGAATAATTTATACCTGTCGTAGAGTCGTTATCCTAAAGCAACTCGGATATGAGTAAGACCTCCAAAGCGAGAGACCGAGTGGTACGTAGACTTGCTAACGTAAGGACTTTATTCGTACTCCATAATGACCTCGAGATCACGAACTTCATTTTGACTCATGAACGGTAGTGCTTTCATAATCCTGAGTACTGTAGTATATATGCGGAAGCGCATGTAGGGGACCAAGCTAAAAATCTCTTCCTGATGTAAATTTTTGTCTGATTTCACAGCATTTAAGCAATTTGATAACATTTACTAGAAAGAAAGAAAAAGGAACTCGGCGTTCAATGAATAAGAGACAAATGTTTCTCCAGTCGCCGGCTGCGGCAACCGTCCAGGGCAATTCTCCGGAAAAGGATAATCGTCTGGCGGCAACCAGTTACTCAGAATTCCCTAATGCGCATTTCGAAAGCAATGCTTTCATGATCACAGGGGGTCCAGCATTGCCGGAGAAATGCCCTGGACGGTTGCCGCTGCCGGCGATTGGAGAAACCTTTGTCTCTTAAACATTTATAGTACTAGCCTTAATCTTTCTTTAGTAGCAAACTAAAAAATATGATGTGATGTCTAAAAGATTTTTCTTTGATAAAGATGAACAAGCTACGGAGTCAGTGAAACAAGGAAATCTCTTTCTCTCTCTACAAGCTAAGCTTATATCGTATTTATTCTATAAACAATATTTAAGCAGATTATCCTACCAATTTACAGAAATTATGCAGGAAAGATTCAGACCGTGCAAAAATAAGAATCTGATGACTAAAATTTTATTATAGCATACAAAGTTGTTTTAATCTCCAAGACATAACAGATTAATTCATTAATTATAAGGTACAATGCTAAACTAGTAGGCTTAGAGATACGAAATTTATGAGATACTAACTCCTATCTGTAACGAATAGAATTGAATCCCTACATCGAGGTATCGCTGTATACAGGTTGTCATCCTTTGTTTGTTTTTGATCTCTCATGTTGCTGTAGAAATAATAGAATATCGAATTGCGACTATCGATTTGCAGTGGATGGGTCTAAGCGGAATTTGTCCTACATTTTCGGCTCCTCTTCTTTTCTCGTTGAATATTGAAACAGTCTGGAATGCAGTAATAGAATTTCCAGAGTAGATTCTCATCCTCCTGTCGATAGATTTCGCCGGGATTTTTTTCTTTCTCTCTAGAGTAGTATCAGATGAAAATTCTTCACTAAATTACGAAATTCTATACAAACTCATTACGTATATGATAACGTTTTATATTATCTATTTATTGTAGCTTTGAAGTATCTTTACTTTTTATGTAGATAAAAACGGTTATGGTGAATTCTAAATATGGATTGATTGAGATTAACATGTGAAATTTGCATTTTTAGTTAAAAATGTAAAAATGATTTTGCTATAGCCATGATATTTGATGTTATTCACGATTTTTATAAAATATTCGATAGATCGTAAGATAGATTCAAAAAGTTGAATCAGAAACAAAATAGTAAACTATAGTTATTTATAGTTTATAATCATAGATATTTTTGTTTGTACTATGGGTGACTGGTAATTTTATATTGTAGTAAGTGTTGTAAATCGGACTGTGTTGACTGAATATGTTTTAAAACTCTGACTTTATATTTTCAATATATTTTTTATGAGTTGCCACCGGACAGTTGTTTACTTGTAACTTTAGATTGTAAATAAATAATAAATAAATACTTTGTAAAGCTTCACTGAAATTTAACGGCTTCAAACATCGATTTTCTCAAAAACATAGCCATGCTTCATCAATCGAGAAAACATAAATTATGTTCACCGTTGGTTATTTTCCCGTTTCTTACGTATGCCGTACATCGGGACATAGGGAAACTATTTTCTTTATCAATATCTTTTTCATAAAAAAATTATTACATTGGAAACTTTTCAAGAACTTTTCACATTTCAAGAAATCTCTATGAGATTCTCAGCGGAAAGAAAATTCTCTCCACTGTTAGTCAATGTTGCTGCCTAAATTGAAGGATTTGAAATATGATTTGAGTATTCCTCATTTTAAAATTCACAGTTTCAGTAGTTGTCTTGTGGAAATATTCCATGATGAGCAAGAACAATTTGTACTTTTTCCACAAATTATTTTTATTATAAACAATAAAAGACAGTGAAACACACACGACTAGTTTCGGAGATTGATCTCCATCATCAAGTGACCTAGCAAAGCCGTTAGGCATAATATAAACAATTAATACTGGCAATAATATAAACAATTAATACTTGCAATAATATAAACAATTAAGACTGGCAATAATATAAACAATTAATACTGGCAGTAATATAAACAATTAAGACTGTTTATATTATGCTTAACGGTTTTGCTAGGTCACTTGATGATGGAGATCAATCTCCGAAACTAGTCATGTGTGTTTTACTGTCTTCTATTGTTTATAATAAAAATAATTTGTGGAAAAAGTACAAATTGATCTTGCTCATTATTCCTCATTTTTCTTGAAAAGGAGATTATTTTATCAGCTTTGTATCCGTTCTCCATTATTTCTCGATTTTTGTTGATCAGGAACCCAATGCTTACGAGCGCTACTTTTTTGTTTTTCTTTGTAATGGAATAGGCATCCTTATTTTAGTTCTCTCAGTAATTCTGATATTCTTTTGTCTTCCCTTAGTTTAATATCATCCCATTTTATCTTTTCAGCTTCACTCGGAAGCTCCAAGTTTGTACTCTGAAAATTTCGCAAACTTCGATAATCGTCCCATTTATTTCTATTACTTCCCGGATATCCGAATGTATGGAGCTTATACGTCCGGAGAAATTTCCATCCCAGAAACTTATCATAAAAATCGAAGTATCATTTGAGGAAATTGAGGTAAAATCGCCAGGATTTCCTTCTTCCGGTTGGTTCACGTCGCTCTTAATATTTCCACGAAAATATTCATGAGGAGATATTAGCATGATCGAATCTATTCGATAGGAATGGCCAACCTATGGCGCACTGCATGAATAACAGTAGCGGATTTGATTACTCATTGAGAAGAATTAAAAGTAAATTTATTGATAATTGACATTTATTCAGTATAAACCTATTGAAAATGCTCCAGCTGAAGACGCTATCCCGTGAACGTTCGCTATAATTATTTTATGTATGGAATAATACAAAGATTTGTGCCTATCTTTCCCGTATATTCGTATGAAAGTCGAATTCAACAAATGTCTTAGTTGCCAAGGAGGCTGTCTGTTCATAACCACAAAATTATTGAATTTTTTAAACTCATAAAAATAATAAATATAACTCACTAATAAATTAAAAAAAAAATTTTTTAAAGTTTTGCAATTTTGAACAGAAAACGATATTCAATAACCAAAACTAAGGATATACTATATTTAGTTTCCTTTCTTTTGCTCCTTGTTTCCATTTCATAGAATTTGTGATAAAAACAATTGCATTCGATCAAAACGAACATACGTCTCTAATGGTAGTATTTTCGAATCTCCCGAAGTCGAAAGAAGGATACTTTTGTTACAAAAATATCCTTTTGTAATTTTTCATTGAAACTATAAGGAATCTCTTGGTTTAAAATTTCTTTCTCTTAGGCAAGCGTATGAAATTAAATAGCAAAAATTTCTTCCATATATTTCATAAGAGAGTTACTAACAGCCGGTGAAAAATTAAATACACAACAGTTATTATTATAATGTAATATAACAGCGTTTTCATTTTATACAGTTCAAAGAGAATTAACCTGTTAGATTATCATGCGACGCCTATCTATAGCCCTATGAACAAGAGGGAGTCTTTGATGTTATCGCTATCATTAATTCAGAAATTAACCCCAACTTTTCAACGAGTTTCCTCTACATTCTTCCTTTACGGAGAGATTTTTGCCCGACTACTTTCTCCTCTCCCTCATCTCACCTATTTTCCATTCTAGTCATCTTTGGAGAGTCATTGGATTACAGTTGAATCCCCTAAGGCGATTACCGCGCTCTCTGGCGGATGTGATATGAGAGAGCAGAGGATAAGGACGGCGGGACTGGCAAACAAATTCTATTCCGGAGGATTAATGGCTCTCAGAGGTTTTTCGTGAAGTTTTCTTCCGAAGTTCACCGTAATGTCGCCTTTTTCCCGAAGGAGAATTCCCTTCAACGCTTCATGAGTAGCTTTTCAATACTTTCGTCAATAAATCCCAACTTCCTTAGCCTGCGGAGAATTATAAAATGTAATGGAAAGAATTGTGCGACCCGAAGGAGTGTGTTTGGGATTTTTTGCTGCCGAGAAATTCATAAGAAAGGGTTAACGTGGGCTAGAATCGGAAAAAGCTAGCTACCCAAAAATGGTGTTTTGAGAGTGGTAATTGAAACTTCGCATATTTATTCAGATTGGAATTTCATGTTTCCTTTCGTTATTCTGCTTTATTTGTACGCGTTGGAAAGATACAGGGTGGCAAACTTGACAGATTTTAACGGTAAAGGGTAGCGTTGGTTTCTTCGGAGAAACTTTCATGTTCGCTTTTATTTATAGGCTTTTGATTGAAACTGTTAGAAAAAATAACGATGCAGCATTGTAGTATAACTCTTTATCTTTTCGTCGTATTTATTCCGCTTATAGATGAGTTTTTATTCATTGTACGTAACAAAATGGGGGACATTTTTTTCGGCAAACTCTTGAGATAAGGTAAAGGAAACAATTAGGAAAAACGTTACGAAGTAGCAAATCTCTTACACCATGTCAATGACTTTTGAATATGGAATCTGAAAAAAACACGTGTCGTGTCTTCTTGGGAATATGGTGAATTTTTCTGAAAATCTGCAGATTCCGGCTTAGCGCCGCGGACACCCCGAATTCAATTATATTTATTTATTTAAATTTCCACTTGCATTTGGTATTCTGACCACGTGGCAACGCTGGAGAGGACCATGCCATATTAATTTTACAATTTCCTGACATTCGCTCAAATATGGGAGGAAAGCACCCCCAAAGACAATACATTAGAGCTTAATTTACCATAAATATATACATAAATCATCATATAGTAGTAGGATATTCAAGTATAGCAAAAGAAGTATAGTATAGAAGCTGAAATACTAACTCAATAATTACGAAAAAACTTTTACTATTCTACAAATTTTTTTTGTGAATCGCACAAGTTTTTTTTGTATTATTTGTAGGTATTTTATTTGTAATTTTTATAGTTATTAAATATGAAATTCCGCCAAATAAAGAATTCCGCTAAAGAATATTTATTTGACAATGAAATACATCGAAGATATATATAGGAAAGTGGATTGCTGAATTCCGAGTAGATTGCCAACTGGTGACACTAACAGAAATTTTGTTTCAGTGGAAACAGCATTATTTCTTCTCCAGTTGTCAATCCTTCAGGATTGGTTGGCTACAGCTTTATCGCATCTCTATATCATGTTCCATCCTCTTCAACTCCAGAAACCGTCTACATCGCATGTTCTCCATTATCTGCTTCAAATATTCCAATCTAGGTCGCCTTCTGTAGTTTCTGCTTTCCACCAAACCATCCAATATTGTATGCTTTTTTTTCTTTTAGAATAAAATCAATATAACGAGGCCTGACTTCGTGGGAGGAGAAGAGAATATATGAATTTATAACTTCTACAGATTTATTTACAGTGGCCGAAGAAAAACTATGGAAACTACAAGCTATACTATCTTCTCTTTTAGAAAATCAGATAATTGAATATCAACCGAAACTCTTCCCATAAAATGTAAGGGAAATCTGATTCTATACTTTAAATACGTTCTTTTGGCTCTGATTCGTCAGTATTAATATTTATGTATGCAGAGGTCATCAACCTGGTTCCAAACGCCCACTACTTGGCGAAAGTTCATTTTGATCGATTACGAACTTATTTTCTTTTGCGAAATTAAATCAGAAATAATGGTCCCACGAATTCCGGGCAAGCTCCAAAATAAAGGAAATTTAATAAAGATTCTTATTTTGGTCGTTTTTGAATCTAAATTGCGAGAAGTCGGACCATTATTTCTAACTTAATTATGCGAAGGAAATAATGTCTGTAATCGATCAAAATCAACTATACGTGCATTTCTAAGAGAGTATTTTCGGGTCGTCCAGAGTTGAACCAATGATACCTTGGGCAAAAAATGTTGATTTCTATTAGTCTATCAGATTTATAACGAATTCCTACATTTCGTGTTTGTATCTCGTTGGGAAGGGCGAGAAATTAATGTTAAAGAATTCCTTCCATGTATTTCATATGGAAGTTACTGACATTGGATGAATAAATTTATACAAACTGAGTTTATATATAAGATAACACTCTTCATAATATTCAACAAGAATTTCTAAAGATGAATACCTTTATTCAGCATCACTCATTCATCAATACCTTTCATATTATGAAAACCATGAATAATACAGGGATGAAATTCTGTGAAATTTACTTCATCCTCTATCATGCACTGAATCTTTAATATATAGTTGCAGGAAAATTCATCAGATTCCATCTTTAAATACTTCGCACGTGGAAAAATACTGTTAAATATCTATTTTCCGAAAATGAGATGTGTTTATATATTTTGACATATATGAAATGAAACAGGGGACTAGAATCGTTTCATTGCCACCGTATACGAAGTTATGTATATTCACAAGTAGTCTATCTTCTTGAATTCACGCATGGTAAAGAAGATATTCGAGGAAAGATGAAGAATATGAGTAGATGAGGAACGGGTGAAAGTAAAAGGAAACTCCGAATGGTACATATCATCTCCAAATTGGATGTCTTTGGCTTTCCTCGAATAGAATGAGGTTAATTTTCCCCGAGGGTCTTTTCCTATGCAAATGAAATCGGAGCTAAAATTAGCCGATGGAAAAAAAAGAATCTCGAATCCAATTTATCACACTTTCGATTCCATCCCTCTCTGACGTCATCTCTACGTGGAATATCGGAAATGAGATCGAATTCTTTATGTCGTTCATGCTTTGCCTTACAGATCGATGTAATGATAACTAAAAGTTTAAAGTGATAGAAAATATAAATTATTATATTATTATATTGCTAGCGAACTCCCTCCAATAAAAATTACGGAGCTAAATTTAATTAATAAAAATTGTACTTTAGATATGGGATAATAGGAAAAGATTTATGGACTAATCCTTCCCCTGTATTCGTATGAGAGTCGAGTTCATCAAAATTAGCCTCAGTCGTCAAGGAAACTGGTTGTTTATAACCACAAAATTATTCTAAATTTTGACTTTTTTAGTCGGAATTCTGACCATTTCGATTCCAGAAGTATATTACGAGACCAAAATAATAAGAATCTCTACCTATATTTTTTTATTTTGGTACTTTTTTCGATTTCGTAATCCCATTTTTCCGGTTTATGTTCTTCGTTTCGTTTAAACATGAATAAGTTCCATCAGGTAGTGCTAGAATTGTTTAATTTAATGGAAAAGTAAATTTTCTATGCATTAGTATAAAAAAATGTAAAATTCATACAAATATAAATCATCAACATCTAAATTGCATAGATAAGATTTTTGAAACTGAATAATTGCAGGACATCGCTAATACAATAATTGAAGGTACAAAGTCAGCCATGGCTAAATAAAGTTTTGAGTAATTACGTACTTGTAAATGTATTGTCAATTACGTAGTACATGTAGTAACTGTAATGACGGTGTATATGTCGTATAAATAGGATACCAGGGGGTTGTTCTATAGTTTAAGCCTTGTTTCTATTTTCTGTGTGTTCTATTACTGTTTGTAAATAGAGCCATGGTATTTCGTTCGGAACTTTTATCTGCATGAGTCTTTCTAGTGTAAGGGATTCTTGAGTGTGTATGTGTGACACGTGTTGCTAAACAATGTTTGGGACTGCCACTTGACTCTGTAAATAGTAATAAATAAATATAGAAAGAAAAGGCTGACTATGAGCGTAACCTTATAGCATAGGCCAAATCTAGAAACCGTAGTTTTTATTCAACTTTTACTAGGCCATCTCTACCTCAGCAATCCGTAAGGACATACATCATTAGGCGTAAGTCCTTATGATCCCTTTTACCACAAATAGGGGAGCAAAGCGAGCAAATTGCGACACTGCCCCGAGGAAGCTCTCTTTTTATCCTGTGGAAGAGATGAGTGCTAAAGAATGACTCTTTATTACGATTCTCTTTTGTTACGGCGCGGTTCAGAGCCTCGAGGTCTGCAGCCATTTCGTCCTTCGATGGAGACCTTTCGTAATTTATTCATTTTCGCCCCCAGGATATGTTCAAACATGCCTCTTATACCTTTGCTGCCTTCACGTGAATAACCAACCGCGGGAGAGATTTCCTTCCGGGTGAAATAAAACTGCGAAAGAGATATGCGATAGATAGTTTGTTAGATAACATCTTTATTGGGCGAGATTGAAACTATCCGTTATCTTCTTCCTTTTGGTATCTTCTGGTTTTATTTTATTTATTTTCTATGCGATTCCTCCAAAGTTGGCTCTTGGACAGGTGGCGACACTAGCTTATTCATAATTTAACGATAAACTCGAATAATTTTGTGATTAGTTAAAAACGTGTGTAGCAAATACAGGCATAAACAACATCACTAATCATTATTCCATAAAGAGTGAGAATGAATATATATTTTTTTATATAATATATAATTATTTATCTTAGTTTAATGTACAATGTTAAGATTAGTTTAGCTTATTAGTAAAAATAGGTTTAAATGACGTTGTCTGCCCTAATATTCCGTTCTAAACGGGATTTCGTAATATTCAAACTTCAGCATTTTCGTGCATAACACAGGAACGCAAGCTTTTTAATGATATTATTTGTTTATTTAGTAGTTAATCGTGATATACGCAACAGATCGTTGACTATTTCCCATCATCTCACAGCATAACTTTTTTTATTCATCTTAATATTGCTCGCACTCATGTAATTGCACTTAAGGATACTAGTTCATAATTCAGCAAACATCATACTAATCTGTTCCTGAGTGATAAATCTTAATAGCGACTTAATAGCAACTATATTAATATATAAATTTTATGCATCCTCAATGTCCTCTGTTGTAAGAGCGTCTTACTATGATTCGTTAAGTAATAGTTATTTACAGAAATTGCTGCTTCATGCACTGCTAATTCCAAACAACACTAGACATTTTTTTAAAATTTTGTATTAAATAAACAATGCGCTACATTCTGCCCAAAGGAATAATGAGGGAAGAAACAAAACAGAAAAATTTATAAAACTTTGATTGAACTAATGACAACGTATGGGTCATTGACAATAACAAAACAGAAAAATTACTCTAAGCAGTAATGTCATATTGAAGGAGATGCTATGGTTGAAATTTAATTGATCGTTGGAAATGAAAACATTAGAAAAAAAGATGGAATCAGAAAACACAGTTATGGACACATTAAACGAAAAAAGAAAAATGGCCATCTACGAAGAATAGAAAAGGATACCAATAAATGTTTGGGATTGAAATTGATTTAAAAAGAATGAAAGGGGAAAGCCACGGAAAATTGAAAGAAAACATTGAGATGGAAATGAAAAAAATAAAACCAGGAGATTGGAACGACAAGGATCGATTGATACTTGGGATGCGAGAAGCATCAATAAACTGCAAATACTTCTCATGTGTATACATATGAATAATGCTGATGGAGATGCTCGAATAGCATAAGTTAATATACTATATATTGAGACAAACTTGTAGAGAAATTTTGAATTGGGTAAATTATATGATAGAAACAGCAACTTCGCTTTATAGCATTCCAATATATTTATTAGCTGTAGGGTTTATAATTAGAAACAGCAATTTTTGTTATTCGGAAATCCAATCTATTTCCTCTTTGGTTGTAAATTAAACCAGCTTCATTGGATAGTTCGCTGTGAACGGAACATGGCAAAGCCGATATCCATTGGAACGATTGGGTTGAAATCTTGATACTTACAAGGAGTCTACACACCGTCGGACGCGATTTAAGTGGTAAGACTCGGTAATGTGATAGATATCGAGTCAATATTGACGAATCACCCCAAAAGTTGGGTTTTATCTGTGATAGTTTTCACGGAAAATTAACTTTTGAAATGAAAATGACATTTTTGTCGGGTTCGAGCCCATCTGCCGAAAAAATTTTTTTCTCTTTTTTTCTTTAACGTAGTCTTTCGTAATCTTAATCTATATCTGTTTTCTTCTTTTGGTGAATTTTAAACTTATTTTCCGGAAGTAATAGAATTTTTCCGCGGTGAGTCACCCATTTCTTCAAATTAAGCGCAAATACTTCTGTCCGCATATATAAGCGTGCTTGTGAATCCTAATTCCTGAAATTTGAAAATTACAATACTAGAAAGGAAACGCAGAGGACTATTTTCAAACCTCTCCTACATCCAGCTGCTCGTTCTAACGGCAACTTTTATTGCACTACCTGACACTTACCAACTCCCTCTGAACGCACTGTAGAGAGCGATGTCTCTACATA
Organism: Pachydiplax longipennis; assembly: GCA_036926295.1. Classification (NCBI taxonomy): domain Eukaryota; kingdom Metazoa; phylum Arthropoda; class Insecta; order Odonata; family Libellulidae; genus Pachydiplax; species Pachydiplax longipennis. Next base: position 35,477,606 of record JAVFKF010000012.1, read on the forward strand.
TTTAGTTTTATGCCGTCTTTCGGAAGTATCGGAGCTCTAGTATCGTCTGCTTTCCTTTCGTCTTGGACCTGAAGAAAAACTGTTTTGATCTATCGCATAACCGGTAAGTTTATTATTAAATCATATCCTTTCTTTGGGAAGTTAGTTATGTATTTAAATGATCGATAATAATTGAAATGTGCAAAATTTCAGTTCACTGGCATGGAATCACGTCCGGGAACATCTTCTCTGCGTTTCCTTTCTAGTATTGTAATTTTAAAATTTCAGGAATTAGAATTCACAAGCACGCTTATATATGCGGACAGAAGTATTTGCGCTTAATTTGGAGAAATGGGTGACTCACCGCGGAAAAAATTCTATAACTTCCGGAAAATAAGTTTAAAATTCACCAAAAGAAGAAAACAGATATAGATTAAGATTACGAAAGACTACGTTAAAGAAAAAAAGAGAAAAAAATTTTTCGGCAGATGGGCTCGAACCCGACAATAATGACTTCGGAAGCAGCCACCATGCCACTACGCCAGGCGCTCCTCTGGCGAAATCCGCTACCCTTAGCATTATAAAATTGCTGACGATTTTGCTTAAACTTTAAGTTCATTTTCCGTGAAAACTATCACAGATAAAACCCAACATTGGGGGTGATTCGTCAATCTTGACTCGATATCTATCAAATTACCGAGTCTTACCACTTAAATCGCGTCCGACGGTGTGTAGACTCCTTGTTAGTACTTACTTTCCGCCACACCAAAGCATCCACTTTGGGCGTTATTCTTTATCGTATTCACTTCAAAGCGCTGCTCAAAAACTTTACTAATGCGAGTAGTGTAGACAAAACAGTCTCATTGTCAGTAGCTGGAAACTCGTATTTCACTTGGGGTAATTCTTCGTCATGTATCAGCTGTCGTCGGCAGTCCGATTAATACCGCTGATACTCCATTTTCATTTATCGGAACCGGAATCACACTCGTAGGTAAATCTGAACCGGAGATACCGAAATTGTTGATTCGCAATCTAAGCTCTAAAACATCCCTATACTTCGTCTAATACCATGAAGAGACAACGTAAATCTTATGGCAACGTATTATTATAGTATTCCATGAGGGAGTATGTCATGCACTGTTTGTACTGTTCCATCCGGAATCAATTTTACTCTATGCTGATTTTTTTATTTTATATTATTATTATTAAGTACATTGTTGCAGATAGACTGCTAGTCTGGTGGCAACATTACAAACAACTACACTAATTTTCACAAACATAATTAAACAACTCAGAACAAACTATATATCCTCACTTAAAAACAACTACTTTACGAGATACAAAACTAAAACATAACACAATTCCCAACCCTATTACTAATTCCCTTGCAAAAAAAGTTTTACTACTACTACAACACTTGTTCTCTGAAAAGTTAAAACACAGACACTCCCACAGAAACAATAGACATTCAATCACAAGCAGCATTAATTAACCCTTGCCTCCTCCCAAACATTCAGCCTCAATCATACAGGTATTTTTCAGGGTTCCTGTTAGACCTTCACGACTACCGTAGCGGTCCTGGGGACAGGTCCCCACCGTACATCACCCTACCAGGCAATCCCCTATTCCACCTGCAGATCCTTACTTAATTTTCAATATTGATTATCACCAACTTTCTTTTTCTATCCAAAATTCGCAACAGCTCGTTCCATTCCCCGTACGTAAGTTATACACGTGGCCAAATGATTTACGTGGTCTCTTCATGAAGTTGGAAAGAGTACAGTATCGATTCGTTGGATATCGAAAGGAATCATTACTTTTTTTATCTATTAGCTCTCACGCAGCCGCTGTAAGATCAAAGGACTCTGATTTCTTTCGCTGTAGACTCAGAAGACGAATGATATGGGAGAGAGGGTAATTACAGTGCGTTGCGAAGTAAACAGTGAGAGAAAACTAGGGCGAGGAAAGGCGTTTGAAGAGCAGGTTAACCTTCTTCGTTAAAAGAGGGAAAATTCGAGTGCTCACAGCTGGCAAAGTTTCTCGTTAAGCCCATCGAGTGGGCGAGAAATATTCTTTGATTTGAAAATTTGGAATTCGGTGTCTTTGAGATATAGAGGCACAAGATAAGGCTTCATTCCAATTGCGGAGTGACGTGGAAAATAAAGGGTTCTGCTGGTACTGCTCTGGATGTTACTAACCCCCTCAGTTTTCTAAAATTAGTTGGTTTTAGTAAGGTTTCTATAACGATCCGTGAAATAAGAGAACACTTGCTAACTTCCCCAGTAGATTTTAATTTGACCGCTTCGTCAAATGCAGAGGAGTAGCCAAGGGGGCTTATGGGATTCAAACCCCCTATAATAGTTGAACAGTTTGATAGCACAAGGCAAATTTTACCTAGGAGAGAAACGGACCTAAAATTTAAATTATGAATAACTTAACTAAGCTAACTACCGTAAGACTAAGAATGACAACTTCATTAAAGCAGCAACCATTAGTTAAACGAGAAGTGAAAAATTGTGTCTTGCCTGGTCATTCATAAAAGCTCCCGATTACAGAAGTGAGATTGAGTGGCTCAGTAGTTCAGTGGTTAGAAAACCTGCCCGGAGAATGGGAGACCTGGGTTCGAGTCCCTGCCAAGTCACAGTTTTTCACTTCTCGTTTAACTTTGGGTCAGTCGCATAACCTCATGTGCAAAGTTCCCTTCCATTCCATCAATTGCAGTAACTATTGTCAAACAGGGTAAATGGCACAGATATTGTAACGCCAGTATGTTTCCATTTTAGTTAGATATTTGGTTTAATTCATTTCATCCGTAGATGGGCAAAGTTGTGTTTTAAAATTAACATTGATATCCTAACTTGAAATAATTATGAACTTGTTAACTCCCCAAATCCTTTATTAATTGAATCACACTACCAGTCTCGTCACTTGGTAACATCTTGATAACATCTCCTGAAGATGTCATCAGGTAACTTGACCAGTAGTTTGCGTAAAATAATAAACGATTTCGTAGTGCTGATTGATTGCAAAAACGGGAAAGGGCTGAAATAATATCCCAATGAGTATAATTTAACCATTTCCCAATATTAGTGGGGAAATGAAGAGGGTACTAAAACACATCACTTAATAATTACTTCAGCGTTGTTATGTATTTATGAATAAGATAATAATAATATAATAAGATAAGAATAATTTTTATATTGCTTTTAATTTCTTTGCATCCATATCAAAAACTGTTTTTATTTAATTATTTTGTAAATTTTTATTATTCATATGCGTAAGCATTTTCATATAAGACCTCGCCACCTGCCTCTTAGCCAATCTGCATGAATAAAGTCTAAATAAATAAATATTTCTGTTTACTGTAGGTTTTCTCCCCAACTAAATTCGAAACCCAGGGCAGTCATCCCCGTCATCTACCCCCAGAATGTAGAGAACCCATCGGCTTGGGGAAATCGTCGCATGTTATTTGTAAGTACATTCAAAATTATTCCACTTGATTTCAGTAGTGAGTCGCAGTGAATTGAGGACGTACGAAATTAAAACATCTTCGTCAATCCTCTGAGAATTCCTAAGAGAAACGAGAAAATTTGTATCTTTAACGAGTCAGCGCAGAGTTGACTAAAATTAACTGAATAAATCAATATTTTCGATGCAATAAAAAAAATATTGTTAAGACTTTTCATTTTTTTCGCATGTTTTTTTTGCAGTGTCGACTTCTTCGTTATATCCACCGTTGTACAGTATTGTAGGTCAACAAATCTAGTTTTCAAGTCTTGAATGCTAATAGGCTCAAAATCTGCGTATTTTGTGCCAAACAATAGAAAAATGTTGAAAAAAATCATACGTTGGATCATTTTTATTCGGCATCAATAGGTTTAGAAAATATGACGAAAAATGAATTTCATCTTTACCCTAACAATATGCAGATAACGTTTTTTGCCTTCGAATAGTCTCTAAGTACTTTATATCGGAAAGAAAAGAAAATGGAACTCGGCAGTTAATGAATAAGAGATTTGAAAACAATCCGATACCCGAATTACGATTTGCGGACCGGTTCTAAGGGAAACAGAACGTACTGATTTCTTTAAGGAATCACTAAATTCAGTTCATGAGAAATCTCCCTCTGAATTGAACCAGTAGTAGTAGTATTGTTAAAAGTTCATCGGTAGCTGAGGTCATTTCGCACGTGGGCCCTCACCGGGAATCAAACCCTAGAACGCTTCCATTAAAGTCGAATGCGCCGCCCACATGGCTATCCGGGAACCCTGCATTGAACCCCTGTAGTCAATAGGATACTACAACCCCAACTACGTAACGTCTGGTTAATGTAGTATATGCATTTCTTACAAAAATTGTTTTTATTTCTACTTGATAATGATTCCAACAGCTAATAATTTACACCAAATAATTTCATAGATTCAGTTTTTGCACAGTTAAACCATCTAAAGAGAATGAGCTCAGTTTATGTGTGTGGGGATAAAAGCAGATGAAAATAGATCTGCTAATAGAAAGAGCGGAAATGAAGAAAAGCGGTGAGAGAAAGCCCAACGAGAAAAAGAAAACGATTCTCAGAAAGACCTTATTTTCCCTTAAAAACAGACTCTTCAAACACTCTCCGCGAATTTCCCTTACTTCTCTCTCATTCCAATTTTACTTCCAAAACTCTCTTATTCCCCTTTCTTCTAACATACAGAATCTAGAATGAAGTCACACTGTACGAGGTAACTTCCCCTTTTCCTTTATAATTCAAGGAAAAACATCACATTAGCCTTCGACAGATCTATAGACTGAACTCACTTTCCCATAATTAAATTAGAAATGATGGTTCCACGAAATCAAGGCAGGTATCAAAAGAAAGAAAATTGGATATAGATTCTTTTTGTGCTCCTTTGATGTTGCTTTGAAATCGATTTTGCGAGAATTGGGACAAAAAATACGAAAAATTTGTACAATTTTGTGGTTAAAAACAACCTGCCATCATGACGACTAAGGCAATTGTTGAACTCGACTCTCTTACGAATATGTAGAAAATCGGACCTTATGAAATGCATGGGGAAGGAGAGCCGACATTTCATTGTGAGAAAAGTAAACTAGTTGTAGGAATGTCCTGGTAAACTTTGGAAATTGAAATTTTAAAATATATTTTCAAATCAATGTAAAAATAATGTACTTTGTAAAATTATAATATGATAATGTTTTCCTGAATTCTTGTAATATCGAATTGTAAACGTCATTCCAGGATCAAAGTAGGTTTATTTAATTTTTAATCTTTATTTAATTTATTCTCCTATGATACTTTTCGCCTCGATTTCGTTGGACCATTGTGTTGAATATAATTCTGCTAAAGAAAAAATCTGAAATAGACCAAAGTGAACTAAACGTGCATTCCTTATGAAGAAGGTTTCGAGTCGTCTAGAGTTGAACCAAGGATACTTTTGATAGAAAATATTCCGATACGCTTTAGACTATACTCTCTAATGCATCCCTGAGTTTCATTTTACCATCGCATCGGAAAAAGCGTGAAATCAATGTTAAAGAAATTCTTCCATGTATATCGCATGGGATTTATTGACATCGGATAATTAAATCTATAGATATATAAATATATAAAACAAAAATATATAAATATATAGAAACTAGATGCTCCATGCAAAATTATGTCCAATTTTTCCTTGATAGAAAGAAAATGATTTATACAGGAAGGTGAGTTTTTGTAAGTATATAACATACCTAAAACTACTGTAATTAACTAAAATACCTAAAAATACTGTAATTGTTTCTAGTGAATTATAAGTATATTAGAGTATTAAAATTTGTTTCATTATATCTTGTTGTATCGATAGATACCGATATCTAGGGTAACGAAACTCTACAGACCTATTCAAAATTTCCCTCGATATTTTTACCGAATGGCATTTTTCTCATTTTTTGGTCTATTATTATTAGGAAGAGAGAAAATTCCTTCTTTTAAATGGTTTTTCATTAATATATTTTGATTAAATGTGAAGGGAGAAAAGCGCTGGTCACCGAAAACGGATATTTGGAAATAATATATAAATTTATAAGTATATATTTGTGTATAAATATACATAATTACGCCACGGTGATTATCAAGATAATATAATAATACTGCTTAATTTTAATTGGCCCCGATTCCCTTTAGAACTTGAAATAGACACTCTTCTTCGAAATAATGCGAAATGAAGAGATGCGTCGTCGTCTTCCAACTTTTCCTCATTTCCTTTCCAATTTTCCTTAATCGTTCTTGCCTTCTTCGTTGCTCTCCACTTTCATAAAACCGCCCATTCTTTCCGAACAAGTTTCCTCGAGGAAGTTCTCCGGGATTATGTAATTTTGTTGGGCTAATTGGGAAGCCAAGCCGAGATTTTCAACAGATGATCTTTCTCGCAAACTGTTTCCATCTCTGTAAACACTTCCTACCCAATCTATTCGAAACACGGCGGTTTGCGCCTAGCTTCTTAATTGAGTATTTTTTTACCAGACTAGCAAATTACTCATTACCTTTCTTAAAGTATGTTTCAGAAGATGGAATATATTAAGGATAAGGTTTTCCTATATGGTTGTCTCTGGATATAGTTAGTGTTATTAGGGATCAGTAAGTTTTTTCCCCCTTCGTCGGCTTATTATACATTTCCTGTCATCATTTGACATTTTTCCTTTTCCTTCTCATCTTAGATAGCATTTTTCAGCTTTTCTCTTATATACTTCGTATTAATTTGGTATTTTTCATTTTCTTTTTCTTCATTATAAATTATCCCCTCATCAGGGACGGATTTATAATTAGGCTCAACAAGCTCTAGCTCTGGGAATTATACATTTAGGGAGTTCTCAATTAAGAAGTGTTTATGAACTTTAAATAATATATACTTATTATATCTATATCTATTATATATAGCTAACTCTCCGGATATACCTATATATATATATACCTATATATTTATAGGGGATACGAATTCTGACCATGTTCCACAAGCGCCATCGACGTCAGATTTTTTCGACGTACTGGCCCTACACTCTAGATGCCAGAATAATGCAGACTTCGACGCTAGCTATCATGGGTTCGATGCCAGAAATTCCCAAAAATCGCAATTTTCCCATAAGAATGCATTGCGCGGATTTTTGAAAATTATTTTGAGGCACTTATCGTTAAGATAGAGTAACCAAAATTTCGGAGGTTGAAGTTGAGGTAGTCTTCTATGCTTCTCATGGAAAAAATGTAGCCAAATGACAGTGAGTTCGACGCCAGGTGGATGCAAAATTCTTCCATAAGAAATGCATTGCGGAAATCTTTGACGATTTTTTAAAAATGGCTTCCCGATAAGCTGGAAAGATAAAACCCGGAATGGTGACAGAGGCGTGGGACCTTCCCGATAAGATATTGAATCGAAACTTTGGAACAAGTAAGGATGGCACTTATCTAATATTATTTTGCTGTCTTCTCTCACGATCGGGTTCTTAGTTCGTCGCCAGGCGGTCTTTGGCGCGAAGTTTTAAATTTGAACAAAGGCAGTACTTGGTATGATACTGTATTCAACGGATAGCTTGCAGTATGCAAGCAACTTTTACTCGTATATATATATATCTATCTATTATATATAGCTAACTCTCCGGATATACCTATATATATATATATTTATAGGGGATACGAATTCTGACCATGTTCCACAAGCGCCATCGACGTCAGATTTTTTCGACGTACTGGCCCTACACTCTAGATGCCAGAATAATGCAGACTTCGACGCTAGCTATCATGGGTTCGATGCCAGAAATTCCCCAAAATCGCAATTTTCCCATAAGAATGCATTGCGCGGATTTTTGAAAATTATTTTGAGGCACTTATCGTTAAGATAGAGTAACCAAAATTTCGGATGTTGAAGTTGAGGTAGTCTTCTATGCTTCTCATGGAAAAAATGTAGCCAAATGACAGTGAGTTCGACGCCAGGTGGATGCAAAATTCTTCCATAAGAAATGCATTGCGGAAATCTTTTTAAATGCCCTCCCGATAAGCTGGAAAGATAAAACCCGGAATGGTGACAGAGGCGTGGGACCTTCCCGATAAGATATTGAATCGAAACTTTGGAACAAGTAAGGATGGCACTTATCTAATATTATTTTGCTGTCTTCTCTCACGATCGGGTTCTTAGTTCGTCGCCAGGCGGTCTTTGGCGCGAAGTTTTAAATTTGAACTGAGGCAGTACTTGGTATGATACTGTATTCAACGGATAGCTTGCAGTATGCAAGCAACTTTTACTCGTATATATATATATATATATATATATATATATATATATATATATATATATATATATATAATTGTTGTTCCGTGCGAAAATTTTGCATGAATGGTTATTTGGTAATTATTATTGATACTTGATAATTAATGGTTAAATGATACATACAATGTAATTAAAAGAAAGCGATAGTTTGAATGAAATGAAAAATTAAAGCTGTCTCTAAGTGTGACGCAAACCTTCATATTCGGCACCGTTTCTGTGGTTGTTGTTCTGCTCCCAAAATGTGCAATTTTATGCCGGTTTATTAAAATGTTTTCATGGTTGCGTAACGTCAAGGTCTTCGTTTATGAAAACAATGATATTATTGCAACAATCTGCTGTTATAATAGTACCATTTTCCGTCAATTTAATCCCGAGAATAAATACCCCTATCCGAGGAGAAAAAATAAACTCCAAACTTGACCACGCCGATATTTGCACATCCAGTAACGAAACTGAAAAATAAAATATTAGCACGATATTTTGACAAAATAGCTTATTTTTCATTGGTCTAGTTTTAGCAGGAACCAAAGACTGATATCTACATATCCAGGACAAAATTAGATGATTCAAGTATTAACTCGATTTGTTGACCGAATGGTGCATTTTTCATTTGTCTGACTATTTTTAGCCGGGAAACTTTCTCTTTCAAATAGTCAGTAATTCAAATGCGATGAAAATAGATTTTTATATATAATATTATATCAGGATTATATACTTTTATATATTACTTTATTATATACTTTTATTATTACTTAATGATATCAGATAAATAAATATATAAACGTAAACACCACGGTGATTATTATATAACATTATATAGTGTCCAATGTCCTAACCGAACAATCCATCTTTCTTTTCTCGATTTTTTTCTACCAGTTGTCTCATTTCTCCACTTCTTCGTGACACCTCATTCTTCACTCTACCGTCCCGTCTAATTCCTTCCATCCTCTTACAGATCCACATTTCGAGAGCCTGTCTCACCTCATCTATCCTCGAAGCCCATGTATTTCACCATACAACATCACACTCCAAATGTAGCCTTTTGCCAATCTCTTACTCAATTTCTTTTTTAAAGGTCCACTCAGTAATTTATTCTTATGATCAAATCCTGCTTTTTCCATAGCAAATAATAAGTAAATGCTTAAAATGCTTTATATTATAATGTCACCTTTGTATTCATTTATCGTATTAATTTTTATATTACCTTTAGTTAGCTGAAAGATGTAATTTAGATTATGATACCAAACTCTTAATGTTTTATCGGTAAGGTATAATAAGCAGTGGTACGTGTCAGTGATGTAATGCGTAATGTGGGACTAAGTTGATCAGTGATTGAAAGAAAAATTTTATGCTTATTTATATTTGTGTTAATTTTAATTTGTATTCTTGGGTTTAAATACTGATAATGACTGAGTTACTAAGTGCTATTTTTATTTCTTTATCTAACGTTATAATTAGCATTATTTTCATATTATTTGTATTATGCCAAAACACTACGCGGTTTTTACCTATCTATAATGTTAAAAGTATAAATAAAGTAACAAATAACTCAATTTATTCCATTCGCATCCCCTGAAAAGTCCGCCAAAACTTGTCCAAATATATATCTGTATATATTAACTTTCGGTTACAGTTGGTGGGCGTTGGTTTGCATAACTTTGAAACTTCACGAATTGTTAAATGTCATGCAATGGAACAGAGGTCACGTTATCACTCATCCTATAATATCTGTATGGACATTACACGGGAAAGTCTATTACCCTATCTAATTCCGCATACGTACATATCAAATTTTCAGTTTCTTTAGTAAAATAAAATAATTTCCATGACTCCCATGCATAAATCATTAGAAAGGTAAACTTCTCAATGGAATGTTACCCTTAGTAATAGTTTTCGGCAACGAATCTCGAAAATCGATCAAATAACCGAATATTGGGTCAAAATGTGCGGCTCTGAGAAGGTTTCATCAGGAAGATCTTAATGATGAAACGTGAGATGAATGGCAAGGATGGCGATCGGTTTCCAATTATACAATAAATGGAAAACCCCCTACGTCTGCGACTCAAATGAAGATACCAACTTGACTGAATCAATTAATATAACTTCCTAGTGGAAGAAATATTCCGATGAACAAACGAAATTTACCATCGCAATTTTATTGATAAACCAGCTGACTGTATTTCTTACGGGAGAAGGGAGCACGCTGCTGCTACATTTGCACAGAAAAAGAAAGTTTACGAGAACTTACTTGAAAGACATTCAGCATGGACAAAAATACTTTCTTTATAGCATAGTGCAATTCAATTCCTGTTTAATATAGCCATAATCGAAGGAAAATAAGAAAATGATATTTACAAGAAAATTGGTTACAGATTATGTCATACTTGAACCGATAAATTTGGGTTTATAATTGAATAAACAAGGTCTTTTCAGGTATCAACATCTTCCTCGTGGAATCAACTTTCCAGAGAATCTGAAGTCACCTAAATATATTTGGAGGTCATGCTCTATTTTCATACAATCATAAAATCATTTGAGATATTTCCCAAAATTTTTTCCTATTCTCAACCTACCATGATAAATATTACAATTTTTCTCACCTCCTTGATTGTGACAAAGAAAAATATCGGGAAATCAGAATGGCTAAAAAACGCTTCTACTTGGTCTGTCTGTCTGTCCCTACGTTGAATTTTCCGTTAATGTAAATTCTGGAGTCGTGAAGGGGAGGCTTCTATTCAATATTACCATCATCTTCTTACCATTCATTCCATATGGTCTAAATTTTTAACATATTCCTGGAGGACAATGCATGAGGATGTATTTTACGTATATGTCGTCAAGGAGATTGGTTGTTTATTACCACGAAATTGTATAAATTGTTCGTATTTTTATTTATATTTTTAACCGTGTCATGAGCGATAAAGAGATATAACCTAGTTATCATATTAATATATTTTACGTTTGTAAAGAAAAGGAAAGGTATTTGGCCCTTTAATCTTTAAATATGAAATGCTATGAATTCCACAGTTTCCTACTGAATCTGCAACCAGCAATTCAAAATTGTAATCGTGTTGCCTTAGAGATAGGATATTTATCTTAAAAAGCACTATTGATAATCTTTAACAGAAATATAGAGCATATTACAGAAGTGACCAGAAATGAATTCGATAAATTTAATTATTGTTATGGAAACCACATTCCCACCGGTCATAATTTTAAAACTTCAAGATGATAATTTTATATTTTGTTTTACGCGTTCATATAGCTTAGAAAAAAATTGACAAAATCCGATTAAGACACTTTTAAGGGAAGAGAGTGAAAATCGCGGGACAGCGTTATGGGTATAGTAACCTAATAAGTCTTTTTCGCTGTAAATCAAAATAGAAAGGTATTTTTGCCTCCTTAATTTTTAAACAAATCTTTTACACCTTACAAACAAAAAGTAATCTTAATTAAGTTGATTTAAACGCCACAGCTGTAGATAAATTAAGATTCCGTAAACTATTTTTGGGTAATATTGGTTGCCTATTCATTGCATTTTTAAGAATTGTCTTCTTTTCGGAAAACCTTTAACGTTAAATAATTTGGTTAATTTTCCAATATACACCGAAACAATTTTTACCATATAGACAATCTGAAACGAACAATACAAACAATTATCGGTCTATCGACTAAGGTGGAGAATTGGCCATACTGGGTTCTAATGCATCTGGGAAGGGGAAAAACTGCCCTATGAACAGGCAATAGAGCGTCTTAAGCGGTATTCTACCAAGTGTTTACTGTGGAAGGGACCGAGAGGAAACCGCGTAAAAAGCACAGCAGCGACTTAAGCTGGAGCGTTTTAAACGGGTTTTACTGTATTCCTTTTGCCTTGAGACAGCGGTGTAGTAAACGTAGGAGAACGGTTTTCCTTTCAATTCGGAAGTATCTTCTATTGGGTAATCTCATCACTCTCAATTGATCGATCGCTATCTTGAGAGGAAACTGAGTTTAGGGCATCACTCCACTCTATCAATCTTCCGCCTCCGCAACCTGTTGTAGTTTTCCACATTCACAATCCGCCTCTCTTTCCGAATCCTTCTTCTATTCGAATCCATCTCAAATCCTCCATTACGTCATTGATCCTACTCTTCATAGATTCTTTTATCCTTTTCCAGGAGATAATAAAACTTACTCATTTGGGGTGGGATTGAGACTCAAAGTCTCTTCTTCCATTTAACCCATCGTCGTAATTTGTATTGTTTTTAATATAAAAATGATGGTTTGAGAATAATTAGAAGGAATTTGGATATTTGTTCATTTATTATTTATTTGAGGTTTGATATTTATTATTAATTTATTATTATTTTTATGTGTTTATTATTTATGATGCATATAGATATTTTCATTTATTATGAATTCATGGTTTGTTATTAATTCATTTTTCATGTATTATTAATTAATTTATTATTTGTTTCATTTTTATTATTTATTTACCATTAATTTTTTTATTTATTTACTATTTATTACTTTTTATTATTTGTTTATCGTTTATCAATTATTTATGTATTATTTATTGTTTAATTAATATTTTTTTATTATTTCTTATTTATTTACCATTTATTCATTATGCATTATTCCGTTACTAATTTTTAGTATTTATTTATAGCTTATTAATCATTCATGTATTTATGATTATAATTTATTATTAAATTGTAATTTGTTTGGTTGTTTATTTTATTATGTTTATTGTTTATTTATCATTTTAATTACTTTTTATTATTCTTTTATCTAGTTAAATTTCGCACTGCAATTAGGTGTCAGGTAGCAAAGATATAAAAAACCAAGGGAAGAATTAAATGAGACAAAAAAATATTTCCAAGGGAAAAACTATCCTCTGCAGGAAAAGTCGCACTAAGAGGGGAAAGCGAAAAGCCTGACGATAGCAGTAGTAATTTTAAAAGTGCTTCGACGGCTGAGGTCATTTTACACTTGAGCCCCCACTGGTTGAGTCGAACGTGGGACCTTTTTAGATACCTCTTGCATACTTGCACAAACAAGTCACATTTTTATTGCATCAGCGACGTACATTAAGCCAAAAGAAAATGCAGTTAAAGTTACAAAATGGCGTAACGGATAACGTTCGTCTTTCTTTCCAAGTTCGATTCCCGGCTGGAGCCCACGTCTACAATGACTACAGCTGTCCAAGACTTTTAACAGCATATTACCACTGCTATAAAATTTAAAAAAATTAATTTATTTCCAGACGGTAGCCGTTAATTCAGCCTTTAAAAATTTAAAGGAGTACCAGCAAAAAAACTTTCCAATTTCCTTTCGGATTTCCATTTCCTCTAAGTGAGTTCTTCAGCAGTCTTCATAGGCTCACTTCCAGACGCACTAACTCCCGACCGATCTCAAGTGCCCGTTTCAGCTCTCGCACTAAACGCCGCAAACCACTAAAACCGATTTCTCTCGTAAAATGGCACCAGATAAACAAATCGTACCGTAGACGCAGGCGGCGGGAATGTTTTATATTTTTTTCAAGGGTTTCAGAGAGAGAAAAAAAAAGGGAAAACGGCGAGCGACACCGGTCCCAAATAAACGACGGCAGAGCCCCTTTTTACGGCCTTTTTAACAACTGCCCCTCCATTTGACTCCGAAAAAAAGACGATCGTAAAGAAATGACGCCTGTGGAGCGCGCGACCATGGGCGTAAAAATTATCCGCTCTCTTTTTATTTTTTAGAGCCCATGAAAATGCAGATTTTTAACGAGTGATTTTTTCGCGAGGGATAAAAACGAGTCCTTTTATTCATTGCGCATTGGTGCGTTCAGTGGCTTAAACGGAAAATCGGCCGGGCGACGATACGAAAGGCAAATTGCGGAAATAAAAAAATTATGGAACTCTGAACCTGTGCTGTAATAAGTCTGAGAAATCGCTCCGGCGTGAATAATTAAGATCGTAGGAGAATAATCTTACGCTGCGCTGGCGATTGTCTTTTGTCTGGAATCGACGGAGATCAAGATGGCGATCGACGAAATGGAGTCTAACGAGACGAAACTGATGAAGGATCGAATTAGTCTTATGAGGTTATATCTGGTGGAAATCCGTTTTTACAGTAGAAATAAAATCATATATTTCCACACCTTTTTCAGGAAAGATTTGGAAAAAGTACAAATGTAGTAGAAAACGTTTAAATCGCTCCCGCTTAAGACGCTACCGTGCTTGGTAAGCTATTTATCTCGATACCAGTCCCTCTAACACTAAACACATACTAGAAATACCGCTTAAGACGCTCCACTACCCGTTTATAAGGCAGAATCTACGCGTCCTCAGATGTACTGCATACCGCTATTGACACGTACACTTCAGTCGATGTATCGAAAATTCTTTACATTTTAATTCTCTAAATATCTGTCTGGTTAAAATTGCTTCATTGTAGAGTGAAAAATGATCAGAAATTCAGTCACAAAGGAATGCACTCTGCTTGTACGAAAAAAGGCCATTCTTAAGGTACACGGGTAATCCGCAACCATATTACATAAAATTAAGGAATCTCTGTTTATCTACAGCTGTTACAAGTAAATCAAGCGGTCATCTCTTGATTCTGGTCCTATTGTCACTGAACACCTGGTAAAAATACCTCTGAAGATACTCTTCTACCCGCAAATAGCAAGGCTATTTCCCTTTCCCCATTGCGCTGCAACCCTATAGTCTCTATAGTAGTATCGTAGATATGCCTATGATTAGATATGCCTATGCCTTTACATTACTAATTAAAATCGTCTATCTGGTAAAATCGCTTCATTGTATGTTAAGAAAGAAAAAGACGCTCGCTTTGTACGAAAAGCAGACAGCTCTGAAAAAATAGCACAAAAAGGCCACCAATGTCACTCAACGATATTCCGCAGACACTCTAGACATAAAAAGTTGTGACTAGTGATTCAAGCTAAAGAAGATTCCGTTTTGTTATTAAGGTGTGAAGCACTCATTAAATGAAAGAACCAACATAACCCTTCCTTTTGTTATCAGATGTAAAAGAAATACAAATTTTTAATGTCTCGGTTATATTGCTATAACGTTTATGACGAAGTTTTAATGCGATAAATTTAAATAAAAACCTCTTAACCAGGCTTTACTGTATATTCTAGTTCATAAATTCTATATGAAGATTCTTTGGGAGGAAGCTATTTATTTGTTACCGACAAACTATTTACTATATCCTTCCTTTTATGTCTCACATGTTAAGTATTAATTATGTCGTTTTTCCAAAGTTTTTTTTTGTAAACCCAAAATATCTTATGCCTCCCTTTCTCTAAGAATCCTTTTTTTAATATATGAGGACATAGGTTTAGATGTAAGAAGAGGCTAACGAATTTTAATCTCGCCCTGAAATAAAGACGATTATTATCATTATAATTACATATCCTTCTGCTTTACGTAAGTCTTAAAATAATGATGATGCTGTAGTTATAAAAATCCATTCTCTTTTTAAAAAATCCGTGAGCTAACTAGCGAGGGCTCTCTAATAAAAATAACGTTGAATTTTAGTCTCCCAGAAAAGAGAATTAGTTCCCCGCGAAATTCTCTTGCATAATCGCACGAAAGCCTCTTAAGATTGAATTACTCGCGTAGCGAAATAAATCACACCCACTATAATCATTCTCTCATTTCGCAGAAAATTTCCAAATCTTCTTAGGGAATCCCTTGAGTGAAATTTCGGTGCCTCGCCTTCATCTGTTTTTAACGAATTCATGATAAGGACCACTCTCTCTCCCTTGTTTTGATTGGTCGTAGCTCGGTTGTTATTCACGAAGCCTTATACAGACGGTGATGAAATGGCTCAAGTAGAGAAAAGGCTGGCTCTGAGTGATGCTGAGTGAGGATGTTTCAGACTTATTTTGCGGGGAAACGAGTGAGACGTCAGAGGCGGACATTGCGGAGATTAAAGTTGGATGTTTCTCTACCTCAGCTAACTTGAATTCGTAAGCTAAGGTGAGTGTGTGTTCCGAGCAGATACCTATTCATCTTCGCATAATAAGCGCTTTTAAAGCAATGAGAGAAGTCTGTCCCCAGTAGAGAAGGACTTGGAGAAAGAAATGGATCGAATTAATATGGCTTTCGTGGTGTAGAAGTCCAACGTAAGAATAAAATGATGAGGGTATCGTACTTCTTTTTCAGGATAAGACCGGTTTCGTAGATTGATCACCATCTTCAGGTCCTCTGAAAATTTTATCTTCGTTAATTTATTGTTATTAGTTACTTATTCTTATTGAGTAAATATCGTCCGTTTCAAATGTTCCGGTCATTGAGAGGTCTGAAAAACCATACCTTATATTAGTAAAATGTTATTGTGGAAGTGGAAAGTAACCTTAGAATTACACCTTTTTACTTAAGAAGTTCCGTATCATCTGTCAATGTTCGTTTTGGCCCAAATACCTACTAAACATGTCCCATTCCAAATACAAAATATTTATCAAAGCCCTCCTATATTCACAATCTGATTTATGGAACGCATTGGGTAAATTTTATATTATAACCTGTTATCAATATCATTTTTTGCCAATTTTTATCTTACATTACTTTTTATTTATATGTGAGAGCTTTAACATTTGTTTGCTACTCCTTAACTCTTTTTAGCACCCCCAGAGCAGAATATATAATTATAATAATTTAATTATTAACCTTAAAATGATTTGTTTCTCAAGTGGCGAAGATCTTGTCGCTAGATAAATCGGGATAAATGTTAAAATTTTCATTTACCGCTTGTTTCGGGATCTTGAATAAAGCTTTTCATTTTTCTATCCGAGAGCTGATTCCACCTGACAGTTGCCGCATCGGTAAACCTCGTGTACGGGCCAAAATCGAGAAAAGCCGGCAAACGAAGAGCAGCGGACTCTGACACGGCGAATTACGTTATTATAATCACTTGAGGTGAGGGGATTTGGTGGATAACTGGTGAAAAGATGAAGATAATTAATCGCGCAAAAATAAGCTGGAAAGGTTAATGAAAAACGAAAAGAGTTGTGGAAGGGATTAGAAAAGAAGTCCAAGGTTAAATTAGGAGTTAATGGCAAATGTTTATGTTTATCAAATTTAATTTAGGTTAATTGCGACATTCAGTTATTTAGGAGGTGTCCATAATTAAGGTTCTGGTGTACTCACTCTGAAGTTCAAACGAGCAAAATTGCATAAATATAAATGTTCTCAAACTATGCCTAACTATTCATTATTTACACCTGTTAGCTTACCGAAGGAATAATCAATAAAGAAATAACAATCTCGGTTCCTTTGAAACTAAAAATGTGGTAAAAATACCACTTAAAACACACTGCTACATGCTCATGAATCGCATTTTTCCCGTTCCCAGCAGCAAAGCAATAGTCCTCCATCTCAGTCCAACATTCGTTTACGCTATTCTTCCCATGTTCTCTGTCTGGTAAAAATTGCAAAATTGCAGATTGAAATTGCTCTCTTTGTCCAAATGAGACCACTTAAATATGAAAAGAATGTAACCGATGTTGTACAACATTGCTTAAAGCAATACTGAAAAATGTAAAGCCACAATGTAACGTAAAGTAGATTCCTAATCGCTTATAAAGTATGAAAAACCTATTTAAAAATTGAAGGATCGAAACACCACTCCCCTTTTGTTTTCTAATGTAAAAGAGATAATATTTGTAACATTCCAGTTGCAACGCTTATAAAGTGATTTTGATTTTTGACTCCTGTAAAGCGTGTTTTGGAGTATTAAGTTGGCGTAATCCGTCATATATTTTATTAGAAGTGGCAATGATTTAAACGTGTTGTATTTGAATTAAGGAAAATGAGTTATTAACTCCATCGTAGTAATTATGAGGTGAGCATAAATGTAACTTTAACTATGTAGCATTTCTTAGTGTCCTATGTTCTAAAATTAGGTTTAACATATCCTAGAGAATCCCCTGATGAGTCATTCCATGTTTACTTACGGAGAGACTAATGTTCGAAATACTGCGAATACAAAATTACTAACGCACGTGCGCGCAGTAACTTTTAATTAACCGCCGATGGACAGCAAAACATAAATTTTAGAACCTTTTTAATTTTCCTTTTCCTGTCACCACGTGTCGTAATTTTATTCTCTTGGAATTCACCTCCGAATTTCTTTCTCCGAGTTATTATTCGAATGAAACTTTTTCACCGCTGCCCGTGTTTATTTTGCGAAAAAGGACGTTTGAATATATAATTTTACCTTGCGAGATCAACTCAAATCCCGTTTTATGGTTAGCTGAGTGCGCCTTTACGAGAGAGTTTATTAAAATCGCAGATAGACGCCCATGTTAACTCTCTAATGTCGACGTTAATGATTTTGGATCCTCCGTTAAAATATGCTGACGTCTACACAGTTTCCATCGTCACTTAATTGAAAGGCTAATTATTATCTTTGCCGATAGAGCCAGAAAATAGAGAGAGAGAGATGTCGCAGTTAAATTGCAATTACCCTTCGCAAATATTGGCCTTCCATTTTGACTGACGCCATAGGTAACAATCCGAAACTCCATGGAGTCCCGTTCCTTTTTTATCCGCGCAAATTAACCATTGAGCCTCATTAGCCATTCTGTCAAATTGGTTTTCCCTCGGAATTCGCCAAACGCAATTTTGATTGTGAGCGAGATGCCGACGGAGTGAAATTTGTAGGGGTGAGATTCTCTCGTTTATTGGTCGTATTGTTTAGAACGTTGCGTTTCGTGATTTACATCACTCCTCCATCATCGACTGTCTGGAGAATAATGCTTAATTATAGAGTTGGAATTGACCGAATTGAGGAACAAAGGAAAACTCTCTTTATTAGAAAAGCAGGCAAATTTTAGAAATGTGAAGGAAACCAAGGTAGCCAGGCAACCAAAGATAAGTATCATACGGCAATAGTTCGCTACATATCTACAGCTGAGGAAAGAAAACTAAACAAAGTTCCTTTTCCGTTTTCAAGGCATAAAGTATTTAATTTAAAATTAAAGAGCCCTTAATAAACCTCCCTTATTTAAAAAAATCCCTTTTATTTTCCTACTTAAATATAAATAACCCTGGTTATAATGCCATTCCGTTTATAACACGGTTTTCATTCTCTTCCCTGAAAAGCGTCTTAACCGGGTTTTATTGAATTTCTTTTCTTAAAGAAAGAAAATGGATTCTGAATAACTGGTGACCGCTAAGCGATTATCCGTTTCCCGGGAATCGCCGTAGACGGTTGCCGGTGTCGGCGCTTGGAGAACCTTTGTCTCTTACTATAGTTACTTATTTCTTTTCTAAGCTAAGCCCTTCCTTTTTTCTGAAGCGAGACATGAAAATTTTCAATAGTAAGTAGTAATATTAAAACTTCAACAGCTGAGGATATTTCGCACGTGAACCCTCACCAGGAATCGAACTCGGGACATCTTTCACCGAATTCGAACACGTTGCCCTCTTGACTATCCGTAGGCACTAATTTGTAATGATCTGGTTGTAACATTATCCCACTCATAAATTAGTTTTCACTCTATTCCCTGAATAGATTCGCAACGGTGTTTTATTGTATACTAGTTGTCCTGCGCGAAAATTTCGAAGGAATGCTTACTGGGGGACATGCAATTTAATTGAAAGAAAGTGGTCGTTTGAATGAAATGACGATGTAAGCTGTCCTAAAGTGTGACACAATCCTTCAGATTCAGCAATCTTCATGTTTCTATGGTTTTCGTTGTGCCCTCAAAAGATGCCAGGTGTCCGGTCACTTAAAATGGTTTAATGGTTACGTACGATGTCGACGTCTTCGTTTATGGAGACTTGTGAAAATCTGCTGATAATGTTACCAGTTTCAACCATTTTAAGACCGAGAATAAATATCGGTTCCCGTTGAGTAAAGCTATTTATTTACCACAACGAATATAACCAAGTAAACAATAAATTCCATATATAGCAACGCCAATATCCACACATCGAGGACGAAACTCGATTCAAATATTAAGGACGAAATTTAAATATTAACTCGATGTGTTGACCAAATGGTACATTTTTCATTTGTCTGACTATTTTTAGCAGGAACCAGGAAACTTTCTCTTTCAAATAGTCAGTCATCTATATGCATTGATGGAGTGTGGAGGAAGAAAAACCCCGGTCACCGAAAATACACATTTAGAAATAATATATTGAGGATATTTTAGCCTATTTTGGCGTTAGCGAAAAATTTTGCAGCATTAGTTTTACTTTTGAAGTGTACTAAGAATCTTATTGAACCTTTTTATAAGAAAATTTTACGTTTGAAATTCAACCTATGCACGTGTTTAAACGGTAGCTAAAGAAGAGAATTCTACGGGTCTTTTCAATTTTTTGGGGTTATCGGCTCTGTTAGCCCATCTCACTGCAGAAAGAGGAACGAAGAATGCCACAGCAGTGCTAGTGTTCCCTTCTTTAATATTCCTCTGACATTCCTTCACATTCGCTCCCTCGCTCTCTCCTTTGATTATTCACGACAGCTTTCTTTTGTTTTCGCTCAATTTTGGCACATTTTCCCCTCCGCTCTTCATCACGCCCATTCTCCTTTTCTTTGTACTTCACTATATATTCAGCGAACTGAAAGGACAGGACTGCGGAACGAAAACTAATTCCATGAATACTTAATACTCTCTCTAATCCCTTTCTAGTCACGCTCATCTGGATGTTTATTCGAAACGCTCCTTCATGCTTTAACGTCCTATAAAACATCTTCATGTACATACGTCATCCGCCAGTTGCGGGGGGCTTATTAGTATTATTATTGTTTCTATGGTTATCGTTAATATGATTTTTATTATCATTATTATTAATATAGTTATTATTATATTTATTATTATTAGTATTGGTTTTATTATTGTTGTTATCATTATAATAATTGTTTTTATCACTGTTATTATTAACTTTATTTCCATTTTTAGATATCTCTTTGAATGGTTAGTTATATTCTTGCTTAGAAATAATAATCAATAGCACTTTTTCATTTTACGTAATGTATTAAAATTATCTGATAATTTCTTTTGGTAGCGAATGTCGTTTAAAATCGAAAGAAATTAAATACTTCGCATATTTGGTCATGGGTTTCCATGTTTAATTAAAAATATTTAAAATTTTGTTCGAAAATGAACAATTCTGGCTTAGAAGTAATTTATTGAAATTCTTGTCCCCGGGGCAAAATTATGCTGAACCGTTCTGCCATGGCATAATGAGAATTTTGAGAAAGAATTGAGTTTTTCAAGGTTGATTTCGTTGATCGTATTTCCTGGGTCAAAAATTGTGGTCATCTTCTTCTTTTAGGACCTTGATTGTGAAAATCATTGTATCATCATCCGATTCAGTCATACCAAGTGAGGTTTCCTTGTGCGAATAAATTGAAAAAGTGTTTGATTCATGGAGGTAAGGTGAGCACTTAATCGCCGAAGAATTTAGTCCGTTATGTGCTATGGATGGGTAAAGATAATTATCTGGTATCAATAGGATAGCAGGTAATAAGGAAAATGATTTGATTTAATATTATAGACTGGCTTGAATAAGAATTCAGATGATGATGATAATGATTATCCATAATAACCAAATATGTGTGACGTAATCTTTTGAAGGAGAATACATTACCCATCTTCAGAGAGTTGATATCGCTTGCAAATTGATTTCCCAAAAGAAAGGGAACTTTTAACCTTTAAAGGTCAGGCAAAATAAGCCGATATATGCAATAGTGCTGCTCTCTGTCGTAAAAAGCATCCCACTAGATTATAATCGAAATCTGTTATCCGGGTTTCCTTCGAATTCTACTGATCAAAAAACCAATTAGTGTTTTTCGGTTACGCGGTGCACGTGGATGACCACGCAATAAATCTTTCTCTGGAGCAACTTTTTGTTTCATTTGATAAAATTAAAACAATTTAATTATATGATCCCTATGAGATTTGAGCCCTTCGAGAGCCTTTATACTTGCATTAGGCTTATCTGGCATTCATTCACACAATACTTGAGATCGATTATTCCACTTATCTTTGAGAATTATTCAAAAAATATAAACCGTGGAAAATGAAGAATCTGATGATTAAAAAATAATTGTACTATTATATGTAAACGTTTTTTTTCAAGATTTTTTAAAAGAAGAAGGGTTCAATTAATGTACTATAAGATGCAATGGAAAACTGACTTTCGAGATACGAACGTTTTGAGATATGATCTCCAGTCTGGAACGAAATAAGTTCGTAGGTCGAGGTACCACTGTGTAGAGTATATATTACGAGGGCTGTTCAAAAAGTTCCCGAACTTTATTTATTACAGCACAAATATTTCACTTACAAATTATTGCTCCGAGTCTTCTTAAAAGTACTCCCCACCCCAACGTATACACTTATCCAAATGGTATTTCTACTATTTAAAACAGTCATGGGACGCTTCTTTCGGACTGTTCATAAGCACCTCCGTCGAATTTTTCTTTATTTCTCGAATGGTGGCAAATCTTTTTCCTTTGAGCGAGGTTTTTAGCTTAGGAAATAGGAAAATGTCACATGGAGCCAGGCTTGGTGAATAGGGTGGTTGAAGAAGGACAGTGGTCTTGTTTTTGGCTAAAAAGTCACGAGTTGCTCGTGTTGCTCCTGGTCTGCTGTCATCAGGCGAGGCATGAATTTGTCCTCGACTCGATGCATCCTCAATTTTTTTATTTAGGATTTCGTAGCAGAACCAATCGGAATGCCACGCTCTTCTGCAAGCTCCCTGACAGTCAAACGTCAATTTGCACGAACGATATCGTTCACTTTTTCGATTTGGGGGTTATCTGTGGACGTTGATGGTCTTCCGGAACGCTCGTCGTCTTCCACTGATTGCCGCCCGTCTTTGAACCGTATAAACCACTCATAACACGCGGTACGTTTCATAGTATGCTCACCATTAGCCTTGGTAATCAACTCAAAAGTTTCCGTGAAAGATTTGCCCAGTTTCACGCAGAATTTTACAGAAGAACGCTGCTCCTTCAAAGAGCTCATTTCCGCGGACCCGATTTTTCGCCGCACTCTACGATCATCTGTTCACATAAACATCCGTAACTAATGAACAAATCAAGATATCGACAAAGTGATTGAAGGTGGTTATTTGGGAAGCTTTCGCGGATACAACGCCTATAGGCAGATTAAAAAATAACCAACTGGAGGCACACTATAAAAAAAGTTCGGGAACTTTTTGAACAGACCTCGTAATTGTCTCTTTCTTGGTACCATTCCTTTTTACCAAGCTACGCCTTCGGAGATCGATTTCATATAGAATATACAGCAATTTTTTGTATACTCGTATATGTGGAATATACTGTAGATTTAATTTAGAATATACAGTAATATAATCTATGTCCTTGTTATATAGGCTTGTTCCTTTTCCTTGTTCTGATGCAGCAAGTAAGATGAGAGGAGTTCCCGGATAGCCATGTAGGCAGCGCTTTCGACTTCCCGGTCCTGGGTTCGATGACCTCAGAGGTCGAAGCACTTTTAACAATACTATAGTACTACGAGTAAGACCAGAGAAATAGATACAGGAACCATTCGATCGAAGAATATTTTTTTCCGAGAAATATGCTCGAAAATAACCGACTAGGGAAGTAGAGTCGTGAAGCATACATTCCACCAAAAGGCGGCTTTCAGGGTACATTCGTAGATGTAGATTTCCATTCGTTACGCAGTCATTACTTTTAAACTATTTTCTCCACGGTCCACCAGCTCATATAATCCATTCCGAACGGATTTCATCCATTTTACGTTTATTTCATTCGCTTCCTTCTCAGAACACACCCATACAACTACTAGCACATTTCCAAACACAGCCATATTCGTATCTCTCGACATTTACGACCTTTTAACTTGGCAGCAGTCCTTTGCTCTCCACCCCATCCATTTTCTACTCTTGACTTACACAACTTTATTTTTTTTTCGCAGGTTACTCTCGTTTTTCGGATTCCCTCTTTGCTCTCGATCCATCTTGATTCCCTCTCCTTCCACAAGGTGTCTCTCTTTCCCCTCCGCCCCTTGGAATATCGATTCTTTTCGCCCCACTGTATCACTTCTTTCCTCTTTCCTTAAATAGTGCCCTCAATTTATAACTCCTCATCCCTGCCAACGTCCTTTTCAGCTCTCCACAATGAGGGGATGCTGAGGGAACTGGGCTCCATGCTGCAAAGGTGAAACCCGGTAAAAATGCTACCGCCTCTAAGATTCATTTTTTATGATGTACAGTAAAACACGTGTAAGACGCTATCCTACTAAAAGGCAGCCTTCACCTGGTCCCTTTCACACGGAACACATGGTTCAGATACCTCGTAAGACGCTCGGCTACCCGTTTAAGACGCGGATTTTTCCCGTTCTTTTATAAACTACAGCCCGATACTTTCGTTTCTCTTTCACACGAAACACATTTTATATATACAGCTTAAGAGACTCTGCAACCCGTTTAAAACGCGGATTTTCCCACTATTTTCCAAGATACACTACAACCCGCTCCTTTCATTAACCTCATTCGATAGACCAGAATATTTTTACGTTATCTGTGTCGACGTCTTTTCTCATCTCCTTGTCTCTAAAAGGGTTCGTTTTAGGTCTTCTCTTTTGAATGACTAATTTTATGAGAATGATATGAAGATATTACGAAGCAGAGCAATCTCTATCCCAACTAAACTAAAACTAATACATAGATAGAGTGAGATCTCTATTTTCTCAGTGCAAAACGTAGATTAAAAAGTCTATTTTCGGTGTTTTTATTTCGTCACAATCTTAAGAGAAGTAAACGTATCGAAAAAACAGAAAAGAAGTGCTTTGTGGGCTGCCAAACGTAATCTTGAAGAAATCGTGCTCTGTAATGCTCTCTCACCGCAGTTAAAAATAATTTTTTCTTCCTTAGTTGTATATCTGGTGAAAATTGTTTCATTGTGGAGAGGAGATTGGTGAAACCCGGTAAAAGCTACCGCTTGTACGAGATATTTTGTATGATACGCAATAAATCCATTTTAGATCCCCACTAAAACGCTGTTTTCTTACGGTCCTGGTACCTTTCACACGAAATTGACGGTTAAGATACAGCTTAAGACGCTTTGCTACCCGTTTAAGACGCGGATTTTTTTGTCCGGAGATGCACCACTAACCGCTATTTTCATTCATCTCATTCGATGGACCAAAATATATTTACATTATTAGTGTTCCAGTCTTCTCTCCTCTCCTTGTCTCTCTCTTTTTTAGGTCGACATTTAATCAATACTAAAAGCATATACAGTATAACCCGTTTAAGACGCTCCCGCCGAAGACGTTAACTCGCTTAACGCTGTTTTCTCCCGGTCCCTTTCACACGAAACACATAGTAAAAATACCTCTTAAGAAGCTCAGCTTCCCTCTTAACGCGGATCAACGTCCCCAAATAAACTACACCCCGCTTTACCCAATCTTGCTCCTAATTCAATAGATCAAAATTTTTAAGCATTTTAATTTTTAAACTCTTACGCTTTGTATTATCTCTAGATTGGCTCCTTGTTAATTTACTCTTTCGATGGACTAATTTGGTGAGAATGACATGAAAATTTCTCGAAGCTGAGCAATTTAAATCCCGCTGTCGAAGACGATAACTAGCTCTGAAATGGAGTGACACTTTCCCGATCAGTTTTGTCTCAGGGCAGAATTCTAGATTAAAATTTTGCTGGGTTGCATTTCTTTTGGTCCCAATCTCATGTGGTAAACAAAATAAACCAACAAGTGTGGTAGCGCAGCGCAGTGTTTGCGTTGCCTTG
The DNA here is from genome assembly GCA_036926295.1 of Pachydiplax longipennis. Taxonomy (NCBI): domain Eukaryota; kingdom Metazoa; phylum Arthropoda; class Insecta; order Odonata; family Libellulidae; genus Pachydiplax; species Pachydiplax longipennis. Next base: position 35,503,636 of record JAVFKF010000012.1, read on the forward strand.
GAGAGATAGTGCACGAATTCTTAACAACAACGTCCGCAATTTTCTATCTGTTAAAAATTGCTTCATATTAGCGCGAAAAAATACTAAAATGAAGAAACATATGAAGACACTATTTCTGTCCGAAATGTGGATATATGTAGATATATCAACGAGGAGACAACCAGTTTACACTACAATAGTTTGCGGACTCTTCAGATGGCCTATCTACAGCCGTGGCAAAAATCAAACTAAAAAAGATTCCTTTTCGTTTTATGGCCTTAAAATCTTTATTTAAAACCTACTTATAATGTATTGAAAGTTTATCACTATTAGTCGGTTCCACAAAATTTGGTCAGTTCACCTGGAGTTTATCGCACCAAAAAGACAGCAAATATGTCACATTAAATTAAAAATCTGTTATTTTTTATAAAATAAACTCTTTCAAGAATCCGAATGATACAATTTTAAAATTGTAGAAATTACTACGTACTGTTTTCAGCTCGTTTTAGATTATTTTCACAAAATTTGGCCGGATCACCTGGAGGTTACAGCACCAAAAAGACAGCGAAACTGTTACATTGAATTAAGAATAGGTATTTTTATATAGGACCAATTTTTTCCGGAACGAAATATCCTTTACAAAAACAAGTTCTTTCCAAAGACAAATTATTCTTTACAAAAACACAGTATTTCCAAAAACACAGTACGAGGAAATAGTAGAAGTAGAGGCGGTAGAGTTTGGGCAAAGTTGGTCCGGTACACACTCGGCTGTAGTTTCTTTAGTTCTGTGTCTGAATTTTCCTTGGAGAGCTCGTGAAAGAGGAAGAGATTCCTTTCACTGCCGCTTCAGTGAATGGGATAACTTATTCCAAGTTTTCTTTCGGCGTTTCAGAGCTAAGAGCCATGAAAACATCTCCCGAGAGACAACATTCCCTCTCACACAAACTGCGCCTCTTAGATAATGCATATCACCACTCTTTCTATGGACAATATAGTGGAGTTGAGAGATACCTGAACAGACGAGGAAAAAGTTGAAAAGGCTATATTTGTATATGTTTATGCATAAAAGGTTAAATTTTGATCGATGATGACCTCGGAACCCTAAGTAAACTAAGGATGAATGAAGAGGTGGTGTTAGGATAGGAAAGGTGCAAATATTTCAGACCGGGGATCCCTATCAGAAAAATATTGACATTAAAAAAAAGGTTAAAGAAAAAGGTTTCTACCAAACATCTAGTAAAACATTTATCCTAACAAAACCAACTCACATATATTAATAAAATTATACAAATAATAAATAAATGATTACACGATGAGAATTCAACAACTGTCGAAAATTAATTAATAAGAATCTTCGGAGGAAAGGAGTTTCATTCAAAGAGTTAATTTACTGAATAAATTCAGTGAAGGCAGTTCACAGGAAATGTAGTCGATGTTATGCGCCTTCCTTGTTACATAGGCTTCTCTGATACTGCGAGGAAGATCAGAGCGATAGATGCTAGAACCAGTCGATTCAAGAATTATTTTTTTTTCAAGAAAGAAACACGAAAGTAATCGATTAGGAAAGTAGAACCACTGTGCATACTCCCCACCCTGCCACGCGTGAAAGGTATCTTTCTGGGTACGTATGTAGATTAAGTAAGAGATAAAGGTTCTCCCAGCGCCGAAAAGCGGCGACCGTCTAAGGGCGATTCCCGGGAAACGGATAATCGTTTAGCGGTCGGATTCTGAAGAACTGGGACCACTAAACGATTATCCGTTTCCCGGGAATCGCCCTTAGACGGTCGCCGCTTTTCGGCGCTGGGAGAAGCTTTATCTCTTAGTTGATTGACCGCCGAGTTCCTTTTTTCTCCTTTCTTCGTATGTAGATGTAGATGAATAAGGATTTGTGTTAAGAAATATATAAAACCATACTGTACACATATACATGTAGATTAAGGAAACTAATGAAGAGAAACACTGTAAATTTTCACACTTAAGTTTTTATTTTATTTTACGACATGTTTTGGCGTAGAGACTATCATCAGGTGACCTGATCGCTTGATGATGATCTCTGTGCTGAAAAATGTCGTAAAATACAATTAAAAATTTAGTGTGGAAATTTACAGCGTTTCTTTTCCTTAGTTTGTTAAACATCTTTCGAGAAGTATGGCCAGGGACGGTTTAAAATATGTAGAAATTAAAAATAGAATATTATATCACTTCACTTCTGGCAAAAAGAAAATCTGATTCTAAGTGGTACTGTTTATGTAAATAACAAATATTAATTGATAGTCTTCACATTATCAGACCTCTAAGTTGTGTGTCAATTTATTACAAAAATATGAATACTATGAAGTTATGTGGCATAATACAAAAATATAGATACCCGGAAGGACAGTATGTTATTAAGAATTCTATTTTTCATATGGAGCCCTCAGCCAGCTCCTATTGCGCCTAATCATAAATCCAGCCCTGGTTAAAAGTTTGTTTAATTTTCTTCCACACGATGTAGTCCAGCCTCAAAGGTCTGTTACCTGTTATCAATGATGTTAATAAAAACATACATAATGTATGGGTAAACAGAAAGGAAATCTTTAGAAGGAAGGAATGGATGTAAAAATCATAAGGTATGTTATCATAGGATAAAGAAAACATCCACAAATAAGGAGAGCGAGAAAACCTGCGTAAACCTATTGATAGCACAAGATAAAATATTCGAAAGATTTATGTTCCATAGATATTAAAGATTCTATGGATATGTAAAGGAAAACAGTGTTTAGTTTGGAAATCATAACATGAATACTAAGTCAAGCCTTTAGTAATAATAAATCGTTTGTGGATTTATATACTATTATTGTATAACATAAATGTTATGAAATATACATGTAGAACGTGGAAACGAACGTTTTTATGTTAAATTTCTTGGAGGAATTTCTAGAAAACGGAATCGAGAAGTTCATCGAAAATTTTATAAAACATAGGTCCACATCGCAAGAAATATAGAGGAAATAGTAACTCTTTGTCTGAAAACTTCCTTCAGAAAGAATTTTACTAATTCAGAACTTACAACCTACTTGTTAGATAACTTCATTCGCTGACAAAAAAAACACAGCTTATCTTGTTGCATACGTATTTTTCAAACTCGTGAGGAGTCTTAGTTGGTGTAACTAAAGTCGGATAATGGGACAAATTTTCAAAAGAACGTCTTCAATAATAAGAGAACCGCAATATTTGGCACCGGAAATTTGAATTTAACCTTTAAATAATAATTAATATTTTGCCATGAAATGCAATAAATAAACCACTCTAGAATTTTTTTCAAATGAAACCACAATTAATAATTATTTTTGTTCAATCGTTTTTATTTCACGTTTAATTAAAAAGATTGAAGATTTTTCTGTAGAAATAAGTCATTCTCGCTTATAAATAATTTTTTGGAACATGTTAGACACAAAATCAAATTTATTCCGTTTCATATTATTTATTCTGATTTTCAGCACTTGCCACTATCGATGGAAAATGTTAAAATGTCAGATAAAATAAAAAAAGGGTTATCAAGTATAATTTCTAAGCAAAAATGATTTATTATCAACTAGAAATGATGAATCTTTTTAATCAAATATAGAAGTATTAATTATTCTACAAAAATTACTTATGACTTTATGTTGAAACTTTTTATGGCCCTTTTTTGTCAAAAGAATTGAGTTTTTACGGTTAATTTCGAATTCATGGGACCAAAAACTATAGTTCTCATCTCTGAAGATAATCTTTCGGAAAGTGTTAGTCAGATCATCCTACTTTAGCCACTTCAAGTGAGGTGTCCATGTCAGCGTCTTTTAGAGTATCGGATCAATCTCTAAGTAGAATGGGGAAAGGGTAAAACACGGGATATTGCATGGGCAGCGAGTGGCCGGAGAAGTGTCAATGTCTGTTCTTTCTCAGCGGCGATGTATTGGCTAGACGCTGTCCGAGGAAACACATGGCACCGCCTTCTGCCTTCCATCCGTCCCTCCGAATGCCTTTCTCTATTTGAGTTAACACTTTTCTCCTATTTCGAGAATGCCTTTCCATGCTCTTTTCAAGATGATTTTGTGGACAGCAAGAAAAATGAATGTCACATTTTCCGATTATGTCCTGTTCCCCCTGCTTTGATTATATATATATATATATATATATATATATATATATATATATATATATATATATATATATATATATATAAAACTATGGTTCGACTGTAGACGACTCTGAAATGAAAGGAAAGAATTTTAATTAATTAACTTTAAATGAATTTTATAAGAAATTCACGTAATTTTTATCGATAATCATTTCATTCAACAATTTCTTTCGTTTCCTTAATTTTAATCGATGGCAGACTCCTTTCTTTTTGCAGAATTAAATCTGATATAATGGTCCTACGAAATCGAGAAAAGTGCTAAAAGAAAGTGAATCGAATAAAGAAACTTATTTTGTTAGTGTTTCCGAGTAAAAGTGACGAAAATTTGGACAAAAATGTCGAGAATTTAGTATAGTTTTGCGAGTATATGCAACCCATGCCTCTGACGACTAAGGTGATTGTTGAACTCAACTCTTATATGCTTATAAATAGATTGGAAAGATAAGCCCATATGAAAGCCTACATTTCATGGTTAGGAAAGCAACAGGAAAATTCGACAAAAGAACTTTGATTGAAATAAAAGGGAAAAACCGATTAAATAATGAATCACTCAAAATAATGAAATTCAGTACCATAAAAATAACCTCAATATAAAATTGTAATAACAAGTCGAAGAAGTGTAATAGGCAAAGGTAAATAGACTTGCGAATAGTGTATGGTAAATTTAAGGGAAGAATCCTAAGAGTAGAATCACGAGAGGAATGTAATGATTAAGGTTTAAGGTAGAAACTCCATAGGACTAAAGAGATTATGAAGGGATGAAAGGGAGAACTACAACGACTCAATATTCTGACTGATAACCTTTTACGATGATAATCAGTATTAGCAAGGAAAAACACAATGAAATACTTTAAAAGCAAGTTTGAACGCTTTTCATGGACCCAAGTGAAAACCGCCTTATAAGCGGGATAGCGTTTTAACCGTAATATTACAAATTTTTATTTCTTTTATATTAGGAAACAAATGGTGGAGTTTTTGGCTCTTTAATTTTTATTAAATTCCTTAAATTTTAAAAGGAACAGGAATCTTCTTAAGTCTGCGACAGGTGTGGATATGTTGTCCACTGACCATTGTTGAATAATATAGATTTTCCTCTCATATTTTGTTAGATTGATATGCTTTTGGTACGAGAAGAACGTCTTTATTTGTTACTTAATTTAGATGGTTTTTCGCCGTATAATGAAGCATTTTTAATAGATAGAAAATTAGGGAAGAAAAAATCGGTAAATTTCGGCCTATCGAATGAGGCGGAGGATTGGCTGGTCGCAGTGTATCTGGGGAAGGAAAAATCCTTATAAGCAGCTAGCCGAACGACTTACGTGATATTTTACCGTGTGTTTAATGTGGAAGGGACTAGGACCGGAAGAAAAACTGCATATTAAGCTGGAAAATTTTAAACGTGTTTTACTGCACGTGATAAATAGCAATGCAGTTTTAAATTAGGAGCAATTCATGCACGTACAGTCATTATTCTCGAAATATGCTGATAATTTCTAAACATTTGACATTTTATCATGATTCATCTATTCTCTGAGAGATTACATCACGTGATAAATGGCAATGCAGTTTTAAATTAGGAGCAATTCATGCACTTACAGTCATTCTTCTCGAAGTATGTCGGCAATTTATTAACATTAGACATTTTTCCATCATCGTCATTTTCTCCGAGAGATTGCAATGGGCAACATGGACGAGATGAAGGCAAATAAACGTGGATCCTTAGGAAGCTATTTATAGCAAATCGATCGATAGCACTTTCGCCCGCACGCCTTCTCTTTTTTTCGGTTCGTCGGAGCGACGCGAGAGTGCAGCACGTGAGAGTGTCTCACGCGAGCGGAAACGCCTAATTAAACTGATTAACTGCAACCTTGCGAATTGTTGAATCAACTGGCGCCGGCGCCTGCTAACGACCGCTGATGCCTGTTTCTTCGACACGTTGCTGAGCGTCACGTAAGGATAGCAAAGGTCTTCAAGGAAAAATTACATATCGCTGAAACCTGCTAATCCTGCACACGAATATACATATACATATGTATCGATACGAATTCAGGTGTATTCCTTCCGTAGCTTTCTTCTGAAACTCAATAGTATCCTCCTTGGTACTTTAAGTCTCTGTTTCATCGGTGCTTTGGTCTTCTTCTTGGTCTCTTCACATCTCTCAGTGTATAGTTAAGAACTGCTTATGTCCAACGGTTGTCGTTTTTTCTTCCCGATTGACCTGTTCACTTCAAATTTGGGAATATTACTTTCTCTATTGTGCATTTCACCCCTGTAACCATCACGGTAAATCATATTTGCTCTGAAAAGTGTCGGTACCAAATATTTTTGTATCGCGTATGTGTTACATCGTTGTTTTTAAATTATACTCTGCAAGTACATGATCGTTCATAGAAGTTGACCATATACTATTATTATGATTTATTTTATTTGTAATTAAAAATAAAAAATAAGGCAGGAACAAGTGCACTTTTCCGCACAAGTTTATGTAAAATGATAACCGGTTTCGATAGAACTCTACCGTCATCAGGTCACATAAAACCAAATACATCAGACAGGCAGTATAAATATAAAAAAGTCAGTCGTTTTTATTTATTTTATTCGTCTATTTTATTTTTCCATCTATCTATTTATCATCACCGAGATTGTTTTCCAGATGATAAGTTTTCAATCTCTTCAATCTAACGATTCCAAGTAGGATAGATATGCCTATTAATTTTTTACTATGTTACTAGATACACCGTAAAATTATTTTAATTAGTCGCTAAATTCATATAAATCTTCAATTAAAAGTTGTTGAAGATTATAGTGGTTTCAGTTTGTTTCTACAAATACTGCATCACTTCAAATATTAGATGAATCTAAAGAGATAACATTGATATTGCTATATTATATTTCAATAGAGTCCGCTCGGAAAGTAGAAGATCCGGGTTCGATTTCCGACCCTGTTGGCCTTTTTTCATGCCGTTTTTCCTTAGGCTCTTGAATTTATACGTTTTTGACGCATTGCTACGGAATCGGTAGCGTGAAAATGGGATATGTTTCTGAATCAGATACAAAATCTAATAACAAGCACACCTCATCGTTTTAGCATAATCACTATAATTTATAAGCACTCTAATTGCTAAATCTTTTAATCATAAGTCACGCATTTATTGTGGTTGCAGATTTTGCATATTTCACCGTGTGGTTCAGAGCACGGAAATCGTCATATCCTCCTTTGGCAATTGTCTCTTGCTTAAACCAAACAACACACGCTGCTCTGTGGAACACTCCGTTAGCGTCGCGTAAACCACGTCGCCATCCCACGACAACTTTGGTCATTAAGCAACTGACTGAGGCGATAATGCGGTTTGCCCACGACCGCCCAGGGCGTACCGTTCCTCATCTCTCCCCTGCGGCGGTTTCCATAATTTCTGCAGGGGAAGTGGATTCCCTTGAATTTTAGGACTAGGGTTTGATAATCGGATCTGAAAAGGTCTGTTAGAGGCATTTGGGAAGTGAGGAAAACGGAAGTATTGATTTTAGGAACGTAGCTATGACAATCTATACGAGCTGATATAAATCGTATCATAAGTATCGTAAAGTGAATGTGTTTTTAATTAGAAAAATAAATAGTACTCGACTGGTTTCGAAGAAGCTATCTTCAGGCAACCAGGACGATTGTGAGACAAAATATATGCAAGTCAATTTTAGTTGGAAATGCAGTAAAACCCGGTTAAGACGCTTTTCAAGGGATCAGATGAAAACAACCTTATCAGCGAGATAGCGTTATGACCGGGGAATGATAAAGTCTCTATTACGTTGGAGAACAGAAGGGAAGGGTATTTTACTTATAGCTCTTCAATATGCAAATAAGTATTTTACACCTTAAAAATCGAATATGTTACTTTTTTAGTTTGATTTATTTGCCTCAGTTGATGATGGGATATCTAGAAAGCCTGCGATGTTAATGTCGTGTAATACTGGTTGCTTTCTCGCAATACTTTTGAAGAATGATCAGCTTTTCCAAAAAGTGCTTCCTCGCTAACTCAGTTGTCCAAATTCCACTCTATAACGAAGAATTTTTTTCCATGGGAGTGACGGTTAGAGAAAAATTACGAATTTCTTTACGTCTATGGTAAGAATTCATCAGAGAGCACGATTTCTCCAAGACTACACCCAAGATCTCACAGAAAAATCACTTGGTTTCTGGTTCATTCCATATTTTATAACTTGAGATTGCGATCAAAGGGAACAAAGCCAAACATATTTCTTAGGGAATAAGTAAAGCGTTTCTTCGGAAATATGACCTATTCTAAAACTAAGCCCTAACGTGATCTTTAAAGATATTCAGGATAAGTCCTAATGTCAAACCTAGTTGAAATGGACGTATTTCATTTCTTTACGAAACATATGAAAGACGTAGAGAACTAAAAAGTAATGAATGTAAAAATAAACAGAAAGTAGGTTAAGAATCATCTTTCTTGCCAAAACTCTCTCTTACTTCTGTACGTTGATCTTATCAGAAACTTTCAACTGTTACCCGAAACTTAAAATTGAAATCTACTTGTTATAGCTAGAGCAATGTTAGAACGTAATACTCATTTTCCTAATAATTTAGTTTCACATTTTATTCTGGCATACATGAGCTTACTGGAACTTTTCATCAATTAATACGTACTTAAGACAAGGCTCCGCAAAATATCATAGGGTTTTAATTACGTTTCATCTACATTCATATGTTTACCCTGAAAGCCTTTGGCAGGGGATGCAGGCATAATGACTCTATTCTCCCAATCGACTCGTTATAGCATCTATTTATTTTATCTTCCTCGCAGTATCAGAACAGTGTATCTTACAAGGAGGACGCATAATATCGGCTACATCTTCTATGAGCGTACTATCTCTGAATTTATTAAGTAAATTATGTGTTTTAATGAACTTCATATCTTATCAAAGTTTGAAACTATTCCAGGAGTGGTTAGACCGACTTCGGAAAGCTGAAGACCCTCCGCATAAAATCATACTTCGTAATTAGCACTAATTAAGTAATTAATTTTAATTAGCATTTCCTTTGGTATCAGATTCACGCTAAAGCGCCGCGGTACACGATAAAATTCAGTAATTATTGATAATGAAGTAATTAATTAGTATCTTTTTCGTCATAATTTATCACAGCTGATTCCATATCTTAATTGGAGAGAAGCATCAATCTAGTTGTCTTTGATGATGTGCTAGCTGTTTCGGCAGTAAAAAGGAAATCAACTTCGAATTCCCTTATGAGACATTGCTTCACGAAAACTCGCAACTAACAGTTATACATACTTGCTACGTTATATTTTTACAAAAAGTCTGAATTCATGTATGTATGTATTTTGCATTAAATCCTGACAAGGGTTAAGCAGAAAATGGGACTATCCATTCCCAATTTCGCCCAATAATAAATACCTTTTTAATGTAATGTATGTTAAGGCATGACCATTGAATGCGAATCATCCATTTAAGAGCCATCTTCAAATCATAAGGAAACCGAAATGGGCTTGTGTTTGCGTGGCCTTACCCTTCTTTCGGAATCAACAGTTTGCCAGACAATAGCGTGCCAAGGAACCATCAAATAGCAGAGGATCCAAACATGCGATTTGAAGATCACAGTCTTGGCTCATCTTGGACTTTTCCCAACCCAGATTTTCCTCTCCGAAGGAACTTATTCTCAGTGCTCATTCACGTGATTCAGAGGAATTTTGGCCAAATTTATCTTGAAAACTGCCCTTATGAATGGGTCTTATATATAATGGGCGATTAACTGCGATCTCTGAGGAGAAAAGAATCGTCTCTACTTATAAATATTATACACATGTAAAGGAAATGGGTAATATTAATCGGTGGTGTGAAAATATGTTTCTCTTTGCGGCAATGATAAATAGAGAGGAGAATTGGAATAATTCCCATGGAATAAAATGCTTCTACGTCTACGTTGATACCCTACAGGCCCCCTTTGGGCGTGTGGCAGAGGGTGTAAACAACGAGTGTTTGAGCTACTTCTTTAGCTTGTGGTTATCGCGTATCGTTTGTAGAAAAAAGTCCTAAAAACGACTTGTCTTAGTATCCATTTTTTTTATTTACGCTCGCTATCGGAGAGGTCAAAGTAGCAATGTGGTCGAGTAGTAACGATTACGTCCTCCGCAAAAGTGCTGTCCCTGGATTTACCAAGCAATCGCATCTTAGCTCTTACCAACTAGGTTTTACTGATCGATACAATCGAAGATATACAAACAAGGGTAGTTTCGAAAAACACAATTTTCCTCGCGAAATCTTAGCGTCATTTTCGAAAGCAAGGGCAACTTGAGAGATAGTGAGAACTATTATGTTGGTAATTTCGTAAAGGATTTTTCACTTATGATTGGAGATTTTTCAATCATTTAATTTCAGAATTGAAGTATTAGGACTAGTCCAAGCTCAACTTTATGGAAGATAGTCATATAAAGGATTAAGAAAACGCATTGTTATTTCAACGTACTTAGAATTTAATGCGACGACTGGTTTCGTCTGATGATTCCTATTTACTATAGGCTGAAGCAGCCGTCACTGTAAATTCTAAGGCTGGGGAAATTACAAAGTTCTTTTTTAATCCTTCAATGATTAGAAACCATGAGAACATACGATGGTAGAATAACACTAAAATCTAGAATTTACTATGTTGGCCTTGACTTTGTGGTTGGCTTCCATTATGATGAAATGAAAGAATTCAAAAATATACCGTACCACTTGATTTTATTTATCACAACCTAGGTTTCGGCCCCTTAGGCCATCTTCAGGTGAATAAAAAAATGAAAATTTTTGAATTCTTTCATTTCATCATACTAAAATCTATACAATATCTTAATAAATACACACATTCTCGACCTAGATTTTAAACCTAACAACATCTTCTGGACACGATAATGATGCCTTTTATGTAATTACGGCATACTACCAAGTAAAGGCGGAAACCATCGACCATCTAGAAGTTATGAGCGTTATTAAGGTGTTTTTGAACACCTACAATTTTCATTTTCGTCTATTTTTAGTTAAGAAGTTTATTGTTTTCAAATTTTGGGGTATCGAGAAGAAAATATCCTTAGAATTGTAGATAATATACAGATATACGAGGGTAGTCTGAAAAGTTTCAGACCCCAGATTTTTCAGAAATCTTCAGAAATTTTTAGAAAACATGTCGAGAAATGGCGAAATGTCGGAAACTTTTCAGACCACCCATGTATTAGATGACATGATTGAACCAGCATATTCACGTACTAGCTTGTTGTTTTTTAACAGAAAAAATATCCTTAGAATTGTAGATAATACATAGATATATTAGATGGCATAATTGAACGAACAGCATATAAAGGAACAAGTCTATTGTTTTTCAATTGAAGAAAATATCCTTAGAAGCGTGGAATAGTGCAGATGACACAGATGTTTCTGAGAGAAGCGTAGTATTGTCAAACGTGAGAAGCGGAGATTAGTGCTGAGAATAGAGGAGACAGAGGGTCCACTGAGACGAGTCAAGATGACAGTCCTCGTTATATTCGAAGGGAGTTGTGTCATCTGAGAGACGAGTGGAAATTCTTGACGGGTCACGTTCATCCACAAGTGCCCTCGACTTCCTCTTGAATCCAAGAGCGTCATCAGCCAACTCACGAATAAAGAGAGAGCATTTCTATTAGATAACTTTCTTAATCACCCAATGTTACGCTCTTTTACGCAGAATTTAGGTTTTTCATTGACTAGTCATCAGTGATACTCCTTTTTTTCTTAAAAGCTATGCATTCAGTTCTATAAAAAGTCTATGTAACCTTCAGTTTGTCAAGTGCCCCAGAAGGGGTGATACCGCCCCCCTGTGGCGCTGGGCTAATCTAGTGGGGCCGATTGACGTAAAAGAATTATACCCCTGAGCCTCTGGGTAGCCAAGTGGGAAACGTTTTCGATTCTGGTGAAAGCGGTCCGGGTTTGATTCCCGGTGGAAGCTCACGTGCGAAATGACCTCAGCTGTCGAAACACATATAGCAATACTACTTCTACGAGAATTTTACCCCTTTGTCGATCATTGTTTCATAATAGAGGGAAATGTGTTGTGAGAGCAGGAATACGTAGCCAGAGGAGTAAGAGGTCGTATAGGGGAGTGAGGAAAATTTATGGAGGTGAGGAATGGGTTGGTTCAAAAGGGAAGGAATGGGAGGTTGTTAATGTTTACAAATTGCGAGGCGTGCCTCTCTAAACAAAAGCAGTTAAAATCAAATGTGATACAATACACGGGAGAACAAGGGTGCAGGAATATTACGACCACAACGGTTCATTTGTACCCAAAATTCTTTATGAGGAAAGCGAAGCATTCCGAAAGGACCTCTGAGAGCAAATCAACATCCTGTACAGCATAAATCTGACAAATGCGGTGTTGAACGAGATTTTGTTTCTTCCCCGATATTTGATATCACTCAATTGTAAAAATGAGTACTTAAGTTAGACTGATTTTTGTATAATCATATCATCGTTCGTTTTAACTATGGTTTATATTTTATCTATTTTATTTTCTTTTGAATTCTAAAAAGATATTTTTGGTATTTTGACTGTATTTATTTGTATTCTGTTGTAAAAATCGGTGCATTAGTTTTACTGAATTTTTGCATAAACTTTATTATTATTTAGTTTGAATTTTTTAAAAGATGTTTTAAAGATTTTTGGGATTAACTGTTTCAAGTGCAATTTTTACTGTATTCTACCTCATTTGATGTTAACCGCTGTTGTGATGTTTTGGAGTGGTAAGCCTAGCAATCTGTAAACATCACCTTCCTCCCATGGGCCTTTAAGCCATCCCTTTTCCCCATAATTTTGATTTCTTCCCCTCTGTCCGTACAACCCTCTCCCGGGGTTAGGGGCGGATTTAAGCTGTCCGGATAGGTTAGTTGGAGAAAGCAACCTCCCGGGTAGAAGAAGTTCGATTCCCGATCTCGTCAGACCTTTTTCGAACCCTGGGATTATTCTTAGCACACATAGCAAGGATATCATAACCCTTTATGTTATAATTCAGTAACATAGAGGATAGGAGAGAACCCCCGAAATGTACGAAGGCATTTACGAGGCTTATTTTTAAATCCGTTTTTCCTCAGGATTTTTCTTAAGTGCACGCCCATATGCGTAAAGATATCATTACCCTCTTCCTTAGAATTCAGGAACATCGACAGTAAGAGAAAGCAATTATCAGACGTTATTCAAGTCGGTTTTCCTTAGGATTTTTCCTAGGCTCACCCCAGTATGTGAAGATACCATAACTATTTTCCTTATAATCCAGCAACATCGTGAATCAGAGAGAACCCCCGTATGAGATACACGAAGCCCTTTATCGACGTATCTAATCGAGTCCATTTTTACCCTCGGAAGCGTTACGCGTGCGGATCGGAGCAGCGTTCTGCGTTCCGGCGTCATTTCTCGCCATCTTTGGCTTCCACGGCGAGATAAGGGGTGGCTGCGGAGGGGAGGGATAGCAACAGTTGGGTGCGAAGGCGCAGGAGCGGCCCTCAGTCTGCACCCGACTCTGCGGACGCCACACCTTCGGCTCTGCGGCGCGGATTTCGCCATTTGCTCCAACGATTCGTGTGCGTTAGTGTCTCGAGTGCGTCGGTCACGCGACGGCGGTCGGAACGTGCTTCGGAGGGCCGCTCGGGGATCACGGTGAGTCCAATGGAGGGTTTACGGGGGGGAGCAGGTGTAGTTTCCCCTCCGCGCTCTGCCTTACTACGTGGAACTATCCTTCTGTTTACCTATCCTCGCTTATAGAAGGTGTGGTTGGCGTGCAGAATCTTTGGAAGGACCTGTGGAACGTATTCCTTGGATAGAGCCGTTGAAGTATCTAGCTTTTCCTAGAGTTAAACGTAGAGGAGTGGGTAGGTAACTTTCACGCGCTCCGCCAACGTCACCCGTTTATCGTATGATATCCGGATACTCCTCGGAGTTTGTAAGTCGTTATAAATACTTGGGAGTTACACTTAAAGGTAGTTTTTCCTTCTAAGAGCACATTCTAAGTGTCATAGGTTAGAGGAATGCAAAGATAAGCCAGTGGAATTCGGAAGGGGTGCTCATCGAGTGTAAAAATGTTATTGAATACTTAGGAGTTACAGTTAAGGGTAGTTTTTCCTTCCTAAGAGCTGATTCTAAGCGTTAGAGGTTATACAAATGCAAAGATAAGAATAGTAGTATTCTGAGGGGGTGTTCATCATGAGTAAAAAACAGCGTATTTTCCCAAAGTCCTATTTGGATAATCAAGGGGTGAGATAATTTTGCATATCAAGGGGTTAGATCAGTCTCCGGTCTGCAGATGGGTCAACGTAGAGCAGTTGGGTTCGTTGAGTGATATTTCAGATTCGACAGCAGTGTTTCCGCTGTGATAGAGTCCCTCGGGTGGGATTCTCTAGAGGATGGAAGACTGGATTACCGGCGGAAGCTATTCGAAAAATTTATCAGTACAGATCTCATCGACGGGATGGTTGATTTTGTTACTCAAGTCAAAAAACTTTGCTAGCTCCGAGAGAAAACGAATAAGTTTCAGTAGGAAATAATCGCGAGGACAAATAGCTACTTCTGATCGTTTTTTGCACGTAGCATTAGAAAATAATATAGCAGCTAGAGTTAGATAGGCATATTGGTGTTTTGTCATTCCTTTGGTGGCTTGCAGGGTCTGTATGTAAATATAAACCCTTTGGTAATGTAGCGTGTCCTATCCGACCTCACATCTAGCGTTTAAGCTGAGGATCGGCCTGGGAACACTTAACTCAAACTTAGCTTGGGTAGCATATGGTTCGCATGCAACCGCCTTAAAGGTGGCCGAGATAGAGGACGATGAATACAATCAGTGACGTACGCGACTAATCCACCACGATATACTTCCATATCTCTATCGATGTGATTTATTTACTAGGCACGTGGCAGGAATTACACGCAGGAAACAGTATTTTATATAAATTGGGTTCTGAAAAATTTCATTCGCGGAAATATTATAATTACGACTGATCCCAGCAAAAATTCCAGTCTATTTTATATATATTTATACTTAATTTTTATTTATTTTGAGTAATTCGACAGCTAAGGTGATTTCGCACTTAAAGGCTCCTACCGGGGATCAAACCCGGGACCACTTTCTCGAAAGCCGACTATCCGAGATTCAAGGGTTAAATGGAAATGGGAATAGTTTGCCCCAATTTCTCCCGATAGTAAAGACGTTTTTGGTTTTTAGGTATCCCAATGATGTATGTTAAAGCAAGTTACGCAGTGATTAAAATGCAAGAGCTGTTTGATATGACTTTGTCTGAAAAAGTGTGTGAAGGATAATCTTTATTAGTTTATATAAAGATGGAGCTTATAGGTATATAATACGCATAAATGAAGAAAAAATTGTATTGTAAGCAAAGAATATAGCCAAACCGAAAACTAAAAGGAACAGTTATTTTTGTCCGAGTGAAAGCCGAACTCGAACCAAAAAAAAATTGAAGTTCTCCAGCCCAAACCGAAAAGCAATATTTTGAACCCATTCCGATTTTCAGTTTCCAAAATTACGTATTTATTTGAAGTGAAATTGAAGAGAATGTTGGGAGCGGTAAAAAAATGTGTTTCGAATCGGTTCAACTAATGCTGAGGAAGCGAAACCGGAACTGAACCGGAATTCAATTCATTCGCTAAACCGGAACTAAAGATATTGCGATTCTATACCCAAGTTCTAAGGGGGTCCTTGTCGATGTTTTCCAAGTGGAAGCATCTGCCCCTTTAACTTTAATGAGTGGTTTACCGATAACCACCGTTTTATTCACGGATACCTTAAAGAATGTGATTTCTCGCGTTCGATTCTTTGATACGAATCTCATATCAGCTCCGCGGATTTTCCCATCCTTCCACATCACGAAATGCCCCCCCAAACAGCCACTGTTTGCATCATCTGCAGTGGCGGTGAACCGTTTCAATATTCATTACTTTTCCTTCGACTTATATCGTTGTAGGTAACGCATACTTCGGGATGATATGACTGAAATTCGATATGAAAAAGTCTTTTCATGAAGTCGTCATTTTAGTTGTAGAATAAAAGTGATCGAGGAATCAGCAGATATAGGAGGAAAGGAATGAATGACGTAAGGCCCATATTTGAGAATTCATAAAATCAATGGTGCTTTTAACTAAGTTACGTACTCTAACTTTACTGACGAGATGTACAGATTTAGTGGTAGTCATAGCTGAAATCCTTGAAATAAAGGAGATTAAAAGATACGTTGCGATTGCTTCATAAATTTAGAGAAATCAGAGGACGTAATCGATTATATGCGACCCCCCCTGCCTTTCTGGCTGATCCGACAATGAGGGTAAAATTATAGAAATGGATACCAGAATCAGTCATAATTTTATTATTTATTAACATAAGTCGTAATTACAACAAGGAATCATGCTTTTCGCGAACGATAGGTAAGATAACCACGAGCTAAAGAAGTAGTTCAAACGTTCGGTGTTTACACCCCCTGCCACTCGCCGAAACAGTATTACCGTAGATGGAGATGAGTCCTATTCGAATGTGTGATGATGTGAAAGTTATCAGATAGCATGCTTTGGACTGAACGACAATTTGTAAGCGCATGTACTTATGATAAGCGCTTGGACAGGCAAAAATAACTAACTAAAATTTTTGGTTGCATTATTCACTGTGAAGAAATACAGTAAAACCCGGTTAAGACGCTTTTCATGGACCCTAGGGGAAGCCGCGTTCTAAGCGGGATACCTTTCTTACAAGGACGTTACAAATTTCTTTCTCTTTCACGGTAGAAAATGAAATAAAGTGTTTTTTGGCTTTTTTATTTCTAATAAAATGCGTTTCACATTAAAAACGTGAATGAATTTTCATTAGTCTGCGTTACTTGCCACAGCTGTAGATTAATAGAGAATCCACGAACTATTCTTACGTGATACTGGTTACCTTCTCGTCATATTCTTTAAGAAGTGTCTGCTTTTCGTACAAAGAGAGCGCTTTCCCTTGCTATTTAATTTCGGTTATTTTCCACTTAACAACAAAGAAAGTTTTACCAGATAGACGATTAAGGAAGAGTATTGTAAATAATCTTTAATCAATCGACTGAGGCGGAAGATTGGCTATAGCGGGTTTGATTGCATCTGTGTACGGGAAAAATCCGCATCATAAGCGGCAGAGCGTCTTAAGCGGTATTTTTACCACGTGTTTAGTGTGAAAGGGACTGGGCGCAAAAAAAAACGTGTTTAAGCGGGATAGCGTCCTAAGAGGGAGCGTCTGAAACGGGTTTTACTGTAGGTTGTTTGCTCTTCTTTCAGTTTGCTCATGGCTTAGATGTTGCACCTTATAGAAGGTTATATAAGGTACGATTACTCACCTGATCACACAGGAAAATACAGCGCGTGTGGTGGCTTACATCATTATTTGGTTGCAGGATACTTATTTACTTATAGTCTTTGAGTCCGAAACAGTTTCATCTGTTACAAAATTTATCTCCGATAACGAAAATATCGTGGTAGAAATAAGCAAGTTATATTCGTGACAAATGGCGTCGTATTATAAGTGAGATTGAGTGCAGGAATTAATTTCTGAATAAATTTTGAAGAATCATTTGGCCGGAGTTTAACTGAATTAAGGGCTCAGCTCCATTACCAGCTCCGGGAATCAAGATTAAACGATTATAGATAATTTTAAAATGAAGTAAAAATGAGCGATCGGCATGAATGCAAACACCCAAAAGTCTTTACTTTGCATCTACATTTCCCTGTGTATTCTGCAAGTCACATTTCGGTGTATTGCAGGGGAGGCATGCAAAATGACTCTATTTTGTAAATCGATTACTTAATCGTAATTCTATGTGAAAAAAATTGTAAGTAAGATTAGGTCTAGCAACTATTTCCCTGATCTTATTCGCAGTATCAGAAGAAAAGGTCGTAACTAGGACGCATAATATCGGTTACACCTTCTGCAAACTTACTATCTCTGAAATTAAGCCTTTGATTAAATTTTCCTTCTTCTAAAAAATTCCTATCCTGCCTCCTGAAGTATCTGGGTTACGCTCGCCGATTTGTCTCAGCAATTTTTCACAAAATGCCTTTCGTTGTACCTTTCCCAGTTTGAGAACACTTTTTAACAGGGTCCTATATACTGCATGGATAAGGCATATTAAGCGCAAAAGTAGCTAGTGGAATTTTTCTTCTATCCTACCGACTATTATCTTGGCGAAGCAGATTTTCTTCAGTGCTCTTCCATATGAATCACGGATATTGGTTATTCATGAAGGCTACTGCGAGATATTTCACCGATTCCACGGTAATTTAGTTTTCCCTCTGAGAATAACGGACAAGTTATCTACGAATAAACATTGAAAATGGTTTTTCCTCGGAAGAAGTTAACCTCTGAACACTTGTCTACAATTTGGACAAGCTCCAGCCGCCAGTTGGTGGAAATCTAAATCATTCCTCAGCGTTAATATACCTCCTCTATTCTCCATTCCTCTGTAAATTATCGTGTCGTTCGCAAATAACTTAACCTTTAATCTGATTATTAATTGCAGTAGAGTATCATTTATTCTCTCATTTATTTATCTCTTCCTATAGTTTGACTCTCTTCTGGTGAAAAACACCGTGCATATTCCTTTACACTAGAAGTCTCACATAGATTAACATGTCGTAATAAAATCACTTAAATAGGAATCACTCAACACTCATTAAAAAATACACAAAAACAACTAAAAGACTTAACTTTTTGAACACCCCCTTGGTACTCTCTCTAATATATGTACACTATGTATATCTTGCAATGATATTATCCCTTATTTATGAATTATCCTTACCTGTATCATTATTATACAGATGGGCCACAAGCCAGGTGGCAAGGTCATATACAATAAACGTTAATGCGTAGGCATAATACAAAATTGAAAAATAGTTACAGAAAAATTAGAAACAATGTTAAATGTATCTTATCAGGAATGTAAACCCGCATCTATTCATTTATTTTACTGATATCTATAGGTTCTTTTAAATGTGCGACTGATCGTTTATCTTCTACGCCTCCGTCAAAGCGAAACGCGAATTCAATCCACAACAAGTCGATTCACACTCTGTCCTCGGCCATCCCATCTCTCTGTTAACACCTTTCTCTGGGAATCAATTCCACTCACAGACACGGAGGAACCCCACCGATCTCCCTCGTCTTCAAACACTCCCTCATTCCCTACGCTTACACTATTTTCGGATCCGAATTAATTAACCCACTTCGGCAGGATTACAGTGTGTCACCGACTTTGTTTAACTTGTACGCAGAGAACACAGTGTGAAAAGCAAACTTATACATTCTGGAAGATTAATTGTGAGACGACCATGGTTTAGAATCATGGAATCATCTTCAGGTAAATATCATGATCTATGAATGCTAGATTCCTGAAGATGATTCCATGAGTCGAAACCATGGTTGTCTAAACGAATGCCACCCGGCTAGATGCTTATTCGCATTCTAGGAATACATTTAAAAAATATAAATTAAAAAAACTTGTGGAGTTTTAAACTTGCTTATTACTGCATTCCTAGTAGAAAAATTCCACGAAGTCACGGCCCAAACAGTTGATTGTACAAATAAAGAACACCAGGTTTAAGGGCCGTTTCGTTTCTTAAACAGAGAGAAAAAGTAACTCAGAGAACTATAGCGGTATTAGTATTCTAAATACAGCGTACGAATGGTATAGTATACTAGTAAATATTAGGCTGCAAACTATATACGATGATACTTAATTAGAAAAGCAACCTATTTTCAGGAAAGGAATATCTTGCATCAACAATATTTTTGCATTGAAATCATCCAAAAACGAAGAAAATTTGACCTTGAGAGGCATCTAACATTCATAGGTTATTAAAAAGACGTTCTATAAAACCACCACCCTAGAAGTTGGTTGTACTTAGAGTACCAGATTTTAGTCGTTTAGAGTCGTTTCGTTGCATAAACAGAGAGCAAAAGTAACCTAGAGAACTATAGGGGTATAAGTATTCTAAATACAGCATACGAATTGTGTAGTATATTAGTAAATACTAGGCTTCAAACTATATGTGATAGTTTCTTATTTGAAGAGCAAGCTGGTTTTACGAAAGGAAGATCTTCCATTGATGGTGTTTTTACACTAAAACGAATCATCCACGAACGAAGAGAATATACTAGACTTGAGAGGTATCTAGTATTCATAGATTATTAAAAATCATATGATAACAGAGATTTCTTACGGGAGGTTTTTTAACAGAGATACGCTGTGGTCAATAATGGAGAAAGGAGGAAATCCCAAGTATTTGATGAAGGTTAGTCAGAGCCATTATAGAAAATACCAGATTGATGATTGATATAGTTGTAGTAGTAGTTGATTCAAGAAATCGTCATTAACAAGGGTTGCAGTGTTTTGTCAAATTGTTTAATATATACATATATTCTTCTGAGAAAAGTGAAGGGAGATATTGCAGCACCAAGTATAGAATTGAGATCCTCTGATTAAATACAATTTTTTTCACTGCTGATGAAGTCAATGTATCAAAATTGAAAGCTGATTATTACTATTATTACTATTATTATATATTATATATATTAATAATATTGTTGTACGCTGATTTCCTCTTCTACATTGTGTATCTCTCTATAATTAATGTATCTGTCAATAATTACTTTGTAAGCCTCGGCGTTTTTGAGGATTCAGTCTGTGCGAACCTGATGATGGTTATACACCGAAACCGGTAGTTTGCAAATAAAACAATATGTGGAAAAGTAAACATCAGCTTTCAATTAGTTATTTCCACCACATCACGGCCGAGACTATTGAGTATAATGTATCAAAAATTGAAAAAAAATACTTTTTAATTTTTTTAAGAATATAAATTCATTCCATGCAACTAGTTTTTCTGTATGTAGACATCTTCAGGTAGTTTCATATTGGAGTTGTGCTGTGTAAACAATCGAAACAGCAGGAAGATTGAATACATCGAGAAGATTGATCTGCTCGAATGACCGCGACCCGCACTGCGTATTGCGTACCTCCCGTGAGAAAAATTGTTTTTCTTACCTTATTTATAAACTTAAGGATTTAGGACTTGCACAAAATATAAATTCGCTATTTTCTCAGAAACTTTCCTGCTAGAGATTTTTTCCTAAACAGATTGTATGAAAAATCAAGCGGCTACTTCTTACAAAAACTCTCCACTTTCTCATTTATTTCTATTAAAAGCTTGCTACAGAAAATTTTGTCTGCAAAATGAGCTGTGCGAATGGAAAGAGAATGATTGAAAACAGAATTTGATGCAAAAATCTCCGTTTCTTGAAACAGAGAACCAAGGGTACCAGTTCGAGCAAAACCGGAAGAAAATCCTACGTTTCTTGGAAATGTAACATTTTTGTTTTTTCTACAATTATCGTAGAAGTCAAGGTAAAAATCACTCTACTATATTCTGCTTCACTAGCACTCAATTCTGATGCATCCCCAAACAACTTTGACCAACTTGATATTTTTAATCCTTAGCCGCAGCAGTACACGATTTTCCTTCTTGAGGAATATACGAACCAATCAAATTGGCATATAATAGTGCCTTCATGATGGCGAACAGAGTTTATATGGAAAGGAAGAAAGAAAGATATTATAGTGTGAGGGAGGAGGGGAAGGGAGGGGATAAAAATTGAGGAGTCAACTGGAAATAACAGAGAGAAAGGAAATGAGAGGTGAAGGGCAAATTACAAAGTAATTTTTTGATTATTTAATATGGCTCCCATCCACAAATTTGAGCTTCACCACATCAGATTTAAATTCATCATATAAGATAGAGAGGATATTTTGTAAGTGGCGGTTCAAAATTTACATCAGTTGAGTAACATGTATAATATGGAAATTTCTAAGGCTATATTCTTATGAGAGTTCAATTGCGTTAGTTGTCAAGGGGACTAGTTGTTTCTGCCCAAAAAATTGTTTAAGATTTACGTTTTCTTTGTCCTGATTCTCGCGACTTCGAATCCAAAGCGATGTTCTACTACATTAATAAGAATTTCTATTTATATTCCTTTATTATGGTACTTGACTCGATTTCGAAAGACCATCTTTTCGGGAATCTGAATTCCGATTTCTAAATTTTCCTAATGATTTTTTTACAATGAAATGTCGGCTATACTCCCCCGTACATTTCATATGAGTCAATCTTTAAAGTAATTTAAACGTGGCGGACGGTGTAACTTCTTCATAATCATACAAAGAACAATTCACTTGGTAGAGTCCACAAAAACTTTTTTATTATAACGACCCAGGCTTCATTACGGAGTAACATCTTCAGGTCTAACTTCTACTTAAGTCTAACTTAACTAACTATAAAATATGAGAGAGTCGAGTTCAAGAAGCTTCTTAGTCGTCAGGATTGTTTAGTGAGACTGGTTGTTCAGAACAACATTGTACAAATTTTTCATACTTTTATTCCAATTCTCGCGATAACGATTTCAAGGCGACAATACAGGAGAAAAATAAGAATCTTTATTCATTTTCCCTTCTTTTGGTCCTTGTTTCGATTTTGTAGGACAATTATTTCTGATTTAATTATAGGTAAGTGAGTTCAATCAATAGATTCGTCGAAGGCTAACGGATGGAACAACATCACGTTAGCCTTTCCATCATTAAGTAAAGGCGGAATTACTGCGTATCGTATGACTTCATCCTAGATTCTACATGTTGGAAGAAATGGGAATTAAAGAGTTTTGGAAGTAAAATTGGAATGAGAGAAAAGTAAGGGGAATTCGCGGAGAATGTTTGAAGGGTCTGTTTTTAAGGGAAAAATGAGATCTTTCTGAAGAATTTTTTCTTCTTGGGTGTTCTCTTACCGCTTTCCTTCATTTCCGCTCTTTCTATTAGTAGATCTATTTTCATCTGTTTTATCGTCACAAACATAGGCATAGTTCATTACCTTTTGGTGGTTTAGCTGGGTAAACACTTAATCTATGTTATTCTTTGGTGTAAATCATCGGGTGTTGGATATTAGGTAGAATCAAAAGACTTTTAACAAAAATTGAATTAACGATGACCAACCAGGGTTCCGTTCAATCTACTTCCTTAGCTTTTTGTTTATTACATAGGTCAGTAAGTTATCTATAATAATAATATATATCTTTAGTAAAATTATAATAATAAAATAATAAAATTAAAATAATATATCTTTAGTAAAATTTGAAATGAGGTACCAAAAGTACCCAATATATTCTGAAAAAATAAATTTAATCTTTTTAAATTTTAAATAAAATTAACCAGCCCTTTTTTATTTTCACACTCCATCAAAATATATAAATGACGCCCCATTTAAAAAAAAGTTCCCTGCTTCCTGCAAAAAATAGACCAACAGATTAAAATTGCACCATTTGACAAACAAATCGAGTTAAAATTTGAATTTGCCCATAGGGTTTCGTTACTGGATGTGTAAATATTGATATTTATCGATAAAAACGAGGTATATCGGAACGGTGACAGATTTCCTCACCCAAATACATTTCAATGAACACTCCAATCACCACAAACGAATGTGCAAATACTAAAACATAATTCAAAAATAGATTCTCGCGTTTAAATCAAATACTTTCAATTTAGTCGGGCGAAATTTTCGCGTGGGGCAACTAGTGAATAAACATTGAATAAATAAGTTCCTAAACGATAACTATGAAACTAACAAATCACAAATGTATGAAAAAAGGGTTTAGCGACAACAATAAAGTTCACTCACTAAACAAATCTTTTCGAGAATTCATCATCGAATAGAAAAACTGGCCTTTCTTGACGTGGGGCCAGTTTTGTTGGCTCTTTCATTGAACAGTACATTTTACAGTAATAAATACCAATTAAGCAAGTTTATACAAGTTACCATAGTTACATACACCAAAATCCCGTTTAAGATGCGGTTTTCTCACGGTTTTTTTAATTTCTGATTTCTGATTTAATTGTACTAATAAAAAGCAAGTATCCCATTTCCAATATTAAGGATAAGCAATGCAAAACGAACAAAAAAAACTTGGTATTTTCCACAATTTTTATTTCATACTTTATAGTCCACAGCTTAACCAATAACGTGACCTAAAATACACCTTCCCCTCTCCTTTCTCTGCCTTTAAAACTTAATATACATGTATCAATTCCCTCATTTTTCATTAAAGTGAACCTGACGATGACCGTTATGATTGAAACCGGCCGTTTTGTAGAGAATGCTAAGAAACTTTTTTTGTAGATTCTCGATTTCGATTACGTAGGCGGATATTCTATCAACGGATTAAATGTGTGATTATTATAAAATGTTATATAAATGTGTTGTGAATAATAAATGCATTTCTGATTCCTTAAATGGGAGGGTAAATCTTCTATTTGAGCGAAGTTAACTTTCGAGTAAGTATAACTTTGGAAATGATTTTGAGTCTGCCGATGACTATTTTCTGCATAGTATCAATTATTTAAAGTCTCGCATTACGATATTATAGCTGATATTGATATCAAAAATCCTATTTTCAATCCTTAAGTTTCATTTTTAAAATGCGAAGTAATTCCAAAACTCTTTTGCTTAAATTTGTGACGAAAATTTCATCACGGTGCTTCATTTGCTTCTTATCCGTTGGGAAATACGGCGACTTCTAAATTAAGAGATAACTCTCCCGGTCTCAAAGCGACTCGTTGCAGGAAGTTTCGTTTCTATTTAAAATGAAAACTAAAAGTTCTCTGAATGACTCGATGGAATTTCGAGGAAAAACTCCATTTACTTAAAACTTTTCGCACAAACTTGGAGCATTAATGTGAATTGAGTGTACTTTGAACAAGCTGAATTTTTGATTAGTCCCAATATACATCACCGACTGTAGTAATCACGATGTAAAGTTGGGATATTTGCGGACTTTTACAGGAAAATAGAAAGAAGAGACGATGGATAGATTAATCCTGTGGAAAGATTTAGACGGAATTATGAAATGCCAAGGACGAATTCACAGTAGGTTGAGTAATTTAAGTATCTTAACCCCAGCGTTCGGTGAGTGAATATATGAAATAAATATGTTCTGGCGTAACTTTGTGGAAAGCCATAATAAATTATACTACTTTGTAATTTTCCACGGATTTTTAATATCGGCTACCGGTTTCGTAACAAGTTCTTACATCTTCAGGCATCTTATTACATGAAGATATAAGAACTTCTTACGAAACCGGTAGCCGATATTAAAAATCCGTGGAAAATTACAAAGTTGTATAATTTATTACGAATGAATATAGTTTAAATTATATTCAGCCCGTACGTTTTACATACTTTTTAATTTTGGAAAACATATTTTCGTAAATCCTGATGAAAGCCAATGTGCGAAAGGACCTCAGCTGTCGAAGCAATTTAACATTACCACAATTACATAGTTTAGTAACTTACATAAATTTTACGGAACTATAAACTAAAGCCAATGTTAACAAATGGGAGACTTCTCCGGGGGCCCACGAGCATATGGGCCCCATAATAACCTTTGTACGTCGAGTGACTAGCTATATATAAAAGGATATTTCATGTAAAATTATATTTAAATGTATTCCATGTAATAAAAATCCGAAACCAGATATACGTTCATACAACTACAAATTTATTACATTTACATTTCATTCCTACGATCGCCGTTAGGGGCCCCGGAAGACAGGTTTGCCCTGGGGCCAATAGTTCTGTTAACACGGTTTTGACTATAGTTTATCATTAACAGCCTTACACAAAGTGCGGTCACGTATCCCAAGTAGAATGTTTTCTGGCGAACTTCTTGGATCCATTTCTAAACTAAGCGGACCGGAATTATATGAAAATTTAAATAATATAGCGAATTTATGAGGGCAAGATTTATTCAAGCATCGTGTTTAAAAAAGATATAGATTCTTTAAAAAAAGGTATATAGCGATATGAAGTGCAAACGGTAAGAAAACTACTATGCGAATATGAAATGAATAAATAACGCCTTTTTGGGAGGGATTGAGACCTTAAACTCTGAAAATGAAAGACTTCAATTCGGAAAACTTTATGGGCTACTACGAGGCTGTGGCGTGGACGATGCCACACAGCCGGACGAAACCACACTTTCCCTTGCCTTCAAAGTTTGAGAACATGTTCTGGCTGGGTAGTTTTGCTGGATAAATCATTTTCCCGGCCATAGGAAGATATGGAGTTCGATTTCCGGTCCCGTCAGACATTTTTAAAGTCGTTTTCCCTTGGGATTTTTCCTGGGTGCATGCCCTACGTGAAAAATTACCCTACCCTCTTCCGTTTTTACATTTATTGCAAATTATCACAAGACATAAAATACTTCTGTAGGATGGAATTCCAACAAATATCATTAAGCAGTTTAATTTCATCCTTTTTTCCTTTCAGCTGTTCCTATTTTTATGTTCCTTTTCTAGTTTCAAAATTTCATTCTTATATTTATGTCCTTCAAATGGTTTATACATGTCTACTCTTTTGTTCCTTTTCATTGATCCTGCTCTCCAAATATTGATGGTAAATCCACTCTGCCTGAAACTACGTTATATCAGTTTAATGTTCATTTTCATTCCTTTTTATGGTTTTCTTTCCTCTTCCACTTCCTTTAAAATCTCTACATTTGTCCTCCTTTTTGCCCATGTAGTTCTTGTCATCTTCCTCCAATCCCGCTATTTCTTTCCGTGTTTTTTTCCATTTTTCCTCAAAGTTCAACTTTCACATGCATATTATTAATAGCTCCATACCAACGATTTTGCAGAGCATTTTTTACTGCTAAGGCCAAGAGTTTACTCTCTAATGGTTTTTCTGGTGCTCAAAAATTTCCTCATTGGCCAGTGCTATTCTTCATTTCATTCGTCAAGATAAAAGATGAAAAATAAGTTTTAAATTTAAGTATCTTAGAAAGGAGAGAATAGTATGTGTTGATGAGAAATTGAATGATGAATTTCGGTCGTATAATTCCAAACTAAACATGCATAAATAGAAATTGTTTTCCTTTCATTTTCTTTCGGTGTGGCATAAGTGGGTGCTTGCTAAGTGGTGGCTTTCATATTTCGTGATATTTACCTTGTGGCCTAACCCAGCCAATAAAGGATTCATCCATTTATTTTCAACGTTTTCGTTTCTTCTGCTAACTTCGCAATACGTAATGTCACCACATAGAATACTATGGAGTAATAATGTGAACAATTTTCGATTACAAAATTAAATCTTCTCCGGCTATCTATGATTAAAATTTACATTCATTAATTGTGTTAGAAAGACATTGCGTAAACTGATTATCATAAAATTATTTCTTAAGGAAATTCCGTCACGTTTACAAATAATAAGACAAAAGAAAAAACACATGTATATAAATAATTCTTAATAATGATTAAATTTTAATGTTTTGCATATTCTATATGTTACAAATATATATGTTTACAAATCTTTATATAAGAATTTTAAAATATGAACATGGGAGAGAAAAATACTATATAATTTTAGTGTTTAGAATTAAGAGCGGTCCTTATAGTATAGTATAGGTTATTCTTTTAAATTGTTAACTTGTGATTTACAAATAGTTTATTTCTGATATAATATATTTTTATAAGTATTATATACTTTATTCATTACTATTCGGCTAATGTGTCAATATATAAGCCTTCTTAACTAGCATTTCAGCTTGTTAATAAGATTAAATAGTTACAATACGCATTGTTTATTTTTTGCTATATTCAGAATGAATATTTGGAGAATATTTAGTATTTCTCACAGCGATTCAATAGATTTCGAATTTCCCGCTCCCAACCACTTGTGAATGACGCATCTGTTATCGTCCGAAGAGAGATTTGTGTCGTCGAGCTCTCTGTTTCATCCGCTGTTTTTTTATTGCTGATCCGAACGAAAGAGGATTTCGCTGAGAGAGCCAATCCGCGCATTGGGATAAACATTTCGCTCTCTTTATTGTCAGCTCTTTCTGTTTGCTTTCGCAGTTCGCATGTGCGCCGCCATTCAATCATGTCACGAAAGGGGAAACTGTACTTTGTTTCGAGTAAATACACGGAACTCTTCCATATTTCTTACCAAGGTGAATCGCGCGCAGATACAATATATGCGTTTCTGTGTGAGAAACTACGTGTGTTGAAGTTTAGAACTATATGGTATACATCTACATGAATAGATTTATAATAGCCGCCTTTCGGCGTGTGGCAGGGGGTGTTGACACTGAGAGTTATACACACGATTTTAGTTAAATAAACTAAAAATTTCTTATTTCCTTGTGTTTAATATCGTTTTAAATTGAAGATTATTCTTATAATTCCATAAAAACTAATTTAAAATGAGTTTTAGAAGTTTTTTTTTACTTTTATTTTTACTAACACTGAGCTATCATGGCTCGGTTTCAGTAAAATAAACTAAATAATTTCATATTTCATTGCGTTTGATATCGTTTTGAAAATGAAGATTATTATTATATTATTCCATACCAATAAATTTAAAATGAATTCTAGAAGTTTTTATTTACTTTTATTTTTACTTAAGAATTGTAAACATAATCTTCGTTTCTACATGTTCATGATTAAGATGGGTTAATTCTCAATTTCGATCTAATAGTTGCTAGTTCTGAAGTGACCGAATCACATCAACTCCCGGTTATTATGATAAAAAACGAAAGAATACACTAAATGAAATACGTGTGATATTTTTCGCTCACAACGTCTATGAAGCTTGTTTTCATTGAGTATTGTTCGTGGAAAGAATGAGTTCTTAAACCTTAAGAACTTATAAAACGTTATATAAACATTCCTAAAATGCACATATTCTTCATAGTATTTGGAGGGAGGTCAATTAAAAGTGTAAATTTCACCAAAAACTAGCTATTACTAAGATTCATTCAAAGGTTTGTAATATAATGTGAAGTAATGAAGTGGAAATTAAAATGGCACGAAAAAATAAGGCAAAGATTTAGAAAGATATAACATTACAATGGTCGGAGCGAAAAATTTCGGTTCTAACCGATTGGTCGTCGATAGAAGGAAGGAAAACCGGTATTCAAACGATCTTTGTTCGTTGGAAATCGATATAAATATTACAGAAAATCGAAAATAAAAATATTACAGTTTATGCTTAGTTTACATATTACAATCCTGCTTGATTCTAACCTGTGAAGATGGCCAAACCAAGCAACAAGTAATTCTTAACGTGAGAAATTCAAATATGAGCAGTGTGGACAGTGCGTTCGGCTTTAGGGAAAGCGGTCCCGAGTTCGATTCCTGGTGGCAATCCACGTGCTAAATTACCTCAGCTGTAGAAAAACATTTAACATAATTACTCAACTATGAACACAGACACCAATAGAATTCTCGTTTAAGGTGAATATCTCTTCGAGCAGATTTCCTGTACTCCATACGCACGTTTTAAACTCCGCTGAAAGCATTCTACCGTTGGTGGAGTTTCATTCCACATCCCCTACTGCTTTGTATTCACCCCTGAATTCTCGTCCCGCTATACACGAGATTCTCTCTTTTCTCGCTTTGCCGCATGGCGGCGCCACTGGCCGGATGAGGTAGAAGTTCCACCCTTCCGTGCGTGCGAGTGCTTTTTGATCTTTTTAAATAGCTGCCAGTTTTGAAAACCATCATTAGGAACACGTAAGAGAGGAAAACTCCCTGTTAAAGGGGAAAGAGTGACTTTCTGTTTAAAAGAGGTTTAAACTAAGTTAGATGCTTATTGAATCGTGTAATTAACCCTTATATTCCATTGAATTTTAATTTAGGATCGACTTTTTCGAAAACTTTAATTTTTATAATATAATTTTGATTATTTCCAATCTTTATTCATCCAAGATAAGGAATATCTGAATGAATAACGAATTTTACATCGAAATGTGCAAAAAAAAGTATTTTACAATAATTTAGCATAGATTCATTTTCTTTCTATACTTTATTTTATACTTCTACATATTCTATAGTTCTTTCTATAGTTCTGTAGTGGCTTGAATCTTTATATTACCTTGAGTTATATTTTATGACCATGAATAATTGTCATACAATACGAATTTAACTCTTCATTAACCTACACAATGGTGAAAGAATGACATTTCCACACTTCTATTCATTGTACTTTTTATTTTTTACTATCTTGCAGTCTAAATATCTTTTTCTTTCACTCATTCCCAAAACTTTCGTAGTTTTTAAAATTTCCTTCTCTTCATGGGTGTTTTCCTGCAGTGGATATATTTTCCCTGTGATCAGAAACATTTTCTTTTTCTCCCCTCAAAACCTATTGGTTTTCATGCTATTGCTTAAACTATGAATTCATATATGTATTTAAATACCTTGTGTTACTTTCTGACAAAGGGCTAAATGGGATATGGGACTTTCTAGTCTCAATTTCCCTCGATAATAAAGACGTTAGCAATGTAATTTTAGTCAACTCGAATGTTAGTTGTCTTTGGATGTACTTTACCTATTATTTTTCGACGTAATCTGCAATTGCCCGACTACGATAGATAGATTCGCAAATTTTGCATGAAGTAACATTATTAGTCATTTAATTTCACGCAGTCATCGAGAATATTGCATTGCGAACCTTCTGTTTCGCCAACAATTGACAAGAGTTCAAAAATTATGAGGAAATTAGCTTTCCGCTCCCCTAACCCGTTTAATCATTGAAGGTGTTGAATCAACCATAATATTATTCATGGCAACGTAAATATTTGGCCATGGATTTCCTTTGAAATGCAAATGGATTGAGAGATCGTTATATTTATGTTAAAGCGTTGTAAAAGAGTGATTAGCGGATGAAAATTGATCACACGATGAGAGTGCCGTAAGTTTCCAGAATCGAGCATTGGCGCATCGTATGGCAATGCCTCAGACTAAAAGAATGACTGAACCATATTGTTGCATTGTTTCTAGTAGAAGAAAGAAAAAAGGAACTCGGCGTTCAATGAACTAAGAGACAAAAGTTCTCCAAGCGGCAACCGTCTAGGGCGATTCCCGGGAAACGGATAATCGCTTAGCGGTCACCAGTTATTCAGAATCCCTATTGCGCATTGGACCCCCTGTGATCATGAAAGCATTGCTTTCAAAATGCGCATAGGGATTCTGAATAACTGGTGACCGCTTAGCGATTATCCGTTTCCCGGGAATCGCCCTAGACGGTTGCCGCTGTCGGCGCTTGGAGAACCTTTTTCTCTTAATTAATTGTTTCGAGTGTCTAATAAGGAAAAGTCAACAAGTGTCGATAAATGCGACATTGTTGCAGATTACAGTTGATGCAAGTATCCATCTCTTCAAATTAAAATAAAAACTCCAAACCACATTGTTGCGGAGTATTGTTGCAAGTATCTAAAAATAAATACTACAAATATTGGTGAGACGTAACATTGATCTAGAGCATTGTTGCAAGTCACTGACAATGAAAATTCAACAAATATACGGGAAGTAAAGGTAAATTTAAAAGTTGTTAATTCGAGACTCAGAGAAAACTTTTTCTTGGGGCTCCATCATAATATATATTTAAAATTTGTAGAGCGATTAATCTTTTATTTTGTTATTCAGGAGGATTAAACGTGCACAATAATAGCTGCACATTTTAAAATTATTTTTAGTCCCGTCATTTTTGACGGATAATTCACTAATATTTATATAATAATGAAGGACCCAGAAGATACAATGTCTTCCATAGAATTATCTTCGTTATTCTAGAATATTTCGGTCTAATGTCGAATTCTTTCTATCTTCTAGATGAGGATCATGCGTCTGTGATGAGAGCACAGCTTCTTCTAATGCTGTTTTGAGTGACTTCGTGATCAATCGGAAGACAGCGGGCCTGAGACTAATAGACTATAATCGAGAGGTATGTGCCGAGATCTTTTTCATTATTTTTTAAATATTAACTTAAAAATTATAAAAATTACTAAGAAAATTATCACAATACATTTTCATATGTGAAGACATTCTCAAAAATTGATGATAGAAAAAATCATATAGAATATAAAATTACAGTTAAATTAAATATACAAAGCTACGGTGCAAAATCAGTAATTATCATGAAAGAATTAAAACAAGTGAAAAAGATAAGACTTAACGAATTATTCAAACTTATAAAGGGAGGTATTAAAATAATCGGTATCTTTAACAAAACTTGTTGGATTTTTTAAAAAATTTTATTTATTAACAAGCATCAACATACAGCACAAATCCAATTACTGCTGACGATTAACAACAAATTAAACTTATAATAATATAAAAAATGAGTCAACAACAAATTAAACATATAACAGTATATCAAATGAATATGAGGGAAGAAACGAAAAAAAATCATAGAAATATTGTATTTTTCCACGTCAAACTCTCGTAACCATGCTTTGGATGGATTTCGGAGATTTCTCATTAAACGATACATGAGCAATTCATAAATATAGTTTCTTAGTGAACTTTATTTAAAAATTGCATTAAAATTTATCAATTTTCTTAAATAAAATCTAACACATCGGGCTCTTCTGATAACAAACACTGTGATAGGTGGCAAAGTCTATGATAACTGCGGGTTCGAATCCATCCAGGGTGATTTTTCAGTTCGTTTTCCTGCCATTTAATTTCTTTTCTTTATCTTAGTGGTTAATCAATTTTAATACTACAATCGGGTGCAGCCACTAGTTGCCCTTATGCTTTATGAATAATATTTTTAGCTGAGTAATACACAGCGTCAGAAAAGTTTTCAACGTGAGAAACGGCTAAGAGTTGGTCAGTATTTCAATAGAGTTGTTATCAACTTTAGCCAAAGAACTTATCCTCAAAGCCCAGTATAGGCGCTCTTTGCCATCAAGGTAACGATTAAGGCTCCCTTGTCAGTCATCTTTATCCCTGAGTTGATATGAGAGTCACTAGGATATTAGTGTTGCAGAATAGTGGCATTGATTAAGGTCTCTCCTAATGAAATTTCTAGAGCGTTACTCTGAAATTCACTGTGCTTCACATACTGTGACTATTTCCGCTCATTGCATTTTGGTTGGTCCAGAGAGGAAACTACCTCATTCCACATCCAAGCCTCATTTCCTCTTCTAGATTCGTAGCTAATAGCCTCGTAGCTAATGGTAAAAGAGATGAGGTTACGACCTGCATCCTAGATATTTTACAGACAAGTAAAACTGGAACAATTTACATGAAGATAAATTCTCCCTTTCTCATAGATTTCGAAATATTTAAAGGAAAGTTTCCAATATAGGATTTATTACTTTTTTTATGTTTTCATTGTGCGGAATGGATTTCCTCGATATCAAATAATTAGTGGGTGATTTTTCCATGGTTGACTCCGTCTTCATCATCAATCAACGCTCTGAAATGACGGCATGATGTGATGGTCACGCTCAAATGAACCCCTTATAACAACAATCCCCGGTTAAGAGAATTTTCTGGTGACCAAGCGAAAACCGCGTCTTAGGCGGGATAGCGTCATAACCGGATTATGTAATGCTAGTTGCCTGACGTAATAATTATAATAATAAATAATAACATTTTCAACACAATTAAGGGAGATTAACGAATTTTTCAACATCAGTATTTAGAGGGAATCACAAAGCACGATCTCTCCAAAACTACGCTCAGTAGCACGCAAAAATGCCCTCCGTTTTCGGTTTATTCGATATGCTTTTCAACCTGAGATTGCGATAGAAGGAAACACCGCAGGGCTAATTTTTAATCTAACATTCTACTTTGATCATGAGACAAAAGTGATAAAGAAGATCTAACTCTATCTCAGAGTTCGTATCAGCTCCAACAGTAGGATGGACATAGTTCTGCTTCGTGATATTTCAATTTTATTGCCACAAAATTACAAATTCTAAAGAAGAAATTCACAAGGAACCATTCCAGAGATGAGGTTAAGCGTGAGAGGATGACGCTGATGATGTAAAAAGATTTTGGTAAAACAAATGAGGTGAACGATTGAGTAAAGTGGGTTGCAGTGCATTTGGGGACAGGAAATTCCGCAAACGATGCTCTTAAATTTAAAGGCTCGGGTCAGCTAAAACATGCAGTAGAAGAATAATTTCGAAAATAGAGGAAACATTTACCGCAAGATCGTGGGTCTGTCTTTTAGAATAATGATAAATGGAATGGATGTGCAATTACAATTATGGGAAAATTGCGTCGGAAAGAAATCCAGAGTAAATTACGCGAGTAGAAAGAAAACTGGAGCATGAATGCATTTTTTATAGAGCCGAGTCGCTCCCTTCGACGTTAGCTTGAAACTTTTCCGTTATCTGCGGAAATAAAAATGATGAGAGAATAAATGTTTCCATCGAGATGATGATCTTTCGGAATGGAAAAAAAAAAGTGTCTCAGAATTCGCTTGTTGCGTCTAAGAGTTCGTCGCGTAAATGGGAGAGACGCAAAAAATGAATAGCCTTGAATGTGTGGATGTCTGCATTTCTCTTTTCTCGGATTCCGATTTTGATTTCCCACTCTGTCATCTCATTAAGGATTTCCTAATAATTATAATGATTCCGTCTTTTTACTTTAGCGAATTTTAGCATTTAAATGCCACTCTTCCAATTAATGAAATGAAAGAAACGATGATTTCATGAAACGAAGGGAACTGATGACAAAGGGACTTGATAAAGGAATCAGGAAAAGATTGGTAAAATCCTTGGTGTGGAGTGTAATGTTGTACGGGTGTGAAACGTGGACGTTAAGAAAAGAGGATGTCAAAAGATTGGAGGCTTTTGAGATGTGGGTATGGCGTAGAATGGAGAAAGTTAGTGGGGTCGATAGAAAAACGAACGAGGAGGTTCTAGAGATGGCTGGGGAGAAAAGAGTAATGATTGAAGTAATTAAAAATAGACAAAAGAAATGGGTGGGTCAAATATTGAGAGGGGAGGGATTGTTGAAGAGAGGGATCGAGGGAAGACTGCTAGGGAAAAGACAGAGGGGAAGACAAAGACAGAAGTTATTAGACGAATTAAGAGGTGGGATAAGTTACCAGGAATTGAAGGAGAGGGAATTAAATAGGGAATGTGGGGGCACATGAACCTTCCAATAGGTAGAACACTTATATATATATATATATCCCACTTCCAATTAATCCCCTTTTTTTCAATTTTATAATTTTTTTGTATTTTCCTTTTTAATTAATAAACACAACATATACAAACAGTCATTCCCTAACCGGAAAAATCCGATTAGCCGGGATTCGACCCCGGGACCGTGAGGTTGGAGCGTTAATGCGCTATCACGCTAACCGCTCCTCCACCACGGCCGGTAATAGAGGCTCAACGTTCCGAAGTTGGTCTGTGATTACATATAGTGGTACCGTAACTGACGGACTTAATTCGCTCTAACTGAAGTTTGTATCTCATAAAGTTCGTATCTCGAAACTCGGTATTGTGTTGTACGGTAATATGGTAAATCAATTACACCGTCATGTGTTGGAAATTTTCAAAGGAAATAAATTGAACTAGTTCTCCCGTGCGAATATTTCGCACAAATGGTCACTGAGATGCATGCGATTTAATTAAAAGAAATCAATAGTTTAAATGAAATGATAATGTAAGATGTTTTTAAAGTGTGACACAAACCTTCATATTCGGCAATGTTTCTGTGGTTGTCGTTCTCCTCCCAAAAGATTCAAGTTTATGCCGATTTACTAAAGTGTAATGATTGCGTACGACATCGAGGTCTTCGTTTATAGAGACTATAATATTACTTACGAAAAGTGTTTCCATC
Source organism: Pachydiplax longipennis (assembly GCA_036926295.1). Classification (NCBI taxonomy): domain Eukaryota; kingdom Metazoa; phylum Arthropoda; class Insecta; order Odonata; family Libellulidae; genus Pachydiplax; species Pachydiplax longipennis. The sequence continues at coordinate 35,539,516 of JAVFKF010000012.1, forward strand.
ATTTTAAGACCGAGAATGAATATCACCTTCCGATGAGAAAAACTATTTATTTATCACAGCAAACAAACCAAGTACAAACCAAATATAAACTCCAAACATGAGAAACTTTTCTTTCAAATGGTCAGTCGGTTATATGTATTGATGGAGTGTGCTCCCCGGTCACCGAAAATACATCTTCAGAAAAGATATATAGAGGATATATTAGCCTGATCTGTATATATATTTTGCTACCAGCGAAAAATGTCGCAGCACCAATTTTATTTTTGAGGCGTGCGAAATGTTTTATTGATTCTTTTAACTAGAAAATTTTACATTTGAAGTTCGACGTGTAGAGGAGTACGAACGGTAATTATAGAAGAAAATTCTGAGGACCTCCTAATTTTTTTAGGGGTAATCGGCTCTGTTAGCCCATCTCACTGCAGAAGGAGGAGCAAAGAATGCTGCATCAACATCTAAGAGCAAGGGAGAAAATCCCCGGTCACCGAAAATGGACGTTTTTAAATAATATATGGAATATTAGATTATATTCATCAGATTTTCGTTTTACAAAAAAACATATTTTTAGTCGAAAAAGAATATTTTAAAAAATATAGAGTGGTCTAAGGCCGATATTGGTTCACGGGTTACAAAATATATATTTTTAGCCAACAAATAATATTATAAAAAATTATGGTGTGGTCTAAAACCTTCATCCTTCCACTAGTTCTGTTACAATTTACAAATCTTGGGCATTCTCACAGAATTACGGTCAAAATGAGAATGGAGAGAGACGTGTGACACGAAGCGTGTTAGTCGCTGAATAAAAGATGATGGGAAACCGAAGAAAATTCGAGTCCTAGAAGAATAAGAGGCGAGACTCGGCTTCGAGACATTTAAAACTACGTCTCAGCGCTTAAATGTGCGCGAATATTTTTTCTCTAAACTCCAGTGACCTTATCTCGCGAGGAGGAAAAACACGAAGAATATTCACGATTGTAGAATGAATGCAATGCGAAGTTGCAGTGCTGTTTCAGAGGTAACTGTTCATCGATTTCCAGCAAGAGCGAGAGACTTTCGGCGAAGGATTATCCGAGCTTGAAGATGAAAAATAAAAGTCCCAGAGCGTGTGACAGTTCCACACAAAAACCCAAAAAAAATGAAAGAAGGTATCAGATATTAAAGAATGCCGTTTTCGAATGGTTTTTAATTTTAAATGAAAGGTCCCGGAATCACTGACAAATGAAGACTAACAAATGAAGAAGAAAAATTATGCATACAGTTTAATTCATTCGATATAAATTTGTACACAACATACTGTTTACGTAGAAAGACGCGACGCTATATGGTTTCAGTTAATATATTCTATTTTCCAAAGATTATTTGCCATTTAATTCAAATAAGGGAGAGATCATGCATCATCAAACAGAATAATGCACAAAGAAACCTTGTTTAGGTGCTTTTACAGGGTACTAAGCGAGAACGACGTTTTAAGCGGGATAGTCTTGTAACAGTGTTGTGTAACGTTGGTTGTCTTCTCGCCCTATTTTTCAAGAATGATTTGATTTTCGCCTAATGAGGGCGTCTTCTTTAGTTATTTAATTTAGGTCATTTTCACCCCACGACGATGCAATTTTTACAAGATAGAGATGAATAATGTAAAATATTTTAGTCTATACACTGAGGCGGAGGATACGCTATGGGGGGTTGCAGTACATTTGGGGACTGGAAAAAACTTTTATGAGCGGGTAGTAGAAAGCGTAGGTTTTACCAACTTTTAGTGTGAAAGGGACCAGAACTGAAAGTATGTACATTATGTGAGATAGTGTCTTAAAAAGGAGTGTTTTAATCGGATGTTACTGTAATTTCTTTAAAATTATTCTAAATTAGTTGGAAAAATGTTAGACTAAGTTTTAAATTTTTGCATGAATGTACATACAATAAATACGTGATAAAAAGGAACATTTTTAAACTAACTTCATATCAATATGAAAATATTTTTACGTAGAAATAAGTAAATACAGTAAGCTCGGATTAACTAGCTAGGTATGCTCTCCGAGACGGTCGGATATGAGGGATCGCACATATATTTATTTATAATTACTCGTATTATTACTAGGATAAGCAGTGAATATTTTAGTTCTAAAAAAAATAGAAAAACTTAATCCGAGCATCGGACACCTTGGTGACAACTCATTTTTCAAAATTTCGTTATCTAGGCAATAATAAGCCGCTCAATGGAGAAATATATAACTAAAGATTAGTTATAAAATTAAATGATCTGATTTCGCAAAGTACTTGTATGTTAAGATATTGCTTTATATTATATAGCATGGGTATACGTTATTTTTATTTCTAAACTAACTGATTACCCGAAGTTTTAAGGGTGTGTATTCATCTCAGTCTTTTATTAGATTAAAAAAGGAACCTATTCTACTAATAGTGTAAAATCTAAGTGATTGCATTAACAGTTATTTAAAAGTATAAATGCAATACAGATATCAAAACTATATCTTTTACAGATCAACTGTTATATCATTTTAATCCAAAACTTGATTACGAAGTGCATTTTCAGTTCCGCCTCTCGGAGCAAGAAAAAATAAATTCTTGAGTGACTCCCATCACAAGCAGTATAAAGAAAAACATCTCGAATTCCCTCCGCAGTACTTAACAGATGGCCCAGTGACTTGTTGATCGTCATAGAGAAATCAAACCTCTCCGGAAATTGTAATCTCTTAGAGTTAGAAGGGAGGACCCTTGGGATGAAAACTGGTTCACCCATTTCGTATTAAGATAGTCACTTCAACAACATTTCCCAGTATTTCCTGTGTTAATTCACTTGAATCCAAAATGCACGCCATCATTAAGGAAACACTTAAACAGACAACTAACAGAGGGAAACTGTCTCATGCACAGAAAGATGATAAACTGGAAAACTTGCAGATTTAGATTTCCTTAATACGACCTTCTAAGATTTGGAGGTAATGACATTTTCTGAAAAAATACTCACTGTAGTGCATTCTACACCGATTCTACACTTTATCAACATTTCTAATGCGCAAAAAATTGCCGACGTTACAATTCATCGACAACGTATGTTCTCCATTTTCAAGAAGACATTTTATTTAGAAGTAACCTTGAAAAGGGTTTCCGTTACAATTGTGACTGACTAATAACTGTAATTATGAATTAAATCTAATCCTGTCAGAATGCATCACATTATTTTGCTCTAAAATATATTTCTCGGGAAGTATAGTTGGAAAAAAATAATATAAAAATAATAAAAGTAATGGATAAATAGTAGTGATAATTTATCTTTCACATTCAATTTTTACCATTGAAGTTACCACCAATGTAGGAAATTGTGGGTATGAAATTTAGTTCTGTACAATTAGTAAACATGTATCGAGATCGATAACTCATCGCTTGACTTGATTCGCAGACAAATTAAATTAAATTTTAATGCGAATTTTGCTGGGCCTGTTTGAGATAGTTTTTTCCTAAAGCCAGAAGCTATCGTAAGCTTTCAACTGGTAAAAAAGATCACTAATTTATAAGATAGCGGTCATTATAGCCACTTAGGTTAGATGATTCTGAATTCATCAAAAATATTTTACAAAAACAATTAACGGATACACGATAATCTATACATAGAATAATTTTAAAGTTGTAAATAAATTTTAAATAAATTTATTTTTAACTTTTATCCGTTTTAGAAAATTATATAGCAATAAAATTTGAAAAACTCCCAATCCTTCCCTCGGAAAATTTTTAGCAGAAAATTCATTTAGACCCCAAGATAGGTGTTCTTATTAGCGCTTCCGAAAATTATCTTATTTATTCAACCAAATCAAATCTTTCCTATTTCGTTTTTTTTTATTTTTTGTCTTTTTTTCTCTTAGTATTATTTTACATCTTGATAACCACGTAAAATCTTCATACGAGGTTAGGTGGAAGAGAGGCCCACTCGGGCCTAACCTCGCCTAATAAAGGGTCCAATAATAATAATAAACAGATAGGATCCATTAAGTTGAGCAATAAAAAACCTTTTCAATGCGTAAAATTCCATTAAAATAAGTACATACCAGGTAAAAAATATGATTAAAAATATTTACAAAAAATAAAATTGAAAAACAAAGCAGATAATCAACTCGATATGTTCAAAAGTCATTGCGCAAAATATTTAAATAATTTTGGACTCGTAAAATTAAATTCATTTCCTCCGTAGAGATACAAACTCAATGCTAAATAAATAAAAAAATTCACTTCGTTAAGTATAGCATTGGCAGCATAAGTATTGACGAATGTTTGATTGCATGAATTCGGCAGGGAGGGACGTAAAGTAGTAAACGTACTCTTGTGATCCGAGCCAAGTCTGAGTTGTTTCCACTTCATACATTATTCTACCCCTTTGACTCTGCCGCCCGTGTACAATCGCACCCGTGGTTGGCACGGCCTAAGCACGCTGCAGTGTAATGCGTCAATCTTCTCCCTCCGCGTGCGTGTCTGTATACGCCAACGTGCATCGCTCCCAAATTCACCTTTCAGTAATCTTAACTGACGTTGAATTGGATGCCAATTTCAGGGAAGCTATTTCAGGCAAGGAGTTCGCCCTTTTTGGTTATCCTTAATTTACAGCAAACCAGCACATTTATGCAATTTTTATACCCGAGACTTTACGTATGTACTGAAACACATGGTGAGTACTATAATCAGGAATTTGTTAATTCCAAATGAAAATGAGGAATGGGAAGGCTATGGGGGAAATGGAGGTAAAGGTTTCGATTTGAAGCATAGGATTATTGGCGAATTCGTCAAGAAACAGAAATGTTAGGAAAAGATGGATAGGAAGAACGAAAACTTAGAGGTCAAGAGATTTAACTCTTAGTTAGTCGTCCAATACGTTCATTTATAAATCGCAGGTGATCAATAAGACAGAAAATTTCCCTGAAGTTTTACGACCTTATGAAATGCGGAGACAGTTGATACAGCCCATCAAAAATCTAAAATAGACCTTTAGATGAACACTTATGAGATTTTTATCGTATTATTCTTAAAATTTTAATATATATTAAACAAAACGCTGACGGATGACGTAAGTTTGTGGCTTTTTATGTTATCGAAACTATTTCCTATTAAAACTGAACCTATGAGCCTCTAACTTTCGGGATGTGTCGTAAAAGGTCCAAAATATAGATAAAGGTTAGTAACATTTCATTAGATTTTACGGAACCCAAGTGGTAAGCGTAGAAAATTACTATTTCACTTTTAGAAAAAACCTAAAAAATGAGGGTGAAAAAGTTCTAGAATCTCGTCTTGAAGATTTCTACTCAGGGTTTTTCTATCTCTGAAAATCGGACTATGACACTCATGAATCTGTAAGTACCACATATTAATTAAGCCTATGGTTAATTTTTTAAAGATTGTGTCTCGTTAACTGTTGATTTAAGAGGTATGTCAACATGAATATATGTTATGGAATATTAAAAATGAATGGTACCACTTAATTTTAAAATGTATCTGTATAAAGATACGAGGAGGGATGAAATGATAATAACCTTTACCCGTACCACTCAAATAAAAAATTAAATGGTACGGAATATTAAAAATTAATGGTACCACTTAAAATAAAATTTTACGTGGCAATATAAAAGCTGTTATCTTTTAATTTTCTCTCGTTATGGAGTCCTACTGTAAATTCGTGCCTTAACCGATTGATAGTATGTAAAAAGATACTCAAAAGGCGTTCCCAGATTATCTAGTGGGTAGCGCGTTCGACTTTGTTGAAAGCTGTCCCGGGTTCGGTTCTCGGTAGGAGCTCACGTGTGGCTTGTAAAAAATTCTCTCGATGTATTATCAAGGTGATATCTGATGTCAGATCAGACTAATACTGGTTGTCATCTCCTCATACTTTAAAGAACGGTCTGTTTTTCGAGTAAAGAGAGCGTCTTCTTTTTTCCTTAATTTTGGCCATTTTTCACTCAGCAAAGAAGCAGTTTTCACCGGATAGACAATTGAAGAAGAATGATGTATACAACTGTTGGTCTACCAAGTATACGAGGCGGATGCTCTGCTATAGACGTTTGCAGTGCATCTGTAGAAGGGAAAAATCTACCTTATAAGCAGGAAACAAAGGGAAAATCCGCCTTATAAGCAATATTCCTACCATGTAATTCGTGTGGTTGGGACTGAGCCCGAGGGAAAACCGCGCATAAGCGGGGTATCTTCTTTAGAGTTTTTTTATGCTCTTAGGAGCTTTTTAAACGGGTTTTACTATATTTAGACCTTAACCTGCTATGGGAAATGGAATATTAGCCCTATAAACGGGTAGAAAAGCGTCTGAATTGGCATTTTTACCATGTGATTCCTGCGGTAGGGACTGGGACCGAGAGAAAACCACGTTTAAGCGGGATAGAGTCTTGAGGAAGAGCTTTTTAAACGGGTTTTACTGTATTTAGTCCATAACCTACCATGGGGAAGGGAAAAATCCGCCTTATAAGCGGGTAGAAAATCGTCTTAAGCGGTGCTTTTACCTTGTAATTCGGGTGGCAGGGACTGGGAAAAGAAAGAAAACCTCGCTCGAGAGGGATAGCGTCTTACATGAGAGCTTTTTAAGTAGGTTTTAGACAAAGGAGAAAAAAGGAACTCGGCGGTCAATTAACTAAGAGATAAAGGTTCTCCAAGCGCCGAAATAGCGGAGACCGTCTAAGGGCGATTACCGGGAAACGGATAATCGTATTAGCGGTCCCAGTTCTTTAGAATCCCGATGTACATTTCGGAAACAATGCTTCCATCTTCATAGGGGGTCCAATGCTGAATTTCAGCATTGGACCCCCTATGAAGATGGAAGCATTGTTTCCGAAATGTACATCGGGATTCTAAAGAACTGGGACCGCTAATACGATTATCCGTTTCCCGGTAATCGCCCTTAGACGGTCTCCGCTATTTCGGCGCTTGGAGAATCTTTATCTCTTAGGTTTTAGACCTTAACCCGCTTTGCTATCTCAAGACGTCTTCATTCTGTCTCAGATTTGGGACACTCAACGTGAATTTTTGACGTTTCCGCACCGTGATTTCCTTCCGTGAATCTCCACCGAAAGACGTTTGTCAGCGGAAAGAAGATAGCATGGCTGAGATGTCTCATCCGTGTTTTCTTCCCTACAATCAGCATCCAACTGTCCTTCATTTCCACTATCGATTCAACCTCTCTTTCCTCGTTGCGTTTCCATGGTTGCGCTCGCCAAAACAACCAATCTCTTCCTCCTCTCTATCCGCTCTCCGTACATCTTCGCAAACTGTTGACGCAACAATTAAAACAGGTTAGTTCGCATATTATTCTCTCCGAGACTTATGTTAGATATTATAATATCCGTTGAATGCTTTTTATTATTATTATTATTATTATTATTATTATTATTATTATTATTATTATTACAAATTTACTACAGATAGGCTATTAGCCAGGTGGCAGTGTCCCTTGCAATACAATAACAAATGAAAAAAAAAAAATTACCAACAACCCTCACATAAGACAAATAGCAAGATAATATGGCATAAGATAACAGATAAATGGAAACATTACAACCCAATGAATAATCATGAATAAGACAACAGAAAATGGAGCATTGAAATACACCACAACACAAAAAATATTTCACATACAACCGGGATATGATAGCGAAATCGAAATTAAATGCGTGTAGGAGATCGTGTTTCTCTGTGGATTGTTTATCAAAACGGAAAATGATGTTTAATCTTTGGAAACGTAGAAAGATTTGAAAGAGCTACTAATTATTTATGCCTTAGTACAGGAGCTACGTGAGTTTCTGCTAGTGCTATTTGGAAGCTTGGGTAGCTAATATTTCAATGGTGCAATCAAGGCATGGAACCCTAATATTTTTCGCTCAGATTAAACGAAATAAACATACATCGTTTCAGTGCTGGTTTTTTTCTTTCCGGATATGCTTCTGAGGGTTTGATATATTATTTCGTGATTTTTTCATTCACGCTATATTACACTAAATTTTAGAATAAAACTCCCTAATACTTAGTTTCAAGGTCGAATTAACGCTTGTTTACTTAACCTTTTTCCAAATACACTGAAATAAAATGTGGTTTCTTGGAAATCGGAAAATTGGAACAGAATAGATATCGGCTTTCGATTTCGGTTTGGGTTCAAGAATTTAATGTTTATTTCGATCGGTGTTCAGTTTTCAAACCTTTGGATACTGCACCGTCATTTTATAATTTTCCTTTCATGTTCATGAAGTACACATGGGTGACAATCGATTGCGTTACCACTTTCCTGTTTTGGCGAACATATCTACTGCTTTCAGACTTCGGAAAGGTTTTTCAACCGTTGTGATTTTTGTGAAGAGCGAAAAGAGAACAAACTCAAGAGCGAACAAATAATTCTATTTAGTTTTCAAACACGCAAGGAATGCTGTCATACCCCGGTTAAAATGCTATCCAGCTTATGACGTTGTTTTCAGTAGGTCCCTTAAAAGCAAGTTTTACTGTACTGGGTCTTTAAAAAGATACCTGAAGTTATACTTCATTAACACTTAGAATGCTATAGTTTTTCTCACTTAAAACTTCATGAATCTGCTGTTTAAGCTGAAGCATGAAACCTTTATTATTTTATAAAGCCTAAAAATGTGTTCACTCTTCAATTTTGTACGATGTTTTTTCATCAAAGTGGAACTCAGAAAATTATGTAAGTAAAATCTGAAAGCTGACAGTTAGGAATTTGAACATTTTTAAGCTGTCCGAAGTTGGGTTTTCGATTTATAGCGAACATATATCAGCATTCAAAGGGTTTTCGATCAGAGGATTGGTCCATTGCTGATCTCCAATATCCATCTCATCAGCATTCGTTCCATGTTCAGAACACCTGCTCCTCGTATGTCAACATAAGTCCTCCTGTATAATACCCCCCTTGCGTCATTCCAACATTCAGTCAAACATGGTTCAGACGCTTTTCAGGGGATTAAGTGAAAAACGAGCTATAGTTCTTCACACAGATATTACTTTATGGATATTTATTTTACAATAGATGACAAAAGGGAAAGGTTTTAGGATCTATAATTTTAAAATTGTTGATCTACACCTTAAAAACGGAAAGGAATCTTCCATAGTTTGCTTTATTTGCTGCAGCTTTAATATAATAGTAATAATATATTTTTATTGATCTAGGACAGATTCCTTTGGAAAATGTTAACAACGATCAAAATTTATAAAATATAGAGAGTAATATACATTTAATATAGAGAGAGTACGTTAACTCTTGTTGTTGTAATGGATGCCTTCTCATCATGCTTTTAAAAAATGGTCTGTTATCGTACTAAGTAATCATTTTTACTCTCTTGCATAATTTTAGTCATACTTTCTAATGTAATTCAGTGACTCTTCACACTCTTTTTAATGCAAAATTTATCGGAAGAAAAAGTAGGGAAGAATAACGTATAACTTTTTGGACATCGAGTGAAACGAGGGGATGTTGCAGTACATCTGGTGACGGAAAAAATCTGCCTTAAAAGCGGTAAGCGGAATGTCTTAAGCGGCAATTTACTATGCATATAGTGTAAAAGGGGTCGATACTGAGAGGAAACCGCGTATTAAGTGGGATCGCGTCTTAAACGGGTTTTAATGTACGTCCTTCTCCATAATACCTCCCTTATATTATGCCTTCCAGTGCCGTCTACGTCAGACCAACCCGTCTCTAAGAGTGCCCTATTATGTTTCATCTCCTTTTATCAAAGTTCTTCGTTTACTTATCTCTTCATTTGTTTTTTGAAGTACTTCTTCATTACTTACTCAGTCTATCTCGTTTCTCATTGACGTCGCTATAGATAGCAGTGAGAGGATATTTGCGGATGACTCGGTCATAAATAAGGAAATATAGAATGAAGTAGACCGTATTTCTGTATCAAACGAGTTTTTATTCATAGTTGAAGCGAAAGTGGCAACTAGAGCTCAATTTTAGTAGATTATCTGTAACTGTAACTGTATTAATATTATCTGTAACTTAAACTAAAGGAAACAGTATAAATTCGATTATGTGGGCCTTTACTTGGTGGAATTCCATAACAAGAAGCAAGTTGCAAAGAATTTATTTATACTAAACCACAAAATATGATAAAACATACTACCTTCAGTACCTGAAGATGATGCGACGCATCGAAACCCGGGTCATATGTTTCATCATATTTTGTGGTTTGTATAAATATATTAAATTCTTTGCAACTTGCTTCTTAAAAGAAACAGTTTCGCTATAATCACTCGTATAAAATCAATGGAATAAATAAATTTAGACGAATCAGTGAATATCCAGGTATAACTTTTACAAATAATTAAAATGGAGAAAAAATATCCGATACTTCGGCGGTAAAGTAACTAAAAAGCTCGGCTTTATAAAGCGCATTGTCGGTAGATAGGATGAGGAGGTTAGAGAGCGATGTTATTTCACCTTGCTAAGGCCCCATCTGGAGCTTGTAGAAAGTAAATGGGATCCAGCCGATGAAATATGAACCCGCGAACTCGAGAAAGTGCAGCGTAAAGTGATAAGTTTTGTTGAAAATTGCCACGATATGAAAGGCTATCTTAAGAAAGATTCTCTCAGACGCAGGTCGGGAATCTTTGAAAGAAAGGAGACAAGAAGTAAAGTTATGATTGCTTGATAAATTCAGAGATAGGACGTTTGCAAAGGACTAATCGGTATTATATGATCCCTTGTCGATTCGCCAATGAGCATAAATAAAAAAAGTGGATCCTAAAATAAATCATTTTATGGATTCATTGTTTCTGCGAACGATATGCGATAACTTTAAGTAGTAGCTGAAACGTTTTGTGTTTAAATCCCCTGCCACAAGTCATAAGGCGGCTTTTTAGGTATCAGTGTACTTTAATTTATTTTATATTCATCAGCTTTCTGCAGCACTTAATCCGCATTGTTTCTAATCTTCACTTTTGCCGTTGAAATCCATTTTTTTACACAAAAAGGCAATCAATGAATTGTTTTCTAAACTATTCTATTTATCCAACCATGTTAAAAGAACTCACTGTCAATAGTTATGAAATTTTAGTATCACTGGTGTATCAAATTTCCTTTTGACTATCATAATTTGAGAAGGATCAATAGCGAAATTGGAGATTGAATTCCTTTTCGCGAGACAATTATATGCTACGTAAAATGCTAATTAGTTAGTTCGTTTGTCTCTAAGCCTTCATAAAAAGAATATTTAATGCGGAATCAAGTATTTTATTTTTTTTAGTAATTTAGTCTAACTACGACATGGAATAACTGACCTATGAATTAGATGCTATCGTGGCCAATTCATTTTATTCATTTAAAATATATAATATAAATATTACATATTTTAACAATCTAGATTTCATAAAAGATACATTAGATCCCCTTTCTGTTATATTGCGAAAAACGGCTAACGATTTACATATGGCAAAGGAAATCGATCTTTCGTTTAATGTTAATGATAATATAATAATTTTTAATGTTAATGTTTGACATATTTCATCGATTTCCTATATTTGATATTATTTTTCTACATTATGGGATTTTTAACTATTTCAACCTTCAATTGAGAAGATTTTCCCCACAAACCCAATATTTTTTTGTTTTTGTAATAATTTTTCTCTTCTTATTCTGAACGATAAATTAGCTTAGGTATAAATAAAGGAGTTAAGGCGAAAAAGAGCGTAACCTCGCCTTAATAGGAGTTACTTCTTTTATTCTCCAAATTTCGCTACTTTACCATTCTGTAGATGAAGGATTCTCAATCTTTGCTATGCATGTTCCCCTTAAGCGCACTTTTTATAAATTTATTCGTAAATCGGTTCTTTCGTATTAAATATCCAGACTGCTTCAGCGGTCATTCCCGCCACGTCTAACCACCCCAATTTTCAACAGAATGAATCGCCTTGATATCGCCGTGTTCGTTGGTACACGGGTTTCGCCCGCATACGCGGCATATGTTTAAGAGATGTTGGTCCTCGCTTAAAAAGTCTGGATTGATTTTTGCTGGATCGATAAGGCATTCCGGTCGATTGAGGGATAAACCGAAAAAGGACCGATAAAAACAATTGAACGGCGGCGCATCTTTTGGTTCGAATCCAAACCGTACGTTTGGAGAGGGCAGCACCGCCTCAGGAAATGGGGACATTTGGATAAAGGAAATGGTAAAAGTGGAGGATTGGGAAAAGAGATAACTGACTGGGAAAAGAGAGAATGGATATGGAAAGAGAGGTCGGGAATAATGATGAGCGATTCAGGGAGTGAAAGTTAGTTGCCTTTCTGGCAAGTTATTTCTGCTTCCCCGTGTTACATTTTGTCATATCGCTTGTCTTTCACTTGTTTATTTGATATCGATGATCCATATTATTATCATTATAGCATAAACGCTGCAAGTGGATTACATCCGGTGGCAGTGGGGAATCTTTACATAAATTTATACATAGTGAAACAGCCCTTATTATTAACAACCCTGATATTAAGTTAGTATAAAGATAACAAAGATAAATGTAAATTAAATTTCACATCTATGAATTATAAATTAATTAATTGATTAGCTGATCAATATTAAGTGATACGCTGACAAAGAGTACCGTTTTGAGAATGTGTACGGTTTAAGTTATTAAATTCGGATAAATTTACCGTAAGTTATCTTAAATGGTATTTCAAGAACTTTCTACCGATTATTCTGTGGATAAAAATGATAATTTGGTTAGATTAATGAAGCAATATAGCAATGTTTAATTTACTTTTCTAAAGCGTCAGTTCTTTACATCGGCATCATTTTGCAATCAGTTTTTCGATTATTTTAATCGGGTGATGAATCTATGACGCCTGTATTCTGTTTTGTTTGGAGCAATCAATAGGCGATAATTTGATTTTTATGTAATATTATATTATGCTATTAGCATAAGTTCGAGTTTTGTGAATATAATAATGTCCGAATCGAAGTATTTTTTATGCTCGACAAAGATTTCGACCTTATCGACACCTGCGAAGCTACAATTCAAATAAAAATTCAATCAGGTGCGTACGTTTGGAGGGGTAACATCATGTAGCAGGTTGCAGGAAATGGAAACGTTCGAACGAAAAGAAGTCGAGGGTTGGGAAAAGGCAGAATGGATTGGGAATTATGATTCGCGATTCGGAGAGTGAAAGTTCCCTTCCTGATTACCAAACTCTTTCCCTTTTTCCTGCCGATCGGGGTTGTTCCCTCCTGTTATTGACATCACATATGAAAGGTGGTTGCAGCATAGCATAGTGATTCGGCTAAGAGACCGTTACAGCCGTCATCGGTAATACATTTGGCTCGATTAATTTATAATACTCAATTAGTGAGTAGTATAGGTGCGCGAACGTTCAAAATTTCCGATTTATTTTTTGATTCGATAAAAATTTCGAACCGCACCCACAACCGCAAAACTCCAATCGAATCAAAAATTAAATTTAAATTTAAGTGCTGAAAATTTTATGTACTCGTTATTCTTTTTTGTTTCTTTTTTAGATTTTCTGTATAAAATTTGTATGTCACATTATGAGATTGCTTCTAACTATAACTAATATCCTAATCAATATGACTAATTAATAAGAAAATACTTAATTTAGTGCACTCCGCTTGCAGCGAAATTGAAGGGACTGAAAATTTTTCTCGTTATATCTGACGCTCGTATCAGCAAGCGTAAGAAAAAATAGTTCCGATGAGAATACATACTAAACTACTCTTGCAGAATAAAACCATGTGTTGTGAAACAAAACGAATAAAATCAAGTACAAAAGAAGCTCAACTACGAAAATATTGTTAGTTGATTAATAATACTTTATTAACTCAACCCTTATACTGTTAAATACTATAGAATAGAAATTAAATTAAATAAAACAGATATGTAGAATGTTAATGTACTATATATAAATAGTTAATGTATGTAGTATGTTAATTTGTTGCATAAATGTTAATAAAAGTTGCAGACCTCGCTTTCGTAAAAAAGAGAGTCCATGCTTTTTATGGCATATTTTGAATGCTTTTAATCAATAGTACTTTATAACGAAAATGAATTTATTTTGTCCAAAAAATTTCCTTGACATAAATTTGTAATATTACTTGACGACGACGATAAACAGGAAACAAACAATACGAACTCCGGTTTGGGAATTTTACCAGAAACAAATGGACAAAGCGTCATGAATCAGATTAAAAGTTTCGATTCGATTAGTTAAAATTCGATAAAGTTTTATTCAAGTAGATTTGAAGCGAAAATAAACGATTCGCAAATCATTATTGAATATTTCTAAAAACTTTCAGGAATTTGATCGTGAATGGCAGTATTATCAAATATTTATCGTTTATAAGTTGTAAAGTTTAAAATTTAAAGTTCCAAAAAAACCATTCCTTTTTGTTTCCTGATCTGAAAGAAATAAAAATTTGTTATATCCTAGTAATATCCTGCTATCCTGCTGCTAAAGCGGTTTTCACTCGGTTTTCTAGAAATCGTCTTCACAGGGTTTTACTATATTTTTGCTCAGGCTCCAAAAATAGTTTCATGCCAGATTACCTTTATGCATTGCTTCATACTTGTTTAAATAAAATTACGAAATACAATTTTCTTCGTACATTTCGACTTCACTTTAAAGTTAGCACATTGGCTAGAAAAACTAGAATGCGGTTTAGATATTTGCGCACATTCTTGCTAAATTATACATTATGTTATAATTAGCAGAAACTCGCTAAAGTTTAATTTCCCGAAGTTTCCGCGATGAGCTTACCTTTTTGAGGAGTCTTGGTCTGGCTCTGTTTATCCACTAAATTTTGGGTGTATCTTTGGAACTCAAACAAGGAACCCTCGTATAATTTCCCGCTTCCTACGAATCCTTTTCTTCTGGGAAACCTTTACATTGCGCGCCTAACACTAAGAAGACGAGAGTTTCTCACTACTTAGGGCGACAAGGGCTTCATTAACCCTTACCATTTTTAATTCAAATATTAATGGTTATTTGCCTCCGATGATTGGCTTGTGTTATAGCAATAAATAAAGGATAGATCGTTAGGAAAACACTCAAAGGATTTTTCTACTTAATTGTTTATGTTAAACATATTAAACAAATATCTGACTTATGTCCTAAATAGGCTATCTTTCAATTCTGAAAAATTCTCCTTTAAAACAGGATCTGTGATCCACATACTTTCGAGATAATTATTAAAAGGTCCAAAATGTTGATAAAAGTTTTCAAGCTTTTCAATCACAGATTTACATGTAGACGACAGTCCATTCACTGATTTCTCTGTACTAATCAGGAAAATTTTCCAGGTTTCTCTGTCCAAAATATTTCAGACGTATTTTTTAATTTCTCATCGTCTACTTTTATCATTTTTACTATGCTGTTGAAAATTTTTATATGACCTATTCTGTAATTTAGTCTTCCTGAGTCTTTCATGGATACTTTTTCTACTGAATTACTATTTCTATTGCTTTCTTTTAATTCTTTATCGATTTCAATATTTTGATAATGTTAGTATGTTTAAAATGCTCGTTTTATTGTGATTTCTATTTTTTCTCTGATAATAAGTAAATGATTACAACGTGTCTAGTTATTAATTTCGTTTTATTTAATTTTTGTCATAGTATTTTCTTTTGTGATATCAATGTTATACATAGTTTTTCGTGATGTTTTTTAGCATGTACATGTACTATCAGTAGGTTAGGGCACGTTTTTCACACAACCTCCTTTGTGGGTATTTTCTTCTTATGGATCTGTTTTCCTTAGAAAAATCTTAGGTTTCTTAAATCCACTCAATCGAAAGTTTTTCATTACATTTCTATATTTTATTATAAACATCGAATACATATAAGACGGAAGAAGAGACTTTTCTGTCTCAATTTTGCCAAAATGAAGACCTTAAGGTTTATGTCAAATCATCTTTCCAAATAAACGTATCTTGATTTAAATAACCTAGCATTGACACAAAGACACACATACAAATATCCTGAGCACACATTCAAAAATCTTGATGATGAATGTATTCGTTAAGCTTTGAAATTACGAGTCCTCAGAGGTATCAGAACTCATCTTCGAGCAAACGCTTGGACTTTGAATGAACGCGATACCTTTTGAAAGAAATTCAGTGCGTCCATAATGATGCAGCGATTAAGTTTTCTTTTACGCTGTTCTTTGGAGGAGCCTTTCCTTGCGTGACGTCATCGCTGATCCTTGGAAGTAAATTCTTTAGAAGGCAGAGGTCAATAGGGTGCGTGAATGGGCTTTTATAAGGGTAAAATCAAAGCGCCTCCTACGCGAAAACGGCCGAAATCACTGAGGGAAACAGGTCGTCAAAGCTTCGCAAAAACGTTCGTGTTGATTAATGTATTCATGTCCATTCCCATGCATATAAATCAGTCCGACTTTTCGCTATCAAAGGCTAAGTATGCTTATGGCCATCGTTCGTTTCGTTTGGAGTTAGACTCGTCTAAATCGAGATGCGGAATTAAGTATTTGCTCAACGAAAAGCACATTTTGTCGCTTCATTATTTTGAGGTAACATTGACGGTTCACTTTTGCACTTATGTTTGGAAATATACATTTTCGGTGTACTGTGGCACTTACAAATCTTTTTTCGCGCTAATTATAGTTTATACGTCAAAAAGTATGTATTTCGAAAAATTTTTATCATATCTTATGGTAATTAAATTAAACCGTCCTGTCTTGGAACTTTTTGAAAATAAGAACATTCGTAAACAAAAATACCATTATTTTATTCATCGGATTTTATTTTTTCACGGTTTAATTCAATTTTTAGAATATTTATTTACAAAATTCTCTGATGATTCATTTATCTCTTCGACAGAGGAAGTTTTAGGAAACTTTCCAGGGTTGACTATGTCCGTCGCTTTGTCTGCATTCTCCTTAAGTGATTAATGACATTTTCTTCAAAATATCAGCATCTCATCATATGACGTCTTGGTTTGGATGACTTTCTTATTATCTCTCTTAATTGACTCCAGCTGCAAGATCATTTGTACGTCATTTATTTTATAGGCTTCTTTTTGTGGGCTATATTCTTTGACCTCTAATGATATTTCCTTTTCGTCCTTTTCCATTTCTATTTACCTTAACTCCTGTTGCTCTTCAGTGGTCAGATCGACCTCTTTCACTCACTTAATTTTACTAATCTGGATAATGAAAGGACCACATACTAAGGCGACTGTTGAAAACCTACACGTTTTCCCCACAAGAATGCACTGAGAATTCAGGCCCATACGAAACTAATGGAGATATTAGTGTTTATTTAAATCTATAGTTCGAATAAGTTATGAATTTGTTTATTATTGACTTGCTAATTACTTTAATACAGGTTCTGTCATTCTAGGCGCTGAAACTTTTTTGTGGCGAGGGAAAGGAATTTAACTTCGCACGAAACATACATACATTCGAATTTATTTCTGGCGAAAATGGAGAAAAATAGACCCTTCTTAAATTTAACCTGAGTATTATAATTACACATAAAAGGGGGGAAATCATCAAAGTGGAAGAAAGAAAAAATACTTAAAACATACTAAGAATAAAAATTCAGTCACGATAAAAATTAAATATTTACATGATAAAGTATTGCTTACTGAGGTCTTAATAACATCGGTTCCACAAGGAAAGGAAAAGATAATCACAATGATATGTATGCAATGACTTTACTATAAAAATAAATAAATGAAAAGAATAGAATAAGGAAGAAAGCGGTGGTGGTATGAAGTGGTATAAGGTCAAGGAAAAGGAGAGTAAATTCATCGTTATGAAAGATTTAATTCGAGCTAGTCGATAAATAAATCTTTCAGAAAAAGACGCTTGTAGCAGTGGTTCTAATATACTGATAGTTAACCGAAATTCTGAATACTTGATTGAAATGCGTTCTATAGCCTAGTGCTGATGGAAACCCAAGAAGAAACAAACGTGAAAAATTATCGACATGGCTAGGACTATAACCCAAGTCCCTCACTTTCCCTGGCCGATTAGTTCATTGATGGTTTGTAGTTAGGGGTCCGTGTTCATTAATGAACACGGCTCTAAATTACCATTGGATGGTTGAATGTGTTGATTTAGTTGAGAATATAAGAGCAGGTCTGCGCCACACCACCTGACGCCGATCGTTAGCATGTATAAAGCAGCAGTTTGCTTTGAATACATGAGTGTGGCGGCGCCACTAATCGATTCCGCCAAATCACTCCTTTTCATACCTCCCCTTCGCCCATACATTCCTCCCTTACTGCTTATATTCTCCCTGTGAAAACAGTATTATCATTATCATTATTATACTGAATCAATAATGAAGCAACAATATAAATTCTTTAATTTTATAATATGTAAATCATCTTATATAATAATTGCAGAGGTGTATATTTTTATATATTATTCATCCGATGTCAATAAATCCTGTTAGAAATAGAAAGAAGCATTTTTTTACATTAATTTCACGCACTTCCATACAAGTTATAATTATGTATAATAGAGATTCTTTACAGTGCAAATCAGTCCGTATCAAATAAAAGTGCGTCACGCATCTATATAAATCACTTTTAATCACTCATAATTTATGTCTATAACACGAAAGAGGTCGACTTTAACATGAAAGAGATTTTTTCCCCTTCTTAAAGTGGAGATATTTTCTCCTCTAAGAAAGGTCGCTTTCCTAGCATATTAGCGTATTAGTATTTTCTACGTACTTGGATTCTCAGGTATTAAAACAACATTTAGCTAACTCCACAATTGACACAAAGAGGTTCTGATTTTTTCTCGTTAAATCGTACTTTTTCCAAGAGATGAGGTCTAATAAGAAACTGTATTTTAAGTTAAGTTAGGAGGCAATATAAACACACGACTAGATACAATAATTGATAGCGATTATCAAGTTCATAGAATTCACGCGACCATTTGTGTTCCGTTTTAAAAGGAGAGAATCGAACTTTTAATAACAATAATAATAATAATTTAATTTAATAATAATATTCATCATCAAGTTGATAGCGATCTAATTATAAAATTAGTCGAGTATTTTTATTGCTTTTTATCGTGCGTTTTTTTCTTAAGTACTATACTGCAGAAAAAATACGATTGTTCTTTTAACATGAAACACATATAGTCGCGTGGCATATATCAAACTTACAGAATAAAGATATACAAGAAGTGAAAAATTGCGACTTGGCCGGGACTCGAACCCGGGTCTCCCACTTTCCGGGCAGGTATTCTATCCTTTAAACTACCGAGTCGCGCAGATTCACTTCTGTAAACGGGAGCTTATATGTTTACAGAAGTGAATCTGCGTGACCACAGTCGCAATTTTTCACTTCTTGTATAACCTTGGGTTGGTCGCACATCTTCATGTGCAAAGTAAAAATTACATTTCCATCGTTAGAATAAAGATAGTTATATTTAAACCATGATCGTAGAAAATTTGTAAAAATTTAAGCGGCGAGTTGATAAAACCTAATTAATGAGGCACATACATTTTGGAGTTCCTGTGGTGTCAGTTAAACACAGGGCGACCTCAGAAGAAAGTCAGATGAGAGAGAAAAATCTCCGCAAATACCAAATGGAATGAAACGGAGGTGACTGTTCATCCTGAGGTTCAGTTGGGCTTCATTGGAAAAGGTGCATGAAGTGGGAGACGTGAATTATTCGGAAATTTTCATCCGAGTGAGAGTGTTCCGCAGTGCTTTGGGAGGGCCTCCTCCAATCCTATTGTTTTATCCCCCCCAAATGGGTATTCCCCATCCCATTCTTCCTCTTTCGCGCTCTTTTCTTCAGCTCTTCTTTTGTTTCTCTTCCCTCTTCATCCCTCCTCACCTTTGTCTCCCTCTTTTTGACCTTCCATCTCTCTTTCCTCACTCTTATTCCCACTCTATTGTGTTTTGTGAGAGGAATATGCGATCCTAGCAGTCTATGGTGCGTTCCAGTTTTGCTAGTCGATAACGATGGATGAATGATATCCCATGTATTTTTGTACTATGCAATATGAACCGCAGTAAGCGGGCTGTGAGTCTCTTAATTAACTCATGAAGTACTTCCATTGAAAAACTTTATTCGCAAAACAGAACACAAGAGTCTTGAAATATAAATCACTGATTGATTAATGATTGCGGATTATGCCAAAGGCTACGTGTAATGTGAATGTTGTATTTTATTTATCTTTTGATACAGCATGGAAGAAACTTTCTTATTTTTACTTTTGAGTGTTGTTGTGTGATGAGTTTTGTTCTTTCAATAGAATTGTCGTGAAAATCATTCATCGATATGAATAAGAGAGTTATAAAGGACAGCAATATTTTTATATCGTTCTTTCCAGTTTTCGTATTCAATAATGATGGGACATACAAGAATGAAATCCTCTTTATTTCCTCTACTTGAAGCCATTAATAAATCGTAATACGTTATTATATGCCGTAATAGGATATTATATTATTAATAAGATAATATATTGATATAAATTTTAGTGTATTACTATAATAAACTAATTTATAGTAGCATATGATTCATTCCTAAAATTTATATCTATAGTACTATACGTTCCAGTTTATCTGGTCAATACTGATTAAACTTATGGGAATTAAATCCTATGTATTTTTTCTCCGTATTGCAAGAAGAGCATCATCATGTCGTCTCTAAATGGTGTTACTCAACCTGGCGAATAAAATTACGATTCTTAGCTTACATCAAAAGATTTTTTCTACAGTTTCAACTATCAAAATGGTTGGAACAACTAACTCAGCACCGTACAAAAATGCAAATCAAAGTTAGTTCCATCTTTTTTATTATGATGTATGTATGTTAGACTAGGACTCCAAAGCTATTCGGAATATCGTTATAAATTAAATATGTGCATTAGCGTGTAGTTTAATCGTGAGTTTTGAATTCCTGATTTTTCAGATTGAATATTCGTGGTATTTTAGACAACCAAAATTCAGCTTTTCACGGTATTTCATAATTAAATCTTAATCTAATTGCGGTTCCCGAACAGCCAAATGGACAGCACGTTCAACTTTGATATAACTGCTACCGGGTTCTATCCTTTGTGGTGGCCTTATATGTGCAAAATGTTCTACCTCCGCTGTCGAAGCACTTTTAAAATTAATGGGAATGTGCAGTGGGTCCTCGAAGCTCTTTTAAAGTTAATAGGAATGTGGAAGAGAGGAATCGGATGAAGAAGAAGGAAAATAGAATGGGAAAAGAAAGGAATAAACTAAGGGAAGGAGAGGGATGAGAAAGGCGGGATTGGTAGAATGGGTGAGGAGTTGAAGAAGAAGATTCATTGGTAACACAATACAGATGTTCTCAAAACTGTTTACTTTTCCAGATCGTTCAACCTCTCACCCTAGGCACACAAGTGAATGGCCGATGAGTAAAAATCACAGTTTACGACCTAGCTCAACAAGTGTTTGGCTTGCGAAACGGATGGTTAGATATATACCGCCAGCTGTGTTCTTTTCTCTGGCGAATTCAGATGTATGTCTTCATTTATTTTATATCTGCTTTAACTCACATTTATATTTGCTCGTTTACGTTCAGAAGTAGTAATTTTGGCCAATCGAATGTAATAATCGCTGTTGTGTATAGGTTTATTCATCCGATACCAGCAACTCCGGTAAGGAGAACATCGAAGGAATGTTTGAACTTAAATTCCACGTACTTCTCGACGAGATCGAAGTATGAAATTTGGTTCGGCTCTGAATAACCCGAACATTTTCTCATGTTAAGGTTGTTTTGATCGATTGTGGACTTCTTTTCATTTGCAGAATTGAATAAAAAATAATGACCTAAATAAATCAAGCCAAGTACCATAAGAAAGGAAATAAAGATTTGTATATTAGTAGCGTTTAATAATTATATAAAGCATTTCATATATTTCATTAGTGGTTAAGATTAATCTCAAGGTTACGCATTTATGAGTTTTACTATAAATTGTTTATTTACAATACGTTTCCTTTTTTCCTTTGCAGATTCCAAAGCAAAAATGGTTGACTTCGGCGCCAATAAGGACAGATGGGTATGCCCAAACGACAGGCAATTGGCCCTCAGAGCAAAGTAAGTATATTAAGAATTGTTCATCACTACTATTTCATTCAAATATATCCGGTATAATTTATAATATATCTGGTAACAAAAAAAAATATAGGAAGGGCTACGAAGTGTTTGACCATCTCAACCCAGAGGATTTGTTCTGCTACCGGAATCTTCTATCTATATATTATTTTAAAACATGCTTTTTTGGTGATCGGGACTTTTCTCCCTTATTACTCCATCAATATAAATAAATGAATGACCGTTTGATGGCAAAAGTTGTCAGGTTCCTGCGAAAAATAGTCAGACAAATCAAAAATGCACCATTTGTTAAACAAATTAAAATAAAATTTTAATCATCTCATTTTTTACTGGACGAAAAAAGGCCCGGGTTGCTATATACAGATTCAATTTGTTTACTTAGTGACGAGTGTAAACAAATTTTTAAATCGGATAATGCATCTATTCTCGGGCATAAAGTGATTCGCAATTAACATTACAGTCTCCATGAACGAAAACTTCGACGTCGTACGCAACCATAACAGTTGAATAAGCAAGCCACATTGCATCTTGCTGGAGCAGAACGACAGCCAAAGAAACATGAACATTGAGGAATATGAAAGTTTGCGTCACGGTTTTATCATGTGGTATGTTTGAATAATTTTGCATCATATTACTTCCCGGTTTCGTATGTTGCAAATTTTCTATATATCTAAACCTGATATCAAATGATTTTTATTGTTTATATTTCACTCATTGAATAGATAATATTCTACATTTAATCATATTTCTGAGTAAAGAAAAGGATGTCCTGCGATTTCAGAAAACTCACCAGCATGTAGTACAAGCTTAACGAAAGCCCAAGCTTAAATTCCAAATCGCTATCTCCGAAGCACAAAAATGTATTATTTTGCCACATTAACGATGTAAGAGACTTTCAATGCGGGGTGAATGCTATGCGCTTTGACAATGTAACACAATGTATTCGTATGAAAGTGTGACATTTAGCTTCCCCTCTAGCTCTCCTCTCCCAGATCAGATCACTGCAGACGAGTAGTAGTTATTTTTGTATTTCATGTATGAAGAGAAGAACATAGAAAATAAATAAATAACGTGGATGCAGAAGGTATGTTTCGTTCTTTTATCTTGGTTATTTAAGTGACACTTCATTGCCGGTATAAAAGGAAGTGGTTTTTATAACGACAGATTTAGGTAAAGCTGGCAGTGATATTTTGTATCTTTACCATAATTCATTTAGTCATAAATGCATTGAGTGAATTGAGGTATTCGGTGTAGGATAAGATACATGTACAGTGATACCTCGAGATACGAGTTTAATTCGTTCCGTAACCTTGCTACATACTCTTTCAATAGCAAAAATTCTGTAGTAAGTTGTCAGGTTCCTGCGAAAAATAGTCAGACAAATCAAAAATGCACCATTTGTTAAACAAATTGAAATAATATTTTAATCATCTCATTTTTTACTGGACGAAAAAAGGCCCGGGTTGCTATATACAGATTCAATTTGTTTACTTAGTGACGAGTGTAAACAAGTTTTAAAATCGGATAAAGCACTCATTCTCGGTCATAAAGTGACTGAAGCAGTCTCGCAATTATTATTATAGTCTCCATGAACGAAAACTTCAACGTCGTGCGGAACCACAGTTTTATAAGTAAGCCATATTGCATCTTGCTGGAGCAGAACGACAGCCAAAGAAACATGAACATTGACGAATATGAAAGTTTGCGTCACGGTTTTACCGTGTGGTATGTTTGAAAAATTTTACATCATATTACTTCCCGGTAGTTTTAATTTAAGATCGACCATATCACAATTAGATTTTGGAGTATTTATAGAAAAATTAGAGATTTTAATTACGAGTCATGCGATCAAAATAATTAAGTCGTTTTCCGAGTATTCAAATTTATTTTGGGGAAACTTTCATCTGCTGAAAATTTTCTATATACCCTATCAAATGATTTTTAGTGTTTCTATTTTACTCACAGAATAAATAATATACAACATTTATTCATATCTAAGAGTAAATAATAGGATATCATACCTGCGATTCAAGAAAACTCACCTCTATGTAATGCAAGCGTAACGAAAGCCCAAGCTTGCATTTCCATTCGCTATGCCCGGAGTACAAAAAGATGCTCAACCAATTTAATAGTATGAGTAGTAGTAGACGGGGTTCTCTACTAAGAGTAGTATTTTGAAATCTAAGTTTTGTGAATTGGTTAAAATACCATGATTGACTACAATATTTGTGTGAGAGACATTCAAAAAATGCGGGCGATGGGTTTGCTACATTTGCTGTATTTTACTTAGCACTTTTACAATGTATCACAATGTATGGTCTTACGAAAGTGAGACTCACGCCGCAGATGCTTCCCCCTCTTGCTTCCCTCTCCCAAATTAGTAACTGTTAGTAGCATTTTCTCTCATTCTACGCCGGCAGGACAACAAGCTTTCAACTAATTATTGCTGACTATATATCTTTCAGTAATTGAATAAATCTGATTCAGTGAATTTATGAGATGCAATTTCACTGCAGACGAGTAGTAGTTATTTTTATATTTAGTGTACGAAGAGAAATAATAGAAAATAAATAAGGAGGTATATTTGTTGCTTTATCTTGGTTATGTATGTTAAACACGAAGTCCTCGTGACACATCATAAAAGGAAGTGGTATTTAGAAAAGAACAGTTTACCAAAATGTGATGGTGGCAATGTGGTAGTGAAGTTTGTATTTTTGTCTAAATTCGTGATGTAAAAATACATTAAGTGAATTGAGGTATTCGGTTTAGGATGAATTATATATATAAAGTGTTCTGCCTTTCGGTACGTTCATGTTCCCCCACATTCCCTATTTAATTCCTTCTCCTTCAATTCCAGGTAACATACATCGTTATACTGACGCGTACCATTCGTGATTATAGTGCTAAAAGAAAATTTTTAAAACATTCTATAACATTTACATTCTCACACTCTCTAAGATATTAGGGACTTCGTTAAGGTTCAAGTGGTAAGGGATTAGAAAACGCAAGAGTTTGAATTTGCCCATAGATTTTCGTTACTGGATGTGTAGATACCGATACCTATCGCTACTAACGAGGTATGTCGAAACTGACACTGACATGGAATTTCTTGGTACGATGTTTTTGGCATGTCTTATTGTTTGTGTATTCGTCTGTAGTGATTAGAGTAGTTGCTGTAATGTATTTGGTTGGGGAAATTGAGTATTACTGATCGTCTGCGAAATTTTCGCACGGGGCAACTAGTAATGTATATTAGCAGAATATTTTCCGTATCTACGACGATTCATTAATGTTACTCTGAACTGTACAAAAAATCTTTTATTGCCACTTCACATCTCTGCTTTAAGTGTTTTCACCTAATGAAGGAGAATGTAGAATGAGATGAAGTGGCGTAGGCCACGAGAATTTGAGTAATCTTGGTAGGCTGCCGTTTAGTTGTTGATGATAATGAGAGAGTTTATTTGATTTAGTCTTTAGAATAGTTTAGTTTACTCGATAACCGGAAGAAATGGAGATGCCTAAACAAGGGGGTTAAAAGAAAACAGCCAGGTCCAGACTCAGGAATAAGTGAACTGTACTCTGACTTCGAGATAGTTTGAGATGCCCAACTCAGCAAGTTGCAAATATTTTTGGCGAATTGTGTTTATTTTTCTGCGGAATTAGTTTTCGCAAATGTGAAAAAGTTCCGTACAGAGCTATAAATTACAACTGTCATCGGTTTTGTACCATTACTTCTACTATTATTACTACATTTTGTACCATTATTCAGTTGTTGAACTGTTTTTATGAACGTATAGAATATGTAGTTACTCGTAGATTGAGTAGAAAATTATAAAACAGGTATCTACTTTGTCACTCGGTTATATCCTTGAATGAATGCCCCTTAACCTTAGCAAAGGCTGTTTTCCCTCGTGAATGTAAAAATTTTAAGAGACGAATTTTACTGCGATTATCATACGACTTAAAAATTAGTTCATAGCTGATAGAAAGCATGAAATTAAATTTTGTTGGTGTGTAGCTAAACATATTCCCAATTCCTAGTCTGCAATGGAGTGAAATACTACACTGATGTACGCCATTAAAAATTTTCCTACTACATCTTTCTTTCACTATTGAAATGCTTATATGAAGAGATGGATTGATCAAAACAATTTCCCAACCCACAGTGCGCCACGTGGTAAAATACTACACTGATGTACCTCATAACGGATATCTCTATTGTTTCTTTCTCCCACAATTGAAATGGGTATATGAAAAGACGGATTGATCAGCTTAAGGCGGTGATGAAGCCAGGTTTCTATTGGGGTAGAGAGAGGGGAGAGGAAAAAGGCAGAAAGTAAATGCGGAGGAAAAGAAGGGATGAAGAAGAGGATGTGAAGACGGAGATCTTTGAGAGCAGTGACAAAAGAGGGTTCCAAGTCAAATATAAAGGGGTTCCACTTGGAAATGGTTGCAGATGGAGTTTCTTCCCCTCGAGGAAACGGAATTGAGTGCTTCAGAATGAAGTCCTTTTCAGGAAAAGAATCGATCTGCCTTTTACACCTTCCATTACTTATATTTGGAGGTGTAAAGGGTGGTTGCGCCATATATGGAATTTGGAATACCACAATATCAGGTCAGATGAGTCCTTATGTCAGTCAACTAGCTTATGAAGTCGATGAAAATGTTCCTGTCAGTCTTCGTGCCAGTTTTCATTTGCCCGGAAGGATAAAACTTGCTATGCTGAGGCTGTAAAGTTTTCGTGTCTTAACGAGTTTTTGACGAGATATTTTCAACTTAATATCACACTACAAAGACGAAGAGAGAGATGAAGTGGCCATAAATAAGAGATAGTTATCTTGTGTTTTATCGCAGAAAATGTAGCGCATAAACTCAGCCCAACTCGTGAAAAATACGTTCCAGTATCGTGTAATTTTCTTAATATATCTTCTTATAATAATTTTCTTATACATTTTAATATATAAATCAAATCTTTCTTTTTCGTTTTTTTCTTTCTCTTTCTCTTTTTTATTCTCTTAGTATTATTTTACATCAATATAACCATGTATCTTCATACGAGGTTAGGTGGAAGAGAGGCCCACTCGGGCCTAACCTCGCCTAATAAAGGGTCCAATAAATAATAAATAAATAAATATAGAATATTTTAAAATTTTAAAATTTGGACTGCGTCTGAATCACACTGTATTTTAACAGATATTTTACATAAAAATTTATATATCGCATACATTCATACATACTGTTTTTTGATTCTATTCAGGTTTTGAAGATAACGATGTGGCTCGAGATTTTTTTCGAACGGAAATGATTCTATTCTATTGGAAATTTCGAATGTTCGTTCGCCTCTATTACTCAATAATCGGGTGTCGTAAATTTTTCGAGCCAAACGTTCCACCGATAATGGCCGTAATATCTCAGCTGAACGTGCTGCGCTGCATTCCGCTCATAACGAGATTGAAGGGACTGAAACTTTGCTCGTTATATCTGATGCTCGTACTTACCAGAGTTTTATTTTACATTCATATATAGTTTTTCCAAAATTACCATGATATTTATACATTGTTGAAAAATTATGAATGCTACAAATGCTACATATCATAGTGTTTTACCTTTTTAAATTGCATCCTTAAAATTTACAAATAATCATATAGTAGGAAGACAAAATGACATAAATGTATGCACATACTTACAAATAATTAGAAAAAAAGAAATATTGCATGGATTGCATATCACAGAGGAATTACTCACAAATAATAACATAAAAGAAAGGGAAAACATACAAATACATAAACTGAGATTTACGAATAATCATACAGAGGAAGAAATACATGTCTATTATTCATTCCCAAATAAAAGAAGATAAGAAAATAAAAGTAGAAGTCTCATCATAAGTGTCCTGCCAAACCTGAGGTTTGTCGGCAGGTTCCCGAAATTGAAAAGTGGCAAAAATAGTTTTTTTTTCATCATTATAATTACATCATTATTATTTTTATAGGCAATTACACAAAATTTAATACCATACTCATTGCAATCGTTTGACATCGAAATATTCTTTAAGTTTTTGTTTCACTTCAGAGATATTTGATAGCCCTTTTAAATAATTAGGTAGGTTGCTCACTACCTAATTTACTTTTTTTTTGCCATAGTTATCATTATACCAAGGTACAAAATATCTGACATAAATCTTCCAACCGCAATACATACTGCATTGACAGTGTGACGTGTGACAGTATAGCAATCCGCCCTTTACGCACTGAAATGGAAACTGAGTGCAAAAGTGCTGTTGCCTCACCACAGATAGCGCTTGCGTATAGAGTGGGTATTATTATCACATAATCGAAATAGATACTACCCATTATCTTTTGATAAATTTAACAGATGTCATTGGTGAACGCGTAAGTCTGTGTAATAAAATGTAACAAATTTACTCGAGTGACATATCTTTTTCTCTTATGGCGTGCATGAACGAATTGAAAGTATTCAGTTTGTTTGACATATTACACGAATTAGTATCGCCAGTTTCAAGTCGATGTACTGCCTACAGTACATTACAAACAATCCAATGTTTTTGCCTTCAAAAATCCTTGTGTGGTATGATTATTCGCTTTAATATTACTCGTTATAAGAGAGTGCTAGTTGTATGCATGTTCGTTGTAAGCGATGTACGTTCTCCCCTACGTTATATGTACATATATTCGAGACCGTCTCCATCGCTCTTTATATATGAGAGCTCGTTATTGCGTGGTATGATTAATCGCATCACAACTGCTCTTCATAAGCAAGTGCCTGTTATACGCTTAGTCGCTATAAGCAGAGTAATTCTCCACTACTTTATATGTACAACTAATCGTGACCATCACACATGCTTGTTATAAGCGAACTCGTTAAAGTGGAGAACTGTATATCCACCTTTCGTACTCGATGAGCTTGCTCAGTATCAGGAAGGGAGAAGGCAATCAACAGGAGAAAGTGAAAACCCTCAGTAATCAGGAAATTTTCACTTTCTGAATCGCGAATCATAATTCCCGATTCTCTCTTTTTTCCCAATCCGTTCTCTGCCACTCGTTCGCTTCACCATTTCCTCTCGTTCGAATGTCTTCATTTCCTGGTACGCTTCTCTCCAAACGCACGCACCACATTAAATATGTATTGGAATAGAAACTTGGCAGATGTCGATTTGGTTCTAGTTTTCTTGTCGAATAGAAATGATAAATCGATCTAAAATTTAAAATATTCGCAAGCCTCTTACATACGCCAATTTTTATCCTACAAGTATCTCACTTTGTATGGTAAATTATTACCTATTGTTCCTATCTTATCGGAGTAGATGTGTCATAGATTTATCAATACTTAAAACAACAGTTAAACTGATTGCGAAAAGATACCGATGTAAAGAACTGACGACTTAAATCTTACATATTCTCCAAGCAATATTTTAGAAGAGAAAATGTTTGAGGCCGAATAAACAAACAAAAAAACAAAAGAAATAAGGAAATAGAAAAAAGCAATAAGGCAAAATAAATGTAACATGAGATGAAGGTCAACTTCACCAATCGCATCCTAAAGAGTAGGCTACCCTAAATGCATCTCTTACTGGCTGGTTGCATACGTTTAAGGATACGCGTGATAGTATATTGATAGATATCCTATAGATTATAAATTGTTGAATTACTCCTTTTTTACTACTGACCAATCATCGGCCGATTGCTTAATTCAAACTTGAATGACTGATAAGTCAGCCATTAAGAGGAAATATAAGTCAGTCGACTTTATCAAACGCATCCGGTAGAGTAGACAACCCGCAGTACACTTTGTCTGTGTTGGTTGCATACGCTTAAGGATACGTTTCCCCTTTTTCTAGTTCAGCGGTGAGGACAAAAGAGATTTTTTCTATCTTTCGGAAGAAAAGAAGAAAACATTTGGTGAACACAGAAATAAACTTGTGCATTTTAATTATTTATGACAGATAGATAAAGACACCAATAAGCAGAAATCGTAATTAATTAAATTTAATCAAAAATTACGTTCTCATTATTTCAGCGCGAAAGAATTGAATATTTGATAAAAATATTATTAAAATTTACGTTTTAGCTGTCATTACATGCTAGCATGATATTTGCATTTTTTCCACTAAACTTCCACCAAACTTCCGCTAAATCCCTCTCCGCAAATTGATATGACACCAAAGAAAAACACAACAAGTTTCTTTCCGAGTGAGATAAGAATATTAAATCTATAGATTTCCCTCTTTAAATTTGTTAAAAAGCTCATAATGACACTGAAGATGTATAATTTTCAGCTGTAAACTGGAATTGTTATCTTTGTAGGACGCCTGGAAGAGATTTACTATACTACTTGGAATGACTTTATCCTTCCAAAGTCCTTCTTTCTTTCCCTGTTCTTCTTTTCCTTCCTCTTCTGACGTTGCTTCTTTCTTTTATTAAACACGCTCCATTCAAATCTCAACTTCCGCTCATCAACTCCCTGTCTCCGCCTATCCCCAAAGCCGTCTCTTTCTGCCTCAGTCACTCTGTCTCCACCAGAGAAAGAGTGTGTTCAGCGAGAAGAGACTCGTTTTATCGAATCTTTAAGCTACTTTTTCATCATTATGAGTTATCAATGCAATGATTGGTTTTCGTCACTGAAAGCGTTGCCATCTTTCCCGTACTCTCGTATTTTGGCGATAATTTTAAAAATAATATTTTTAATAAACAAGACTCATCATACATACCCTCTGTATCCATTTTTTACCATAATCATCCGTTTTCGCAACTTTTCGCCGCTTATTTTCACTCGTAGATTAATGTCAGCAGTCCTCATGCGTGATCTAAATCATTTAGGTCAGTAAGTCATAGCACGTTCACACTTATAATAAATAATGACATAGTAATAAATGACATATTCGTATCATACGATCGCTAATGTATACTTGAAATAGTTTCTTAGAATTTACTTCTCTAGAACGAACAACTCCAGCATTCAACCCTTCAGGAGTTGGCAGCTCTAGTCACGCCCAATCTGTTACCAAATCATCACTGATAATTTCCATCTTGCCTGTCTCATTAAGTTCCACCTTCATCTTCCTCACAATGGCTTCCTTCTAATACTGGGTTGGGGAATCTTAATTGTCCCACTATGATTAATATTCCTCTTCTCATCAACGCTTCCACAGGTTTCTCTTTCCATTCCTTTGAAAGACTTCACTCTGCTATAGTTATATTCTTTAAATCCACTTATTCATAATTATTTATGTCGCAAATAATCCACCATGGAAACAAAGAAAACAAAGAAACAATAAAGTGATGAAATCTAACAGTTTATTTAATCTTTTATTGAATTAGAGATCCGAGATCATAAGGCAACCTTTAATTTTGTGAATACGCAAAATCTCAAAAGCTTTTGAATCACTATTGGAATTGCAGACTTTGTTATAGGCGGAACTGAATAATTTTTAAGTCATCTATAGTAATTTTGTGTGTAAACTTCTGTTCAATTATCTGTTGGATTTTGTTACTTGAATGTTTTTGCTACTTTTCTTCGTTATCTGGCGTGAAACCGTGAAATTCCCATTGGGGTTAAAATGTGCATAGGGTATAAAAATAATTCTAAACTTCACAGAATCTGGCGATGTATTGTGGAAATCCATAATGGAAAAATGACGAATACTCATCGACACCGTGGTTATTAACATTAAACATTATGGAAAAAGAGCAATTCTTTTAGTTTCTTTTCATCAAACATAACTTTGATGTTTATTATATTATTTGCCTGTCAGTACTCACTGATATACTTGCATGCGTCGCTGCTAAAATTGCATTAATTGTGTGTTACAGGCTGAAAACAGGATGGTCCGTGAAGACTCAGCAGTTGCAGTCTTTCGGTCAACCGAAACCCGTGGCTTTGGACGAGAATGAACAAGAGACTATTCTCAAAGTGATTCAGAGGGCGGAAGCTTTAGAAGCCACGGAACAGGAGAGGATTGGGTGAGTATCTCAGTTATCATGCACATATACATGCAGAGCCATATTCAGTACATATTACGCCCGGTATTATAATGTCAAATCCACTTGTCACCTGAAGGTTTAGCTTTAATTTTGGTCAGCGACACGGAGGGTGTATATGTGTGTTATATGTATAACTGTTTAAATCGTTGGTTTGTGAAATTTCACCTATTTCACCTTTCCTTTAGGCCTAAGTACGCTTAGCAAATTAAATCTCCGAAAAAGTACAGTTTTTCATTTTTGTAATCGAGTTTCTTGGAATAACTTTTTGAACCCAGAATTTGTTAGGATTTCTTTGACTCCAAAACTTTTGCCTCCAAAACTCCAAAACTTTTGATATCTAAATAGGGAATCAACCGTCTAGTCCAACACCTCCATCGATCATTATTGTATTCTCTGCGACAGCACTAATGAGGAGATATGGATAATATCATTTCTTATGAATAGTGAGATAAATGATATAGGTAGAATTGTTTCATAATTCAGAATCAGTGACTTTTTCATTAATCTCCACTGCTCTTGTAGTCGCTGTCCCATTGAATTCACAAGATTTCTCCCAAAATCCTGAAGGTTAGTTTCCAAACTCCGAATTTTTCGATAAGATTTGGAGCCTGAATTTGAAAGATGCTCTTCTAGAATCAGATAAACTGCAGCGAATCAGACAGACTGCAGCCTCTTGATAAATGATTTTCTCTTTGTCCCAATAAAATTCCTCCGGAAAAAGACATGGGAAAAAGACAGACGTTTCCCGATAAAAAGCACAATGAGCAACTTTAGGATGTCCGAGGAAGATAAAGGTACTAGAATCCACGTAGAAGCGAAAAAACGAAAAGATAAAACGCAGGACTCGATATTTCATTGAGTCAGAGACTCCTTGAAGGAGGATCGGCTCCATAATATATCTTCTAACTTTTTTCCAGTTCCTGTTTTATTGCTGCATTATTTTATTTGCTGCTTCCCGAAAGATAGATCACTCTCGAAAGTGGAGCATTGCTTCTCTCTTCCCTGTGATTGCTATCGATCCAAACTGCGATATTATATCCTTATCCGTATCTCTTGTACATATATTGTTCGATTCTCGAAAACACTCGTTTTCTTTCTTGAAAAGTACATTTTAAAAACGTTTCCAGTGTATTGAAACACTGCTTTGGTGGGAGAACGTGGTGGACGTTTATTGGAAAGTGTTACGCGACAAAATTCTGAAAGTGGAATGTTTTAATTTGCAAACATACGTAAACGCAGCGTGTTATGGTCTTCCTTCAGCGATTCATGGCATTCATCAAGTCATTTGAAGCAGAAAAAACAAAGTGTAGTAAAACTCGGTCAAGACGCTTTTCATGGAATCGAGCGAGAACCGCATTATGAGCGTAATGTAATCATAACCGGGAAGTTACAAATTTCTGTTTCTTTTACGTTCGAAAACGAAGGGAAAGAGATCTTTTGTTCTTTAATTTGTGATTGAGAGCCTAACATCTTAAAAACGTATAGAAATTTACTACTACTTCTTCATCTAAATTCCTTTTTGTTTTTCGGCAAGGGATTGAAGACGTTCTCAGGTATCATATTCCATTCTTAACTTTATTATCACGTAATGTAGTTGTTTAAACGCTTTAGACATGATTTTGTCTATATGTGTACTTCAATCTAAATTGTTGGTTATTATCACCTCTAAGTACCTTTTTCTAAGTACTTTTTTATTATGGGAATTGTCTCTCCATTAAACAGTTCATTATATATATAGCAACAACGTATGTAAAAATGTCAAAAACCGGATATAATGTGCTATTTAAAAACTTGTAAATTAAGCAATAACAGCCTATAATGACGAGTAATAACGGAATATTTTTTAATAGTACTATGATAGAAGGGCTTCCTTCAGCGCTGATTATGAATTTCTATCATTCCCGCCGCTTCAAATTCTGCATCAAATCTTTTCCTTCGTTTCAAGATGTCTTCTCCTTGAATTCGAGTCTTTCGCGGTTTCTTTTTTTCCGATTTACTTCGGCGACGATCTTAATGAATGCAGGCGAAGAAACGAGAAAAAAGGGCATGTTTTCAGACTCATTTGAATTCTTTCGACTTGAATGTTCCTTTAATTCCAATCCCCTTTCACTTCGTCTGAAATTGCGAGCGTCTTCTTTAATGAGAAGTAGGTCGGATTTCTTGGTAAAATTGCTTTCCCTGGAGAACGGCCATTTTGTTGACCCACAACTGGGAACTTGGATGTATCTGTTGTAGTTTTACATTTTCTAAAAATTTGGATTAACTAATACTCAAGAAATATCTTTAGCCTTTCGTTATTCGCGCCTGAATTCATTACACGAAAAAAAATCACGTTTTATTCTCTACAACAGGTTTTCTTTCGACCAAATTTCGAAAATAAGTTGTACTTATTATGATTTCTGAGTATTAAACTTTAGCTTGTAGGGGATCCTCTCCTTATATTTTATACCGTTTCTTAAAAACTGACTTAATGCATGCATGTACTTCGAAGTGTATTTTGACAAGGGTTAAATGGATCTCTAGTACTAATATCTTCCCCTAATAAAGGTATTTTGTATTTTATAGATATAACAAAAAAATAAATTTCCGCAGATAAACCGTAATTACGTAAGTCTGAATCTCATCGGCAGGGTTGAATGCCATTTGAATCTACTCCGGGATTCATGAGCTCTGTCTCACCACTCGGTGCTTATATTCATGATTGATAAGTATTTGCAGCTTATATTTCTCGCATTCACTATCGATCCTTTTCGTTCCAATCCCCTGGTTTTAGTTTTCCCATTCTCATCTCAATGACTTTTTAAATTTTTTCCAAGGCCTTTTATTCTTTCCACTGGATTCCAAGTTGTAATTGAAAATTTTCCTAGGATACCACCAAAAGTTTGGTGGTATCCTTGTTTCAGCGTTCTTATAGACTGTTTTAGTCGTTTTTCATTTATTCTCTCTGTTATTCTGTTTTCCAGTTCCGTTTCTAACACGATCTTTTAAAGTTGAACCACAAAATCTCCTCCAATATGAAATTTCTGCCGAGAATGATTTTGTAACCTGTTTTTAGATGTCGATGACCTCTGACCTCTGCCTTGTACATCATTACGAGTTCAATCAAAGTTTTGATTATATTTCTCTGTTTTCTTTTTGTTAAAACCTAACTCTACAGTGCTGAATGTAGTGCTTTGATCGTCTTTTTCTCTTAACCAACTTTCTTCATTTTATCTCTGTCAACTTTCCCATCTTTACTTATCGTAACCCCAAGATATTCATTATCCTATCCGATCGAGAAACATCCAAATATATCTCTCCTTCATTTTGGAATAATTCTATAAGGTTCGTTAGTAGGGACAAGAAAATAAAATGCGGAAAAGTCTAAAATTAGGCTAGACGAAATGCAAATAAAGGAGACTAACTCGTTTGTGACGCAATGGAATCAGAGCGTTATGATCATATCGTCCTTTTTTTGCAGACGCCTGGTGGAGCGACTGGAAAACATGAAAAGGAACGCCATGGGCAACGGCACGAGCCAGTGCATCTTGTGTGGGGACACGTTTGGGATGCTGGGAGCGCCATCTCTCCTACTCTGCCACGACTGCAAAAAGGTGAGCGACTGATGCTCCTGATTCTCCTGTTGGATATGCGTGTTTCCTGCGAAACTTCGCGATTCAAATCGGAGAAAGGATTCGGATTCCATTCGAACTTACAGGGTGTCCCAAAATAAAAGAATTAAAAAAGGACTAAAAAAATAGAAGACTAGTTATCCCGTGCGAAAATTTCGCCCAACTAACTTAAAAGTAATTGATTAATATCCGAAGGTGTGGATATTAGGTATGTTTTAGCGTTTGTGTATTGGCTTGCATTGATTGGAGTTTTTGTTGAAATATATTTGGTTGGGGAAATAGAGTATCAGTGTCCGTTTCTATATACCTCGTTCATATCGATAGATATCGTTATCTACACATCCAGTAACAAAACTCTATGAGCAAATTCAAATTTAACTCGATCTTTTTACCAAATGGTGCATTATACATTTTTTGGTCTATTTTTTTGGTAGAAAGCGGGAAAATGTCTCTTTAAATGGTTCGTTATTTATATTTTTTGATGGAATGTGAGGAAAGAACAGCACTGGTCACCGAAAACGGATGCTTAATAATATAAGGATGAAAAGAATGTAAGAATTTTAAAATTGAGTGAAAGGAAAACGGAAAGCGATAGAAATGCGCCGATTGTTCTACTGGGAAGATCTGTATATTTTTGGCCACACAATTCTAAATTCAGTTGAAAAAAGACGTGGTTAAACGAGAATACTAACAAACTAAAACAATACATCATATTTTACAAAGTCTATATTCTGATATCGGTTAAGATCTTGACGATCATCATCAAGCACATTACAAGTAAAAATGAGGAGATTTATAGATGGGTAAGGAGTTTTGACGTTTTTGAAAGGAGAGGGGAGTAAGTATCGTAAGTCAGTATTGGTTAAGTTGACTCAAAGATTGTTGTTAGTAACTACCGTATTTGACAGTATAAGAGACGCACTAGCGTATAAGAAACACTCTCATTTCAGCAATAGGTACATTCCCCGCTCAATGGAAGCGTGATAGCAAAAACAAAATTTATCACCATTAGGCATGCAAGAAACTCAATTTCCTCTAGGACACTAATGAGAAGCTGAGCGTCTTTGGCTGTTTTTCTGTCATTCCAAATGCAAATTGTACTAAAAAGAGACGAAGCAGGGCGAAGG
Source organism: Pachydiplax longipennis (assembly GCA_036926295.1). Taxonomy (NCBI): domain Eukaryota; kingdom Metazoa; phylum Arthropoda; class Insecta; order Odonata; family Libellulidae; genus Pachydiplax; species Pachydiplax longipennis. Next base: position 35,576,336 of record JAVFKF010000012.1, read on the forward strand.
AGCCCAATGAAAGCTCCAATGGAATCGTGCCGTTCAATCTAGCGAGTGTGGTGGAGTGCACGAGTGTGCACGAGCACGATTTACCAAAGCAACCAAAGGATGTGGGAACCCCAAGTAGTTATTTGGTGTAAAAGATGAAAATTGAAGCATACGAAATGAAAACCTTGTAATCAAAAGTATGTGACAGCTTTGTGACTTGGAGAAGGGGTTTGAATCAGAGGCAAATCTAGAAAGATGCCAAGGAAAGGCAATTTAAGACAATTTACTCATGAGAAAACTCAAGTCCAATTGACTCTTTAAATCCCATTTTGTCGTGATAAATGTAGTTAATGTATAGCGATTTCGGAAAAACTTTACAATCTGATTTTAATTAAGCTTTCTCAAATGATAGGCAAATTTTTAGTAGTAGTAAATGCAAAGTCACCAAGGGGGAGACGATCGCCCCCTTTACACTTCCTGAACAGAGGGGAAGGGGGTTTTAATCACAAAATTGCTGAAATTCATTTAAGGATGGCCCTCTTAGGGACTCAAATTTACAGAGAGTTACTGCTCTACAGAACTGCATGAAACAGTAGTCATGCTGACAAACAATAGCAGCCACTTAGGTTTTACTTTGCATCATCTGGAAAAAGTCAACATACCCCATTAAGAATATGTTGGAAACCCTGGTGTTGAAAAGAGTACTAATTTCCATCAACTCTTCCTAAACATTTGTGTCCAATACCATTTTCTTAGGAAATTCTTCCACTAATTTTATGTTAGAAATATATAGCATTAACGATCTGCTTCTTCCAGGCTGTTTGTCAGAAGTGCGGAATTGAGACTTTGCCAGCTACATCTTCTTCCTCTAATCCAAACTCCTCCAACCAGAAAGACTTGCAATGGCTGTGTAAGATTTGCTCAGAGACCAGGGAAATGTGGAAGAAATCTGGAGCATGGTTCTTTAAGGTATTACTTTCTTTCTACTCATTTATTGTTTCTTTTAATAAACACTCGATTCCTAAAACACAAAAATGACATTATAATGAGTAAATTATATGCTAATTTTCTTTGATTGATGGAATCTGTTTACAGAGGTATTTACATTTCAGCAAAATGATAGAGAAATACTGACAGGACTAGATCTTGAAAGGAAGTATTTACATGCTTGTCAGTTATCCTTTTCATTGAATCATCATAGCAGTCTCCCATCCAATACTAAATGGGTTTTGATTAGAAGTGGCTCCAATTACTATGAAACATTCTCAACTCAAACACTTGAAACTCTTTTCTGATCTTTAACACTTTTTTAACTTTGACACCTTTTAACTTTAACAAAAGTATATCAACAGATACTAGTACTCTGAAAAAGGTATCCTCAATAGTTGTGTTTTATGCATGAATTATTTATGTTCAGGTTTATATACTACTAATAAATAGTAACTATTGTAATGTACAGTTAGACATTTTCCCATATTATATCAGAAAAGTTTAATTTCATAGATGTTTCCAATGTATGTAATCATTGATACTTGAATAGGCTAACCAGTACATGGCCTTTGCATCAACTACAAACCCTTGCATTATTCTTCAATGGAAGTTTATCATATTTTAACTAAGTATTGCATAGCATGTGAAAGTTACTAGATTTTCCTTAAATTACTACTGCTGAATCAATTTTGTCTGTTTACAGAAATTTTCCCAAATGTAAGTTTACAATTATATTTTGCAAATTAAAATCAAATAATTTTGTTGATATGATTTTCCAGGGAATACCAAAGTATAAGTTGCCGGAGAAAAAACCACCATCTTCTGGAAAAATAAATGAGCCTGGAGTACTCAAGACAAGTGTTCCTAAGCTGGGAAAGTCTAGTTCAAGTTCTCGGACAAGACCTCCCTTAACAAGGGGGACCTGGGCTCGAAGTGGCAGTATTCTTGGTAAAGAAATAAATTTTGCACATAATTTTATCTCCCACTTAAAATATACGGTGCTTTATTACTTTCAAAATTTATCTACTCAGAGAAGAGGTGTAGTAGAAGGTGCTTTATTTAGCCTTTCATAGAGGTTAACTTAAAAATTAAAAGGTGAAGGGGTGTTTTGTCCATGATAAATAGCCTGAAGTACACTGTGCTCTCTGTAGTTATGCATTGATCAAGATTAAGTTGTAAAGATATTTCTTTAATAACCCCCCCAAAAGAGATAAAATTTTCAGGTATTTAATACAGTTTGGTAAACAATAAAAATCATGGACATCAAGAAAAATCTTCTTCTATCATAATGGTTGTTGTAGAAGTATTACATGAAAGTAAAAGTTGCTTGCATTCTGATAGCTAATGTGTAATATATTTCCATAAATATAGCATTACTTTTGGAAATGATTTGAAAAATTCCCATTGTCACCTTGGTAAATTTCAACTGGGAAATTGTTACTGGTATCAAACCAGGAACCATTTGGTGAGGTGTTGTAGTGCATCAAGTAGTGGAAATGTTTTGGATACTCTATGTTCACTACTGTATTTGGCTGTTGCAATTCCTTTGCAGCAAATCGAGAGCGTTCAGTGGACCAGGAAGAGGAGAGTAGCTCAGAGGATGAACTTGGACGTAGGGCAAGGCTCACACGAGCAGCAGATAACTCATCATCAAATGCAGGCGAACAGGTCATTGGGTCAGGTCGAGTCGCACCAATTGCAGCTGCACTGAAACGAGAAAACGTCGATGTGAGCAACAGCTGGTGAGTGACTTAAGTAATCATGTTAACCATTGACTGACAACATTTAGAAAATTACTGTTTATTCCTTATGGAAAGGGATCCTTTTTACTTTACTCCTACAAAACATTTTTGTAGCATACTTCTATAATTTAAGTGGTCATCACTTATTAATTTTAGTTTATTATAAACAAATTGAGGAAACAAACAGTTTAGGGTGCTATTTATCTCTGTTCTAATATTTTTTTATAACAATGAAGAAATTATTATCAAGGAAAAAGTCTGAATTAAACCTAGGATCTTCCCATATCTGGGCTTTATCCAACTAAGCTGTCTGGGCAGAACAATTTCTCAAACTTTTTAGGGAACTTTATAGGCATGGGAAAGTGTGATTTTTTCCAGCTGTGCTGCATCGTCCACTCTACAACTTCAAGGATGCGCTGGTCAAAGTGGTTTATCCTTAATTGGATAAAGCAAACTCCCAGGTGGAGGAAGACCCTAGGTTTGATGCCCAGTCCCGTCAGACTTTTTTAAAGTCTGCTTTTCCTGGGTGCATGCCCTTATAAGTAAAGATGCCTCAATCCTTTTCCTTAAATTATGATCAATTCTTTTCCATTTTTATAATAGAATTCACATATGAAAGAATATAAAATATAAAAATTAGTCAAGGTATATTATAAATATGCAAAATATAAATTTAAAATCTGAAATATATATTAATAATAAATAGTATATAATTAAAATTAATACATAAAATTTATGCATTGACTCAAGTACATTCCAAGGGATAGAATTCTAAACATCTATTTTTTAAGCAATTCAAAATATTTATGACAACATTGCATATTATTATCAAATTTCATGTGTTTATAAAACAGTATACCTTAAATGGGCCACCTGGATTGTCAATAGTATATGGCAAGATGGTTCATCATTGCCAGAGAAATAATCAAGTTTAAATGAAATGGAAAGCAACACTAGACTAATTCCTGTAATTCTTATTTCACTGCTATCTGTTTTGAAGTATTACCTCATCTTCAGGCAGCTAGTACATTAATGAGACATTTTCCCTAAATAAGGCTCCAAAATGTTTCTGCAAGGGGAAGAGATTAAAGAAGGAAGAAGAAGAAATAGGAGATTCCCCTTGAAAGAATATTTTCTTGATGAAGTGAAGTGGGGTGAAGTGTGAGTGACAGTACAGCTATGCAATGTCAACAATGTCAAACAAAGAAAGGGTTAGTGAAAATTGAAGTGGTGACAGTTAGTGAGAATAAGAGGGAGGAAAGAAATAAAGTCTGTTGGTTAAGAAAATTTCCAAGAATGGAATGATATTGTATGCCATAATAATATCTAATCTATTTCTTAGCCTTATCAGTGATAAACACCATAAGTTGTGTTTTGCAGCTTTGGTTATCTCATCATTAAAGTGATAGACCCTTAGAAAATGTGTCAATTCTAATTTAAATGGTTTCATTTTTTGTGGTACAGTTTGAATTGATGATGTGTGCATAAAAAGAAGGATATAGTTGATTAGATGTAGATGTGTATGTGTTTACCTTTGTAAATTGACAATGAATAGGAAGCAGTTGTTTTATAGCGACACATCTCAGTAACCATCTTATAGCAATGTTTGATGTTATTATTTCCAGGATGAGAATGATTTAGCAAAAGAAATAATTCTCACCCTTGAGTATTAAGTTTAAGTGAAAATAAGGAGTAAATATTATTAGTATAAAGTGCAAAGTAAAGGAATGATTTTGCATAGAATTCATTGCAAACAGTTCTAAATCAAGAGCAAGGAAAGAAAATTTGAACATGACTGTTAATGAATTAAAGGCTGAAAACACTCTGTTAGTCCCTGGAATTTTTTGGATATCCTACTGGTTTTTATGTATAGATACAATACAATACCAAGTTGGAAACTCAAGAAAAATTCCTGCTGCAATAACACTGGGAAACTACAAAATTTTTCCTTACTCTGTTAGTCCTTTGTCAGTGCCTAATGTCATCTAGATAGCAGGGTGCTGGGAAAGGTCCGGATTACCAACTTCAATAAATCATCCATGTGCAATTCAATAACCATTTCATTCTGAGGGGGTCATTCATTCATTCCATCTTTGAATGGCTATCAAATTAGACATTGGGGGATTTTTGGAAGTTGATAGCCCCGGCTTCTCCCAGTGACCTGGTACCTAGAAGATGCTGGCCCTGAAAAATGACTAATGGAATGTTTTCAACCTCTAATCTATACAAACAGTTAACAGAATTTAAAAAGTCTTACATGATAAAGAATGGAACTGAAACATTCTACTAGATGAGCAGATACTCCTACTGTAGAATGATAATCTTTCCATTATTACATCCTTCAAAATCCCAAATGACTGCTTGCCTTCAAACAAAGGAAGTCATGAAGGAGTTTTGAATCATGTAAAGATCAAAGTGTGACATTTAAGTACATTATCAATTTTCTGAGCAAACTTGTTTGCATGGACCTGGTATGTTGTATTTCAAGGTCCCGATCAACATCAGGGGAAACAGCTATAACACCAATGTGGGCCACTAGTCGCCCAAACCGAGGAACACTACAGACGCAGCGATCTGACTCGATTTCCTATTCCGGAACTGAGGCTGAGCAGCTTCCAGCACAAGTCATTGAAACACAGAAATTCCACACGTTGAAAACACCTGCCTCAAATGCTACAGTCTTACTTCCAGAACCTGACAGCAAAATGTTATCCAGTAAGTCTACCTGTTCAATCAACTATCTTAAGAAACTTTGGAATTCCAATTTACATTTTCCATGGAGGCTACTAACTGTAAATACTTTCCTTACATTAATATTGAAGGAGTTGATGTACAGAAAATCTTATATCAAATTATAATTCGAGCTTAATTACATTTTTGCTGCAACATTTGGATATAATATCTAATGTGGATTTAGACAAGTGCAGCATATGCTTTCTACAAATGATTTACATCAATATTATTCAAAATGACCTCTTCTTACTCAAACAAAGTTTGCACTTTCAGAGATTTTTCCCTACAGTAAAACTCACCTAAGATGCTTTAGAGGGAATAGAGAGAAAACTATATTATAAGCAGGAGAGCATTATAATGAGAATATTATGAATTTCTATTTCTTTTATATGAGACAATGAAAGGGAAGGATATTTTGGCTCCTTAATTTTTTTAATAAGTGCCCTGTATCTTAGAATGAAAAGGAATCTACTTAATTTGTTTTACTTTCCATAGCAATAGATATCTATAGTCTGCAAGCTATTGTTATTATTGATTGCCTTCTCATCATAATTTTTAAGAATGACGGCTTTTCAGACAATGAAAATCTCTTCCTTTGCTACTTCATATATTTCCTTTTATACCAGAAGAAAACTGCATAGCATGCATGAAAGCTTCTTAAGCAGGAGTGTCTTAAATAGGATTTATTGTAGTAGTTTTGTTAAAAGTGCTTCAACTGCTATGGTCTTGCACAAACATGAGGTCCCACCAGGAATTGAACCCAAGATCTTTTTATCAAAGGCAAATGTTCCACCCACTTGGCTATGTGGGGGTCCTGAGAGTTCAAATTGACCAGAAGTAACTCAGAAAACCATGTGACACACAAGTATTACATTGACTTCATGCTACTCTCATATTTTCATAATGGATTAAAGTCATTACTATCCATTGTTATGGTGTATTACTATTGAGAAAATCTGAATAGGCCTTAATAATACTTAAGGTTTTATTTCAGCTGAATCGTGGAACGTAGTTGTAGTAGTGAAATATGTAAATAGTAGTTCATTCCAGTAAAACGTTTGTATAAATATGTTTATACTTTTTTCACTGTTTTATTTCATAGGATGTGGTAAAGAAAACTCCCATATTTTGGGCAATCACCAATGAGGTAACCAAAGCAATGAACACCTTTATTAATGATAAATAAATATTATAATTTATGAATTGCAGTTTTTGCTGCTTTTGAATTGCATGTGCACTTTTCTCATTCAGTATTGCTGTGAAATCTGGATATAAGGCACCTTACTTTATCACAGTTGTGAATATACTGCAGGTCTCAGCATATCCCACAAAATGATTAAATTGACTATTTCCTTTCTCAATGGTAGGTTGTAACTTTGTAGCAAAATTTATCTCAATGTCAGAACCAATTCTTTGCAACAGCACTACTAAAATCCATTGTAATATGTAATTAGCTATGAAAGATAGGCAACCACAAGAATATAACATTTACATTTGCAAAAATTAAGACTTGTGCCAAAATAATACTATTAATTTTTGCACTAAAAGAAAATATCATAGTATTTTAGTAACTTCAGTTGAAATAGGATGTGTATTTAAATCAGAAAACATCAATTTCTATTGTATTCTAGAAATAAACTGGTGATAAAGTTTAGTTTTTCAGGTTTTTTCATTGTTCACCATGCAGCTTTCTGTATTAATGTAGGTTTTTGACAACATGGGTGAATGCTCCTTCCCCCTAGATCTACATTATAACTGGAATTAACTGTATATTATTACTGTTACATCTGCTATCCGCCATGCCCACATACTGTTGAGTAGTAGAATATATTATTATATAGTAGCATTGAGTAGTTGAGTAGTAGTATCTCAAAAAGTGCTTTGGCAGCTAAGGTGATTTTGCACGCTTAATTCCCCACAGAGAATTGAACCCATGTGTTCACTTTCACCAAAGTGGAATACTTTGCCTTTATGCTCAGGGTTTCCCAAGCAAGTTTCCTGTACATTGAGATGACACTGCATGTAAGGGACAGGATCTTATAAGCATGAATAGCTATGAAAATTCCATTATTTTGATCAATTTTTTTTCAATTTGGAATTTATTATTATATTTCTAGACAATAATAAGAATATTTATTTATTTTTCCTATTTTTGGTACATTTCTCAATTTCATTGGACCATCATTTCTAATTTAATTAAAGGTAAAGGTATTATTCACATCTGTTTCTCCTTGAGTTTTCCTTCTACTCAAGCTATCATGCTGTTTAATATTTCATCTCATCCTTGGGATCTCCTCAAAATTCCTCAAAAGCACCACTTTGTGAAAGAAAATAACTTGGAATTTGGCTGTTAATGATAAGAGGTTTGAAAAGCTCTCCAATCTAACTCTCTATCATTATGCACATACCCCCTGAGGATGGAAGTATATCCTCTATAATGCACATTAGTCGTTTCCCAGAAGGTCGGTAATCTATGGTTTCCTTGCCCCTTTCAAGGAATTAGTCCAACAGTCACCAGCATATTCGGTGATTGGAGTTTTTTTCAAACCTCTTAACCACTTTGTGAGTCAGCTGCCTCAAATTAGGACCTCTAGCAGTGGTTGCTGGCTCCTGTCACTGTATGGAGTGCCACTTACCTTGCTCATAAAGCATCTCATGGACAGTGTAATTAAGTCTGCATGGTAGTTTAGCAGTTAAAAACACCCCTCCGGAAACTGGGTTTGAGTCCCAGTCATATTGATAATTTTTCACATCTGTTTCTTCAACAGAAATTCATTTCACAGGACAGTTTTTCAGAACTCTAAGTTGTGTTGGGAAGCAGGGTAAGCCGGTAGTGGTATATCTAAGATTACTGTTGGATATGTTACGTTTTCTCTCAATGTCTGCCAGGCACAACCAGGGATTTTCACCGAGAAGGAAGTGCAGAAAGTGGAGACTCTGTTGGCTCATCTGGAGTTAGCAGACAAGGGACAGTGGAATCCATCGGAGGGCGTTCTGCATCCTCTTCTTCTTCTTCATTCTCCAGCGGAGGGAGGCAACGAACGTGGGATGCAGATGGAGACGTTCCTCATCAGCAAATGCACCAACAAAACCCAAGTGCACAAGCAGTCCAAAGACACCACTCACAACACCGGAGGCGCAGGTGCTCACAAAGGAGGGATAAATTATTGGCCCGATTGGAAGAGAAATAGAACCCTAGATTTTGCACTGTTCCATTTGAATACATACAAACAAACACGCATGCATATATAAATATATCCCAAAGAGACATTATTTGTGATTCGATAGTTGGTTGTGGGGATGGTATTACCACTAGCTATACAGATGCTTCTTGGATTGCTTTCACTTTTGTTGAAAATTGGCACCGTTCTTAATAAATTTATTTTTTCAATTTATGAATGGCTACTTTTTTTAGAGGTATATTGGAGATGGCAAACTTAAAAGCACTCAGAGGAGTGATGTCTCAAACAATATTCATTACAATCAACATTTCATCAAGTTTTGGATACAATTCGACTATTTGTGCTCTACAAAAGGTTTGTGAAATGTTTAAGCTTTTTTGATAAGTGTCAAGCTACTTGGTTCTTTTCCAAATTTTAATGAAATAATTTTTTTAACTGAAATATAATCTGGATAAATGATTGCTTTCTCATTTGCTTTCTGTATATTTCTCTGTTTCAGTCACTTGCTTTTGTAAGAAATGAAATTGGAATATGGCTATTAATGAATTACAGGTTTAAAAACGCTGCTTAAGCTGTATTTGTCACTGTTCAAACATGAATTTGGACCAAGGTCTGGAAACAGTGGAAAGTGTGGAATTACCAACCTTCTGAGAATCTCCCAATGTGAATTTCATTAGACAAGCTTGTTATCTTTGGTGATATAAGCATACTCATAATATTTTTACCTCAACTTACAACTATTTTTATACCCCATGATGACCTCAAGATACAAACTTAATGTAATAAAACTTACAAGCATATAAGTCATGATGCTTCTCTAATTCTAAATAGTAAAAATAAGTTAAAAGAGCATGAGGTTGATCTGACCACTGAAGAGCTACAGGTGTTATAAAGACAGTAGGATGTAGAATTAAAAATAGTTCTGTTATAGTATACAAACATTGCTCTTTCTTTCAAGGCAGAATGTATAAATTGATTTATCACTAGATTTGATGTAGAAGTGGGATTCAATTAATAGACTTCTTGAGATAAAATCTCTTGTCTACAAAGGATTAGTTTGTAAGGTACCATTCTTTAAGAAGGTCTATAAGAAAGATGTTCAAGTGTAAGAAGAATACTTTGAGTATTTTTAACCCCTGAGGATGGTAGCATGGCTATTGAAATGAACATTTGGTGATTCTCAGAAGGTTTTTATCCTATACTTCCTGTTGATTCCAGGTCCTTGTATTAACATAAATTTGAACACCATAAAATACAATTTTAGGTGCATTTTAAACCTCTAATTCACTTGCTTTCCTCGCTTCCATTTAATCATATGTCAATTTTAATGAATGTTTGACTATATCATTAAAGAGCTATTGGGCACTTAAAAGTGAATCAAAATGAAAATGATTATATATGTTCTATTGCTAATTCCTGGTGAAGTAATGCTTTCTCTCCATTTCAGGTTGTCAGAAACAAATCAGTCTCTTTGGCCTGAAGAACAGTCTCAAATGTATCCCACAGCACATAGTTATCATAGTCATCAAGGTCTACCTCAACCTGGATATTTTCAACCTTTACCGCAAGATCATCATCTAGATTTTAATTTTCCTCAGCAGCAGACAAGACACATACATTATTATCACCATAACAATCAAGATGGAGGTCAACTGCTTCTTGTTGATGGACAAGATCCTCCAGAGGATGGTCAGTGTTACAAATCAGACAAATACGAAGGCAGCATTTTAAAAGTAGTTTTACAAAGATTTCAAGTCAGTAGTTTTCGAGTAGAGCTAGAAACTTCTTGGATCGCTCTTCCCCTTGAAAGCAAAATAACTGTTCTGATACACACAAATGCTAAACTACCATTACAAGCATGCAATACATCCTTTCCTTTTGCATATGCTGCTTAATTCAAAACAATAAAATTTTCTATTATAATGAGAATGCTATCATAAGTGAGTTTGGCATGTTTGTTTTCCAAATAACACAGAAAGCAGTACACTTAAAGTTTCCAAAGACCAACTATCAAAACTAGCACCTTTAAAGAACCATGAACAGATATTCTGGAACAAAACCTACAAACATAAATGTTCCAGTCATTATTGCAGGTCTTGCTACTGTATATAGATATTTTTATATCAAATGGTATGGCAGAATTGAGGAAAATGCTTCTTACATTTACTTTATCTCAGTTCTTTTCATGGCTGTGAGGATGTGAAACTGCATATGAGCAATGCTAAACAATAGAATTAATGAATGTATCTCCTTATAAAATGCCATGAAAATTCCTTTCACACCAGCAGAATTCTCATAGAAATGCATCCAGGTTTCTAATCTTTGGGAAGAATATCTGCATCTTTACACAAAACAATTTTAAGCCTGTAAAAGTTCCAGGTGCTGCAATTTACCAGTAAGGGCACTTCTCAGCAGGGCTCTAGATGCTACTCAATGATCCTATTAAATCCTACACCCTTACATAGCTTGGGGCCATGGTATACAATATGTTATAAAGAATTATTTGATACATTCATTATCAATACTACCTTGGAAATGAAAATGTTTCATTAGCAATGTAATAACATGCAACTTTTAAATGAAACTCAACTGTTAATATTAACATTTTAGTCAACTACTATAGGTGAGATTTGAAATATAATTTTTTGCACATTAATAGTAACCTCAATATTAATTATTCTTTATAAAAACAAAATACAAAAACACAGTTTACTGCAGCCCGATTCTACAATAGGAGTTAGGAATCAGCCTGTGAGCAAAGGTTCTTCTTTAGTATTGCAGAGAGAAGGATCAGGGCCCCTGCAGTTAAGGTTCAGAAAGGGTAAAATACTTGGTCTTTCGTGTAGAAAATTCACTGCTGTGTATACATGATAACAGATATGAAAGGGTTAGTTATAGAATCATTGTGCATGACTTCACTTATGCGGATATGTTCCACTTACAGGATTTTGGCTTTTTGTGGAAAATAAGGTCAAATTACCTCACTCCTCGTCTTGCTTAGAAGCCACATTTCTCTCTCCTTGCTCTTGGTAGAGGGATCATATTCCAAGCAGCCTTTGGGCTTAATCATTCACAATCATCATTACAGTTAGGGATGTAAAAGATCAATACCAGATGGTCTTCATTTCCTGATCTCAGCAACTTAAAAAACAGCATCTGTTGAACATCATGTGACAAGGAAATCTTTTGCATGATTGTAATTTTTATGACATCCATCATATTTTTGCCAAAGCATGGCACCAAGGATAAAATTATGTTTATCAAATGTCAATTAAGTTTAATGGTAAAAAAGTGCCACACAGATTATTCAATAATGAAAATTATTCAGAGAGAATGATTACAAAATTTAGCATCACAATGATCATGCTCTTTACTATGAGCTCTTTACATTCTCAAACACACAGGGATTGTGCATTACCCTGATGGAGAGGATATACATATCTTTCCTCTTATAAAATATATTTTTAATGGCAAGTAATACTAATTCTGGGAAAACCTACACTATGTACACAGTGCTTTTTTGGGGGCTGTAACCCACATCTGCTGAGATGTGGGTTACCCCCTCTGTGACTCTGGATGTTGGATTCTTTGAGAATCTCCAGTGGAATTTGCTCTTGAAATAAATTTGAAAGAAGTATACCAAATCAGAGAAATATTTTGTAGAATAATGCCAAAATGCCATAGCCTCTGGCAGTGGCTGAAAGGTCCTTCTCAAAATTAATTCAAAATTAAAGTTAATAGAAAGTTACTTGTAAATTTCCCAAGAGAGGCTCACAGGTTTATGTGTTTCATCAATTAAACATGATGAAATTCATATAATTGAAAAGTTTCAAAAAATTATCAACAAATCTGCATGTATTTAAGCTAGAAGAATAAATCTTTTAATCCCAATAGTCTTGTTTTTTCTAGAAATCTCTTTAAATCTTAACAGATAGTTTTTAAATGAGTTTAGAGGAATGATACTAGCACAAACTTTAAAATGTTGCAATTAAATGATTAATTGGATTTTATTTTTAGTTGTATCCCATGGGAACCCTCTTGCCAAAGAATATAATAATATTTTCTGGAAAATATAAAATTTATAAGACTACAGTATATACATCTCCTAAGTATTCCAAAATTATCAATACTCTCACAGCTGTCATTGCAGTAGTACTGTAGAAGTGCTTCAACAGCCAAGGTCATTTTGCATATGGGCTCCCACCTCGAATTAAACCAGAGATCATTTTCACCAAAGTCAAATGCATTACCCACATGGCTATCTGGGAGTCTCACAGCTGTCATCCTTAAGATATAATTATACCCTTTGCATGTTACACCACTCTGGGCAACTGAAATTTAGTAATACAGGTATGGATTAGAAATATCAATTTTACCCTCATTTTGGGGTTAATATGTAGAAGTAAATTCTTTTAATAGGGAATAAATTTAAGATTGGTGACTATAAAAAGGTTCTTATTAAATCTCCAAAAAATGTTTTGATACGATAAAATGTTTTTCTGATGATAATTTTAACATAAAAATTAAAAATTAATGTCCCTTTACTGAAAACTCTCCTTCTATCAACCTTGAACAAAATTTAAAAATTATATTTCCAAAACACTACTACAAATGTCAAAAGTGAATGACTTTGGTAAGTTGAATAAGAAGAGTTAAACAGTGGTTACCAAACCAGGCTGTGGACAGAAACAATTCTCTAAAGAAGAATTTAAATACTAAAATATGCCAGGCAATTTTTAAAAAGTTTTCGGCATTTCCGTTAGTTATTATTTTTAAAATTCACCTCCTAACAATCCCTTCAAAGCAATTCTATGACAGAAAATAGTTTTAAGCATTTTATGTGGATGGTATAAATTTCCTTAATAAGAAGATAATCCAAAGCATTAAAAAAGTAACAAAGAAACCACACCACAAAGGAAATAAGTTGCTAAAGTATCAAAAATAAACTTTGCAAAATACCACAAAAAAGTTTGAAATTAGGAGTTTTTCTGTGGTATTTCGCAATTTCATTTTAAATCATTTAGGAACTTGTTTCCTTGGTATGAAGTGGTTCCTTTTTTAGTTTTTATTTCTTCCATTGTCAGGGGATACCTAAGTCACTTGCCAACCTATTCAGTATAAGTCTGTGATAGTTTAAAATGATTTGTATTCTAAGGACGTTTGAACTATGATAGATAGGATATTCTGGGAACAAATTCTTAATAAGAAAGGAGAAAAGCTGCATCACCATTATATTCTGCATATCAGCATCAATAGTTTTACTTGTATTTTCTTAAAAGAATGTTGCCATTTGTTCATTTCTTCCTCATGTTACTTTCTCATTTTGCATGATAAATCATTACTATCGTTTTGAATACGAATAATTTTGCTGCAACTTGTACATAATGACTACATTTTGTGGATATACCTTTACCTTTGTGTGCATGCAAATATGAGTGCATGTGTCATCTTTCTTTCCTACGAAATAAACAGTGCACAGAATCATATTACTAATAGAAATTTGCACATAAAAGGTGTTCAAAATGCATTTGATAACTCCCCAGTGCCCCCATGGCTGTGGTTTTGAAGGTAAAATCATGGTTTTTGAAGGGTATATAAATTAATCAAAATGTATCAATTTAAAAGATTTGCATATGAATTTAAAAGATGAGTGACACTCTTGTGTGGATTTAATGTAAAAATGGCCGGTAAAAAATTTGCAATAAACCTCTGAAAAGGTTTTCACTTTGCTAAAATTACTTGCTGATGATGATTATAATAACTAATTTTAAAGTAAATTAAATTCTTGGAACTGAAACTCCTACTTTCATGTTCTAAATCAAATTGCTCTTGGACATTATTTTTTTAAGGGCTATGGGGTGAATTTTAAGAGAAATATTAATGCTATCCTAGCAACCAAAGAAACTTGATCGTAAACCTTTGTTCAACTATATAGTTCTTCAAAGAACCAAAGCCAGCCACTTCTGAAATTTAAATGGCTTTCCCTCAGAAGAAACATTTTAGGAGTTGTTTGTGAGTGAGTGTTGAGTAATAGTTGACTTAATTTTTTATTTTGATATTCAAATGATCATCAGCAAAACAGTTTACTTCAGCAACCAAACTTTCAGTGGTTTGTTTACATTTTCTTTGTCAACCTCTCCCATAAGAGAAATTCACATTCTCATATTTACCATCAATATAAGAGTTGAAAATAAATATTTCAAACTGTCACATTATCAAATTTCAGTGAGTTGGAGCCATGTAGCTTGCAAGAGGCACAATCTATCTTAAAAATTACAACCCTAGCAGCATTGCAAACTTGTTACATGAATTTTGTAGCATTCTCAATGCACGTGTGTTTGTATGCATTAAATCAATTAATTAGTTCTTTGTATACTGTCTTGAATAATATCAATTTTCTACTGTATATTATGTGAATCACATCTACATTGAGGATTCTTGAATCAATTTACTTTGACATGATCAAGATTACATATGTCTGAGTTTGAAATAGATGATAATGATGTGATAGAAACAAATTGATTTTAACTCATGAAGAGATATCAATCACATAATGCTTTATTTACCTTAATGCTATATATTTACTGCTTTTCAGCAGCTAATATGAATAAATGATTAACATATCTTCTCTGCTTTCTTTCCTTCTCATATACTTATCTATGTTTTCAGCTTTCTTTTTTACATCCTTAAATCTTTACCATTTAACTCATTTTAAAATTTCCCTTTTAAATATTTCTTTTCATCAGATCTGTAAGAGAAAGGATGATATTTTTAGAGACTAACCATAGCATTGAAAAGCTAATGTTGTCACATTAAATGCTTTCTATTCTATGACTGCACACGGAATTAAATTATGAATCAGCTCTCTTCTTCATCCATAGCATACCTTGGCATTTTGGAATTCTCTCTCCTATATGATTCTGTAGCTTGTGCACTACACTGCTTCTTACACCGAGCAAAAGTAAGTAAATTACAAGATATAAATGTTTGAGAAAATGTATTTCAAAAGGTGTACAAGATGTTTCATAAGTTCTAGGTATACTTATTATTGACTTCAGGGTTCCTAGGAAGCAAAAACTAATTAAGAAATAATTCTTCATTTGTCCTCATCTATCTAAATTTCCTTAAACTCTAATTGGATTTATTTTTCTCCCATAAAAAAGTATTAAGATATTTTTAGCTTAAAATGTTTTATATTTGGCGTGAAGGTTTCCCCTGCTTAACATGAATTCATTAGCTATTCGTATTTACGTAACACATACAAATTTTTCTCTTTTGCATGAATTCATAGTAGGTATTCATAATTATCCATATTCATCCTGGGTGAATATAAGGATCTTAAATATTTAACATAATTTTGTTTTGCATTATATTTTCCTAGAGGTATCTCTCATGTTAAGTGGGGGAAACCTGTACTTACATTAACATTATAACTTTTTCCTTATTGGAAATCCTGATACAATTGGTTTGATAAGTTTTATGGGTTATATTGCCAGAGTATAATTGGTGGAACCTTAAATATTTTAATTATGGAAAAGAAAATTATTTTCAATTATATTTGCAAATTAATATTTCTATTTATAGCAGTAACACTTTTACTTAGTAGCACCTGCATTTAGCATCTGTTTAGAGATATTTTCCTTAGCTCTTCAAAGATTCAAAGAAAAATTAATGAGGGTCAATAGATAAGAGCAAAGAAAATGAAAAGGGGAAAACCCAGGTAACATATTTGGTATATTCTATAGATATTCTATTTATTTTTCATTTAGCCAACAGCTTCATTGAGTCCCACACTTTACTCTCTTTAATTTTCATGTATCTTCCAGCTTCACTCATAATAGCAATATCCTTTCTCACACTCACAATAGAGCTTAATTATTATTTTGTATATATCATAATTATTTGCTTAATGCCCCTTTTTCTAGAATAACATATAAATAGCCAGCAATATTGATCTCTTTCATGATACATATTTCTCTTTAAGTTGAAAAATTTTAAGCATCATTTAGACCTTTGATTAATCAGTTATTTGTACTTACCATTCTTATTAATCCATATTTTTTGTAATTGCTTTTCTTACATAAATTACATTACATTCCTTACATAAATTTAATTTCTTCTTTAATGGCATTTACCTCCTTTATGCATTATTTTACCTGTAGTATTAGAATATTGTATATTACTAAAACAAATTCTGTTGTACAACTTTGTTTTCCCCTATTTATTTCATTTTTCATATATCCTCTATGTATCTCTTTTATTTAATTTTTAATTTATCATTTATAGAATGGGCATGTAAATATATTAGGTAAAATAAAATAAAATAATTGGAACTGAGAGAGTCGTGTTTCTGGAGATCTAAACTTGTTCTTTCACTTTTATAGAGGATGCCTTACCAGCCAAGATTATTTCTTATTTGTTTATTTATATTTTGACTACAAGTAGGCATTTAGCCTAATGACAGTCTATTTTTATTTGCTGGCTTGTATAACTCAATTTGTCACTATAAAGGAACATATTTGTTTTAACATATAATAATATTAATCAAAGGAAAAAAGGAGAACAGAAGTTGAGCTTTTATTAATTATAACAACTGTTAAAACCCTAGATGATAAAATAAATTAAATTTGATAACACCATTTTGTGAAACCTCTAATCTCTGCTTTACTGTAAGTATTGTTGATAGTAATCAAAGAGTTACACTTACTAATATTTAATTGTATCTGGTAAACCATTTTATGTAAAAATGTTGATAAGATCTGATATTACTCTTACCATCTAAGGGTAGAATAAGGTGATGGAAGTCTGGAATCTGTACATAAGTACTTCAAATTTATGCCACAAAACAACCAATTACAATTTTGTCCTATTTCCCTTATAATGTTGGTATATGTGTAATTCATAGGGGCTTAGAGCCATGGACATTCATGGATTAGCTGATCCATTTTGCAAACTCTTCCTTCTCCCAAGGCACTCTCAGGTAAGAGTATGTTCGTTTTGCAAGAAATATTAATAAAATTTTGCTATAAATTCAAACTTAACCACTAAGTCTCTGTAATAACTGATAATTACAAACTATGTATTGACCTGAAAGCAATACATAATAAATCAAATTATTATTAATTTATGACACAAAATGCATGCAAATGAAAGCAGACATTTCTATTTCTAAAAGGCGATTTATTTTACAGGCTCCAGGACTGCGAAGTAAAACAGTACATAAAACACGTAATCCTGAATTCAATGAAACATTATCTTTCCATGGAGTTACAGAAGCAGACCTTGAGGTCATAACTTTAAGAATTGTTGTGCTAGGTAAGTTATTGATGCCAAATGAGAGATTTGTTATTAGAAAGTGTTGGTTCTAATTCTGCTAATTAAACTGGCTTTCAATCAAGCTATTCAGAGGAACAACTATGTATTCTTTTTCCACATAAATGAATTTTTTGGAAATAGCATAAATCAAGGATTTCTTCTAAATCTCAAAAATTTCCTCAAACCCTCCTCCCTAATTTGTATAGCTTTCCTTTTATGTATAAGAAAGAGACGATACACATGCCACTATAATACAGTACACTACAGTAAAACTTATTAAAAGTTAAGATACCTTTTGGGGGACCAAGCAAAAACTGACATAAAAGGGATAGCTTCATAATCAGGTTTTGTGATGCTGGTTGAATTACATCACATTTTTGAAGAATAGTCTGCTTTTTTCTATCAAAAGCATTGTAGTTATTTCATTTTGGCCTTTTTTGACTCTACAATGAAACAATATATGCCAGGAGGACAAATCATCAGCTAATTCATTTGTAATCACTTGTATTCATTTATAATTAATCCTTCTTAGATATATTCATTATATGAAAATCAATTAATAATCAGTAAATAACTATAATTGAATGCTATTTTTACTTGCTTTCCCTCCAATTACAACCAAAAAACAAGTGATAGCCATCCTTATGAACTGTGTAAAGGTACGTTTTCCTAGAAGCGACTCCAGCGATCATCGCGATCTTCTCTTCCCAATTTGTACACGTATGCTACCATTTCCTTACACGCGATGATTGCTAGAGTCGCTAGCGTCGTTGGCTGAGTGATTTCAGTCGTCTCTTCTCAGAGAAGTCAAATCGCAATCGTTAGCGATCCTCTGTGGAATCCGCAGGTGTCGATACTTTGAAAATGTCTTCTAATATGAATGCAAAGCTTCATTTTTCCGCGGAAGAGGACGAAAAACTGACAGAGAATGTGAGAAAACATCCAGCTATGTAACATACAATTCTAGAGATTTTTGTTTTATACTGTCCTCTTGATATCTCCTTCAATTAATCTCAGAATAGAATTAGACTGTGAAGGGACCAATCTAAAGAATTCTCGAAACTTTACAGCATCCTCCCTAAAATGATTTTTAATCAGCTGCAAGAGATCCCTCAAAACGACAGCAACAGAATGTTGGAATAGTCGCAGGAGAAGCTAGTAGGAAAACACCACAGCATTTTATGCCAGCGATTATCGCTCATTAAAATACGCGTCTAGGAAAACTTAACATGCAATCACTTGGTATTTTTCCCAATATACCTTGAATTGTGAAATTTACGATGTAACATTTTATCTCATGATTATTTACTCAATTTGTGTTATTAAAATGTTAGCAATCAGACTTAAATGTTATGCCTCTTTTATGTATTACTTGCATTCAGTGGACTTATTCTGCAATAAATTAATTATAGCTTATTGATGTTTGTCTGTTCTCTTTCTCTGCCAGATGATGATAAGTATGGCCATGATTTCATTGGTGAAGCTAGGGCACCTTTAAAAGGCCTTCGACCTCAGCAGACTCGACATTTAAACATGTATTTGAGTCAACATATACCAGTAAGTATATCCCTTTCATTGATTAGTAATTTGATGTTTTAGTGCAGGATTTGTTTCCAAATTCATTCAATTTCTACAAGATAATAACTTTCTATAAAGTTTTCTATTCTACACCTTTTATATAAAGTTAGCTTGCATATTTAACAAGTGTCATTCTGGATTCTAACTTTATTATTTCAAAATCCTATAATTAAAATGCTTCATATTTTTTTCCACCATCATCCTCTTAAAATAATAAATAATCAAGATCATGGAAGCAATCTCATAATTTTATTACATACAGGTTGAGAAAATGAAATGCTTGTTCATTTTGAATTCTTCCACATTGAACTTGAATTCTTCCAGATTTTGGAATAAATGATTATGTGGAGTTTAAGAGAATTGAGACAAAGTATGACTTTCAAAATAAATACTTTTTATTTGATGTAAAATCATGAATAAAAGAGCAAGCGAAGAATGCAAATGTATATTTATTTATCAAATGAGGTTGATAGACAAAGAACTGAATCCTTTATCCAATAAGACAAATCTTCTTCATCCTAGAGTTAAAATATTTACTTCAGTGTTACTTGTCTCATTGCTGAAGGTTCTTTTATTAAGTCTTCCTGTTTTCTTAGAAATTGGCAATTGTGTTATAGCCATTGTTTGTATTGTTCATATATTAAAACTCTCAGTGTTGAATATGGATTTTGGAATATTTCAGATTTTGGATAATTGAATAATAAACCTAAGTAGGAATTAAAATATTCTTACATTTTGAATGTTTGGTAAAATCCATCAATTTTACTGATATTGTTGCTGAAGTTATTAATACAGTAATTTTTACTCCTGGCTACTTCTTCATTTTGCCCAAAAAATTTCTTCTTTAGTTACTCTGGTAATTTATCAAATTAAATTTTTGTACTGTATTTAAAATTGTGCAATACATAATTTTACAGTAAGGAATTGATCTCACATATTCTTTTTAATCTGAAAGTCCTTTGATCATCATAGAACTATGTTTGGAAAATTTTAAACTCCTATCTACAAAGACATACAGTTGCCATTTTGTTCCATTGTTTATTTTATAATTTTCAAGCGTCATACAATGAACTTTATTTTATAGGATCATGCCTGATAGTAAATTTTCTATTTCCATGCATCAAAACATAATCTTACTACAAAAATTTATTTCTGAATTGTGGATTCACTGTCTTGATTTTTTTTTTCAGGTAAGTCACAAATGGAGACACAACTCTGATGATAGTGGTAGATTCAATGAGAGCAGATATCCAAAAGGAAAGTTATGGTTAGAAGAAAACAGTTGGAGTTATTCAGTTGATAGCATAGATGATGAAGATAAGACACCAGAAGAAGAGGATTGGGAAGACATTGGAGATTGGGACCGAGGTCGAATTCTGCTCACTTTATGTTACTCTACACGTAGAAGGGCTCTGGTAGTTGGAGTAATTCGCTGTGTGAACTTAGCTGCAATGGACAACAATGGTTTCTCTGACCCTTTTGTTAAGCTGTGAGTAATATGAATAATTATTTTCTACAAAAAACCCATATAGAGTAAAATTCAGTTTTACCATGACTCACCTCAGTTTTGAATATACTATGGATTTTGCCATGGTATGTTCTATATTATAGTAGTCCTCTTCTAAATTTCATAATCATAGCTTGAAGAGAATTATATAGAATCAGTCATCAAATATTGCCTCCTTATATTTCTGATGGGAATTACTGATATTAGATGAATAAATATATAGAGTATTTTATAAGATTATATTTTAGAAACATTTGTTTGGGAGAATGCTGATACTTATTTTTTCAGTTTATTGAACAGAAATTGTCTTTAGAACTGCGTTTCCTTGATTAAGCTCCTCCTATTGTTTGTAAATTTTGCTCGCCAGTTCAAGTTTTGTAAATCTTTCATTTTCAGGCATCTGAAACCTGATCCCCACCATAGGAAATACAAAACTTCCATCAAATGGAAAAATCTCAACCCCGAATTCAATGAGCAGTTTGTTTTTGAAACAAAGGCTACAGATTTGTCTCGACAGGCCTTGGAGATTACTGTTTGGGACAAGGACTATGGAAAGAGTAACGATTATCTGGGTGAGTTCTGTAGAAAGCCTGGTTTTCATTTTGATAACTTAAAAAAAAGGCTTAGGGAGTATAAAATTTATCATTAATCAAGTTATATTATTATTATTTAAATTAGAAATGCATCTGAACTACAGAGATAATCTAATCATTTAAGATCAAATTTAAAGTCAGTGTGAATGTGTTCTAACAGCCATCTGCTCTGGTGCCTTTCATCTTTGGATAGGATTACTGTGGGTACTGGATTCTTGAATCAGCACTATTATTTGATAATAAAGAACATAAATGAAAATTTAGTGATTTTCATTTGTCACGTGCAAACGTGGTTCATAAAAGAAGCTTGTAGGCTTTTGTTGTATAAGTATTCACATGTAAATTATGACATTTCCTAATAAAAATTTTATTTGGCAACAGGGGGCCTGGAGCTGGGTTGGAACTCCAAAGGAGAAAGGCTTCAGCATTGGGTAGACACAATCAAGTATCCTGATAGAGTTCATGAACGTTGGCATCATCTGTCTGAGGAAGTGTTGTCCGACTAAAAGTCATCCAAATTTTAGTTAATGATTTTAAGTCTGTAGCTTACTTTTGTCTAGGTAACTTTCTTTTCACATGTTTTTTTTTTTAAACTTCTGGAATTGACGTTATGATTAATGGCAGTTGCCATTAATTTAAGGATCAATTCATACATGATGTAGAATGACTGCAGAGTTGTGCCATATGGTAAATTTCCCTAAGATCAACTCATGTTTTACTTATCTTTCCATTTTAAGAGCATTTTCATTTGCTCAGTTATTAAAACTTCCTCGATTTACTATCAATATGTCATGTATTTTATGCCTTGTATACATTCCTTAGCCTTTCTCTTCTTTTTAATGTCTTTCTACTGTTGGACTCAAATTTTCCCTTAAGTGTTTTCCTCATTTTCAAAAAGTAAGCATATTCTGCAGTTCTTTCCCATCATTCTTGAGGGATCAAATGTGAAGACGCCCTCAAACTATTTTCAAACCGAGAAAACTGTTGAGTAAAATAAACTATGCTATGCATAGGAGCTCTTACTGCAAAGGCAATTTTACTGTGAGAATGGTAAAAACTATCACAAATCAAAAATTATTTTGAAACTGCTTGTTCCATGTTAGTTACTACAATTTTGATACCATTTGTATACAAGTGTTGACATGGATAATTGCTCAAATTTGAACCGAAAGGAGAATTTTATGCCGTGACAAGAAACCGTGACTTACTGGATGCAAGAAAGCAGACATTCCTGTGTAAAATATTCCAAATATCTGTATCGATGGAATCATCTTTTGAAGAGAGAAGGATCTGTGAAGTCTTGTCTTGCTATTTCTATTTCCCTGTGATATCAATCATGAGATGAGGGACTCTTCTTATCTCGTCGTTATCTAAACTTTGAAAGCCACTATATCAGTATTACTCATATTCTTACAAAGATATTTCATAAATGAGAAAAGAAATGACTGAATCTAATGTGATTCTTAGTGTGAGTTGACATTGTTAATTTCTGTAAAATAAACTTCAACTTTTGAATGTCTTTTCCTTATTATTAAATTGTATTGAATTATTTTCCCTACTGTTATGTTTTATTAAATTTCTGAATATCTTCTGCTAGAAGATATAATTCCCATTTATACTTCTGTGTAGGCTAAATACCTAATTCTTACTGCAAATTTCTGATTTATCTATATATCTCTATGTATCTAATTTTTCATGAAGTATAACATACTGTTTTGTTAATGAATGGATGAATTTTAAGTTTTGGAATAATTAAAGTTTAATCATTATTAAAATTTCATATTTAATCAAAATTAAATCATTGAAAATTAAATTTTCAGGGACTTCCAAAGAATAGTGTGGCCATTATGAGAAACTCCCCTTAACTTTTTAAATGTACTTATATCTTTAATTAAATAGATCCGATCCACGATATACTTAATAAAGGTACATACTTTCCGTAGCTAATCATGAGAGAGATTCATTCAAAGACTTCAATCATTTGCTACGTTATGAATTAATATGGTATTTGTTACCATGTGTA
The DNA here is from genome assembly GCA_036926295.1 of Pachydiplax longipennis. Lineage (NCBI taxonomy): Eukaryota > Metazoa > Arthropoda > Insecta > Odonata > Libellulidae > Pachydiplax > Pachydiplax longipennis. The sequence goes on from JAVFKF010000012.1 coordinate 35,599,978, forward strand.
TCTATGGAGTTATAACTACATCAATGAGAAGCATTTCGACACAATAAAAGGATCAAATTCCCAATGCTACATGCATCCTACACCAAGGAATGCTTTGTATGCTGAAATATCTTTCATTGGATTGCATAAACCATAGTTTTTTATCATAACTTAATTTCAAATCGGTAATAATTAGTAATTCGATGGAAAGAATTGCATCCCCCGGCTTTGCGAGCGTTATATTCATTCCAGACCACAAAGATCAAAATAGAGATTGAGCCGATTGATGTCAATAAATCATCGTCCATGTTCGTGAATATCTTACCTTTGTAATAACGTAGAAAGTACAGACATCTTAACAGCATTAAATGTCTCAGGGAAAAATCCTGCATGCCAATCCCATGCAATTCCTTTCAAGAATTATGGCGATAGATCTCAGAAGAGAAATTGGTTATTATACATGTAAACATGGTTATTTACATTCAACTAAAGAATCGAGGTGATCCGTGAAGGTTTCAGAATAAGAGTAATGTTCCGAAAGCGTGGGAAACGCTTTTCTTGCTATTTTTTATCTGTTTTTGCGAGCTTTCGCACTCGTGCACTATATTCTAAACTATACTGTGCCGCAGAACTCTAACGTGCCGCGAAAACTTCAACAGATTTAGCGGCAACAATAAACTAGCACAATTAGAACGAAAGACACCGAGATGAGTTTTAGTTTGAACGAGGAACCAAAATTGAGTTGTGTCGTATTTGAATGTGAATTGAGAAGTGCTTACTTGTACCTTCTCCATTCGATTGCATTTGCGAGCGGAGGGAAGGAGGTCATTTTAACCGCTGAAGGAGGAGGAAGGTTGAAAATAGGAGAATAGTCATGATATCCATATTTTCCCATTCTCCTTAGTCATTCCTTTTCCTTCGGGAAGGGAATGGGGCATGGAGAATAGAAAAGCTATTTGGTTAAGGGGGCAATAGTGAATGAAAGGCTAGGCACGACAAAATATACATTCACAACGAGACCGTCACGCTGCTCGGAAGATCTTTCTACGAAAGCTAGCAGAGACCTACTCCTCGCTGAACTGTAGCAGAACTGTATTTCTGTAAGTTAAGCGAGTTGCATCTTCAAGTGTTTTAGATTTACAAGTATTTGAAGCTCTTTCACGTTTCACGTCCATTTTTCATTGGAATCGTGATAAGTCTCGGAAAATAGTGATTCTCACAGTGATTGGCTAAAATTTTAATAAGCGTAAGATTTTCCTTTGCTAACTTATGTCGTTTGAAAATTCAAAGGGTTCATTTCAGGGAATGCCTTTCTGTTATCTTTTATCCACGCGAGTTGGTTTCAGGGTGTTTTCTGGTTTCTATTCCAGTGACTTGGGGAGATTTTTGATAGCCATAGCTATTAGCAGGACGAGTAGCCGCGATTCCAAAATGATATCGTGAATGAAACATTTTATAGAATGTGAATTAGACTTGCATATCTGTCTAGATGTTTTTTAGAAAATTTTTACCGAAATTTTTGACCATCATTTTATACGAAAGTTTACTTTCGTTTTGCAAAGAAATACTTTGTCATTCCACGAAATGCCTGCCAAAGGACAACCAGGAGCTTTGAGAGATCCTTCTTCAATCCTTCCCAAGGGTCCAGATAATTTGAACGTCTCCTTGTACTTTGGGAACAAGGCTAGAAAGTCTTCGCTCAGCTGATTCTTCAAAAGGCATCAGACACATATGGAAGAAAGCCCGATGAGATTCGATTACTTCTGTTCTTCGAAGAGTAACTTGGGATTCACCACCTGACTTCGGCGCTCTCTCCGTGCAACACCAAGACTTGGAGCGTTTTGGCACTGCAAAGTTGCTTCTCCATCAACATAGAGGACAAATACGAAGGAGAAGACACCAGCACCATTGCTGAAGAAGACAGCAAAGGTAAGATGGATTTTTTTATATTTAAACATGCGATGCTTTTCTCTGAAATAGTCATGTTTTGCGTGAGAGAAAACTTTCATAAAATAGTCTTTAAATTTGCTTTCGAAAATCTCTAGAGTAAACTCGATGGTAATAAATAAACTCTTTGAAGAGTTGTGCTATGTTCAGTGCATTTTTGTTCACTTTCGGTAGGACAGTGACTCAAGTAGATTCTTCTAATAAGTCTTAAATGCGATTTCTAAAATTGAAAAGCCACTACTGGTTGATTTTTCTGGAGTCTTATAATTTCCACACCCTTGTCAGCGGTACTTCTTTTCGTATTAGATTCTTTTATAACGTGTGATCCTATGTAAATCAGCGCAAAGTTGCTGTCATCTAGTAAAATTGACATTTCACAATTTATAGTACCATGGGGTTATGTTGTCAACAGTGTTATGAAGTGGGGGTTCAACCATTGTGAATACTTGTAACAAGTCTTTAAGTTAAATATCGTACCCTCAGTTGATAAATGAGGAAGAGGAAAGTTTAATTTGTGAACTGCATTTCTTTGTACGGGTTGTGTTTCTGTATGCGCAGTCCTTCGAGATATTCGGCTCAATTTCATTTATGCTGCTCTTAAAGAGTTAATGTTAATAATAAGAACATAATTAAGATTGTAGAAATAGTTTGACACGTTGAGTTGTTACGCATCTACTAAATTTGAAACTTAGAACCGTATTATCCAATTTTTAAATTCTGAAATTCTGTAATTTAAATCATTGGTTCCGGTAATATGTTAAAAAATTTTGATAATCGCTACTGTGACATAAAGCCGGGATGTTACTCGGTTGCCGAAATGAACTCTTCAAGTTGAGCCAAGAAGGCGAACTCTTGGTTGCCGTAAATTAATTGTGTAGCGGGTTTACAGGTGAATGAGAAAAACACAAAGTTTTCTAAAAGTGACTTTAATAACGGGCAACATACACGGACACCGCGACCACGTGAGCTCTACTGTACTGTCTCGGGACACACACACTAACTCCTGCTCTCTCCGCCTTGTGGCGCTCGCCCTCCACAAAATGGTGGCGCAAGATATAGCAGAATAAAACAGGGGGGCACCCACTACATCCTCCCCCTTACATCCACATGGGCGTCCTCGCATGTGGGAGTATGAAGATGGTGTCCTTTAGGGGTCCTGCGCCTTCTCCCTTGTCCTTTGGCTGCTTCCCATTTCTTCGGCTGCTCCTTTAATGTAAGGAAGGCCTCCCCCTGCTCGCCAAAGCGGTGTCCTTCATCGTTTCCGGGAGGTCGCACTCCTAAAGATTTGTTGGGGGCACCTTGGGCAGCATCCTCCTCCGAAAGGAATTGGTGGTGTGTAGCCCCATCGCCCTCAAAATACCACTGCTCTCTTCCGAAATCAAGTATCATACCAGCCTGGCGAAGGAAATCAATCCCCAGCAGCGTCTTGCTCTCCGGATAAGAGGGGATGGCGATTAATTCCGTGCGGATGACTCGACCAGACAGCCTTATGTCCGTGGTAAATTTTCTTACCGCTGTCCGCTTCACTTCTCCATCCGCGAGCCTTATGTCTATTTCTGCATCTATATATGGGCATCCCTCGTTTGTGAGGATGTGGGAAAGTTGAGCTCCCGCGATACTCCGGTTGGACCCCGTGTCGATGCACACCTTGCCTTGCAAGCCGCAAACGTCCACCATCAGCATCGGTCGAGACAGGTGTTCCTTCCCTCCAATCCAGATGTGCGAAAAGGAGACAGGCCGCGATGCGTGCTGCGTCACCGTCGCTTGGGTGCAGTTTGGGCAGTTACTTCTGATGTAACCCGGAGTACCACATTCAAAACATGCAGGTTGGGAACGTTGAGAGGAATCAGGTGGGGACGCGTCGCTGTTGACTTCCGTCGATTCCTTAATCGACTTTGCCTTCCGACAATCTTCGCTGTTGTGCCCAAAGTTACGGCAGAAGGAACAGCGGGGCCGGGGACGTTTCCTTTCTGCAGAATCCTTGCTGACGGGTGCTTCCTCCACCCTCGTACCTGTCGTTTTCTCCCTCTGAGATAACTCGACATCCCGGCAGCGGTTCAGCAACGTCGCGAAGGAGTCCACCTCACTCGCGGTAATCCTCTTCCGAAGTCTCCGGTGCATCAAGCCGTAGATCATGTCCAATTGAGCTCTCTCTGGGAGCGCATAAGGCAATTGAGCGAAAAGCGCCCGTATTTGGCAGACGAACAGATCACTTGGTTCGTCTTCTCGCTGTTCGCGAGAGAAAATCTCGCGGAATACTAGATGCGGCGGCAACTTCCGACTGAAGGCATCACGAAGCGCGCTAACGGCATCGCCCCACGCGCTAATCGTCCCTTTGACGCCTTGCCACCACGTGGCAGCCATCCCCTCCAGCAGCATCGATAGCCCTCGAAGCGCATTTTCGTCCGTCACATTGGCGCAGTCTTTGTACGTGATCACCGCCTCGAGGAACGCTTCAATGTCCTCCGCGGTGTCGCCACAAAACCGCGCAGTGCACTTCGCGAAATTACCGCTGGCTACGGGTGGAGCGCTTGGATTCTGCTCCGCACTTCGGGCCAACGAACTAATCTGGGCTAGCAATAATTGGAATTGTTCATTCGTTAAAGTTATGCTAGCCATTCCTTCAATTGCGTTACTCCCAGAACCAGAACGAGCCTTAGGCATGAGGCAATTTTCACTCGCGCACTCGAGTTGACACGGCTAGGCGAGAGGTCAATGACCCCCGAAGGCAAAACGCGGTCCTGTGCGCAACGCTCACAAAAACCCCTCAACTGGATTTGAACCTTAGCACTCTCACTGAAAAGGCACGACCGAACGAGGATCAAACGTGAAAACGGCAAGTCTTCAGCACACGCTTGTCGGGACGATGCGATGCTTCTCGTGTGGCGGGCTTCAAAGTCTGTTGAGCGTCCGTTATTATTATTTCCTGTAACTCGTACTACTATCAATCACCGTAAATGTCCCCGCGTTGGGCGCCAGATTGTAGCGGGTTTACAGGTGAATGAGAAAAACACAAAGTTTTCTAAAAGTGACTTTAATAACGGGCAACATACACGGACACCGCGACCACGTGAGCTCTACTGTACTGTCTCGGGACACACACACTAACTCCTGCTCTCTCCGCCTTGTGGCGCTCGCCCTCCACAAAATGGTGGCGCAAGATATAGCAGAATAAAACAGGGGGGCACCCACTACAATTGTAACTTAATTTTTGATTAATCAGTAGAAATTTGAGTAATTATTTATATCAGTCGGCGGTTTAGACTATCGTAAGGACTTTTGTAATATTGGCTCTTTTTTCAAGAGCTATGTTAAATAAATTAGTGAAAATATTAGTTTTGTGGTTTGTGTAAAAATAGGATTTCGCCTCACTAGGGAATCGTATTCGACATTTATTTATAGGAACGGAAATATTATTCTTAATAATGTCTCATATCTTGATAAAAGTTAAAGTTTCTAGTTAAACTGTTGATTTCTTAGACTGTCGAGATCGTTTAGCGCATATGAGCTCCCACAGAGTTTAATGAGGCTGCTTTAACCAAAGGCGAACAAGCTGCTCATTTGGCTATGCGGTAGCCCGATAGCATTCTTTTACTATATTATTCATATTCATCAATATTAGTACTGAGACACAGCAGGGATATTATTCAATGGTCAAATATGTTTCTTTTCAAGAAGGCAAAACACTAACTTTAGATTTAGATCTTTCGTTTCCTGTTTCGTTATATGAATTTGTCATTTAATGCAGTTTTTATTCTCGTTTTGAAATGGAACTATTAATTGACCAAAAATTAGTTGCTGCCAGATTTCTTAGAAATATTTCCTTATTTTGAGTGTAGAAAATAGCATAATTTCTCCGTGCATACGGTGCTAACTGCGATGGATGCCGATATATTTTTCGAATTAAGATTTTTCTGCGTCGATGATTTTTGTTGAGAGCAATTACGTTGATTCTGTAGCGAGCAAATAATTCTCAATGTAGCTGATTGTAACCAAATGGGATTAATAAGGGCTTCTCCCAATTTATATAAGAGATCGGATAGTTTTTATCGTTCTTTATCAACGCAGGAAAATATTCGCGACCAATGAGGATCAATTTGGACGCTCTCTCCTTAAGAAAATTAAGAGATCAAACTTTCGGGGATTCAAATTAAGAGACCCAGTGTTTTCCAAAATTTCCGTAAACTGAAAGCCCTTGTTTAGTAACGAAATGGGTACCTTTTTCATTAATTCTGAAGGTCTAAAGACGTAGCGTAAAACATACAATATCGGATTTGAAGAATTTTTGTTGGAGTTTGCCTACAATTTCCGTTAGCCATACCACGCTGTATGTTCTGCCCTTGCTTCGCGTATAGACTGGTGTTGCTGACATCCGTATTGCTGGAATAGCAATATAGCGGGCAATTTCCTACTATTGCGTCATTTGCAACAATGTTTTTTTTGTGGGGAATCGAATAAAATATATTTTTCCTTTTTTTCCTTCTTTGCTCTAAGATTTATCAAAAGTGGGTTACCCATTTCATATAACATATTGTGTATCAACTGATAGAATCGAGTTGAACATTATTTAGTTTTAAAGGTATGCCAAGCTTGAGTGAATTTCCTTTATTCCCATTTCTAGGCCTCTATACACGTGAAGCATTTGTATTTCTAGCAGTCTAAGTTTTGAAAATCATTGAATTTAAATAGTAATTTACATTACCCTGTTTTGAGTATCTTTAAGGTATTATTTAAAATGAATGAAGTACCAGTTTTAAAACTGGGAAATCATTTTTAATGGCTAAATAAGTGCTTTTAAATTGGAATGGTTATTTCTTTGAAATACTTAAATGTAAGATCATCTCTGTTCAGCCAGTAACAGGTGTCTAAAGCACTTTTAGGGAAAGATAAGATTTATTCCAGGAAAATGAACCCCCAATTCGTCCTGCAACTATTCTGTGCTTGGTGAGTAATATTTTATATTATATGTGCATCAAATGACCATATGCAATCTATTTCTCAAATTCATGATGATGGTTTTGGTATATTTACGTGATTGAAGTTTGAATTTTAATTCATATAGCTCCTTTTGCAATTTATTTTGCTCTTTTGGGATTTTTGGAATTGTCTTTAATGCACATTTCAAGTTCTATAATTTAAAACTATTTGAATGTCTTTAAGGTATTGTATAACATAATAGAGAAGTACTTCCTGTTCTTACATGGTAAAATTTTTAACGGGTCATTAAATACTTTATAAATGAAATGCCATAATGTAAAATCATTACCAGCCTCATATTAGCACATAACATGTCCAGAGCTCTTAAAGGTAAGCTTTCTTACAGAATAATAAACCAAAAATTAATCCAGCAGCTCTTCTGTATCTGTGAGTAGTTTGATATTTCCAATGATAGAAAGGTAAATTTGATTTCAATAGATTTGTGTCCATTAAGAAAATGCAATCTGTCAAATCAAGCATAGTTTCAGGATTGAATTTTATCAATTTTTCCGGATACTTTTATTTCTTTAGATCTTTCTTTTGATGTTTTCCTGATTTCATATACATTATAATATAATATTTACTATGCAACTTGGTCTTTTATACACCTATTTGTATAAATTAATTTATAATGTCAATTCTCAGTTTGCACTACAAAGTATAAATTTTGGACTTTGTTAATAGTGTACAAATGGAAATGTTTTGACAGTTTGAACATTCTTGCTATTTTTAATATTTTCCTCATATTGATATAGATAATATTTAAATTTAATTTCTAATTTGCTGAAATTTAAGCAAACAATCATTCTGCATGAAATATGCATTGTATTCTTTTGGATTATGGAATTTTGTAGCTGAAATCTTTAATGCAGCAAATTGCCAGTAAAATGTTACTGTTTATGTTTAAATATTTTTCTCTTAAAAATCATTTGTATAAATTTTGCCTATTTGTTGAACTATTGCTAATTCCATCTTTCTTTATTTCAGACAAAATTGCAATGGTGAAAAGAGATTGTTTTATTACTGTGTATAATATTTGTATTATCTTTTGTTGAATTAGATTTGGATATTCTAAATCAGAACTGTAATTGTGAATTGTAAACTGAAATTTGTAAAATAATTTGCCATTTTGATTTATAGGAGGAAATGTAAAGAATTGTTAAGTGAAAAAGTAAAAGAAATTTTACCAGAATATTTTGTGGATTTAAATTCTTCACGGAAAAAGAAGGCTCATAAGGGTGGAGACCATCTCGAAAGTCTACAACAGACTGACTGTTTGAGATAGAAAAGTTTTTAAATGTCAAATTTTTAAATTAGTTTACATTTTGGACAGGCTTTTTTTCTTGGGATTTTCATCTACATGAAAGTAGTTAGTCTAGTCTAGTGATGAATCTAGTTAGTCCAGCATCTTGGAAAATTCTCAATTTGGATTTTGAGAATTTCTAAGGTACTTAATGGACTTAAACTTCTAAATTAAAAAACAAATCCAATTGGATAATGAATACTTTATTAAAAATTTGGTTTTATCAGTTCAATTACAATTAAATACAGCTTTAAACTTAGGCTGAAATAAGATTACATGTTTCATACATAATAATATTTAAAACAACTATATTTAAATGAAATAATATATTGACTATTATCAAAAATTGGATAAAAACATTTTATCAAAAGAATTTAAATATTTTTTTCAATTTATAAGCAATACTTAAAAAAGCTGGCGTGCTTTTCTATGGGAAATTGCTGTCTTGTAACTTGGGTCTGCTGCAAGTAGAAACTTCATTCAGGTACTTTGTCTTTCACCATGCTGCTTTTGTACTTTCTACTCTCTGAAGTCTCTTTCTACTAAGTTCTGTGCACGAAAATTAACATTACATTAAACCCCATAATTAGAGTAAACAATTAAGATTTAACGTTGTTTCTTACTATAAAATAAGATAGAAACTGGATGAAACATCTAAAAATCCAGCAAGAAACTTATCCTCATGAGTTTCTTTTAGACAGATCTTAATTTTTTAAATAATAATCCAGTCGAGTAAGAAATTATTAGAATCGGATAAAAAATAAAATTTCTCAGCTTTGAAAAATTTAAAATAAACTATATCCTCAAAAAATTTCTATTACTTTTGCCATCAAAACCGTGATGAGTTCACTCTACAGAGACACCTCAACATATACAATCCCTAAAATCAAATCTTATCAGTGTATTGGCAAAACAGAAGCTTTTAACTAATTATAAATCACAATTTTGCAACAATCTCTTCAGTTTAAACTTCTTTTATAATAGTCTAAAATCTTAAGTATGGCTGAAGCTGCGGAACATCTAGTAAGTCGACTTACAGAACAACTAGTAAGTCAGTTATTTTGCATTGATTCTCAAGAAAACCAACATAAATTCTCCTATGCTATTGTAGGATCTAATTGCAATAGTCAAATATACTTCTCAAGTTCAATTAAAGATCAATTGGCAATAATATGTTAAATACTGACTGACTGTACCAATAAAAGTTCTGATTAAATGAAGAGTATACACAACTCATTTATGAAAAGATCTCAGATTAGATCATTTGCATCCGAATCATTGCTGTTGTACAAGTCAACAAGCTTTTGATGATCTGAATTTAAGTTGGCATTGATGGTCTAATATTTTAAATAAGTGCTAAAAAGGTTTTGCTCTGGAATCTAAATTCAATCTAATGCTGCACTTAACAATAAAAACTTGTATGCATTCAAAGTCTCCTATCACTTGGCTTGAAACCTACATAGTCAAGAATGTATAAGACTGCCAGCTAGTTTTGAGGAAGTATCAAAGTAATTAATATTAATATCTAATTTGATATTAAATCAATTTCTTCTCAAATTTAACTTAAATAACTTTATTCAATAACATAACATACAGAAATCAATTTTAAAAATCAATAAAATATATATAAATACATAAATTATAAGGAATAAAATGAAGATTTAAAGATGACTTACACTGATTTTCTAAGTAGAAAACTTTGCTTTAATTATCAAGCTTTTATTAAGTAATTCAATAATTAAGATTTAACTGTTTGAATTAAGATGTAAGAAACTATTGAATATGAATCCAGATATACAAGCATTAATTATTCATTTTTCTAGTGATGATTCATTTATTTATAGTTTCAGTTACAAAAATCTTACTGCTTAAACAATCCCTTGCGCTCATGGAAAATTTTTCACTTAGAGACTAACACCGGCACAAGTTCTTTGAGCTTTTGGAAAAGTAAGTCATTAAAAATTCACACAAAAGTTAATGCAAAAGAGAATTATTATGGACTATGAAATCATTTTCCTAAGATATACATAATATATACACAGGAAATAAAAATATTCTAGAAAAAATAAAAGAATAAAGTTAACACACTTTACCTTTTTCACGAAACTAAAATGAGGTTACAATATAGGTATCAATACCTGGCAATCTAAATTGCAGACACTTATAATAATGAATTAATGGCCTTAAATTTTGTAGTTTAATATCATAAAAAAATTTAAGAAATAAAAACTCACAATGAAAGAAAATCTCTTTCTTCTAGAACTCAACTGGCCCAGAATGATTTCTGAATAGCTCTGTAGCTATGAACATGAATGGCAAGTTGCAAGGAAATTCAAGAATATGAAAATTAAACTCTTATAAACAAAGGTGAAAATGTTTAAGACTTTGGTGAAATGTTTGGAAAGTAATATTTAATTGGGAAAAATGTAGCAAGTCTTGAATAAAACACAGAATACTTAATATCATCTACATGCTAAATGTATTCAATGTTCTCGAGGTCATTCATTTCTTTAATCACCAAATCTATTCACTTCTTCAACTATTTGCATGGGAAACTTCTCCAATGGGAAATTAATTCACTACACTTCAAATTGTTCACGAATACACTTCAAATTGTTCACGAAATGCACAATACTTAAAAGAAATGTTTTAGAAATTCAGCTTATTGTAAATTCACATAAGAATGTAATAAAATCATTTTTCAAAAATACACATCCAATGTAAATGGAATTTAAAGTATTCTGCAATATATAAATGAAGCTAACTAATGTGAAATGAATGCATCAAAGAGTCCTGATCAAAAACATGCATTTATGAACAAGCTTTATGAAAAGGTCTTGAATTTTAACTTTAAAATATGAACACAAAATAGTAACTAATAGTAACAAAATAGATGTTTTGTGCTATATCACTTTGCATCACACATGCACTTTCACTGGTAGCACTTTTGCACATAGGCGGTGGTGGGGACTTAAACACTGTCCCCATAACCAGTACATGTAAAGAAGAGATCATGCATCAATATCATAAACTGATTCGAAGTTTTCGAGGTCACTTATTTCTCTAAAGCCTCAATCATTTCTTGGACCATATCAAGGAATTTTGGCTAACATGGAATACCTACCTTAAAGGAAATTATCAACCCTTTCTTCTACCTCATCTATAAAACATTTCATTTAGAAATGATGAGTCAAAAATCTAATTCATAATAAAACTAACAAGGATATAATATATTGAAACAACAAAGAAAAAGAACACAGCTTTCGAAAAATATGCTTAGGAAAAGAAACCACAAAAACAGTTCATAGAGTTTTTATCAAAAATGATCAGAGATTAAAAATATCATGCATTCAAACATGATGAGAAAGGAAATTGAGTGGTGTCTGCATGCAAACTTCTAAGTTTTCAAGGTTCACTTCACTAACGTTCCAGTTTTTGAAAATCGCATCAAACTAATTTATTGCTTTGTCTCATTGAAGTTCAGCATTATTTTTTTTGCCTCCCTTAGACAATGACATATTTAGCTGAACTTAATTCAATCATCTCTCAGTGCAAATGAAAGAAATTAATCAAAATAAATTTTGTAATTCAATGTAAACATGCGAAGAAATTTTAATGAATGTTTTAAGAAATAGTACCACTGGATGATGCTTATGAAAATGTGCTTAAAACAAAATTTTAATACTAAAACTGATATATGATATGATGATAAAATTAACCAGGAACAAAAAATTCTTAAAACTAGAGCAAATAATATGAGAAAACACGCTGTCCGACATCTATACCGATACATTCACTAAATGCATCATTAATTTTAAATTAATAAGATTAAGACTCTGTAATAGTACATGAAATAATGTTTCAAAAAATGATCATGAACACTTAATGATCCAAAATGCACAAATTAATGTTTGAAAATATATTACCTTCAATCTTAAAATCAAAGAAAGTAAAATAATCTACCAGTCAAAAAGAAAGCTGAGGTAATGAAGTAACATTTTTAAAAAATTCATGGTAAGACAGCGGTTCGAAGACACAAAATCTATAAGTATAATAATCCCGGAATTAATGGATATGATAAAGTAAAGTGACAGACAAATATTGTAAACTAAGCAAGAGGAAACCAGTTATTAAATTCTGAGAAAACAGAATTTAATTTTTTAAAGAATAAAACTACAACTTGTTAACCTTGCATAATGAAATGAACGAGACGAAGACGTTAAATTGTAAAAAGGAAGATAAAATGAAAAACTTATGTGCACCACTGATAGGTAAGGTTTTATGTAATATGTGATGATGATTGAAATGAATTCATTACCAATTATAGGTTATTTCAGAGGATCCTAGATCATTGAGAACTAGCAGACTCCTCTAATGACGAGGGAATTATGAGTAAATTTCTGAATAAATTATAGCAGTCAACCAAAGAAATAAAATTTAAAATTAGGATAATCGACTAATATGAGCAAAGCAACTGAATTAGCAAGTAGGAAAGCATCAATGAAAGTTTGTACGCCACAGTAATGTTTACGTAATGAGGAAGATTAAACAAACCACTATATTTCTGAGGATCGATTTCCAAAAGATTCATTTTATTGCTCTACGATATCAAGAAAGAATGCTTTTATAAAACAAAGTAAACATGCGACGAGTAAGTCAAAAATTCTATAGTAAGAGAGATACTGGCTGACACTAACATTGTTCTGCACAAAAAACTGATTCTATGGAACTTTCATAATGCATCTCACAAGAATATGTGTAAAGTGGAACTAAAAATTCTAAAAATTATTTACTTACGCACATCGAGGGCTTACTGAAGGGCTTCTTGGTATGCTGCCGGCTGGGCCTCCAAGATCACTGCTTGCTATAACACTTTTTCACAACCACAATGGGTTTTATACTTCCATGTTACCGATACTGGTTATTCCGAAAGCATTTCCGCGAACACGGTCTTAAAAGATTTCATCTTGTACCAAGAAGATCTTACTACTCGTACATAAATAACTGAGATGAACACACGACGGGCAAAGGCTCGAAGAAACCGGAATGATCGATTTCCGTATGATTGTTTCTCTTCTAAATGATTAGGTACTCAGATGCCAACCAAGGGATGAATAACAGATTCCTTTGACAATGTGGATTCATTGCGAAATAATTATTACACGTTAATAATAATTAAGGGCAAATAAATTTTGCTAAAATCAAGGCCAAGTATCTATCTACTGCACCTACCAAGTATCTATCTAATCTATCATTAACTGCAAAAAACATGGCCTGTGTTAACTGGATTTAATGTGTCAAATGAATCCCTCGATCTACGATGATGATTTTAACCAACCTGTACAGTTTACTTGACAGTCTATTGAAAGGTCAATGCGACTAATGCAAATATGTTGCTAAAGTCTGCCCAAAAACTTATTCAAAAGTCTCAAAGAGTTCATCTCAAAATTGCTTTCTCAATTGACAATATGAAATAAGTATATTTTTAACAGCTCCTGTAATAGACTCATTAACAAGATTGCAGCAGAAAATTGTTTTTGACATTTATTAGGGATATAACTTTAATTCTGGCGACGGAAACTAGCTATAAAAATATAGAGCACGTGTCATTCCCAGATAATGAAAGGTATACGTAGGGTGTCTCCTTATTTCAGTAGCGGTTTTTCAATGATCTTTCCACAAATAACGGAAAGATTAAACCAAGGAGTTATTCTTAGAATAAAATATATTTCCATTCTAAAAGAAAGAATTCACGACTTTAGAGAGAGCGCATACCTTGTGAGACCAATGTCAACCAGATGTCACATGGTTCTGACAATCTACGCGCCATCATGTACCCGGAGTGATACAGTAGAGTAACGATTAATTTTTGCTTAGCGGGAAACACGAAGTTAATTTTATAAAAACCTTTACATACACTGATGCAGATTATGCTTGAAAGGAAATGAGTTAATGACTGTAAATCATTCTTTGAAGCCACCCGTAATGGATTTCAGATGGGATTCACAGATTTCATTATGAGAATTGTATAAACTTCTATAAACAATATATATACATTTAAAGTATTCTCTATTTTTTACATTCAAAGCCAGTTATCATTAATGGTTTTTTGAACTATTTTGTCTGTAATGTGTAATAATAATAATTTTCTGTAATATGATTTATGCAATTTTTTCTTTATTTGATATTATCGGATTTATCTTAAATTCTTGGTAGTGAGTTTTCTCTTTATAAACATTTCCAAGTGCGATCACAGCACATATCGTGCGATAAATAGATTCGTTATGTGGGCATGAAGGAAAGTAAGGTAATTACTAATTTCCTTTCAACCTTTCAATTACATCAATTCTTGTCTTAGTGGAAAATTTGGGCAACAAAAGCAAATCTTATTTGACACTTTTAAGGAAAAGTGAATTATACCTGAGATTCAGGCCAAATTAAGGGAATTCGACTTTTATTCCCTTATATTAGAATACTATTAATACAATATCCAAACTCAATAATTTGAGAATAATGCTTATGATACTAATAATGCCACAAAAGCCTTCCAAATGTCCCTAGAAAAAGTCAAATTCTGCAGGCTGCATAACAAAAATGTTGGTAACTTTTTCGAAACTGAGTATTATAAAATTTTTAAGTCCATAAGTAAAATTGCAGGGCTGAAAGGTTTACGATGTATGCTGCTGAGTCACAGACACTTAATCTCACACAGGATCTGTTTAACAAGCATATGACATGAGTTTAAGGATTCACTGTTATATTTTGTGATTTACATCAATAGGTTTCCCTCCATTTTCATGCTCAATTGCAAAGGCCCATGGTCCCTGAATCATCCTGATGGTCAGAGAATGGTTTAAAATGGTAAATAGAGAGCTATATTGTGGTAGGAGTGATCCCAAATCCCAAAGTCTTCTCAAGAGCAATTGTTCTACACACAGTAATTTCAAAGTCATGAGACCATGGAAGACATAGGGTGACAAAATTGTAGAGAGTCATACAAAGAAAACATTCTTGAGCAAGCGATTCTGGGATATGACATGAATGACTAGTAACTTACCATCCTCTCTCCTTATGGTGGTTTACCATCTACTTTGGTGATACTGTTTTGGTTTTGAGTATAGTTCTCAATGAATAATTGCCAAAATAGATTCATTACATCGATTTTTTGGTTCAATACTTTTCTTTTGATGTTTTTCATACGAGGATGTTTCATGGCCTTTACAAACAATATTCCTACAACTTCCGTTACTCTAGTGCTGGAAAATATACATAAGATAACTGTATTTGCTGTAACCCTGAGCTTTTGAATGCTATTAGTCCCAGTAGTATTGTGCAATGGATTTTTTTTCACGCAAAACTGATCTCCAACTGATTCCACCACAAAGTGGTGGAAAATGATGTAGGAAAAGACACTGTTGCTGTTATTTTAGATTTTAAAATGATCTCTAAACAATAGATTGGGACTTACTAGTAGAGAGATTAGAAAAATACGATATTAGAGATGTCAGGTAAAAGAAAGCCAGAATATTTATAACAGAGGTATATAATAATGACCATCACCTTTATGTCACAGGACCATCATTAAATTTAAAATTTTGAAAGTACAGAATGACTTTCCCATGGAAGTCAATCATGATTGATAGATTTAGATTGTTTAATAATCTTCCTAAATTAGAGAGAAATTAAAAAATGAGAAATTCAGGAGGAAGGTTGTAAATTCCATAAAAGAAAACTTAAGATAACAATGTAAATGTATTTGCAAAGAGGTTATATTTTTCTTTCCTGTCATTTTTTCTGATCAATTTTATATTTGTTTGCAATTATTCTTGTTTGTATAAACTGTAGATGGTTTTGTTTTCAAAATTTTAAATTTGATGTTTC
This sequence comes from Pachydiplax longipennis, assembly GCA_036926295.1. Classification (NCBI taxonomy): domain Eukaryota; kingdom Metazoa; phylum Arthropoda; class Insecta; order Odonata; family Libellulidae; genus Pachydiplax; species Pachydiplax longipennis. The sequence continues at coordinate 35,616,065 of JAVFKF010000012.1, forward strand.
AAATCTTTTAAATGTAAACATTTGATATTACTATCACTACCACCACTACAGTGAAAAGACTTGCCTTAAGAGAAGGATTAATTATATCATTGAACATGAACATGATGAAACACTGCTTTTATTTACAGGCCAAACTTTTTTACTGCCAAACTAATTGGAGAAGCCAACGGGATAACCTAATATACCATTCCATATTAGTAAGGATAAGCTATTGAAATACTGATGATACTTGGTGGCATTAGTCAATTTAAACCACCACTGACCTTCAATAGTTCTCGCTGTCAGATAGAGAGAATAGATTGAACCTCTTTCAATCAGTTTTTGAAGTATAACTGAACACATTGAAGTATTTATTAACATGTGATTTATGTTAGAAGCTTTCAAATTATGGAATTGCTAATTTCCACTATAAATATGTAAACCTATTCATATTCCAATTAATCAATGATGACTACTTATATTTTCATTTTGAAACTGCTATTGTATAAATAAATATTTAGAGTTTCACTAATTTAACATACTTCTACTGCTATTATTTATTAAAATTATTTCATACATTATTCTAATAGAATTGTCAAATTTAGGAATCATGCAACTCTTGAAAACAGTACTACTATGAAACATAAAGAAGTAAACTTCCTTAACAATGGTTTAATGAGCAATCTATAAGAGAAGTACATTACATTTTGAGTTTTTGAACATCTTTATGATTGATATATTCAATCACTGTTTTAAATTTTATTTTAACATGTGTCAATAACGTCTTGTGAACATCTATATCTATAACATTCATCTAAAGAATCATTGAGCCAAAACTTTCTATTTACATGCATTAATCCACTACACCAATATTTCCTTTTAACACTTTTGATTGCCAGGTTTTCATGTAGTTTAAACCTACAACAAACAATTATGACATATAAGGATTGATTAAATGCACCTTGAATTGGGTAAGGTTATGGATCTAAATTCTTAGTTTACTGAACTAAAACCATCAGCTGCATACAATAATTAATGAGGCTATAGTTCATACCATCATAAATGCTTACAAGATTATTGTAGTGCGCATAAAATAATTTTCAATGATCATGAAAATATAATTTGCCAAAAATTATTCAGCCATTCAAAGCATAAAAGATTATTCATGTATTGACATGAAGAAAATATAAAGTAATCTCATCAAATTAGCACATATGATAAAAGATGTTCATCAGAAACAAATTTCATCTTTAAGCAATCTCATTCTTCCTCTATGGAAATCTAATGGCAAACTATCAATGAATAAATGAGTAGAAAAAGAGTAAATGATAATTCCTAAGATTATAACTATTGACTGCACAAGACAAAGAGTAATCAGATGCATATTTGGATAGATATCATAATGGTAAATAAATGCACGGCACATATTTTTTGAGTCATAATATTTGTAAAGCCTTCATCATTATCTTATGTTGTATTCTAACACATATCCTTTAGATTGTCATTATTAGCATTGCTATAGATATGAATTAGGAATAAAGCTATATGTGTACAATTTTTCTTTCTCCTCAGTTTCTAAATGCATTCATTTCATTTTATGCTAATTGGATACTCAATTGCCACTTACCATTTATACATGTAGATGTCCTAACTTTTGATTAATGTATGGCTAAGGTCCTATTAAAATCAAATTCTTTGGTAATGATCCAAAGGGATTGAGTCTCTCTTGAAAATTCATAGAGGAACAATATTGTGATCGTTAAAAAAATTGAGATACATTTCTTTCTGGTATCTGAGGTGAATTGGACGGTTAGCGATGAAGTAAACATTCATATAAAATCCAACAATAAATGACAAATCTATATTATTATAATAAGCTCCTCCCATTACTTTGCTTGATAAAATTACTTCAACAATTCTTACTAAAAACTAAAACCTCCATATATAGCTTTTAAATAATTTTCATCTTCATAACAATCATTTCCTAATCAATGTTTGATTAACTCAGTGCTGAATAAGTCATCGGTATCTTTCATTTAGAATAATTAGGCACTTAACAACAAAATAATTGTGGATTTTACATTGATGCATAAGCTATGGATCCACAAAATTTGAGGTTTGGATTTTTCTCCCACACAGCCTTAAGTGACATCAAACAATGTCATTGTCGCAGCAATTCAAGAAACTTTGCAATGAATAAAATATAAAGGAATAATCGTTTAATGGTGTTTGTTACTTAGTCTACCCTTTCCTTCATCAACTGGCATCATAAAAATGCATAGTTACACATTTATGATAAAAAGTATTTGAATGAGATTTACACAGACACAAATGGGAAGCGTTGAGAAATTTGTATTTCTTATAATGGAATCTTGAGCCAGGATTCAATAAGTGTAACATCATTTTCATCATTTAAGATTACAATTTAGTTGTGCATTGATTTCAAAACACTTTAATGTGCCTATAAAATGTGCTCATTCTTAACTTAGGTCATAATTAGTGGTCAAGAAGCAATTTCTCATTCTATCCCTGGTGCTTTCATATTTTTAAAGCACACAATGAGCAGAATCGAGAATGATTACATACAGTGAGTATACATGAAAAGGAAGACAGATAAACTATGGTGAATTAATGTGTAATAGAGCATGTAAGAACCACTTCAAGTCTTCTCAATCATTTAGACAACATTTCCATTAGAATGAATTTTACAAATAAAAACATTGACTACACTTTGTTGTACATCAATAACTTTCAAAACATAATATGTAGCCCATATACCAATCTACAATGCAGATCCTCAGTGAAACAAGTTATTTTGGCCTGCTGCTGAGTATCACAATATCACTCTTTAATTTATGATAGCTTGTTTTTATTACATTAGAAGTTTAGTGTTGATTTTTATTTGATTCCATCTCTATAATTTCATTACTTAATCATTGATACTTAAAATCGAGACCATAGTTGGGCATGATGTAAATTGTAGGGTTTTCAGGAATCCAATCAATTAATTGCATACAACATTTAATCAACATGTCACATTCTCTGCTGGATTAGGAAGCAATATTGGATAGACGATCCTCTTCTTGATTATGTTTGGCGAGAGCCAGTAGGATCATAGTCAGCTCTTTCTTGCTGATTTTTCCATCTTCATCGTAGTCGCATCCCCGTAAAATTGTCTCCTCAAAGTCATGCAAATCTTGAGCATCATAGTCCTGTTGTGAATAACAAAACACATTATTCAACCCAAGTAATGATAAACAGAAGAATGCATATAATCAAAACCTTAAATAAGCTGTTTTGGGAGAGGAATAGTGAAGCTGTTAAATGACTGATCAACATCTCTTCCTCCTACATAAAAATAAGTATTTGATAATACGAAATTGTAATAGGCAAGTTGCATTGGTTAATGGAAGGGCCTCTTGATGGCTCATATGATTTGTAATGTTCTGAATGTTCCAAAGAGAGGAGAGTCATGAGTCAGAACTACATTTATCCTCATACTTGAATCTGCTAAACAAAAAGAAGACTTTTCTATATCAGTGAGACTTCAAATGGTGTAATAAAGAGCCTTTCTATCACCTTTAACTGTAATTGGAATGTTATAATCTGAAATGAGAGATGAATCCAAAAGGAGATTTTTGGCAATAAATGGAAAAAATCAAGAACTGCAACACTTAAGGCATGTTCTTGTGTATAGATAAATGACTTAGATTAATTGTACTGAACACAGTTTGATGTCTCAATCATTAACTCTATGGAAATATCATGCTCCAGTATTGCATCACAACATTAAATGTTACTTAAAATTGAAAATTCAAAGTCTAGCTTAAGGAGAAGATAATGAAAAACATTAACCTTTGCATGTAATTGATAAGCTTTGCCTGAGTGAGACTTACTGGGAATCTTAAGGATATTAAGGATTGGTAATAATATGAAATGAATTAGAAAATAAGTGAGGAGTATTCATTTTTGTAAAACAAAGATAAATGGAGGTGGCGAGATGTAAAAAGAGAGTGAATCTAGAGGAACAAAGGAGGTTCAAGCGGATACTAAATTTGTGCCACAGAAAAGGCATGATTTTAAATCAAACACCTTAAATAAGAATTAGTATTGAGTATATGAAAAACCAAAAGCATTTTGAGGACCAATCAAAATTATACATAGAAGAAATGGACAATTTAATTTGATCAAAATTCAAAGAGACTATTTAAATTCTAAAATTGTGAGCTATCAGGAATGTGAAAATATATATCCATTTTTTTTCAAATAAATTAATACAACTTGATATATAAAGGAATAAAGAGGTATAAATTCTATGGACAATTCTATGGTCTATGGACAAGTAGTTCTTAATATTCATAGGTTGTTACTTCTTTTAGTGTAATTCATCAATAAATTAATATTTTATAAGAGGAAACCACTTAAAAAGGACTAAAGAAGTTTATTTTCTTAGCTGTTTGATGTCTTTTCCTCATAATTTCATACAGCATGAAAATTTATGAATTCGCCCATAGAAGACCCCCAATTTACATAGCTAAATTATATTGAAATTTCTTCTGATAAGTTACCTTTTTCACCAACTCCAACAAATCCTTCAGAAATCCACGGAGTTCCTCATTTTCTATAGTTCCATTGTTATCCTAAAAAAATCAAAACTTAAATAAGAATCACTTTACAAGAGAAGTCAATTTATCTATGCTTATTTAAAATCCTTATGAGTTAGAGGCCTTTTAATAGGAAATTTTACCATGACCCAATTCATGTTTTGATGCAAACTCTTCAACACACTGATAAAAAGAGAAATATTGGCAGCAAAAAATGAAAATATTTTAATCTTCAATTATAATGATTTGATTTGCAAAAACTGCTATAGTATATGTACACATAAAGCCCATAGGTAAATCATTCCAAGAAATACAATTTCTAAAAATAATTTCTTGGTGAAATAAAATGTTTAAAAATATATTTAAAGAAGATCAATTTAAAAAACCAATATAAAAGTTAATGCATGTTCTATAACCAAAAACTGTACTGTAACAAAAAAATCTGTGTATTTCAAACTTCATGAATGACTGAGACTAAACATTTAAAAGTTCAATTTTATGGAAAATACATATATGTAGTAATGGTTAGTTCATTCATATTTTGAAAATTATTTAAATGAAATTACATAAGGGTATGCAATGTAATTATTTCCAAAATATTGCATTAATTTTTAAAATTTTTCAGACAAAAATTTAATATGGCATGATATAAAAATTAATTAAGATTATGATTTTTTGCCATAAGGATACCCAATAAGGATAAAATTCAAAGCAAGAAACTAATGATGAATTTCTCAATATAATTGGTAATTGTATATGAACTCTCTGACCTGATTGTAATATGTATATCATTAAAGTGACCAATTTGCAGTGAGATATGAAGAGCAGAGGATAAAATTTACAATTATTTTTTTTTACAATTTTTGACCTTACCTTAGAATGGTAATGATCAGACATATAAAAAGATTGTAACAACATCATACTTATTTTGTTCCCTTAGGGGATTTCTTAATACAAAATGATGTCTTTATGTTAAATATAATTTTACAATGAGGACACCAAATTCTGAAGTTTTCACTTGCATTTGATGATACAATTGAAATAACAATCATGAGGAAATTATGGCAATTTTTAACATTTATAACATCTAAACTTACCCTATCATAGAGGGAGAATACCCTTTCAATGTCATCTTTTGTCAACTTTGTGGCACCCTGAAATGTTTTGAGATTTGATTAGTTCAGTGAATACCTTTCTCCACAGTTAATTTCATTTGCACACTAGGAGAATGACAAATTTCATATTGAATCATTGATTACTATTTGCTTTCATAAATTGGGATAAAAAACTTAATTCTGACTATAACTTTCAATATAAATATATAAATTGCAGCAAGCAGTCCAAATTCTCATAAAATGACAAATCAATTAATTTAAATTTCATACTATGATTCTCCTTAAGTTAAGCTTGTATAAGTGTGCATCTTATTTACAGATTCAATTCCAATCTAATCTCTTTATAGATACATTATGATAAGATAGCAAATAAAAATACCATAGGGGAATGAGCAATAATATATATATCAGCAAAACTATTCTTTTATATGTGTTAAGGTGATTGACATAAAGAAAGAGCTGTGGTAATTATTGCTGTCTCAATATTGAGATGGCAAAAGTAGCTTAGGCATTATTTCAAATTCAAAAGCCTTAGCAAATCCAGCAGGAGCATGGAGGATTTCCAATTAGTTAACAGTATATTATTCAAAACTTATTTAGCAGGGAAATTACCAAAAGCTTTGGGTGGTAAGAAAATTCATGAGTACTTAAACACAAACTAAGGAGATTTATATATTCATGAATACTTACTTGCTTCAGCCAATTTTTCTTCCAAAAAAAAGATAAATTTGCCTTTGTATGTATTATTGTTATTGTGTTAATATTATGATACATTATTACAGAGTTATTGATTCAATTTGAAATGTACATTCTCAAAAACAGAGGATAATGATCATTGAGTCACCTCTATGTAGCAATGTTATGGTATAGTTTCAATTCAAATTCAAATTTTGTTGGCAAAATCCAGTAATACAGTGCTCCCCATTCCATGTGCCATGACAGAGTTGCATACCATGTGCGATTAATTTTGGTAATGAGTTATTTGAATTTTGGATTATATATTGTATTATCAAATCAATCATATGTTGTAAATGATTATATATTTACAGAACATCATATTCTGCAAACATTTGTGGTTGAATGAAAATGCCAAATAAAGTAGTACCAATATAATTCTTCACTTGGTGTTTTCTTCCATTTCACCACCAATAACTGAGTATTTTAGAGTGCTGCCAAGTAAGATTTGATTGGGAAATGTATGTACCACCAAAATCGAAAGATTGGAAATCACAACCCCAATATGTATTCCTCATTCAGTGGTTTCATTTGACATTTTTTATGCATTTGATTTTCTTGCTACCTTTCAAAGGCTTTTAGAGGTAAAAGATTTCTGATTAATCTTAGATTCTTTGATCTTTGGATGACCTACATCAAAATTGTTCCAAAATCTTCAAAAACGAAGGGTTCAGTAGCTATCTTATTGACCCTTGTGAAGATCATCAAAGAGCAGTTTTGAGGTAGAAAAAAATAACATTAGTCACTAATTGCATAAATCCTACACTCAAGAATAAAATATATAAATTACATTAATTTTTATACAATTAATGAATCAATGTAGATATCATAATTGTTAATGATAATAAATTAATGCACTATGTCCTGTCTTTACATGTCAATCCTTCTTATATCTGTCTTAAGATCTCAGTTTTAAACTATTGCAGCTGAAACAGAGCTCAATTTTTTCTTCATCAATTTTAATTGCCATGACGAGGATTTAAATAACCAATACAATTTTCTCCTTTCTCTATCGAGTAATATTTTTCCTGCTATTCTCCTCAAAACTTTCATCCCCTTTGTTTCTAATTGACTTTGAGTTTATGATCTATCTGATATTGCCCCTCCTTCATAAGTTAAAATTGGTCTAACGATTGCTTTATGTGACTGCTCCAGATAGTAGCAGAGCAAACATTTAAGAAAGTATTTTCTTGCTGTCTATTCTTGCTTAAAAAAGGTAATTTCTTCTTGCCTATGAAATCTTAACCCATGACACATTTACATAATCTAGTACGCTGTAATTAAATATACGCGTAATTAAATTATTTAGTCGAAAAATTAGCTTTAAAAGGCATCAATGAGGCTATGATATCTTTGTTTAAAAATCATGTTCATTAAACTGCACGGTATGCACTTGAGGGAACTATCGCTCTATTAACTCTTCATCAATCAAAAGAGAGTGAAAGTTAACTCGTTATATTCCTATATTATTCTTTAATTGATCCCTCAACCAGCAATCGATAAGTGAAACTTTATCTTAATCGCATCCTTTAATGAGCAGCCGCTTAATTTTCAATCTCTCAGCTCTCGTGAGCCCATAAAATCCATAAATGTTATCCGTATTTTGAGTGAATAATCCGTCTCCAGTAAAAGAGGAAAGTGTGATCATGAAAAGAGAGGTTCTCAGACGGAATCACGATTCTGAGACGAGGAGTGTTAAATGAATATAAACTACTATACTAGTATTTATCCTAGCTTCTTGCCACTGGTTCTGTTTTTTTTAATATAACCTCACAAGTAGGAGCTAAGAAGATTAACAGAAGGTTTATAATCTACTACTTTTGATGGTATATTAAAAAAACATACTTCTCTAACCACTGGAGAGAAACCCCTCAAGATAAAGCGGTTATTGTTTATATCCGATTCTCTATTACGCTAAACGAAACGTGGCCGTTAAGATAAGAGAGGAAGATATTAAAAGATTAGAGGCTTTTGAGGTATGACGTAGAATGGAGAAAGTAAGCTGGGCCGATAGAAAAACGAACGAGGAGGTGCTGGAGATGGTTGAGGAGAAGAGGGTAATAATTGAAGTAATTAGAAATCGACAACAGAAATGGGTGGGTCAAATATTGAGAAGAGAGGATTACTGAAGAAAGAGGTCGAGGGAAGAATGTTAGGGAAAAGACAGAGGGGAAGACAAAGACAAAAATTGTTAGACGAATTAAGGGGTGAGATGAGTTACCAGGAATTGAAGGAAAGGATATTAAATAGGGAATGTGGTGGCTCATGAACCTACCGAAAGGTAGGAAACTTACATAAAATTACGCTAAGCAGGTCTCGTTTGAAAATCACGATTCCACCGAGGTACTTCTCCTTGTTAATAAAATTATCGGCTAAATTTTTAGCTTGCGAAGTTTCGATAATTTTCAGTTCAATTTATCTCAATGATCAAGTTTTTATATGTTACGAAAGGCAAAATTTTCAAAATAAGAGTACATATTTTATCCTTTCGGGCAATTGGAGCCACTGGTTCTTTACTTGCAATCTCAAACTTCACCCTTCTTCAATGATTTTCATTTTTCCGCCGCATTCCATTCGAATGGAAGAGAGCGTACGTGTTCAAGTGGCATCTTAAAGCAGAGGGCAGTGGCCTGTTCGGAGGATTACATGAAGAGATTTTCCGCTTTAAGCTCCCCTTTTCCGATTCCAATGACTTTTAATGGGATGCGATATCGCGATATTCCTCTCCGAGATGATGGCTGAATTCAAATGATATTCTCTTTATTCATTCTCTTCCTTTCAAAGGCCCTTTTCGAATTTCTGTCTGCGAAAGGAGGTGATTCCATTTTGATGCGTCAAAAGTATCCTTGTTTTGGCTTCGGTACTTTATAAATAAATTTAACTTTCACGAACTAGTTTATGACTAAGTTTTTAATTGTTTTTTATGAAGCAAGGTTCATTGTGTATTCATAAGCATTGACGATGAGGATTTTCCTATGCATTCAGGCATTTGTGATATTGATGTTTGTATCCTAAATTATTTTGCGCTGTATTGGGTGATTTGTGAATGGATGTTGGTGTCTTAATCATGATTTTAGGATAACGACATATAAAATGATATGATGTAAAAGACATTCGATAATGATGTATTGATATTTATTATAAGGGCTATAATATCGTATTCGCTATTCTTTTTTTAATGTATAATATTTTAGTATGCCTGTATCATATGTTTAGTAAGAAACTTTTTAGTCTTAAATTGAATGATAATATTCCTACTTAGCTTCCACCTAATTTCAACGTACATATAATTTAGGTAAAAATAAAATTAAGCTATTTAAGTTTAAATGCTAAATATCCTATGACACTAGGTTCAGATTATGATAAAGGAAATTAAGCGCGGATAAGTGTTTTGTCGCAGTACACTCAAAAAGACTCGAACTTAAACTTTGCGTAATATTTAATTATTTAATATATAATAATTAACACAAATACTGAATGCTATACGATACTTCTGCGAATCGTTCCAATGCCGATAGTAAATACTCTCAATTCTTAAAATGAATAATTTTAAATATACCTACAGATGTCACCACAAAACTAAATTCTTAATCTAGCTACCCTGAGAGAGGGACGGAGAACGTCCTTTTTCATCAGAAATTCTCATATGTCCTTAGGCCTCATGTAAAACCTTCAGGCCGCTCTTGAGTAAGGTTGTGTATGAAAATAGTCCAACGAGATTGAAATATGGAAAACACTCAATAAAACAAGGTAAATTGGTAAAAATGAATATTTCCCAATTTATTTTCAGTTGAAACAGCAAACGAGGCTGATAAAAAATTTATTTAAAAATATCCAAGCTTGTGAAAAACAACGAATGGTTTTATTTCGCTTTAAGATAGCAGGTCGCCCATCTCTCCAGTTAGAGCAAGCTTCGTGTATCCTGATGAGTAGGCAACACGTGGATCAATTAGTATCGCGGGTTGCCGTTTTCCGGGCGCTTGTCTGCGTATTAAGACGATCAAAAATGCTGCTAAGATTTGGAATCGTAAATGGTTATGAAAATAGAAATGGTTAGAAATATATATAACTGGAAAAGAATGTGGAAGTTGGCTGAGGAGGCCCCTTGATTTTTATCATATGAATGCAGACTTTTACTAAAAGTTGCTTTCGCCCAGTAATTTAATTATTCAAATCAAATTATTGATTTTTGTGAAACCCGGTTTCAAAATCATTAATTGAGAGGAAAATGCATAAGCTAAAACCACAATAAGTTTCGAGTAAAGAAGTATCGTAGTCACGCTTATTTCGGAAAAGAATACTATCTACTTAGTTTATGAACCTAATATTCATTACGAAATACTTATTATAACGAAATATAATATTTATAACGAAAGCGACAGTTACATGACGATACTGGAATTTGGTAAGGAGGTCGGATAGGCATAAGAATACCACGAGTAGCATGAATATACATTAAATTGAAAGTTGCTTCGTGTTTATTATTTGGACACCGATGACCGAAAGATTAATGCATTAGAAAGTAAGCTTTACAGTAACTGTTTCTCCATTTTACCTTAATTGTTGGAAATTTCATAACTCCAGAAGTTCCATCTTTTATCTTTCCCTTCCCTCTTTAGATATGACCCCTTGAGATGACGGGTCGAATTCGAGAGCGACCAAAAGTTTCACATTGGTATTCAAGGAACGTCTTTCGTCCCTTCTCCTTTTTTTCCAGATTATTTCGTGAGCTCTGGAGGGCGATAACATGTGACCTCCAGATAACAGATGCTATTTTTTGTCGCCCTTCCTCCACGTACATACTGCAGTCATCCCAAATTCATAAGCAGCAATTTAGCAAAAACCAAACAATAACCAGTCCAAATTATTTTATGCTCCTTGTATTTAACAACCTCCCTCTCAACAATAAAATGCCTTGAGAATTTTAAGGATATTCCTAAAAGGGAATTTGAAAAGTTCTCCTTTTCCTACGTTTCATTGATTTACGAATGAATAACAACATGTGATTCATAAATATTATTTAATCACCCGTTTGACAGCACAATTTTGGGATGGCGATCTGGTTCTATCAATCTTTGAACAAGAACTATGTAGAATTACTTAGAATTATGAACTTTGAATGAGTTAAATAATCAGAAACTGTAGGGGAAAAAGTAGTTATGATATAAAATTTTCCCTACCTAAAAGTTTGGTCTGTATTTATCATTTCCAAATTTTAGGAAAAGATATAGAAAGGGATCTGGTGGGGGAAATCGGTAAGTGCGATCCGCAATAATAATTAAAGAGAATTGACTTTAATTCTGATGAGTAATGTGAGTGTACCCAGAAGAGAAAAACGAGAAAATTCATCAAATGCATTCTGTTGGTATTATTGGGAATAATTTCTTTTCTTCCGACTTCGGTATTTGATGCCAGTTGAGTTTTTAGCAGCACTCATTATGAGATGTAAATGGAAAATTAATTCAAATTCTAGTGAGCGTAATTAGCGGTTTTCACAAGGGATAGAAGCTGGATGTTTATAAGGCAAATAATGCGTACAGTGGGTAAAAATATCTTTCGTCTTCATGGAGATATTCTTCGAGCATTCAACGTAAATTTACTCAGCCATATTCTTCTAAAATCCAGTGGATCTGGTTGAAGCTTCATGCCGCATGCAGAACAAATATATTTCAGAAAAAAAGCGTCAGTGCACTCACTACAACAAAACAATTAAATAAATGCGTATAATTAAATGTTAACTACTACTCTAAATTCTACAGAAGAAGAGTGATATTTCTAGAGTGCAAACAGAAAGGAAAGAGAATATATATATAGACAGATATACTTACTTCAATTCCTTCCTGTGAAAAAATCGAGAAGAATATAGAAGTGTAAGAAGAAAGTCTTAGTTTATAACCGCAATCGGTTTTTTTATAGTTTTATTTATGGAATAATTTCAAAACATAAAACACAATGGTATAAAACTAAACAAACATAAAAATGAAATATCCTTTGTAAATGTTTAAAAAAATAAACGTTAAATTTCAAATTATTTATGATTGAAATTAAAATAACGTTATGGAATGCGTATTTTAACATGTTTTTGATATGTGATGATGAATTCCGGTTTTTATTAACTCAGTATTTTGTGCAAATCCATATTATTCATACGGAAATATTTATGCTCGGTTAAAAAAAAGATACCGTTTTTTTTAGATTTAAAACATTGGATTTTAAAGCAACTCAAATAATAAGAGTTGAGAATAACATCACAATACTCATTTCATATTTATCGAAAATCATTTTTATCAACCGATGATGTAATAGAATACACCATCTTCGCCCACATCAAATTGAATAACAAATAGAGTCAGTGATATCTATTATATATTATATATATAAAAGAAAAGGAAGGCGTTAAAGCATTAGGGCTTAAATGGTTGAAACTCTTACTGTTAGAGTTTCTATGATTGAAGCCTGCACAAGCACATTTTCAAATTCAATGAATTGATATAGATTTAAGTCTCAGAGGAGATATTTGAAAAAAAGTTTAACGCATAACCATCCAAGTTACGCGTACTCCAATAAATAAACAGTAACATTTTTTCTCTATATTTTTGATATAAATTGATAAAAATTAAAATCCATCATGGTTTGTCACGTGCGAGTTTTTCGTGATAGAAATAACTCGGTAGAAGTACTTTATTGATGTAGAAAAAAATACTTCCTTTCCTGAGTATAACATGAGCTAGTTTTTAAAATTCCTATCGAAAGCGATGTTAATGTTGTAAGCGATGATAATGTCTCCAAAAAAATCATTACCAATCAATAATTATTTAAAAATTAAACAGAGAAAATAATTTTTAAAATCAACCCAAAACATTTTTTAAAAATGATGATTATGAAATATTTAATCAGTCAATGATTCAGCTGTTATATTTCAAGCACATTTTATTTTGTTGTTTACCCGTTTTCAAGCATGTCTTTGTTTTATTTTAATTGAGAACACCTTCAGATTTATGCGTGTTTTGAAGTGAGAAATGCTAAAGAAAACTTTCGACTTCAGAATAACATATAGATATTTTAAGCCATAAAACTCACACTATCTGACAAGTGAAAAGAGGAAAGTGCGTGACAGAGAGGAAGTTTTTTGCAGCTCATAGAATTGCTGTGTTGCCAACCTGTGCACAACCACAACAGTAACTTGTAAAAAGAAAAAACTCTACACATATAAATGTGTTTTCAAACAAGATTCTCAAGCAATTCACATCTTTTACTGCAAGCAAATATCTGAACTGTGAGTTGCATTTTCACATCGATGGCATTATCAAAAGAGTTTGATCGTGATAATACAGTGAGTCGAAAAGAGATTTTTCTAAAACCTTACCTTGAAAACTTGGCGGCATAAGAAGTTTTCCTTAACTGGAAGAAGCCTGAAAAAAGGTAATCAATGGTTAATCACATGTTTCATAATTTATTTTGATATTATGGCAAAATTACGTTGGGATAAGTTATGCCGTTTACTAAATTCAATCAAAGCTGATGCATTAAAAAGTGAGACATTAATGAATTCTAACAATTATTTATTTATAAGATGATCCTTTAATTTAATGCTCGAACATTTTACAAAATTTTGAGCACAGTTTGAGGTACAATTTTGAAAAGATAAACAATTCGTAACTTCCACAGCAGATTTTTAATTCGACGTTTCTTCGACTTACTGACATCTTAAGGTTAAATTTCTAAATCAATCAATTAAAAAATCGTTGACGAAATATATCGATAACATAAAATTGATGTGTTCAAGTGTAACTTTGTGGAATTTGACGCAAATGATAGAGAAGTAATGAAATCTTAGTACATAAAATTCCACGAGGGATATATTACCGACTAGTTTCGAATTCAAAACCTGCTGAGAGAGTCATCAAGGTAGTTGCTGTGAAATTCCGCGGAGTCACAATTGATCACATTAATTTTATAACAGCTTGCGGATATGGAAAAAATAGCAGAGGGCAATTATAAGAATTTTATGTAAATTTCATTGAATAAATTTCTGTAATATATTTCAGCGTCAAAATATACCCCTAGTAATAACGATAACATTCCAGGAGGGCTAATGGTTGCCCATTTGTACTGCGTCCGGGGGCAATTATAAGAATTTTATGAATATTTCATGAAATAATTTTATGAAATATATGTCAACTTCAAAATATACTCCTAGCAATAACGATAACATTCCAAGAGGGCTAATGGTTGCCCATTTGTAGTTCGTCCGGTTTTGAGAAACAGCGTCTTTAGGTGTTCGTTGCGTGATAATGGAACATCCATACGATCTGATAACGGTCGAAATTGGTTGAGAAGGTTATCGATTGTCATTTGCCAGGGAGAAGGCTTTCATTTTCGCCTCACTTTCCCTTTTATGGCTCCTTCTTCAACTTCTTATTGCTTCTTGTGTACTAATGATGGCATTTTTTTACTCATATTTACAGTGTATAAATTCACTGCGGTACCATGAGAAAATTAATTCATTGTTTTTCCCAAGATAAAGAATTATTAAATTTGCATAGGGGGCTTAATTGCCTTTGAAACATTAACAAGCGATTATCAGCAGTAACTCAATATACTCAACTCAATCCACAGTAATCAAATAACTCAATCTATAGAAAATTAATATTTATTAATATAAAGGATATTAATAATTCACTTTAATCTTTTATAGAAGTTTACTTTTACAAATTATTCCGAGAAATAATGGTCTAAAAAAATCATAAGTTCAGATTCCTTATTACCATCCTTCAGTTTCGAAAGTCGTGCTGTATGATTTAACCTTTTATATTAATTCCAAGGTATAGTTCTTAATTGATGACTTTATCAATATATGACTTGGATTTAATTTTCGTCTATTACATTATATTGAGTAGGGGAAATTTGCTGAATAAATTACGACATAGAGGTCTATTCGTTCCGTGTAATATAAAATAATTAGGTATATTAGATATTATAATAGAAAATAATTTCTTCAAAGATTGTTATATTGACCACGGAATATTATTTACTATTGGTAATTGTCAGATATTGTCCGTGTTATCAGAATTTTCAGTAATCAGAGTCGTAATGTAGAGTTGTTAACAATATACCTTTAAAATATGTAGAATTTATCATTTCCAAAAATCCTTTCCCCTGATGACCGACGCAGTAGCTAATGACTTGTATTTATTATTAAAGGCTTATTTTTCTGTAAAAAATTATGCCGTGTCACACAGAGGATAGGTAAGTCCTATAAAGGGCAGGATAATCTTGCCTCAAAACTTAATTCATTTTTATGAATTGATAGTGTAGTCTCATGTTTGGAGGGCGTAAATGTACTATTTACTGGAAATATCAAAAAACTTACTTGGCCATTTCTGATAGCTGCAACCTTCCATCTTTGTTGGCGTCAAACACTTGCAGCTAAAAAGGGAAAAAAGTGAAGATATTAAAAATTTTTTATACAAAATTACGAATAACCCGAAAATATAAGTATGAAGAGTATGAGACTAAGATTACGGCTAATTACATGATGATTAATTAATGATAATAATTATAGGCAATATGTTAATAAACAGCTGCATAGACTCGGATTTGATTTCTTGGTGCTCATTAAAACCACGAAGGCTTCATGACATGGGCTTCTCTGATAGACGAAATGAACAGTTACGTGCTAATAAACCCAAGTTGACTCACTTAAGTAAATATAATTGGACATACTAGCGATTTTAAGAGAACATAGTGCTGTGACAAGAAGTTTTTAGAAGTTAGAAGACAACAAAAGTTTGATACTCTTGAGAGAAAAAAGGTTTTGAAAAATTCTTCCTCAAATATTGTCAATCAATTCCCATTCTCTAATCTTCACCCATGTTCTCCCATCTCACACTCCTTGATTCCCCTTCCTTTCCCGTCTAACCCTCTCCCACGTCTTTCTCTCCCTTTCTCCTACCCGTCAATTGCTACTCCTTGATTCCCTCCCTTTATTGGTTTTCTTGTCTCAACTTGTTACTTTCACCTTTTTTATTGGTTTGCTTCTTGTATGTATCGCGCCGTTTTGCTTTCTTTTTTTTCCTGATGATAAAGCCCCGCTACGAAGCCATGGTCGTCATTTGTATTTCTTTTGTGTTTCAGTAAAAGCTTGTGACGTGAAACTGTTTTGTAAATCGTTAACATTCGTTTAATAACTAGTGCTTTTTCATTATATCCTTCCGTTCATTGTGGAAGAGAAAAGTATTGTTTCTCTCTGATGTAACGTTGAATTTGTTGTCATGACGATATAATGTAGGGAAATCATGATAGTTGGTGATAGATAAAAATCGAAATATGTAGTAATCAAACGAATTTCAAAGTTTAACTATTTTTATGTTGAGGTAGTGATTATATCTCCACACATATGTATACCTGAATTAGATTATCGAGCACTTTTATCCCTCTAACTTCAAATACTTAACGTAATTTGAATATATTTTCAATCATATAATACAGAGAATTGTTTAAATGACATGAAAAACAAAACTTGACTGAATACACTAATTTTTTGCTGAAAATAGTTAATTATGGAGAATCGTGTCAGGAGTGACTATTATGGACAATATTTACTTAATTATAATTAACTTTATGCTCAAAATTCACTTCATTTCTCACTTTAGATGAATGAGAATGGAATGTCTTCCAAGAAATACAATTACTTTCGAATAAATAAGAATAATTTTAGTATTGGACTCTGCAAAGAGGATTTTCCTTACCATTGTATCGGTGTACTCTATAAGTTTGTCCTCTGTTACTTCGTTGATTCTCTTCGCCTCTTTCAGGAGGTCCCTCAAAAAGTTCTGGAAAATATCACATTCACATGTAATGCTTATTTAACCGAACAATATAAGTATCGACAGAAATATACTATACATAATTATATACACATATCTAACACATAGGGAACTACTAATCAATAAAATTTCTTCTTTCTTTTATTGGATGGATGTTTTTCTTACATGTAACCATCAACATCACATAATATCCACCAAGTGAGTTGTTATCCTTTTTAATTGTTTTAATGCGATAAAATTTCGCAAAATAAATTTTTGAATGATCATATAAGAATCATTGAAGAATCAGTGATCATAGATAGTTGAAGTTTGATATTGCATTCGGTTTTAACTTATAAACAATATCCAGCTGTAGGAATGCCTCAGATTTAAATGGTATTCCTTAATACCCGAAGTTCCTCTATATTACTGTATTACTAATTCATAACTATTTATAATGCTACTATTTATGAATTATTCATTCACAATTTTTGGCTATCTAGCAAATATTGAACCCTATTTTAAGAGGATGTTCAAATAGCACTCAATAAAATGATAATTTTGGGAAAAATAACCGGACAAATTGAGGTTTTCCTGATCCCTCTCATTTTTTCCCTGTGCCTTCCAATCCACCTCAAGAGGGCTTTGAATATACAAACATTAGACACATTGCCTCAGCGAGTGCTAAAATACAAGTCTCCCTTTAAAATGGCAGCAAATTATCCTCGCTAATGAGCGAGAATTTTCTTGAAGCATCTCCTTTAAAACGCCGAAAATTCGAAACTTGAAACATTATGGAAACATCTTATTCCTGAACTAATGAAACATTAGCTGAGACATTTTTATCTGTCACATATTTTCAAAGACATTTTCAGGCTTTCTAATGCGATTTCCTCGTTAGTCATCCTGTTCACTCTTTTTGCGTCGATTTGCGTCATCTTTCCCGAAAGCAGCTTTGGTTGTAAACAGAGGGAAGAGGCACATTTTGGGAATAATGCGTGACCGAATCCCATTAAGGAGCTCACGAAACGTTCTTCTTTTAGACGACACTTGTGGCGTCTCTGTTTTGAATCTGACTTTTGCCCAATTCTCGCGCCTTCCTGACGCAAATGGAGAAACCTCACATTTTGCACACCTCTAATTCCCTGAGCTTATATTGCATTTTTACAAAATCTTAGTTTCCTTTTAGGTGATCAAAGCGACTATAATTATTAGATTATAATATAATTAGAACCAATTAAAAATAAGTATTATGGTCTCCATACGGCCCACATCCAACGCTTTATCTTAAGCCATTTTGCACGTATAGGCTAACACCGGGAATCGAACCAGTGACCGTTTTCACCGAAGGCGAACGCTACTGGCAGTCAGGGATCCCCTATATCTTACTCTTTTCGAGAAGAAATTTTAACTTTTATATTGTACATGAAATTAATTTAAATACTTTAATTTATTTAAATAATTTAATTTAAATTTATTGAATTTATAAATTATTATAATAACTATTTATTTAAGTATTTAATTTATTTATATGTTTTATACTTTATCTGATTTATTTAACTAATAATTTTACTGCTAATAAAAAAATACTGTTGTAATTTCGACAGTATAGAGGTTGCAATTTAGGTTTACACCATTAATTTAGATCCGGGATTCATTTAACTATTCCTTCATCCAATTATTTCTAGGGTTTTGCATATAAATTAAATTGAAAATGTTATATCAATCAATATTTTTCGTCCAACTGCAATCATAGAGCTTGTAAACCAAGTAATGAGCATTAGATGAGATACTGACACTAAGCATACACGAAATGTGGAACATAGAATGATGGAATCGGATGTTTCAGAGGTACGTTCATGTAAGGGTGACCTTATGAATAATAGCTTTCATAGCAATCCATTACTACATGGCAATTAAATGAAACATAAATTGATAGCTGACCTCCTCCTAGTGAGTTTTACATGAATCTCAAGGAAAAACAACTAATAAAAAGAGGAATAGTTAGTTATACCTTGAGTTCGTCTGCTTCAATGTAACCACTGCCATCGGTGTCGTACTCACGCCATATCTATAAGAGAAACAAGTTTGATTAGTTTAAGTTTAGTAATGTTTATCAGTGCTGCTAAAACATTCAAGAAACTACACTGCTGTTAAGCAAACCTCCATACGTGTTGCTTAGCAGTGATTTTTCTACAATCAACACTTATCTTGGTTGAGCCATTGTTGAGACTCTTTTCGTTAGATTCAAGAACCACAAAAGGATTTCCCATCTGCTTCAAATTTTATTCTGTATTCTTTGGGCGTTCTATAGTTATCGTAAAACACTAATTGTAGTTAACAATGTAAAATTGACATCCCATTCTTGAGAGCTTTCGGGAACTACTAATTGTTGGATAATTGCAACAATACTAGTATTGCTCTATTTGTTTGACCTTGAAATTAATTGAAGAAAAAGCTTCATTTCTTGTACTCTTTGAATGCCTTCGTATATTTGCTGGGATTATTGCAAGTAGAAAACCACGTGAACACCTGTTTCCGAAGTGCTCCTAATTTAATAGCACATCACAACCTGGAAATTAATGCTTCAAAAGATGATTAAGCTTTGCTTGTTGGGCCATTTTCTCCTAAGATAACACCAATGGCTTCCATATTCTCTGGATACATCCATTTCATAGACGATAACAACCTTCGTTATACTTTAGAATGCTTCCTTGTGCCGTCATCGATGACTTCATTTCTATTTTTTGACATAACAAAGTCTGCTCGTCCAGACTCTGTTCCGTTTAAGGGGCTTCTTTCTAAGTAATCCATTTCCATTGGCTCTCTTCTTTCTATACGTTTCTTATTTTTCATTGTCATTGCCAATGTCATTGACCCATGTAAGGGGATACTGTCAACAATAGTATATCCTACATATATTGTCACACCACTCAATTATGATCGTTATTGTTGACTGTATATTGTTATCTAATTGTTGCGGAAACCTGCTTTAATATATAAATGTATTAGTAGAGGTACGATGGGGATGTTCTGTTAATTAAATCGAAGAAATTCAATCTACAGAATACAATAAAATAGTAATAATAAAATGTATTAAGCTTATGGAATTTTCATTTCCATGATCCTCAGAATTAAATTTGATCCCTTTTATTTGCTTTTTTAATGTGTTCTACTTAAACACTGATAAAAGAAATATGTATATTACCGAACAGACCGAAAGTTAGCATTCGTAAGAACAGCAATATTAAAATGTTTACGTTCACTGCGGATGTATATCGTATTCAAATCTAAATTTAGCAACTACATTTCTTAATTTCGGATTAAATTCCGAAAGCTTTAGTTGAAGATAAGTTGAAATTTCTCAATGATTTTTACAGCACTACAAAAGGAAACTATATAAAGGCTAGCCAGTTTGACTTCTTCTAAACTCATATAATTAACTCATATATTATTACTATCATTATATTCATACAGTATGAATTTCTTCCGTTTAGTTTACAGAAAACCCCCTCTACTAATACAAACATACATTACAAATATCACAAATACTACATTTCACAGTCACAGTTCACAATGTTCCTTATCAGGTCAAATTAAAGTTTATCATTTTCATATCGTCACAGTTACAAATGTACAAATAATTACCAAACTTAACACGTTCACCCCACTTAATTACATAAACTACAGCATCTGCTTTTAAACTTACTATTTTTCGGATATAAGAGAATACTCAATGAAAAAATATTTTAATTATACAACACCACAATATAATAATTCCAAAATACAGTAATATAAGAAATTATACGAGCTATTTCGATGCATAGCATCATCATCAGGTGACCTAATTTCTTGTGTAGTGGCATTATAAAATGAAAAGATATTTTCATTAAGTGTACTCTTATGATTATCTTATGTACTATATGATCTCTCAATATAACTTAAATTATCCTTACCAGCATAACTACTTTATAATATTTATCTTAATCTTCAAGGCCTGCATTACTTAAATCGCACTTTCTTAAGCTCTTTATTTTCCGTTTACTCTTCTCCTTTTTTCTTTTCAGGTAAATGACATCCATAGTCTACCACCTACAAATTTACACGACTACAACTATGCAGCTAGTGATTTACCTGCTTTTATTTATTTACATCTGTGTTTTCGCGGGTTTTTTTTCGCTCCCCTTCTTGTGTGAGCGTTTTCCCGCACAGTGGGTTTTTCTCTGAAAGCCTTCAGCCGAGGAGTTTTTCCCCACATCACAAATCTTTATTTTTACCTCTTTTTTATCTTCTTTTTATAGATATATTTGTATTTTATTTTTTTTCTTTCTAACCTCGTTTGTAATTAACATATGTACTCATAATGGTTAGGTGTAAGAGAGGTCCTAATGGGCCTAACCTCGCCGAATAAAGAGTTTATTATTATTATTATTATTATGGAAGGCCACCAAACAAAAGCCGAAACCATCGACGTTAGTATGAATAAATATCTCTCGTGCTTCTTTTATAACTATATTGGAAGAGATATCTCTTCATTTTCCAATCACCCTTTTAAACCCTTCTTCCCGATAATAAGGTTCTGATGAGCCGTTCAGTAATCCACACGTCGAATTTTCCTTAATCGAATTCTCTTCCGCAGTTCTTAAGAATCGCTATCGCAGAAAGAATGTGATGCCATCTGATGGGATATCCCATCAACATTTAGCCCCCGAAATGGATATCATCGCTGTGGGATGTCGTTAATTTGCCCGCCATCCTGAGTTCGATGGTTCATTTCGACTTCCGTTTTCTTTCAATGGACATTTCTCTATTGTAAGAGGCTTTCTGAGGTGCTTACATTCCACGCTCTCATCCTGTTTGAACCGATAAGCGACCTGCGAAACGCTTTTTTTATCTCATTTTCTCGCCAATTCACCGAGATAATGGGCGACGCGACGTTGTTTTCTTTGTCGGGAATGTCCATGGTTACGATGGAGAAATTTGGAACCTAACCGCTGCGTCTACGTCACGAGAATGTTAAGATAGCGAGGGCGCTTTAAGTGACTAAATTTCGTCCTTTTACTGGGATGAGGAATTACGTCGGATGAGCACAATATGGGAAGGCGTTACGACGTGGAAGACCTTAATAACTGGAATGAAACTCTTGGTGTACTTCCACACTAAACTCAACAGATTGGCGAAAGACTTTGCGATGTTCCGTGACGACGGAAGAAAGGAAAGAGAAAGCACTTTTTACCAAAGAAACTACAGTGAAACTATACCACTTAAAGCGCGGTTTTCTCTAGGTCCCTTTCAGAATAAAAATAGGGTAATAATACCGCTTAAGACGTTCTTCTCGCTTACAAGGCGGATTTTTCCTATCCGCAGATTCACTTAAACCCGCAATAGCCAACTGTACCACCTACATCTATACATGTAACCGATTATCCGCCTCTCGGAGTATGGCAGGGGGTACATTTACCATGACGGTACTTTCCTAATCAATTACTTTCAAGTATCGTTCTCGGAAAAAAATTATTCCTGAATCGACTTGTTCTTGCATGCATTTCTCTGATCTTCCTATTAGGATCAGAACAGCCTATGCAATAAAAGAGCGTATTATGTAGGATACTATACATCTTCTAAAATCGTTCTCTCTCTGAATTTATCAAGTAAATCAAGCCTTTGATGAAACTTCTTTTCTTCTAAAGATTCCCAACCTGTACTTATGAAGTATCCAAGTAACCCTCATCGATTTTTACTTGCAGTACTTTACAAAAATATTTTCCTTCGTAGTACCTTTTCTGTTTAGCGAATACAACACTTTTCAGCCCATTACTGCATGTATACTCATACTCACTAGCGAAAAGTAAAATTGCTGGGGGGCTTTTTTATCGTTAGGATTAGAAAGGATTGGTTGAGTATTCAAATCATTCCTAAATTTAATAGAACCAAATTCCTTGTCCTTTCCCAATATTAGAAATGTTTATTTAATAAAATGTTTGTCTTACCTTCATGAACTCAACGCTGGATTCCAAAGGATTGTCAAACCTGAAGAGGAGCAAGAAGTTCTCTTCCATCGGAAGTAACTGCGCCAGCTGAAA
This sequence comes from Pachydiplax longipennis, assembly GCA_036926295.1. Lineage (NCBI taxonomy): Eukaryota > Metazoa > Arthropoda > Insecta > Odonata > Libellulidae > Pachydiplax > Pachydiplax longipennis. The sequence continues at coordinate 35,639,389 of JAVFKF010000012.1, forward strand.
GGCGAAAATGTCATCAATCACTGCTTGCTATATGACATTTTCTAAAAAGTTACTTGACATACATCTGTAGAGTGATGTTCTTAACACACTGGGGTAGATCGCACAAATAACCCATTGAATATTTTAGGTTTTGAATTTTTATGGGTCATATAACCAATAAATAAAATGAAGTATCTTCAAATAAATAAAATATCGGATAAAATGAAAAAATTCTGGTTTGAAAAAAAGCATACATTTTGCATTTTTAATATAAATGCCTAAAAATTTACTCAAGTTTGCTCAATATATAGCACTACAAGAAACAAAATAGTATGTTACTGAACTATCTAAAAATGGTATTCATTCTGTAAAAATGTTTTTTATGATTATTGCTCTTAATCAGTAACGGTTTTACCAATTTAAAACACCACTAACCTCTCTAATGTCGATCTTTCCATCTTGATTATCGTCGTATGCCTCCATAAAGCACTGCTTCAGCTCCACCAACATCGCATCTGACACCGCCTGCGAAGAGAACACAACACATTTGTAAGAAAGGCCAACAGAAATGCGGTCAACAACATTGTTTCTATAAGTATATTCTTCATACAAAATTGTATCGTATGATAAGTACTGTATAAGTGTAATCATCTTATAAAAAAGTACCCTACCGTCCGAATAACAGAATATAAACGAACTTCTCTACCAGAGGTAGGTTTTCCGAGAGTTTTGTTTCCCTCCATGTGCAAATAAACACAAACTCTGTGTTCTCCCACCAATTTAAGATTTATAATCTCTAAGAATTTACATCTGTGTTTTTATTCATTGGCTCTATTCACAAGAAAGCATATTCCATTGATAAAGGAGACTTAGTGGGATTCACAGCGCTGTATAACCGACTAGGACAATTGACGGACCTCGCCGTAGGCTTCTTCAGGTAGAAGAGAGGCTTATTTTCCCAACAACCACTGTATATACTCCCTTTCACTCCGTTGGTGTCCTTTCACTTGTCGTCGTCGTTGGTTGTTTGTTTGACCGCAAGTAAATGGAAGCTGTACACAGCGGAAGCCTCGGAACCAAAGAAGCATATTGTCACAGGAGCATTTGGTTGACTATGCATGCATGTATTCTTCTGTGAATGTATGGTAAAGTCATATAGTGCAGAGATTAAATGAATGTGAATGCAGTGATTTTAATTTATAACTATATATTATAATTACTGCTGTATTCTATTCCTCGTAGGTCGTCAAACTCCCGAAAACGATGTTTTTCGTTTGATGAAATATTACAAATTCTTCATAGAAGAGACGAAGAGGCCAACTGCGGATTTATGTCAATAAAATATAACAATAGTGATGTGCGAAACGTGCTTTTTCACTTCTATTTAAATTTTTAATCTAATTAAATATATTATTCGAATTGAGACTCTAATTAATACGCGATGCTTTTTCAGTTTGTTTCTCGTTAAACATATAATTATATAGTTACTGAATGTCTATTGTTTCTGTGGGAGTGTCTGTGTTTTAATTTTTTTCAGAGAATAAGTGTTGTAGTAGTAGTAGAACATTTTTTTTGCAAGGGAAATAGCAATGGAGTTGGGAATTGTGTTATATTGGAGTTTTGTATCATGTAAAGTAGTTGTATGTAAGTGTTTAATCTTGTGAGGGTTTTATATAATTTGTTCTGAGTTGTTTAAATATATTTGTGAAAGTTACCGTAGTTGTTTGTAATGTTGCCACCAGACTAGCAGTCTATCTGCAACAATGTACTTAATAATAATAATAATCTAAAGGTCCAATTTTCTTCGTCTTTTGCTTATCTTCGTCATTCGCTAAAATAGCATTGCAAAATTATAACGAGGATTTCTTTTGATTACATATAATGTCGTAATTGTGGTCTATTTGATTAGTAAATCAATTTCAATAGAAACGTGAATACATTAATTTTATATAGAAAATTATCGTGGAAATCGAGAAAAGAAACAGCGAAAAAAAGAGAAGAAAATAATTTTCCGTCATTTACATTTTCACCGATTGGCAAGTTAACTAGTGAGATCGAGTGTTAGTGAGAACGTTGACGAGTGACGATGGAAAAATGAAAAGGGAAAATAGATTTATAGGAGAAACTAGTTCCTCATTTATTATAAATAACATTATGCAAACTATAAAAGTAACACAGAGCAACTGAAAGCATGATTATCAAGTTAATGGCATTGACGGTAAGGCGTTAAAAACATGTCGTGCTCTTAGTTCTTCTGTGCTATTTTACAAAGTGTCATTTATTTATAATAAATTAAGAGACTAGTTTCCCCTGAAAAAGTAATTTCCCTTTCTTTAAATATTTTTCTCATCCTAAATTTTGATTTGTTTTGAAATCTTGCAGGTTGGAATCCGAAACTTTTGTCGAGCATAAAATATAGTTCAATAAGAAATACCGAATATTTGGACGCCTCTAACTAATGGAACATATTCTTCAAGGTAGAGACTAAGAGACTGTTCCACCTACAAGGTAATAAAACATATTCAACATTTATCTTATTCAAAATCTTGCAAGTTGGATTCCGAAACTTTTGTCGAGCATAAAATTATAATTCAATCAGAAACTCCGACTATTTGCACGCCTCTATTTAATGAGAAATGTTCTACAATGTAGAGACAAAGAGACCGTTCCACCTACAAGGTAATAAAACATATTCAATATTTCACTTCACCGCTGTATCTTCGCGGGAGTAGAAAATGCGTTGGAAACTTCTTGGATGCGGCAAACCGAGAAAGAGCATAACTTCCGTCCCTTCGATGCCAAGATCAGAGTGAAAGTTACGGAAGTTTGCCGGCGGCGATGTCAATTTTGCGTGAGACAGCGGTCCAGAGACCCTTTTTCGATTAGCTTCCCCAACCAAACATATCTCTCTCCCTCAGACCACATCGTAGAGCACGATCCTCAGCAAAGAAGGCTTCCAACCTCCGCCCACACGCTACTCAGAGAAACTGCACAGAAAAGAACGTATTCCGAACTTATCACTTTATCCGATGGAGCGTCTTCCAGCTTCGCGAGAGGTATGAGATTAAAGCGAAGATTCCGTTAAATTGAAGCGAAGAATTCACCAGGAAACCGCTTCTCTGCACTATGAAATTAGTGAATTCTCTCGTCAAAAATGACGGAACTTAAATTAAATAATAAAGGTGTACAAATGTTATTGCATACGTCCTACCCTTCTGAATAATTAATAATAAAATTAATCGCTCTCTAATAACCTTGCAGTGTAATACATTGTATGATGATCCGAATCTGTTTCTCTTAAAAATTTCAACTATTAAACCCTTTTAAAGTTGATGTTTAGCTTCCACACAAAATATCGATGTGGATAGTTATTATTTATTTGTTACTAAATCAATGTCGCGTTTGTTTACTCTGTTGCCTTAGAAATCATTTCGAATGCAAAGGTATCCTTGTTCTTCAGAACGAAATGAGTTACTAATTGAAAGTTTATTCACAAAGTCTAGTTCTAGGTGATATATATCATAGAAGGTTACACTGTTTATGAAAATTTATTGTTCAAATTACAAAGTTTACTTATGCTTCCCATATCATGAAATGTCGGCTCACCCTCCCCATGCATTTCACATGGGCCACCTTCCCTTGTATTCGTATGAAAGTAGAGTTCAAGAATCGTATTAGTACTCAGAGAGACATGTTGTTTATTACCACAAGATTATACATATTAAAAATAGGGAAACTTTCGAAATTAATTTAGATAGAATCTTTGATTTATGGCAGCGATTCTATCAAGAATAATGACAATGTATTATAATAATGAATATAAATAACGAATGATAATAATAGCAATGAATAATAATAATACTGAGTAATAATTGAGAATAATAAAAATAATGAATGGAAAATCAACAATGAATAATAATGATAATAAGGATGGATAGTAAAAATAAATAATCAGAAGGGTTCCGCAGGTACAAGGGTTTGTCTTAATTAAAATTATGTTCAACCTAGTTATTCTCTATAAGATTTAATGTTTTTCTGTTGACTAAATCGATTAAATCACTTCAATGCCAAAATTTTCATAATCAACATATCTGTTTCACAGTACTTGAAATTTAATTCAAAGCCAACATGTATATGAAAGCACTAAATTTTGGGGGTTCACAAACAACTCTCGGCCAGCTAAAGCTTAGGAACAGCTGATTCAGGGAATAAAGCCGCGATATTCACAATCTGGTTTTTAATCCCATTAAAAAAACATTTCAATTGCGATTCCGCTCCATTTTCCAATATCGGTTCGAACAGATTTCTTTCGCTCCAACGATTGAAGTAATATAGCATTTTCATTTAAGCTTATTTGATAAACCTCGATTTTTTCAAGTAAATTTAATAATAGTATAAAACCTGCGGCATGAAAAGAAATGACCAACAAAATGGTATAAAGAATGCAATGCATTCATTTTAGTATTTTGCTGCAAATTAAAATTTTTGTCCTATTAAAGATTCCCCCATTTACAATAAAGTATTGGTATTATCGGAAACCGTTATTTGGAAAAGAATAAATAATTTTTTTAGGTTCGGGTTAAAGAAATTTAATTATTTTTAGGTTCGGTTTTCGATCTGGCAAAATTACATTTTGTTAATTTTCGGTTAGATGGTCTTTTTTATTTTGTTAGATTAGGAAAGCATTAAATTGGTCGTGACATGTAGCCGAAGTTTAGTAGTAGCTTCACCTGCGAGCTATAAATATACTTAACCTGTATCACTAGTGGAAACGCCCCGGATTCTAAACACATATCGTAAATGCATATAAACTCGTACTGAACTACATACACGATGTTCTCTCAGTAGGGTACGTATCTATCCCTATCTAAAATGCATGAGTTAGGTAACTTCTTATCCTGCAACGGTAGGCGGACGTTTGCTCTTTTCTGAACGTTTGGATGTATTTACGTAAGGTTTAGTTCGTCACTTTGTGTATAGAGGGAGCGTATTTGATAGATGGAGTTTCCGAGGAGAGAAAAGATCAAGATCTCAGATCTCAAATTCAATACTTATCCAACAGGTGGTGGAGAAAAACTCAGAGGTGAGGTTGACGTCATTTGAGCCATTCATTTGTTTCTGACAGCCTTTCAAAGTCACAAATCCTCAACAAAAGATAAAGTAGGATAAGTTTCCTCCACGTTAAAAAGAAAACTTTCGCTGAAACTAAAGAGGAAATTAATTCAATTTGTGAAGCTATTTCATTTTTAGTGACTTGTGATTCGTGAGGACATTAGAAATCTAACAAGCAATGTTTAGTAGACCTTAAATGTATTCATTGAGTCAAGGTAGAGAGATTTTATTTTTCTTTGTTGTTTGCTGGCTATTATTTATTTATTTATTGACAAGTTACAAGTGGACAACTATCCGGTGGCAACTCATAAAAAATATATAGAAAATATAATATCAGATATTTAAACATATTCAGTCAACACAGTCCGATTTACAACTCTTATTACAATATAAAATTATCAGTCACCCATTGTACAAACAAAAATATGTATGTTATTAATTGATGAGGGCAACGTATACATATGCATTTGATGTCTTCTTAATTATTACTACGATTCCGCCGTTGAAAAAGTGAAGGTGGAGTAGAAAATTGCTTGGTTTGGTGATGTACGGTTGAGACTTGTCCTCAAGACCACTGTACTAGCCTTGAAGGCCTACCAGGAAGCGTGGGAAAACTTATGCGACTAATAAGGGATGTTGAGTTAGGAAAAATTATTAAAAGAAAATTATTAAAAAATTAAAGAAACTCATATGTAAATCTGGATTTAGTAAGATAGCTTATATAAATATGTACGACTTTTCAGTGTATTAGGATTGAAATACTGCATAGTTGTAACTACGTATCAGTTGTGTTGTAATGTTGTTGTGTACGTTGAGATATGGTTTTGTACGCTGTAATATTTTAGAGAAGAATTCTTTCTTTCGTAATAGTTTATTATTGTAGGAAATTGATAAATCTTCTGTGTTGTCAATAATGTTGTGTCATGTATATGTTTTATTATATTTAGTAATGTGCCATGTTTTAGTTAAGATTATTGTAGAAGTTGCTACCGGTATAATAGCCTAGCTTCAATAAATGTATTCATAACAATAATAATTGATTGTAATGGACAATTTATAACTGTTTTGGACCTCGATAAATTTATTAATAAACAAACCAATATAAAATATAAATTAAACAAAAATGAAAAGGCTCTTTTCAATCTAACCCATGGAGCAAAAATATGTTAAAAGGGAAGAATTAGATTTAATGGGTAAAATAAGAACGGGTAAAATTAAAAATATAGAGAGAAAAAGTAATAAGGGTAAGTTATGAATCAGCACAAACTTTAGTGTCTAGAATACCTACCACGGAAAGTGGGAGATCTGGGTCTATGAGTCCCAGTTTATGTCGACATTTTTCGCTACTCTTACTCCTTGGGGAAATAAAGGTTTTCTCTCGAGATGCGATAAAACCACACTTATCGTCGGACAAAACGAATCGAAGTGTGAACCACAAATTCCCGCATGAACATGAATTATTCCTTTATTCAATACACTTCTCCTCCACCGAGATGTTTGCTCTTCACAGCCATCATGTCCTCACTTTCACTTCCATGACAGCCATCGTCGAGTTTTCTCGCGAGACTAATTCGGTTAGGCAACGGGGATGTTTGCATCGTTTTGGATCACCGCCATTGGCTTCCGCAGCTCCTTTTAAGTGATGTATCAATCTAATACGTAGGACAGGGTATATGTACAATCACGCTGTAAGATGCTATCCTGCATAATACGTGGTTTTCTCTCGTTTTCTTCTATTTCACTCTAAAAACACGGCAAAAATACCGCATGAGTTTATATAATACAATGCAAATACGTGGTTTTATCATGATCACGGTCTCTTGCATAAGAATCAGTTGAAATAGGAGGTTCTGCTACAAGCTTAATACGCGGATTTTTCTAGTCCGCATATGCACTGAAACCCGCTATACCCAATCGTTAGCTACCTTCGATAGGCCAAAAGAAGTTTTACATTATTTGTTTCGGCGCTTTGCTATCTCATCTCTTGCTTCTTCTATTACCTTAAGTGAAGCTTCTATTATCTTATTATCTTAGTGAATATCTTATTTTGAATGACTAATTTTGTGAGAATAAAATTAAGATATTCCGAATCAGAGAAATACATACCCACTGTTGGAACCGATACAAATTCTGAGATAGAGTGAGATCTTTCCTATCACTTTTTTCTCAGGGCAGAGCGTAGATTAAAAAGCCGCTTTTCGGGTTTTCCTTGGTCACAGTCTTAAGAAGTAAATATATCGAAAATAAATATATATAAAAGTTTTTCGTGGACAGTTGAGCGTAACCTCGTGATACTCTCACCGCCGCTTTTTAAAAAATGTCGCCCATAGAGCGGATTTTCTCCGGCATATGCAACCAGCTATACTAGACCATAGACATATAGTAGACCATCCTCTGTATCACTCGATTGACCAAATATTGTTTACATTATCTGTATTTCCGTCCCGCGCTCTCCTATCTTGCTTCTCTTCTTCTTTAATGTGTGCTCCATTTAATTCCCTTGTTTGCGACGACTAATTTTGTGAAATATATCGCGAAGGAGAACAATCTTAATCCCACTGATTCTAGCTCTGAGATAGAGGGAGATTTTTCCCTCAGTTTCGTCTCAAGATATAAATTTAATTAGAGAGTCACTTGGTGGACCTTTCTTTCTTCTCAACATGTAAACAAATGAAATTAACGAGAGTCGCAACGCAGTGCCTATTGGGCTGTTGAGTTTAGCCTTGGAGAGAAGGTACTCTGTGATGGCGTCTTACTCCTGCTGTTAAGCAATTCGTTATTCTTCTTTTATTTTCCATCCAGAAGAAATTAGTTCATTTTAGGGTGAAAAGGACCAAATTAATGTAACAAAATAACTCTCTTTGTTCTAAAAACAAACCATTCTTATAAAATATGACGAAAAGGCAACCAGCATTACGTAACAATAGTTTGAGGACTCTCTATTTATTATAGTCGTTGCAAATAAAGCCAACTGAAGTGGTACCTTTTTCATTCTTAAGATGTGAAGCACTTTCATAAGACTTTAAGTCTCTATAAAAAAAACCCTTTTCTAACATACAAAAATTGAAAAGTTGCCACATTCATTTTTTAACGCTGTTTTCACTCTGTCCCTTAAAGAGCATCTTAAGCTGTATTTTCCTGTATTTGCATTTGATCCGTTCTTTACATTTATGTAATATATAATTGATAATAATGCTGTTAAAATTGTCATAAAGTGTTCATTTGCTGCTTTTGATTCATTGTGCTGATACTACTTGAATTTGCTCCTTTCATAATATTCTGGCTCAGTAGAGAAAGAAATGGAAAACTGCCTCACTTCATATCTTTCCTAGTCAGTCTCATTTCCTCAAGAGCGCTTCCGGTAGCTAATGATCGAGGACCCGATGAGACTACAAGCTGATGCTTCTACTGAAAGACGATCTATACTAAATACTAACTATTTTAAGGATCGAAATTATCGTCGAACAAATATTAAATAACTACTCAAATGTTTTTTAGTTAAAGTTTTACGAAGAATTCACATTTTATGCAAGTTTCATTTCTGCAAGTGGAACTTTTGCGCGCATTTTAACATTAAATTTAGACTGATTTTATTCCTGAGGAATCGAGATTCAGAACTTAAACTTGAATTCTACACAGCTGAGATGCCATACTTCGCAAGAACCACGCAAGAAAAGGTTTTAAAGGGAATGGTGTTTGTAGGCTATCCTCTTGAAATTAATCTCGTAAAATATTTCAAACATGCGTACATACGTAGGGAGTGGGAAATAGTTCACACACCAATTATCGTTCCTGGAAGGCCATTCTTACATATCATCGTTATTCATTTTCACATTGTTGAGGCTCATTGTTACTCGTTACCATGGTGATTATTATTCACCTCGTTCTCATTGTTACTCACTGACACATTGTTACGACTCACTGTTAATCATTGGCACATTGTTACGTCTTATTTTTACGTGAGTTTGTCGAGAATTTCCATTATTACCCATAGCAACAATATCGTGCTGCAACTATGATTGAGTTGATTTAAGTCTAAGATAATCAAAGGTGTGCTGAAGTTCAACTCTGGGAACTTTCTGAAAACTCTGAATAACATTATATGGATTGTTGAATTGATGCTGTAAATTAAAATGTTCGCTTTAAGGGTAAGCACTTTATTCGCTTCGTTTATTCATTCTTATGATTTAGTTTACCCCTATTCTTGCATAAGTCTTTCATTACACCTTTCCAAGTATCTGATTCCACTTTTACAGCCAAGTATATCTACAGTAAAATCCGCTTGAGAAACTTTTCAGAGGACCAAATTAAAATTGCATTATAAGTTAGCACTTTAACAGGGTTATGATAACTTTATATTTCTTTTACGTTCAAATACAAAAGAGATTATTGGCTCTTTAAAAAGAAACTGAAAGATTTTATTGGCTTTTTAATTTTTATAAAACAGCTTTACTGTATTTACACATATTATATTTACACATATTACAGCTGTAGACTGTATTTTTGGGTAATACTACTTCCCTTTTTGTATTGTATTTTTTAAGAATGTTCTGCTTTCCGTACATAGAGAGCATCTTCCTTCATTATTTAATTTAATCGATTTTCAGTCTACAATAAAGCTATTTTTACTAGATAGACATGTAAGGAGTAATAATGTAAAATATTATGGGTCCGTAAACTGAGGCGGAGGATTGACTATAGCGGGTTGCAGTGCATCTTGGAACAAGAATAACCTACCTTATAATCGGATGTTTGAGTATATGAAGCCGTATCTTAATTATTAGGTGTGCCGCATCATAATTAAAACACAATTCATGTGCCCCCACATTCCCTATTCAGTTACCTTTCCTTCAATTCCCTCTAACTCATCCCACTCCTTAATTCGTATAACAACTTCTGTCTTTGCCTTCCCCTCTGTCTTTTCCCTAGCATTCTTCTCTTGATCGCTTTCGTCAATATTCCCCCTCCTCTCAATATTTGGCCCATCTTAATTATATGTCTCATGAAAAAAAAAGAAATTGGCACTCGGCTGTTAATGTATAATAAGTCGAAAATCTCTCCGCAATCCTACCATGCCAATGAAGCATTGGTCCTCTTCCCCGAAGAGAAAGGAAACAACCGGCGAATTACTGACCTTCTAAGAATCGCCCAAGGCGCATTTCGGCGACTATGCCACCACCCAAAGGGAGTGAATGCATAATGGAAAGAAAGCGTAGAGTGTGGGGTATTTAACAGTTTGTCGTGGGAGGTGATGGGGCGGGGTTTTTCGTAGGGAAAGAGGGTGGAAAAGTAAAATTTCCGAGATTTTTAGCTCCTTTTAGGAACCAGCTTTCAGAAAGGAGTATAATAAATAAACTGGAATGGGCCCATCGTCGCTATTCATAAGTTTCCCTTCCTTTTGATGTATGTTTCGACCTCTTATGTGAAGAGAGAAAACTGCGTATCAAGCGGAAGAGCTTTAAACGAGTTTTACTGTCTTCAGGATCTAATTCCGTTCGCCACATTAGAACAGCTTTTTCTCCTTCTTCTCCATCCGTATTCTTCTCATACCCATTGTAGTCATTCAGCTTTATTACTTCCTTTTGTCTGAAAAACCTTCCCATGCAGCTCACATAGCCTTTCTCCTCAAATTGTTCGTTAATCCAGTATACTTAAGGTGGCCATACGTCCGGGTTTGCGAGGAAATGAGCTATTTTTTTTAGTTGTCCTCGGAGGTCCCAACCTGTGTTTAAAGTTCGTCCTCCTTTGTCCTAGTTCTTGTATATCATAAATTCATCAATAATCACAAGTTTCATCAGAGGTTTAATTTTTTTCTACATTTTTATACCCTCATTATCAAGTAAGAAATACAGTATTAAATTAAAAAAATAAGAATCAAATGCATTATAGAGAAATGCTAAAATATAACAGTAAGCGTCACTCGAATGCTTCAGGGGGCAGGTTCCGACTCTTTAGAAGAAGAGAGGCTTAATCAAAGACATGATTTACTTAAAAAAATCATAGAGAGAGTACGACTTTAGATACAGCTGATATTATTCGCCTTCCTTGTTACATAAGCCATTCTGATACTACAAGACAGATTAGAGAATAGATGCTAAAGCATGTCAATTGAAGATTTCATTATTTTTTGAGAACGATACACGAAAGTAATCGATTAGGAAAGTAGTGTCATGGTGCATGCACCCCTTTCCACATGCCGAAAGGCGGCTTGCAGGGTACATATGTAGATGTGGATTTAGATATTCGTATAAGAACTTTATTTTACTTATCGGAAGTAGCTCCATTTTTATGAATGATTATTATGAAAATGGTATTGTTTTATAATTAGAAAGTTGAAAAATGTCCTAGTTATCCTTTTTTTCAGGAATACCTATCCGAGCAGTGTCCTAGTTTCTTTAACAATAAGGTAAATATAGCCTTTTTACGCATATTTCAGCGAATTGTTGCTTAATTTATGCATTTTAAACAAATATCAAATGTCATCCTTCAGCAGTTTTGGCCAAGAGACTTGATTTCTAGGAGTGAAAAGAATTACTCTTTCAATTTTTCCAGCTATAGCTCCAGGAATTGAAAGTCCCACCCATTATATTAATCCCAACCAAATATACTTTCCCAGTTGAGTCAGTTAAAGCAGAGCGCGTAAAATGCATTCGCGACGCAAACTGCAAACATTCTGAAAACTTTAATTTTACGATGAAAATAAAGAGAAAGTCTCAATTTCAATTACGCTGTAATAGACTCGTAGAGGAGGCCATTCAACAACTTCTGGAAACAAAAAAAAGCTGCCTTTATGTGGATTAAAGTCAGCGAAGAGAGAGTTCAAAGGCAAACAAAAGGACATGAAAAGGAGTTGGTAACACGGGGATGAGCAATAAAAAGCCAAAAGTTTGCGGGGAAAGCCCGAAAAGAAAACTGGCGCGATGTGGAATGAGGAAATGGAGAAAGTGCTTTGGAATGAAAAAGAACAGACGGTATCAATGGATTCTGCAGGAGATTATTTAAAATATACAAGTGATATAAATGCATATAATTTTATTATTATATTATCATTTTATTATTGTTCTATTGTTATTTTATTATTTATTATTATTATATTGTTTATTATTGTTCTATTGTTATTTTATTATTTATCATTGTTCCATTATTAGTTTATTATTACTTTATTATTGTTCTATAATTATTTTAATATTGTTATATTATTATTATATTATTTTTATATTATTATATTATTATTGCATTATTGTTTTATTATTATTTTATTATTATATTATTGTTTTGTCATTTCATTATTATTTTATTATTACTTTATTATTGTTCTATAATTATTTTAATATTGTTATATTATTATTATATTATTTTTATATTATTATATTATTATTGCATTATTGTTTTATTATTATTTTATTATTATATTATTGTTTTGTCATTTCATTATTATTTTATTATTACTTTATTATTGTTCTATAATTATTTTAATATTGTTATATTATTATTATATTATTATTATATTATTATATTATTATTATATTATTATTATATTATTATATTATTATTATATTATTATTATTATATTATTTTTATATTATTATATTATTATTACATTATTATTTTATTATTACTTTATTATTGTTCTATAATTATTTTAATATTGTTATATTATCATCTTATTTATATTATTATATCATTATCCTCTTATTTATATATTTAACTCATACATTATCGCATAGATAAGCCCACATATCTGCGCCCGACCCCTTGGAAACTTATAAAATAACAACCAAGGATTTCTTTGGTAGAACAATGTCGATATGTGATACCTAATAGGTCCTCTGACAAATTCCTTATTTTTATATATCCACCTTATCGGAAATTAGGTAAATTAATTTTCAAAATATTTTCCATGTTTTTTTCCTTACGGGAGTTAATCACATCGGATGGATAAACATATACAAAACGGTAATTATTACATGAGATGAGATTGTATTTTAGCTTTTCTTCACTGCTTGAAGCGAATTTAATTCTTGCTGTCATCTTATTTCAAATCATTTACTCCTTATTCAAAATTTCTCGTTATTTATTATCGTAAAAACGTCCGACAAACAAAGTGGAAAGATCCTCTTTGGCGCAAAATTCAGGATGAAATCACTCCCGAAGATATTTTTACCGACGGGAATAAGGCATCCATGTTTAGGTCTTTCATATTTTCCTGCCGAAATTAAATTTTGCAACGAACGACGCTTATGTGTTCGTGTTATCTTTTATATTCGGACAATCGAATAAATCGATCCACGAGTGTAGATTACCCCGTGGTTTTGCGAACGAAAATTCGTTGGCGGATTCGGTTATATCCGAGTCGGCTTAAATATCTCACACAGAATCGTATTCCGCAGATTGGACCTACGGCGAGGCATTTCCCAACGCTTAATGCGGCCTCTACTTTACTGTTCGTGAAACAAAGGCACATAGGTAAATCACAGTGTAACCCGTTTAATTCGCTTAAGAAGTTATCCCGTCTAAAACTTTTCTCCCTGTTCCGGTCCCTTTCACACGAAGTACATGGCAAAAGTACCGCATAAAAAGCCGTTTCCTGCTTAAGACGCGGATTTTCCCGTTCTCATATGCAGTGCAACCCATTTTAGCCAATCGTTTAACTCATTCGATAGACAAAATTTTTTTACATCATCTGTGTCGTCCTTTCAAGCTTTGCCTTATCCATAGAATGGTTTTATTTGAATGTATTCTTTTGTATGACTAATTTTGTGAGATAAAAGCAGGGCTATCTGTAATCCACCGCCGAAGTCTATACGAATTCTGAGATGGTGAGATCTTCTTTATTGCTTTTATCTCATGATCAAAACAGAACGTTGTATTAAAAAGTAGTTTGGCGGTCTTCCTTTTCATCTCATTTCCAAGCTGTAATACATACCGAAAAAACAAGATAGTGTGCAGTGTATTATAAGATTTTTAGCGTAGTTTTGGAAAAAATGTACTCTGTGATGCCCTCCCATCATCGCTGTCGAAAATCATTATTCTACTCCAATTATCCAACTGGTAAGAAATATTTCATTGCAGAATGAAAAATCATAAGAGTTAAATATCCAAGAAAGACGATCTCCCTGTGAGAGAAACAGGCCATTCAAAAATATGATACAAGGCAACAGCATTACACAACCACAAAGTTATAATATGTCATTCCGCTTGAGAAGCGGTTTTCGCTTAGTCCCTTGGGAATGGGAAAATGGGAATATTCTTCATACTTTAACTTAGCGATGAAAATCATTTTCCTTCGTACAATATCGAAGATAAATTAACCCAATGAAGGCGTAAGGCTACTGGAGTGTGGCATAATAGCTTCACATGTGGCCAAATATTTCTTGCGCACGAATACAGGTAAATTATGAACGGTAACTTTGTGCGTTACGGCATACTCGGGAATATTCAAAGGAAAATTGGATATGGAAATAGTCTGACAGGATCGGGACTCGAACCCTGATATTACACTCTTTTGTCAGATGCTTTAGCCAATTATACTATTTATTCAGGACATTCATTGCCCCACACAATAGCACATGTCTAAAAGCTTTGGGTATATAGCTTAATAGTTAAAGTATCTTCCTGAAAAGTAGATGCACCATGTTCGAGTACCAGCCCTGTCAGACTATTTTCATATCCGTTTTCATGCATAAATAGTTTCCCTGAAACTCATAACTTATGAGATACATAATATCCATTTCTCAAGTGTATTATTTTGCATTCTTCGCTATATTCTGTCACCTTTATGCAGTCCTAGAAAACAATCAACTGAATCCAGTACCACCTCAAAATATTCAAACCATTCAATCATTTGGTAATGCTTTGAAGTTAAAGGTCGGGATACCTTTGGTATATCCGTTTCTTTTCTGGCCATATGATTTCTATTGTCTATATTTTCAGCCTTGTTGCTGAAACTTTCCTCTTCTGTATTTCCTTTTCCTCTTTTCTTTTCAAGTTTTAATTGCAATTATCAAGAGGTTTCACAAGTTTTTCAGACTCCCCTTTCTCGTCGGTGTTTTTCGGTTCCGTTTTAATTTTTCCTAAGTGCAGACTTACGTTTCTTAACCCATAAAATTTTTCCTTTTTCAACATTTTTTCTTTCTCCCAAATCCCAAAAGCTTTCTTGAAATCTTTAAAGGCGGAGGGATAGATGTAAGAAGAGACTTACAAGTCTCAATCTCACGATTAAATTCAGTAATTTTAATTTCCTTAATTTCCTTTTACTTTTTCTGCTGAATATTCCTACTTTTAATTTTTAAACGATTTTAATATTTGAATATATTTTTAGTATGTTGAAATGCTAGTATCCTTTGGGATTAGTATTCTTTTCTTTTATTTATATCCTTTTGTAAATTAATTATTTTATTGTGTCCAGTTACTGAATTCATTTTTGTAGACTTTGCTATAGTATTACCTTTCTCATTTCTTTATTATAAAAAGCCTTCCTTAACATCTTTAATAAAATGAATTTATTTTTGTAGACTCTGCTATAGAATTGTTCTCCTAATTTTCTTGTCATACAAAGCTTTCCTTTAGGTCCTTTAGCTTGTACTATAAGTAGGTTTGAGTTGTTTTTTCACACCCCCTTCTTTGTGAGTGTTTCCCTGCTGTGGATCTTTTTCCTAGGGTTTTTTTTACATCCACTCATTCTACAGGTTTCCACTCTATATCTATTTACTCATACATTATTTATGTTCCTATCGATATCACAGACGACCAGTCGGATGGAAGAAAAGACATTTTAGTCTCAATCTCGCCTAACTAAAGACCTGTATGTTATTAACATAATTTGGCGTTATTTTCGCTGCATTTGATAAATAAATAAGTAACACTCTTCATTATGAGGGATAATGTTTTAATTTCTTTCAAGTAAAAACCCATCAAAATCGAATTTCTGTCTTGAAAATCGCACGAACTTTAACTAAATAATAAAAAACTGTAATTTAGATAGTTAATAAATTTGTTTCTTACAACTAGTTCCTTATTTATGAAGATATCCAGGCTACAACTATTTCTTCATCAACATTTACTTGTAGACGAAACTAATCGTAACATATAAATTCATTGTCTGTGGAAATTACAAGCTTTCTTTAATCTTCATTATGTCTCCCTTCCACAAACTCGAGCTCCGCCACATCAGACGAAATTAAACCTTCAAGAAAGTCGTAACCGTACTGAAGTTGTAATCAAATTCCAATCAAACCCGACCCAACCGCCCTCTCGATGGAAAATCACCACTCGATTACGACCGAGATCACACGGGGAAGCGCAGTGGAGAATCGCCGTTGCTACAACAGAAAAAAAACATCTCTTTATTTATCACTCATATGTATCACGCAGTTCACATTATAAAGCACCGGCTTTGTCTCCCGATAATATTTCAATCTTGGAATCCGTTGAAGTTGAAGGGAGAAATTGGGCGCGTGACGCCGGTGAATATTAAAACCCGAGCGAATAAAGTGTCGCCTGGTTTAGCGAGTGGAACTTTTTTAACGAGTGCCTCTTCCATTCTTCTTTGGCGAGAGAGGAAAGAGAGAGAGAATTAAAAATATACGTGGTGTCCCTCAGCATGTTCGTCCCGAGCGACGCTCGCCCCCTCTCGCGGCCGCCACCCGAAGGTCGATACCGCAATGCGGACAAAATAAGCGCAATGGGTGAAAACAAAAGAAGGCGAGAGGGCGCCTTTTTTCCGATGTAAATCTTCGTGCGATATAAACAGGGAAATGTAATCGGACGCATTTCCGAAAAATACGAGATTTCCAAAAGGCATTATTGTCTAGTAGAAGAGGTGTGGAAGGTGGTCGAATTTTTCCGGCTTGTCCGTACATTAATTTGATTGTCCGTAATGTATACAGCCCTATATCCGGGTTGAATATGTGCCCCACCTTTCTTAGCAAACCAGAAGGAATAAGCCAGCTAAATAAGATGAGGAATGAGAATTTTGTGTTTTTGCTTCCCTATTCGCGCCAAAGTGATACAGAAAATGAGGAATGAAACCATGAATGAAACTTCACATAACTTTCAAAACATACGAGAGCAACTTTAATACAATCTTTCAGCATCTTTTCTCAGTGGCATTCATACCACATTATCACTGCCATAAACAAAACTGAGAGAAGATCGAATCAAAGATATAGTTTCTCTACTTTTATAACTGTTGCTTGTAAAATGTAAGAAGGTATACGCCCATAATAAAGCTTACTATTATTATCGTTATTATTACCCTATTCTAAAGGATTTTTATCTATCATGGTAGTAGACACTAAACCACGAAGAATCATGGTAGTAGACACTAAACCACGAAGAATGTTAAAAGTAATGGCAATTTTTCCATTTCGAATGACGTTTTAAGAACCAAGTCGATAACCATGGTTTATTAACTCCTTATTTATGGCAAAAAAACATTTTCCTCCGTAGTTTATTATAGTAATGCTCAGTATATCTTCAGAACCAGGCTACTGGTTTGTTGCTTTAGTAACTAGCTTGAAGTACATTCCGCTGAATTACTTTGGGAAACGCTATTGTCAGTAAGTTTACTAACTTTAGCTTGAGTTAACTAACTTCTTCTTAAGGATGTTTGAATGAGTAAGGTTTGAGTGATAATTTCTTCACTTTGTCAATTACACAGTATAAATAAACTAGCTTCAATATAGGATAATGAATTGGAACTGAAAACCGGAAAGATCGCGATTTTTGTCGGATTATAAAACTGAACCCAAAATATACAAATTCTCGAATCCCAACCGAAACGGTCTTTTACACCCCCTGCCATGCGCCAGTGTTGGTTTGCAGGGTTAAAATGTAAAATATATAAAAAAGAAACCGTAAATTATTGGAATCCGAACTTTGTTTCCTTTTAAATAGAAATTTATCTAAGTTAAAACTGAGAAACTTTTTCAAATACGTGTAACATTGACTTTCAAAAATTTTTAGCGAATCCTTCGCATTTACAACCATCCGATCTAAAATTTTGATCATTACTTCTTTAATATCCCAATTTTTACTCTAGAATTCAATTTAGTCTTATGGTATTGAACAAAGCTGCACATACTGAATTAACTATTGGAAGGGTATTATATTGCAGTGGTCGAAAAGAACCTGTTTCTATGAACGTTCCTAGATATAGTGAAACAGGAACTGAACCGTAATTCGTATTCTTTCATCGAACCAAAGAGAGAGGACCGAAAAGAAAAACATTACTCTTGGACACCCTGCTTCAATCATGCTTCCAAGAATTACCATCTCGGGCCGTGCAGCTTTTATCGGGCAATTATTGAGGGTCAGGGACCTCCTATTCCATTAGACCTCAGGTGGAATCAACAGCCGTGAAGATGGCGGGAGTTGACTCGAATTCATTGAGAAGAAGGCTCTGAATCTTTAAGTCAGTCGTAAAGGAAAAGGGTGTGCTTGGGATAGTAAGCGAGAGAGACATGCGCCCCAGGGCGCGCAAAAGGGACGAACAAAAAAAAAAACAAAAAAAAGCATCGGAGGGCGTCCGCACGCCTCGCTCGAAAACGTTTCGCCCTGAGGAATTTTCGTACAAAGACAATTGGTCCAATATCAACGCAGTGATGTTTTGCCCGAATTTTTTCAAATGGTTTATCGAATAAGCAGACGGGGTTGGTTGAGTTGGATCTATCATCCTGAAAAATAAATTTATTTTCTGAAGGGAGAACCTTATGTGGCGGCTCTCAAAGGATGCGCCGAAATGCGCAGAAGTTAGGGGAATTGGAAGGGGTAGGTGAGGTGATGCTCAGGATCGCTATCCGGGGGTTCGTAACAGGATGCCAACTGTAAATTCCCTTCAGTTCTACCCTTCACCCAATTCTGGATTCTAATAATAATAATGGTAAAATATTTTTATTTGGGTGAGGTTGAGACTAACAAGTCTCTTCTTAAACCTAACCCTTCGTAAATCAACACGTGTAAGAAAATTTAGGGAAAGAAATTCAAAGGGAGGATGGATACTTATAAGTAGAAATGGCCATGCGCATCCTTATAGCGCAACCACTGTATCTCATTTTATGAGATATCTCATTAAACTTGCGTAGAAGTAGCAGTATTAGCGTCTTTGACTTTATCATTATATTATATTAATAAAGCAAAGGAACTTTGACAGCTGGGGTCATTCCGCTCGTGAGCTCCCAACGGGAATCGAACGCGGGACAGCTTTCGTCGAAATCGAACACGCTGCCTACAAGACTTTCCGGGAACCCCAAACTTGCGTATAAACTGGTACATAATGTAATAGGATAATTAGCTGATTATTAGAAGGGTTTATTGGTATTCTGAGTTGTCTTCTAACTTAACCGTGATGGGTCAACCACAACTACATCTTCTGCTAGATTCCTCCTCATCATCCAAACATTACCAGTCGCATCCGTATTAAGCTAGGGTCAACGTCTATTCTGACCGCAAACTACAGTAAAACCCATTTAAGACATCCCCGCTAAAGACGATATCCCGCTCAAGACCTGGCTTTCTCTCGACCCTATTCCCTTTTACACGAAAAACATGGTATAGACGCTCTTCTACCTCCTTAAAACACGGATTTTTCCTGTTCTGATGTACTACAACCCACTAAAGCCAATCCTTCGCCTTAGTTGATAGACCGAAAATTGCTTACGATTATTCTTCCATAATTGTATATCAAGCAAAAATTACTTCATTATAGAGTGAAAATGGCCAAAATCAATATAAAATCACAGTAAAGAGTTTACTATGCCACAAGTAATATTACAAACACGATCTAGGATTCTTCATAAATTTATTGTTAGTGACTACCACTAACTGAAGCCTGAGTGTGTATAGTTTAAAACCAAAATTAATCAACCAAGAAAAAAATTCTCCTTGTCTGAAAAGCAGATCGTTCTTTAAAATATATATCACGCCATGGCAACCAGTAATACACAGTAATAGTTCGCAGACTCTCTAAACATTTACAGCTGTGGCTAGTATAGTAGAGCAAACAAAAGTAGATTTCTTTTGATTTTTAAGGTGTAAAATACTTATTAAAAAAGATCCAAAAAACTATTCCCTTTTGTTTTCTAATGTAGAAGAAAGAAATATGTGTAATATTCCTGTAATAATTCTATCTCACAAACGCAGTTTTCATTCGATCCCCTGAAAGACGTCTCCACCGAATTTTCTTGCAAAATACTGAGATAAAGCTGCGTAAATTATATTTTTGGAGTTTTGAAAGGAAAGGTATGAGTAAACGAGGACACACATAAGAGAAGGAAATATGTGTGGAAGAAGGGGAACGAAATTGGGTGTTAACTCGATTTGGTGAGACGGAATGCAGGTAGGGTCTTTGTAAGTGGGAGGGCCTGAATGAATGGGAAGGATAAAAGTTGGCTGTTAACGATAAGGAAAGGCCTCTGTTCTTGGCGATTTCATAATGTTTTAGGGACCCGAATCTTTCACCTTTATCCTGGAGCGTAGATCCTTAGGGGAAATCTGAGCTGAGAGTATGAGTTAAGACGTTTCCCGCGAAAGGTGAATATAAAGCTCAGTTTATGAGACAAGTCTTACGTTCTCTTAGTTCGTCCGCTAATATTTCGGGCCAAAATTCAGCCGCTTATTTGAGGTTGTACATTAAGGTTTCCCATCTCGCTTACTGTGATTACTAGCTGGCTGTACTTTCTAATCCCTTCTGTAGGGTGACTCGGCTTAAGTAAGATGAGTGATTCCCAATGCCTAACCGAACAAGAAAAAATATGAAATAGTCGGATCTTACTAAAACTCTGTAATAATATTGATAATAACAATACAAACATTTTTGCTAATTTTTAGATCAATAGTCCGAATAGTTAAAAAATGAGGGGCTGACAAATTTTCCAAAAATGTGAAAATTGTGAAATTCGGCTCTCATTCAAACACCCATTTCTCAAAGTGATTTATACACTTTGAATGGCTCATTATAAAACTATAAAGTAGATCTTTCTTTTAATATAAAACTTCCTTTATTCTTAAGAGACGTTGATTATTTTTAGGCTAAATCCATTTAAATAATTTTTAAACTAAAAAATATGTGACTATGGCTTTCAAAAAGACATCACAAAAAGTAATCTTAATTAATTTTTCTTAGAACTTTAAAATATAAAAGTGGGGAATGGACGGGATGTATTATTTCAAACATATGATTTTTCTCTAGGGATTAACCTACAGAGATGCACTGTATAAAATACACAGCTGTAGTGGAATCAGCTGACAGGACCCTGAAGTGAATTCGCGTTCTCAGGGGTAGCCAATCGAGAGTCGAAGAAGTGGTTAATTTTTATTAGTTCGTTCGTTGCTTGAGTACTGTTGTGTGGAATCCGTACGAGAAGGGTTTGGAGTGCGTAGAGCGGCTCGTTTCGTTAAGGGAGACTATAGGTTCGACAGAAGTGTATCAGAGTTCATCAAAACCCTTGACTAGAAAACTCTTGAGGATAGAATAACATAGTATGGGAATTGCTATTCGAGGCATTTTTGAGTGCCGTCAATTGAAGTGTTTGGCCCACTTTACTATGAATTTCAGGACACGTTTAACGTAACAATTCTGTCATTTCTTTCTCCATGTGCAAACACTTTAAATAATTCATTACTAAATAACTATTAAAATAAAATCGTTATCATAAATTTCTATGAAGATTTGTTTTCCTAATCAAAACAATGTATTAAGTTTTGAGCCAATGTTAGCTTGGATTGGGTTAATATTGGATCATGAGTTAAAACTCGTACAATAAGACTTACAACTGTCTGATCTGTCAATTTTAAGTCAATTAATCAGTTTCGATCAATCAATTATAAATTCGATTTTAAGCCCCTTATAAAGGTACAATTTCTTCAAAATATTAATTCATTAGCAAATTTAATTATATTAGTTAACAACAGTTTAATGCAAATATATTGGAAATCAAGTTTTATCGTAGTTCGAGGAAAAGATCATACAAATATCTATATAGTAAATTTTATCTATTTTCAAATTATTTCTAGGAAAATTTGTTTTGTTTCTTTCTGGAGAGCTTTTTAACTGCCTTTCTTTTGGCCATTGAAGTACCAGCTGAAGAGGCTGGTTTACCGATTACGCATTCCTGATGTAATTGTATAGCAATATTTCTTTCAGGTGGCACTTCTTTCCTCTCCTCTAACTATCACCTGAAGGGGTTAAATACTATAATCCCCCTTTAATCTTGGGCCAAAGATACGCCAACTTAAAAAAATGCTTTAATTATTTTTAAGTCGAGAAGCTAGAAAGTCTCATAATAGGTGATGATAAACACTGAATAAGTTACAATAAATTGTTCAATACCAATGTTCGAATATCATAACTCAAATCTGTGAAAAGAAAAGTTCGAAAGGTAGAATGGTTGCAATTATTGCAGTTTGTAACGTGAATAGAACCATTCCGGTGATAGATCAGTCAACTACTTAAAAGCATATAATTAGTCTCTAGCCAATGTTACTACCTATACTTTGAAACCAATGCCAAATCGATGACTCCGTAGATGTAGAATCTAGAGCAGATTAGGTATTTTTTATCATTTGGGTCGATGTTACTCTTGATGGAATAAATTTCCTCCAAGAGACGGCAGTGATTCACCCGATAAAATACGAGAAATCGTGATTCCCGTACTCAGCGAATGCGATTTTCAAGACGAAAAAGATATTCCGCGAGATTATAGAAAGGATAGCTATTTCTGGTGTCTATTTCCAGAGATAACTAAGATACATACACAAATCAGACATCTAATCAGGGAGTTTGGTGTTGTCACACCCCAAATTTCAATGTAAAAATGGGTGAAACTTAAAAAGCAAACAAATAATCTCTCTATAGTATAGTGATATGGGGTTAAATAATATGTTAATATATAATGTAATATAATATAATATAATATAATATAATATAATATAATATAATATAATATAATATAATATAATATAATATAACATAACATAACATAACATAACATAACATAATATAATATAATATAATATAATATAATATAATATAATATAATATAATATAATATAATATAATATAATATAATATAATATAATATAATATAATATAATATAATATAATAATATAATATTGTCCTGGATACTCATAAGCGTCGTAAATCTCTCTAGGCGGTATCTAGGAGACCAGAGGATCAATTATAATTCTCGCATAATTCAGAAGTGTGTTATGACAAGTATTCCTTATTTACGAGTAGGTTCATGCAAGCCACCAATGGCGTGTGGTTTTAACATCAACATCCCGTATCTAACTCTAGAACTATCTGATCGATGTAGGCCATAAGCAATTATCTGTCTTAGCGACTGTTTCCCAGCAATGCTTCGTCGATATCTCGCGCAGCTTGCGCTCGTTGCCAAGTGGAATTACACCGATGACTTCTGATCCGATGAATTATTCGAAAAGATCCCATCGGTTATCCGATATCCTCTGCTGGAGCGAATCCAATCTCAAGTACCTTATTATAACTCTGTAACATATTGGATGGTGTGACACAGCTATCGAACCTCTAATATTTGGAAATATTTTGCTTCGGCGTATAATTACATGAATAGTTCTGATCTGTAGGTCTAATAACTTAAAGAATTCTGAATATCGTAAATCTTCGTTTAATACAACAGGAAAAGAACATACAGAACCCACAGAAGACCAGATTTGATGCAGAATTATGTACAAGAGAAGTTATAGAGTCACTCAGGATTGAAAAAAAAGACAACAAGAAGTCGATGGAAAATTTTCCATTGTTTCCAAAAATAATTTGTACTATATTATGATTTTTGAGAAAATTTTTAACAAAGTTCGATAGGAATAATAGCGAAAAAAATTAAATGAGAAAGCAATAGACCAACTAGGTTGATCTAGAGGATGAAAGGAAATTAGAAAGCTTTGGT
Organism: Pachydiplax longipennis; assembly: GCA_036926295.1. Taxonomy (NCBI): domain Eukaryota; kingdom Metazoa; phylum Arthropoda; class Insecta; order Odonata; family Libellulidae; genus Pachydiplax; species Pachydiplax longipennis. The sequence continues at coordinate 35,663,407 of JAVFKF010000012.1, forward strand.
AAGAAATAGATAAATAGATAGATAAATAGATAGATAAATAGATAGATAAATAGATAGATAAATAGATAGATAAATGGATAGATAAATAGATAGATAAATAGATAGATAAATAGATAGATAAATAGATAGATAAATAGATAGATAAATAGATAGATAGATAAACAGATAGATAAATAGATAGATAAATAGATAGATAAATAGATAGGTAAATAGATAGAGAAATAGATAGAGAAATAGATGGATGTGTCGTTTATTGGCTAAGTCAGGCCCGTGTGGGTCTCTCATCTACCTTAAGTCATTTTTCGTTATTATATTTACAAAGATTAATTAATAACAAAAATGAGTGAAATCTGGGAAAAATCTTCCCAACAGGAGGTTGATAAAGAAAAAACCCACCTTGTGGGAGTACTTCGAAAAAGAAGTGGAGTGCGAAATCACAATAAAAATATCTACAGGCAATATTCAATATAAAGATTAGACTACAAAAATAAAGGAAGTCAATTAGAATAGAGAAAAAAATCCAAATTACAAAAAGAGAAATACAGTATAGAAAAAAAATATGCTTAATGAAAGGAAATGAAAAGTTACGAAGCACATAACACTACACACCTGAAAATAGTAACGTAAAGGTAAGCTAAGTTATATTACATATCCCCATACATAAATATTATAAGATAACTAAAAATGATGACTTTTCACGACGGAATTCCTTTAATAATCAATATGATAAGAAGAGGAGGGTGGATGGCAGATGATAGTATCGGAAAATAGGCGAGATAAAGTTGTTGTTTTTCACTCTAGCCTATCCCTCAATTTGCATACTCAAACAGATGAGAGAATATTAACCATGAGAAGGAATGGGATTGGAGATCCGACGAATACAAGCGGATATTTTATTATATTTCGAATGATATAACCCTTATGATGTGAAAGTGAGTTCACACTTGTGCAAAACCAAATGGAAACCATACTCAGTGGAAGTTTATAATAAACTGAAAAAAGAGATAAATATACTCAGAGTTGCGAAAATAATTCAGGTTGATGTAACTAATAACACTTTCTCGCTTAGATTAGTATATATTAGTAGAGAGAGAGCAGCCATATGGTGGATGGCTGGGGTGCAAAAACATCCAATTTGTATATCTCATACTGTTTGGATAAGGAAACCAATAATAGCTACCCGTTCTCGCGATAATCTCTCGAAATCTCTTCAGCGAAAATCGCTTTCACTGAGTATCGGAATCACGATCCGTATTTCATCATGTAAATCACCTCTGAGAATTTTCTCCAATATCTTTATCCCCGTACTCGATCCTTCTATCTCTAAGGTATTCCCAGCCGAGGGATTTCATCATCTATGATACACTGCTATCAAGTGTACTGTCATGCTGTACGGCTCGAAAATATCCGTGAATTATACCCGACATATCTATGCGGTGAAGTTACAGCAGAAGTAGCATTGAACTTGAAAACGAGTTACTGAAGTCCAACTGTATTAGTCGAAACCTTGGGGGAAAGATTTCCCAACGTATACGTGTGGAGAGTCTTAAGTAATGCCCTGACTATTGCTGCAGTTGAGCGGAGAAGTCTGGAAAAGCATTTGAGTTACGACGTTGGGGAGAATGAAGATTTGTTGGACGGATAGAATCTCCTACGATGAAGTACTCTGAGGAGAATCCTACGTTTGAGAAGAAATGGAAAAAAATTTGCTGAATGGATTGGACAAATCCTTTGCCATAAAGACATTTTCAGATGAATAGAGGGTAACAAGGAAAAGTTGCAAAGGTCGGCCTAGATTGAAATAAGTGGATCGAAAGCAATAGATTGGAATAAATACACTGCTATATATATATATATATATATATATATATATATATATATATATATATATATATATATATATACATACATACATTGAAATTAATAAATCAAGTAATGGAAGTCCTAAACTGAACATTTTATATTGAAATAAAACCACCCAAAGATGATATAAATGCATGAAGGAATGTGCAGTCCCCAACCAGCAATCTGAATGATGGAAAAACTAATGAAAAATATAAATATTACGTTCAATAAAGAAGTAATATACAGATGTGAGAACGTTTAAAAATCAACCATAAAATATGAAACCTATTAGGAGAACAAAACTTCAAAAAATAAGTTATAAAAGAAGAATGTAAAAAGGCGAGCGTTTAGAAGATGCTCTCAGACGCTGGTTAAGAATACTTGATAGAAGAGAGATTGGAAGTTGATCTTCGATTGCTTGATAAATTTAGAGAAAGTACGTTTTCAGAGCATGTAATCGGTATCATGTGATCTCCATACTTCTTCGGCCGACCCGATAATGAGCATAAATTGAGAGAAATAGATGATAAGAGAAGTGTTTAATAGGACTCATTCATTCTGCGAACGACACGCGATAACAACGAGCTAAATAGGTACTTCGAACGTTCCTTATTTACACCACATGCCTAAAAGCATCTTGAAATAAAGCAATGTGGATGAAAATAATTATTTACCAAAGTTTTCGCGATATCAAATCGAAAAATAATCTAAAGCAGAATTCATAATTATCTTCTTTCTCCAAGTACAACTTCCGATTTCGCGCAATTCTTGTACTTTGATTAAATTTTACACAAAAGAATAGCTTAGGAAACTAAAATGAAAATGAAAATTAGATTTATGGGTTGATGAAATAGGATTTATTAGGATGCACACGGTGATCATTATAATTCAACATCTTTTTTAAAAATTGGCCTTATATTTTCTTTCATCTTTACTAAGACTATATAACCCTATCTCCATTTTTGCCTTCACTTAAATCTCCTTTACAATGACTAGTTATTCTCACAACTAACTCAAATAGTGATTTTCCTTCAGATTTCTTTCATCTAGATTCCTTCTTCACCAATGTTACCAATCTGTTCGCAAAAATATTGCTCGTTCTCACAAATATTCTATCATTAGCTCAGTAGCGGCTAGAAAGAAATTGACTCCACGTTTAAATTCATCTAAAAACATTCTCTCGTCCATGACGTCAAAATTTCGTTTGTTTCTTTCTGCGATTGATGCATTTGTATGAATTATTATCGTAGTACGAATGGTAAAAGGTACTGTAGTAGAGAAAATGACTCTCAGATCTTGATATGCAAAAAATTCTACATTTTAATAAAAGATCACCCGAGGACTTTCACCTCCTCGTGAGCGCCAGCTTCCGCTATCAGTTATTCACTCATTCACGGTCCGCCACTCAATTATCGAGTATTCGTGAGTAAGTGACTACGCTAAAGTGCATAGTAGCGTACGGGTCTTCAAGGTACGGCCCTTAATTAAATTCAATGCCATCTACGAGTACGAGCAAATAGAATTTTATACTCAGTACATGTTGAGATGTTTAATATTCTCACTTTTCTATTTCTGAGAGTTTATGGTGTATTTAAGCGATATTTATTTTATTTATTTTATTTATTTATTTTATTTATTTATTTTATTTATTTATTTTATTTATTTATTTTATTTATTAATTTTATTTATTCTATTTATTTATTCTATTTATTTATTCTATTTATTTATTTTATTTATTCTATTTATTTATTTTATTTATTCTATTTATTTATTTTATTAATTCTATTTATTTATTTTATTTATTCTATTTTTTATTTACTTTGTTTATTCTATATTTTATTTATTCTATTTTTATTTATTTTATTTATTCTATTTTTATTTATTTTATTTATTCTATTTTTATTTATTTTATTTATTCTATTTTTATTTATTTTATTTATTCTATTTTTCATTTATTTTATTTAACACAAGAAGGTAATGAAAACCCACATAATTGTGCTATAATAAGGACATGGTAAATTAATACGTCAATGATTAAGAAATGAAATCAATTATATAAAAATATCGTCTGAAATTAGTAAGAAGTAGAAAAGGACACTGAAATCACTAAAAAATTACAAAAATATATAAAATATCTATTCTTACTAGTAAAACCTACTTCAGCTATCGCTTTATAAGCACGATACATTATACGTATATTTGAAGACTTATACAATAAAGGTTGCTTATATCTCCTCCGCGATCCATAAAATTATGCAACCCGCCTCCTAAAAGTTTGGAGAGACTTCTAATGGAAGGACAGCAAGTTTTGAGTGGTTTTGCTATGCTTTCGCCTTCTCTTTCCGAAAAGATCATTAAGATTATATATATGTAACTACCGTAGGACCAGTATATTATTTACAAGTTAACTACGAGTTATTTGCATATATAATAGAATAAAAAAATGAGATAATTTAAGACCTCGACTCTATGATTCGACCCATATTAAAAAAATTATGAATTAAACAAGAAAACTCTTTCATGGGAATGAATGTGCTAGTTCTCTCCCTAGGGCAAATCTCTAGGACCATCCGTCTCTATTCTGGCTGATTAACAAAATGAATTCTTCTCTGTCGTATATGTCCTCGGACAGCTTTAATTTGTGCTTCTCTTCCTTTCTCCCTCATCTTCCCTATATCATTCCTTTCTCCTCTTTTCCCTTCTCTATGTTAATCTCTTCAGAAAACATTCGTTTCAAAGAATGTGTCCTACCCAATTCCCCTTTACTATTAAACCACTCACGGGGATTCTTCTTTTAATTTTTCTCCACCGCAGATATTCATTTATCATTCTACATTCCATTCTTTGCATTCCGCATTTCAAATATATCTAAGCATTCCTCCTTTCTCCGACTCATTCTCCATGTTTTTTCCCTTTAAAAAACTCAAAGTAAAACATTTTTCATATCGTTTTCGTAATCCTGCGGTCATATTATTTGCTTTCGTAGTAGCTGCTTTAATTTAAGCTTGTATTCTCTATGCAGGGGTTGGCGAACCTATGGCATGCACGCCCAAAGGGGAACGCAAGAGAATTTTCCGGCACTAGAAACTCTGAACTATCCTCGTTACGTATTTATCATTCATTCATTTAAAAAAATTAAGCCTCCGAGCAAAAAACTGTGGTCTATGTTTATAAATAATGATTAATCAGGAAAATATTACATTTAATGCCTTAGGTATATTAATGAAGGTATGCGTAATAAATAAAAAATAACTTTTTAAAGGGGAAAATAGTTTCTATTTGCTATTCTCTGACATTTTGCAGTTTGATTTTGAAGAAAATAGGAACTAGTTTTAGATGTGAAAAGCTATTTATTTTTTATTTCTTTCTTCGTCATGGAATACCCCAAAGTCACCTGCCAAGAGGTTGTGTTTATTAATAAACTGTATAGTTGGGTTTACTTATTTTTGTAATGTTTCGTAAACTATTTGTAACCACAAGTGGCATTTTTGAATATTGGATGTTTTTATAATAGCATATAATTTTTTTATTTAAAAAAGTATTTTGTTGTGCTGCTTTCGGAAGGTGTTTGGAGGGGTTCCCCACGACTGGGGTGAATGCCAGACAGAGATTTTGCATCTATATTTGCCCCTCAAATGAAAGACACTCGGATAGATCCTTATTCGCAGTCATAAAATACGAATAAATTTACGCCAACTGATCCAATCGTTGACAGAATAAAATAGATATATATCACACTCTTCGGTTTGTCACTACGTTAGCATTCATTTTATATTTATCAAGTGTCACTCGAGTAACTAGAGGATCACCAAATCTATTCACCCTTCTATTATTTTATTAGGCGATTTTACTACTCATCTTCTTGATGAAACATCGATTTGGTATAGTGAAACTTATTATTTAGATATGGCATTAACTCTAATTTTCTCCGTCTTTTTCACCGCTCCTCCCTCTTTTACTGACTTCCATCCTTTAATCTTCAAAAAGATTTTTTCTCATCTCGAAACGTATCCTCGCTTCTTCAATTCCAAGCTTTTTCCCCAGAGGAAGGAGAGCATCTGAATCACTTCTGATCATTTTGATGTTTAATCATTTATTTATTTATTTTCCCTTCTAATCCAGTCTCTCCTACTTCATGTACGACTAATTAAATTAGGTATTAATTATTAAATTATTAAATATTGATAGCAGATTAGTATTTGAGGTATAAACGGAAAGTCCTGGACCATCAGCCTTCGAAGAATCGATAAGAATGTGGCCACACAGGAGGTGTCTTGCTTAGCACCTTGTTACCTGATGACTAGCATAGTTGCAAGTACCTTCTTAGTGGCCAATTAAGAGCAATGAACAGCGATAATCAAGCAAAATCAAAGGGCAACACGCTGAAAGAATCCGACAGGGACTAGGAGGATTCGCCGTAGCCGTTTTTCCGCAATTTTTTTTTTCAGAAATTAAAATATTACTTGAGGAAAAGGGTCGTAGTTATTCTACAATTTGGGAATTTTACTTTCAGTTTAGAAAAACATTACTACTTAATGAGATCTTAAATGCGGACTTTTTTTGGAAAATGGAAGGGCTATTCTTCCAGTGGCCGGTGACGAATTCATAGGGGAAAAATGTGAAAATTATTTTGTGGTGGCCAGTAAAAAAGTTACAGGACCATCTTTTCAGAAAAAGTCACAATTTTGGCTGCAAAAATGCCATCAAGGGGTAAAAGTGAGCATACGTCATCACCACAATAGCTCACAGCATAATAAAATGTTACCGCTGGGTGGAATGCAGTAGATTTCGTCCGTCAGTTCTTTTTACGAGCTCGTGATTAACTACGTTGGGCTGAGTTGGGCGGTCGGGGAATACCTTCAACATAAGGAAACCTTGAGTAATAAATTAATTTTATGTTCCTTTTTTTAATATATATTATATGTAAAATATGATGATTCCCGTGGAGGTACGGCCGCGGAGGATAGTCCTAGACCCAAACCGACACGATCATTTCCCTGAAGAGACACCGAGAGACTCGCTTGGTCGCCTAGCGCCCTCTGTGGCCGATTATTCTATGCTGTTAAAGGATGAACCACCAGGAGAGTCATCAAGTAATAAGGCATCGAGGAAGACACCTCCGCTGTAGCCTGAGAATAAGAATTCTAAGATTCCCAGAAGGGATGACTCTTGAAGGGTGGTAATCTAGGGCTTCCAGAACAGGTCGTAGAGGACAGTCATGGACCACGGACGATGTTCTAGGGCTTTCTGTTGCTTCCAGAGACCAGAAAACAGACCACAGAGGACAGTTATGCTGGTGGACGAACATGGTTTTAGCGTGATTCTCAGAAGGTCGTTAATTCGCGGCTTTCTTTCTCCATTCGAGGAATTGGCCCTACGTTCACTGGCATATTCGGCTACTGAAGAGTTTTTCGAACCTCTTAAGCGTTCTATACCTCTAATCCATTAACAGCTCTGTCTCAATATCTTCACTCACTGTAGGCGATGTCAAGATCCAAAGAATGATAAAGAGATTCAAACTCCTAAAAAAGCTTCAACCCTAAAATTCGGATACTAAACCATGATTTGTGTCTGATTTATGAATTACCGCAATGGAAATAGAATTTGATTGGGTGGGACGTTATACTTATTGGGTTTTCCAATCATTATCAGGCGTTATTTCACGCCTGTGGTTACGGCTTTAACTTCGCCAAAGATGAAATATTCCATTTCTGTCTGATACGCCCCGTGAATCTCTGAAATGGGGCCAAAATAAAATCCGCGATAATTTTCCACTGGAATGAGCTCTGAATCCGATTTCCAAACCACCCGCAATTCGGCTGCGAGCGGCTAAAAAAAGATATCTCCTGAAATGTTCCCTCATCGGGAAATTTTTCCAGCCTTAAAGAATCAACGAGAAAGTTTCTCGTTTTCGAGAGATAACCCAAATTAAAAGTTGCCGTAATTTTGGAAGAGTTGCGTTCGCCTTCCTTTCACCTTTGTGTGTTTGTGGAACTTATACGATATCTTTCGCAAAGCGATAATCACTTCATATATCACTAAAATTAAAATCAGAAATTCTTTAATGAAAATTGAACCATTCATAACGTGTGCAAAGAGTGCTAAAAGTATTGTGGTCTGGAGCTATTTATTTTTACTAACTTTATATAATAATCACAGCTGTGTATATTTTTATATTTATCTATCCGATGTCAGTAGCTCCAATAAGAAATATATGGAAGAAAATCTTGAAAATTAATTTCACGCACTTCCTGACGAGTAAAATTTTGGGATTAATAGAGGCCAAATGGAATGTTACAAATCTATATTAAACACCGAAAATTTCTTCGGTTCGAATCTGAAAATCTCGAAAAAAGACTCATAAGAAATCCATCTAAAGTTCATTTTGTTCGACGGCAAACTTTCTTCCTTTTGCAGGATTAGAATAGAAATAATGATCCTACGAAATCGATACCACCAACAAAACGAAAAAAATTAATATAGATTCTTATTTTGCAGTGGAATATCGAAAAAGGCTAAATTTTGTTGAGGACAAAGGCGAATCCTATCTGATAGGAATACATTGAAAAATATTGGTCATATGAAATGCATGGGGAGGGATAGCCGATATTTCACGGTGATCAAAGTATTAATAAACTTTGGAAATGGAATTTTAGTAATATACAATATTTTTACAAATAAGGTAACCTTCCATGTTGTATATTGTTTGTATACAATATATTATATTTCAGATAATAAATGCTTTCGTTTTCGAAAACAGAAAATTAAACGAAAAAATGATTCCAAGAGCAACAATGTAAATAAACGCGGTATTGCTTCGGCAAACAAATAAACAAATACCAATCAGATCGATTTTTGTTCTGTCGCTATATATTAAATTTACAAGGGATATATTACTAGAAGTTTTCGGAAAAAGCTATTCGGTTCCTCCTTTAGTTACAGTATATAAAACCGCATTGTTATAGGAGAATGGTTATTCTTAATGCTGATAATCAGTATTAGATGTATACAATAATACTTGTACACTTTTCAACGTATTAAATCTAGTTTCGTAATTTTTAACGGGAAAAACAGCATTTCTAAAATACACGAGACTCGGCATTACTTTTTGGCTAACTCGGCCTGGAATTAGATTATGTTGATTGCTTTCATGTGATGCAGTTATCTTTAACCTTTTGAACTTTTGGCTAATTGCATTTGGTGCGCGGGCAATCCGTAGACGTCCTGCGGCTCCGCAGAATCATGTGTGATAATTTCAAACTAATTGCCTTAACCAACTTGACTGGAAACTCGATATTAGCTCCTACTTGCTCCAAATTGCTACCGTTTCTTGCGATCCAATTCCCTCACTCGAGATATACGAAAAAAGAGAAACGTTACCGACGATAGTGAGGTAATTAGAGGACTCTGGGTCCACGAAAATTGGAGTGTATTTGATAAACTTCGGAAAGGTTCACTTTGTTTTATTCGTCGGCGAAATTTTGAAATATCTGAGCAGAATCGGAAGCTATAAAGCCTTTATGATAAATACGAAATATAAATGTACAGATAGGCCGAAAGAGAAAGTGGCGATATCATACACAGAGCTTTCACGAGGGAGATTAAATATTTATCTCGCATGGCCTGACAATAGTTCGGCTTAAAAGTTACACAATCTCAAAGAGATATGCAAATTTTCTAGGACAGAGTTGGAGAGCCTTTGGACGAAATGCGGCATTCTACCGATTTGGCTTCCTCTTAAACACAAAGTTAGATGTATAAATAATTTTGTTTTCCAGTCTCTTTTGCTACTTCAACAGAAGAAAGAGGGGAATCAGTGTTTTATGTCTAATAAGCTATGGCATACTTTAGTTTCAGTCAATCCCCGCTGGATTAATTGAATATATGCAATAAGTTTAACTTCTACGTATTGGCGAGTGACATAGTGGTGGTCCGTGACGATAGAAGGAATAAAAAAGACACAAAACTTTCCTTTTCACAAAGGAAACAAATTCTAAATAAAGCCATAAACTAAAAACTCGGAACTAATCAGTAAAATTAACGTAAATAAATCAAAAGATGAGACTTTTACCAGTACCACAGGAATAATTGATTCAGTAATTTATGGATTCAGATTTTATGGATTCCTACTGCAAATTCATGCCTAAAATAATTGATAATACAAAAATAAACAATATAAATAATAATAACACAACAACATAAAATACCACAGAACAAAAGGAATTATAAAACGCAATAAGTATTTACACGTAAGCGTCATCATCATCGTCTTGCAGAGTTTTATTTTTAATAAATAAGGAACTAATTTCCTTCGTAAAAAGAGGTTTCCTTTTATGCCTTTCATTACAACACTTCACTCAGAAAATCATAATGCTATAAATTTAAAGCTAGCTGTTCTCTCTAGGGTTATTATATGCATGAACTACACAGAATAAGATGTACTTCATCCACATAAGAGAGAAAAAGCCCGAGGGAAAATCTATCCCAGCAGTGTGTTGATGGTCGAGGATATTCCGAGAAAAAATCAAAAAAGGCTGAAATCCTATGGAGGTTCTTTCCTTTAAAGAAAGAATGAAAAAGTTTTTGCTTTACTTTAACCTATCTATAGATGTAATAAAATTGTGATGTCTGTCATTTAGTTTGTTACTGTATCACTGAAACTATGCACCAGATTTTGAGGAAGTCATAAATGATGAAAATTTGCATAATGATGTGCGATATTTAGAGTGAGTGCTTCATCGAAATTCGCTTCCATCGCTTTTAGGATTTATTTATTTGATGAATTTCCAAGGAAGAATAGACTTGAAAAAAGTCTGACGGGACCGGGAATCGAACCTGGGTCTCCCGATTGCCGGTCGGGTGCTCTGTCCGTTCAGCTACCTCGCCGGAACATTCTCTCAAGCCATTCGGGAGACTTTGTGGGCACGGGAATTGGCTTGAGTGTGGCTTGAGTGAGTGGGCTTGAGAGAATGTTCCGGCAAGATAGCTCAACGGACAGAGCACCCGACCGGCAATCGGGAGTCCCGGGTTCGATTCTCGGTCCCATCGGACTTTTTTCAAGTCTATTCTTCCTTGGGATTTTTCCTGTGTGCACGCCCTAACGTACAAAATCACCCTTTACCCATTCCTTATTTGATGAAATTAAGGCAAAGATAAATTAGGCAAGAAGTCGAATCAACTTCATGTTTTGGAAAGTCAAAGAAGGAAAGTCAAAAGAGGCCATCTATTGGATAGTTATTATCATAAAGGATTACTATTCATATGAAATTTAAATCACGAAGAAATGGACAGTAAGCATGCAAATCACGTTCTCATATTGAAAGGGTTGGCGACAGATGCTACTGAATTCCACAGAGATTTTCCTAATTTATTTCCGCTCCAATATTGGAGAATACGCTTGGGATATGAGACATAAGTGGTAATCGATGAGTTACTTTTTCTCCCAGAATACGGAATACAGGCAATTTTACAGCGGTTATTTGCAGATGATACACAAAACCGAGCTCCGTCAAAGCATTGACGACCAATCTTTTCGTGATTTCGAATAATAAAATATTCAAATGAGCTAAAAATAAGAATTTCTATCCGACCATACCGTTTACGCACGACGATTATTTCTATTGCATGATGATAACGGGACGAAGTTTCGCTACAAAAGATACACGGAAAATAGTCAAATAGGCAAATACGTAGAATCCGTAAAGAAAGTCAAGAGATTTAAGTACCATTATAATTTAAAATTCCAGATTCCGATGTCAATATATTAAATCACTATGAGTGAGAGTTCAAGTATAAAAGAAAATGTGTCGTAACTTATACTATAATATACTATACCTATATACTATAATATATACTATAATACTTATTATATACTATACCACTACTTATACATTTTCACTGCTTCTATTTTGCTGTCGACGCAGAATTTTTCAATGCACATGCATTTTCTTTACAGAGTATTTCCGTTTAAAGAACTATTCCGCTACAATTATTGCTTCGTTACATTTACAATTCCTTTACAATTAATGATTCGCTAAAAAGAATATCGCTCACAGGAATACGTTCAAAGAAAAAGGTAGCAATTTTGCTTATCAAATGTCAGCAAAGGGTAAAAGTAAGCACATGTATCATCGTAATGAATCGCACCACAATTAAACGTTTTTCTTGCATAGAATGCAGTAATTTTTGTTAGTCAGCTCATTTTTAGAGCTCTTAATTAGCTGCGTTGGGTTGCTTGGTCAGTTGGAATGTAGGAAATTTCAAGAGTTATTCCAATACGTTTGGTATACTAGGTTTGCAATAAATATATAGAAAGTCCGTATAATTGAAACTTTGACAGTATAATGTAGCGAATGTGTTCCAATTATACCATCAAAATTTTCGTGACTTCAATTCCTAAAAAATCTTTATCGTAAAAATAAGAATTTCTATCCTGCCATACCTATTACGTTCGACCACCAAAATAAATATCTATGGGTAAAAGTTATTGTAAAATAACATTCTTAAAATAATAAGCAATATATATTTCCACTTTGCAAAAAATTTTCAGAAAAATAAGTAGTTACAAGTATGGAATATAATGAAAATACTCTATAGCGAAAATGAGCTATGGTGAAAAATTTTATAGCAAAAATGCACAGTAATGAAAAAAGTTTAGATCGAAAACGTCTGTAACGAAACCTTTATAATGTAAACATCTGTAGCGAACCGTCCTTAGCGAATTTTAGATACATGATATAATATTTCATTTAATGATTTATTTCTTCATGAGATGTATTCAAAAGCAGCTCAGACTTCAGGAAGCTTTTAATGCTCTTCCATTAGAAAGGTATGTGAGAATGTGAGAACTTAGAATCATAACAATTTTACGGCTATGTGTGAATGAGCTCTTGGGATACATAAGGGCCTTTATGGGTTCTTTACACTCGTATTAACTCTCTCTAATTAAAACGAGCCACAAAGTAATCTTTTTAAATGTATCCCTGAGGACATTGTCCATGCGGGGTCAGCGTGACCCTAGGATTGTTTCTAATGCGGATTCCTTCACAGGCCCTGGGAGAATTTTCATGAGGATCCATTTCTAGGGCCACAAAGCAAGGGCCCTTAAGATTCAGGGTATATATAAGGTAAAGTAATGGGTGTTCCTGGGTCCTACGGTAGCCCACCAAAGAGGTCTAACTATTTCGGGTTATCGGTGAAGTGTATCCCATCAGCAGTATGCAAGCAAACCCCAAAGTTTCAACTTTAAAATCTAATACCTTGTAGCCTAAACTAAACTGACACGGTATTTTTACCGTTTGTTTCGTGTGGTAGGGACTGGGACCGTGAGAAAACCAGGTACGAAACTTGTAGTTATTCTTTTAAGTTTATTGTTTTTGTTTTTATTTGCAATTAATATATTTTCTGAGCTTATTATCTTTCCATTTTTTGTAATGATACACACACTAATTGCACATTTTTACAAATATTACAATGATGTGTACAATAGAGTATTATTAATAATTTGAGAAACAAAAGAATTATTAATTCAGAATTTATATGAAAAAATCTTAATTGATAATTTTAAATCTGTAATTAAAGTTTCTTAAATTGCCATTAATCTTTTCAATATGCAATGAATCGTGCCTTTATAAATGTGAACCTAATATGTTGTCATAATTGAATTAGTTCCTTTTGTTTTCTTTTATCTTATACATATTTCTAATAGCTTGAATGTAAGATGGGACTGTGCAGTCTCAATTTCGCCCGATGATAAAGACCTTTGTATGTATTACCAAGATAACGTCTTAAGTGAAAGCGTCTTAAATGGGTTATACTCATGGTTATGGAATAGAAACATCACTACTGGGGAACAGAGAAAAGAGAAAGAATTTTCATTAATTAAATCGTTTGAATAGTTTTTTATCGACCCAAACTGCCGTTCATATACAGCTGTTGTTTCTTTTCATTGCTAGAGAGTTCTGTTTGTTGAATTAATTCTGCACTTTACTCACTTTAATTCTCGACGATTTTTCAATATTTGATACTGCACTGAGCGCCAAATTCCCTAAGGCCGGCCCTGCCTAGGGAAGATTTTGATATCTATCTCGACCATTTCCGAAACTTCGATCGGATGGTTACATAATCCCATCCGATTACACCATCCCTCAGTAGAACGGCTATGAAATAAAACGATACGTCCCTTGGGGTTGATATTGAACCTTCCTGTTAACCTATTGCGGTATTGCCAAGAGATTTGACATTTCAGGAAAACTCTTCGGAAACTCGTTCATTATTTTCACTCAATTTTCAATCAAAAACGATGGGAAAATTTTAGAGGAAATTAATATTCCTTGGGTTGTCCTTTGTTTCATTTATACGTTAGAAGTTGAGGTTTAACTATTTATGCATAACTTATAATTATCAAAAAGTACCGTTATGTTACAGATCATAATAAAAGAAAAATGCTGTATTGATGAATAAGGTATAACAGAATCAATAAAAATCATCCTCACCTACATTATCATTTACTTTCTTCGTTGATATATAGTATATATAAATACTAGTTAATTACACCGACAAAAGATAACGGAACTAAATTTAACTTATAAGAAATATATCTTACGTAAGGGATGATAGAAAGAAAGATATGGGCCTATCTTTTCCATATGTTCGTACATGAGTAGAGTTCGACAAACGGCTTCGTCCACGAGAGAACTGGTTGTTGTTAACCACAAATTGTACAAATTTTTACACTTTGTCCTAATGCTTGCAATTTCGAATCCAAAACTATATTACGAGATCAAAATAAGAAACCTTATTCAACTCTCTTTATTTTAGCACATTTTTCGATTTCGTAGGGCCATTTATTTCTGATTTAATCGTGCTAAAAAACGAAGTCTGCAATCAATCAAAACGAAATTTGCATTTCTTATGTGAGTTTTTTCGAGTTTTTGCAGAGTTTAACCAGGGATATTTTTGGTTTAAAAATTATTTATTATATGCTATTGGATCTCTAAAAATCCTCGAATTTCATATTTCTATCTCGCTGGGAAGTTTGTGATATTAATGTTCAAATATTTCTTCCATGCATTCATGTAGAAGAGTGATTATTATAAAATGTTCATTGATTTTAGCTCTAAGATTTACATAAAAGATTGTTTAACTAATGAACGCATTAGTCTACCATTCGTGGATTTATTAACACCAGGTAATCAAAATTTCATGATGTTTTTAATTAAACCAAATTTAATATTCATGAGATCAATATTTTTCATGGCGTCGAGCCGTAATAAAATCTCGATTTATCGCTTATTGATTCAATTATTTACCTAATTCTGCTTGTATTTTCAAAATATTTCCTGCAATGTTTTTGGAAGGTTTCCAAAACATGTTCCTCTAACAAATGTTTGTTTACTTATGCATGTATTTCGGCTGAAATGAAAAATTCACCATGATGAAAAACAACATGTTTCGGTATTATTTTTCCGAAATTTATTACCCTTCACGTGTTAAAGCATATTAAAAATACACCTGGCATCTGATACATGACAGAAAATCTATGAAACCTGGTAGCGTAATTGCCAATATGCCAGCCTGACAACGCTGAGAGTCCCGGCTAATTGAATTTGTACTGTTAAAAAAAGGGTTGTATACCTTCATCCGTTATTGCGCTGGAAAGGTGAAATTTTATGAATAAAGAATCGTGAGAGAAACAATTTTTGACACTTACCTCCGGAGAAACATCGGTGGCATTTGCACTGGAAACAAACTCCCTCAAGAATCCATCCAACTCAGTTCCCTCGATGTAGCCATTGCCTATAATAAGAAAAAAAATTTCATGAACCGATAAATCTATGTAAATAGACATATTTATGCATTTATCAGTCATATATTTTATGGCCAAATCCTAGAGAATCAGCTCAATAAACAGTGCTTCATCGTTGGGAATGAATACAAAGGTACCTCGACTTGCGAACAGCTCAGCGTATGAACATTTTTCGTACTCCATTATGACCTATTATGTAATATTACATATATGTATATACCGATATGTATCATTACATACGTACTTAATTACGACTTACAAATCTTTTATAATACCGAGTACAGTATTATTTATGCACAAGAGTATTCAGCTGATCAAGCAATAAACCTCTCCCCTTTGCAGATATTCGTCTGATATGACAAAACTTACAACGAGATGCACAATTTAAAAATTTACAAGCTAAGTTCCAATCTTTTTCTAGTAGAAAATTAATAAAAAGATAATGTGATCTCTATGAGATTTACAAGCCAAGATGGTATATCTTAGAGAGCCCTCCGAGAGACTTGCTACTCGCTCTAGGCTCTATTCGTGACTAATAAAAGTATTTAAGGCATATATTCTACCAATGTATGGACAACTGAGCAGAAAAGAAAAACTAAGGAAGAGAAACTTTGTGAATTTCAACATTAATTTTCTATTTTTAAATTTAGAAATAGTTACAGTGTTTCGCTTCCTCGGTTAAAATTTCTTTCCACGAAGTACGGCTAAAGACAGTTAAATTTATTTCACAGAAAAGACTTAAACCTTGTAAAACTAAGAATCTGATGTATAAAATACTTGCATTATTGCATAAAAACGCTCTCTTTCTAAATATCCAAGATAAAACTTATTAATTCATTTACCATAAGATTCAATGAAAAACTGGGTTACGAGATACGAACTTTATGATGTACGAACTCCTGTCTGGGACGAATTTAGTTCTTTAGTCGATAAACCAATGTAGTTCGTTTTCCTACATTTTTCATTTCTCTAATTCCATCATTTTACACTTATATAAAGATTGGATCAAATTATTAAAACCAATTGTTCATTCTAACAACCATTTCTTCGTTTATAACGTTCTAAACTATGTGAATTAAAACGTTTTGTTGCCGATAGATAGATAGACGCCAAATTATTCGAACGTTATTAACAATGAAACGCTGGTTCTTTATATTTGAAATCTGTCACGTGTGGAAAGGGCAACAAGTTTTTCGACTGCCTTTAATAGAATCGAATTTGAAACTATCCTTTGAATGGAAAAGCTCTTAGAAACTACGGAAGATAGTCACTGAATCCCTTGACATCTGCAATCAGAAACGATTCTCATAAATTTAACCTTCCAAACTTTGAGTTTAACTCTCCAAACCTAGCGTAATGAGACGGTTTCATACATTATCTCCCCTAGACTTTTTGTTACCCTTGTTCATGTCTGACACGATAAGAAAGTCGCTCAGGTATTAGCGATGCTGAGTAATGGAAATTATTCCGGTCACTCCCAATTTGGATGCCAAGAATAGTTTTAGTCGTAGAGTCAGTGAGGTTGGTTCGTTCCACTTTCATGCCACTCAAAGGGCAAACTACCTCAGCTGCCTACTAAGCGTCCTTCCCTTTTCAAAGCTTTTGATGGGCTGAGGGGATTAAGGTTCGACCAGCCTTGGGGATAATGACTTTGTAGACAGACAAAAATGCACTCATTCTCATGCATCTACGTGACATTATGAAATAGGAACAGGGTAAAAAATGCATCGAGTTATTAAGCTATATGGTAATTTGAGAAATAGTTACCACATAAGCTATGTGGTAACTATTTCTCAAATTTACAGCGAGTATACATCAAGTGTCTTTGTTAATCCGTTCTAAGATTACTCTCTTTATATTAAGGCGCAATTTCCCACAAACAATAATGTATTACTAGTTTCCCCGTGCGAAAAATTCACCGAATTAAATTGAAAGAAATTGATTTATAAAATTCCATAGCAAATGAACATTTACTAGGTTTCCAAACCTAGGTCGTTTCTTTCTTAAATAAATTAAGTGATCTTTTAAATGTTCAGTTTCTATGGATTTTTTACACGTTGATAAGTACCACAGTTTTAATCCTGACTCTGTATCGTTTAAATTGATTTATACTTGGAGTGTTTTAGGTATGTTTTAGTGTTTGCGTATTCGTTTGTAGTGATTGGAGTGTTAGTTGAAATGTATTTAAGTGGGGAAATAGAATATTAGTATCCGTTTCGATGTACTTCGTGTGTATCGATAAGTATCTATATATCCATTATCGAAACTCTAAGGGGTTATTCAAATTTTAACTCGATTTTTTTATCAATCGGTGCATTTTTCATTTGGTTGGTCTATATTTAGCAGGGAGCGGGTAATGCTCTCTTTGAATTGGTGTGCCATTCATATATTTTGATGACGTGTGGAGAAAGAAAAGCGTTGTTCACCGAAAACAGATAGAAATAATATATAAAGATTTTTTTCCCGGCTCCTTCCTACAAATATAGCACGTATCAAACGTAAAGACAAATCTCATTGAAATGTCTTCTTGAAAATTTTATTGGAACCCTAAGATGAGACGCCTTAAACTAAAGCCTGCATCATTATTCAAGACATATTTTGATTACAGTCAATCTTTCTCAACGAATTGTGCCGTTAACTAACGAAATTTCTAACCAAGGTACTACTATGCATATTTTATTTCAAAATCTTATAATTTAAATCTTTAAACTTTCTCTCTTTATCGGCGATTTTTTCCACCCCTTTTTGTGCGGGTGTTTCTCAGTAGCGTTGGTTTTTTTGTCTCTATCAACCTTCAGTTTTGGAGATTTTTTCGAATCGAATCGATAATCTTTCCTATTTTTTCCCTTTCATTTTTATACATTTTTTTCTCTTTCATTACAAACCCCCGTGTAAAAATATCATTCGAGGTTATGCGGAAGAGAGGCCCACTGGGGCCTAAAGTAACCCAACTTGCCTAATAAAGGATAAAATAGAATGCATAAACACTAGTACACAAACAGGCTCTATCATGTAGCAAAAATAATCATTTGTGTAATTCTCAATGTGGAATACCATGTATTTAAGCCATTTATGCATATTTAAATCCACATCTATTCACCTTCTCATTTCCTTTCAGTACAAGAGAACTCAGTAAATCTCTTAATCTAGGTAAATGCTAAGAGAAAAAGTTGAAAATAACAGCATTAAAAATGTCATCGTTTCAAAATTTATGTATCTATTCAATAGACTAACAAAGGGTGATTCCACAATTTAGAGTGAATACAAAAAATTAAATATAACAAATTTACAATAGATATTCATGAATACATGAACTAAAACAAATCAACAAAAATAGAAATAAATAAAATAATATAAGGAGAAATACACACAAAATAAGATACAATGAAATTATTAAGATGGATATTTATTTAAACATTCCTTTATGAATGAGTCAGTCTGAAAGGGTCTATGAAGAAATTTCAGAAGGTTTGATCGTCTGCAAAGTAGGGAACGTAGTGCAAGGAATAATCTCAGTGTAAGAAAATGGAGAAGCGGAGTCAGTTGCCATATTAACATATTTATTTAGCGAAACTAATTCCGGAGAATTGCCATTTAATCATGACTCAACAGTAGCGGTAGATGCAAGTAAAAGGGTTAAAGGATATTTAGCTCTTAAGGATGCATATCCAGAAGAAATCCTAAGGTAAACGGACATGAAAAAGCCTGACAGGACCTGGACTCAAACTCGTGATCTTCCCCTTTACGGGAGGCTGCTTTAGCCAACTGAGTTATCCGTACAGAACATTTCCTTGCGGTTAGGGATACTTAGAAGGTAAAGGTGTGAGTTAGTCCGACTCGGCGACTTCAAACTATCCCAAACTGCATGTTAGAAATTTCTGGCTAGAAAGCTTAATTAGCTAAAGCAGTCTCCCGAAAATATCTCTGGTTCGAGTCCTAGTCCTGTCAAACTTTCTTCCGCTTTTCCTTGAGAGCAGCAGTAGTTGAAATTCGATTGCATTCCGAAATGGAATCCAAATGGAACTTTTGGGAAGTTAAAAGGGAACTTTCACACCTTGATGGAAAACTGGTAAAAGCACGCCCTCCGCAACGAGTTTTAATTTCGGCGATGACTTCCAAACCGAAACGAAATCGGCCCCTTACATTGTGCGGTTCTCCATCTCGAGGATGGAGCTGAAAGAGGTCAAAGTTGATTTCACATCCTACGTACACTTTCATTTCCCCTTCGTAATGGAGTTCACGGCCTCTTACGAAACAGGATCAGAAATTGATTTTCTCTCGAAATGCAGCCACTTCCCGCTCCCCCGCACAATTCGACGTCCCGTGGGGGAATGAAACCCGCGCTAACTTCCGTGGAATTCAGTCGATGAGCGCTGTGGCCAAATTCGTGTGAGTAATTAACTGCCGAGAAATTAGGCCTCTTGAAAAAGTAACGAAGTCTGGAGATGGGTGAAAAA
This sequence comes from Pachydiplax longipennis, assembly GCA_036926295.1. Taxonomy (NCBI): domain Eukaryota; kingdom Metazoa; phylum Arthropoda; class Insecta; order Odonata; family Libellulidae; genus Pachydiplax; species Pachydiplax longipennis. The sequence goes on from JAVFKF010000012.1 coordinate 35,683,516, forward strand.
AAAGAGTCGATAAAGGGGATTAAGCACACACGTACGTCCTTATTTCGGGAGGTAATTGTCTTACATTCGATCCGTTAAACCTTAAATGCTCGATTCGGAACTGTATTACCGCGATGAAACGTTGCTGGCGAAAATTTTGTGCGGTGAAACTCGATTGAGGCGCTTTTCGGGGAACCGAATGAAAATTGCGTTACGAACGGGATGGCATTTCAAGTGGGATCGCGTTATTGCCGATGTATTACAAATTTTTATTTCTTCTACATCAGAACAGGAAAAAGAAGGTTTTTTACTCTTTAATTTTTAAATAAGTGATTTTTACCTTAAGAAAGAAGGAATTTTCTATGGTTTTATCTATTTTATGCACTTCTTCTGATAGCGTTATAACCGGTATATTACAAATTTTTATTCCTTCTGCACCAGAGAAGTTTTTTTTTGGCTCTTAAGTTATTAAATAAGTGATTTTTACCTTAACACAAAAAGGAGTTTTTTGAAGTTTTCTTTATTTTATACACCACCTCTGTAGATAGCGCCTTTTCATAGAATTATTGAATATCATGGAAAAGGAATCGTTTTTAGTTTAATTTACTTGCCATAGCTGTGGATATCTAGATTGTAGGAATTGTTATTGTGTAATACTACTTGTCATATTTTTTAACATAGGGAGGGAATAATGTCAACAATTATACGTGATAATTATCTGTGTATAAAATAATATGGACGACTGACTGTAGCTGGTTACAGTGAATTTTGGAACGGGAAAGATCTGCCTTATATCTGGGTAAGAGAGCGTCTTCAGTGGTATCTATACCACATGTTTAGCCTAAAATGGACCGGGAAAAAACTGCGTATTAAACAGGTTAGCATCTTAAGCGGGAGAGATTTAAACTGGCGTTACTGTATCTAGAAGTCTAGAAGGAAAGTGAAAGATAGGCGTAATCTTTTAATCCATTCCTATCTACCATTGTGTAGAGTCAAAATTGAAGACAATGTATACATTTAATCGGCACATGACCGACGCGAGTGCTTACGCCATAAAAATTTAAGATAAATAAAATATTGATGTTCTTGCTTCACCTAACGTCCCAATTTGCCTTCTTTCTATTCATTCTTCTTCATAGCTGTTTGGATAACTGTACGAGCATTATGAATTCTGTAAGAGCATAAAAGAATATAAGCATAAGAAAATTGAACTAAGAGAGTTAAAGCAATATATAGCAAATTTAGTGCATCGCAATGGAAATTATTATGCAGATATATTCATTTTCTATGTTTTATGAATCATTCATATTGAAATTTACATTTCCGTGATGTTCATTAGGACAATCACGCCTTACACTCTCCGCCGAATTGAGACTAGTCACGTAAGTTCATATCACGCGACTAATTAAGGTAAACAAGAAATTGAATAATGGATTGCGGTACTTACAGAAAATGATAACAGTAAACATACAAAGAAAGCAAGAAATTTGAATAAAGTAAAAACATACAAGACCAAATAAAAAATCCCATAAAATTATAAAAATGCATATATTACTGAATCAGGAAGAGAAAATATAATTTATCAAATGAAATAAACCTAGGATTACTCTGGAGAAGAATAGGTAAAGTAAAGGGTGCTTGAAAGATGCTTTATATTTTAAAGATATGAAGAACCTTTTATATTGCATACTATTTTTCGTGTTTATTGAGCAATATCCTCATCAACTCTTTTTATTAAAAGCAATCTCATAAGAAAATTCCCAACGATGAGGAATGTTCCCAGCTTAGTTTGTCAGAATATTTTCCTGAATGGGAGGCTATTATTTAAGAAGATCCCATACTTTGCATTTTAATTAGGAAGACTTAAAAAAAATTTCAACTGGTAAACGAGGAACTTAAAATTAAACCAAATCTTGAGATTTGGAAGCAGTTTTTGTTGAAAAATAGCGTTTTTCTAGCAGCGTAAGTCCCAGTTAAGTAGAGAGGAAGAGAGGTTGTAATTATAACAATAAAACAACTCTATTCGGCAGAGATTGAAACTAACTTGTCTAACTAATTACGTCTAATTCCTCATCATATAACATTTGAAAGAGATGAATAGAGATAGCTTGATTAAAAGTGCACAAATGAAAACTACTTTGTGGGTATTAAAGACTTAGACTTGAACAGAGAAAAAAATACACAATAGGAGGAAAAAATATTCAAAAAGAGGATATGAGAAACCTTAGGAAACCTATGGATGCTTTACTGAATTTTAGAAAAAAGTCAGGTTGAGGCTTCTAAAGGCCAGAATAAACGTATAGGTACACTTTACGTACCTAATGAAACTAGAATTTGTTCGTATAAAAATAAGCAGAAAAGAACATTATGAAGTACAAAAACTTAGCTTACAAGATGACTGAGGATGAAATTTAAGAAAAAACTAAAATGCTTAAAAGTAGAAATAAAAGGATTCAGTTGTAGTAATCAGCTCAGTCAGTGTTCATCGCTAGGCAACTAGAAAGGGTTCAGTTAAGTGGAAGAACTTGAGCTCAAAATTTATCAGTAAATAGAGAGAGAGAAGATAATACATCAAAAAGATACTAATCGTTGAACTGGAAATTGCAAAGATGGGTAAAACGATTTTCAGGAAGAAATGCATCAAGCCGAAAATAATTTGCTATTATCTTACATCCAAATTCAACTTTGGGTTGCATAATTATTGACATATACACTATGGGAAAATAAGTTAAAACAGACTTAAATGTAGGTAACAGTTAATCAATTGAAAATAATCAGAATGAAAGATGTAATGTATCATTTCGTTGTGGAAATTCGCTGTGAAAATATTCAACCAGTGATTTATTTCCCAAAATTCGGAGGTTTACATGCTGTCATTCATTATGTTTTCATTTCTTTGTTTATAAACAAACGGCCGCTATCACCATACAGAAGGTCAGCAAACTGAGTTACTAACTGCTAAGTAAACAACAGCAAACAATTGAAATTAAGTCATCAAAATATAAAAAGGTATTGTTATGTCACACAGCATAAAACAGCGCAATATTAAAGTCTCTCCTTAAATTTTTCAAAAAATAAATATTAAATTAACAGGAATTACAGTAGTTACCGTTCGATCTTTCTTTTTAAAAATTATATATGACCAATTCTTAACACTGTGTCATTATGACCGTATAGATAGCAAGATTAGAAGCTAAGGTGATCAAAGTATTTTTCTCTCCTTTACTTTTCCCTGAGAATTTCTTATTTATACCTTTCTTACTCATACATTATTAAATGAATTTTTTTAACTGTATACTTTAATCTTCTGTTGGGTTTTCTAATCCTTCATCGTGCTTTTCCCTTTATGCCCCTAATCTGTGGTTGTTTTTCCGCAAATGAGGTTTTATCTTCGTCAACCTGAATCTACATTAATACCTTGCAAGCCGCCTATTGGCGTGCGGTAGGGGGTTTAAATACCCAGTGATACCTTTTTTAGCCTGTTATTTTTGCGTATAGCTCGCAGAAAGAATGAGCCCTTGAAACGACTTGTTCTAGCATCTATTTATCTTATTTTACGCTAATTTTTGGATCAGCTGAAGTAGCAAGGGGGTGGTGTAATACCGATTACCTCCTCTGCAAGCGTTTTTACCATGAATTTATCAAGCGATTGGAGCCTAGCTTTTAATCTCCTTTTTATTTAATTATTTAATATTCGCTGCAGGTTGGCAGTCGTCTGGTGGCAGCTCCAAAAATTGTCAAGCAACACTTAAAACATAGGAGATTGGATCTGGTATAAAAGGCAGTTAGGAACTTGTCGGGAGGGATGAGATACAGATGTAAGGGGTTTAAATGGGAGAGAAATTGGAGAAGTTGGTTCCTTTCCAGAGAAAGAGAATATCATCAACATACCGATACAATGTTATCGAGGTATTTACACTGAGAATTAAATAACTTACATTCTAACTCATTCACAAAAACGTCAGCTAACAGCGGAGAGAGAGGACTCCCCATGGCAACGCCTTTGTCCTGTTTATAGAATTTACCGTTAAATACTATGTAATTCTGATCCACACAGACATTTAAGAGATTAAGGAAGTCATCCACATGGTCAACGTTCCAATTGTCCTGGATTAACGTGTTCTTTACAATACACAGGATTTCATTCACCAGTTGGTGAGTAAGTCAAGTGAATAAGGTTAGTCAAGCATATCTGTTTCTCGCAAATTTCCGTACAGCTGTATCAAAACAAAGGAAGAAGAGAACCCTACGGTATCTCCAGCTAAAGTCGATCCATCGATATTCCGACTCAGCAAACACATATTGTTTCTTTATTCCCGAACTTGACCGTTTTAATAACTTGAGGATTCGGAGAACGGATGCCGATGAAAAACAGGAGTCGCAGTTTGGGAACAAATCGTTTTTCCGAAGGTCCGTTCCTCACGCGATGCGATTGATTGGACACGGTGATATTTCGGATGAAAACAACGCCTGGTCACGTGATCCTGTCTTCTTCGTTCCGGTGAAAGTCTGCCCAAGGTTACCTTTCCCCACTAATCCAATTCTATTGCCCTCCAAAAACACGTTTTCTCTATTACCTCCCTGCATAATTCATATTTCTCCGTGACGCACACTTACTAAGAACCGAATTCACTTTGTGAATTTTAAAAGTTATTTTGTATGGATCAGGAGTACAATACGTTAAAAGAATTGTGGTGATTGATAGATTTCCACGGAAAAACACTTAACAATCGATGACAGGGAAGGATTATCTGTCAGCTGTGCGATTATCAACGAGTCATCAACGTCGGTTTAGAAATTTATGCGGGAATTCAAGATAAATTCAATATAAATTTATCATTATTATTATTTTTGTTATAGGCAAGCTTAGGCCCGAGTGGGTCTCTCTTCCACCTTCGTATAATGTTCTATGAAATAATAATAATAAGTTAATCACGGAGATTGTAGAAGCCATCATATTTATTTACTTGGCAACGTTGTAATTGTTTGTAATGTTGTAACTGTAACTTGTAATTGTAACTGTAATTTTGAATCTTTATAGCGATGTAACTTCATACGAGGTTAGGTGGAAGAGAGGCCCACTCGGGCCTAACCTCGCCTAATAAAGGGTCGATTAAATTAAATTAAATTAATTGTTATGTTGTTGACTAGAGAAATAAACATAAAATTGTTACGTTGTTGACTAGAGAAATAGAGAAAAATATAAACTTAGTCTATGTGGAAAAGTATACATCTATCTCTAACTATAAACAGCAATTGCTATCAGAGGTCAATGGAGAAAAGTCGCTAATTTATTGTGAGGCAGAAAATATTACATTAAGATACAATAAGAATAAGATATACATTAAGATTACAATCGCGCCTTCGAACGCCTTCGAGTAATCACCCCGACCTGTTTATTTCTCTAGTTAGTAATATAAAAATCACAACGTTGCAAAGTAAATAAATATTATGGCTGCTTCAGAGGCAAAAGGAAGAATAAATACATAAATAATTCTTATGAAAAGAGACGAGGAGGAATAAAAAGGAAAACGAAAGATTTGGTCTGTGGGGAAAAAATCTCCACAACTGAAGGATAAAGAAAAATCCTCGTTGCGGGAAAAAACCCACTCAAAAAGAGGGATGAAAAGACCGCAAATATACTGTGAGAAAAAATAAATAAGAGGTGGAATTATTTTCAAAATAATTAAAAATAATTAAAAATAATTAAAAAATAATAAAGAAAAGAAATACAATAAAAACAAAGGTATTTACTTCATTTTTTCCTGATTCAATTTCCTTGCGAATGGAATACTTTTCGTCTGATTTTTTGTTATCTCAGTTTAATTTATGTCTTTTATAATATGAAATGTATTATGAATGGTGCTGCAAATAGCGTTCATCTTATTTATTTTATCGAATGCTATGAAACTCTTACGGTAAATGCGTAAGAAATACGTGGATCCTTTTCTATTCAAGGCAATCCTCTTTTAAGAATTCAATGAGTTAAAGAAATGGAAAAGTACCTCACTCCTCATCTCATTAAGTAAGCCTTATTCTCCATCCAAAGCTATTGATAGTTGATGGTGAAGGGGATGAAGACTCAACACGGGCTGATAACTTTTCTGAAGGATTTTGTTTTAATGGTGTATAGCTGATGTCTTAAATTTTGTGTAGAATTAAATTTTCGGATGAAATTAATGTTTAAACGAGATTCAGTTCATTTAAAGGCCTAAAATGTACCTTCAAAGGCGGTATCTCATCGAATCACATTCTAAAATTTAATAAAAACGAGCAATGGATTGTAAAAATATATTGCTCACTTAATAAAATAATAAAATCGTATAATAATAAATAAAATAAATGAAAAATGAACAATTAAAAATAAATAAATAAAATCATTGAGTGGTTGATTTTATGAAATTAATGGACCAACGAAAAATGTCCTATTAGCTGTATCATTCAGAAGCATTCCCGTGGCTTGAATACCATAAAAATTTGGAGCCTCGGCTATATTGAAAGATGATAATTAATTATGGGAAAGTTAAGAAAATAATCTGCAGAAAAGAGAGTAGTCAAGGATTGAAGAAGTCAGTTTAAGACAATTGATGAAAGACAAGAAAATTAATGACACAGGGATTTAAGCCTGCATAACGTGAGCATTCGTGCTTCATAAGTAGTAAGTTAAAAAGTGCTTCGACAGCTGAGATCAGAGATCATTTCTCCCCCGCCGGGATTAGAATTCGATATGTTTTCACCAAAGGCGAACGTGCTACCCAATGGGCTATCCGTGAGCCCACCTGTTTCAAGAGCTTTCAACCCTCTATCAAGGCCCGGTTGATTAGAACTAAGCGTAAGAAAATGATTGAGAGCAACTTTGGTGAATTTGCGATAATATCGCTAAAAATTGTGAGTTATCCCTTTAATATCAAGTGAGAAAAAGAGGATTCTTTGTTCGCCAATCGGCTTTTTATCGAAAATTAATAAATAATTGTGATCAAAGTAAGGAAAAGTAAATGTGGCAATCATATAAGAGGTTTATCGTTATTTTTTTTTTATCACATTAGAAGTAAACAAAAGTGTGGTTCCCTTAGAGAACTGGGCTGCAGTCTTGTTAGGATATCTTCAATTCGGAAAGTAGACACTCAATATGATTGCATACATATGCGAAAATATGCGTGTTTCCTTGATTCTGTTGTTCAGTTGCGTAACTCTACTCCCATTAATAACTCAATATTAGATTAGGCTGAAGCGAACTTTTATTTCCGAGAAAAACGCGACCAGAGTGGCCCTATATTCATTATAATTAACATAATATGTTGATATAATTGAAGATTGCATCGAATTGAGGACCTAGCAGTAGAGATTTTATTGAGCTATTAATAATAAATTTGTACGATTCGAGTAATACGGTAAGAATGAGGATAAATTCTTAAATTGTAAGCGAGAGCAGAGCTCAATTATTTATATTCTAATTTTAGAACAATATTTGGAAGAATTCGACGAAGTAAAAGAGCCGTAAGTTATGCCATTTCTTCACAACTGAATTTTATTTATCGCGGAAAAACGCGACTGCAGCTAAAAAAATGGGAGTGGAACGCTAAGTTTGGAAACTTTATATGATGAAATAAATACATATACGAGAATGTGCGTGCTTCAGTAATCCCATGGAACAGTTTTAGAAACTTCCGTTAATAGCTCAATATTAGATTAGGTTGAATCGATCCTTTATTTTCGCAAGAATTTCATCAAATAAACACATCAATATCTGACATATAAAGTTTTTCACCTATCATTATCCACATAAACTCATAAGAAATTTTAAATATATATTACGAATAATAACGAAGAGAAAAGAGTGTGTGGAATTTACTTGAGATTTATGAAGAAAAACTCAAAGTTTCGAAAAACATCCAAAAAGAGTGATAAACAAGCGCAGAAACCTTGAACTTAAAATATAAGAGCTAACTATCAAGGCAAGTAGAAATCAAAATAAAAACATAAGTATAAAAATCCAAAAAATGTAATTATACATGAGACGATTGGAAATAAAGGAATATTAAATCACTAGGTATATAGAATAAAGTATTAAATTAGAAAGTAGTAAAAATAGACCAGATAATTTTAGTGTGTATATGAAATGAATGGAGGCCTGTTCATTTTCACTAAATATATTTTGGTATGCCACCTAGGATTCGAACATTTCGTTCATCTTCTGGCAACGGAAGAGCAAAGTAAATTACGTACATATGTATGAGACGAAAAGTAGGGGAACACAAGGAGGTGGAAGGGTCATGGAAAGCATATGGTCACCATGAGTTGGAGGGGAGGAGAGAGGTAGGGTCCCGCAGAAAAGCTGAGAGAAGAAGGAGTGATGAGGGAAAGAGACAGCTTATGAGATTCGAAGGATAATCAGCAAATAGATATTAAATAGATCATATTTATGATGTTCGTGGAAAAGAATGTGGAATTTCTCTATTTTGTCTAACTTAAGACCTTTTGGAGAAGAATGAAGGATTGAAAGAGGAAAATTGACTGTTTTTAAGTAGATGACAGGCAAAATGAAATCCTGAGGGAGTCTGTTAAGGAAAGCTTTATGGTTTTCATTGTATGGTACATGCATCTGATATGTATCTTTCCTCGACTTTGTCCAATGTAGATGCTGCAGTCCTTGCTTTGAATTCTGTGAATGTCACGCTTGAATTATAGTTCCAGTCCCTCTCTCCTTTGTACCCCCATTTTCCCCATATACATGTCGCTTGCGCTGCTATTTCGTTTCCTGATGGTGAAAGAAACGTTCGGAACATGGGTCGCATACCAAAATGTATTTCGTGAAGTTACGAAAGTGTTTCCATTCACTTCTGCGTTGAAAATTCGGAATTCCACAACGTATCGCTCGAGAAGATTGATTTTTAACCGGATACATGGAGACATGCGTGTTAAAATTCGAGCACTCAATAAAGTAAAAGATCTGTGATGCGACTGTAAATGATGCGAAAAAGATATACGTTGGTTTTCATGGCGTATTTATCACGTATAACACCTCTTGACTTTTGTCGTCGTAAATATCCTTCCTTCGCCGACATTTCCGTATTCCCAAACGATAACTTCCGTAAACTCAATATTGGAAGGCGTTACCTCGAGGAAACACGCAAAGAAAGAAAGAACTTTTCGTACAAATCCACAGAAATATCTGTGGAAGTGTATGAAAAGTTCTTTCTTTCTTTGTGATAACCTCCGTATTATCGTTTCTCGTTGTTATCTTTTCCTTACTTTTGTATTGCCTTACCGATTTTGTGATCTTTGTCGAATCAGTTGTTCTTCCGAATAACGGAAATTGCATTTCTTGTTTCTCCATGAAATGCACTTACGTGGTTCTTATTCCTTCGAATTCATAACGTGTTATAATTCATTAACAATACATGTACTAAGAGACAAAGGTTCTCCAAGCGCCGACAGCGGCAACCGTCTAGGGCGATTCCCGGGAAACGGATAATCGCTTAGCGGTCACCAGTTATTCAGAATCCCTAATGCGCATTTCGAAAGCAATGCTTTCATGATCACAGGGGGTCCAATGCTGAAACCTTTTCTTTCTTCTAATGATACATGTATCTATTCCGGGAAATATTCATGTACATATCAATAACTCAAAGTCTTGGGTAGATATAGTAAAACCCGTTTAAGACGCTATCTCGCTTCGAACGCTTTTTCTTCCGTTTTTCTGTCCATTTATCACGAAAAACATGTTAAAATAGTGAAGATACTGCTTAAGATAAGCAGTGCGGAGGAGAGAACGGGGATTAAAAATTCGCATGGGAATTTTTCCTCTCCGTCGGGACCGATACGAACTCTGAAATAGAGTGAGATACACTCTATCTCTTTTCCACAGGGCTGAACGTAGATTAAAAAGTCGCTTCTCAGTTTTTCCTTTCATCACAATATTAAGAAGAAAACATACAGAGAAACCAAGAAAAGAAGTGTTACGTGGGACGCTGAGCGTAGTCTTAGAGAGATCGTAATGCTCTCTCAGCCCCGCTATTAAAAAATCGTTATTCTTTCCTAAATCTCTATCTGGTAACAACTGCCTCATTGTAGAGTGAAAACGGGCAGAATTAAGTAACTGAGATGCTTTCTTCGTGCGAGACAAGATTTTCGCTAGATCTGAAAATGTCTTAACTGGGTTTTACGGTATATGAATTAAGTATATCTGTCCTAAATTAATCCATATATACACCTCATAACAGCATCATTCGCTGACAACTGTTATTTATTATTTTGTATTCATTTATTATTTTGTAGGGTACATACTTATGTGGACTTGGTATGTGCATTCTTATTTAAATACGTTCGATTATTTATTTATAATGCTTTCCTCTTCCTAAATGTTTTGGGAATATAGGTCTATTACACCTTTAAGACCACAGCTCCTTTAAAGTTACTCTACTTCTAAGTCACGATCTATATCTTTCGTCCAGTTTCCTTCTCGTATACAGAAATACTTTTACTGATTCATGTATGCCTTCGTATTTTAAATATATTCAATCCGACGTGTTGAGAATAGTACAAATTTTCACGTTGCCCTCTCCCTTGATGGAGAAAAATAAAAAACAGAAATGTATAATTTATTATTGCTTTCGCTTAAGTCAAACGCGCTTTCCACTGGGCTATCTGGGATCCCATGTAAAATATTTTTACTACTTTGGTGCAATCTAATTTCAGAGTACTCAATATCAAAAGTTATCAACGTAGTAACATAAATGGAAATAACCGATAAAAGGCTAAGGAAATCGAGCCCCTTGTCCTGAGACTTGAATATGAAACAAAAAGACACTCAATCAGATAAATGGTGATATACGTCTCAGAAGTATGTACTATAACTCAATGTTTAGGCAAAATATACGGATAAAGTAAATATGTCAAAATAATCTTGATATACTCCTTATGACAGCATCATTTACAGGAAACAAATGTAAATTTACTTTAATTTCTATCATAAATAACACCTACAGCTCGATTATTTAAATTACCCTCCATTTTATTGTTATTTCGTTACGTTTATCATGTTTAGTGTCTTTTATGTTTCAATTTATTATGCCTAATGTTATCGTATCCAATGTAAGTTGCCATTCATGGCTGCTGCTGAATAAGTAAATAAATATATAAATAAAAATCTTAAATGTAAGTGCCATAGTAAATTGATCCCAGATATTTGAACAAAAAGAATTGTAACAGATATATTTCCTTGAGAAGGAAAAAACGTACAATAAGAACCAACGCAAGAATGTACAAAATTCACAAAGACGAAGTCATATATATGTAAGCATTGAGTCACGGCACCACGAGGCGATGTTAAGGTCACGTATCACGGGCGTGCGAGGAAAGAATGCACAAAACACCGCACGGAAACGTGCAGGTAGAGCAAGGATGAGAAGAATGCATAAGAAGAACACGGGCGAGAGAACTATCTGGATAGAAATGAATCTTCTGAGACCCTTGGGCATAAAAGAATTGTGTTACGTTCACACAATGCGACCGAGTACAGCATCTGCAGAAAATAATATCACGCGCAGTGTTTACCCTCTCGCTGAGAGATAATGCAACGCCCTTCTCTCCAAGATTTATTGTCCGCGATCTCTCCTAAGAGACGTGTAATTTGTCATCCATTGTAGTCCCTCCGAGCTAAGTGGAGAAAGAAGGACGGCTTTGGGAATTTCGTGACCATTTAAGTGACGGACAATTCATACCTGTTGAACTACTCGACAAAATAGCGGGGCTTTCCCTTACTCTTTCACAGCGGACCTATCCGAGAGGGAAACAATTCACTTTCGTCGCTTAGAGAGCTGAGGGGTTATTTCCCCACAAATCAAAGTTTGTTTCAGAACCAGAGTCTCCGGAGAAAAACAGTTGCATCATCCTCTCCGTGTGCTTTCCGACTTTCTTCATTCCTTATGATAGGCACCTAAAATTATGAGTGATTCTGAGAAAAGTACCTGGAAATATAAGTTCATAATTATTTTTTTCATTCATTGTTTCTAATTTCATATCTCGAGGAACGAATTTTTTTTCTTTTGTCTTCAGGTAAGTGGTTAGTGATACCGCATCTTTCTTCGTTCCGTTTTGTTTCAATACAAGAATTATTTATGGCTCTGATAATATGAGAGGAGGTAAGAGTTGTATTACATCATTTATCCTTGAGTGTGCATGCAGTATATGGAGTGGTAAGTGTTTTAATCGCAGACTAATTAAGATACAACGAAAAGAAATGGATTCCGTAAAGAATTACTATGGCAAATCGGTGAGCGTTACTCGGATGCATCAGAACGCAGGATGTAAATCTTTAAAAGGAAGAAGGTTCAATCAAAGACTTATTTTACATAATAAATTCAGAGAGAATGGTTATTGAAGATGTAGCCGATGTTATGCGCTCTCCTTGTTTGATAGGCCTTGCTGATACTGTGAAGAAAATCAGAAAAATAGATGCAAGAACCAGTAGATGCAAGGATTCATTTTTTCTCAAAAAGATACGCGAAAGTAATCGAATAGGAAAGTAGAGTCAAGGCGCATGCATCCTCTGCCACACTCCGAAAAGTGACTTGCATAGTATACGTATATTTTTCTTAGCTCCTTATTGCTCCAGATTGATTCAACGAAAATTGTTATTTATAGAGAAGATGATGAAACTAATGTCAAAGTAAACAACAAGAAAACTAAACAAGTAGAGTAATTTTGTCATCTCTAATGCTGCCATGAAAATAGATTCTCAACGGATGTGAGAAGACAGATCGCATTGAATAAACTCACTTTCTATGGTAAAAAAAAGACCTCATATAGATTTTAATGGATTAAATGCCAAATCTTTCTTCTAGAGTGCCTTTGTTTATGGCTGCAAATGTTGGAAAAGGATAAAACAGAGAAAACCCTTTTAGAAGTAGCGGAAATGTGAATATGGAGAAGAATGCTAAAAATTAGATGGGAAGAAAGAAAAATGAACCTCACATATATAAATTTTGATTCGAGTGAACGAAGAGAGATGAGTCTGATAAATCACAAGAGAGTTAGATGCATGAGATCGAAGAGTCTGTTAAAATAGCTTCAGAGAGAAAAGTGACAGTAAAAAAGAAAGAGGGTGATCAAGGGGAAAAGTATCTCTATGGCATCCAGGCAAGAATAAGGGTGGATTCATACAATGATCTCAAGAGAATGGCACAAGACAGGAGCTCCTGAGTGAAGGGACAAGGATTTGCCATAAGATGATGGATGGGTGCAGGATCATTCAGGTGCATTCGTGCATACTTATTCGACTTACATCTTTCTTGCTGAGTAAATACGGCAAAGTGAAACTCTTCATCTTTCTGCTGGTTGCCTCATTCCTCTTCATGACTTTTGGCAGCTAAAAGTGGAGGGATTGAGGCTCGTGTAGCCCTTCACAGACTTAAGAATATACTTTCTATATTCCTCCTTTTATTCCAATTGTGTATTTTCTGTGAGCCTGTTTTATTTTTTCATAACCTGTTTCTTCGTAACCCTATTCTCCTGTGTTTCCTTCTTCACAAAATCCTCCTTTCTCAGCATTGTTGATTTAATCTCTTATGAACGTTTTTTAAGTTTACGTTGCTTCTTTTTCCATATTTCATCCTTGGATTTTATCGATATTTCCCAATATGCATAAATGTTTTCCTTTCCTCGTATTCAATATGTTTGTAATCTCTCGCCTATCCACATAAATGTATTCCATTTTCTCGTCTTCTTATCTTATATATCTTTGTAATCTTTCGCCCATTCTGCGTCCACATTTCCCTATTATTCTCCACATATTCCCCGATTTTCCTCTTATTCCCTTCCAGCCATCTTCGCTCTTTCTGAATCTCTTATCAATCATGCTTAGAGTTGCAAACCGAATGACATTCTCAACCCGGAGATTTTCATCTGCGACCCGTATAATCTGAACAGACAACCTTTTTCTGTTGATACGCTCCAGTTGCTACAGTAACGGGTTTAAAAAAGTAATGATGATTTGCTCGATGTAGCTTTAAATACTCCTGACTGAAATTTAAGTAAGGGATAAGTACTATACGTGAATTACTTCAATCTCTTTAAGGGAACAATTGATGCAAATATGTGTGCTGTAAATCCTCTTTTAAAATATCATACTCATATTTAAGGGGGCTTAGTTTTTAAGAAAACGATAGTCTCTTTCGAGGTAGCAAGCATTATACATTTACGATATAAAACGTTTACAAACATTGGTACAGATCTACGGCTTCGTAGAGGAATTTATTAAACGATAATTTTTATTGCTGATTATTCAGGACTAGATGAATGCAATAATAATTGTACAGTTTTTATAAGTTAAATTTAGTTTCGTCATTTTTGACGGGGAATTTCAATAACAGATATATAATAAATGATTCCAAAAGTAGTGGAAATAAAGACCAATCAAATTTCGCGACAGATCTCCTGAGTTTTTTAGGAAAATATATTAAACGACTATTTATATTGCTGATTACAGAAGGATCATAATAATGGAATAATACTCGTAGTTGAGCATCTTTTATATGTTTAATTTAGTTCCATTTTATAAGTTCAATTTTCGGTTTTTATATGCTAAATTTAGTTTCTTCATTATTGACGGGGGAATTCAATAGTAGATATACAATAAATGATATTATAGTAGTGGAAAATCACTGCCTTTGAGTTATTTTAGCGGAAGTGTTACTTAGAATCGGACGTAATATATTGTTTAAATATTTCAAATTTAGGATTGAGTAAGTAAAGGTTACACTTAAAAAATAAAATGATAGCAGTAATCATGGTGGCAAACTGAAAAAGTAACGAGCAGTTTTGAGAAGGCTGGAGATGTACTATTATGAAAAGGAAAAAAATCCTTGTTTACTGGTGCTCCTGAGGATATTTGGGTCAGCGTAATGACTTTGCTCGTTAGATGTCTTAGTTGATGACGGAAAATTGACGGATCCCCCAAATTGATTTCATTTGCAATTATCCCACTTTAATCCAGACTACTCTGACCATTAGCAATGGCTCTTAATGAACCTTTTAATGAAGGGTTTCTCTTAATGATGAATCGATGATAAATAACTGCAGATGATGCGATAAATATTATTTTATATACTAGCCCAACTTTCCTTTGATTCTCAACGGGGAAATATAAATAAGTATAATATCACTGATTGCGACATCTGAGATCTCAAGGAAACACAGGTTAAGATAGCTTATGAGACTGAGGAATTTCTATTTACCCAACGAAAATCACGTTCTGTCGCTTCATCGTTTGTAAGATCAAGTCAGCAATTAAACAAATCGTAATATGAAAGATGTAGTTGATTAAGAACCTTTCCTATTTGGATGTAAAGTTGACTCAGTGATTTATTATAGTGAGTTAAAATCCTAAAATTGCCACTTTTTAATGCAGTCTACCATTAATTATTATGTTTACTTTTGAATGAGCCGAAATTTCCCGATTATATTTATGAGAAAACGTACTATCTTGGATTCAACGACTGCCTTGGTTGTTAAGTAGACTGGTTGTTTACAGCCTCATAACTTCTTAAATTTTCCGTGTATTGCATTGAAATTCTAAAAATTTCTTGGATAAAACGATATTCCACGACCAAATTAAGATTTTTATATAATTCATATTCCTTTTGTGTTTTTTTTAGGATTTATTGCGACTGTTCTTACTAATTAAATTTGGCAAGAGAAATGAAGCCTGCAAACAGTAAAAATGAACATTGATTGCGATTCTTACGAAAGAAAACGTTCCATCGATTCTGGAGACAAACCGGAAAATTTATGGTAAATAAAGTAAGAATATTCGCAAGGAATACATTTAACAATCTTTAAAGTTTGAAAGCTATGCAAATTTTGGTTTTCGAGTTTTAAGCGAAAAATCACACATACATACAAATCTTCTACTTTAATTATCTATAATGCCCCATGCTATTTTTTTTGTCAAATTTCTAGCCAAACGTAAACTTATATTCGATGTTTAAATTAATTTTCTGTTATAAATGTATATGTTTTAATGCCTGTTAAGTTGAAGTGTCAATAAAATGAATAGAGTAAAACCCGTTTAAGACACTCCCACTTTAGACGTTATCCAGGTTAATACGCGATTTTCTCATGGTTCCGGTCCCTTTTACCCGAAATAGACAGAAAAAATACCTCCTAAGACGCTGTTTCACGCTTAAGACGCGAATTTTTCCCGTCCTCAGAAGCACTGCAACTCGCTTTAGCCAATTCTTCGCCTAATTCGATGGATCAAAAGTTTCTTTACATTCTGTGTCGTTCTCTCACGCTTCACATTATCTCTAGAATGCTATGCGTTTCTTCTTAAGAATGGCTGATTTTGTGAGAATAAAATTAAGATATTGCGAAGCAGAACATTATCCATCCTGCCGTCAGAGCTGATACGAACTTTGAGATGGAGTGACATCTTCTTTATCACTATCTCAAGATCAAATCATGAGATTGAAAATTCGCTTGGAGGTGTTTCCTTCCATAGCAATCTCAGGTTAAAAACATGAGATTTTCGAATAAACCAGAAAGGGAGTGCAGTGTTTCGTGGGGTTTTTGAGCGTTGTTTCGGATAATAACGTGCTCAGTGATGCCCTCTCACCATTGCTGTTAAAAAATTCTTCTTTAATTGCCTATATGGTAAAAACGGCTTCATTGTAGAGAGAAAAATTACTAAACGTAAGGAACTAGGAGGCTCTCTTTGTGCGAAAAGTAGACTATTCTTTAAAAAAAATATGAAGTAATACTACCAGCATTACGTAACTAGTTTATGACGCCATTCCGCTTAAGACGCGGTTTAACTGGAACCCCCGAGAAATGTCTAAACCGGGTTCTACTGTATATGTTTAATGTTAATAATTAGAAATAACCGAAATGTTTAATATTATTAATTAGAAATCGACAAAAGAAATGGGTGGGTCAAATACTGAGAGGAGAGGGATTATTGAAGAAAGTGATCGAGGGTAGAATGCTAGGGAAAAGACAGAGGGGAAGACAAAGACAGAAGTTGTTAGACGAATTAAGGGGTGGGATAAGTTATTAAGTTAGTGGGATAAGTTAAGAGAGGGAACTGAATAGGGAATGTATGGCAAATGAACCTACCGAAAGATAGAACACATATATATGTTTAATATTGTCGGCCATACATTTAATTGCTGTAAGTTGTTGGTCGTAAAGATCCCTATTGGTTTGCACAGGGACCCATAATGCTTTTAGGCTCCCGGATAGCCATGTGGGCATTGCGTTCGACGTTGGAGAAAGCGGGCTCGATTCCCGGTAGCCCACGTGCGAAATGACCTCAACTGTCAGAACTTTTTTAACAATGCAATTACTACACAATGCTTTTAAGAGCTAACTCTTATCTGGCATCCCGCCTGCAACGCTTTTTGTGACGATGGCGTTTCGGCTCAAATAGCCCATGGGGCTTCGGAATACTTTGCAGACACACAGACATTCACGTGGTGAAAAGTAATCTTCCTTCGATAATTAACCAATGGAGTAGCCTTAGTTAATTACGGAAGGGAGCGAGAAAGGGACGGTCTGCCCCGGGTGGCACTTCTTGTCTACTGCAGTGAGTGGAAAACCGGGTTGATTACCAAAATTGGGATGAAATAAAAAATAGGTAATGAAGGCTGAAGAAGCATGATAATAAATTTGTAGTAATTCAATTTAAGCTTAATTTACGTAATATTTTTTCTTATTCCGCTTCGTTGATCATTTTACTGTCATCCTCCATAAAATGGTAAATGCCCCAGGCTTATCAATGAAAATTCAAATGAACCACTACAAAAATCTCTTTCTTTTTCTACCAAAATCATCATCAAGATAGAAATTTTTATATCGAAAAAGATACATCTTTCTACATGTCGTGTTTTGTAAGCATGAAGCTGAGTGCTGTGTGGTGTGGTAAACTCCGGTGCCGCGCCGCCCCGAGCTTCACGAAGTGTAGCTACGCTGCTGCCCACTATCTGTTACTTTATTTTTATAAATTGAAGTCGTAGTTGACCGATTCAAATTGTGGTCTCTCATTTCCATGTACAGTAAACCCATTTAAAACACTTCAGCTTATGAACACTATCCCATTTAATACGCGGCTTTCTCTTGTTTCCGGTCCCTTTCACACCAAACACAAGGTAAAAATACTGCTTCAATCGCTCCGCTTATAAGGCGGATTTTTACCGTTCTCATACGCTCTGAAACTCGTTGCAGCCAATTCTCCGCCTCAATTTATAGACTGATAATTGTTCATATCATTCTTCCCATACGGTCCATCAGATAAAAATTGATTCATTGTAGAGTGAAAAAATACCAAAATGAAGTAACAAAGGAAAACGCTCCATTCGTACGAGAAGTAGGCCATGCTTCACAAAAAATACGGATAATAATTTCGAACAAAAAGTTCGCGTACGCTGTAGATACAGCTGCGGTAAAGCTATTAAAGAAGATTCCTTTTCGTTTTCATGGAGTAAGGCACTTATATTTAATTATTAAAGAGCAAATAACATTTTCCCTTTTCTATTCTAACGCAAAAGAAATGAGTGGTATTATCCCGGTTATAAATTTGCCTTGTTTATAACAACTATTTATCTTTATTTATTTAATTACGAAATTTATTTTGAATAAATATGTATTTATTTTATTTTATTTTTGTTCCCCTGAAAAGCCTCTTAGCCGTGTTCTATTATATTTTCCCTCCAAAGATTTCCGGGTTTGGTTCTGACTTTGAACTTATCCGCTGATGGAACTCTGAATCCATGAGGAAAGCTATACAAACAGCTTCCACTCTAAGTAAGGTCGATGGTTTCATTTGGTGGTATTTCATAACAGAATAAACCCGCTGAACTAGTTACATCTACATCTACATCTGTACCCTGCAAGCCGCCTTTCGGCGTGTGGCAGGGGGTGCAAGCACCAGGACTCTATTTGCCCAGTCGATTATTTTCGCGTATTGTTCTGGGAAAAAAAGAATTCTTGTATCGACTGGTTTTAGCATCTATTTCTCTGATCTTTCTCGCTGGATCAGAACGGCCTATAAAGCAAGGAGGGCGCATAATCTCGGCTACATCTTCTATGAACGTGCTCTGTCTGAAGCATGTCCGGATCATGAATCCGGATCAGTGTCCGGATCATGAATCCATGCATCGAAACCTGGGTCGTGTTTATTTATTTATTGTATCGTATAAATTAAATTATTATTATTATTTAAAAAACCCCGCAAGCAGAATAAGTCTGGTGGCAGTGGCACAGCTCTATATAAATAAATTTGTAGATTTTTCGTCATTAAAATTATAAATAAATATATACATATATACTAATTGATTGATGATAATTCACTAAGCGGAACACCACAATTACTGTTAGGAAATTACCCAAGGAGGAAGGGAAACCACTCAGAAAACCTCCCGCTGACAGAAAATAGTATGCACAAAAATAATAAAAAACCTTAATAATTTAAAACACAAAAATCAAAATACATCAGTATATTAATAAATAACATAAATGAATTTAGAATATCATTCCAATCCCAAATTTGATGCTTTTACAATTTCCTTGGCTTAGCCTTGAAGGTACGCCGTTTGGGAGGAAACGTCTCTAAACTACCTGCAAGTAGAGCGCTCCATTAATCTATTGTCCTATTTAGAAATGAAGATTTAGCCGCGTTAGACCTTTGAGTGGGAGGTTCTTTTTTTAAATCATAATCCTTTGAAAATCATGATCGTGGTTAGCTCAACCAGCTTACTTTATTCCTCTTCTATTTTCCTTTACGCTTAATTCCTTTTCCAAAGCAGTTGAAAAATAATAATGGAGAATCCAAATGGCCTTCGGGCTGATAGCTTTACAGACAGCGTAAACCAATTAGAGGACATTAAAAGTTCACGCTAAAATTTTCAATGAGGACCTGGCGCATAAAATAAAATAAATGCATTAAAGAAACGCTGAAGAGGAGAAGGACAAGAAGATGTTGCAGAACTGACATCAGCGTTCGGTTCTTGGATCGCCCGCAGCCAATTGGAGAAGCGAATCCGACACTCAGACAGGCTTAACTAAAAGAAGAGAAAAATCGTTGGTGACAGCGAAAAGCGCCAGACTTGCGATCAATTCGACCCCTCTTCCCAGGTTTTCTTTTCATTTTGCTGCATTAGTACATTTTTATGTGGACATTTATGCTGAAAAGAGAAATACGTGGAATCACTCTTTGAAGTTTTATTCAAAAGTTTTCGAACGTGTGGTTACATTTATCTATCGTTGAGCTAGAACGCGCACAACGTAAAGCGGCAAGTTTCGTTAAGAGAGGCTGGACAGCAGTGCATCAGAGATTATCAAAATCCTCGGATGGAAATCTCTTGAAAATATAAGAATCAAGTGTAGGTCTATGTCTTCTCATTCCAACCTTGACACACTGAATAGAATTGCTAATTTCTTTCTAAGAATCGTTAAATCCCGTGTACCGTCTTATCGCCACGCTTCTAATTGTAACATATTATCAGCTCTATCTTTAGATTGCCTTTGTGTCAATAGAACTAAAAAAGATCTTTCGTTTATGCATTGTATTTTAAATTTCGTTATTGATTGTCCTAATTTACTTGCCCAGTTCTTAGTAGAACTACTTGTTCTTCTTTTCTATTTCACTATCCTACTCCCACAATATCTCTTGTTAAACGTTCACACTTTTATAGTCTTCCTTTCTCATTAAATTCTTTTCCAATTGATGTGGATCCATTTTCATTGACCGAAGATTCCTTCATTATTTATACCTTATGTCATGTTTTTTTTGTCTTTATTTATACCAAAAATTTGTTTATATTTCACTGTAAATTGGCCTACCTGTTGTATGTGAAATCTTGATTTAAATAAATAAATAAACTATTCGAGAATTATCAAGTATTGAGTGATAATTATTCTGAAGTATTCTGAGAGAAAACGAAAAAGCGTTACCACGAAGTTAAGACAAGGTTAAACTTGGTTAAACTCTTTTAAACTTTCAAATGATTCCATACTCATTCATACCTATTAGTAGGTTATTGGAAGAAGTTTTATTGCATAAGCAACTATGACCCAATCTTTTGGCTCTTATTTCACTTTCATCCAGTTTTGTCGCTACACCTGCCATACGCCCCTGGAGCCTTACAGGGTATGTTTTTAAACATAGTTTCTAAATTTTATCAATAAAATATCCGTATATAATATCCACATTTTTAATATTACTAACTTTGATTGTTTTCAGCTTAAGTAAACCGGGTTCGAGTCCCGGTCCTGTCAGCTTTTTTCATGTCTATGGGATTTCTTGTATTCCCATAGCTAAATGGAATTCATACATTTATTTGAATGAAATATAAATATTATGTTTCTTGCTACCACCCGTCCTTTCAGGCTTTTGTCGTGTATGTTTCTACGTGGTCATTTTCCCATGCGGACACCCCAAGTCATCTTCAACCCCTTTTCCTTGTATTCTGCTTAAGGAGGGTCCTCCTTCCGACCACTTTGTATGCACGCTACCTTAATGAGGCCGTGGAAGATGGCACACGGACGAAACCGCACGCCCTTAACTTCAAAGTATCCAGAACACCTGAGAGTCCTGGCGAAGGTAGTTTAGAGGTTAGATAAGCCGACCAGCAATTGTGAGATCCGGGTTAGAGTTCCGGTCAGACTCTATTGTCTCATTTTCGCTGAGAATTCTCCCTAGCTGTCCCATTTTACGTGAAATGTTCCCTTTAACTCTTTCCTTCGAATAAAGATACTCTAAAAGCAGTAAGATGTTTAATTGGAGGGTTTAGTCTCCCGAACAAGACGTTCCTGATCTAGTCGTACTTTGAGCATAAGGGTGGAATAGGGGATTACCCGGTGATGTACGGTGGGGATTTGTCTCCGAGAACGTAGCCGAGAACTGGTAGCCGAGAAGATCCTCTAGGAAACCTGAAAAACTTGACTAAAAATGGGAGCTTAGTAAGGATTAATGATTGATGTATGTAAATTCGTATTTAATAAGTTATCGTATGAAACTATGTATGTCTTGTTGGTGTACTAGGATTGAAATAGTGTATAGTGGTAGCTAGATATCAGCAGTGTTGTAGAATTGTTGTATATATTGTAATATTTTAGCAAAGGGTTAATAACTGTATATCGATAAAGGTATTTGATACATCTCCTGTTATTTTCAATAATTTTTTCTTACGGTTATTGTAATATTGTACGTAGAAATCGTGACATGTTACTTGTTTACAAGACTATAGAAGTTGCCACCTGACTGATAGTCCATTTGGAATTGATGTATAAATAATAATTCTTATTACAGATTTACTAATACGTCATATGTTTTCAGCATATTTTAACTTTTCGTAAATAAGCATCAATTTTCTATATCACTATGGTAGCGACATAATGTAATTGTTAATAATTTTGTATTATAAATATTGTAATATTTTATGTGGAATTGTAACATGTTACTTGTTTACAAAACAAATAGAAGTTGCCACCTGACTAGTCTATTTACAACTGATGTATAAATAATAATAATAATTATGGATTTCCTAATACATAATATATTTTCAGCACATTTTAACCTGTCTTAAATAAGCATCCATTTCCCAGTTTTGTAGTGCTGTTGTATATATTGTAATATTTTAGCAAAAAGTTAAAATTATACATCGTTGTAGGTAGTTGACAACTCTCCTATAATTTTCAATATTCGATTTTCAATTTCAATTTGTATTATTCGTATATATTGTAATAATGTATGTGGATTTGTGACATGTTACTTGTTTACAAGACTATACTAGTTGCCACCTGACTGATAGTCCATTTACAACCGATATATAAATAATAATAATTGTTATGGATTATGGAGCATGGATATATTTTAACTTTTCTTATATAAGCATCCATTTTCCATGCTACTGCGTAAGTTACCTTCTATATTTTCACGCTCCAATTACACGACCGAAATTTTAAGCCAGAAGGAAATTTACGAGGCATAAAACTAGACAAGAATCATAGAATATTACTTTGTCACGTAATACCGCATTCCCACATATCATTGCTTCATCCTCCGTGAGATGGGAAGATAACGGCCACCTACTTCCACATTTACGCTCCTTTTAATGCTCGAGAGGATCACACTTCTCCGGAGTAGTGACATTTTAAACTATCACTAGATCCCAACGTATAACGAACGTGAAAATGCGTGAGGAATACAAGAGTCGAAACTTCCACTTTCTGGAGCTGATACCTAAACAAAAATTTGAGATTTTTAACTTTTACTAATTTACTAATAATTGTATTTTTTACATAATGGGATTTTTTACATGATGGGATTCTTAAATTTAACCAAAAATGGGATTTTTCCGATGTGCACGTAAAAAATACCTACCATCTCTTCTCTATCGCTAGATATTTGCCGAATACCTCATCTATTTTCACAAACAATCGATTTTTCCTAATTTAAATACAAGTTTTACCTCACTCATGAAAAGTAGCACGGGAAACATTAACTTTAGTTGGATAACACTGATGAAACTAACCTGAAATCTCATTCCATATACATTTAGAAGATGATGTTGGAGTTTGAAGTAGTTTTTTTTGAAGTAGTTTAGTGAAAGTGTAAAGTTTTGCAAATATTTGTGAATGTGATGATTGAGAAACTGATGAGGTGATACATAGCTTCGTAAAGGAACGTTGTAAACTGTAATTAGTAACTGTAATTGTGGGATATATGTGGTGTAAATGAATTACAAAGTGTATTATGTGGTGTAAATATTTTAGATAGGGTAGGAATATGTTCAATAAATAATTTTTTCTTGCTGTTTTGTGTGTGTTCTAATACTGTTTGTAATTATAGTGATATAATTTCGTAATGTTAATACTTATGATACTTGCAAGGGATCGTGGAATGCTTGTGGATTAAGCGTTATTTGACAATGTTCAGGAGTTGCTACCTAACGATAGGCAAACTGCAGCAAGTAACATTAAATAAATAAAATGTGTTTATGACATCGCGATCTCCATTGCCTTGGAGACACTAAGCGTAGAAAAGACTATTTGGTTTATCTCTTATGCATTGAGGATTACCATATAAATTCCCGCATTTCTTAGAATGTACCTCTATGAATCATTGATCCTGCTGGGAGGTGGAATTCGGTGAGAATGAGATACGCCATTCTAGTCACAAATAGCATTTGCCGCCTCCTTGGATGTGCACGCCCTGAGGCGTCGCAGAGCTTGTTTGCCGTCTGAGCCCAGTATTGCATCTACCAATTCCATTTATCCAAACCAGCATTAAATATTCCATTCGTATATGTTAATGGGTTTTGTAATTTACGTTCATTCATGCCTTAAGAACTTTCTCTTTATTCTAATTTTCAACAAGAAAATACTTGTGCTCTGATATACATTGATCTGATGATGACTTTCGCAATTTTATCGCCCACATAGTTGTAATTTATCTTCCTCTTTTTTGTTATACCTTTCGCAGGTTTTTCACACTCCCCTTTATTTTTGAGTGATTTCCGCTGTTGAAATCTTCTATCTGCGATCAAAAATATCATTCAGAAAATGTTTTCTATCTTTCTTGGTTTCCTTTCTATTACCGCCGTACCGTACTTAATAAAGAAACTGTATATATCATAGTTTATGCCTACGATCATCTGTACACAGCTTTATTTCAGGCGAGATTGTAACTAAATATACATTTAAAACGTTAATTATAAGTAAATATGACATGAAAACAAGCATTATCAAGAAGAAGGAAATAAACAAATAAATAATAAGAATACAAATTAAGAGACAATTAAAATTTGAATGTTTTTGTAATAGAACATCGCATTATACGAGTGATGTCGGTTTCACGAAGGAAAGGAAAGAGGAGAAATGCTTTCACCAAAAAAAAAATAAATAAACGAAAATAATGAAAAGGAAAAAATAAAGAAGAAAGGAAAGGTGAGGTAAAAGGAATTGATGTCAAGGAAAAAGGGAGTAAGTTCATCGTTCCAGTGAAAGTTCGAGTTTGTCAGTGTCAGCAAAGAATGTTCATGAAAAGATCCTTGTGGTAGCGTTTCTCAAGTACTGGTAGTGTGCAGGAATTCTGAATATCTAATGTTCGTATTCTTGTTTAAAATTTGGGTCCATTTTACGTGCTTAGCATTTTATTCTGACAAGAGTTAAATGGAAGACTGGACTTGATAATGCAAACCTAGCCCTATGAAGACCTTTGTAAATAGAATTAACATGGCTAATTTTCACTCGGTGGAATTCTGCAACAACTGTCAATCTATAGTATATTTTCAATATGGCATTTTTTATCAACGAGCTGAGATGTTCCGTTGCGTTCACAATTCAGTTGTGATGTCCTCACACCTTTCACTGAGAACGTCACCTGAAGATGGGAGAAGAAAACAAGGAACCCTTTAAGCTATTTTACGCAAGTTAGCTATTTTTGAAATGTAATGTTTCTACAACAGCAAGGTTCAAAAGGGTTAGAACACTATTTTTTATCAAAAGGGATAAAAGACCCGAAAAATATGTAAGTGAATAAGTAATAAAGCCTCGTAGCAGAGTTCACAAAGGGGAGAAAACTGCAAAAATGAAAAAAATCGTGATAAATTAGCAAGTCAGAGTGTAAAGAAAAGATTAAAATTAACGACAGAACCAATAAATCCAGAGAGAAACGAAAAAATAAATCGACGCAGTGTAAAACGAACGAGGATGTATAAAAGAACCCAATCTAGTGCGTGAGGCGAAAGAGAAATAATTTAAAGATTAAGAAGATGAAACGCAAAACTTCCAGAATATTGTAAAAGTACGCAACCTTAAGATGTCAACTCGTTAACGAAACAATTCGCATTAAGAATCAACCGTAGAAGTTCCTTAGCGTTCCCTTTCAAGACGCAAAAGACGTCTGCATGGAGTCGTATTCGGCCATCGTTTCAGCTCGCATTTCATTCACCTCTCACGAGCATTTCACGAGATAAATTCCCGCTGGATACTTTAAGGGAAAAACAACGCTTTAGAAAATGAACGGAAGCGGCTATCGACTGGAATTCAACAACTGCGGAAAAACGCTCTCTCCAAGTTTCGATTTCGAGGGAATTTAATCACTTCCCATTCAGAGTCACGGTGCGTGTATTTTTCCGCTGTGATGTTCCATTATTAGCGCAGGGGTGGGAGTGCACATGTTGAGCATCAAAGGGAGGAGAGGAGAATCTCCATGGCAACCAGCCGCATTGGAGCTTCGTCTCTTCGCGACCAAGGTCGATGCGACCCTCGAAGAATGGAATAGAAAAGGTGAGAAAGGGTAAACGAAATTCTCGTGCGATCGAAAGTTCATATACATTCGGTGCTTTCTCCAGTCCCAATTCGACGGGAAGGGTATCCTTCAATCCGACTGCCGTTTTGCCGACAGATTCCCTTCGCCGACAGGATAGTTTTCCCGAGTACGCGCTTTATCGACGTGTTGGTCTACATCTACGTTTTCTCGACGTCGAAAATATCGACTGCGTATTATATTTGGTGAAATTGATAGCTTATGGCCCCTGCGCGGAATCTATTTTCTAGGAGAGTCTACTTTCAAAAAGTGCTGTCGGCAAGGGGTTTCGGTTGCGGTATGCATTCGGAGGGAATAATGTATCTCAATATATTATTATTTGATTTCGTCAATTACACTTTTGAATATTGTGTTCATCACTATCGCTTTGTTTAATTGCCACCCGCTGATAAGAGAGGATTAGCAGGATCTGTAATGATTGTTTCTTCTTTTAAATTGCATTTATATATTGTTTAATTTAATATTTCATGTGCAACCATGTTTGTCAAATTTTTTTTTAATTATAAATTTAATATAGTTTTGTCAGAATGATTTACTTTCATAATTAAATTTCCTCTATTTAATGTAATAAAGGTATTATTAATATTATTCATAATTTCATTGATTATTATTTTCTTTATTTATGCGAATTTGAGTTAGTTTGATTTTTCCCGTATATTTTCTGGTTATTTGAATCTCTGTGCACTTCCTGACGATCGAATATGGCTCGGGAGGACCAGAAAGGAATCCTAAACCCATTATTGGTAATTTTACAATACGTGCATATTTGATTATATTTGAAATTGTACCAAAATTTTAAATTGCATATATATTTTATTAGAAATATAATGTTTACAGCATTACACATTCTGGGTATTTTATTATTAACAAAAGAAGTTAATGCTGTTTGTTATCTCCCAAATGTACGAAAACTGTTTCTTTTATATAGATGTTTCTAAATGACCTGTACTGTTGATAAATAACACTGTTTTTTTGTATTTCCTTTGAGTTGAATTGAAGTGAATTAAGTTATTATTAATAAAGATATAATTACTATTTGACCCTTCCTTAGGCGAGGTTATGCCTCTCTTATACATTTCCTCCTATGGTGTTCTTGTATTAATATATAAGAGAGAAAAAATGTATAAAATAAAACTTATGAAAGAGAATAGGAAAAAAAGGTAAAAGGAAAGATTTTGTTTGAGAGGAAGAATCTTCACGGCTGAAGTTTGATGGAGAAAAAAACCACGTTGCGAGAAAACACCCACGCAAGGAATTTGTTCGGAAATTATATAAACTCTTTCCACTCAGACATGTGCCATAAGCTTTCGATTTTGATGTATAACCTTCAATTGATGTATAACCTAAACCTTCTATGCGCACTATTCACTTTGAAACAACATATACATAGATTTAATCAATTAATAATTGTAGATAAGTATCATGTTAGATGTTATAAATTATATTTTAATGAAAGAATAAGTAAGACTTCGTAGTTTCCACAGGAAAACTTTTTTCCTGTGGAAGATAGAGCACATTGATTATATATTTTAATGATTAATATGCATAATTATCTCACGTAAAAATTAACGTAATTACGGAAAGACTTGTTTATCGTTTCTCTTTTAAAAATACCGAAGAGAGGGTCGAGGAAATTCAAAATGGTTGGGATGACATTTTGAAAGGCCATTCGAATTAAATTCTGATAACACTTTATTTTTCCACAGGATTTTATTTAGAAGTTACGCTACTGAGTCTGATGCTATCTCGGTAGTGAAACTAGCAGACAAAATAAAAATATCTGGAAAGATCAAAAAGTTTCTCCAATTTTCATTAATATAGAGTCGAGTCAAGGAACCGAAACTGTCGGTGAAGTATCGCTTTGAATTATTAGCGATGTCGATCTAGTGGAGTCGGGATAGTAAGTTGTCGGCGAAACGAGTTGTCAGTCAAACAAGCGTCCTCACAAAGCGCCGGTAAAGTGGGCGACGGTAAATTCGTGGTTAAAACGATTACCGTTTTCCCCTGCAATGGGCTCGATACATTTGCGAGGGCATTCAGTCAGAATTTCAGCGTGGGCGACCTCGGATCAGGACCCGGCGAAAATCGCCTAATCGATTGGTCTCGGCTTCACTGATCATTGCTGAAATTGAATCGGTCAACAGGTGCACTGTGAGCGGCCACTGGTAAATTGAGGCCTAGCGATCGTTGCCCCGGGAACCATACGTGACGGTTCTCGAGTCAAATTTTGCTGTTATGCTAATGTTCAACGAAGGGGAGGAGTAATATACAGGAGCGGCAGCTGTAACTGGAGGATCCGTAATCCGGAGAGGAAAAAGGGACTTAATTAAGGGTTTTATATTTTAATTGCCTTTTTCATTTAGAGCCATTGCGAAGGAGAAAGGGTTGCGAGCATAGCTGTGTAAAGAGACGCCGAATTAAAATTTCATTTCATTATCTAACAAAAGAATATTTCTCCACGACGTGGCGAGTTCAAGAATTTGCAATTGTTTCCCGTTGTGTACGAATGCCACTACTCATTTTCTACTTTAATTTCTAAAAAAAATAATTACCTAGGTAAGAGAGAATGTTCTAAAATTTGGATGAAAATCTTATATAATATAATAAGTGTATACATTTATCCGATGTCTGTAACTCCCGTAAAAAATACATGGAAATTTGGATGAAAATCTTACATAATAATCACTGTTGTGTATTCATTTATCCGATGTCTGTAACTCTCGTAAAATACATGGAAGCAACCATTTAAAATTAATTCATACACTTCCTAACAAGTTAGAATTGTGACACTTAGAAATTCCTTAAAGATTTAATGAAGAATATCGATATTTTTGACCAAAGTACCATGGGTTTGACTCATCACGAAAATAAAATAAAATTATTAAAATCTTTGGTCTCTAAAATACTCCTCTCATAAGAAATGCAGGTATAGTTCATTGCATATTTCTATTCACTAGCACCATTAAAAGGAAAATAATCACCCTACGAAATCGAGACAAGTGCCAAAAGAAAGGAAATCGAATTAAGGCTCTTTAAGCTGTCGCGTAATATTGTCTTAGGTTCGAAATTACGAAAATATAATACAAAAAGAAGAAAAATATAAAGTGGAAAAAGTTCTCCTGATGACGGATAAAGGAAAACGACTCGATTGTGTGCTCAGCTCTCATACGAATATTTGGGAGAGAAAGTGGAACAGCGAATAAATAAAGAATAAAGAACCAGAATAACACTATACACAGCGTGCTCCCATCATACTGAGTTTTGCACAGCAGCTCTTTCACTATGATGAGGGAAGTAAAAGCATACTACCTCATTCCTCATCTTTCCCAGCAAGCCTTAATCTTTCCCAAGGCTCTCACTAGAAAAAAGTTAGGGCCCAAACAGTATTCGACTTTGGAATAAAAATGCTGTACGCAGAAAAGAGTAGATACAATTACAAAAATATATCACCAATAACCGATTAAATATTACCACTTACCAAAATCTACGGCCTCCTAAAACAGAATTTATTTGTATCTTTTGCAATTTACTTTTGATAGCAGCTAGAATGTCACTGAATAAATTATCAGTATAAATATGCAAAGTCCCGCATTTAAAGATGGATGGTCATTCATTGTAATCTCAAAAATTATGATGCCCCAGGTCCCTCCATAAAGCTGGAGATAATCCGGTTGGGATTTTATTGCTTTCATATTTCTCCGTCTTTCTCCACTCTTCTAATCCTCATTTTCAGGACTCTCCTTAATGTTTCAGCGGTGAATGTATAGAGAGGGATTCCCTTAACTTTATACCCTAAAATGATATAGTTCATATATACTGTATTTTTGAGGTTTTTTCACCCCCTTTCATCCCTTGTGTGTTCCCACACAGTGGGGATTTTGTTTCCCCCATCCTTCCGTTGAGAAGATTTTTTACCTCAGACCCAAATCTTTTTGCGTTTTCCTTTTTATCCTTTCTAATTTTAACATCAAAACAAAATACGCAAAAAATGAGATGGGATGAAAGGGAGGTCAACTTAAGCTTAACTTAATCTCCCTTAAATTAAGAATTTATTTATTCATTCATTCAAAATATGTACTCACTCGCTTGTGACCATGGTTACATAATGTACACTAACGAATCTTCAAAGATAGCGCGAATTTGTTTTAGAGAAAGAGAAATTATTCACATTTTCCTACAAAAAGCCCGTTTAAAAAATTTTTGTTAACTTATCCCGAATCCAGGAAATGATTTCGCAGGAAAAATGTCACAGAGTTAAGTGAAAGCAAGGAAAAATGTCACTCAGAAAAGAAACAGTTTTATTTATTACAGAAGGTTTTGCTTAATTGATGGAATTCACCGCCCCCAGCCGACCACCCACCTGAACGTAGATAATTACAATATCGTTAAAAACGTTTTTCGAGGAAAATTATTCTATTCTATACAGCAAAAATATTAAATTATATTTGAGCCATTGTGATGTTTATCGTGATGTTCACTTTAGCGAACTTTAGCGACATTTGCCTGAATTGTGATTTTTCTCTTACTGAAACTTTTTTTCCCCGGCGACCAAAAATTAACTGAAATTTAATAAAATTAAATAAATTAACTTAAAATTTAATTTAAATGCACAAGTTGTCCCGTGCGGAAACTTCGTACAAATGGCCACTAGGAGGCGTGCAATTTAGTTAAAAGAACGCGGTAGTTTGACGATGCAAGCCGTCTTAAAGTGCGTTTCATATGGTCAGTCGTCTATATGTTTTGAAGGAGTAAGAAGGGAGAAAAGTCCCGGTCACCGAAAAAAGATCTTTAGAAATAATATATGGAGGATAGTTAAATAAATTAGCTAAAAATTTACTTTAATTTTCCTGGACAACTGACTTTTTCTTAGATAAAATTGTGCAACTAATAATATACTCAGAGTAAGGAGTTGCATTAAGGAAATCCATCACAATGAGAGAATAGTGACAGACTTGTCTTATTTCCACTGTTTTATTTTCTACCACCGGTTTCACCGAATATTGCCATCATCATGACAAAAAACAAAAAATTTACTTAAAAAATACTTGGAAAAAGATTTTCGTTACCTGATGATGGCGATTATCTGCTGAAACCGGTAGTGGAAAAGAAAACTGTGAAAAAAGTACAAGTCTGACCCCTTTTCTCGTTGTGCCACATATGCTAACAAAATAGAGCTTTCTCTTCTTATCACTTAACAGAGATTCTCTATCCTTTCTCTGCCATGTAGATCGTTTACTTTAGTCGATATTTAAACAGCCCTTCTGGCTCCTCATTTTCCCAATGGATTAGAACAGCGCCTTCGGAGAGCCACCGGTGGATATTTAAGAAGAAAAAGAAACCGTTTGAGTGCTTGCAGACGACCTCTGTCCTCCGATGGCAGCGGAGTCACAATCACTTTCTTAATAAGAAAGGAATTCCATGTGGGATTATAAAAGGGGGTGTGTGCACTTGAGATATTATTTCCATCTCGAATGAAAGCTATCTCCTTTGACTCTCCATCGGCGGACACATCTCCTTTATATTAAGGCTCAAAACCGACGCTCACTTTACTCTCCTTTTCCTTTTATTTCAAATCCTTTCTCCCCTTTACTTGTTTTATTCCGCGCCTGTCTTTCACATGTTTTCCTTGGATACGAAATTTGTTTTTCTTTTGGCGTCTTCTTAAGGAAAGTCCTTATGTGGCCATTCTGTTTCCTTAGCCTATAGACCCACAGTTTTATAGAGTGATATGATTCATCCATTATGAGATTTTTTCCTGGAGAACAAATATGTTTTCTTAATCTTCCTTGCTGTTAGTTTTTTGTCGTTTTTCGTACGAGGTAGAAGGGGCTAAATATCTGGAACCTTTTTGCAGGGCGACTAAAGATATATTGCAAGAATATAAAAATTTATAAGAGTATAATAATGAGTATAATATAGTACCATAAGAATAATATAATACTATAAGATTAATATAATAATCCTCTATATATTATTTATAAAAATATATATTATTTCTAATTTTTATTTTCGGTGACCGGGACGTTTCTCCCTTCACACTCCATCAAAACATATGAACGACTAACCATTTGAAAGAGAAAAAAAGGAAAAGTTTCCAGGTTCCGGAAAAAAATAGCCCGACAGCTGAAAAGTGCATAATTTTGCCAAAAATCGAGTAAAAATCTTATGTTAAAATCGAATAATTATTCTCTCGATTTTCGTTACCGGAAGTATAGATATCGGCGTTTTCATGCTTGCAATTTTTTGTTTACTTTGTTATGTTAGTTGCGGTAAGTAAGTAGTTTTTCTCATCGGAGTATGATATTCATTCTCGGCCTTAAAATAATCGAAACGGTTTTCTCAAGCAATATTATAGTCTCCATAAACGAAGATATCGACTTCGTACGCAACCATCAACAACATTTTAATAGACCGGCATCGGCATAAACTTGCATCTTTTGGGAGGAGATCGACAACTACAGAAACATGGACATCGCCGAATATGAAGGTTTGTATCGCACCTAAAGACAGCTTAAATTGTCATTTCATTCAAACTATTGATTTCTTTAATTAAATTGCATGCATCCCAGGGACCATTTTTGCGAAATATTCGCACAG
This sequence comes from Pachydiplax longipennis, assembly GCA_036926295.1. Classification (NCBI taxonomy): domain Eukaryota; kingdom Metazoa; phylum Arthropoda; class Insecta; order Odonata; family Libellulidae; genus Pachydiplax; species Pachydiplax longipennis. Next base: position 35,716,421 of record JAVFKF010000012.1, read on the forward strand.
GACAGCTATTAATAATATAATGATAATGTTAGAATATGAAAATGAGAATAAAATAATAATATAAGATTATAATAATGTGTATATTATAATAATAAATGAGTATAATAATAAAGATACAAAGTTTTTGGACCTATTATCACATAGAGCAACTTTCAATTCCAATTGTTGGGCGCATCATTTTGTTGAAAATATTCATTGTTAAAATAGAATTACAATGCTAGACAGCACCGTCGCTCGGTATTATTGTAGTTTGAAACTATTCCAAGCGCGGGAAAGCTTCCAGAAACTTTGTGAATGCCTCTCGTGAGAGAGTCTACGTATATATCATCACCTAAAGTTTGAGGGACAAACGTAGCATAGCTTTCTACACGTTCTCATTCCTCCTTGTTTTCCTTACACAGATTAATGGCAACTTTTCATGAGCTTACTGATATCTAGTTCGAGTTTAGAGGCTTAATTTCATTAACAGAGGATTATTATGAAGGCAATCACAATAGCTACAAAACCGGGAGAAATAATGAATTATTATACCTTATATTATACCCTATATTATACCCAATACATCGCCTCAGTATGCTTGAATAAGCTACAGATAGAATCGGCTTGCTAATGAAAGAGTAAAAAATGGAAACGTTTTAATCAAATTTCTCCATGGAAGAATGGAATGGAGCAATCGAATCATTCGATTGTTTTTATTCGGTTGTTTCCACTTCTACCCGCATCCACGGAAACATTCGCTAGCCGAGTCCATTCCTTAGAACCGATAATTGATTTCCAGCTGAGGTATTCAAGTTTTATTAAAATAACACGTATCTGCTAAAAAGTTTTGTATAATTATTTTTGAGTAAAATTTTTCATGAATTGATTCATCGCAAACATAGATACTCATCAATTCTTAGAATGAATTTGCTTTCCATTTATAAATATTTTAGTTTAAATTTTAAGCCTATAATAATTACAATGATAATATTGCTTAATTAATCTTACTTTCTTCTTAATAAATATTAATTTGCCTAAAAAACCATTCCATTGTGACTGTAGCTAATCCTAAATATGAGACTTCATTAAAATTAAAATGTAGGAAATGTAGATCTATAGTAGTTGAATACTTAGGTCATTCATTCTATATTTTTTTATCAATATCTATGTTGACAGAATTCAAACTTAGAAATATTAGCGGTGGGTTTTAAACATAACGTCCGAAAAACAGCAAAAATAATCATTGATAGCAGGGCCACGCGTTAGCCGAGGTAATACTAACCGTACCTTAATATCAAAGAATTTTGAAAATAACAAATTTATGCTGCTGAAGTGAGGTCGTGTGTAAGCATACTTTTTCATCATATTCACTAAAATTTAAATATGAGATAGCTTTGACACCCGTAATAAGTTCCCGGAAAATGTACATTTACATTTCCACCAGTTGGTTGAAATGTGACTAATTAGAAAAACTACTGAATTAAACATTTTGGCAGTATAGATCGACGGATAAACCGACTGGCCGGAAATTGGGAGATCCGGGTCGAGTCCCGGTCCCGTCGGACTTTCCCTGTTTCTCCTTGGGAATTTTTCTCGCGTGCACGACTTTACGAGCAAATTTATATGAAACCCTTTTTCCCTGAATTACTTCCTCGTCCATCGTATGAAGCTCTTTTGACGTCTTACAGCGAAAGTTACTTTGTTGTTCCTCTTTATTTCCATTAAGGTTATTACTCACAGAGTAGTTTCTATCTGTGTATTTCTTTTTAAGCTATTTCTTTCATTTTTTTATTAGGAAGGGTTAAATAGTAAGATGAAACTTAAAAGTCTTGACTCCGTCCAGGAAAAAGTGTTATCTAAAATTGTATATTCTAAAATGAAACTAAATTTTACTTATAATAAATGTGCAACTATTATTATGTAATTCTAATCATTCTGAATAACTAGCAATAAAAATTACGCTCTCCAATAACAGTGCTGGTTTACATACAACAAATTAAAAATGGTCCAAAATATTTTCTTCTAAAAATATCTCCTATTATATTCCTTATAAAGAGAATTTTATATAGCTTCCATAAGAATCATCGATGTGGATATTATGTGTTTATTTGGTTGATAAAACAACATCACGATTGTTTACATCGATAACTAAGAAATTATTTCGACAGCAAAATTTTTCTTTGCTTTTGAGTACAAAAACATATATAATATAAAGTTTTACTCACAAAGTTTCATTTTAAACCTACATTATAGAATTATTATCTGCAGACATATAGTATTGCTGAATTTTGATTTCCAAAGTTTACCTATCCTTTCCTTACCATGAAATATCTGCTCTCCTTCCCCATCTTATGAGAGCGTTTCCGAGTCATGTAGAATCGAAGCAAAGATACTTCTGGTAGAGAAATGCCAATATGTATTAGGTCATTGGCTATCTAAGGAATTCCCAAATTTAATACTTATATCTCGTAGGGAAGAGCGTGAGATTAAGGTTCAAAAATTGCTTCCGTTTTTCCTTAATGGAGTTGCTGGCATCGGATAAATAATTCTATACACGACGGCGTTTATTATATAAGATTATTTTCAATTACTTGCGGCGATTTCGGTAGAATTTATTTTAGTTTGAAATTACCCGATTCAAAGTAAAATTCATTGCGGAAGCTTTATGAGAACATTGAATTGAATTGTATCCGTGGAACTGAAGACTGTAGTCAATCATCAATCATTTATAGTTCGCCACTTTCATTCGCCACGATAGTAAAAATCAGTTTATAGTGCGTAGGAGTATGGTAATGATAGAAATATATAGTTAGATTATATTGTGGAATATTTCGCAAAGGAAATGTAATGTAGAAGTAGAATGAAGTGTATTTTATAAATATTCTAATTGTAATAATAATCGCCGTAACATTCTGATAATAATCGCCGGACTATGTGAATTTCACTAATAGTAATAGAATTTAATGAATTTAAGTTTATGTTTTAACAGATAGCTATTGTGAAATTGCTGTAAGAGCGGTATGAAATAGTATAATTAAAATTAATGTAATGTAGATTTAGTGAAAAAGTACTCCATGAGAAAACTTTTACCAAACCAGAAAAATATTAAAATGTACGGCCATAGTTTCGTAGTGGCGCTACATTGTCAGGTGACTCATCAAGGAAGTAAAGCCAAATATATGCACAAGAGGAACATAATAAACAGCAATGGGAATCTTATCAGCAAATGAAAGGAAGGGGGTCACGCCTGATTCTATATCAATAAGTTTTGTGACTTGTTCTATATATATTTTTGTATGTCCTTAGATCAATAAAATAGTACTATAATTAATTAGTGCTAAACATTTAAATTTATGCATCTATACATTAGTGGAAATTATTAAGTAATTCTTATATCTTAATAACTATAGTGCGGATGAGTTTGTAAATGATAGAAATGTTTGGTTGGATTATAATGTAAAATATGATGTTGAGAAAATGTGGTGTAATCCTATCCTGATAGTAATAGAATTTGATGTATCGAAGTGCATATATGTAACATTCTTATTGTGTAATTGCTGTAAGAGTGGTATGAAGCTCCAACATCGTAGTCCCAGGCTAATTAGATTTTTTTTAGATACCGGCTAATTGGATTTTTTTGGTTAGGGTATTGTCGTATGTGTTCGTCAGTTGTTACCGTTATTATTTCAAACTAAAGGCCTTGTGCTGTTTATGGATTATATAAATAAATAAATGTAACTTAGATTTATTTACTTATCCTATACATGCTTTTGTATGTACATCAATAGGATATTATTATTAAACAGTGCCCTCAAAATGCACGAGTATTTACAATGGCAATGAATATGTTCTGGAGGCAGTTAATTAATTCGTTGTGAGAGAGAGTGAAGACCCTGTTGCGGCGAATCCATGAATGAGTGGATTATTAAAGGTGCTCTACCAAAAGAGACGGAGGGAGAGCTACCTTCCTCACAACCACTTCAATGGGATTACATTGATTCTCACGTCCTCAAATTTTTCCTCTGACGTCCACTCTCGCGAATGCTAAATCAGGGGAAAAGGAAGCGTGAGTCAGCTATAAGACTGAACGGAAAGAAAAGAGCTTTTTTTGCAATACTAAGAGGTACGCGTAAGAAGAAAAGTTTTACGTGTTCACTTTTCTTCATACGTGCGAATATAATTTTCTTTAAAATATTACATAATGCAATTCCACTATGTACAGTGCTCGCAGTCCGAAGGCTGTGTGAAAGCTACACCACCAATTTCTCTTTCTAAAAATATTCTTTTGGAACAAAGAAAAGTGAGTGAAATCTACATGCTCAGGCGTTACCTTGTGGAAAGCCATTAGAGTAAAGAAGAAGTAAAATTGTAATTTTTCACACTATTTTTTATTAACTGTTAATTAATATTATAGGTTAAATAATAAAATTATACACCCGAAATAGGTTATACTATAGGTTAGTTAATAAAAATAGTGTGGAAAATTACAATTTTACTTCTTCTTTACTCTAAAGAAAAGTGATGTATTCGAAAATTAGAAAAGGTACAACGAAAGGTAATATCTAATTATTTCGTCTCATGTGGCTAATTTAAACTCGGCTTCGTAAAGTTAATAGTCGGTAAGAGTGAAGAAAAAATCTGTGAGCGATGTAACTTTGTTAAGCCTCACCTCGATTATGCATGGTGTGTAAGGAACCCTGCTGAAAAGTATTGTATTCGCGAATTAAAAAAGGTACAACGAAAAGTAATATGTTTAAGAAAGAATTGTTATGAAAAATCGATCGAGCATTACTCGTATTCTTCCGGACGCAAGATGGGAACCATTGGAATAAGGAGGGTTCAATAAAAGATTTAATTTACTAACTAAATTCACAGAGAGTATGTCGTAGAAGTAACGGATATTATTTTCCCCTTTTTAAATAATCCAATCTAATTCTGCTACTATTCTAGATTGAATAAATAGATGATAGAGCTGGTCGATTCAAGATTTCAATTTTTCCGATACGTGAAAGTAATCGATTAGGAAATTAGAGGCATAGTAAATGCACCCTCTGCCACACTCCATAGGGGGATTGCAGGTTACATAGGTAGATGTAGATGAAAACATTCCATTTATCTATTATCCATAACTACTAACTGTGATTCAAATGGTTAGTGCGTTGCAATTACGTGGAAAATTTTCTCTTCAAGCAATCTAGCCTAGTAAGGAATGGATGGCAAATTACCTCATTCCTCATCTATCTAATAGCTAAGCCATCTGCAATGCTTTATCTAAGCCACGGTGGTGGATTTAACCTATCTTCGGATTAATGACCACCCACCTAGACCTGATTACCCTTGCACTTTTAAGCTGATTAACATACGAGAAATTCAGCTCTTATATGAAAAATATTCATACTTATCATATCCACGTTGTTCAAGGAGTTCTATATCTTGAAAGCAGAGAAAAAACCCGAATGGTGAGCCACGTTTAGCACTCTTTTAGTCGGATGAAAAGTAATGAATTACGCTATGTGGTGTGGCGATGTGTTAGCTTAATGACTCATTTTCGGGGGAAAGAATCGGTTCGTTAGGGAGCGAAGAAGCATCTGTAAATTACGCCTCTTCCCAAAGATTAATGGCAAAAAAGTTGGGAGTTTCGAATTCTATGGCTTTATAAAAAAATTGATGGATGGTGATTTGTCATGAACTCCTCTTGAATACAAATTTTGGGGGAAAGGAAGTTTGTCATCAATAACCATTATCACGATCGTTTTCGCAACTATCCTGTCTCTCTGTCTATATCCCCACGTATAAATAGGCTGTTCTTCCATCGATTTCTTTAAAACTGAGAGATTTTCCTGAGTAAAATGCGATACAATGTTTATATGCTATAATAAAAGAATACATATAAAATTTTCATATAAATACACGAAGGAAGAAGATTAAATTTTCAAGCTACATCAACTATTTTCAAACAAAAGTTAAACCCATATCATACGCTCCCGCTTAAGACGCGGTTTCCTGTCACTTTTACGCTGAACAAATAGTGAAAATACCTCTTAAGACGCTCTGCTATGCGCTTACAAGGCGGGTTTTTCCCGTCCCAATATGCACTGCGATCCACCTAAGCCAATCCTTCGGCTCAGTCATTAGCCCAACAATTGTTTACATTATTCTGTTGCCATCCTCCTCTCTCCTCTTCTGCCTTACCTTGTCTCTAAAGGGGTTCATTTTGACTCTTTTCTTTGGAATGACCAATTGTTTGAGAATAAAATGAAGATATCGCAAAGCAGAATAATCTTTGTTCCACTATCGAAGCCGATACTGGTTCTTCAAAATTATGACGTGAAGGCAAGCTAGTATAATACAATAATAGTTCGCTGATTCTTAAAAAAACCCATCTACAACTGTGAAAAAAACAAACTAAGACAGGATAAAAACTTAAAAAGGATTGTACTGATTTTAAGTTCTTCTCCATTATGGATTACCACAATACCTCGCTTGATTCTGTGAAATTTAAACTAAGGAAGATTCCTTTTTATTTTAATATGGAAAGTACATGTATGGATGTACTTACTCGTATTTAAAAAACCCAATCTACAATTGTGGTATACAAAGCAAACTAAGAAAGATTCCTTTTTCTTTTAGGATGTAACGTGCTTATTTAAAAATCAAAGAGCCGAAAACCCTTCCCTTTTCTTTCCAAACATAAAAGAAATACATCGTTCGAAACCCGGTTATAAGACTATCTCGGATATAAGGTGTTTTTCACTCGATTCTCTGAAAAGTATCTTAACCGGATTTTACTGTATTTAATTACTTTCTGAAACAGCAAATCTATATCCCTGGAATAAATCCACCCAATTGATAGAATAAGTACGAAAAGGAAGCGGAATGTTTCTTACCATCTTTGTCGTAATGGCTCCAGACTTCCATAAACTGGTTGGCAGACAGTCTCTTCAGTTCCCTGCTCTGAGGATCTCTGAATTGACGCATGAAGTTGGTTGCTTTGTCCAGATTCAGCTTCTTCGCAGCTGCTGCAGCCGCGGCCGCTCTGCACGCTTCTGAAGACATCTTCCTCTATTTCTCTTTGCAAGTAATCTAGAATTAAAAAGGTTTCCATTCGATTAAGTATAGCTTTTAAAAACAAAAGTATTCATTAGTATTTATACATGTATATCTATACAAGTTCAACCACGGGAGAGATGCCCACTAGAAAATTTTTTAAACTCGCTCCATACCGATATAAAAACCAACTGTAAAGGTCGAGATAAAGAGAAAGATACCTCTTTTTGCCATGAAATTTTTTCCCGTAAGAGAAAGAAGCATCCGTGAGACGACTCTGAAATAATCGAGCCGAGGATGTGCCACACGGCAGGCTTACCCAATTAATTGCGGGGTGATGCGCGGCATTTAAAGGTTAAACATTCCGAGACTAAAAACATGAAATAAAAAATCCTCTCGCAATCAATTGCTCACGTAACAAAGTAATTGTTTAAATAATACAAATTTCTAAAATATCCAAAAATATTCAAAAATTTCTAAAATATCTAAAATATTCCAAATTTTTTAGTGATGAAAGGATTGAAGGTTTAAAAAATAAAGTTATCGAAAGAAGTAATATTTTTTCTTACTCCGCCTCAAGTTAATTAAAAGCGTGCTTCCTTTCGAAACGATGTCCGATGTCAGTAATTGCCGTATGCAATACACGGAAGAAGTTTTCTACTTTGCACGCTTTTCCTGACGAGAGAGAAACATTAAACTTATTTATTTATTATTTATTGGATCCTTTATTAGGCGAGGTTAGGCCCGAGTGGGCCTCTCTTCCAGCTAACCTCGTATGAAGATACATGGTTATAAAGATGTAAAATAATACTAAGAGAATAAAAATAGAGAAAGAATAAAAACGAAAAAGAAAGATTTGATTTGGGATTCTTAACTTTAGGGATTAGGGAACTTAGGGATTCATTAGAGTGCCAATGACCCAGTACACATCGATATTTTGCTACCAAAAGTATCCTCGGTTCGACTCTACACGACTCGACAATATACTGATAAGAAATGCTAGTTAAGTTAATATTTATCGATTTGAAACTTTTTCCGCTGCATAATTAAATTAGTAATAATGGTCCTATGAAATCAAAACAATAATAAAAAGGATTGAAATCGGATAAATATTTTTATTTATGGAGTTTTCGAGTTGAAATTGCGAAAGTTTGGGCAAAATTGACGAAACATTTGCGTAATTTTGCAGGAATAAACAACCCGTCCCCCAGGCGACGAAAACGATTTTTAAACTCGACTCTCGTACAAACATTTGGGAAATAAAGGCCCATATGAAATGTATGGAAAAGCAGAGTCGACATTTCACAGCATGAAAAGCATTGGTAAACTTTGGAAATCGAAATTCAACATTTTATATTTACGAATAATAAAAAAAATTCTATGCTGTAGATGCTTCAAAAACGTACTTTTTGAATACAAGTTCAAAAAATGAATTTTTGAGAACAAAATCATTAAAAATTTTGCCGTCGAATTGATATCGAAGGTAGCAATGTAAATTTAACGAGATATTGTTTTAAAACCAAATCAACATATAGTGCCTACATTAATGTTTATATGATTATATTTCTAGTTTCAGATACTATAATCACGGATATTTAAAGTTTGGAGAGATTAATTTTATTTTTGATTACTCAGGCGTACATTTTTTATAAGTTAAACTTTGTTTGGTTATTTCTGACGGAGGATTTAATTAGTCTTATACAATAATCAACGTTGTGTATATATTTATGTATCAGATATCAGTAACTCCCATATGAAATACATAGAAGAAACTTTTGAAAATAATTTTGTTCTCATAAACATGGAGAAGTTTTCCCCGAAATGATCTCTAAGGTAACATTGTAAACAAACTCAAGATTATTTTAGCGATCAGATAAACAAATGCTATCGGCATCAAGGTTTCGTGAGGCTATATGTTGAATTTACAAGGGTAGAAAATTTCGGAGGAAAACAATTCGGTTCATCTTTCATCCAAATCAAGATGTTTATCAAACTAGTTAGGGAAATGTAAATTATTTAAATTAAAAAATTATCTATTAAACAAATCCACAACCGAGAACTAGCTTCTAATTTTCTGTCTTCCAAGGATTCCTATCCTGTACCAAAGATATTTTTCGTAGTCATTGCTGTGGATTGTCATAGCAATAATTAACAAACAAAAGTATTATCTATAAATTTTTTGGGGCACCTTTTTCATCCTCAGGATATTATATTATACAAGATAATCTATACGAGACCAGACAAAATCGAGTTAGCAACGCTTTCATTTATTCTTATCACATCCACCAATGATTCGCTTCATGAATCCGAGATTTTTTCAATTGCTTCACCACCGTGTTTATCGAATTTGCCCAATCAAGTTACAGTTATTGGTGAGCGTGATATTCAACTGAATTCCTTTGTTTGTTCATTTTCACTCAGATATTCAACTGCTGAATCGAACTGCGTTTTTCTCCTTTATTTTTCTACGCAGCCAATCCTGCGGCTGTGTGGCTTCATTTCGTCGAATCTGAATTTGAATAAACAGACGGATCATTTGGCACTCGAGTCCACAGCTGCTGCAGGCTATGAAATCGCCATCAAGAGCAAAGAAAACGTATTCCTTTGGCCGTAAATCATTTGAGATTGGGTTGAATTGAAAAGGAAGGAGAGAAAGTGATTTCGGAAGCACCCCGGTGGGCTTATCGGTGTGGAAAAAACAGAACGTGGAAATAAGATGTCCGGAGGAGGATTTTCTGATTCTTTTGAGAATTGAGGGACGTTTTAGAAGGTTATTCGTGAAAATAAGATGGTGATTTTCCCTTTCTATGATGAACATTGTGTTGCCTAGTTACCCAAATGTATTATATATCAAGAAGGAATAAATAAAAATTTATAAACCCAAGGAATAAAGTTAAACACCCAAGGAATAAAACCCCCAAATCAATCAAAAATCAGACTTATGGTAACTAGCTGATACTTAGTGAAAATAAGACGGTGTTCTTCTCCTTCGATGATGAATATTGTATTGACTAGTTACCCAAATGTATTACATATCGAGAAAGAATAAATGAGAATTTATAAACCCAAGGAATAAAGTTAAACATACAAGGAATAAAACTCCAAAAACGATCAAAAAATCAGACTTGGTAAGTAGCTGATATGTATTTTGTTCCGAAAGGGAGCAACTTCAGAGCCTGTCTGACAGAACAAGACTGTCGAAAGTCCACAGTCTTGTTCTGTTCTCGGATCTGTCATGCTCTGAAGCTGCTCCCTTTGGGAGCGAAATGTGTATCAGCTAGTTACCACAAGTCTCATTTTTGATGATCTTCAGGGGTTTCTACTTTATAATACGCAATCATCAGTAGCTTAATTCATTATTCTGCAACCCAAGGAAGACAAATGTGAAAAATTCGAATTATGCTACTGGGGCTCGAATCCAATTCTTCACTGCTAACCGGATGCCGAAAACAGCATGGAATTTATTCGGAGTGATAGTTTAATTGTATAGAATATCCGGAAAATTGGGTATCTGTGTTCTGTGTAGTAAATGAAAGAACGCAGAAATAGAATTTTCATTTTCGTTCTGCGGTGTGAATCACTTATTCAAAATTTATAGAACCAAAAACACATACATTCTGTTTTCTAATGCAAAATAAATGAAATTTGTAATATCCCGGTAACAACGCTGCCTCGCTTATAACGCGGTTTTCATCGATTATTTGAAAGACTTCTTAACTGGGTTTTACTATAGCTGAAATTTCTTATGAGAAAATTCCTTAATTTGAATGTAAGCCTTTTGCTCTCAAGGCTCTACTAAGACGCAGATCATAAGCGGAAATCTACCATAAAAATTTACTTGTAAATTGATTAATGAACCATCATTACTAAAATCTTCTCAATTGTTTTTTGCTCATCAATTTCTAAAAAAAACAATGCTCTTTTCAAGAAAACGATAAAGAACTTACGGGTTGGAAACAATCCATACAAATACTAATAGAATATGAGTCTGGCATCAAAATAGATTCATTTAAGAAATTCTACAGAATGTAGTTGTTGATTTGTCCCCTGAAGGGAAAAGACGTTCAAAACATTGTCCAGTCTAAATCTATAGACGAAAACCATTGATCTCCTTTGATTTCTTACAAGTAGATAAAACAGGCCTATTTTTTCCGTGGAATTTAAGGAAACTGCGGGAAAGTAAACAAACACGACTTCATTTATGTTGAAGAATAAACTGAGGAGGAATTTTAGTATATTTTGTGGAGGAATTTCCGAACGAGATCAGAAGATATCCCGGCTTCTTTCTTTATCAAAACTATGTCATCAATATTAAACATCCCATCGAATACTTCCTTCTAATAGATCGCTAGCTACATGCGATATAGGCATTGAAAATTTAGCACCATTAAAATCACGGTTAAGATCTGATCGTTAACACTTTTGTAACATATCTCCATACATCCCAACTCAGTACTGGTACTATTACTCTTATCTACTTGATTTCTAAGAATTTCGTCTCCTTAGGCTAATTCAGATTCGACTTCGTCAAGAGAACAGTCGGAATGAGCGAGAAATAGGCCGGGAGCGATGTTACTTTGCGCTAATTAGGCCTTACCTTGAGTATGCATGCAATGTATGGAAGCCTGTTGAACAGTGTTGTATTCGCGAATTAGAAAAGGTACAACGAAAGGCAATACGATTTGTATAATTCGGTAAGCATTACTCAGATGCTTTAGGAGGCAGGGTGGGAATCTTTAGAAGAAAGAAAGCTCAATCAGAGATTTAATTTTCTTGATAAATTCCGATAGAGTACGTTCATAGAAGATGTAGCCGACGTTATGCGCCTTCCTTGTTATATATGCCGTCCTGATACCGCGAGAAAGATCAGAAAAATAGATGCTAGAACCAGTCGATTCAAGTATTCATTTTTTCCGAGAACGATACGCGAAAGTGATCGATTAGGAAAGTGGTGCATGCACCGCGGCTTGGAAGGTATATATTTAGATATAGAAGTAATTCTTTACGTTTTATTTTATATAACAAAATTTAATTTTATGAGAAAATCACGATTTTTTATTGGCAATGGCGAACACGGGCACAAAGTTGCACGCGATACAGTTATTTGGGCATGCGGAACTCTGTGACGGTGCTATTTTTAGTATGTATTATTCGCTTTAATGTAGATATTTATGGAGAATTTTTAGAGCTGCTAAGTGAACTGAAGCACGCATATCTGAAATATCGGCGGTAAAGCAATTAAGAAGCTCTGCTTTATAAAGCGTATTATCATTCAATGCGATGAAACGATTAGAGAGCTATGACATTTCACCTTGGGTTCCATTTTGAATACGTACGATATGTATAAGTACTATGTAGGATACTGCGGATAAAAATTATATCCGGAGAAAGTGCAAGGTTTTGTTAAAAAAACGCTACGATAAAAAGTCGGATGCCACGAAGATGCTCTCATACGCATGTTAGGAATACTTGAAATAAAGCAGAATATAAGCTAAGTTGCCATTGATTGATAAATTCAGAGAAATCACGTTTGTAGAGGACGTAATGGGTATTATGTGACCCGCTGCGACTTCGGCTGATCCGACGATGAGCGTAAAAATAAGAGAAATAGATACTAAAACAAGCCGTTTTAAGGACTCATCTTTCAAAGAATGATACGCGGGAAGAACAAGCTAAAATTATAGCTCAAACGTTCAGTGATTAGACCCCCAGCCATTCGCCAAAAAGCGGCTTGCATGGTGTTTAACTAGATGTATATGTAGACTCCTACTTAACTTATACACAACTACAGTAGATTACGGATTACATCATTACAACTATTATCATTAATAACAAGATGTACTTGTAGATGTAGATGTAGATTTCTACTTATACACGACTACAGTAGATTACGGATTACATCATTACAACCATTTAGATTAATAACAATACATCCTTATTCAGTAAGTTGTATACACCGTATCAATTTATAAGTCACTACCAAAACACAACTAATCCTTATGAAATCTACATGATCAGGCGTAACTTTGTGTAAAGCCATTATGGTAAAGAAGAAGTATATTGGTAATTTTCCACACTGTTGATTACTGTTGACCGGTTTCGCAACCCGGAGTAGCATCTTCTGGACCAGTAATAAACAGTGTGGAAAATTACCGGTATACTTCTTCTTTACCACAACTAATCCTTATTAAGTAAGTCGTACGTGACGTGGATTTAAATATTTCAGCTAGAAAGAGAGTATCCCTTAATTTCGTAATTTTTGTCAGTGTGATCTTACACGCATTACTGTCGTGATTGCCTGGGTAACGTAAGCACTTCCACAGATAACGTAGCATCACACGATGCGTTTCTGCACGCAAGCCTTTAATTCCATCAAAGAGAGCGCTCTTCCGAACAAAGGCCACTCTAATGGGATCCGAGAAGCAGTAAAACGTGATTCTGAGGACTTCATGAACACCGCCCGTACACCTCTTTACCAAATTCCCGATTATTCTAGGGGGATAAGGCGTCTTCGTGTCGAAATAGTTACATCGAAAGCGAGAATGGGTTAGAATAGGGAAGGGAAAGAATGTGGAGGGAAAGAGGATGGAAGCAAATGGGATTTGGAAGGAAAGGGAAGAGCAGAGAGGTGGCAAATTATTTACAGGTGGCAACATTTCCCTCTCAAAAGGAATACATTAATACGCGAACGAGGCGGGATTGTGCCTCTGAAATGAATACGGCTCTTTCATCATTTAATTATCACAATTGCCATGTTTAATGCGGAGCTTCGAGATTTCGCTGATTTCACGGAACATATAGCTTTCAATCGGAGAATGCTACTTATCCGCATTAGCTGTTAGTTTCTGTGTCACGTGGATGGCAGTATCCTTTCAAAGATGCTAATAACCCTACGAAAGAGCTCTTTCAACCCAAACGTATTATTCCATCACAGTTCAGAAAACCTGCGAAAACTTAAAGAGTACCAAAAAATTAAAACCCTTATTTCAGTCATTTTACACGATATTATGCAGTTTTGGTAATCACGCATTAACCTTCTGAAAAGAAATATCATTCGGGTGAACATATTCATTCCACTGTTATCTATATTTATTTAGAGAAATTTCTAGTCTGCATTTTATATCTGTTTCTATATTTATACTTTTAATTTTTTCAGGCCATATGATAACATTATCCCATTTACTCTTTTCTTTCTTCATTTTAAATTCTAGTTCCTACTGCCAGCTGGTTTCTCAGGTTTTTCAAATCCCCTTCTTATGAGTGTATTCCTGCAGGGTTTTAATTTTTGCACCATTTTTTATAACCTCTGCAATTAAATACTGTGGTAAGACCTTTAGAATTTCTTTTTACTTCTCATGTGTCCTACTAAACGTATTTGTATACTTTATCACCCCTTTTTGTGGGTGTTTTCCTGCAAGGTTTTAGTTTTTTCTATGAATTCATTAGGTTATTTGTAAACCCAAAAAACGTTCTCTTTCTTTGCTTTTCTTTCTCTAAAATCTTTTTCTTTAATCTATAAAGACATAGGGTTGGACGTAATAAGAGACTTATAATTCTCAATCTCTCCCTGAAATAAAGATTTTTATAATTGCAATTATTATATATATGCAGACCCTGCAAGCTGTCAAAGTATTGCAAGGGTTACAAGAACACTCATATCCCTATTTAACTCCCTATCGATCTCCTAGTACATTAATCAATACTTTGCGAAAGAAACTAATAGAAGTAGCTATTTGTTCTCGCTATTATTCCGTAATAAATCTTTTTCGTTTACTCTCGGAGATAATGAACGTTGTTAACTGGAGTCACAAAATCCACAATGTCGTCGACAAGATCTGTATTGATATTTTTTTCGAATAACTTCCGTCGGTAATCAAGTCTTATATCCTTTAGTAACTCCCACACAAGTGACTCTATCATGGCCGAAACACTGGTGCAGAATTTGAAATCTACTTTTAAAAAGCTGCTCTACGTTGAACCATCTTTGAATAGGAGACTATCCCTACAGAGTGAGGATCCCAAATCTCACATCAATATTCTAGGAGAGGCCGAATCGGGGAAAAGTACGTCATTTCCTTTTACTCTCGATGAGCATCCCCTCAGAATTCTACTTGCCAATCTTTGCATCTGATTCGCGGTACCAATAACGACTCGAATATTTGGAATAATACTTCAAATTTACGAAGCTCACCTTTACAAACGGAACACCATAGGAGCGTAATACAAATTTAAATTTTAAATTTGTATTACGCATTTTTATGTTTAAAATTTTATGTTTAAAATTGTCAGAGTATATTCGTTGCTCTAAAATAACAAAAGCATATGTTGCCTTTAGCACCACTAGGCCTTTTTTATGCAAAATTTTCATTCGAAAACTGGATTGAAAAAACTGTAAAGGATTAGCACAGTCTTTCTACGGTTAATACTTGCTTTCTTTTAATGTTTGAGAACACGGGATATGTGTTTGATTAAAGAAAAATTGATTTCAAAACGAAGAATCTTCGTTATTCGCGGTATCGCTGAATGATCAATCAATAAAGATGAACTATAATATTTTTTATTAAATTTATGAGAAAACGGCTAAAATGGTTGGTGCTACCCGAATTTGGTTTAACATTTGAGTAACACATAGTTCTATCGGCAGATTAAAGATTAGGTACCAAAATATTCAAGTAATTTTGTACTTTTCGATAAGTTAAATTTTCTAAGCTAAGCCCCTCCACTTTTAGTCTCAAAATATTTGGATGGGAAATCATAGACCTGCTAGAAAAGACTAGGGTCTAGTACAAAACGAATGAAACAGCAGTGGTAATATTTTTAAAATTACTGAGATCATTTGGCTCTACTGGGAATCGAAACCGGGACCGCTATCACCAAATGCGAACTCACTTAGATATCTGGAAATCGGAGTTAGGTCATTTCCCTTTCATTCTTCACCGAACCGGAAAAGATCACTACAAGTACATCACACTGATCCCTTGAATGACATTTTTCAAAGCATTTAATAAAAACTGAGAAGGATAATTTTACCGAGTAAATAGTGTTTCTCATATTATCATCTTTATAAAACTCAAAACTTGATGCAAAATATATCTCCCCCGGTGTTCTTTAAGGATCGATAGGATTCGAAAGTTCCTTCGGACTTAAATTATCTCATAGGAAATGATTTCCATAAAAGTTTTCCGTTGTTTCCTCAGTGCCCTCAATTGGAAATCAAACTTTAGGCCAAACTAAACCACTCTTCCTCTAGTTGTAGACTTTGTTTCTTCTACTTCCTTGGCTAAAGTTGCACTTAGCATATTTCGTTCTTTTTTCGATTGCAAAATGACAATCTATTCCGAAAAATAAGTCCCACATAAGAGCGATCTTTTCTTTAACTTTTCCGCCGAACTGTTTGCATTAGAAAGAGAATTTTGGCGTCTGGATAGCCAAGTGGGCAACGCGTTTGGACTTGGTGAATGCGGTTCCAAGTTCGATTCCCTGTGCGAAATGATCTCAGATGTCGAATCACTTTATCTAGTTAAAATAATAAGAGAAGCTGCAAAACCTTCGTTGAAAGAATTAAATAATAAACTCAGAGAACCGGATTACATTGGGAGAAACGATCACAAACACAAAATAGCTACCCTAAAACAGAGAACGGATACTTGCAAGTTTTCATTCCTTAATCGCGGAATAGTCGAATGGAACAATCTACCTGCAGAAGTTTTCGAACCTTTTCCTCCTTCCTGTAAAGCATTTGTAAATAGAATTAAAAGGGTTTTGTAGTTATATATTGCAATTATATTTGTATTTAGTAATTATTTCTGTATCTTGTAATTATATCTGTAATTATATTTGCTGTTTTATGATGATGTACTGCCTTCGGGAGGTTTTGGGGGTTTTTCCTCCCGACTAGGGTGAATACCAGGCAGGGTATTTTAATTTTCTTTTCCCCTTTTGATACTACCATCTGGCCTGGTGCCTACTTGTAGTATTTAAGAATAAATAAATAAATAAATAAAAAGCTGCGAATCCTTAAGCACTTACTTTAAAAGCGAAGATCAATGCAGGGAGTTGATAATGAAATTGCCCGTATTCAACATACTGCTGTTTAATGGAAATACGCAATACGTTAAGAAAAAAAGGTAGGGATTATAGTATTTCTTGTCTGAAGACGATTTGCTTCTCGGTCTCCTTGCTGAGCCCTTTGTTCATGCTGAACCCCCTTGTGGTAACGCTGCATATAAAATGAGAATTTTGAGCAATATGGAACCACAGAATGTCACACCCTGAGGCACACTCGTGGATTGGGAGCACTCATGGGAAACGTACTAAATCTCCCCACCGAATTCCACACCAACAGATTCGTATTAAATTAAAACTGCAACGTATCATGCAATAGATGGATCATACAAAATAGTTTTCTCAGTATATCTCTACTAATGAAACACTTCCTTAATCATTTTTCATTAGTAAAATTCATGTCATATCCCTAATGAAACCGAAAAAAGATTAGTTATTTTTTCAGCATCTGTTTACGCAGTTGTACTAATTTTAAAAGTGCTCCGACAGCCAAGGTGATTTTGAACGTGGGTCCCCACGGGGAATCGAACCCGAGACACCTTTCACTGAATTCGAACGCGCTACCCACTTGGCCATCCGTGAGCCCTACACTTATTTAAACCGCTTCGTTATTGTAGAACTCCAAAACAAAAAACAGCAGAGTCTATTCCGGTATTTTTCCAAGGAATTTAAATCATTCCTCGCTAAAATTGCACTTCTTTAGAGTGAGACATAATGTCCTAACAGGGGTGAGGAAAAAGAAGTAAAGGATTAATTTACTTTAGAAATTCAGAGAGAATACATTCGTAGTAGAGAATAACTTAAAAAGGATTGTACTTTTACCACAGATTCAGTGGTAATATTACGAAATCTGTGGTAAAAGTACAATCCTTTTTAAGTTATTTCCCTTTATGGATTACCACAATACCTCGCCTGATTCTGTGAAATTTATTTGTAGAAGATGTAGCCGACATCATGCGCCCTCCTTGTTACATAGGCCGTTCTGATACAGCGAGGAAGATCAGAGAAATAGAGGCTAGAATCAGTCGATTGAAGGTATTGCTTTTACTAGACGATGCCACCTGTGACCAACCAATTAGTACATATCTTCGTGCTCATACAGCTTCTGCCGCTTAATTCGACCAGAGAAATAGATGCTAGAACCATTCAATTCAAGAATTCATTTCCTCCGCAGTCGGAAGTAATCGATTAGGGAAGTAGAGTCATGGTGCATGAAACCTCCGATACATGCCGAAAGGCTGCTTGCAGATGCAGATTGAGACTTTAAATTTGAATAATTGTAATTAAGACAGTGAAGTTAATTAAAGCAGAGGTCTATTAACGACTAGCCAATCAATTGTTGCCCTCGGGTGGCTATTGTCTGCATGGAGTGTTGAAGAGATACGGGAGTAAGTTCTGGTGCACAGAAGACTCTAAAAGGACTCGTTTTGTGCCTCAGAGGTTACATAGAGGAGTCTGTAGGACAGCCTTTGATTGCCTTCAATTCAACAGTGACATCTTCGTCGATATTCTTCCTTTCCGACGGCTCCATTGTGACGTGTTACTTCCCCAGAGTCCTCTATCCTCTTTTGGATCTCGATGAGTTCTTTCTCGGCTAATGTTTCAGCTGAAGCTGTTTCCTTCCCATTATTCTCTGAACTCCATTTCATTCCATTTCTGAATTGCATTGTTCAAGGCCAGGATTTCAGATTATACCACGTTCTCCGAGTACGTGTTATGTAATCATAATCTACGTATGGATATTCTACCACGTTTTGTATCTTAAGTTTCCTACTTTTGATACATTTCTATAGTATTGTTAAAAGTTCTTCGACAGCTGAGGTAACTTCGCAGGTGGTGATATATATCTGCTGAGCAAAATGTACGTTATATATCATTACGCTTACTTTAATTTCGACTCAATGACAATGCATATACTGCACTACTCCTGTAAGAACTAATGTATTATTTACGTATATACCAACGCAGTATATTGACTGATAGGACATCGTGATTAATGCAATACATAGTGAAATTACTAATGCATAACTTTTATCACTTTTAAATGATTTCATGTACTGCCTAAGAGAGTTTGGATTTGCTTCCCCTCTTTGGGCTAATGCCGGGAAATTAAAAAAATTATTCCTCATTTTAAACTCAAACCGAGACATACCACCTGGCAAGAAGGCTTACTTATTCTTACTATTCCAACGCAATAAATAATAATAATAATAATTCTTGCCTGAATTCATCGAGCAAATTCAGATAAAATTTTATTCTTATGATTCGGACGATTTCCACCACATTAGAAAATGACGATTTTATAAAGCGAATCTATCTAATAAATAATATCTAAAAATAACATTTTAAAGAATATATGATTGAATCTCTGTTTTTTTCTATCGGCAGATTATTCCTCCTATAGATAATATACTATAAAAATCCGTAGTAAATCCCGACTTAATTTTTCACAAGGTACACTGCAATTTCTTTTACCATAATAAGAAATGGTGGCATCACAATGCTTCTTTATGCTGAAGTAGCGTATTTTACCACTAATATTTTCACTTCCTGAAAAATACTTGTCGGCGAAACGTACCTCTCGGCAAAGTGGCGGCGGCGAATCGTCCAATTCTCTGGAATTCTTTGTTTGTATCGATTTATAGTATCAATTCTAGAAAGCATTCCCTTTTTTTCTAAAAACGTGTCCTTTGAGTGCAACGCTTTTCTGCATGGCTCCATATGCATCCCTGCCCTTTCTGGTTAAGATCTTATTAGCGCAAAATAGCGCCATTCTCATAAGGAGAATTCGTTCGGAGAGGACTAAGTGCCCAACTTCATGCGCCCACTGTATCCCGCGTTCAATTATTCCTGAGGGTAACTTGGAGATATTTCGCCGTGTTTTAAAGCCTTACCCTATACGAATTCACCTCTTATGACCACTTAGACTGAATGAAAACTTAAATATACAGAAGCCCTAGCAACGAGAAGAGCTTCACTTCACTTGGTAACACATCTACAAAATGGCTGCATAAGCTGTAAACTGATAGTGCAAAACAGCGTAAACTGTCAAAGATAGGTGAATTCTCTTTGGGAGAATATTTTACAGGATCAGCATTGAAATCGACTTATTTTATATAAAACATTTTCTTTGCAGATAGGCCGCATGCCAGGTGACAAGGTCTTATATAATCTACATTTATGAGTAGGAAATTTGTCATAATTACTAAAAAAGCAATTTATGATAAGATTAAAATAAAATTAGAAACAATTCCACACAGAATACAAAATCAATGAATATTTAATAATAAAATAAAACTTAGTTAGTTAAAGACTAAGATATTAGTTTAAATTCCTTCATTTCTCTGCAATTATGAATAAATGATTCTGATTGGGAGATTGTTCCACTCAATTCCCGTTTTCTATTTTCCAATTTAACGTCGTGTGCATTTATAAACTAACCTACATCTACAATAATATCCTGTAAAACTTTATTGACGTGTGGAAGGGGTTATAAACACAAACCGATCGAGCTGCTTCTTTTGGTTAAAACGATTTGTCCTTGCGTCGATTTCTCTTTCTTTACACACATAGTCTAAAGTAGCAAGGAGTCGCACAATACCAATCACGAAAACGTATTTTCTCTGAATTTATCAAGCAATTGTCTTCTAGCAATTAATCTCCTTTATTTAAAGGATTCCAAGGTAACGTACTGGAATAAATAAATAATAAAATGGACGAAGGTATTAATATTTATAGTTTGATTTGACGCTGATCGAGATTATTTTATCGCTATTTTATCATGACGAATGAACTTACAATGTATTCGATAAATTCCAGATTTTAATTTATAAATAAAAAACAGAATCTAAATTGTGAATGGCAGTAAGGACTGCATAAACGAGATTTCCTCGAGAATAAAACAATCATCGGATTCTCCTTTGTTGTTTAATCAAATTCCAATCGTCTGCTTTCCTAATCTTTAATTTTCCATAACGTTTTCTTTTTCAATGACAAAGCTCACTCTCGTAGTCCTCTGCAGTAGATTATCCTTCGATAAAGCTGATTAAGGAAACAGTTTCACGCAAGAATATCGTCACATACAAAAGACTTGGTTTAATCAACTCAGAGGCATTTAATTGGGGTCTTTTGTAATAAGAACCTCGTGCTCTTATCTAGATTAATCGAAAATGTTTCTTTTATCTTTTCGTAAATCTTTCTTTTTTATCTCTTTCTGTGTGGAAAAAGGTTTGTCTTTTATTTATCTTTATCGAAGTCTTGCTAATGTCTGTGATAATATGAAAGATACTGGGGTGTGAGTGATTTCAATTCAAAGGATTTTTCTCAGTCTTTATTGAATACTTTTTAACAGAGTCATTTATAGAGTCACTTAGTGTAAGGGGTATCTATTTTTGACAGTATATTACGTCAATAATACTGACTGTGAGAGGTGGATATTACGAGAAAACGCATTATCTAGGATTCTACGATCGCATTTGTTTGCAAAGAATCTGGTTGTATATAACCTCAGATATTTTACAAAAATTTCGTTAATTTCACCTAGATTCTCGCAATTTCGATTAGACAAAGATATTTTACGACCAAAATAAGAAACTTTATTCAATTTTTCTTCTTTTGGAGCTTTTTTTGACCTTATGCGACTATTATTACTAATTTAATTTTACAAAATAAACAAAGCCTGCAGCAAATAAGGTGAAGTTTACGTGTATGTCTTATGAGAACCATATGAGTCTTCTGAGGTCGAACCGAGGACTGTTAGGCAAATAAAATTTAACTTCTTATCACCGTAGGAGGAGCATTTAACAACATTTATAATTTGAAAGTTGAGCAACCTTTGATTCCCGAGTTTTCAGCTAACATACACGTACGCATATAAACTTTCAACTTTAATTATAAGACTGTGCTGCATTTGCGCTCATGGCTTTCCAGTAAAGGAAGGAAATGGGACTAATAACTCACTCCTAACCTTGGATGTCTCATCCCCTCTTCAGAGCTATTTGTTGGTAATTGAGAAAGAAAACAGAATCTAACCGACCTTTATGCTGATGGCATTACAAAGGGTCGCATCTTTAAATATGAATGACTTACTTTTCCACGGTCTTTCTCTCCAGTTCTTTCCTTGTTTTTCAAGTCTCATTCATTTTGTTATAAAAATAATGATAATGTTTCTTTCAGTATCTACTTCCTTGAGTAACTTCCTCTTTTTTTAACCTTTCTCGTAGGATAACAAAGATTGTTTTCCTAGCAGTCCAGCTGTCATTTTTTCCACCAACATTTTTTAATTCGGTGTCCTCCTTTTTCCCTTACGGTCCCGCCCTTGTTTTCCTGTAATTTTGAAGTGAAATTATTTTCTTACGACAGCCATATCTTGATGAATGGAATATTTTAATTTTCCTTTGGTCTGGAATTGAGGAAAATGTGTCTTTCCTTTCTTTTTCCCTAGGCTTTTGAATGGCTCTGATAAGATAATAGGTATTGAAGTGTAGATGATTAATAGTGTTGAAATTGATTACCCAACTCTTTGAAAAGAGTTATTCCCTTGTGGATGGATGGATAATGCCCATACGCTGCCGTTCTAGGAAGGAAGGAAGAAGGCATTAGTTGTCCCGTGCGAAAATTTGGCCCAACTAAATTGAAATTAATTGATTTACACAAGAAGGTCTTTTAGATACTCGTGTGTTTTAGTATATGAACGGGCGAAACAAATAGTTTAGCTATTAAAAAAATAAAATGAAAATTAAAGATAAAACGAA
Organism: Pachydiplax longipennis; assembly: GCA_036926295.1. NCBI lineage: Eukaryota > Metazoa > Arthropoda > Insecta > Odonata > Libellulidae > Pachydiplax > Pachydiplax longipennis. Next base: position 35,739,265 of record JAVFKF010000012.1, read on the forward strand.
ATGTTGAGGGACTTGCTCGGAATTTCATGATTTATCAAAAGTAAACCAAAGGTAATAGAATCAGTTTCATATAAAATATTTATTTTTTTTGTAGAAAATTTCACTTTCAACACCTTATAAAACTTTCTATTTTTCTTGTTGATGTTGTTTTAAGTTGAATAATTTGAAAGTACTATCACATATCAGAGGTTAATTTTTCGTAACAGAAGATATATTAAAGTATCGTTTATAAACATTTCTCCTAGCGCTCTTTCTCTCTCTCCAGTCTTTTCCAATAATTTTCATTGGTAAACTGATGTGTCCGGAGTCCGTTTAGAGATTACCGGACAAACCTAAGACTGTCTGGGAATCTGCTCAGAAGAGGATGGCAACCTTAACCTCACCGAGAATCGAACCCAAGGACCACATTCCATCCGAGAACACATTACCTACTATAATAGGTTATCCGGGAGCACCCATCACATATATTTAAATTCTTTTTGCTAAACCCCTATCCTTATTTAAACTTCCATCGATTATTTCCACTTATTTTCAGTGGAACTGGGTATTGGTTACAAACGTATGCAATACGTGACGGAGAGCCTTAACTCGCGTGATCGGTTTCCATGTAAACGAGTGTCCTCTGCTGGTAGGGATCGCAATAAGTTGTTTGACGCAGAGCCTTCAAAGGCTTCCTTCTGCGATAAGTCGATACAGACGAAGGAAATGGTTCGGAATACACCAAACGAATCCTCAAATATTACTCCCTTGTTTAGACTCTCGCTTGCAGTCCGACTGTCACTGAAACTTAGCCTTGAAATGAATTATATTGTACTAGTTAACAACCCCATAAAAATGGCACCATTTAATGTATAATTAATACACTTTAGATATGGGATAATAGAGAAAAATATTTGGGTCTATCTTTCCCCTACATTCGTATGAGAGTCAAGTTCATCAATCTTAGCCTTAGTTGTCAAGGGGACCGGTTGTTTATAACCACAGAATTGTGCAAAATTTTCGTCTTTTTGTCCCAATTCTCGCGATTTCAAATCCAAAACTATGTATGAGATTTTCTATTCATTTTTCTTTTTTTTAGTGCTTATCTCGGTTTCGTAAGACCTTGATTTCTGATTCAATTGTGCTAAAGAAAAGAAGTCTGCAATCGATCAAAATGAACTAAACATGCATTTTTTATAGACGTATTTTCGAGTCTTCTAGAGCCAGACCGAAATAATACTTTGCACAAAAAATATCGATATGTAATAGTCCTATGGAAAAATTACTTTTGTGTATTTCTTACGGGAGTTACTGACATAAGATAAATAGATATATACACAACGCCGATCATTATATAAGACTCTTCTATCATAAAAATAATCGTTACCATAACCATAGAATCATAGGTTTCTCTACATTTACATTAATGCCCTGCAAGCCACCTTTCGGCGTGTGGCAGGGGGCTTAAAAACTGAACATTTGGGCCACTTATTTTGCTTTTCGTTATTGTGTATTGTTCGTGGAAGTAATGAGTCCTTTAAATGACTATCACTGACGGCATCTAGATTCAGTCAATAACAACATTATTCCACATATAAATAAATTTATAGCGAGTCTCCCCTTTTAGCTAACCCACCGTCGTAAATTATACGTATAGTTTTAAAGAAAAATGGGAAGAAATTTGGATGTAAAAAGAACTGAGATGTTTTTAAGGAAAAAATTATTCACTATAATAGAACGCCCACTAATTAGGGCGTGTGAAAAACCTACAGATAGCAATAGCTAAAATATGTGAAAGAACATGCAGAACAAATTAGATAATTTTAACTATAAAATCTTATTTGAGAATGATTCATTAAGACTTATCTAAGAAAAGCGTGAACCAAAATTTGAGCATGTGATGATAGGATACTTAAAATTAGTTTAGAGTTGGATATATGAGAGGATAATCATCCTTAAGAAAAGAAAGATAGAGAAAATGAGCATATTTTACAAGGTGAGCTCAAAAATGGTGTATAATCGTTTATGCAAAAATTAAATATCGAAATAAAAGTGTGCGGTATTGTTTTGCATCATTGTTAAAAAAGCCTGATAAAGTAAAACCTCGGAAGACTCGCGCCAACGACAATGACATTCAGCTGTTTAAGAATTCAAAGGAGAATCTTTCGGAAACTTTTCGACCGTATTTGCCATAACTTTGAATTATCAAGAGTTAATGTTTGAGGGGACACGTTTTCACCAACGACCGTACATTTTGTTAAACGAGTGGAGTTTCTTTTGTTACGGAAATCGTGACTTGATCCCGGTTGATGTATCGAAAGGGTTTAACTCGATATCGCTCAATTACAGTTCGTGACGCCGAGAGAGTTTAATATCTCAGAGGAATTGACATCAACGAAACAAGTGGAATTCTTTCAGTAACGGTTCAGTAAAAGCAGAATCTCCGCCCTTTTTTCTGTAAAGGGTTTGCCGCTTGAGATACAGTATTATATGCTTCAGAAAATTAACAAATTATCGAGGGAAACGGCTTCAACTGTTTGGTCGCCATGAGTACACTTTGACTTAGTTTTTTAATGGTTTATTTTTGCCCTGTGGTTATGAGAATTGTATGAGACCCAAAAGAGAAATTAAGCGAGTATAACAAGTAATATAATATTGAACTCCACATACCAATAATTTGTATGAACTAAGGAAATTATTGAATATACCTGTTTTAGCATGAGAATATTCTTACTCTACTCTGCTAACTCTAATCTTATATTAACGATTTTAAAAAATTACATTACATAAAGATTTTTTTAGCTCTATTAAAGATTTTAAACATATAAACAAGCCCCAGGGTAACTGCAATTTTACAGCAGAGTTTTGTATTGTATTTTTAAATATAACTATAAACGTCTTAAATCTACAGTTCATTGTAGAATATTATATTTCTGATCGTACTTCAACAATTGCGCATTACTGTCATAAACAATGACACCGGAGTCAATCAAATTTTTCCACTCTAATACATGATTCGATTTAAGAATTAGGAATCCTAAATATTATTTCCACGGAGACTTTATGGTTCTTTTATATTTACCTGGAGGATATCGCAAAAATGTCCACAGAGATCGATTTCAAAGTGGATGAACTATATTTTATATACGAATCTGCGTTGTGGGATATATCATTCGACAGATGGCACCCTACTGTGGCGTCATAGAAGCATATGGTCGTAAGGTAACGGGCGGTGGATTAAATTAAATCTATTATATGAATCATTCAATATTATGCCATCTATAATTCTATCTTAAATATGTATGCAATAGTACTGATTTCGCTTTTCACTGTCTTAACCTGCCATATCCGTAAAACTTAGTTTTTTACTATGTATGGATTTCGCAGGGTTCTCACGCCCCTCTTCTAGCAGGTGTTTTCCTGTTATTGAATGTTTTATCCTAAGCACTAACTTAGGTTTTAAACCCGCCAATTATTTTTCTTCTGTGCAGCCTTTTCATACTATCTCTTATTCTTGAACTTCATATGACGAAGGGTCAAATCTAAGATTGGTACTATATATAAGAAAGAAAAATTAGGGAGTGGAATGACTTACTTGGAGAACTACTCGTTATAATGCCAAAAATAGCAATGCCGGGAAGAAAAAATGAATACGAAAGAAGCTTAAAAGTTCTGAAATCTAACTTGTGTGCTTATATGGCCCTGTCTTCCATTTAATTATGAATATTTTGTTAAGAGAAAACATGATATTGTATGCTGTAGGTATATCAATAAACGTTATGTTGCGTTTACTTATAAATCTGTTGTTATATAAATTATTTGAAAGTGTAAGTCGTATAGCAAAGCTGTCGATATTGTTGTAGTAGCATAGTATTGTTTGTTGAATAGCTATGAATGACAATCTGCTTAAGGGAAGTTTTTCTGGAGGGGATTTCCTCCCAACTGGGGTGAATGCTGGGATTTTATTTCTCTATTTGCACCTAAAATAACTTCCATCAGGATAAATGCCTATTTTTAGCCATAGATTATACTTAAGAACACTAGTAAATAAATGAATTACTTAGTATGCCTGAATTATCTCTCTACCTCATTCTGACATTAAAATATATGTGAAAAAACTAAAAAGTCGACCTTTCAAGCGAAAAAACGAAAGTAGCTGAGGTACGAATGATGCTGAAAAATGCCATTCAGTTATCGCGGCATTGAATTCCACTGCAAGTTGAAAAACTTGATAAGAGAACTTGTTCTTTTAAAACGCGAGTACTATCGTTAATTTAAGGGAGAGGATAACACGCTCAGAAGGACATTCGTGTAAAACAAGGTCGGGTCCTTAGCAAAAGGCTTCGCGTGATGCCATCAAACTCACGCGAGCAATGTTGTTTGGGAAGGCGCATACGCTCGAAAAATAGCTTCGAGATAACATGGTGCAGGATATCCAGGTTAATTACCGGTTGAGAACCTTAGGGGAACGCGTTTAATAGGAAAGAAAGCACTTTCGCCGCGGAACAATGGAATGTGATTTCGCTGGTGTAGAATTAATTGAAGTGGCTGAGTGAACAAAAGCAGGGCTGGTTTTAGACCTTTGGCCACAGCGATGTAACAAACCCCGCTGAATTAACTGCAGAGTTTTATTCTCTCTCGATGATTAGGGATGCATGTAAATATGTATAAAATTTTGTTGTGGTGTGATTTGTTTTGGGCGATTTGTTAATGGGTGTTGGTGAATAGCAGTTGGGTTTTGAGATACTCGGAGACGAATGGAAATATATATAAAATTTTGTTCTGCTGTGATTTGTTTGGGTGATTTGTTAATGAAATGTGTCTTGATAACGACTTATAAATTGATACCATATTTACTATTTACACCAAACGGCTTACTTAGATTAGTTGTGTTTTGATAGTGACTTACAGATTGATACAATATATATAACTTGCTTACTAAATAAGGATGTATCGTTATTAATGATAATGGTGGTAATTAATAGGTCCATAAGGTAATATTTGTATTGATCTTTTTGTCTATCTTTATATTCTTGTATTTGGAAACATATACACTTTTGTAATTTACTTTATATTTTGACTTCTCTCCATTCCATTATTGTCGTTTTGTGTTGGTTTTCGCTGATTTTGGTTTCATTTTTTATTGTAATTTCAGCACTTTTTATATTTCTCTTGTATGTAAGCCTTGAGCTGCATTGGATAGTATCTTAACTGTCTGATTTGTATAACACAGCTGTGTCGATTTTCCGTCCTGCCGACAGATATCCAGTCTGACAGGGTGTTTTTGCTGTATGTGGATATGAAAATTTAAAAAATGATGTAATCCGTAATCTACTGTAGTTGTGTGGAAAGTTAAGTAGAAGCCTACATTTACATCTAGATAAATACCCTGCAAGTCGTCTTTCTGAGCGTGGCAGGGGGTGTAAATACTGAACCTTTGAGCTACTTTTTTGTTTGTTATCATTGCGTATCGTTCGCGGAAAGAATGAGTCCTTAAAACGACTTGTTCAAGCATCTATTTCTCTTACGCTCATTGTATGAAGTAGCAAGGGGGTCGATTACGTCCTCAGAAAAAGTGCTTTCTCCAAATTTATCAAGAATTCGCAGCCTAGCTTCAATCATCCTTCATTTCAACGAATATCAACCTGCGTCTGAGAGCATCTTCATTAACGCCTGCCATTTTACCGTGCTATTTTTTTTTTAACGAAACGTATCTCCTTGCACTTTCTCAAGTTCACGGGTACCAGTTTCATTCGTTGTATCCCATTCACCGAGGTGAAATAACATCGCTCTCTAACCTTTTCATCTCATCCACCGACGATACGCTTGGTAAAGCCGAGCTTTTTACTTGTTTTACAGCAGATTTTTCAGTTGTGCGTTCTCCAGTTTAAGTTTTTTATAAGATTTATTCCAAGATATTCAACATATTCCACTATGTTATTATATTTAATTGCTCAATTTACGAGGGATTCTGACGCAACAGCAATATATGGATGCAACAATAGTTGTGTATTTTATGTTGAACCTTTCTATTATGGCTTATTTGTTTTGTTAAACATTTATATGGTGACCAACTTCATTTTCCGACAAAAGAAGTGAGTTCTTACTCATCCATAGATTTGTTCACTGCAGTCCTTTATTCCTCTCTCTCTACTGCTAACTCTACTACACCTGATATATTCTTTCATATATCTCTCTTCATTCGGCTGATATATTCGTCACTTGGTCTTCCTTGGTGCTTTTCCCTTTTTTCTTTCAAGTAAGCTTTTACAATTACTTCGGAATTTCTGAGACAAAAGATTTTAGTTCATTGAAGACGTTCTTTCATGAAACTTTTCTCCCAATTATGATTTCCTTATTTAGTATCGAAGTAGATCAGTTTTCATACTTGGGCAGCCTTCTTTCTAAGGATGGCAGTTGTTCGACAGAAATTAGAAAAAGGATAGCATTAGCGAAAGAAGCATTCATGAAGCGAAGGGAACTGATGACAAAGGGACTTGATAAAGGAATCAGGAAGAGATTGGTAAAATCTTTGGTGTGGAGTGTAATGTTGTACGGATGTGAAACGTGGACGTTAAGAAAAGAGGATGTCAAAAGATTGGAGGCTTTTGAGATGTGGGTATGGCGTAGAATGGAGAAAGTAAGTTGGGTCGATAAAAAAACGAACGAGGAGGTTCTAGAGATGGTCGGGGAGAAAAGAGTAATGATTGAAGTAATTAAAAATAGACAAAAGAAATGGGTGGGTCAAATACTGAGAGGAGAGGGATTATTGAAGAAAGTGATCGAGGGACGAATGCTAGGGAAAAAACAGAGGGGAAGACAAAGACAGAAGCTGTTAGACGAATTAAGGGGTGGGATAAGTTACCAGGAATTGAAGGAGAGGGAATTAGATAGGGAATGTGGGGGCACATGAACCTACCGAAAGGTAGAACACTTATATATATTTAGTATCGAAGTAAAATATTTAGTGGGATTACAGAAAGTTTTAAAAAATACGCGAAAGTTAGTGGAAATGTTTAGGTTATGAACAACTCGTTCCTGAGACAACCTCAGGGAAGGATGGTCATAATTTTGGGCAGAAATCGGTAGTGAAATAAATATTTGGAGGAAGTTACGAAGAACAATTTAGTTTGTTTCGAACTTTGCTTGTTTTAACTTCGTTTAAAAATTATGTTCATCGATTTCCAGAAATAAAATTACAAAAAATCTTCAAAGAATCCGAATATTTAAAGGAAACAGATGAGATCAGTAAAATTTTAAAAATTATATTGGAATAAGAATTGAAGGTTATTACTAAAATTTAACTGAAGTAAAAGAAATTAATAATTCAAAATTATAAATAATAATAAAATGATAAATGGAAATACTAATTATATTACTGATTCTAATAATAATAAAACCATAATAAATAATAAACTATAATAATCAATAAACAATAAACAATAATCAATAATAATAAATAATTAAAATAATAAACAGTAATAAACTAACAATACGAAAATATATTGAGCTTTGAAGATTGTTACTAATGTATAACAAATATTCATCAGTGATGCACTGTTGAGATAGCGCTACAATCTAAAAGTTCCATTTAAACTAGAATATTCACGAGATTCCCTTGAGATAAATAAGAGACGCAGATTATTCGCAAAGCTCAGGGAAAAACAATTTTCAAAAAAAAATAAATAACGTATGCGATAAGGGATATTCAATGACATTCGCATCGCTGGAGATAAATCAGAGCGATAAATAAAAAAAAGTGAAGGGGATTAAGGTAATGTGGAATGAAGCTGCATTAATTTTTGGCAAATGTCGTCTGTGGAGAAACTGTGACCTTTGGCTTAGCGGCGCCGATGCTGCCCTCTGGACGACATTCTCAGGGATTAAGCCTCGACTCCGAGGAGCTGAATTTAAATGCACACCTAATCCTCGATAATTTCAAGCGCAATTTCCCGCTCTCTCTCTTTGCCGCCAAAAGGAAATTGCGGAATATAATTTCGCATTTGAGACCTTCTCATACCAAGGCATCAAAAGACGTTCAGCCGGATGATACGGAACATGATGCCGGATGATACGGAGCATGATGCCGGATAATACAGTCCTCGAAACCGGATAAGGCATATATAACTGCCGGATAAATCTAATGTCACAGACAGATAAAATGGATATCACCGCCGGATAAAACGAATATTACTGCCGGATAAAACGAATATTACCGCCGGATAAAACGAATATTACCGCCGGATAAAACGAATATTACCGCCGGATAAAACGAATATTACTGCCGGATAAAATGGATATCACCGCCGGATAAAACGAATATCACTGCCGGATAAAACGAATATCACTACCCGACAAATCGAATACTACGGCCGGATAAAAAGTATGTTTCCGCCGGAAAGAACGAATGTCACCGTCAGATAAAGCTGATATCATTGACGTTATAAATGATATTGATATAATATGATTGATATAAAATGATTATAATCGCCGGGTAAAATGGGCTTCACCACCGGATAAAACAAATATTACTGATGGATAAAACGAATGTCACCGTCGGATAAAACGAATATAACCGCCAGACAAATCGAATATTAAAGCCGAATAAAGCAAATACAACCTCACGTCATCACGTCTGTATAAAATAAACATCACCGACGGATAAAACGAATATTATCGCCGGATAAAGCGGATTTTACCGCTAGAAAAGGCACAGCATGCTTTAAGAGAAAGACCATTCCAAGTCTGAAAATTTACGAAAATACACTAAGAAAATTTTTAACTGACAAAGTTACGATCAAAATGTTTTTCCTATAAAAGTAATACAAGGCTCATGCAGATATCATAGATTCGGTTTAAGGCATATTTTGATGGGAAACACATTCATACGAAAACAAATTTTCCTGCCCTTCCATGTAAAATAGAGAAATAAAATCTTCAGAATCTAAAAAATTACGAGCGGGAACTCATAGGATGTAGCGTTTTTCACTGCAGCACTTTTTCCTATTTTCGGATTCTACGGGTAAAAGATATCACAAGGATAAATGATAACATACTACTATACGTATCGATGGTATTCACCCACAAAGAACCGCAGAGACTCGAGGAAAGAATACTAATGAATGGGGCTAAAACATCGGAGAAAATAAAAGAATTAGATAGTTTTAAAAGTTTTATAAGTTAGGATTGCTTGAAGAAAAGTACGAAGGATGAAGAATGTAAATTTCAGACGATTTATAGATTAAAAAAGGTAAAAAATTCGTCAAAAGAATTAGGAAACAAAAAGATCAAGGCTAAAAGAAGAGACGCCTACGCAATACGAAATTCTACCAATCAACGTTCTCTCTCTTTAGTCGGAGAATCGTATCTCAAACACTCGAGTTTCCTAGAGATACTTCTTCAAATTCACCAATTTCTAGCAGAATTTTTATGACTATACAAACAACAAAAGAGATACATTAAGTCATAATTTAATAGTAATAGTAAAGATATGAAACATCTTTTACTTTTATTGCCACAGTAATATTTTTAAAATAAAGGCTGCTTGATGCGTTTGGCTTAAAAGTGAACCGTATTTCACGATTAGTTATCAAGTCGGAATAAAATAAAATACCGTTTCACAATGGACACTGTACATACAGAATAATCTACCTTAACAATTTAGAAGAATTATTAGTGCCTGTTTGATAACTTTTCTGGAAAAACGTTATATTTAAGCATATGCCAAAAAATCAATGGCTAAAATGAAAGTTTCCTTGGGGCATAAGGAAAATGGAAATACCCCGCGGAATGAGTAAAAATTTTGGGACAACTTCCGAATTTAGAAATTGAGAATGAAATGTACACCCTGCAAGCCGCCTCTCAGCGTGCGGCAGGGGATGCATGCACCATGACGTCCTCATAGATTACTCTGCGTATCGTTCTCGGAAAATTAATTCTTGAATCGACTGGTTCTTGCGTCTATTTCTCTGATCTTCCTCGCGGTATCAGAAAAGCCTATGCAGCAAGAAGGATGCTTAATATAATAAATGCACCTCTACGAACGTACTCTCTCTGAATTTATTAAGCAAGTTAAGTCTTTGTTCGTTCATTACTACGCCGCTGAAAGCTCCAAGAAGGCCAGAGTAATCTTTAGAAAATAGGGGATTCGAACCAAAGACTCCATGATAAGTTTCTGAGAGATTAAGCGCAAATTTCCATTTTCCAAAATTCGAGGAAAATTGACTCAGCAGCTCTTAAACTGGCAAACATTTTGCTAATTTAATTTCTTTCATAGACCCCCAATATTCTATGCTTTCACAAACATATTTAGACTTTATTAATATTTCAAGCGCTATTAAATAGTTATGATTAATTATGTAAAGCTTCGAATTAAAACGATCTAATCGTTCCATTGAAACGGTTTAATCGTTTGAATTCGAAGCTTTACATAATTAAGAGACAAATTTGGCAAAATTGAAGGAAATATTTTAATTAATTAGAGCAAATATTTGTTCTTACGAACCCCTTCGGACTAAACCTACGCCGGTTTAAGTGTCGCTACTTTAATTAATTAAAATACGTAAATGGGAATAGATTTCCATTGCACTTGAATTATTCGACGGCTAAAACGGTGAACTTTTTTTCTTGCGAAATTTTTGCATTTTGTAGTCGAAAATAAGATAATAAAATAAACAATTTTATCAACATTTTTAAATTTACATTTTAATTATTTATCTTTAACAACTTTTACCCAATTTTTTTTGGCTAATTTAACGAAAAATTGATGTTTTTATATAATTTTCGATTAGGTATCTTGAAAACCCTTTGACGTTAAAAAATTCTAAATATTCCTTTTTATGATATTTAAGTATGATATTGAACGTCCATTCGAATTAATAGAAAAGGAAAAGGCTAAATTGAAAAGGAGCTTAACGGGAGTTTATTACGGAAGTTACTGATATCGGATGAACAAATATATAAATTTATACATAATGATGTACATTACACGATAGATATACATCACGATGGTTTATAAATTTTTTCTTTTAATTTGAACTTTTAATGGGTTCCACAATAGACAAGTGGGCGTTCGACTTCAGATAAAGTTGTTCCGGGTTCGATTCCCGGTGGAAGCCCACGTGCGAAATTACCTAAGTTGTCGAAGCGATTTTAAATTACTAATACAGCTACTTAAACTTGTGATGCGGTATGTAAGCATTTAGTAGTATTTTCAGATCAAGCTAGATACACGAAACGCAGTTCGATTCGTTAAAGAAGTCGGGGGAACTCATTTTTACTTTCAGACCGTCCTTATTCGATCGTAGGTCTCTCAAAAGGCTTTCTATAAGAAATCTCCGTAAAAACCGTAAGATTTCATTTCATTCGCAAATTAAAATTATGAATCAACGAACTAGGCTATGACTATATGAAAGGATTTTTTTAAATACTCTTACATTCGCAACGAAATGTAGTTTACGGCCTTCAGCTAAACAAAATTTCATAAAATTTCTGCAAATTTTGTCCGAATTGTAGAATTTTATCAACGACGTTTGACTTAAGTTACAACACCTATCCTCCTAAATCAACAGTTGATCACTAGTTTGACAGCTTTCTCGACTCTCAGATGGTTACGAGAGAAATAGATTCGTTCAAAATCGAAGTTACTTGTTACGAAAAATTATTTGTGATGAAATAGCCTTTGGGTAACTTCATCGATATATTTTCAATCGATAAACATAAAACGACCAATGCAATCTGTAATTTTTTAGTATAAATACTAAAAGTGCTTCGAGAGCTGAGGTCATTTCGCACGAGGATTCCACTGGGAATCGAACTTGGGACCGCTTTCCCAAAAGTCGAACGCGCTGCCCACATTGCAGTTCGGAAGCTTAACTGTAATTTCAGGTAAATTTTATGCGAAAAAAATCGATAAGTACTTAAGTAAAGCAAGCGAGCGAGAATTAGACAATGAATAAATCCTATGCAAATATCTACGCAGAATAATATTGTAACGATTATTTTTGAGGTAGATGTGAAAAATTATTGGTTGCGAAAATTTGCATGTAACGAAGCTAATACTGGTGTATTCGTTCTGAGGAAAAATTCTCATAACAAAATATTTCTGAAGCGATGGGGTAAATTCTGGCCTTCAGGTTAGAGTTGGGGAACCTGCGTCCTTCAGGCCACATGCTGCCTTTTCTGGTATGCAGGTGTTGTTCCAGTCACTTTCTGAAACAAATGCCCGTATTTAAAGAATTCATTCCCCCTATCTGTCTAAAGGGGCCAAGTGAAAATGAAATGGAAAATCTTCCTTTTTAATTCAGCAGAAGAATTCGTCGTCTCCAGTAAAATTTCTGTTAAATTATTATAATGTAGGCAACTCATGTGGGGCCTGATTGTTTCGCAGGCGGCCTTTCTTATACGAACATATGGCACATGCGGTCCTCCCACGGGAAAAGGTTTCTCACCCCTGTGCTAGGCAAATTTATGCCCCGTAGTATAAATTGGCCCAGGCTAACTAGGAATAACTTCATCCAGATTCTAATCCAGCTTAGTTCCGTGTAAAATCCTATGTATAACTAGGCAGGGATTGATTTGGCCAGCCTTACTTGAATCTTCTGGGACAGTTTTGATGTAAAGAGAATTCGAGCTATACTGTACGAGGGTGGTCTGAAAAGTTTCCGACCCCAGATTTTTCAAAAATCTTCTGAAAATTTTCAGAAATTTTCGAGAAATGGCGAAATGTCGGAAACTTTTCAGACCACCCATGTATAACTAACTTTGCGATCATTTAAAGATGAAAAGAATGAAAAACTAAATAGCTTTTTTGGAAGAAACTGAAATTTTACGCTTGGAATTTAGTTCGGGACTTTTGAATATCCTACATATTCGCCACGTATATTACGCTGAGAAATATGAGGAGGCGGTAACGCTGCAGGTACGCTAATGGTATGAACTGTCAAAATTTCACTGAAAGAGAAAAAAGTAAAATAAAAACGATAACGATGAAGAAAAAGAGAAGGGTATAAATGAGAATCTTCCAAGACTTGAAATACTCGACGATTCCCGCTTTTTCCATGAAAATAATTGATAAATGTAATACTAAAATCAATACTACGGATTTTAATATGCACGTTTCATTCAAATACGAGTCCGTGTTATAAAAATTCCCTCAATACGCCCACTTTCGCTCGAAAAATGCTTTCCTTCAGTTCTGCACCGAATTTGTCTTAAACTTTCGCTATTAAATACCTGCAATAGTGCTGTAGAAAAATATTACCGGGAATGATTTTCATTTGCGGCATATCTAAGACGGGTTGAAAATGATTCCGGAAACTTTGAATTCACCCTTTGATAAATTCTAAGGAAGCGCTTCTCACTTAATAAATCTTAATAAGTACTTAAAAAATTTTTCACGGGAACCGATTTCCAAAATTGAGAACTATATTAAGATCAATCTCGTTGAGCGATACTTCGCGGAATTCCATATATTTAAACTAGAAATAAATTATATAGTTGTACAATTCAGCGGAATAGTAAAAGTTTTCCATTCATCCCACGTCGAAAACATATTAAGAACACGATTTGGGCGAAGATAAGAAAAATGCTACTTGGACGCACATCGAAAGCTACGAAAAAGAGAATTGGGCGAGGGTTAGGAAAAAAATACAACGCGCGCCCGTCTTAAGGAAGATCATCAATGGTGTGGGTGGGCGTTCTCAAACTACCCGGAAGACGCCCAATCGTGGAAACCTAATTTTAAATCAGTCCGGCGCACGCGGGTCAATCCCTCAACAACTCCACAGGGCGAAGTTGCTGACCCATTCGAGAAACGGCAGAGCGCGATTCCTGGGGCATTTCGAACGGCCCTCACGCGAAGACAAAAAGAGGGCGTATTCGGGCAAAAATTCCTCACCCCGCGACTGCCTCGTGTGTCGCCGGCGGGGAAGAATCGGCCGAGGGAAAGATTGGGAATGGACACGAATCAAATGGAAATGAGAAAAAGCGTCGCGCCTTCACCTACCTTCTCAATGCGACGTCCCTCGATCGAGGTCGGAGTGGCGACTGAGGTTTTCCCAGGCGCATGTGCCCGCCCCCGTCCACCCCCACTCCGCCCCACCCTTTGCCTACCCTGGCAACTCCTGGGCCAGCTAAAGAACGCTGCCTGGGACGCGGATCGCAAACCAAGAAATTTAACGCTTTCTTAACGCATCCGATAGAGCGGTGCTTCTCCCAATGGTGTGCCGCATGGGTGTTCTAAGTGTGCCCCGTGTCTGGGAGTTCAGTTTCGGCTTCGTTTTGCGTTTCGTGCGATCATTTTCAAGTCGTTAATTCGATAATTTTGGGAATGTCGGTTTTGAGAATATTAACGTTCTATTCTGAATATCCCGTTCTCGACCAAAGTGGGCTACCAATGAAACGGTTAAATTCAATGGCTTACTTAATTTACCCTTGCAAATAAATTCGTCGTTATTTCGATAATTTGGGGAATGTCGGTTTTGAGAATATTAACGTTATACTCTGAATATCTTGTTCTAGAGCAAACTACCTATGAAACGATGTACTTAAATAATTACCCTTGCAAATGAATGTTTTTGCGTCTTTCTACCGTAATACTGTTAATATGGTAATGCGACTAAAAACCGTTTAAGACGCTCCCACTTAACTCACTCTCCCCATTTGAAACGTGCTTCTCTCCTGGTCCTTTTCAAACTGAAGACATGTTAAAGATACCGCTTAAGACGCTCTGATACCCGTTTAAGGCGTGGATATTTCCCGTAATGCGGAAAGATTTACGTGCAGATAAAACGATTATTATTTTGTTATTTCCAAACGCTATGTTGTTACGGCGTAAATTGAAGGGAAATTATTCAGGAAAATTTTTCCCTAAGTCGTTTGATGCGAGGCGGGATATCGGGAGAGCAATCCTCTAAGAAAGTATTAAGCAATACCTAATTACTAAAATCCTTTCTCGAAGAAAATCTCATTTTACCTAATTTATCTTTTAACTATTGATTAAACAAACTACTCTGATTACTGCAAAACTCATTTAAGACGCTACCACTCAAGACGTTATCTCTTTTAATGTTTCTCGGTTAACTCTCGGTCCCTTTCTTACAAAACACATAGTAAAAATACCGCTTATAAGGCGGATTTTTTCCTTCCCCAGATGCACTGAAACTCGCTACAGCTAATTCTTCCGCCTCAAGTGAAAACCAATTATTTTACATTTTATTTCCTAAGTGTCTATCTAATAAGAATCGCTCCATTGTATAGCAAAAATTTCCAAAATTAGCTAACGAAGAAAAACGCTCTCTCTGTACGAAAATGAGGACTATCCCTTAAATATATGACGATAAGATAACCAGTATTACATAAAGGACTCTCTAGATATCCATTCCAATGGCATATAACGCAAACTATAGGAGATACCTCTTCGCTTTAAGGTGAAAACATTTGTTTAAAAATTATGGAGCCAAAAGCTTTGTTTTTTGATGTGTAAGAAATGAAGATTGGTTATATAATGGTAATAACGCCATCTCGCTTATAACGCGGTATTAACTCAGTCCCTTGAAGAGCGTCCTAGCCAGATTTTGCAATGTAAATTAATACCAACAAGTAACATTATATAGTAATAATTATAATTTATTATATAATAATATAATTATAATTTTGACCCACTTTGTAGCAGTCAGGTAATCTAACCGGAACCGAACCGGAAAAACTGGAAACCGGAAAACAGCTATTATTATAGAAGTGAAAACCACGCATGAATCGAATAATAGAAATTCTCGAACTTGTACGGAAACCGATTAATTATTCCGTTCCCATTTGAAGATCGCACATCAGCATATGCTGAGATATATTTCCCTATTATTCTTAATAAATATTGTTTTTTAATTACGCGAAACACTTTAAGACCCTTGGTCCTCCGAGAAGGGGATAAAGTTTTAAGGATACGTTTTTAAGCATAAGTGTTTATCAGGATAGTTGTATAACCGGATTGTGTAATTCTGGTTGCTGCGCATCTTATTTTTGGAGAATGATCCGCTATTCATACAGAGAGAGCATCTTATTTACTTATTTATGGTCATTCTTCCTTCTACAATAAAACAATTTTTACCACAATTTGGGGCAGTTATTTAATTATTAATAGCTAGTTAATAACTATTAGTAGCTAGATTAATAACTATTTTCTTAAATCAGTGGTGAGAGGGACCATCTCCCCGAGGCTATACTCAATAGCCCATAAACACTCCTTTTTTGTTTTTTTATGTTTACTTCTCAATTTTGGAACGAGAGTAAACGCCGAAAAGCGACTTTTAATCTATGTTCTGTCCTGATAAGAAAGTGATGGGGATGATGCCACTCTATCTCAGAGTTCGTATCGGCTCCAACGGTTAGATACAGATTTCTCTGCTATATTTATATTCATTTTACTCTCGCAAAATCAGTCATTCAAAAGTTTACCCCAACTCATAAGGGATTCTATTAGATACAAGAAGGGGAGAGATGACAACGAAGCAGATAGTGTAAACAATAAAAACTTTGTAATCTTCCAAAGAAATATATTGATTTCAAAAAACGACTAGTTTCGCCGGCGAGCCAGTATTATTGATAATGCTGGCTCGCCGGCGAAACTAGTCGTTTCTTAAAATAAATATATTTCTGTGGAAGATTACAAAGTTTTTATCATTTCAGTGTCATGGCCTTCCACGCCTTACGAGAGGTTACACCTCACCACATTCAAGATAGTGTAAACATTTTTTGGTCTCCCCAATGAGGCGAACGATTTTCCAAAGTGGGTTGCAGTGCATCTGGGGACGGGAAACATCCTCGTCTTAACCTGCAGCTTTATCCTGTGTTTCATATGAAAAGGGACGGGATCATGAGAAAACTACAGGGAAATGGAAATGGCTCCTGTCTGTGCAGGGGTTCAGTATGTAGATCAGTAGAGTTCTGTATGTTTGACTTTCAAACATATATTCCAATACACTGTCACTGCTGGGTGATTTAAGCCACCCAAACTCCTTATCATCAGCATTTCTTGAAGATAGACTAGTCTAGACTTGAAAATAGTTATTACACAGGGGCAATAAGCTTTCAATTTTACTGTACGTCCTGAGAGGGATAGCGTCTTAAGCGGGAGCGTCTTAAACGGGTATTATTTTGGATCTAACGTGCAGTAAATAGATTAATTGACGCCCTGGGCTATTTCCCCGAAGTCTAGGGATTCATAGTCTTACATCTTAGCGTGCCGCGAAGTTGAGTTATCACAAGTGCGGAGGTCATGAGGTTATGTAGTACCTCTGGGACGAAGGATGAATTCCGCGCGTGGCTGCCGAATTGAATTTTTAATTCGCGAAATTGCTACGTCTCAGGTTTCTTAATCCATAATAGGACTGAGAGCTCTGGATCACGGAGGCGAGATGACAGGCTGTTATGATTACGCCGCGTTAACGCATCTACCCCGATCTGGTGAGAGATCCAACACAGGAAAGATTTATGTGCTGATAAAAATGATCGTCCTTTTGATATACACAGACATCCCTGCGATGTTCCGGTGTAAATTGGAGGGTAACTTTTGAGGAAAATGTTTCCCTGCGTCGTTTGATGCGTGGAGGGATATGGGGAAAGTAATCCTCTCAGAAGATAGTAATTGTATTACGTGTTCTAAGTACGGTTAGGTATGGTGCTGAAGGCGCTATCTCGCGTATGTATGTATCCCTTCATCCCAGAGGTACTACATAGTGCTCGCTGAAGACACTATCTCGCATAAAGCATGGTTATCTCTCGGTCTGATTCATTGCTTTCACGAGAGACGCATGTTAAAGATACCGCCTAAAACGCTCTGCTACCCGTTTATGGGGCGGATTTTTCTTTTCCCCTCATGCACTGCAACCCGTCAATTACCAATCCTCCGTCTTAGTCGATACACCGAAAATCGTTTACATTATTCTTCCCTAAGTATCAGTCAGGTAAAAATTGCTTCATTGAAGAGTGAAAATTACCAAAATTATGTAAAAAAAGGATACTCTCTCACTGTACAAAAAGCAGACCATTTTGAAAAATATGGCGATAAGTTAACCAGTATTATGTACCAACATTTAGAGGATTCTGTGAATTTCTGCAGCTGTGGCAAGTAAAGCAAACTAATGAAGATTCCTTTTCGTATTTAAGTAGTTAAGCACTCATTTAAAAATTAAAGAAAATAAAATTAAAGCCATATAACCCTTCCTTCTTTCTGACGTTAAATAAACAAGAATTTGTAATATCTCGGTTTGAACGCTGCCCCGCGGTTTTATTCTTTTCCTCACAAGCGTCTTAACCGGGTTTTATTGTATACATAAGTGGATTGAGAACACTTGGTAATGTGAAAAACTTGGAATTTGTCGCAATTTTAATGGACACAATCACTCGCAAAGTTCACTGGAATTAGAATAGGAACCTTATAATCACTCATCTGTCACTATTCACTTTATTTTTCCCTTCAATAAGTCTTCACTGAGTGCGACTACAAACTTTATCTGCAAAGTGCTCCTTTGTATCTGACGTATGAAATCGCGTCACAAAACAAATCAAAAAATCTCAAATGGCTATCTTCCTTCAAGTGCTTCTCGTTAGGAAGGACGTTAGTTATGTTTACCTCCAAACTATAAGTTCACAAACAAAATTAATATTTTTTTCATTAAGCTTTATCATTCTATCGATACCTTTACAGCTTATGCAATGCGATAATACGGAGGTTTCTTATATGGTACACGTTTAACTTATCTTCATGCGATCTACGGATGGCTTTGAAGACTTCATCAACATTCCGTATTTAATTTATGTACTTCATCCGTAATCCTACATTTTGGAGATGGGATATTTCGCTTCTACAATTTTTTAGGGATTTAAGTACTACTCAAACTTGTATAACGTTTGGCATATTTTCTTTCACTTACTTTTAATTTATTATTAATATTATTATTTTAGAGTCCAATCAAACAATCATCCAATATACGGGCTAACATTATATGAATCTGCCCTGTTTACATTGAACATACCAGCTGAACTTTGTGAAATATTTAGTGTCAATTCTCAGAATTTTTTGAAAAAGATGTTGACTGAAAAATGTCGCTAGTGAATGGAAGAATATTTAGAAGCACTATTTCTTTCACTATAATTTTTATGATATCACTCGGAAAGGAAAACCTTTCTCCGTTACACTTACGTAAAATGTGCTGCATTTTTGGGACCTAAACTGGAACGGAATAAAAATACTATAAAAAATACTATACAATATGTAAATATCGGTTCGGGTTTCTTAAGAATTTCAATTTTTCGGTTTCCGTCTTCGGTTTGATTCCTTGATTGTAACAAACGAGGCTTAAAGAGGGAATCCACGTTAAGGAAACTCGGTCTACCATCAGGGCGACAATTTCCTTCCATTTCCTGAAAATCTACGCTCATTATGATTCCAAATATAGTATAATTTATTACCTTACATTTGAAATCATATCAATATGGCTACAGAACAACCATCTCTTTTAAAAACTATGCATCTCCTGATTTTTTTTCGGGTAGGAAGTTTTAATTTGTTTTATTTACTTCACAAGAAACAGCTCATAATTATCGTATATCAACGTGAATGTTAATTGGATTTCATTTTACTATTATCGTTTTCTAGAAGAATTGCTGATAGATGAACGAAAATTTTACAAATTAAACATTAGAATTTCAAATTTCTGTTTCCGGTAACAACGGATAGTGGAGAGTCATTTCCACTGGGAACGTTTAAGAATTACATTCATCGAATACATTTTAAAAAAATTACAGGAATTCTTATCTGTATATGACAGCATCAAAACAGTCGATTTAAATGGCCCAGTTAATCAGTTACCGATACACAGCGGTATTTTTTACATTAGCTGAACTGTCCGTTGATTATCATCGAAGAATAAAGAAGCGATAGCGGAGAGTTCTTTAATCTCGGACGATTAAGCTCTATTTTATTATGTTAATGGCTCAAAAGGTCCATGTTATGTATGAACACATACATATCTAAACATACACAGACATATAAAAACTTTTATCTCAATGGGGACATTTTTAAGTTTCTTTAGGTACTCGAAAAAGGCCTTACTTTTGACGAGAACAAAACTTTGGAGGGTTACATCGAACATGATGTAATGTTTCGAAAAACACTTATTTTTAGCTATCCAAATAAATATATATTGCAGTAAAAGTATGCTTGTAATATACAGTGTCATTAAGTATTCTTTTTAATCAACTGAAAATAGAAGTAGCTTAATAAGCTATCGCTATACGAAACAACGTTTCCTTAATTTCTTATGAGCCTTTCCGTCTTAATTTTTATTCTATTGATTCATTGATTTATTCTTAAGTGATCATCAAATTAGTAGATGAGTTTCATGAATTCCTCCCTGCTTAATGAGACTAACTGATGATCGAAGATTTGGACATGATCATACAATATCTGCTCCTTCTCATTAATGAGCTAGAACGTTTAACAACGAGGCAAAATCTTTTGTATTTCCCAATATTGACCTTATCCGTTTTTCTTCTTCATCTAAAAATCCCATGAGGCGATCTACAAAAGTGCTTCTCGGCACTCGCTGAAAAACTCTCTTGCCTCTTTAATTGATATCACCTTCAATATAAGTTTTCTAATTGCCATTTTCATAGTTTCCTCTTGACAAAGTTGCTTAACTTTCCCTATTCTGCCAATTAAATGAAAAATTTCATCAAATTTTTATTATTAACGCAAAATTATTTTACGATATAACCTTCCAAAATCCTGTCCAATATAAGCCTACTGCTACCATATGGACGTTTGGCCGTAAGCATATTTAAAGCGTAAAACATACAAATAAAGAATACTAGTTGGTACCAATACAGACAGAAAATGATTTTACTTACGTTCAAGTAGAATACAACACTTATCTAACTTATCTATGGGCACAAAGAAACACTCTCCGAATGGAAAAAACTCCCTTTCACATGTCGGAACAATGAAATCTAAGATTGCATATACGTACTTCTACTAGTTACTGGTATTAGTCAGTTACACGACGTGGTCTTCTGCACACGAAAAAGAGCCGTAGCACCATTTATCCGATATAACCCGTCTCTCCCCTAAACCATACACCATACTAATTGCAGCTTACTGGACTCTGAACAAAAAATTGATAGAAAAGTGTCCCTGCAATGATGATCTTATTTTTTCCTACTTGAACTTGACAAAGCAATATGTGACTATCACCTTTGTAGTCGGCAATACCGGACTGAATTTGTAAAACTCGTTAGTTTTTCAAATTTTTAGACAGCGATTTGCTGAAGTCCCAGAAAATTGATTTCTCTTCATAAAATTGACCTTTAATCCTTACCATTAATTCTAAATAACTACGTACCCGTAACCTCTCCCGCGCCCAAAAACTTGCGATGCTAATCCCGGAAAAACAGATGGAAAGGATAGCATTACAAATAAAATAAGCACTGAACAGAAGCGCCGAACGAAAACGCCAAGCACAGCAACTTCCACACACTGAAAACAGTTGTAACTATATTCGGCATAATGCATAAGAATGCTCATCAGTCAAATAATTACACTAGATACCGAAAATTTTTCCATAAATTCTTCCGATGATGACCAACTTTTAATCTGTTTCTACTTCAAATCAAATGACCAAAAGATCGGGCAGTATTCCAATGCGACAATGCTCGAAAAACGTCACGCACGTTGTTCATTCGTAGGAACTACGTATTTGTGGCTATCAACAAAACGTTGGAGTAAACAATTTTATAACAGAACGTAATGCTGCTATATATCATTTTAGCTTAATATTCACGCAAGTTTAAAAGCTGATATGAACGAGAATTAAATAACAGGGCCTAATACCAACTTTCTATTTTACGAAAAAGGTAGCACGTATAATTTCGTTGCTACGAAGAAATATTGGTTGCTGCAGAAGCATTACAGAAATAGGAAAAACCTTTTTGTATATTTAATCAATTTATATGCATTCTCATAAGGGATGATTATGACATTTCATGAGACAAGAATATGTTTACATATTTCAGTCTTTTTATGTACGTCATTTACGGGAAGAAATAGATTGTCATAAAAAATATAAGTACTAAGCTACTGACAAATCTGTAATTCTGCGGTCAGCAAATACACTTGAAGATGTTTACCTATTGAATCAGGGATGGAGTGAGGAAGGTTCACTTTTGGATGACTTGTCTTTGCCTGTCTAGTTATCATACATTTATAAAATTATATCAACTGGTTGTTATAAAAAACTACCAGTTTATATAATCACATTAGGGATGGTTATGACATCCTTTGATACAACACTACGTTTACTTGTAGAATTCAGTCTTTTAAGTACGAAATATAGGAGACGTAATTGATTCTTATAAAACCTTATTAAAAGTGAGCTAATTATAATTCTTTGCAATGATAACGTAAATAAAAAGACTTGATTATGTTTACCTTCTGAGTCATTGATGGGGTAAGCAATCCTCTGCTGCTTTTTTTTCGCAATTGATTGGTTAATGACCAGTAGCTAGAATTGAGAAAAGCAATTTCAAGTAACATACTGAAGCCTGGTTTTACATTGTATATTTAATATAGAGTTTATCTATTACCTTTAACTTTAACGAACCGCATTGTAATCTGCATTCAAATCTTCCGTGGCATTCATAATCTTGATTGACGCAGGTCACAGATCGCCTTAGCTTCAAATCTTAGTCATGTTTAATCGCAATGCATCACGTTTGTAAACACATCCATGATGCATTGCGGTTATTGCAATATGATGGAAATGTATCGGCATTATAATGTATGGTTAGAATCCAAAATGATCTGGCATCGAAGCAAGGATTATTACGGAAACGATCGATTGCCTAAATGAAATATATTCAAGATTTCTGTTCATCTGCCGGATTATACATATTCATGTTTTCGAGAAGGGCTCCAACAAAATATATAACCGCAATGTATTTTAAAGGAAAGTTCGCACCCACCTGGCGTCGAACTCACGATCATTTTTTGGCAGTTCTCTGGTTATTACTATAGAGAGTATTCTCAAAGCTTTGAATTTTAGTCCTTAATCTTATCCGGAGATGCCTCAAAATTTTTTAGAATATCCGCGCTACGTATCCTCGCGGGAAAAATCGGATTTTTGGAACCCGAACCCTGGCTTTTTAGTGACGTTCAGTAGTGAAAGTGAAATATAGTAGTTTAGTGAAAATAGTTTTTCTAGGACTCTTTTCACTGTAAGATCATAAGTCAACGCATCAGTAAATCATAGGAAACATATTTCTTAATAAAGGAATATATAAGTGTAACTTTGGCTCGATACCACAGCATTTATTCACACACAATCTAGATTTAGACGCTTTGCTCTCGATGATGATGCAAGATGCCGGGACCTAGATCGTGTGTAACATATTATGGTTGCGAATAAAAGTTGTATTTTTATCCCTCTATTATGGAGATCTACTACCAAGTGAAGGCCGCAGCAAGGGATTTTGTTGAACGTACTTCGATAGTTCATACTTAACAATTTGCTAATCCTAGGGAATATTCAGACTCGAAAAAGTCTGACAAGACCTGGAATCGAACCAAGGCTCTCCCACTACATAATTGTTAATACATATATGTTGTAGAAGAATTAGGCGGAAGCTAGGTGGCATTATCATACAACTTAAAGGATCATTAAATATCTGCTAACATTAGAATAAATCTTAAATACAACTTACTGCACATATTATACATGCATACTAACATACATCTAAGTCAATATAATCATTGTCATCAGGAATAATACATAGCTATGGCTCATCTATTACATAATATTTTTATAGCTCATTTTCATAAAATCATTATAATACATCACATCCATTGAAATATCACCCATGAAAATACTTTGCCAATATATATAAAAATGGATTTTAAAATTTCTTTATTAGAAAGTTTACCAAAAAACATTTCATAATTTGTACAAAATTAATACTACTCTTTTTAATCATTTTACACAAACTTTGGATGGTATAATAAAGAGAATAATAAAGCTCTAAAGAAACAAGAGTCACTTGTATTCAAAATTAAAAGCTGCAGCAAAGCTTTTGAAAAATATCAACATTATCGAATCAGTGAGCAAATAATTGCCCTCTGTCAATTTAAGAGGAAAGTAATGAGAGATTTGGAACCAAGTCCTGGCTACAGTTGACTTTTTCCTCTTAATTTCTTTTTCTTAAGGGACATCTAAATAAAAAAGGGACTGTCTTAAAAATAATGAGACAAAATAGGTGCATATTCTTGGAGTGATTGATCAATTTCTCTCAAAAATGCCCACATCTTTCTCTCTTCATATGCTATTCAAATAGCTTCCTCTCTTGCTAAAGTTTGCCTATTTTTATTCCTTCAATTTATCAAACATATCATTTTGGAAGTCTCTGAAGGCAAGGGTGGGTGGGTCATCTGACTAAGCAGTACTGTTCACAGATAAGGTCCTCTTTGTGGTAATTAGCCTACAGAAAACAATTAAGAACAGCCTATTAAAGTAAATGCAATGGAACAGGTTTAAGCCAAATTTTCACAATAGGGTGTGTGTACAGGAAAATTCCAAAGAGAATCAATCATACAAGAAAAAGCTGACTGGGACTCATATCTTCCACTTCTCTACTCTAAACATACGAGAGTTACTTTGCAGAATATTCAAATATTATCCTTTTAATAACTGTGATTGCATTTTCATCCTTCTCTGGCACCAAATGTCAAGTGCTTCTAAAATTCTCATCTTGATAACATCTGGAATTGTTGAAGCTGGTTCTTGCAAGTAGAAACACAGAAAATTTATTAGTATAATATTGGATGGAAAAAGAATACATTAAATAATAAATGTAGCTTATATGAAAGAAACTATCTCTTATCTCCAAATTACTTGTGTTTGTTAAGAAAACATGCAAATGTTAAATTTTGAATTAATTTTTATCTTTGCCATTAATATTGAGTTCTGATCGATTTCTTATGAGTGGATATAAATAATTTTAAAGATAAAAAAAGGAGAGGCAATAAAAGGAGATACAAAATCTATACTAACCTGTGAAATGATTTTCTTCTATAAATAGAATGTCTTATCTTTTGGTTTTCAAATAGCCTGTTAAGATTGAACTGGAAGTTCAACTAGTTCTGATATAAATTAGAAACGACAGTCCCCACAAAGAACAGATAAAACATGTGAAAAAGATTTAGAGGATACAACATATCATAAACAAAATATAGAACTTAAAATGAAATGACAATAAATGCTAATTTCCACATCATTGCCGAGACAGTTGTGAGTCCTGAAATGAAACTGGCTGAATAATACAGTTTTTTTATACAAAACTGAGTAAAAAGGTGGAAACTTTTATTGTTTTAAATATTATCAGTTAATCAATTCTATACAAGACCACCAGACCTAAATTGATCTTGGTAACATTTCTATGGTTTTATATATATAAACATTTGTTTCTCTCTTTACAATCTTTTTAACAATCTAATACAAGAGTTTATATAAAATTAGTTATTTTTGCTCATCACAAAAGCTGGAAGCAGTCACACTCCATAAAACAGATAAAAAATTCATCTTTAAACAATAAAAAAAGAGAAGTCACATAAAATTATTTAAAATCGTTGTTATAGAAGAGTTAGAAAGGCACGATCTTATTTTCCAAGACTACTTCCTCTAAAAATATTTTACAAATTTAAAGGCACAGCATTAAGATCCACACTGCAGCATTATCACAACCACAGAATTCTAATGTTTTAACAAATTATTGCTTCTCCACATGGAATGATAGATGAAATCACAGCTAAACGTATCACTGCTGCACCTTACTCCACTCTCGACTGGCATGCATCAGGATATCAACATCTTCATCATCATCTTCTGTGGAGCTATCATCGTCGTCATCATGAAAAGGCCTTCTAGCAGTTTCCAAATCTTCTGCAAGTAAATTATAGCAATGATAAATTAAACTTGATGCACTCAGTAATTTTAAAGCGTTAGAATAGCTAGGCTACAAAACTTTAGAAAACAGAAGAAAAATTTACTGGTTAAGAAATCTATGTAATACATACAGTGGAGAGCTAACATGGGCAGATATTAGTAGTAGGATAAGAAGTTCCACTTATGCAGAAAAGACCAAAGATATAAAACTGACCTTCCCCACAAAGAACTTAATGCTACTAATTTCTCATTTCTTAACAGAACAATCTATCTGGAATGCTCTGGAAATGGAAAGCATACAATCAAAGCAAAGCTAAAAACATAAGAACTCATAGAGAATACCTTTGAGAGGTCTTCTAAATATTTCTGATTCTCCATCATCATCTTCAAACAGAGAATGCTTCTCAGGCAAAGGGTAAAAGTGGTATTTCCCCATACGCCTCCTCTTCTTGCAAGTTGTGTATGCAGCAAGCATAATAGCAATAATGAACATGAAGACAAAGCCTGGGGAAAAAAATAAATTTTAGTAATATTCTTAAATGAATAATTAAAGAATTAAACTATTTTTAATGCTAAAACACCTATGACACAAATTACACCAATGTACCCCTTTCTGTATTATCAATCATTGAGGTAAAGTGAGGTAAAGCTACAATGAAAATCAATTTATAAAAAGGCTAAGAAAGAGAAATTTATGAATGAGCAGATAAAAAACACTATAAATTTTAGAGTGAAACACCTTATGTAAGAAGGTAGTAGATAAGAACTGTAGCTAAAAAACGACTAAAATGCAGACACAACACTTGTAAAAAATGAAATAATATGTCATACCAAAAGTCATGCTTGCTTTTAAACTGGTAAATGCATAAGGGGAATAATTCTCGGTTAGAGCTATATGTTAACCATAATTTGAATTGTTATTGGAAGACATTTTGCTCATTTAGGATCACATGAATACAATCAACAAGATGCCAGTTTCCAAGTTGTTATTACAACAGCATATGGTCAGGGTAATTCTGTAAAGAATATTGTTACTTCAATAATTCTCCATCAGTAGCAAAATGTGTCATATATAATATAGTAACAAAGAGAGCATAACAGAATATAGGGCACATGACCAAGGTGTAAGCTTTTAGGAAGACACAGAATCAAATCCATAGTATACTGATATTAAAATTTGCCTGATAAGTTGTTCTGCATCTTATTTAAATCAGAAAATATCCAAGAATCTGTTTGATCAATGTTTATTTTTCAGTCTCAAATGGAAAAGTTACATATTTTGAGATTGAGATACAAAATTTACTTACTTATGGTTCATACCTGGACTATCTAACTTATATTCATTGTTTGAATTGTTTCTGACCCAAATAATCATCATCAACTTAAAAATCTCACAAATTTCTTTTTCTGGGACCAATATGTAAACAAAAAGCAGCCTATTATCTGCAGATTATTGAATTTAAAAAAATAAATAAGCAGTTCAGAATTGTTTCACCCTCTGGGTCTCTTAGGCAAACATTTACACAAACTCTATAAATTGTAAATTAAGATAACCTTTCATTTATAAGGCTCCAAAACCTTAATGCAAAGTTTCAAAATTTTATTTCAGAAGTCCTTCACATGTTGAAAGGCAAAGCTAATTAGTGAAAAATGGATCAGATTCATATAGGCTCCAAAATTAAATAAAACACAAGATGAATAAATAGAGGAGATGAAAGCATGACTTTACATTTACATAATATAACATGTAATGAACTTTCTTAACATACCTGTCAACATGATGAAAATCAATCTTGGAAGACCAAAGACCCTCTCATCACGAACCAGGGTAACCACGACTTGACTAACTTTCTGACTTTGAGGAACTGAAGTGGCAGCAACTTGGACAATCTTTGTAGAGGGCATGAAGTTGGGAGCTGAGGCAGTGAGAATGTAAGTGCCTGGAGGCATAGGTCTCCAGAATTCTCCATCCCTCCAAATAGCCTTTGTGATTTGTCTGCTACCATTCAGGGCTATCCTAGCTCCTGTTATTGGATGACTCGCTTCATCAACTATAAATCCTGTATGGAAACAAGCAAATTTACCAATCCTTACAAAATCAATGCAATACAATTGTTAGTATTGATAGTTAAAGACCCTAAAATTAGAGAGAGTTACTGAATCAAATAATTAAAACTAACCAATCCTTACAAAATCAATGCAGTATAATTGTTAGTATTGATAGTTAAAGACCCTAAAATTAGAGGGAGTTACTGAATCAAATAATTATAATTTACCAATCCTTACAAAATCAATGCAGTATAATTGTTAGTATTGATAGTTAAAGACCATAAAATTAGAATGAGTTACAGAATCAAATAATTACATAACCACATGGGTGATTGTTATACAAGATATATCAAGGAAAACATCCACCACATATAATTCTCCACAGTTAAGCAATCATAAATGAAAAGTAAAAGAACAATCACACAAGACAAACATCTCAAGTAGGAACTTCTGAAATTGTGAAAAGTATTTGTAAAAGTTGGTGTATTTACCATGCAAGCCTTTCCATGATTCACTGATCATTGCCATCATTGAAGATTTATGCTCTTCCCATATCTCAGAAAGGCGAGACTGCTCAGGATAAGAGCAGCAATCCATAAATACTTCAATGGGAAGAGTTATTGACTTGAAGTAACAGAAGTCCTATGAAGAAATAGTTTAAAATGAAAATGATTCTAGAACAAAAAATGAATTTTCGATTATAAATGTGTATTTCTTACAACCTATAACTCCATGACAATTGACGATTAAATTCCAAAAATATACTTCTGATAATCTAATACAAACATCAGATAGAATCTTAAGGAATAATCTTCATTGTATATATATTGTAAAATTTGCTTATAATGTGGGTCTAGGTGGGAAGAGTTTACACCTGAGTTATCACTAACCAGCATTATTACAGGAACTGCATGGGAAATGACTACAAACCTATCAAAATAAATTTTATAACTAATTTATTTGTGGAATACAATAGAAACGGATTTTTTCTGAATTTACTGCACACCCTACTTTAATGGAAGCTACTAAAATATTTCAATATTTTCTTTTGATGTGATAGTTCATGACTTTATCCAAAACATTAATTAATACATAAGTGTTAATGTTTTGCAAATGTAAGACATTCTAGCAGTTGCCTCTCTTTTGTAACCAATCACGCATTAATTACGTTGCCAACCATGTTGATAAGACAGCTTTTAGTAACGCTGTTGCAACACACCGGTAGGCACATAAAGATATAATTCACTAAAAAGTTACCTAATACAAACAAAGAAAATAGTGAATTTAATCATTTTCGGGGAAATGGTGAGACCAGTGGTGTATGCAGTGAGTGTAAACCATCGTGAGGTGAGGCACATTAAAACTGGATTTTACTGTAATTATATAAGAAAATATAGTTTGCATCCTGCAAGCATTTGTAGTTTGGACTAATGGACTCCCAATAAGAAAATTTTGGTTGAATTGTAATTGAAAGCAAGGAGGTCCTTGTTGCATTTGAACAGATATTGCCTAGCAAAGTGGTCATTGAACTCAAAGGTGACTAGTAATTTTATAAAGAGGCAAGTGATGTTATATTTTCCTAAACAAAACTTCAAACGTCCAAAGAAACTTACCAAAAAGCTTCCATCATGAGGCATCCAGTTCTTCCCCACCACAATTCCATTATCAAATATACCTTTGTCAGACAAATTGCCACAACTTGGATATTCCTGTTTCATGCTATTATGCTTTTCAACATATAAATCTGCCACGTGTTTTACTGCCTATAAAGAAAGAACAAAAAGAGAAGCTTATTAAAACTTTCTTCAACTCAAGGATAAATTCAATGACAGAATTTTCGATTCCCTTATCAAACAAAAGAGAACTCTTTATTTTCCTTATTACAAAATTATGTTTATGAACTTCATAATTGGAGGCCATAAACCAAACAGAACTATCTGCATGCTTGAAAACCATCACCTTTATGGGATAGCAGCTTTTTGTTACTCATTATCAGTTATTATTGAGTTTAATTTTTCCACCCAAAAACACGATGGCAACTTTCTAACTTTGCTAATTACTGAACTTCCTCATCTCATTAATGATATTAAAGAAGCATTCAATTTGAAAGAAATACAATTGACTGTCTAAGAACATAGACATCAGGGAGTCTATACTTTGATATACATGTGTACGGTGGAAATAAATTTTTCTCACAGGGAAATTCAATATGTTCAGATTGTTTTAATATAAAAAATAGAGGGCCAAAATAGCCTTAAAATCCTCACTGAGGTAATGATAAACAGTAATTTGCAATTTTATAATTGAATAAAAACTTCTTAAATTTTTTACGAATATTTAAATAAATAATGATGAACTGTTACATGATGTATACATAATATGAAAATAAATTTGATAATCTTCAATCAATGTAAGAGCTTACAAGAGATCCTTACCAAGTCTAGATACTTTGTGGGCTTCTTCTTTGTATCTTCAAAAGGTAGTTTCTTGTAAGGTGGAATGGTGACGTGAAGTGATCCTGATTTCAAAATTACAGTGACACTTGGCTGATTAATTTCCATCCACTTCATCAAGGCTTTGGTCTCTGGCTGAGTGTCTGCATTACCTGCATTATTAAAAAGTTTGTAAAGTAACTTTTAGTTACCATTTACTGGAATTGAATCAATGCTGTTGATAACTTTTGCATGAGAAACAGTATTATAATTATTTTTTTCTTTTAAGAATACAGTGGTACCTCGACTTACGAGTTTAATTCGTTCCGTAACCTCGCTCGTATGTCAAATTGCTCGTATCTCAAAGGAATTTTCCCAATTGAAATTAATTGAAATGCCATTAATCTGTTCCAGCTCCCATAACACCAACTCAGTTGTTTTTCAGTAGTATCTCCAGTATCAGTAGTTTCTCCATCTTTCCGTGGAGTGAGGTCCGGAGCTTAGAAATTATTGTAACACCTTTAGCTGGCATTATACCCTTTATCAAATCCTCCTGTTTAAGCACAGTGCATATCATTGATGTGCTACGCCCGTACATCCTCGCCAAGTCAATTACTCACACGCCTTGCTCATATTTTTCTGTGATTTCACGCTTTAATTCAATAGACCTCATCTTCTTCTTTGGACCCATAGTTATAAAAATAAATGTGATAATGTTTTTTAAATCTAAAAAAAAAAAAACAAAAACGCGAACCCAACTTATCAAAAATGCTTCGAAAACGAGGGAAACAAGCATGCAGACTGAGGTCTAGTCTGAGTTGGGAGAAACTGTTAGGCCGTTTTCTCACACGCATCGGTTTCGATCATAAGGACGATAATCCCATGGCTTATCATCCATGGGCTCGGCGTAGTTAACTGAAGAAGTATTTGGAGACACCAACATGCGCCCCACATGTTGGGTCGTGTGCAGCGGTGTAGTGTGAAATTGCTCGTATCTCAAATCTTGCTCTCATCTCAAAGCAAAATATCACTCGCTCGGCAGCTCGTATCTCGAAACACTCGTATCTTAGGGCACTCGTATCTCGAGGTACCACTGTATTACCCAAAGCAAAATATTATTATTAAGAGAGTGAGAAAACTAAATAGATCTTTGTAAAATGACTTCCATGAACTACCTGAGAAATCGGAGTCCAAATCCACCCCATTATGGTTGCTTCCTTCTTTCGGATCACCAAGACCATCGCAATTATTTTCAATTTTAGATCTAGTCTCATATGCAGCGTCTGGATTCACATCTGGAAGGATCAGCACCTTGGCTGCCATCTTGGGAGTTGCAGGATCCAAGAGATGCTCTGCCAGACGAAGAAGCATTTCTCTCCCAACAGCTCCTTCTGAACCTCCTCTTAGCCCTCCAATAAATGCTACTGATGGGTAGTGACCACTTGGTTCTCCCTTCTCTTCTTTGCCCAGGATTTGAATGGTTGGAGATATCTCAAAAGCATAGATCTCTCTCTGCTTCACACTCTGCCCAATTCTAAGGAAAGCATTGATGAAGTGATAAAAATGGTTAAGAAATCTTGTTCAAGAAGGCATAGTAGATTGTATAATGGTCATAAAGAAGTTAATTCTCCAACAAAATATGCCAAAACCTGTTTAAGATTCTCCCGTCTAAGACTTTCACTCAATAAGCAGTTTTGTCTCTGACCCATCCCTTTTTATGCTAAACACATGGTAAAAATACCACTTACTACATATTGCTACTCACTTATAGGGAAGATTATTCCCTTCCCCAGAAGTAATACAATATGCAATGGCCTATCTTCTGCCTTATTTGATTTAAAGACAAATGTTTATATTATCCTTCTCTGATTGTCCATCTAGTAAAAATTCTTTCATTTTAAAAGTGAAAATGACCAAAATTAAGTAACAAAGGAAGGTGCATTCTTTGTATGAAAAGCAGACCATTCACAAAAAAGTATGACAAGATAGCTACCAGTGTTACACAGCAATGGTTTGCAGATTCTATAAATTTCTATTGCTGTGGGAAGTTAACCAAACTAAAGAAGATTCGTTTTTGTTTTAAAGATTAAAAGCACTTATTTAAATATGAAAGAACCAGAAAATCCTTCCCTTTTAAATTATTTAAAAGAAATTTGTAATATCCCAGTTACAAGGTTATCCCACTTATAAAGCATTTTTCACTTGGTTTTCTAAAAAAATATCTTAACTGGCTATTTCTGTACATTGAACTTGGGAACAATTATGAGGAAGAATATCTCTTATTTTATCTATTGTGTCTACATATAAAAAATTCATACACTTCTGATTATTTAAGATTTTGTGGACTTGCTTTCTGAATCATACTCTTACTGCACATGAAAGAGTAAAGTTACTTACGAATAGAAATTGGTTTTTGATGGATTCTCGGAGTTGAGATGTCTCAGCACATGAGTCATTTTATGATAATCACTGTATCCTTGTGGTAGATTTGCTTTCCCTTCTTGTTGAAGTACAAATCGAACTGTAGTCATTCTATTTTGCTCGACAGACACGCTTCTAACTTCACTCTCATAACCAGGGAAAGAAGCCTAAAATAAATCACAAAATGTAGATTAACAAAGATAATTTCTTTGTAGTTCATGTCCTTCCATCTAAATTATTTTGCAAACGATTTTTCCATTAAGATAATTTCATTTTCTGGTGCATTGTGTTCTTGAACATTCATACAACTATCCTTTCATTTACTGATGATGTTATATTTGGGCCAAGAACCAAACAAAATCAATAACTTTAAACATAAGACATGCACAACAGAAACTCAAGTGAATTATAAAAGCAAGACATTAAAAATAAGTATAAATAACAATATCATTATGAGAAAAAGAATCATCATCACTGGGGATGGTAACATATCCATATTGGGAAAAAATACAATTACACAGCTGATGGAATTAAGAAGGCCATAAAGGAGATATTCAGAAGAGTGAGGAATAGGGTAGATAAAAATATGATGAATCTTGCGTTAATTTCAATGAATTCTTAGATATTCTAGGAAGAATTCAAATCCTACAATTCAGGACAATCTTCTGTCAATAAAATTCGGCACTATATTGTGGGTATATAGTAAGTGTTTTGAGAAAGGAAATGCGATGTGATTCTAAAATAATAGGACTGAATACTTTATCACTGTTAACTTTGAAACAACAAATAGTATGAGAAAGTCAACTTTGCTAACAATTCTTTTAGAAAATCAGCTAGGGAAGATATGGAAAATGCAATGAAAGGAAAACTCTTGAATGAATTTTTCATTCAACATAGAATAGTTACAGCAGATAACACATTTAGAACAATAAACTGATAGTGAGTAGAAACACCAGAAAGATGCTTGTGAAGGACACAGAAAAATAACAGACTACATCCAATTTAAGAGATTTAGAATTCAAAAGTAGGACTGTGAAAATTATCCAGGGACAGACATTGACAATGACCATAAGTTGATCCTGATGAATTGTCAGCTAAAATTTAAGAAACTGAAAGTGTTGTACAGACAGTTCCCAACTTATCCAAGTCCTACATTACACCTGTATAAGTAAACCCAGACTTACACAGCAAATTCAAATGACCAAAAAGAGTATGAAAGATACAAACTCAGAAACGAGTGATGCTCTATTTATGAAAATTTACTGTAGCAAATAATTGACACCTGACCTATGTCCAATTTGATTTACTTGAATATACCAAATAATTATTATACCAAATTGGTATTTATTTATTGGTATTTATTTGGCGAATTGGTATTTATTTAGCAAATCTAGGAACAGTCCACTTATGTAAGTTGAGAACCTCCTGTAAAAGCATGAAAAGATTTAAGGACCAAGGATGGCATTCCAGAGGACGAGATACATTGCTATTTTACATGGCCCTCACATTTAGTTTAGCATTTAACTAGGAATTTACATTGATTTTAAACTTTAAATCAGTTCATAATGGTTTTACATACTGATACCGACAACTTTATGGATCACTGGCCATGCATCCAGAAAGACATTTTTAAGATGACAGCTATGTTAATCCACAAATTTTATGGTTTTATTTATGATAGCTGTTTTATTTGATTGATGTGCAATGTGAACATAATAACAAAGTTTAGCAATATATAAATTTTTACAATAGCTTTCACAATTAACAGTAATTTCAGTTACTTTTACAGTAATTAATAAAAACTCAATCAATAAAAAACAAATACTTACCTACCATGCTGTTCCCTTTTGGGGCAAGCATATACAATTTCATAAATTAAATAAAATTATCATTAAATAGTGTTTCATTTTGATATCACAAAAATTTTCATAAAAATATTTTATAATAGGGATGGCCAACTTATCAGAAGCTGTAATCGACTATAACTCTGGCAGTTTGACTGTGACCGACTTAAGGGAAACAAATTTTGGCATTTACAGAAACCAAAAATACTAATAATCGTACTTCCAAGCCCTTTTCTCAAAGTGATTCCTCAAAAATTTATAGTTAAATTACATATTTGAAGTAATGAGCATAATTAAGAAGAATATTCTCTATGACGACACTTGGCAATAAGTTCTCAAGTCATGATCAACTGAATATTCTTGTTGATCAGTCGATCGTAATTGACCAGATGGTCATCCCTGATTTATAGAATTATCTTAACAGTGCCTTGGAGCAGTTCAATTGCTTGTATGACCTTATGATATCATTAAATGACACTACTCCATGTCTACACCTAAAATATATTTTTAATTAGGAGACTTTGAAATTAGGTGCAGTCTCAGTTTTCATGCTTATATCTGAATAGCATTTTCACCTGATATTTTTAGTGAAATACGTGATGCATTACCTTAAGAGTATAATCACCAATAGGCAAGGCTTGATGGAAGTGAGCTTGGTTTGCACTAACTGGCAGATTAAACTTCATTTCCTCCAGCCACACAGTGGCACCCCTTAGAGAAGAACCAGCTGAATCAACCACTTCTCCACGAATACCTGTATACATATTAATTCATTTAAGACAGGAATTGCAAATTCTGGAATCGCATTAGATGTATTAATTTTGATACATAGGGATCGGAAAGACAAAATTTCTGAGACTTTGGCAAAGATATTTTGGACTTACACAATTAGACAGCATAAAAAGGTATTGCTTGTGAAATGTACCATAGTTTGAATTAATTTCATAACATAAACTACCTGATATTATAGCATTTATTGAATTCATTTTTATTACACCAAACTTCTTTCGTCTTCTTAAAAATGAGGATGCGATTCAATAAATGTATATTAAGAGTGATACAACATTAGCAAAAATTAAAGTAAGATATTGAAAATCTTTAAATATTTAGTTTTGTCTTTAAAGAGGGACAAACTTGAGGTAATGCATAATATTGTAAATTAAAAACTTTTCTTAAGTTGAATTTGCTACAGTGAGTGTAACTTGGGAATGTGTTAATTGACCTGTTGAAGCATTTTTTAGAATAATAAGAATGCTCTTCTGTAAAGGAGTTCATTCAGCAAAGGAGTGAGAAGAATATCTCTATTCCTTTACCAAAAGCTACCTTTGGGATATAATCGAAGATTGACAAAATAAATGTTACTTTACCTTGCAGAACAATTTTCAAAAAGTCCATGAGAGGAAAGAGATTCTCTCTCCAAAGCAGTGGAAGGTCACGTGGGGGAGGATACTTGCAGCAACTGATATGAGCAGACACCTTAAAGAAATCATACATGTATTTCAGTGATGAAAACATTTAAATGAACCTGTTATCAGTATTACAGTAATTGCCTCACTTTCGGTGATTAAATAAGTTCTTACACTTAAAAGAGAGTAACACAAATCTTATACAAAGGAGGTCATTAGTCTGTTATTTACATTTTCCTTGTTAATCATGATGTGATTTGCCCAAAGCAATTTTGCTTCTTCCCACATACAGATAAAAATTATAGGGAACTATTAATGTGATGACTGCAATAAGAAAATAATTCTCTGAAGTAGTAACTCTACAAAAATATTATAAGTGTGTTCAGCAGGTTCCCAGAATCATGCTGATGAATAACTACTCATTCAATAAAAACAGGCATTTTCTATAAACTTTTTCAGCTATTATGTACCTATCTTATTTTTATATCACAGCATTACTTCTGCTTCAAATTTCATGAAAAAAAACTTCCAACCACTGTGAATGAATCAAATTGACTATCTGAAAGTCCACCAAAATTTCCTTATACATTTTCTATGAAATGTGAGAAAACTATAGCGATTATTACATGAAAATAATTACCATTGGAAAACCAAACTCTCTCAAAACTGTGTCAGGGAATTTTACAGATGAAGACTTGAATTCCTCGGAGACTTCTGATGGACACTCATTTTTCTTCTGAAACGAAATCAAATTCATGATAATACCACACAGTAAGTTTTATAAGCAGCTATTCAACTGGAGAAATGTTATGAAAATATATCTTCATACCTCAGACATTACTGGATGTGACATCACGTATTTGTCTGAAAAGTATTCTAAGAGATTTTCCTTCTTTCCAGTTTTGAAATTGATGTTGAGTTTGTCTGGTGGATAACTGCAGAGAAAAATTATTATCAGTGAAAATAAGTCAAAGTAATGATATAAAAGGATTTTTTAATGCAAAAATACCTCATAAAGTATCCCCCTCCTTCAAGACTGAGTCCAAAATCAAAACGAAAACTTTCTAATTTGAAAAGCATTCTCAAGGCATCTGATGTGGGATGAGAGATATTGGCTGCAAACATGCTGCCTGTCTCTTTCTCTCCAGCTTCAGGGTTACAGATTCCTTGAAATAGAGGAAAATACTCAATTAAGAAATCTCACATGCATAAAATGTCACCAGATACTTTTCTCTTTCCCTCTATACTCTTTTCTAATTAAATGTTTCCCAAAAATCAAATCAATCATGTGATTACCATAAATTCATTCAACCTATCATTTTCAAATTTCAAACTCATTCAAATAATCCATGGAGGATTAAATTTAAGAATCTCTATTAAACTGAGATGATTGTACAGTATGTCTTAAAATCATTGGGTGACATTTGATTACCTCTTAAATTTTAGATAATTATTGAAAGTAAATAAATATATCTCATGTATAACTTATCAAAAGCAGTTAGAGCAGATTTTTCAAAAGAATAACAAATTTCAATAGTTTCTCCATTACCTGGAACTCCACCAAAACTGTTATCGACCACTGGTATTATGTGAATCACAGCATTCTTCAGTACATTGGTGACATTAGGATCACTTTGTTTGGAACCAGCAAGAAGATGCTTAGCAAGACGCACCAGCATCTCCCTGCCTGCTGGCTGAGATCCATACAGCCCACCCAAAAGTAGAACTTGGAATTTGGTCTCCTCTGGAGCCCCTGCCTAAAATCAGAGCCAACACCATGAAATTGCACAGGCAGTTATTGAATGGAAGAGTAAATTGAAAAAATCTGTAAAAACCTCACTGCATTCACAACATTGTGAGGTTTTTTGTCACAATGAAACATAAACCAAAAATATCTTAACCTAAATCCTCATGATTACTGCATTATGATATTTCATAGCCTTGGAGGAAGGCTGAATATACCCATATTTCCAATCCAATATTTCCATAGTTCAACAATCAACTTAATCACTGAAGTAGATGGTTGTTTATACTCACAAAAGTACACAATCTTTTGTCAATATTGTCTAATTGCCCGCAATTTGGGATTGATAACAATATTTCAGTATATAAATCTTTATTTAACTTCCTTTTTCTAGGTCACAATTTTGTAGGATCATTACTTCTAATTTAATTGTGCAAAAGAAAAAAAAGCCTGTCATTGATAAAATTAACTTAATGCTCATTTCTTAAGAGAGCCCTTTCAAGTTGTCTAGGGTCAAAAAGGATACTTTTGAATGAGAAATATTGAAATGAGTTAGGTCATTAGCCATCTAATGAATCTCTTAAGTTTCATACTTGTATCTCATCAGGAATTGTATGAAATAAATGTTCAAAAATTTCTTTGATATATTTCTTATGGGAGTTGCTCATAGTAGATAGGCAAATATATAAAGATACAAATATATCAAATAAATGCATATACAACAGCCATCATTATACACAACTACACATCAAAGAACTCATATCGCTATTATAAATACACTTTGACTCACCTCGTGTGTTATTTTCAGAGTATGCAGGGTTTGAGTGATCAGATTATCCCCAGCTTGGAACTCAGCAACAGAAGGGACGGTATTTTCTAGATCAGCTAATGCTGATGATATCTGTGAATCAGACATATAGCTACCACGTGGAGCCACGTTCTCCAGAAGATGGTAATCATATCTAGCAGACCAAATGCTTGAATCATCACTGCTCAAAGTGAAATTATGTACAGTAGGAGAAGAGCCCTCAGGTCCAACAACAATATCTGCAGTAGATCTTTTGAACCTATAAGAAAAATCATCCAAAAAAAAAAAATGAGAAAGCAAAATTTTAGAGAAGGTAATAAATTGAAAGTATAAAATAACTTAGAATACAGCAGTGTTAGCTAACCAGAATGCACACTTTTTCAAGGTTTGAGATATTTTTTTTTTCAGAGAGATTAAAAAATGTTTCTCATTGATTCATAGAAAAAGAAAGACCTTTTTTATGCACGTATTAGGCATTTTCTATACTTGAAAATGACTTTAACCAGCTGAAACCAGTCACCATTTTATAAAAAGGTAATGTTATGCTATGGAAATTAATTTACATTCATTATTTTATTTCTCAACAAATTATTTTTTCAAGCTAAATGGTGATGCTTGCAAAAATTGATGACAAAGTGTTTCCAAGTGTTTACATGAAACATTAGAATTGCTAAAAAGCTAACAGCAACTGAACACTTAATGAAAATAAGAGAGATATTTCAAATTCATAAACCTTAAAATAAAAATACAAAATTAATAGTTAGTTAGGATGTTATTTGAAGATCAAGATGCTATGTGTTAGACTTCATTTTATGGCCAAACAAGACTCTACTCTACAAACATGAATGTTCTTGATAGTTTTAAATAAATGGCTGATTTTTAAGAATGTTAATTTAATAATTGAAAGAGAACAAACCCCTTGGCAAAGGCTGTTATCCTGTATCTTCCGGGTAAGAGAAGGCGCCAGTAATCGCCAGATGGAGCTGTGTGGATGTCATGATCAATTCCAGCTACAGATATTGTAGCATTTCCAATCATTTTGCCTTCAGTATCTGATACAAATCCCTTCACACCTATGTGCACCTATAAAGATTGCAACTTTCAGATAAACAATGGTACCATCTGATAGTGAGAGCTTAATGACAGAATAGTTTTGTGGAGAGTTTAATCTCAAAATTACATGCACACTGAATTTTGTACAATAATCCATTCCAAAGAGTATTTTTTAACGAGCACTTTGATCATTTAAGTTATATCAAACATAGAAAACTACATATTAAATAGAGTTTTGAGATGCAAATGTTTCTGAATGCAATCTTTTAAACAAAGGAAAAAAATGCTTACACAGTTGTTTCATTACTGAAAGAAAAACTGATATACTATTATATGAAAAAATGGATATACTATTACACGAAAGAAAAACTGAATGAAAAAATTTTCTGATGACAAATAAAATTAATGAATTGGATTCAGCAGAGCAAGATTCATTAAACTGACTGATGAGAAATAACATAATATTGAGATGGCTGTCCAAGAGAATGAATGTTTTTACATTTGTCTTCTTCAAGCAGATCTCCAAGTAACACTACATATTTTATCTACATTATCATCATCACTACGAACATTATCATTAACAATAAAAGATTATGAAGAGACAATTTTGTTTTTAGCTTTTCAGTGGCCATATATAAAAGATTAAGGAGATGTTAAACTTACAGGCTGAATAGCTCATACCAACCTTTTCCATGAAAAGAAGAAGAGGTTCCCTGTTTAGATCCCAATATTTTGGAAGCTCTGATTCCTTAGGAAACTTGTAACATCCCATTTCTATGGTGATCTCCATACAATTTCCTTTCAAGTAATTCCAGTCCTGCATTCCTCCTGGAACTACGTACCATTCAGCCCCATTTGTAATTCCCTCTTTGAAGTTTTCCTTGGGAGTCAGAGCACAAGGGGGCTTCCCAAGATGCATTAATTTGTGTGCCTAAGAACAGAAAATATAAATAATTGGTCATTTTCAAAATGGCCAAAATTATTCTCAAAATGTTGAAAGAGTAATTAAAAGAACTGAAAATCACCACTTCCCTCAATTTATATACTTAAAACCATCCTCAACATTAAAAATTACATAGGCTCTATGACCCTAAATTCAACTATATTTATACATTCAAACTAGATCAGCATATTAAATTCATTAAAAAAATTATTAAGTTAGAAATCACATAAGGACCCTTGACTTTAGATGCAAAAACTATCAGATCAACAGTTCAAC
The DNA here is from genome assembly GCA_036926295.1 of Pachydiplax longipennis. Lineage (NCBI taxonomy): Eukaryota > Metazoa > Arthropoda > Insecta > Odonata > Libellulidae > Pachydiplax > Pachydiplax longipennis. The sequence continues at coordinate 35,780,208 of JAVFKF010000012.1, forward strand.
ACTGTAAGGGATCAGGAAATTAATGTGATATAATCATAATTTATAAGTTTCCATTTAGGTATATTTCTCACATAGAGTACATTAAAATAAATGCATTAAAAGCACTTTGAAATTTCAAAGCAAGGGCTTGAAATATTTTGAGGAAATGTTGAGGAGAAATGTGAATGAGTCTTAAAAATAAATCTTGTTAAATATATGACTTGTCAATAGGTTGAAAGGTTGTCAATAGGTGATTAAAAATCAGCAGCTAAATGGCTTAAAATCAATGCTTAGCTCATAATGATATTATTCTCCTATGTGTGAATGAATGAATTCTACCCTTTTGAGAGTTGGAAGAGTAATGGTGATAATACTTGAGCCTATGAATGAAAACAAATGAAGAAATGAGGCTATTGCTATGTTTCAATAGCCTGTTGTTATACAAAAGTTCACTCCCTGTACTTTTTTTAACACATTAAATTAATCTGTGGCTTTGAATCCATGAAAAATGCCAGTGAATGAACTTCCACAGCTGGGAATTGCCTTCTGCATGGCTAGCAACTCTTGTTAAGCAGAAGTCAAACTGATAAAACTCACCTTAGAATAAGTCTTGGCTAGATACATGAATAGTGGATCATCAGGGGAAGGATTTTTCAATCCATTATCAGCTCCATTCATATTGTCATCATATGGGTAATTGGCAACTAAAGATCCTCCATGCAAATTGGCAGAGAGAACAAAAGAATGTGATTGGATCCACTTCATCACAGCTGCTGTCTCTGCCTCCTGAACCATGTTATCCTACAACCAAAAGGAATGCAAAGTAAGATTATTATACATGGCTATATTCACACATATTATTCGGTCAGACAGAAAAATAAATAATAAGACTACAAATTGATTTATTTATTCTCCATAATAATAAAAATGGAATTTTTAAGGAAAAATATGAAAAGGAAAATTATAAAAATAATTAGACGTGATAAAAATTCATTACATATCGAAATATTTACAGCACCAAGTTCCAGTACATACCTTATTTACTCCATATTGGTCAGGAAAATTTCTGTTTAGGTCTACATGATTTGCATTTTCTCTACCATCAATTCCAGCTTCATCTCCTGAAAATGAGAGGGAAAATAAAGATGAAATCAATAAAATCAACATATTAAAAGGGAAAGAATAAATGAGTTGTAAAGGATGGTTGAGTGTGACTGAGAACACTTGAGAAGCAAATAGGTTATTTTCTAAATGTAGTCTTATATATAGACTATAGTATTAGTTTGTTAATCAGAGTATAGCAATCAAACTATACAAAAACATTAACTTTAATTTTTTTGTATATGCGGAGCAAACGCATTGATGAAAATCCCAAGATCAATTATTTTCTTTCATATCAAAAGAGCCTCCAATTTAAAATTCAATTCCGACAAAAATTTAAAGATTCAAATAAGTTTGGAGGATATCAAAATTAAAAGAAAAACTGATGGCATAAATAATAATCTCAAGCATACGCAACACATTCATTGTATCTCATTTTATGCAACTAATTTATTTAATATATTTCAATATTAAAACCTATGTACAATAGTGTACTGGTTAAAGTTTTGGGGCAGTTTTCTAGCATTACCAATTCTTATGGAGTGCTTACACTCTAAGGATGTGCTCCAATACATACAAATGCAATATGCAGATGTGCATCCTTAGGCCATCAGATGTCTAAGTGAATAAATAATTACATACTATGAATGTATTCTCTGAATTTAACATTAATTTATTTGAATTTAATCTTTTATTGACCCTTCTTCCTTCCAAAAGATTCCTATTCTGCCTTCTGAGGTATTTGAGTTATGCTCACCAATTTGTCATGGCAATTCTTAACAAAATGTATTACTTTCCATTGTACCTTTTCTAATTTGCAAATACCACACCTTTCAGCCATAAATTGAATGCATGCTCAAGGTGAGACATAATGAGCATAAAGTAACATCACTCACAGACTTTTTCATCGCTCATACATCCAAGTTTCTTGTTCTCACCCGTACATATCATAGATGTGGATATTGCATATTAATTTATTCGTGAGGGTTACTGTAAGATATTTAATAAACTCAATGCTGATAAGTTTTTACCCCAAAGACTACACAAATAATCATTGAAAAATTATTTTCTTTCGAGCAAGTAAACTACTGAACATTTGTCTACTTTAAACTCCAATTGCCAGTTATTGCACCATTTAATAATTCTATCTACATCATTTCACAGGGTTAATCTATGGATTCTACTTTCTAGTTATGTGCATATTACCACGTCATCCATAAATATACAAAAATTACTGTCTATATGATTACCAAGGTTTTAATGTACACTAAAAGTAATAATGGTCTGACAACATTACCTGCAGGACACCCAAGGTAAATTTGCATCAGTACCACAAATTTACCCCAGATAAGATGAGTTGATATGTCTCTTAATCACATACATCTCATTAAATTAAGAGGAATGCTGTCTTACCTTCATGTGCCATTTCATAACCATCTGGATTCATGGAAGGCATGAGATGTATCCTAATGGAATCTACAAGGTAAGTAGCTCTGTCTCCGTCAGCCCCTTGAGCCTTGTAATTTTCGCATAGGTAATTGGCAAGCAAAATCAGCATCTCTCTCCCAACAACTTCATTTCCATGCATATTGGCAACATACTTGAACTCTGGTTCTCCTACATTCAAAGCGATGCAAGATAAAAAATAAACAACATGAAAAAAGAATTGAAAATCTTAAAGGACACTTAATTCCTACATTTGAAAGTAAAATATATGTAATCTGAAAAGTTACATAATTCAGACCAGGAAATAAAAGGTAGATATATACATAATTTTAGGAAAATATTTCATCTTTTGGAAGTCACGATATTTAACAGCTCTTGTAAGGTAATCAAGGTGATTCTCTTAAGATGGTAAGATTTACAGAGATAAATTTAACCCCACCTTTTTCATTGATAGTTGGCATTATGAAGGCAGAAGTTTTAACATGAAAACAGACCTTTAGAAAATTTTGACATATTTTTTCTATAAACAGTATTCTGGAATCATTTGGATATCTTGGGAAGGCTACAAAATTTGATAGCGGTTTTAAGAGTATTTATTCCACTGAATTTTCAATGAAAGAAGGTAACATTTCACAAAAGAATTTCCAATAATACCAAAATTTGGTAAAATTTTAATTGAATATGTCTAATTTATGCTGTTATAACAACAATATTGCATTGTTTGTTATAATAATTTTGAGTGAATGATCTTAGTGTACGTTACAGAAATAGACAGTGAAAAATAGTAAAGCAGATCATGGGTTATTTAATCGTAGATATAAAAGAAAAAAATTGTAACCTAAAGCTAAACCTAATAAGTTACGGACCTGGGTATTTATTCCTTATTATTCCATTGAGTCTTTATTATTTCTAATTTGAGTAAAAATTCCACTATAGATAAAAAGAAATATTAGGCACTTTACAGATTATTTCAAAAGCTAATATTTCAAGGAGCATTCAAAATACCAAACGATACCATGGATATCACTATATTTGATAGCATATTAAATATTTTTTCCAAAATTATGGCTAAAACCGGTTAAATACAGCAATGATACAAGATTGTTATGCAACATAGATATTGCGAGTATGTCATCACACAATGTTATAGCAATATTGCCTTTTTGTGTAGAGGAATATTAATGGTTTGCTATGCAGAAATATTAGAATAGATTGAGAATGCATACTTGTAGAGCAATGTAAGAGGTGTTGTTTGACAGAACTCAACAAGTTCTACAAGATAATACACCAACAGTGTCCATTAAGAGTTGAAAAAATATACACTTAAAAAGGGTTGGACTTGAGGTATAGAGATTTTATAGATTTCCAAATTTTTCCAAAGAAAGTAGGTAAATAGGCATAGAGAATTAATTCAAAGTAGGCATTTTCAGCCCTTTAAGGCCTCCCAAAAATCTGAAATCTCAAGGAAGAATAGACTCGAAAAAAGTGCAATGGGACTGGGAATCGAACCCGGGTCCCTTGGGATTTTCCCTGGGTGCACTCTATCTCATGCAAAATCGCATATACCATTTCCTTGTTAATCTGAAATCTTTTATGATTGTGGCTGTTTTTATGTAGTCACAGCGGACTACACTTATGAAAATTAAATCCCATCTGTGATTATACCACATAAATGAACTTAAAAGCAATGTTCATGTTAAATAAAACAAACAATTTTGATACAAGGAGTTTAATAACTGTTACTAATCCACGAATAACTCCGTATTTATTGAAATCTATGGATGAGTAAAAGTTGTCCAACTTCTTCTATTAAAATTGTTTGTTTTATTCAATATTATCATTGATATATCAAAATTCCACTGAGAGATGGCATCTTCCATGAATTTTAACTTTAAATTTATTTTTCTTAATCTCACAGCAAGGTAAGAAATTTTCTCAATAATCAACAATATGTTTGGAATCCTTTATGATACTATATTACCAATATCAATCATCAGGAAAACTTTAGCTGTAGGTATTCATATTTTCTTTGTCCATTGAAAAGTAATTACTTCAGACTTGATAAATACAATAAATGATCTAAGATAGAATATTTCAGTAAAAAATTCCCTATTCCAGAGAACAGCTCAAGAGGACTAAGATGAAATGAGCCACAAAATTAAATTTTAGTTAAGGTAGAGTTTCCCTAGCAGCTAACCACTTTGATTTCATAATAAACAAAATTATGGTTCTTTATTTTAATTTGCTGATGTTTGTATTCTGCCTGCAAGTATTGGGATAGAATTTGCCTTTATAGAAGATCAAGGAATGATTTCTACACCTCACTGTAATAGTCTCAGAATAAGGTTTGTATAAGAATACCTACATTTTCGAGAGACTGAATTCCTTGTCCTGACTTTCTTTTAAAAGGAGAAGCAGGTTTTATGAACAAAAGATAATATTAATAAGAATGGAAAATAATTATCCAGATGATACTGTTTCATATATTTAACAACTAATTTCTAACCTCATCTCTCTTAAAATTTCAATTTAACATTTTAGCAATAATTATCGGTGAAGTTGATTTTTTAATATCATTCTAGATTCTTCCACCTTTCTTTCAGGATATTTAGGGAAGTCTACATTTCAATCCAATTTTTCAATAAAAAAATAAACTCAGTATGATTATTTAAAGTTATTTAATGATGAAATTAGATATTTCTGGTATCACACTATTCCTCATATCCTTCAAGTCTGACTCCTCAATGAGAAAATAAAGCAATATTAGTTCTATGTACCCAAGGCCATTATAACTCCAAAACTACTCCAACTGTATGTAAGCAATTTTGTCCGAACCCCTTCAATTAAAATGCATTTCGTGAGTTCATCAAAAGTAAATGATATGCATGTGTAAACAAATGAACCAATACTCACCTCATTGGGATCAAACATACGTCAGTTGTGACTATGAACCTTATAGACTAAAATTAACTTTCGACATGTGCATCAGAGAAATTCAAAAACGTTTACACATTTGGTTAAAATGGGCCAAGTTGAATACCATCGCAATCCTCGTTTTTTATATACACTTGAGATGAATTTCATGAGAAAACCGTACCATATGAAGATAGCAAAAATGATGCTTCACAGTCAAAATGCTAAGGAAATAATTTCCAGATACTATTCGATTGGTTAAATTTGATATTAGTATATTTCACTTTACTCCTTAAGATCTAAGAAATTTCTCACCAGGTTCGTGAATCCCAGGATTGTCTGAAATTTCAAGTACCCACAACTCACGCCCCTTTGTACTTGTGCCAGCAGAATAAAGGCGAGTGATGTTAGGGTAGTTTCCAGATAACTCTTTGAGGGCTGCAGTCAATTTATCGTAGTTGTGATGCTGATAAACAGGTGGAAGAATGAAACCATCCACTCTTTGTACACTATGCCGTTCCAGAAATTGCAGTTGTTCATCCAAAACCTTTTCAGAACGCTGTTCATCTAGAGAGAAGAAAGCAAACCTCAAAAATGCTGCTAGATGAAATAGGAGACTATTAAAGTCTAAAGGGATAGTAACACATTGTATTTTCCTAAAAATCATTCAATGAAATCAGATGTTATAGTAATCTTAAGACTTTCTTTTGGAAATATTGGAAAGGTAGCCATTTCTAGTGCAAAGGCAATAGGAATAAAATCAGTGAATCATGCAGCACATGCATGCTTTAGTGCTATATTAAAGTGCACATCTAGAAATTTCTTTTGCAAATAGAAAATGAAAACACATAATTACACATATATTACAAAGTTTCCCTACATATAAATTCATCACTTCCAATTGTATTAGGCAATAAACACCATTTAGAAAAAAACACAAAGTTAATGAAACAAGAATGAATTTTCTTATTAAAATCTTTTAATATCTTACATAAAGCCCATTTACAAAGGTAGAAAAATATAACTCACAAACCAATATAACATAAAGAAAATGCTATAAGGATTGTAATTCAATATGCACCTTTATTTAATTTACTACAATTTATTTTACCACAATCTAAAGTTAATTAAGTACACCACAGAATGCCCTTTAAAGGTAACTTATATAATAATACATTCAATGAAACTGAGCTATGGTTACATTTAAATATGGAATACAAGATGCTTATATTTTCAATCTACAATTTTAGTAGTAAAAGTATTGCTAGAAAAACTTCGACAGCTGAGGTCATTTTGCACATGTGGGCTCCCACCGGGAATCAAACCTGGGACTGCTTCCACTGAACTAAAACACACTGCTCACTTGGCTACCCAGGAGCCCAAACCATTTTTCATACACATAAGAATAATATACATGTTAACATCAATCCATAAACATGAGATCCGGAAATGCAGCGATGAAACCCACTTGCCACGGAAGTGGCTGCAGCGATGCCTGAAGTGATACCTTTATTATATTCTAAAATAAATTGTAAAAAGAAAAATAGAACCATCCAATTATTTACACAAAAAAGAGTAAAAGTTCTCCCAGTATACATGTAACAATTCACCAAATCATTAGAACAATCATAAGGAAGACACAACACATAGTAAACGATAAAATATGGTTTCCTTAACCATGAAGGAAATGAAAGCATAGCAATACGGCAGGCAACTTAGCTACTTAGTTATAAACCTTGGCTACAATTACAGACTTCCGTTTCAGCATCATCTTTGAAAATAACCAATTTTAAGTTAATCTTCATCCCAAGTTGACAAAATGTCCAAAAACCCATTATGAAGACTGAATAATGATTACATGAGTACAACAATCCCTAAGTTCTAACTACTGAAAACTGACACTCAGGAGACTAATAGTTTAATTGCTCAAATGGGGCAAAAACACCAAACACAAGGTATAGTAACGTATGAATACAGATCTTTGGCTAACATTAAGCAAAGTTTAGCTCTGCCATGATGACCATAACTGCACTATGTAACCTAACTTCTCCCATTTCATATTTGAGAAATATTTTGATGTAATAGTGATTTTTACATGCAGTAATTCTAAGATTGTGGTTGACAGCTATGCTGGGCTGCACAAAGGTAATAGAAGGGTCACATACCAATTACTATAAGAGATAAGCACCACACACTTGCTAATTGCTCCGGAACATTTTTTACCCCTTATAAAAAAGGGATTTATCCTAAAGTATTTCTATTTCCCAAATAATCATGAATTTTAAAATGAGGAATTTTTAGCCTAGAACTAGGAGAGGAACCAGATTTTAGAGACTGAACAGCTACCGAGGAAAAACAAACTTGAAAAAAATCTGACAGGACCAGGAATCAAACCCAGCGTTCTCCTTTACATTACTTTGATTGGCCCATGCTTCTATGAGGCCATGGCATAGACAATGCCACACAGCCAGACAAAACCACACTTGCCCTTGCCTCAAAAGTTTGAGGAAACAATTGAGGGTATTTGATTCCCAATCCCATCAGACTTTTTTCAAGTCCATTTTGCTTTAGGATTTCTCCTCGGTGCATGCTCTTTCGTGAAAATTTACCCTAACCCTCTTCGTTGAACAGCTGGTCATGACAAGCTTTTCTTAACAAACTTTAAATTCGAATAACTAAGATAAATGACCAAATCAACTTATAGTAAGTACTAAAGGAATTAATAGATTAGGTCAATGGTGGTGTGCAAATGGCAAGCATGCTCCAAGTGAAAAAATGAAGTTAAAGCATTATTTAACATACAAAACTCTGACTGCATTATCCTTCTTTTAGAAAATTAAAGGCTAAAAGTGGATCATGTTGTTTTGTAATGATAATTCATCAATTACTGCATCTTATTCCAATCATTGATAAAATACAAGATAATAACAGAGTAGATACCAGATATATAAATACCAGAGTCTTACTCTATGGTTTGGCATCACATTGGCAAACAACTCCTTTATGTGTATCAAATACAGCACAGAGGGTATGTAATTCTAAATATGGTTGAATGAGCAGGTTTCAGAAATGATACATTGCTATGTCTCTATATAAGAAACTAGATAAACAGGCTCAGATTTTCCAAAACTGAAGAGTGTTGCAATCTATTTGTATTTTATGAACATCCCATAAGAGAAACCCTTCATTACGAACAAGTGCTCATAAGCTATTGGTTGCTATATGTGTTTGCAACCTCATTCATGAGTAGTGACTTATTTACTAAGATATGTTTAGGTTCTCTCATTAGAAGTATCAATATTCCCAACATGCGGCCCCACTCCTGCATGCATTTTCACATCAGTTGAACATACCCTGTCTCCCACTGTTAATGTTCATCTTTGTTTTTTCACCTGTTCAGTACTTCAGTACCTATTCAGTGCAACACGATATTTTTAATACAATGCAATTTGAATTGAATAGGTATCAGTATTTCTATAAAAGCATAAACGCATGGATATACTTTAGGCTCAAAAGACCTTGAGACCTAAAAGATGACTTTTCCATTATTTTTTATGGGAAATTTGTTTCAGTACCCAAGAATTTTGAGTAACAAGCTATGTCTTGAAACAAATTTAAATTGTCTAGCAAAGTATCACTTTAGAACAATAATCATGTAGAATAATCAGCAAAACAAGCAACTTACAGAAGAAATGTTTACAGACACCAATATGCTCTAACTTTTAGATCTAAATGCCAAATCTTTGATTTTCAACAATTCATTTAAAACTTAAATATGAAATATTCTTAATCTAACATAATACAATAGGATAAAATATAAAAAATAGTTATGCTTAGATTGAAACAATAAAAAAATATAGCATAAAGGTTTCTAAACTGTAATATATGTGATACAGTACAGAGAGGATTCAAAGAGGATTGTGCAAGTGACCAATTACAGGTATCATAACTCTTCAAAGCATGGAATACTTGTTAGAGAAAGTGCATAAGTTAATAAAACCAAGATAAAGAAGTATAAATAGCTCTATTCATAAAGAAACATAAGAGAATGTGCATACAAGACAAACAAAAAGCTAAAAGCTTACATAATTTTCTTGGTTTACTTCATAGTGGTGATTTTTAAGGTTAGAGAGCATGAGCAAAATGCAAAAACTTATCTAGTATTAATGAAATTTCACTTCAAAGACACTCTTCCATGAATGACACACAAACACTGATTCATTTAATAATTACCAGGTTGCGATGAGGTTTGAGATTCCAAAACGATGTTATGCACTAGGGTTTCACCACCAATCACAGTGATTTCCTGTGGCTTGTTTTCCTTGTAGCTGCAAATGATTTTTAAAAACCCTCTCAGTCTTGTGACATGAATTAAAAATTATTTATCAAACACAAGAATATAAACGGGATATAAGAAGCACATGCTACTGCTGATTTTAACTCAGACTAAGGTTTAAGACTTTGTTAATATGTCAAAATAGTTAGTGATTATGTCTTCTCTGAAGGTGATTTTTGACACTGCCTCTGATTTATCAACTACTGGTAGGGTACCTGCTGTATTTTTGGATTTAAACATGCTATAGAAAAAATCATTTAAGATATTTGCTTAGTCCTCAGCATTGCAAATTACATTGACTACAAGAATACTTTGTCATATATGACTTTTCACTTTAACAAAACATGAAATATGCATATTTTTAATTTTTGAAATTATGATTAGGAAATCAAACATGTGATTTTTTTTGTGATCATATGATTGGCAGGTCCAAAGGTTGATCCTCTTCGGATAACTTTGCCTAGGATCTGATGAGAAGTCCGAATTAAAATCAGATTTTGAATACTTTCCAGTCATTATAAATGCACTACATTCGATATGATAAAATGGTGTTTCAAAAGTTAGTTATAGATAAGTTCATAAGAATTTTTTTTTCAAATACCCCCCCTACAAAACATATTCTCTCCTTGGAAAGTTTCTAGATCTGACTTATACAAACATGAATTTACTTACAATTTAGATAATATGTTTTCAAAGTGAATGTTTCTTGAAAAGCCCTTCTACTCTATTGATTTTGAAGGTGGGCACATACTCACAGAAACTCAGTCTTTAACTATTAAACCGGAGTATTTCAAGGAAGAAATCAGTAGGGTCACATGAGTATTTTCATATGTCCTTTTACAAGCTTTTGTATGAAATATGAAATTTGCTTGATAATCTCACCCCCATGCAGATGCAGAAATAGTATAATTCCCAGGAAGAAGTAGCCGCCAATATTCCCCTCTTGAGGATGTGCTGACTGAGTGATTGATTCCATGTATTTTAATCTCAGCATTGGGCACAGGGTTGTTGTTCTCATCTAAAACTAAACCTGCAAAAAGATATCAAATGATAATTAAAGAAATCAGCTTCAGTAAAGCACTTGCAGAAATTCTCCACATTTATTTGAAAAATAGAATTTTACATCTTCTGTCAACAGTTTTCAATGCCAAAAAATAGAGCAAGTGTAATCAAACACTTTAAATATTTTCACAAATGCCTCATTGGAGGATTGAGTCCATTCTGACAACTCAAGCTTGAATATTATCACTTTGACAGGAAGTTATAATTATAATGAAAGCTTATGAATTCAATGTCAAAAGACAGCCTTTGATTGACTAAGTTTTTAGACTATTGATTCCTTATATCCTATTAAACCTTACTACTGTGTTTTCTTGAGAGTAAGACCAGATCTTACTTTGATTCTTGCTACTAAGTTTACCTTCAGGCTCATTTTCAGAGGTCTTATTCTTTACTCCTGCTGTTGAAATCATTAAGGATGTACAACACATGAAAATTATCATTTAGTTTCCTAAATTCTATTGTGGCAACAATTACTCTTCTGTATATCATTTATTTAAAGTACCAATGTCAATGATATTTATTATTCATGGACCTCCACAAAGGAAAGTTGGCAAAGCATTTGACATTGGATTCAAATGGTCCTGGGTTTGATTCCCAGGAGGCTTTGTGTGAAATGACCACAGCTGGCAAGCACCTTCAAAAAATCTTTTATTTTTTAAATTGAGTAATTTATTTTTCTTTAAAAATTGTCTTATGATTCAATACCACTTGGCCATCCAGTACCTGGATCAAAATCTTTCAAGTAACTGGGATATTATACAAGCTAGTAAGACCTTTGTAAATGAATTTTTATTAGATGAGGAATGCATATTTTCATTCTTCTTACTGAAGAAAGGAAAAGACGATCCTTATCTTAAAGAAACACAATTTATGACTAAGGGATTACCTTTAACTCCCATATGGACTGATTCCATGAATGAAAGAAGTGGCTCTTTGTTATTGCTCCATTCTTTGGGAAGAACTGATGCATTTGGATACTTGCAGCAACTTAACTCAAATGTCACATCAAAGCAATTTGAGTGCAAATAGTTAAAGTCCTGCATCCCTCCTGTTGAATATATAAAATAATTATGCCATGCAATCATTTAGGTCTAATGTTGGTTAGCTTAGTTATAATTATAATGTTGTTTTAGTGACATTATTGTTCCTACTTCATCCTTTATTTTATAAATTCTATCATAATCCAATTGTAGATCCTTTACTTTTTTGGAAATTATTTTTTTATCCAAGATTGTTTGTTAACTGCTTGATAGTTGATTCTATACTTTCTAATTTCATTCTCTAAAGCATTGATTTTTAAAATTTTACTCCTTAGGTATTTATGCTATTTTTTAAAATCTCTGACATTTTTTATTTGTGAAAATACTTATGGATTTTATTGGTAAATGTCTTCATTTTTTATGTTGTAGCCATTCTTAATTTCACAATTTATTATATTCTTTATTATTTGCATTCATTGACAACCTTAACTGATAGTATTTATATACTTATAAAATTTGTGGGTTTTATAGATCATCTATTCTTAACATACAATAGAGCTCTGCCCATATATAAGTTATTATTATGTGGAGAAGAAACTAAACAAGGGAATGCTCCATCCAACATTCATTTGATGATAAAATTTGTTAAGACATCTTATGTGTAAAACTGCTTGTTTATTATCTATTTACCAAATTTGATTTTTAAGTTCAGCTGCAGTTTAATACTGAAGAACAGTAACTTAAAATATATGAAACCAAAGGCCAGTAATATAATATCAACACAAGATAATTACTGAACCATGAAATTTTCCCTTTGGTAAGAAACTTACCTTTAACTTTGTACCAATGAGCTCCGTTTGTAACACCACCTTTAAAGTGGTCGTTTTCGCATACTTCACCATAATGCATTTGAGGATGAGCATTGGCATACTGGTGGGCCAAAAAACTGAATAACTCATTGTCTGGTGTAGGACTTTCTATACAACATGCTTTCTTGTGCCTGATAAGAAAATGGAAGAAATTGGAGATCAGCTAGCAATCACTAAATAGCAAATGAGTACTTTTACTTCACTAAGACTTACAATAAATAAAACTTTCAACGAGTTTTGAGATAGCATAACCAATATAATTTCATTTTTGAGTTCAACATTGTAAGATAAAGTAAAAATCTTTATTTTTCACTGTGAAACTGAGGTAATGAAATATTTTAAAACTTTCAAAATTTTACACCTACTGTGCATGATTTAACGCCTGCTGATACTAAGCGAGGCTTCCACAACTCCCATGAATTATTCATAGGGGAGTGATAAAATAATTACCTCTTTAACGAAGTACTCACCCAGAATTGTCAAAAGGATAACTAGCCACGACAGCTCCACCGTGCAAATTTCCAGAAAGAACAAACGGATTGGAAACGATCCATGTCATCATAGCTATTGTCTCTGGTTGCCGTCCTCTTATGAGACTGTCATAATCTTGTTCATTGTCAAACTGATCGGGAAAATTCCTGTTTAGATCGACATGATTACTGTTTTCTCTTCCTGTATAGTCGGATTTAGATTCACAAAGGCCCTCCTAGGACGAAATGAGATAGTTTTGAAAAGAACACATATGGATAGGGCATTTTTCATTTAGAAACAATCATTAGCAAAAAATACAAAACTAATACAACTTGGACCATGTTTCGAAGCATGGTGGGGATTGATGCTACAATACTCACCCAAACAGCAGCTGAAAGTAAAACTAAATATAAGCATTTCAATTCCATTCGAAATAAATTATGTTTTTCAAAAATATTAATTACCTCTGAATTTTCGAAACCATCTGGATTGAGGGAGGGCATTAGAAATATATCTGTGGTGTTCACTAGCTTTGTCACCCGTTCATCCTTTCCATAGTTAAATAGTAGATACTGTGCTAAAGCAATAACAAGTTCTCGTCCCACTGATTCATCTCCGTGCATATTAGCAACATACTTAAACATCGGCTCTCCTGTACTTCGATTATTAACATTTTCACTTATTTCTAGCACCAATAACTCACGATTCTCCACCGATTTACCTATTGAGTGTAACTTTGCTAATGATGGATACGTTTGCGTCAACTGATTAAACAATTTCGTCAGTTCATCATAGTGATGATAGGATGGAGTACTGTTTCTAATAGAATATTCATCACCACGATCATTTCTACTTAGCACAGAAGCATCACAGGCGTAAAGTATAACAGAAAAGAGCAAAGAGAAGGTGACACTAAAACAACACGTCCCCATGTTTTCCTACCGAGCCACCTTCTACTACGATTGCCAACAGTCGAAATTAATTCCTGATTCACTGATAATCAGCAAGTCTCGTAAGTTTTGTTTCCACACATTTTGTTATGTTGGTACAAGTTTCTACTCGCAACATGATCGACCTATCGAAATCAAGAGAACCGCAGCTAGACAACCTACAGTGTCTGCAGCTGTGTTTGTTATGAAACGACATTCTCAGCTGGTAATGCGGGTGATGAAATCTAAACTTTGCCTAGCTTTTACAAAGATTTGGTCGTAAAAATTCGGAGGTAATGAATATATTCTAAACTTATTATCATCCATTTTTTGATGGGGAAATCAATGTGACTTAGCCTTACTTGACGAAACACCATAGAGAAGGAAGTAACGGTTCTTCTTAATTTCCAGAAACAGGAAAAATTTTTATTTCCTGATATATAAAGTTGATTATGGTGGGCATGGTATTCATATCAAAGAGGAAATATCGAATGTCGCTTTAGATAGTGGTTGAGTTCACACTCGTTATGATATGATATTCCGTCTATTTGAATTACTTCCAGTTTTTAGTGATTGTATGCCCAATTTCCTTGGATTCTGAAAACAGTGGAACCAATTGCATCGTATTTCCAGCGCTGTTTCTGGTATATTAAAGATTATTCAGAAATGACGGTTGTTCCATTGTAAATGATTGGCCCAACCATTTTATAGAGTGAGGTCTTATCGTAGGAATAATTGCTTGTTTGGTTCTTAAATCTATAACCAACTCATAAAAACGTATGATGGATATTTCACAGATGTAGTATAAAACGTTACAGTCAGGAATGTTTACCTTGGACTGAACACTTCCTGTTTTTTAATAACTTCAGCTCCTCGATTTCTGAATATTTAAAATCGCAAACGTCACTTACCTCAATAATAATATCACATTCAATTTTCTCATTCAAAACATTAGGTTCTTTCCTATTTGTGATGCTTACATGCCAAACCTCTTATAGGTGCATATAATAGCCCTAAAAACGGTCAAGCATTTTCTTTGAAGTTTTGCTAAGAATTCATAGTTTGCATTCCACAACCATTAGTAGTATATGCCATTTAAGTTGAGCTAGAAAGAAATAAACAGATGAGTGAATTATATCAACATTTTGCTTCCAATGATATTGAGATATTTATAGCTATACTTCAGTCAATCAATCTGAATTCCTTTCATCTATTTCACATGGATTATTTCCCATAAAAGGTCCTGTATGAAGGCATACTTCTTTAACTCATGTGGATGTAACTTGATCACAATACTTGTATTACTATTAGTTTAT
Source organism: Pachydiplax longipennis (assembly GCA_036926295.1). Taxonomy (NCBI): domain Eukaryota; kingdom Metazoa; phylum Arthropoda; class Insecta; order Odonata; family Libellulidae; genus Pachydiplax; species Pachydiplax longipennis. The sequence continues at coordinate 35,795,610 of JAVFKF010000012.1, forward strand.
TAAGATTGTTTATTTAAGGCACTTATATTTTTATTTAAATTTGCAAACATTACTGCTGTATACTGTAAAATAAATATTCCCTTCCATTCAAATAATAATTTATTCATATGCATACATATACTTAATTATACATACATCCACATTCTTCCTAATACCTACATCCACAAATATATAACTATGAAAAAACATATCATTAAAGCAATCTATTCTTATTAACCAATCAACATTTTACCATATATTTAGACTTCCCACCCACACTCAACATATCCAGTGAAAGAATGATCAAGAGACAGGAATTCTCCAACGCTGAGTTCCTTTTCTTTCTGAAAGAATGATGCCAAGTTTACAGCAATTAGTAAGCAATGAATAAATCAGGAAAATCTCAATGTTTTAGAACTTAAGGACCTATTTAAATATGTTAGGCTATGGCATTCTGAGGAACATTTTTCAGATTATTGCCAACGAGATGTTATTCATAGTATAGGTAAGTAATGAAAGGAAATCATGCAGTATAATTCCGATGGTCTAGTGGTGTATATAATTTGGTAAATCATCACAACATTGAAGACATGACCTTCTCTCCAGAAGGAAAATAAAGGTACAACAAATAGGAAGAGTTAAGAGCAGTTGACACTAATGATACTAATATTTTAATGGAACCTATTGGTTTCAGTGCAGACTGAAATTGTTGGAGGTGTTGATGACAGAGAAAAAGAAAATATTTTAATCTTTGAGTAAATACTTTCTCAGCTAATGCTAAAGGATAAAAGGAATTGTTAACAGATATCAATCATAAGCTAAGCAACTTGGTTTAGCTCTAGAAGAAGGCACACTAATCTGGTGTGCAAAATAGTGCAATTTGGATTCATCAGTAAGTCCATAGGAGCCTTAAGGATCAATAAACAATTCATCAAGCAACAGACCGTGGCTGCATTGCAGATTCAAATCACCTGGTTATTTTCTTGGTATTCATAAAGACAGAGGATATTTCTATTCTATGAACACATCCCCAAGTTGGCTATCAATCAATTTTAGCACAACAGATTTCTTGGGAGAGAAATGCTGATAGAGCTTTTTTATATCTCTTGAATATTACAAAGAAATTTTAAGGAATGCTATAGCATTTCAAATTTTCCAGTGGATTCCTAAATATGAAATAAATTCAAAGGATCTGATATAGATACCCAAATCTAAATTGAATGGCAGTGTTGATTTATTATGAATCTATAGAATTCTTCAGGAATCTATCAAATCACTTCCCTTTATTTTTTAACATAACAAAAGCTTCCCCATAGGCTATCCCTAGAACTTGCTATGGGAGATTGTGCAAATTCAGCATTGATATCTGAGATACAGAAGTAGTCTGCATTTAGCTGATTCTTGGAGGTGCCTGGGATTGAAAGTTCAATTGGAATAAAAGAAAATGTCCTCAGAAGAAAGGGAGGTGATAAAGGGAATTGAATCTCAAATAAATTTTATGCTTAAGTCTTTGCTTGCTCAGCTTGAACGTATGGAAATATTAAATGTTGAAACAAAATCTGTAATATGATTTCAAGTATGCCAAAGATCGGATGCATCATGTATTTATATTTACTAAGTCCCACCTGCTACAATGCCTAATAGTGCTATTCACATGAGTGTCCTTTGCCGCTCATTTTCTCAAGAGGAATGAGATCTTGAGAAAAACAGCTATGAAATCTATATTTATGTATAAAGGGAAATCGAGTACACTTTCTGAAGGAAAGCTACAACAATAACTCTATGCGAATATTGTGTATGGAAGATATGGGCTTCCATATCTTCCTTTGTAGAATCTCCACCACCCAATTTGTTAGTTCTAACAAGACCACTAGCTAAGCACAAAGATCAAATTATGGCAAAGGTTGTGCCCATACCGAACCATTTCTCTCTAGCGGAAATAGTTTTAATGAATTATATTTCTCATTACAGATAACACTTAATTCAGTGTACCATTATTAAAATTAAATTTTAAGATTTTTCGTAAATAAAAATTATTTTAAAAATCTCTTTTATACATCGGGTAAATGCCATTAGGTACTGTTACTTGCCGCATGTAAGCTAATGCTCAAATTCAACAAAAAGTTTGCGAAACATATGAGATTCATCTTTACTTCTTGTAAAAAGACTATGAATTAAATTAAATAAAAAATTATACTAAAAACTCACTCAACACCAGTCTTTGTTAGGGTTAAGAGATAGAATCAAATACTAACTATCATCCACCATTTATCCATTTCAAAAGAACTCTATAAAAACCATCCTTCAACAAGCACACCAAAGGTTTATGTGGAAGTCCAATCAATTCAACGATACTTAAATGGAAATGTAATTACATTTCTAAAATCTGCGGATTCAAATTTTATTGAATGTAGAGTATGAAGATTGGGCAAAGGAGGATAACTCATTTGATGTATATAATTTTTATTTTGTTTTCAATATGAGCTAAACAAATGATTGAATTTATACGTATACGTATGGTGGATTATGGTAAATCTACCTATGACAGTAGCTCAATCCATGATGAGAGATTGACGCTGCCAAGTTACTGGAATTATAAAACCTACTACCATCTAGGAATCTATGTGTCCCTAGAATAATTATAAAAACTTAAGTTTTCAGCAATAAGGGACATTTCCAAACTGACATTTTTCAACTGAATGAAAATTGTTTTCAAAGAAATCATCATGAAAGTCCTTTTCTGAAGGGGTGAGTGTTATTTGTCTTGGGTAAGATTTGATCAAGAGATAAATACAAAACTGCAAATCTTTGATCAGAATGAAACTACTAAATTTTAAATCACATAAATTGTTTAACTAAAGAAAGATATTACCTACCATTGAACTTTTCTCACATTCCAAACTTTGGAACCTGGACTTAACCAATCAATTGGGAATGCATTGGCTTCACGCTTCTACATAACCAGAGTAACAGTGACTTCATGTTTTAAAGCAATTTCCTTATCTGTTTTGAATTAATTCAAAGTTGCATTTTCTGATTAACAATGGTTCTTAGAAAAATAAATACTCAAGAAGATCACATTATTTTTTTTTAAATAAGAAAAATAGAATGGTAGGGAATTAGGTAAGTAACCTCAGGTTAAATATGAAAGATTTATATGAAATATGGTGGAACTCCTTCATGATCACACACAAAGAAAAACTCACTTAGTAGAGTCCACAAAAACTTAAATTAAAATGACCTAGGTTTCTTTACAGAGGGACATCATCATCTGAAATTACCAGAAACAGACCATATTATATAGACATAGAGGTGAGGAATTAGGATTAGTAGGGAGGGGGGATAAACAAATAGGATGGCTTGGGAGATGGAACTTGTTTGTTACAAAATGTTTACATGGTCACCAACACAATAATTATCTCATGCATTGTCCTGCCAAAAATAATTACAATGGAGTTTACCAAAATCTGTAAGCACAGTATTTACAAAAGGTTATAAAATATACAGAGTGTAAAGTTAGAATGAATTGGGGCCCAAAGATTAAATACAAATGTAGAGTAAAACACTAACTATAGAGCTCAGGAATATCAAGTAAGGGGGAATGGGATAGAAAGAGAAACTCATTTAATACCTCATATTTCTCTTTCTGTCCCATTCCCCCTTACTCAATATTCTTATGTTCCTAATTGAAATTGATATCCATAATAATGATAAAACATGATAATTTATAAAATAATAATATAAATATAAAATGTATTCATTCCTCTCACCATATCAAACAAAAATTTTGAAGAGAGAATGAAGTATATTATGCAGGATGAGGAGTGTGGTGGTTGAAAATCCTTCTTATTAAATAGAAATTAATTTGATTTACTTGACAGTGAATGACTTTCTCATACTTTGACAATAAGCAAAAATTCTGGAAAAGAAAACAATATCATCTCAATCCCTGAAAAGCTTATTTAAAATATATAGAATGTCTATGCGGCTGAATTTAATTTGATGATATTTGTATAATTTAAAATATGTGGAATTACTTTCAAAATTTTTAGGAAATATAATATAGTTTTAGAGACAGGAAGAATTTATAACAGAGTTGGGAAATTAATGGAAAGGTTGAGATTTCCTTATGGTAAAAGGGTCAGCAATTGTCAAAGTGCATAGGAGAAAGTACCTATCCAGTTTTAAACGAGAAGGTTATGTTTTATCTGACTGCCACCTAACTAGTTACCTTTTCGTACTCCCAAAATATAAATAAATAATAAAAATAACTAAATAAAAAATGAATAAATAATAACAAGCATGTGAGTAATAACTAATAAATAAATAGAAATGTTATAAATAAATAATTATAAAATAAATAAGTTATAACTCAACAACAAATAATTGGAAATAAGTATTTAAAAAATGATAAATGAATAATAAATAATAAATAAATAATAAATAGATAATAAATAAATAAATAATAAGTAAATAATAAATAAATAATAAATAAATAATAAATAAATAATAAATAGATAATAAATAGATAATAAATAGATAATAAATAGATAATAAATAGATAATAAATAAATAATAAATAAATAATAAATAAATAAATTGGTAATTTTTAAAGTTGACGAGCTAGAAAATATGAACAGGTGACTATATCGGCGGGCAAAGTGTGGAAATGGACGGTCGGAAACCAATCCCTTTAACTTTCACATGAAGACATGGTGGTAAATATCTTGGACATGCTTAGACAAAAACAAGAGAAAGGTCGCATTCAGCTTCGGAAAAGACATAAAGGTCATTGTAACACGAACCGATAGCTACTTCTGTTGAGAAAAACATCCGAAACTTATAAACCGGCCTTGAGAAATTCCATATCTCTGTACTCTCTCCTTTCTCGTACACCGAAATATTGAAAAATCGCAAAGAATGCCACGCGTTGTTATGTCAGATTATAGCAATAGGATTCAATGAAAATTATTCGTAGATAATTTACTTAGGAATATGTTAATGAATAAGATGGAAAGCATTTACGAGACAATTATATGCACTTACGTACTTCCCTGAAACTCGAGAAATGAGTCATTCATCCCGAAAACCCGAAATTGGACAACAGAATCGATTCCGATGGCATACGAATCTAATATCAAACGGAAGCATATACGTTTTTTAAGGAAAGGGGTGAGAATAGGTCATTCCAACGTGGAGTTTTCAGTCGTATTTTAGTGGACAGGATTTCTTAACCAACACAAAATTGTACGTAAATTCCTCAGAGGATTCAATCTCGCTAAAATAAATGAATACCAAAGAATTAGCAGTTAACATTTTAGTAATTTTTTTCAACGTTCTCTAAACGATAAAAGTTAACACCTATACACTACATAAACTGAAGAGAACCAAGTGGAAAGAGTATAAGATATAAATATACACACATTATTATGTTATTTATATTATTATTTATTTATTCATGTTTCTCATGTCGAATTAAACATGTGAAAATTATGAAAAAGTATGGAAATTTCCGGAAGTTCTTACCAAGTTATTGCTGACGGATAACGTAATCGTAACGAATGTCCGAAATTGAATTAAAAGTACTGTTAACTGCTCACAGTTATTTATGAATTCTAGGATGTTACATCTTACTTTTTATGTTTTATAACTTAAATTAATATTTCATTACTTTCGCTTTGCTCTTTCTTCCAGGACTCCAAGGGCTTCCTCATAGCATATGAGGATATGCTTAGCTTCTTGAGGTCATCGGGTGCCAGAGATGAGTCTTCCAAACTTTCCGAAGAAAAATCTCCAAATACTTGTTTATGGACACATGCGAGATATATTTACAATTTTTCTCAAATTACCTCTTTTCAGAAAAACTTTGAAAATCTTTCTTCCTAATTGAATAGTATTCTATCCTAAATTTCATCTCAGAATATGATAAGAATGCTATATATAGTCATAAACACAATACCAGACCCACATTTTTTTTACTGTAAGTTTTTCATTTTTAGCAATCATTGGCCGATGTGAGTTCTTCCATTACCGGTTGAATTGAAGACCTCACAGATATAGAAAATTATTATTTGTTAATTTTACTGTTAAGATACATTTTTTCATCTACTCATTCCGTATTAATATTAGTTGACAAGAAATAAATTAAGGAAACAAACAAGTTTAAGCTCGCGATAGTGAAAGTGTACAAGAGTGTCTTGGACGAAGGCCTCCGTAGTCCCTCCCTGGGTTATTCAATATAAAAATTAAAAATTTTGTTTCACTTCGATTGTTGAAAAAGTATATTTCCGGAGCTAAACATATTGTGCACAACGTCTTGTATAATTTATTTGACCCTGTTCATTTCATATTATCATTTCTACCGTTGAAATGTAGAAGCACTCCGTTAGAAACATCCAACTAAATTTCGTGTTTTTAAATTAATTCTGTGATTTGAAGTGAATCCCGGACGAGTGTTGCACGTATGCTGCTCTATTAAATATCACAATTGATAACTTATCTTTCGTAGGAAGTGGTCGAACTTTAGAAAAAAGGGGAATAAAATTACATATTTCCAGTAGTTAATTTAATTAAGAATCAAGCGGTAATTTATATCAAAGGAAGTAAATGCAAATTTAAGTTTATTACTCTTTGGTATACTATGGATTTTGTTTAAGTTGATTTTATACAAATTTAATCTATGAATAGCGATTTTAATAGTGATAATGATTTAAAATATTTTCTACTTCTATGGTTCTTAACTCAATGCGTGGAAATTACAATGAATTTGGCATTAAGCGAGAATAGGTCGTTGCTCATTCATACTTGATCTGCATGCGATTTATCCTTGCAAAAATTCCCTTTTTCCTGTGGAATCGGTAAAAATTTTTTGCCAGTAAATTATACATGCAAAGATTTCATAATTTAAGTACTAATGATATAACTGTGCATTATGTTATCTATGTATTTATCTTTGATTACAATTTGCTTGACGGTTATTCATTTAAGTTATAAAAAACAATATTTCCAAGAATTTTAAGTATACTTCATCTATGGATTTGCAAATTAAATCGAAGGCGACCTTTGATCGAAGTCTAATTCGATTAATAGCGGATTTCGGATTCTAAGTAATTGAAAAGAGTAATTTATGGATGGCTTAACAATTCATAGAATAAATGGATGAATGAAATTTCGTGTTACGTTGTTGAACAAACGTTTTCCCTAATGAATGGTATGATTTGAACTATTCATTATGAACATTTTTATGGAATAAAAGCATAGTGCTTTTAAAGAGTGCCGGTTCTATCGTATTGTAGTCTTTGCTGTGTTTCGAAGAACCCAATCCATAGTCTTTCTTAGGTCAGATATTTATCACAGCGTAGTACTTTCTTATATTTATTGATTACTAATATTTGGGACTTACCGGACTATATACTGAAATTACGGGGGAAAATGAAGGAAGGGGAGGGAGTTAGGGCAAGAATGGTGGCGTATTATCTAATATCGACTTAGCTCAATTCTACCAATTCTATTACCAATATTTTATTATTATTTTATATTTATTTTTTCGTTTTAAACAATATAATTTGATTTTGTTGGAGCTCAAGTAATAAAGTCATTCTCCTGAACAAACTTCTCGTCAATCGCTTACTTTTACTCAAGTCTGATAGTTTAATTTCTCATCACCACTCCGTATATAATTCTTAAGGAATAATAAGGGGATATACATGAAAATCCAAGTTCGGAATAAAGAATGAAGTATAAATTTGCTGTAAATCCGAGCAAACTGCCTTTATGCCAGTACTTGGCATTAGGGCAGATTGAAAGCAAAAGACAAACTATGGAGCTAGAGAAGTCCCCAAGATTTAGAAGAAAACATGAAGGTCTTTCTCAAGCTTGAGTAGTAAGGAAAGATATCGAAAACTAAGTCCATTCCTCAATGAAATGCTTCTAATAAAAGCCTGCTCTGACTCTCTATTTCTAACTCAATATCCTTATCGAGCACAATGCTTATCTAACCCATTGTCCTTACTTTGATCGCTCCGAAAATGTTGTCTCGATAGCTGGTAACACGTAGTTCCTTCTCAGTTCCATGCCCAAGTTTGTCGTCACAGAAGCAAAAATTCTTTTTACACTACGTAGACAAGCAGTCAGGAATCGTCGACGTTTTCGGCTCGCCCGAAAAACACCTTCGTTATTCATAGATTCAGTAATAGCCTCCATTCGATAGTAATTCATACCATTATGTCATTCGGGAATGAAGGTTACATTCAAGAGGAAATATTAGATTTAACAATAATCATATGTCGTATTATTTTTCGCTGTGGCTCGTTTTATTATTACGACTTTCGACCGCAGACATGAGTCTGGTGTCAGCGTAAGATTAAAATTACATTTAAATTTTAATATTACAATTACAATTATACCACTATTAAAATTAATGCAAAATCCTATATAGATTTTACAAATATACGATTATGATAATATACAATAAAACATTTTCACCCATGCAAGATTTTTCAGGGTTTCTGGTAGGCCTTCACGGCTTCCGTGGTGGACCCTGGGCACACACAGTCCCCACCGTGCATCGTCCTACCAGGCAGTCCCTTAATTCCCTCACATTTCGGCTTTAAAATTAATCACAATATTTTAGTAGCTACAATTCCTTAACAGCTACATTAGAATTTCACATTTTTTCTTAAAAGATTTTGACGGTAACCTAATGACCTGTAGGTCACGGTCGAGAGACACGGAGTCATCCTAGCGCGTACAGGTAGCAGATTTTTCTCACTCACTCTCTCGGCAATTCCACACCTCTTACGTGAGTAGTTTACAAGGTTAAGCGGCATTTTTAACACTTGTTTCACGTGATAAGAACCGGGACTGAGGGAGAAGCGCATATTAAATGGGATAGTGTCTCAATTAGGAGCGTTTGAAATGTAAGTCCAGGTCCAGGAGAGGGGTTCCCGATTGGCAATTCATCTCGCAAGATATCAACCTATCAAAAAAATGACACGGGTTCTTTACTAGTCACATAGAGTTTCTTACAACATAAAACTAAGTAATGATTTCTTTTTCCGAAATGCAATTATTCTTTCATGAAATGGAATTTAATTAAAGGATAGAAATTTTGCTGATCGGAAAAGCGATTAACTAGATTAACTAGAGTTCTTTATTGAACATAATCAGTTCATTCATTCATTACAATTCACATTAATGAAATTAGCAAGTAGATTAAGTAATAACATAAACTTAATAAGTATTTTTAATTAAATTTACTGCTATTTGGGTATTTGTTATTTGTTATTGGATTACATTCTCCGTTTTGTCATTGATCAGCTGAGAATCAGAGATTCGCGATTTAAACAGCAGTAGTCACGCAGCACTGAGACATAAGATCCCATAGCAATTTTATTTGCGTCCAAAGATGAGCATAATAAGAGAGAACCATCATGCGGAGTGAAATAAGAAGGGCTTTTCCTTTTTACCTTTCCTTATTCATTACAGAGCACAATCTAAGAGGAAATTACACCTCTTTAATGAAAGGATTTGAAAGTGTCACAGTCTCGGAAGATTTGCACGAGTCGTTGGGAAAGAACAAAAAATAAAACGAGCTGTGAAGGAGGCCATTTTGTTCTCATGGAATCAGTCGCAAGTGCCATCTCCCGGCCTTTCATTACACGACTCTTTAGTCGTCGTAACTGCTCTTAAAAGCACTTCCGTAGAGGCGCTAAAGGGACTTATAGAGAAACTAAATAAATAAAAAGGTTGCCCCGAGAGACGTAATTGAATGAATGGCAGAATGTCAATTTTTCGCCATCCAAAGAGCGTTAATCCCATTCTTTCAGCCTTTTTGACGGTCCATTAGCCGAGCCCTTAACGCGGCCGTCCGGCGGAACCCTTTTTACCCATAATTCCACGGGGTGATGACGCGACCGTGGCGGGATATCCACTCAAGAGGCGTTGAAATCCACGTCTTGAAAATCGCTCGCAGATTCAACGTCGCTTTTCCGTAAATTCGAATAGTATTTCTTGTAAGCCTTGAAAATATGTCTGACGGAAGATATTAATCGCTAAATACTATTAATTTAAGTAGTACTTTCCATATAAATTTTTATGGATGAGGAGACTCAATTTCACTCAAGATAAAAACGAAATTCAGTTGTACATGAAGAGAAAAATAGTGACTTGACTGGGATTGGAACCCATGTCTCCCACTTTCTACCTGAATAATTACCCAGAAAGTGAAAGGCCTAGGTTCGAGTCCCAGTCAAGTCACCATTTTTCACATCTCGTACGAAACTCAAAGGCTACAATAAAATTTAATATTGCTATAGTCTTCATCATGTAGGTCATGATGTTCAAAGTATGATATTCATTGGTATGTTTTGCTCAATGCTGAATATATCATAAGATGGCATCTTCATATATCCTTAATATTTCTGAATAGGTAATTATTATATTCTTACATCTTTGTTTCAGTCACACCCGTGCGTCTTTGAATGCATTTTCTTTTTTATGAAAAATTTGGTTCAAGGTGAAAAATGACCAAAATTAAGTTTGAAAGGAAGACACTCTCTTCTTGCGAAAATAAGACAATTCTTAAAATATATGGCGAGAAAGCAACCGCTATTACACTACAATAGTTTCAAACTCTCTAGATATCTACAGCTATGACAGGCTGAAGAAAATTCCTCATTGCTTTTAAGATGAACTTATAAGAAAATTAAAGTCAAATATCCCTTCCTTTTGTTACCTGATGTAAAAGAAATAAAAATTTGTTATATTCTGGTTATAGCGCTATTCCGCTTGTAACGCAGTTTTCAACTGGTTACCTTAACTTGGTTTAACTGTATTTCGGAATGTCAGATTAGGGATACATTAATAGGCCATTATGTTAGCAAATCCGCATTTCGAGTTTTCAACTCATGACCGGTTTCAGTTGCTAAGTAACGGAGGCAGTCGTCCCAGGGCGCACATTGCCTTGCCCCATGTAGTGAACGCCCTTGCTGTTGTATCGTGTAGTTTTGTGTTGGAGTTTGTTGAGTTGTTTGCACCATGACGATGCAATTTGTTGCTATAATAAGGCACCAACTTCTTACTACTTTAAATCTCTCAGCAAAATCTGCCTTTTTAAGGGGATATATTGGAAAAAATGAGGAGCTTAATAATCGGAAAATGGGCTTATCTCTTTTCAGCTTAGGGACGTAAGCTTTTCCAAGCTTTCCGGATAAATGGAGAACGGCATGTTTCCAAGATTTCTGAGTGAGGTTTCCCAGTCTACCATCGGCTTGGCGCAACAAAATTCAATATTTTCTGGGCGTTACTTTTCATACTTTTCATGTAAATTAAACAAGAACATATTGATCATTGAACAAGTTGAACTGAGCAGTCTACACTCATATTATTAAATAATATTTCATTCTCTAAGAGGCAATGAATTGTAAGAGTAAATAAGATAGTGGTATAAGGGAATGGAATGATTTGTTTGGAGAACTTCTCATTCAGATGCCGAATTTTTTTAAATCACCAAAAAGAAAAAAGTTATAAAATATATATTATGTGTTTATACATTCCTTGTTTATTTTCATGTAATCAGGAGTATTTTTTGAACTGAGAAAATACAAACTGTATACACTGTAGGTTATAGGTAAGTTTTATTATAAAATTTATGCTGTGTATGTTATAATTTTATTTTGCTGAAATTGCTTGAAATTGTATGATTTTTCGTGAATAAGAATGTTTGAAAAATTTTGTTTAAATTGTATGTTGCATTATAGAATTGTTGATATCATTGTAATAGCATGGTATTGTTTGTTAAAGAACTATAAATAAAAATGACGTCGGAGGATTTGGGGAGGCTTTTGGAGGGGTTTCCTCCCGATTGGGATGGATGCCAGGGAGGGATTTTGTTTTTCTATTTCCCCCCCTTCAAATGACTGCCACTTAGCACCTAGTTACCTTTTCATAGTCACAAAATATAAATTATGAATAAAAATAATATATAAATAAAAATAATAAATATACAAAAATAACAAATAAATAAATAAAAGTTAAGAAATAAATCATTCATAATGAACAATAAATAAAAATACATAATAATTAACTAATATATAAATAATAAAAATGAATAGTAAATGAACGATAATTAAATAAATAAATAGTAAATAAATAATAAATAATGAATAAATAGTAAATAAATAATAAATAAATAGTAAATAAATTATATATACATAATAAATAATAAATAAATAATAATTAATAATAAACAATAAATAATAAATAGATCGTTTAAGTTGACGAACTAGAAAAATATGAACCGGTACATATATCGGCGGGCAAAGTGTGGTAGAGGACAGTCGGAAACCACTGCCATTGGGCGGTGGGAAATCTGAAGCTACCCTCATATCCGCAATCAGTAGCGTTAAAAGGAAATGATGTATGGAAATGACGTGCATGAATGCCTTCCTCAGGTGGGAGATCACCGCAATCGATTATATTGGAACCATCAAAGGTTCTGAAAAAGGAATGGGAGTGCAGAATCAGCCAATGGAAAAAACACTTTGTAAAGAGAGGAAAAGATGAGGAGGGACAAGGTAAATTTGACGCAAGTTGAGCAAAACACGCACATTAATTCGGGGAACAAACATTCAAGGCGGCAACAAAGATGAATATTAACGGAATTGACCAGCACGCACTCAGGTTTCACATCGTGGGTTTCATTCATTTTAGGTAGGGTTCCTTCATTCACACAAAACCGCTTCATGACTAAACATCTATGAAACCACAGAATAAATTGATATGTGAAAAAGATTACGTAATGAAGCTATGGACTCCGGTGAAAATTTTAGACAAAATTCAAAATACACACAGAAAACATACCAATGAAATCAGCGAAAGTAACTTAATAAATTTAAGTAAAAGATATTAGCATTAAAATCAAAATAAAGTAAAACTGCCGATATTTCTAGTAATAATACATTGAATAAAATATTTCTATGAAATTTTCGAATAAAAACAAAAAACATTTATAATATAGCGGTTATAACGCTATCCTGTTTATAATAGCGGTTTTCTTTCGGCTCCCTTTAAAGTTTCATAACCTGATTTTAAGGCATTTTATGGGTTAAATTTAGTCCCGTCATTTTTTAACAGGGAAATTCACTGATTTCCCAAAAATGAATTCCTTGAGAGACGAATAAAGAGATGAAAGGTTAATGAAAGTGGCGACAGAGGGGTGGTCCGGATTAACGGGAAACATCCGCACGACACCCTTCGCCAAACTCCGTTTCAACTCGTGAATAATTCGCGTGCGAAGGAGACGAACTTCTCATCCGCCGTGATACCCCTTTTGTTAATTGACGAGGCCCTCCATTTTTGTCTCCTCCAAATCCAAAGGCGTTTGCCGTCTTTAGAGCGGATATCTTCTGCACCGCGGCGCTGATATTCGCCCTTTGTGTTTTGCGGAGTCCCTGGGATTCCGATTCCTCCAATTGTGCGAATGGAAAAGGCGAAACGCCATCTTAATTTTCGACGTCGTTTCATTTGTCTTCGGCGGTTTGTGATACCCTCCTTTTTGTTTTGTATTTAATAATTTGTATTTGAATAACTTTACATCGTTGAAAAATCAAGTTTGGTTTTGGATGACTTCACGAACGTTACGTTGAACCCTTGGCCGAAAATCGGAACCTTCTCTATCAGCTGAACACATTTAGTATTCGGTCTCATGAACAACATATGAAACCATCAAGCCTCTCCTGTGTTTCGTGATGCCTACATTCTATTAGTTAAGCATCGAAACTTTAAAGGAGAACACAATTTAATTCGTGGAGTAAACTGAAAGAGAGCATATTCCCCTTGTTTTTCACTTGGCGTCATTAGCAAGATAGGAAAACAAAACTATATAAATAGAAGACTTTGTTTCAGGAAGTAATTAAAAGGCAGTGATGAGCTTCCAAAACAGCATCATCAAAACTGCTCTTCTATATGGGCCATGTTTACTGAATCTCTCCACTCTTAATGGAGCCTTAAAGTCTTTTTAAAACAGTCGAAAACAGATCATTTTAAAAAAGACTTTTAGGCTCGATACTGGAAAACAGAGTTCCATCTCATTGGGAAATATCAAAGACTCATTTTCCATTTTATCTTAATCTCCTCATTATTAAAACCTCTTATACTTCCTCATACGCTCCCCTATATAATATCATCAGCAATAAGCTTGATTCCTCATTCCTTCTTTCCCTTTTCAGTTTTCGGGTTACTTCTAGAGCAACTCGCCTTTCTGATACCTTCACACGCCTATCAATGATAAAACAGTCCCTCTTTTTCAGTATACCTTCAATTTTCAACTCCTTATCTTCCTATCAAAAAAATAATAACTTTAATCATGTTATCTCCCTCTAAAATCAATCCTAAGTATGGTTGCAAGAGATTGATCCTAGTAATATTTCTAATCTGTATTGTCAGTTTAATCCCAGCAATAAATTCCGTAATCGTCGTTTATTTTTCTATACTTTACATAATTGTTCAATCGTCGATTTAATTTATTCATTATTGTTTAGCCCAAAAATTAATTCTTTGAATTTAGTTTGTTTCTTTATGATTTGCATAACTGTTTAATTTTTGATTTAATTTACCCATTACTGTTTGTTGCCAGTTGTAACAGGCATCTCTCTGTAAATCAATGCTTTTTTAATGAGCATAAAAAATAAATAAATTTGGTCTGAAGGCCTATCTCGTATGCTTCTGGGATTTTGCCATGTTTAAGCCATAACTGATTGGAAACTGCATAAAATCTCAATCCCACTCCAAGATATCGTTATACGACACTTCAACAGAAGCTATTCCATCTTTAGCGAAGGAATATCGTTCAGTATCAGATATTCTCTCATTGAATATTTCCCCATTCGCTGCTAAGTCTTGGATTAAATATCAACTACCAGCAATGAAATCGCATGACGCATTAAGCTCCAAATAATTGACCGAAACTTTGTTTTCTTTACGTAAATTCCGTTTCCTCCCTTCCAGATTCATCGTAATCGGGTAGCTAGACCCTCAAAATAGGATTCCTTTTTTAATTTCTACGGAATAATACCTCCAATTATTTGCAATCGGCCGGAATCCTCTGAATTATCAAGCGAGGAATTAAAAAGGTTGGGGCGTTGGGTATGCCCGAAATAGAGACCAGGTGCTATCCGTGTTATTCATTTTCATAAACGAACCATAAAAAGGAGCGTTTCGTATAAACGCGCCTCCTGGTATTTAACTTGGGAAGCAGAACGACTTTACACAGCTTCCAAGCGCAAACCATTTAGCACCTCAGCAGAGGCCATTACAGAGATGCAGTATCAGATTGGGAATAAATTCTCGTTGGGTTCTCTCCTTTTTTGTTAACGACCGTCCGATCCCATAATCTCCAGATATATTGAGGCTGGCTTTTTCCGTGTTGCTTCACCAAAGAAAATAATTTCGCAGAATCACGAGATGCACGAATCGAGAGATAAGGGGGAATGAAAAGGAGAGCTGAGGCCTTTTCTTTTCTCTCGGGATAACTTTACAACCACGTTGGATTGTGAAATGAAATCTAATCTGTTTTAAAAGCTGTAATGTCTGTGCTACTGAAGATGGGAGATTTTTCATTTATCCTCTGTTATAGAGTGAAGGAAAATCAACTATTTGTCTGCTTTTGTATCTCAGGAGTCGTTTTGTGCGTGGCTTCTGATATTACGACGGAATGGGTTTAGGGAGGTATTAACAATAATGCACAGAAGAAAACTAATTTGTGGGCTTAAAAACCTTAGCAAGTTCTTGGATAAAATACCCTACAGTAGAAATTGACACATCCATACGAAGGAAGGTGGGAAAAACCTGCGAAACTAATGAATAGAAAGAAACTAAAATTTCATCAAAAGGGCCGGAATCTGAAAGCGAGAGACAATATATGTACACTTTTAATCGTACGTATTTTATATGTAAACTTTTAATAAAAATAAATATATATTAAATAGAAAATGAGCACTGTGAATTGAAAATAAGGCTAAAAAATACGAAGGAAATGAAAAATGGCAATAAAACCAAAAGAAGAATAGAAAAAAAAAGTTAAAAACTCACTTGCAGTTACCTATTTGGTCACTGATCACTGGTAAAATAATTCATAAAATAATAAAAACGTCTAAATATTCGGAAATGCGATATAAAATATATGAAAATAAATCTAGCAACACCTATAAAGATAACGGCTAGTCAATGAGTCTTCTAGGCTGAGTAATCCTTGAAGTCTGAGACGTATTTCTGCGCATAGTGTCACTTGGTCATCTGCTAACACATATTAGTGGGATTTTCTCATACAAAGCATTCCGGCTCAGTGAGAAATGCAGGGATAAATTACCGCAATCCTCATCCTGCCCTAATGCTGAGTAGCTAAAGCAAGTAGCAGTAGCTATTATTTCCATTAAATACTAATATTAAGCCTCCCCAAATCCAACCCTTACGTCCTCGTCGTGGGAGGTGGTAACTAAAATAGTAGCGGATGGATCGCCAAGTTGAAGTACAGTGGGAACTTGTGCTTTCTAAGACCGCTACGGTAGTTGAGAAGACCAGGAAAGAACGCAGAAACCATATGCTAACAGGGGCACTGGTGAGGTCAACGCTGGGCTAATCACACGCATAATGGAAGATGATCATTTCAAAGGAAAACAGGAAATCTTGGACAGTAGGGATATTTTCGAAGAAGACTGACGAGAAAACGAACCATGGCACATGAGAAGAATGGAAGAAAAGGGTTAAAGGTGATTCCAAGGGAACTTCCTCGACGTTGAAAGGCAAAAGGGGATGAAGAAGAACTTATAGTTTCAGAGAACCAGGAATTCTCCAATCGCCGAAAGCCGGAAACCTTCGGGGGCAATTCTTAAAGAAGGATTATCTCCAGGTGCGGCTGCCGATTTTCAGAAACTCCCGATGCGCATTTCGGAAACTGTGCCACCATCGTCAAGGGGGGTTAAATTCAAATTATGAATGAGTTATAGTTTATAGAACTTATAGTTTTACAGAATCTAGTAATTCGACTTAGTAGTAGTTCCATTTTAAAGAATTCTGTAAAGAAAACACTAATTTTACCACAGAATATGTTTTAATGACGGGGGTTAAATGCTGGATGAGTTATAGTTTATAGAATTTATAGTTTAACATAATCTGATAATTCGACTTATTGTTAGTAGTAGTTCTCCAATTTAAAGCATTCTGTAAAGAACACTTCTACTTTTACCACAGAATACGTTTCATTGCACGATCATGGTTTCGACCCCTTGCGTCATCATCAGGTGAAATATTGTTCCAAGACAGGGTATGTTTGTATATGTGTATCAAAGGGAGAGTGGGAGTCCTATCATCACCCCCTACCCAAGCCCAGTTTCATAAGCACCACAATCTCAAAAATACCAAGCCAGTGGACAAGAAATGGCGATGTTGGTACAGCAACCCAAGCATTTCCTCCTCGTCACTTGTCGATGATTCAAAGACATTACATCATCTTGAGCGAGGCATTGAATTTTGGCAATCTTTCGCAAAACAGCCCAAGGAAAAAAAGCGCTGATACTCGGTTAGGATACAAGTATTTTCCGCCGGGATATCGGGGAACAATCCACTTATTGGAAAATATGGATATACTTTGTGCTGAGGTTCTCATAATGGCGCAGGGAAGGGTGTTCTCTCTAAATGCATTCGGGGCACGTAAATTCAATTTGTTGCCACGGTAACGAGAGAGGGAGAGCAGTGTGAGCGGAATAATAACCTCGCGCTTGTAATTTATCGGTTCTCTACAAGAAAAACATTACCTCTAGGGCATATAGATATCTGAAAGAATGTGGGTCACTTAACCCCACCGATTGCTTAGTCCCAGTTCTGATTTTCTGGCCGAGAGGTGAAAGGACGTGTAAAGGGTGGGAAAGTGGAGTGTGAAAGGGATGCTGAGGCAGTTTACGTGAGTGAAAGGAAGCTGCCGAATGTGGGAAGGAGGAAATTTGGATGTGAAAGGAAATGGAAAAGGATTAAGAATTTGTGGGAAGAAATGAACGAGGGAGGATTGTATACTAGGAAAAAGGATTTCATCGGAAAAATAAGGGACAATAGAACGAGCTGATAGAATGAATAATGTATAAGTCGAGGGGGACAAATGAGGAAAAAGTGCGATGTGGGATTATGTATTAAATGTTTTCGAAAAAATCATCTAAAATGATTCAAAACATCAAATTAAAGTGAAATAAATTAAAAATAAAAACTCAAGAAATAAATTCCAAATTTACAGTAGAATCTTACTTTTCGATTCCCTCTAACCGTACGAATTATTAGTAGCACATATTGGAATGGGTATTTGCAAAGAAATAGTGATAGAATTTTTTAAATGAGAAATATTGAAGAGGAGATGAATATGGGTTGATTAATTAAGGTATTAATTCGGGCAAAATATAAATAAAAATTATATAAACAGTCATGTCGTATGAAAAGATTTAATAGATGTTGGAAAAAGAATGTGAAGCTAAAGGGAAATTTGTCCATAATAGAAAAAACCAGCCACCAAGTTTTATGCATAAAATTTGGTTACATATATTGTATAGACAGTAATATCTAATGAATGTCAAAAGAGCAAGTGATGTAAAAGGTAAATAAATGTAAGAGAAGTTTGCAGAGTTTATTTCCTTTGAAATTCGAATTGGAAAGAATAGTCGCAAAAAATCGAGACAAGCACTAAAAGAGGTTAACTTTAAAATTTTAAAGATTTTTATTTTGGTTGTGAGGTATAATGTTCGAATATAATTCGTGAGATTTTCTGATGAAATAAACGATAAATTTCTAATTTTTTGTTTAAACACAACTGGTCACCTTGACGATCAAGGAAATCGTTAAATCCGGGCATTATGACATAAGAATAAGGCCCATTTAAAAATAATTATATATATTTGATGATATGTTTGCATAGGAGGCTATTTTCTTAGATTATAATCCAAGAAATTCGATTACCGGTGACTCGGCAGCCGTCTCCAGAGCTGCGTTCTACGAAAACCGCCGTAGAAAACTCGCGAGAATTTTTTTTCAATAGTGTTTTTGTTTTTAGCGAATCACTAAGCAATTGTACTCCTAAATTGGCGCTGACTCTTCTTGCAGATTAATCTAAAAAGCTAAGTGAAAACTTCCTCGGGATGAAGATGAAAAGGCAAATGACAGAGAAGGAGCGTCCACAAGGGAGTGGTGAATAAAGATGGTCGATAAGAAAGAGTGATGTGATGAATTCAAAAGGAGGATATCATCGAAAGGAAAACCAACAAATCTTAGGCAAAAGCCGTCGCGTCTGCAGCTTTTTTTGCGATTTCGCAGAAAAATTGCGCGGAAAGGTCATATATTTAAAAGGAGTCCTCTTTCTCTCTCTTTAAGATCCCTCACCAGCGAATATTTCTTCCCTTTAAATCCCTTAATCTGCGGGAAAACCCCTTCTGTTCGCACCCTCGCATTCTTTTGTTTATTCAAATTCTTGCTGCCTTTCTAAGGCTTCGATTTCATTTACTTCACTCCTCACCTGTGCTTTAAAAAAGAAGGCGAGAAATTCTAATGAAGGTTTTCTGGATATATCTCTAAATGACGCGGATTAAGATACAGTTATAATTACATTTAGATACAGCAAAGGGCTACTATTTATATTCCAGCTATACAGTATAGGTTATTATTTATGCTAAAGGTACAGTTATACAGAATAAGTTATTATATTACAGATATTAAGATACAGCATAGCTGAATGATACTCTTATATATTAGATATCGTAAAAGTGTGACGTTACTGAAGAAAATTGAAAATACGTATTATATTAAACGTTCGTTGGGCTCGTTCATTTACTAGTTATGTGGTACCTCAACATACGAGCTTAATCTGTTCCAGACCAAATTTCATGTCTTGACACCTTGTTTTAGATTTTTACCTTATGGTTAAACGATTAATACGTTCTTTATTGGAAATTTTGAACAAAAAATATAAAATTAATTAAAACTCATGTAAAAAATGGACAGAAATTATTTGACAATCGTACCTCCAAGCTTTTAAGCTTTGAAGGACTGCTTTTCATCGTCTTCATTGAAGGATTATTTGATAAGATTTTTAAATGCATCCTAATACATTTCTGTGCCAATTCTGAATCTTAAACCAATGTGATATCTTTACGTAAATGCTCAAATGTCAGTAAATGGAAAAAATGTTAGTCAAAAAAATTAATTTAAAAATGCGTCAATTAACGTCTGAAAAACCGCTGCATACCTGTGGATTTGAATTTGGAACAGAAGTTGTGTTGAATGTGCTTGCACGGCTGAAGTAATTTTGTAAATATGGGATGCTCATACCCATCCAGATTCGAACTCGGGGTCGCTTCTGACCGCAATATCCACCAAATCTTCAAATGTAGTATTACTGATTATTTTTATTTATTATTAATACTATTATTTTTATTATTCGGTTTTAAGAAAACTAACTGAAATCAATGAATATTGAGTTGAGAAATGTTAAAAAATCACTCGGGAAATGTTTATGTTCCTTCACTCGGAACATGATGTACATACTTCCCATGAATCATTCATTATGTCCGCTTTCACCTTCTGGAATTTCCGGCCAATTACGATCTAAGAGGCAAAAACAATAAATTTAAGTTCCGATTTTTTCAGCATGTACCGAATTTATGATGCTGTAAGGTCCTTCTCACGTAATATTCTGCTCTTTTCGTTAATTTAAACATACTAGTATTGTTATTATATAGTCTATTAGTAATATTGAAGGTAGTTTTTCATTTATGGTGAAATAATGAATCGGGTTTCTCATTCCATAAGATTTTAGAGGGTTTGAGGAACTGAATAGTGTTTTAATGGATCTCAGAATCCTTGGGCTGGTTCTCTCCTTCGGCATTTGGCAGATCATCTAATTGATATTGCAAGGGCGATTAATCAATCCGTCATTCGATTCATTTCAGACGAGGTATTCAGTGTGGATATTTGATTAGAACTCGTCGTTGATGTGATATACCCTGAGGTGAAAACAGAAATTGGATTTGCACAAAGCTTGGACGTAATTTCCACTTCAAGCTCCTCAGACTAGTGACGATGGTTAATCATATTTCTGTGCGAAAAGACAAATTTTTCTTTCCGTTCATTAAGGAATTATTATTATAAATACTAGTGAATTCCACGGTCAAAAATGACGGAAATAAAATTATCTTACGAAAAATGTAAAATCGAAGAAGATATTCTACGACCAAAATAAGAATCTTTATTTAATATCCTTTCTTTAACTCTTTGCCTCGATTTCGTAAGACCATTATTTCCGATTTGATTTTGTAAAAGAAAAGAGTCTGCAGCCGATAAAATTAACTTTACGTGCATTTCTTATGAGAAAATTTTCGAGTCGTCCAGAGTCGAACTAAGGATACTGTGGAGAGACAAATATCAATATTTAATACTTCATTGGACCTTTACGACTTCCTAAATTTTATTATCCTAACACGTCGGGAAGTGCGTGAAATTAGTGTTCAAACATTTCTTTCGTGTATTTCTAACGGAAGTTATTGACAACAGTTGAATAATAAATTTATACACCACAGTGATTATTCTATAAAATAATTCTGTTCCTCATTAGACCAGATTAGGCTCAAAAGAGCTTCTCTTCTAACTCCT
Source organism: Pachydiplax longipennis (assembly GCA_036926295.1). Lineage (NCBI taxonomy): Eukaryota > Metazoa > Arthropoda > Insecta > Odonata > Libellulidae > Pachydiplax > Pachydiplax longipennis. The sequence goes on from JAVFKF010000012.1 coordinate 35,817,267, forward strand.
TACAAAAATTTTTACTTGAGAGTAAAAGAAAGATAAAAATTCAGAAAATAAAACGTGTAAAATAGAAATGAAGAAAAATTAGAAAGGTTTGATATGTGGAAAAAAATCTCCGCAACTGAAAGATGATAGAAAAACAAATCCACATTTCCACTAGGTGAGACGCTTATTGCTACTTATAAAAGCAGTTTATTACTTTTTTCATGGTTTGCTGTCGTAATGATTTATTGAATAAATGAATATTAAAAATCATTAATTATATTAGATTCCCCTAGAGTCGCGCCACCTGGTCAGAGAGCTAAATTTCAAATTGATAAATAAACACTTGCAACAATGCCGTGAGAGCATTGTGAAAAACAACAACGCGAGAGACGACAAAAACGTTTTATTGGTACAGTTAGAATGCTTTGCGGCTACAGAAATCTCTGTATTTTTTACCTAGAGGCCATACCAGAAGCAGTAGAAGGCTTCCGGGAACGTTTTGAGCGCTCTTCGTTTATGTAAGTATTGATACGTATGTATATATGAAACACTCATAAGGGTAGATAAAAAAATGCTTAGTAATTTCCACTGTTTAATTTAGAAAGCAAAACGATCTTCAGGAAATGTAAAAGAAGATACAGGATACAATAAGTATATACACTTATATGTAGTTTATGAAAAGTTGTGAAGGAACGGCTTTTATATTTTATTAACTGTATCTGAGATATTGTATCTTCTTGTAAATCATCCGAAAATAGCGATGTATGTACTATATTATAGTCAAAACCGGTCGTTTTTGTTTCTTAAATTAAATTGCGAGGTAATTACAAAATTTTTCTTTCTCTTATTATACACCGATGCACGACGTCCGGCCAACGAGGATTTCACTCATAAGGCACTCATGAAATTTTCACAACTTACAATGCCCTCTGAAAATGCTAAGAATTGAGACGCATTTTGTATAAACGAGAGTCTTTGCATTAAAACAGTCTTTCATATATAGTTATATCAAAGAAGATGATGACGTGAGAATGATAGTCGATAAAAATAGAGTATTTGAATATTTAAGTCACGTTTCATCGTGTTTCGTCCACTTTAAAGGAAATAACTGCCGTTTGACAGAGCCTCATACTTTCTCCGCCATAATTAGATGCAAATAAAGGCGTGTTTAATTAGTGGAAAATAATACAATTTGAAACAGCTCCCTGTAGCACTATGCAAATCTCATTTCTTTACTCCGCAAGCGGCAGAGAAAATTCGAGCAGCCTTGAATGCGAACAAGTTAAAATGCAAACAGGAAAAATATACAGAACTATACGAGCGGCAGTTTTACTCTTGATTAAAAGGATTTCATCCAATTATCTTTCCACTGCGCAAAGGAAACAAGGAGATAGTTTAGACTAAAGGTTCCCTTGCAAGAGATAACAGAGGTCCTCTCATTTTTAAAAAGAGCGTGAAAATATGTCTTCATTTGAAAAAGAGGACCTTGAGCAAAAAAAGTGAAAATTGACAATTCTGGGGAGATAAATGTAATAAAGTTTTCTAGTGAAAAGGGCGATATTTTAAGACCGCGTTTTGGATACGGTTGAGTGCGATGCATTTTTATTTCTCTTTCTCATCTATAATTTCTTCCGTATTCAGAATTCTGCGCAGATAAATTTGAGTGAATTAGAATTGGGGACTGAGAGAGAGGGAAATTTTCTATGGGAAACAGAAAGACCTGGTATCGTTTGGTTGCTTCAGCTAGGCAACATTGCTTATAAATAGTATTGCATTTTGCAGTAAGGTAACGTTATATATTCATATCATTTCGTTGCCTATTTGATTAGTAAATTATTTTTGGTTAGGAGTGTACTTACATAAAGTAAGCTATTCAAAATTTCCAGGAAGCATTGCTAATAAATAGCATTGTATTTTACTGTAAGGTAATTTTATAGACTAGATATCTTTTCGTAATCAATGCCATTTTGATTAGTTAAATTACTTTAGGTTAGGAGTGTACTTATATAAAATAAGCTATTCGAATTTCATGTAGAAAATTAATAAGCAAGATAAAAAGAGTAAAGAAAGCAAAATTTTTTGTCACTTTTATTAGCATTCGATTTGAAGTTTTGCTGACATTGACTCTATTCTTATATTACTTTCGAACGAAAAACAATATTCGATCCGATTCGAAGTTTCCAACGCTGGATCACCTCTATTGCTGAGTAAAAACAGTGTAATTTAACATGGAAAGAATAAAACACTTTGCAATCCCACAGAAACATATTAAAGGCAACTATTTTCGTCTATACTATAAGATATTATCAGGCAAGTCTTATAGACGTTCTTATTGATGCTTTATAGACGAAACTAGTTGCCTTTAATATGCCTTTCTGTGGAATTACAAAGTGTTTTATTCTTCCCATGATGACACCATTCCACAAAGTTAGGCTGGAACATGTCAATTTTATGTGTGTAATTTAACATTACAATTAATACATTCCATTCAACCGAGGACACACTCACTCCCGATTAAATTAAGTTGTAATTAATTTAATTAAAAAGCAAGCAAGCATATCCAAAATGAAACTGCAGTAAAAATAAAAGAAAATTTTTAGGGAAGTTATGGGATGTTTTATGAGGAAGGTTGGTTGTAAAAATAAGATCGAGGTCAGAGTAAGTGACATTTCCATCCAGCAGCATTGCTCGTCAAGATTGATGTCTAATGTTCCTAACTGCGGTCCACAACAGATAAAACTGCTTCCACATCATTTCTCAAGATTTTCTTGTTTGTTTTCAAGGAAATGGAGGTCAATTCATTGATTGCATCTCGGATGCTTTTTCCTGATGAAATCGCTCTTTGCTGCGGTTACTATCCATCACAGTCCGCGCACTATAAATGCCTCCCGCAGTCACACATAAATGGATCCAGCAGTCGATTCACGGAATAATATTACAGGAAATACAATTACAATACGATAAATTCGCAGACAGATTTTATTTACTACATAATTTTTCCGTAAAAATGACGGAATTAAATTTAACTTATGATAATGTATACCCATCACTGCATAAATCTGTTTTTTTCATTTCCAGATCACCATTTTTTTTTCATTTTCAGGGCTTATTTTATTTACTTCCAGATCTTCATCTTTTTTATTCCTTGATCTTCATTTTTTTACATTAATACATTTTTTAAATGAATATGATGGAAATGAAAATTTAACATAGCACATTATGTTGTGCAACTAAACCCAAAGGTGTACAAGAAGTGAAAATTTGTGACTTGACTGGGACTCGAACCCAGGTCTACCACTGCAACTCACTTCCTTGCTCATATAAGCTCCCGATTACAGAAGCGAAGAGACGTGGCTTGGTAGTTCATTTGGTTAGAATACCTGCCCGGAAAGTGGGAGACCTGGGTTCGAGTCCCAGTCAAGTCACAATTTTTCACTTCTTGTACACATTTAATACATTTATATTACATATGTCTGCAATCGATTAAAATGATCTTTACGTTCACTAAATGTTCAGAATATAAACAAATGGAAAACGCTTGAGGAGTCCTACATCCGACATAAGATATCGTAGAAATAGCTTATGTTGATGGTTTAGCTAGAAGTCAGTTCTATTTAAAATCTTAGAACGTAATAAACATTTCAATACTCTTAGGGCTTTGTGATGTATGAATATAAACAAAAGTAATGTTACAACTTTTTTGTGGTTAACACGTTCACTGCATTGTTAATTTGCATTACTCATACTTCGCTTCAGTCTTTCGTAAATTCTTCATCATTCTTAAATATCCGTAATTTACTTCTCATTCACAATATTCAACCAAATATTTAACCAAATAACTCGGTATTCCTCTCTCATTTGAAACATTCAATCACGAACTGTCTTAGCATATCTGCTTTAATGCATCTAAAACACCAGAGCATGGTCAAACATCCCTTTTCTAGTGCAAATTTTAATGACATTTACCGGTTAGACAGGCGATACTTACCCGAACATTTGAGTGTAAAAAAATTCAGTACATACAGTGTTCGGGCTCTAATAAACACCGTTTCTCCGTTTTGATCTAAGAATATTAAATGCTTCCCTAAGATTATAATATACAAGTGGAGGGTAAAACGAAAACATTCACTTAGAATAAAGATCACTTATTCAGAATAATAATTCCTAAAAATATAAGAATAAAAAAACGTACCTTTATAAGAGGAAACATTACAAACATATGTCACCTTCTAAAAGTGAAGTGCATTTTTTCCAAAACTGGTGCACCAATTTTTATTACATAACACTCGAGAGAATATTTATTTGCATGTTGAGATTATGAATCGGTAAGAGCCCTCCTGGTATTTAATATGCTCAAAATTACCTTAGATTTATAATCAATTGAGGTAGCCTTTACTTGGTAGAACTCCATCACAGGAAATAATACAATAAATCTTTACCAAGTTATTGCATTATTTCCTACTTAAGATTTCACTTAGGAAAAAACTGCCTGCCTAAGTAATTAGAAAGTTTACATTAGATAGTTACAGAGAGAGGCAATTAAAGCGCAGATGACCCTTCGAAATCTCCGAAATCATCAACAATACGACGTCTATGGAAACGGAGGTAAACATGACGCGTCGTTATGGAGGCAAATAGTAATTCATCGCGATTGGTTCAAATAGCCTTTGTCGCATCTTTGGCTATCGACAGAGATCCAACTCAGGCCTATTAACGGCGACTAAACTTGACGTTAGACCATCGCCAATGTGGATTAACGGCACATTCCATTAATCCAGTGGCGATCCTGATAACACGACCGATAAAACACAAGCTGCTGCATCGTTGAGGCTATCAATCGCTTTGCAGAACACTCATCGGTGTAGGCAATCGAAATATGAGCTGTAGACGAATCGGCCGCGAAATTCGACAGGGAATACTCCGTTAACGAAAGGATGCTCATATTAATTTGGGAACTACCTTAATGCTATAATTATGGGTACAGACATAGGCATTACTTTTAATTTGTAAATGAATATACAAATTCCTTAGTACTAGTTGCCCAGTGCGAAAATTTCGCATATGGACACCGATAGTCTATTTCCCCACCCAAATGCATTTCAGCAAGTTCCAATCGCTGAAAACGAATGCATAAACTCTAACAAATACCTAATTAACACACCTTCATATTCTGTATTAGTGTCCGATTCGATATATCTTGCTTGTATCGATAGATATCAATGAGAATAACGAATTCTGTAGGAAAATTCAAATTTTAACTAAATTTTTTACCTAATGGTGCATTTTTCATTTGTTGGTCTATTTTTTTCCGATCCCGTCGAACTATTTCAAGTCTATTCCTCCTCGGGATAATTAATTATATGAACTTTTATCAATCATCCGGTGGAAAATATTTTAATTAAAAAGAGGGCCTCGTAATTTTATCATAAGAATAAGTATAAGAATTTGTACTTTTCTTATTGACTGAAATTTTATTTCATCACAGGTACGATCCGTTTACATCGGCTTTTCCATTACCTACGGCAGAAAATCTCGGAAACTGATTTCTATCAAGGAATAATAACTGTGAATTCATAGCATTGTGATTAATTATTGATTTAAGAATATATCTAAGGTTGAATTGTTAATAATTTATTAGAACTTTATGCATGAGTTTTTGTTTATAATGAAAACGATTTATGGAATAATTCAGTGATCTCTCTTTCTGATTTAGAAAATAAAGCATTTCCTTTAAAATTATTATCTCTTGAACTGAAAAATTGAACAAGATTAAATTGAAACAGTCGATAAAAATCGTCATGGCGACATTTACAATTTTTTATTCGACGAGAATTTTTTTATAATCCACCCAAAGGATGGAATTTGGAATCAATTTTTGACTTTGCTTTAACAATCCGTGAGTAAATAGCCAAACTTAATGGGTCAACGTTTTAATAAGGTTAATGTTTTCATTATTCATCCCTGATGTTTAATATCGACTATCGGGAACGTGGATGCTAAGTCAAAAGCGCCAAAACAAAAAAAAATGACTGGAAGTGGAATTTATAATGCACCGTCCTTTTCTACTGCTAATTGAATCTCGCTAGGTCAGTAGAAGATGTAACTGATCAAAGGAGGAATAATTCATAGAGAAGAGGATTCCGATGAATATTTCAATGAAGAGGGAAAAATCGCCGATTTCACGATAAAACGGAAAATAAGAAAACCTGAATATTATCACCTAATTACGGGAAATTTTATGAGAAACTACGTATAGCACCAACCATATAGTATGTATTCAATAATTTTGTTTTGAAAAGGTAATGTTTCAGAGGTAAACTGATTGCTGCAGCTTTCGTAGACTGAGAACTATTGCGAGAATATTCTCGCGGAATTGTAAAAGCTTTTGAATTTAATTAAAAATGGAAACTATTGGGAAAAAGTCAGTAACTATGGAAATGCAACAAACGGATTATTGCGCTTGACAACTGGGACATTCATTAGAGTTAGAGAGCGCTTTAGAATTCAGCGTACAGTAATCTATCTGATCTAGATCGACACTGTTACCCATTAAAACATTGGGATGGCGGAATGGGGCTTGCACATTTGGATGACGATTGAGGTAGTTTCATGGAACATGCAAGTCTTACATGGAAGAATTGCACGATAGAGTGGTAAAATGATCCTAAAACAACACGTTTCATAACATTCGATTAAGAGTGATAGACATTATTCAGAACCAATCATAACTCATCAATTTTAATTTAATATACTCCTGAAGAAGATATATGGAAATAAATTTTTCTCTATCTTCTAACGATAGACGAGCGACAAGTACTATATCAAGTTATGGAACTTACGAGGTCTCTGTGACATTAAGTGGAAAACATTTAATGAAATTGATATTCCTAACTTCGTGGAAAGACAGCTGTTATTAGATATACTAGGCATTTCGCGTTACTTCCTCCACGATCTCTAAGGAAACCTAACCGATTCCAGGAAAATTCTGGAATTTAACGTACGTACATACATATATTAATTAAATCCTCATGACAAGGTTAAATTGGGACTAAATAGTCTCATACTCTATTTAATCTTAGTCTCAAACTAAATTCATGCATGAATTCAGATTATAGCAATATAATCAAATATCTTATATATAGTAAACGGAAAGAAAGATTGGTTTCGTGGAGCGAAAATAACTGTAATATTTTAATCACGGATAAATTTATCTCGTGCAGGAAAACACCCTCGAATAGAAGGATTGTGAAAACCATTTTACGAAAAGATGAAAGTAAAAAAAGAGAGAGATTAAAGAGAGATGATGAATAAAAATTACAGGAGTAATTAAGGTGTTAAATATACATCAGAATATAAATATTCTTCGTCATAAAAATCCGAACATAGCAGGTAGTACTTAAGTTATTGTATTGCATTAATATTAGATTTACAGTCAGATATACGTTTATATTACTAGTATGACAAATAAATGAGGCATAGAATAAGAAAGATGGTCATCATTTCTTTTAAACACAATTATTAATATTACAATGATGCCGATAATTCCACTAAATTACGTCTTTCATCGACACCTCGCGTGATGCTGAAATAACCTTTTCACGGTCAAGAAATATTCTAGCCAACCGTTATTCGAGTCATGACGTTTCTTTTCATAACCTCGTTCTTATGAAAATGAGCCCGAATTTTCCGAGGCTGAACGGACAACTAGATGGAGATTGGTAGAATTTAATAGAGGGATGAAAGACGAAGTCAATTAGATATGCAGATGAAACCGTTTGCAATTCAGAAGAGGATTGCGAATTTAGCAGTTCCTTAAATGATGTAACTTTGTATTGAGAGTAACTTAAAAGTGACTCATAATCAAGAAGGAATACCAACAGAGTGGATGAGAAAAAGCTGTGGACATTTGAGAATCGATTCGCGAAAATATTAATTAGTTTATTAATAGTTTCACTTTAAAAATGGCTTTATGTTTCCTTTTACAGTACGCGAGCCTCCTTATGGAGTATGGCAGGGGATACGGAAACCCTGAACTCCCAGATTTGCTAGCTGATTTGTGTACCTAATACTGTCTGGAGAGAGAGACCCCAAATAGCTATCCGTTCTCGTGATAATCTCGTGAAATCTCTTTGACGTCTGAAACTTTCATGAAACTTAGCTCACACGCAAGGAGGAATCCCTCCGGATAATTCATGGTCCTACTTAGTAATGAGATAATAACGTAAGATCATAAACGGACCCTCAGATAGCCAAGTGGGTGGTGAGTTTGCCTTAAAGTGAAGGCGGTTCTGGGTCCCATTCCTGGTGGGGGCCCATATGATCGAAAAGGTCATATGGGCCCCCACCAGTAAGATGTCGAAGCACTTTTAAAAATACTCATACTACTATGATCACGAAATAATTGTGCTTAATTAGTGGACCCTATCAAGTAAGTATTGTAGCCAAGTGGTGAAATGAAGGGACATATGGCATCAACAAAACATACTCACTTCGAAGGGGTCCAAAATGTTGAGGCCGTAAAGAAGAGCCTCCCCTTCTCTAAAAAGAAGGCATCCAGAGGGCCCCATAATGCATACAAGGCCCCCAGAAGCTACACTTCTCCAAAAGGGCCCGACGTTCCTTTTCCTTAAGGTTTCTTGTTACTTGTTAGGTTGCGAATTATTAACAAATTTAGAGAAAGCACGTTTTCCGAAGACGTAGTTGATATTATGCGACCCCCCTGTTACTTCGGCCGATCCGATAAAGAGAGCAAAATAAGAGAAATAGACGCTAGAACAAGTCGTTTTAAGAACTCATTCTTTCCGCGAACAATACGCGATAATACTAGGGTAAAATAGTAGCTCAATCGTTTGGTGTTTACACCCCCTGCCACACGCCGAAAGAGGGCTTGCAGGGTATTTATGTAGATGTACTTTTCCACGTGTTACTTTCGCATTACTTCCTCCACGTGCCTTAAGAAAACTCATTTATCAATGTCTTAGTCGCATCTTTTCACGATATCTCAGAGTCTCCGTCCTTCCAGGAAATGCATCAAAGAATTTTCTAAATAAGCCGCTAAGTGACTGTAAAGTCAGATCTTTGGAGGGGCCTTCGTACATTTCTGAAAATCAGCACTACGCATTCTTACGTGAAAAATCTAGACTATATATACAGTAAAGCCCTTTTAAGGCGCTATCCCGCTAAAGACGCAGCTTTCTCCCATTCCCAGACCCTTCCACACTAATCACATGGTGAAGATACCGCTTAAAACGCTCTGCTACCAGCTTATAGTGCGGATTTTTCCCATCTCCAGAGCAGCCCATTTTAGCCAAATGTTCGCTTCATTTGATAGAACAAAAGTAGTTTAAATTATCTCTGCTCTCCTCTCTCCTATTTTGCTTATCCTTGTCTCTACGGTTTATTTTCGACTCCTTTTCTTGGAATGAATAATTTGGTGGGATGAAAATGAAGACGTGAAGGTATACACTGTTTTTTTCGGATTGTAATTTATTGTATATCTATTGACTATGCATATTTACTGTTAATAATTTAACTGTCCACGGGAGGTTTTTCTGAAAATACCACTGACCAAATTGCAACGTTTATAAATTAAATAAATAAATATCGTGAAGTAGAGAAATTTTTAATCCTATACAGACTCTGAGTGAGATGGTGAGATATTTCCTATCAGTTTTGCATCAGAGCTGAACGTAATAAAAACACTTCGGGGTATTTCCCTTTGTCGCAATCCTATGTTGTAAATATATCGAATGAACCAGTAATGGAGTGCAGAGTTTTGCGGGCTTTTGAGCGTAGTCTTGGAGAGATCGTGCTTTGCCCTTCCTCAACCATAAATTATTACTGCTAAAAAAATTAGTTATTTTTCCCTGATTTTCTATCAGGTAAAGTATGTTTCGTTGAAGATTGAAAAATCACTAAAATTAACTAACTAAGACGCTATCTTTGTGCAAAAAGCAGACCATTCTTCAAAAATATGACGAAAAGGCAAACAGCATAACATAACCCGGTAACAATGCTATCTAACTCATAACACTATTTTCGATCGGTCCTCTGAAAAATGCCAAAATCGGGTTTAAATGTATATATCTAGATTTTTCACATGCGTATGTGTATATATGTACGCTCCCACTTTTATTTCAAAGCAAGATAAGTACGAGAGAAGTCATTTTACGGTTCGCTCAGTAATGGCACCCTCCGAGGACCAAAGTCATTAAAATTGGCATCCGATCTTCTTATCGGCTCTCCCTAATCCCATTCGAACGTCGCAAAATTCCTCACAACTCCTCTCGGAGACCGTGTAAGCTCGCAGAAACCCTCTCAGAGAAAAAAAAATACTGCGAAAATCAGAGACGATATAAATGACCGGATTTTCTCTCTCTCTCGTGCGGATTTTTTCGGGGAATTCTGGGACTCGTTTGGAGGCATAGGAAACAGAAGAGGGCGTTGTTATAGAAGAAGGCGAAGGGCAAAGTGACACGTACCGCGTGATGGTGTTGGGAAAAGGGACGGAGAAATAAAAGAAGGGCGCTTAGTTCGCCGAGGCTATCAAAAGAGGGCGCGAAATCGGTTCGGATAGTCAAGTGGGGCCACCGGTGTCTCATCTTTATGGGGGAATTTTCATTGCCTCTGGGAATTTTGACCGTTTTTTCAGCTCCCTTTCGCTGCCCTCGCATTGTTTTCAATCGATCCCGCTGCTCTCGTTTGTTATTTCGCGGTCGTTGTTTCGAATCGCTCGATGATCCATGCGAAACGTATGCTTCAATTTCTATTTTGATACCTACATTTACAAGGAGTAATTATTGGGCTATGATAATACGATGGAAGATGAGAAAATGTGAAGTAGAAAGGTACTCCTGAGCCATAAAGGGCTCATCAGGAGGTGTCAGGTTTTACATACAATTTTTGCAATAAACAATACGATAAAATGCTTATGGCACAACTATTTCATTATATTTAATATAATATTTTCTTTTACAAAAATAAAAGAAAATAAAAGAAAGTAGTGGAAAATGGAAAGTGCGCATAAACAGAATGGATAAAGAAAATTGCTATTACAGGTCAAATAAACTTTAAAGGGAAAAGAAGAGGAAGACCAAGGAAGAAATGGGTACGGTAATGCCTAATACATGAATTGAAGAGGAAAAAGATATTTTATTTTAATATTCTTATATTTCTGATGTTTACGATAAACTGGATACGATATACTGTAACCAATCCAACCATAATTACGTTTAAAAATGTTAGAGTACTAAGTATACATAAAAATTCTACATAAATGTAAATACATACTTATATAGCAGCACTTATGTTACAACTTAGGATTATCAAACATGACGAGTTAAGAAAAATTTGTACGGCAAATAATTCCATTAGTTGAAAATCCAGTTAATAGCTATAGAATAGATATAGAATAGATATAGAATAGAAACGAAATAGAAAAGAATAATCTAAACGATAATGTGTGGTTTTTAGTTTTTAATGAAAACAATATATGGTATACAAATTTATTTTCTTGAGAAATGAATGGGACCGTTGTCACCGAAGGCAAACGCTCTACCCACTTGGTGATCCGACTGCCGAATTTTAATCTGAGATAATCGCATAGTTTATAATATCATCGTGCTATAATCAATGAATCGGTAGCTTCTCCTATTCGGAGGTTAGCTCTCATGGATCTCTATTCTTCCGATCTAATTGCTTTCCTTTTCAACTTTTCATACTCATATTATAAACTAAGGGATTATTTAGCTATGTGGTTTATGACATGAGAATATCACAACTTGAGCGATTATCTCATCCAAAGCAGAATATCCCTTTGCGTCAAAATACATTACATTATAAGTAGACGTATAAAAATTCAAGTAGTTTAACAAGAATAAATTATTTCATCAAGACTAAGCTACAAACATAAATTAAAAAAAAATGAAAACGCCACGGGCTAAAATATTAAAAATGGAATATTTAAAAAGAGACAAAAGTTGCGCTATCTATAATTTAGTTGCGGAATGAGCTGTAAAAGAAATTCGCGATGAATATCCATAACTCCTCCTCAACGCGCTACTTTCTCGCGCCCATAAATTCCAATTTGCGTAGAAGACATAATCACTCACACGGACCCGCCGAATAATATACAAAAATTTCCTTCGCATCCATAGAGTAATTAAAATTAATCCCTGCGAATCTGTAAGCCCTTTTCAAAGGAGTGGCGCTGTGAGAAGAGGGACGGCGTCTGCGTGGTCCACACTTCTCCTCATCCAGCCTCCGTTCTCTTCAGTTGCACCGCGACCACCCACCGGAGCGCCACACGTAAACCAGTGTTCTCTCTCCGATTCTCTCGCAAAAGTTCCCCTCCTCACTTCCGGTGTTTTTGCTTCCGTTCCCACCGTGTTTCCCATCTCCACGTTTGCCCAAAACTTTGGGTGCAAATGAAAGAGAAACTTTGGAAGTGGTGCGCCTAATTTAAAATTCCTCGGATTTTTTTTTCTGTTCTTTCGATTCGGAAGACCAAACTGTGTGTCCTTCTCGAGAGTTTTTCTCTCCGGTATTCGTTTCAGTGACCCGGAGGTGTGGAAATATTTCCTGTGCTTGGAGAAACGTGCTTTTTTCTCTACCAGAGGCGCGACTTCGGAAAAGGTAAGGTCGCGAGATATTTCTTTTGTATTCTTGCTGTGGGGCGAAGATACGTGTGAATACAAACGAGAATTTTTATCGGAACATTTTTGAATACGTGCAAAAAAGTATTTCGAACAGAAAAAAAGGTGTTTAAAGAGTGATTATATGGTTTACTTACAGTATGTTATCGCGTATCGTTCGTAGAAAGAATGAATCCTTAATACAACTTGTCCTTAGCATCAAAAAAGTATTTAAAGAGTGATTTTACTTATGGTATATTGTCGCGTATCGTTCGCGGAAAGAATGACTCCTTACAATAACTTGTTCTAGCATCTATTTCTCTTATTTTACGCTCAGCATTTAAAGTATCAGGAGGTCGCATAATACCGATTATGTCCTCTACAAATACGCTTTCTCTAAATTTATCAAGCAATCGCGACCTTTCTTCTAATCTCCATTCTTTCAAGGATTCCCAACCAGCGTCTCAGAGTAACTTCGCAATGTTTGCCTTTTTATCGTATAATTTTTTATCAAAAGACATCGTTTTGCTTTGCACTTTCTCACCAGTTTGCGGTAATCCGTTTCATCCGCCGGAACCCTTTTCACCCGCCGGATATTCCAGATGGGGTCTGATGAAGGTGAAATAACACCGCTTTCTAACCTCTTCATCTCATCTACCGACAATACGCTTCGTAAAACCGAGCTTTCCACTTGTTTTACCCCAAGTTTTTCGGATGTGGGTGCTCCAGTTTAAGTTTTTCGTACGAGTTATCCGAAGATATTCAACTTATTGAGATACATATTTATTTATTCAATTTATTATGAATGTGTAATTCTTTGAAAATTGTCTCTATTCTAAGAAATTAAGCCAGAATTAAGTATTTGAAAATGTATGCAAAGAGTGTGTTGGGAGGGGGCAGGTATGGTTCCCGTTACGTAGGTGTTGCGAAGGTGCTTCTTTTAGGAGAATTGGTGTTATCATGTAGCAGAGACATATACGATTGCAAGTTACATAATAAACCTGAGCTATGCTTAGTTTGAAAGGTGTTTTAATCACAATTTGAGCGTAGGGATATTTAGACACACCAAAGAAATACAACTTAACCTTAATTACTTTATTCTCTATCATTTATATCACTTTGCTTGCATATACCTTGCGCTCTCATAAATTTGCATGTGTTTGTTTTATACCATAAAATAATGAGATTCATTCTCATTATTGATAAATTATACACTGCAGATTGGTTAGGTACTGCGCGTAATTGTGTCAGCATATGGATGAGTGCTTCTAACTTTGGAAAGCAGAAATAATAGCAGCTAAACCTGGTTAAGATGCTTCTCAGTGAACTAAATGAAAACCACGTTATGAGCGAGATATCGTTATAACTGGGTTATGATAACATCGTACTGTTGCGTTGAAATACAAAAGGAAGAGATATTTTGGCTCCTTAATCTTTAAATAAGTGTTTTTCATCTCAAACAGGAAGAGGAATCTCCTTTAGTTTGCTATAATTGTCACAATTGAATACATCTAGAGAGCCCGTGGAGTATTTTTGCATAATGCTGGTTGTATTCTTGTCATATTATTTTGGTAATAGACTAATCTTCGCACAAAGAGATCGTTTTCCTCTGTTTCTTAATTTTAGTCCTTTTCACAACAGAATGAAGCAATCTTTAGCAGATAGATAACTGGAAAAAACTGAGGTAAATCATTTTCGATCCATAGTCTGGGATTGGCTACAGCGGATGGCAATTCATGAGGGGAAGAGAAAACTCGCCATATAATAGGGTAGCAGATCGTCTTAAGCGGTATTTTTACCAATTATACAAAGTGAAAAAGATCGGGACCGGGTTAAAACCGAGCATTAAGCGGGACAGCGTCTTAAACGGAAGCGTTTTAAACGGGTTTTACTTGATTTTGGCATTTTATAATAAAATAAATTAACAGTTGAAAAGATTTTAAATCCAAGTTATTTGAATAACTCATCTCATCTGCTTCTCCAAATAAATTTATGAGTCTTAGAGGAGAATATGTATCAATGATGTATACTATGAATATACGGATACCATTATGACCATAGAATATGAAAGTAGCAACAGGCGAATGCAAAGATCTCAGCATTCTTCGTGGAAAAACAATTAGGTATACGTCACATGAATTATAGCGCTATCCAAAATACTTATAACGTTCTTTAGTCTTCCCTACGTTCACTAGCGTCTAATTGCATACTCCGCCGTTAATTTAGTTCTGTGGAAACTGAAAACTCCAAAAATCATAATACAGAGCATGTATATGAATTTACACTTGATGTATATAGGTAGATGTATTATATAATGAACATTTCCCGATTTTAAAGTCGAATTAAATTATAACTACTCTGTGCAGATGAGAAACTAATAATCGAGTTAATTTTTAACTGCTCTGTTTTTTCTTTTTTTTAGTTGCTGGTTTGGTATTGATCAATCCTTGGAGAATCTAAGAAATAAGAAAGCCAAAAGAAAACCCATTGATTTACACATAGCAAGCGTTATTAATTCAACTAAAATTACGGTAGAAGTGTACGTACAGTAAATTACAGTAGGAGGAATCATCTGACGTTGGAAAAACCAATGCTAACCGTACCGAAATGAAATAATGATTTCTTTAAGGCTTATTAAAGATTATAGATATCCAGAGCAAATTCAGTAAACTAAAATAAAAATGTAAAATTTGTTATATTTTAAATTAAAATTCGTTGATATTCTGAACTTTTGAGTTGCGCCGCCATGACTTATTTTGCATTTGTTAAAGTTGAGTTTCCATTAGTTAAATTTTTAAATACATTAAAATTATTTCCGTTAAATTACTAAGAGGGAGAAACAAACCTTGTCCATAATTGTGAAATGAATTAGCAAAAACATAAGCATAAATTGACCATAAAGTGTTTTAGAGAATGTTAAAGATTAGAAGGCAGATTTCCAGGGACAAATAAGGACGCCGAAAGATACTGAATATGCGAATACCATTAAGACAGATACAGGGTTGAGAAGTTGAGACTTTGTAAAGAAACGACATAGAATTTAAAAGTGCGTAGCGAAATGGAAAGATCGCGATGAAGTATCTCAGAGAAAAATTGTAATAAATTGATCATAAGCGAAGGTCGAAATCGAAAATGATGGGAATTGGTGAGAAAGCATTTTAGAAAGCGGTGACGGAGGGAAATGAAGAAAACATATGTGATAAAGCAATCAATTATGAGAAAACTGCGAAATAAGAGAGAACATCAATTTCAACGAGATTGGCAATTAAGACTTTCAATTTACAAGTGAAATTCATAATTAATCAATGAAAAATTTCACGGTTGAATTCTGCAGAAAATTCAATTAAAATGAGTTTGGATAAAGAGTGCCCGAGACATACTTGTTTGACTTGGCAAGGTGTGAACTGGATACAGGAATAATTGTTTCTTTTGGAGGAGCAATGTTAGTAGGAAGCAAGGTATTGAAAATATTCAAAATCGCGTCTTCGTGCGGCTGAGGATTTTTACAAAATATGGAGCGCTATTAAAAATAGAAGCAGATCAAAATCCTTATAATATATATAAATTCTTAAAATAGTTTTCGAAAAGCACAGCTCATCTGTGTCATATATGGTTTGATGTAGAGATAAAGTGCATTGTGTTTTTTAAAAGAATGAAAGTCACAGAAAAACTATTCTCATCACTGAGAAAGGTAGGGTTCAAACTCAGGAGACCATAATACGTTACCGTAAGATTACACGCGGAAATTTTCCATTTTCCAGACTGCAAGGTTTTATTCCTTCATTTGTTAAAATACTTAGATCTCAATTTCAAATCTGAGGCATATATTCATAATTTTCGCCTAAAATTATCGGATATTTCTTTCTTCTTCGGGAATGTTTAATGAGAACGTATTTATTCTCTGAGATTCAGTTACTTCTAAATAAACAGTAGAAGGATAGGTGAGGGATTTAGACCGTCTATTTTCAGTGTTGTTTTATAAATATGGAGAGCAACATGAAAATGTATAACGAGTTACAAATTTTTCGATTTTATTCGCGTAAATGTCGAAATCCTTTCTGTAACTAAATCAATTACTCTGCATGTTTATAATAATTACTATTAAAAAATTCAGAAGCGTTACAAGCCCTAGCTGCTTAAATATTCTTTTGGGAAACGCATTAGAAATTAAAGGAAAACCAACTTCTTCCAATTGTAAATGTCTTGTTCAGCCTAAGGCTACTATTTCTGAAATTATTACAGTTAACTTTAGAAGAGACGATTCCACATCAGAGAGTATCTCATTATAAAAAAGTATATTGAAATAATTTAAATTTCAATGTGATTGCAGCAAAAGAAATACTGGCCACGTTCCAATATATATAATAACATTAAAGAACATTATTATTTCATTAAGTATAGCATTACTGATGTTTGTATTCCTACAGTGCAAGTGTAGCGGGATAGGGGGAGGAAATGAAATTATCTGTTCTACACAAAATTAGAGCGATGTCCCATTTCATAAATTCCTCTATTGATTTTACCATCACTCTAATGCATTTAATTAATTTCTATTTAAATATGCGTTCATTTTCAGTGTTATCCCTCCAAAATAAAGAAGAGATAATACGGTATTACGCTTTTCTTAAAGAAATTCTTTGAGAACTTAATTTTTCACAGGGAAGCTGTTCACTTATGTATGTGTATACCTTGTTCATCCAGTGTACATTCGGTATAAGGTAGTTCGAGTTTTTATACTTTTTATATTACAGGAGTAGAACAACGAACGTAGAGATTATTAGGGCCGTGTTCCGCAGTTTGATTTTTAAAGCAGAGATTCTTATATATAGCAGGTTTATCTGTCGAGTCAGATGGCCTTTTTTCCAAACAGCTGTTTACGGTCCCTAGATTTTTCCTAAGTTCATAATATCGGTCGCAGTAATAATTCTGATTCCTTAAGTATTTCTAATATCTTGATCTCATATGCACACAAATTTTTGTAAGTCGCTCACTCCAAGATCATCCAATCACAAGCAAGATCGTGTATTATGATGTAAGAATAGTATCGATGGATTGATGGTTATAAGCAGAAAAGCAGCTTTGAAAGTGCAAGAGAGCACTCTTATAGCGAATTTGTCCGACACTAGGTTCAGGAATCAACGGAAAGATCGGGATGAACGACTTATTCTAGGAATAACCCTGATTTCTAGTAGAGCTGTTATATTTTTCGTTTCGCTTTTCGCTTCGGATCAACGGGAAAAAAAACAAATATCAGCTCAGTTCAGGTACAGCTTCTTCTGTCAGCATCAAACAAGTTCGAAAAATTTTTATGGATGCAATATTTTATTCCTTAAAAGTTTGTTTAATAATTGCATACTTTTTTCGTTTACAATTCATAACTCTAAATTTCAGAATAAAACGTAGTAATTGTTAGTAGCAGGTCGAAGTTACACTTGTTTATTTACTTCCTCCAAATGAATTAGAATGTGAATCATTGGGAACCGAAAATCGGAACATACTAAGTATCGATTTTCGGTTTCGGTTCTCGTTTAAAAAATTTCAATTTTTTCAGCTCGGATTCGGTTTTCACTCAGGCAGATGTAACGGTTCTGCTCGGTTTTCGGTTCGGTTCCGGTTCGATTACTTGCTTGAAGGAAAAATTGCAAATCTCCAAAGATGCACATATCTTTAAATATAATATGTTATTTATGAAAATGTAGAAATCTGAAGTGAAAGATGTACACAAGGAAAATTGAAGCATTGTATATAAATGAAGCAAATAACCTGCTCAACCGATGTCTAGAGAAGAATGCACGAATAGTGCGAGTAATAATAATAAATGTGATAAAAATACAATATCAAAATAAAATAAGAATAAATAATAAGAATTAATAATAAATATAAATATTAAAAGATAAATAATAAGTAATAAAAATATATAATAAAATAAATAATAAAAATAAATAATAAAAATTAATAATAAAAATGAATAATAAAAATAAATAATAAAAATAAATAATAAAAATAAATAATAAAAATAAATAATAAAAATAAATAATAAAAATAAAATCATAATAATATGAATTCTGACTTAATAAAAATTGAATTATGTCGCAATAAAAATGTGAATTCTGTATTAACGCCCAAACGCACTCATGCATCCCTTACGCAGAGTCAAATTAAACAAAAGCCTCAGCTTACGTTTGTTTCGTTATTTTCCAGCTCAGATCTCATTTCGTGTGCGTATGGACACTTGATGAACTCCCGAGTCAATTTAGGAAATTTCGCAGCCTCTTCAAGAGCGAAATGCTAAGCTGCATTCCGCATGCCTCTGTGGTCACATCACTTCTCAACTTCCACCGGATATTGTTCCCAGAATTCTTCGCCGTTCTCCCCTACTCTCAGACAGTTTTTTTTTTTCCGCGCCTCCATAACTTCGTGGGGAACTTTCTAGGAATTTCATCCAAAGTAGAGAGGGTGTATAAAATATCGGCCGAATTCTCCTTCCACGCGGACATAGCTATTTATTTTACGACTTATGAAATCGGTCTCCCCGTTCTTTTTGCTTCCTGAAAATGGTTCCTTTCCTCCAGAACTGATTATAAATTGGGAGTCTCGCGGCGATTATTTTTCTCGTGCTTTTTCGCGCATATTATCATTCAAGGAGGGAATTTCCGTGACTGTTATGGCAACGAAATGTTGTTTCTTGTTGTGGAAACGCAGAAGGGATTGTTGGGAATGAGCTGCGAGTCGCCATTTTTATTTAAAAGGAGGATAAAGGCGTATTTTGCATGTGTGCGTTACGTCTACATCTACATGAGGATACTACAAGCTGCCTTTCGGCGTGTGGCAAGGGGTGCGAGTGCCGAGACTCTACATCCGTAATGGATGAATTTCACGTATGGTTCAAGGAGAAAGTGCATTATCGAATCGACAGATTCTAAAGTAAAGGAAGTGATATATTTATAGGTATTGTAAAAGAAGAGACTTTTTAGTCATAATTTCGCTCAAGAAAAAACGTTATTTATTGAAGAAAATAATGGAATTTGTTTCGTTGAGTTCAAGAGACGCATTAACTTAAGGGCTACAATGAGAAGATTTATATCGAATGTGTGTTTAAATATTACAATTTTTAATCGAAAAGAAATTACGGAAAGCTTTCAACATATGTCGCCGTTAATTCGATACTACATATTATTACTCAAGGAAATTATACATTTTTTACCTAGTGCAGTCGTAACACGATAAATACCGCGGTGCCTTACATTACAAACCAATCATTTTACGAAATGACCAACACACGAACTTTTCATACTCCTTTATGGCCTCAAGATACGAACTTAATTTCGACGTATGAACCGTGGTGCTTTCATAATCCCGAGTAGTAAAAATGAGTTAGTAAAAGAGCATGAGGTTGATCAGGCCACTGAGGAACTACAGGAGTCAAGAAGAGAGTGAGGTATAGAAATGGATGAAAAGCAAATATTATCAGAGGCTGAAGAAGATAGCAACCAGAAAAGAAGCAATTAAAGCAAATGACTTAAATACATCTTGAAACACTGAAGTGAATTAAGAGAGGTGGTAAGAAAGTGTTATATAAGGCAGGACGTCTTATTTTGAAGACAATATCATTGATCACTTTAGGAGAGTTCAGGCAAAACGACTGACTCAGGCAACTCTTTCAAGAAAGTTCCCTCAAATCATGTCCATTGAAGAGACAAAATGAATTAGTATAGAAATTTATAAAAAATATTCTTAAAATAATATTTTTAAGACGTTTAAAAAGAAATTTCTGAAGAATGAGATAATGATAATATTTTTATACAAAAATCATTTACTTCAAAATCACCAAGAGAGTACGGATAAATTTATTACCATAAGATACAATGTATAAATGGGTTTTGAGATAAGAAATTTTTGAGATGCAATATCCTGTCTCGAGCAAATTAAGTTCATAAATCGAGGTACGAATGTAAAGTCGTTCTCTCAGATTAAAACTGGCCGAAAAGTATACTGATAGTAAAGAATAAGGAAAAAGATTCATTTTGTAGGACATCTGCTACGAAAACTGCATGAGCTGAAAAATTTAATACATTAAAGAGTTTCCACTATGAAAAGGAGAACATTTTTTTAAATCTCCAGAATTCATACAAACGCTTTGATTGAGATTTTTTATTTGGCTCCTGATTATGATTTCAACGGGAGACCTAAATATGGGTGTGCATCGGATTCGCAAATACATATTGAAAAAGAAAAAGAAACAGATTATTATTTTTAGCCCTGCAAAAGAGAACGGAAGGGATTTGTAGAATGAAAATATTTGTGATCCCTTGGTTACAGTTGAGAGTCATCGTACACTCTCATCTCTACAAATTGCCAACGATAACTAAACCGACCTAAAATATCAGCGTTTTTTTGAGTGAGAATCTCACTATCAACATTCCCTTTCGGTTATTACTTTTGCTATGTTTTAATACGTAAATACGTTAATGCCCGAATGAATTCATCTGATCGTGCGAGAAAGTTTCCCAATCATGTCCATGTAAATCAATTTTCGCCGAGGACTGTTTAGAATATTTTAAACGAGATGTATCTCGAATGTATTGATTAAAGCGTATGAATATAGGTCATCGAATCGATTAGTTTTTATTACTGCATTTTTATTAAATTTCACTTCAGTTTACTAAGCTTCACACGCTTTCCCCACTATTGTGCACCTAATAAAAAATTAACAGAAAATCAATTTACCAAATTGCGAAGAGTACTGCATTAAGAAAATAGAATAATAATATACATACAGGTGCATACCTAAAAATTAAAATACAAAACATTGATTAGGTATTTTTATGACATTGCCCTTCCACACATAAAATAACTAGCACATAATAAAAATTAACAATAATTATTGCCTATAACATATCAGTAAATCATCCATATGATTATTAAAATGTTTTGATTTAAATAACATAAATATTTAGTTTGTTTGAAATCACATGGAAATGCATTCCGTGGTTTTATCGAATAACCGAAAAAGATTTTTCATATATTGAGATTCTATATGATGGGCAGTAATAAGTATATTTCATCTTAGTTTGGTGCCGTAACAGTTAGTGTTCACTTGCCTAAAATTTATAAGAGATAATAACGTTTATTACTCTAAAACATATTGTACAGAAATAGACCTAAAATGTGTTATTTTTGAACTGTAAGCCACCAAAGTTCGGAACTAATGGAATAGGCAATGAAATATTTTCCATGAACAAACATAAATCTAACAAAATTACTCATGAGACCATGGAGTTTTGTGTTAAGATTCTCCGTAACCTCATAATACACCAAAGAACATTAATCAAGTTATAGAAATATCAACGAATACATCCGTTTCTTCTCGAATGAGCACGTCTTTTTAGGTTAAATGAATGACGTTGGAATGGCAAAAATACAGATATATTCAGTGCTATGCCAAAAAAGAAAGGTTCTTACTTACATCAGTCCGCCGAAAACGCATTAATAACAGAAAACAATCATTCGATTAATTATAACTTATCTTGGACTGGAATCTTGCTATGATTCTGAAAGTTAGTTACATAGAAATTTGCTGCAGTCTTGCAAGGTGATTTCACACGAGCTCCATGCAGTAGGGAAGTCGTATACGGAATCATAGTTCTCCATTTATCCCTTCGTAGATACGCCACGAATGAAATGTAAGGGATATAGGACGTATTAATCCACACTTACGAAATTCTCGTATTTAAAATTCCATCAATTTGAAATGAATTATACTCAGATCCGAAGAGGAGGATTACTTTAAAATTCGTTTCGACGAAATCATTTCGCTCAAGCGCTTTTTTCAATATTTTACCCGAAGACTCGACACAAAACAGGATAATCTCTACAAGAATTTTTTCCATCTCACCTTCGAAAACTGCTGCTGGAAATGTTGACAAATGACAAACTATTTTCACAATGTATTTCGCAGCTCTTTTTTTAATTCCCCCGCAGTGACACGGAAATGCAGAAAAACATCGAAAAAATGCATTTTCGACTCCCAAATAGATTTGACCTATTTGTGATCGTCCCTTATTCCCTAACGGCGTAGTCAAACGAATTCCTCGCTTTTCTTCCGATGATTCCGCTCGCAAAAAGATTTATGATTTTTCCGTCTTTCTTCACTTAATTCAGTCTGTTGCCGAGATAAGTTGACCTTTCTTCACCGGGTGTAAATCTTCCGTATCAGGCCCATTTTTGGGAATTTATATAGTGGCACTGAATTTTTTCCTTTTCCTGTAACATTAATACATATATGTAGCAAAACTCACTTTAAACGAATCATAGATTTTTAAAAAAAGGATCAATCTTTTATTTCGCTGTAAACGGGATTTTTAATTATTCTTATTACTTTACATTATTATTGTAAATTATTATTGGAAACTATTATTGGAAACAATTACTGGAAACTATTATTGTAAATTATTATTGTACACTATTATTGTACATTATTATAATAAATTATTATTGTACATTATTAGTGTACATTATTAGTGTACATTATTAAGGTACATTATTAGTGTACATTATTAGTGTACATTATTATAATAAATTATTATTGTACATTATTATTGTAATATTCGGCCCAGATAGCCAAGTTTTCTACGTATTCAACTTTAGTGAAAGCGGTCTCGGGTTCGATTTCCGGTGGGAGCCTTTATGTGCAAAATGAGCTCAGCTGCTGAAACACTTTAAAAAGTACTGTTGTACTCTTTTGGTTAGGCCAAAATGTCCTCTCTTCCACCAAACCTTTACAGGTATTGAATGAAAACGTACTAAGGGGAGGTAATGTGATTGAGGTTATGGCATAATTTTCGTTATGGAAGAAGATAATTGGAGGGGCCAAAGAACAGTTCGCGATAACGGGAATTTCGCATAATATGAACTCGTTATATACGGGATAATCAACATCCGCGTCCATTTGAAAGTCCAGTGGACCAAAAACCGAATTCGTTATAGGTGGGATTTCGTTACATGCGTGATCTTTATAGATTTGTTTTACCGTATATAGGTAATAGTCCGAATCGCCTGAGATTAAGTAATTTTATTTTCTTGTGAAATAAGTCGAGATAAACTTTATTTAAATGCCAATGTAATAGCACGTCCTTGTATCAACTTTTTGATAAGAAGTAAGTATTTTTAAAATTGCTTTGACAGCTTAGGTCATTTCGCACATATAGGCCCCCACCGGGGATAGAACCCGGGACAGCTATCACCAAAGTTGAACTCGTTTCCAATTAGACAATCTGTTAGCCTGATAAGATATCGTATTTTAAATATTTTTTACGCTGAAATACACGAAGATGATCTTGAATAAAGACAGGTACTGCGTGCTTATTTACCCATTTGTAATGGAGTTAAGTTAATCGACAATAGCAAAAACGGTCTTGAAAACAGTCTGACGGGACCGGGAATCGAACCTAGGGTCATCTTCCATCTTGGAGGTTGCTTTATCCAACAATCTAAACAATTGAATGTAGCAACCTCTACTTCTGGAAGGAGGAAGATCGTGAGTTCAATTCCAGGTTCTGTCAGACTTTTTTCAAGTCCGTTTTTCCTTGAGATTTATCTTGGGTGCACGCCCATACGTTCAGAGATACCTAAACACTTTTCCTAATAAACAATAATATATTTATTAATATATAATTACATTATATATTTCATTATTATTATTATATTATAATATTATTTCATTTCATGTAATGTTCGATATTTTTCCGTTTCGTTTTTTTATAATTATCCGTAGAAATAGCCTCGGAATTCCCAAATTTCTTTTCGATTCTACTATCTGGGAAACTAAAGAAAATTGAGTAAGAATTACTGTATGGGACGAAGAAACGGATTCGACGTAAATCATGGTAGTCCATTACGTATGCACTGAACTCAGTGTCCATCCAGAGCACCTCTCCAACTAGTTTATCTTATCGAATCATATCTGCGACAGTGGCGCTCTCTGCTTTGGTCTCCACGTGCATCATTGCTGTGATGGATGTGATTTTAGGATGGCCAAGGGGTGGAAGAAGAGCATCTTCGTCCACATCCATTTGGCAACTGATGGAGTGCCTCTTGTCCCACGTTGCACTCCTGATGCATTTCTCACAAGTTCATCTGCATCGCAAAAGTTTCCTTTCCACGTGGGGATAGTGGATGAATCTAACAAGTAAACCTTACTTGGTGTGACTATTGCAGACTAAGATTTTCTGAAAGAACGTTTTGAAATAAGGAGAGAACCACAATTTTTGACCCTGGAAATCCGAATTAACCGTAAAAACTCAATTATTTTGCTAAAAAATGCAAAAGGATATGGTAGAAAGGATCAGCATGTGACTAAAGGAAGATAATGGGACGAAAATTATCTAAAAGAATATCTTTAAAGTAGAAGAATACCAAAATTTTTCGAATTTCGAAATTGGCAGTATAACTCAGTTATTTTGTCAAAAAATGCAATAGGTCATGATAAAAAGGTTCAAGATAAATTCATAAATAATTGTCGTTAAATCGTCGTCACCTCTGTTTAATTTAAAAGATTTCTCCTTTTCGTGTGGATTGTCTATGTTTCTAACAAGAAAACCTCACTTAGTGTGACTAATGTAAGATAATTGGCCAAAAGTCTACCGAGGATATTTCTGGAGAAAAGAAGAGAACAGCATATTTTTGAACCTGGAAATATGAATTAACCGTACAAACTCAGTTATTTTGGTAAACAATCCAGTAGGCTATAGCAGAAAGGTTGAACTCTAATCCATTAATAATTTTCATTGAGTCGTTTTTACTTCTATGTTTAATTAAAAAGATACAAGATTTCTCTCTGAATGCATAGAAGCAAGAATGATTTGTGTTCAAATGAGATTTTGAATCTTGTAAATCTAACAGAGATGTAATAATAATTCACGATTATTCAACATTTTACGTTTATCAATCAAATCATAAGGAAATTCACGCTAAAAAGGTATTGAAAATATGAACTAATGAACCGCCTAAGGGAAATATTTTGAAAAATCAATCAAACCTAAAGGATTATACACTTTTTTTATGTAGTTCTTTGAATAGATCAATAACTAACAAATGATCATGAACTTTAAGACATAATACTGACACGACATTGCTTCATCTCATTAAGGTCAATTATAATTAACGTTATAATTATCATCATCACCATAATCATTGTTACTATATATTTATATTGTTATCAATTTATATTTCGATTACTACCATTGTTGATTTATTATGATTAATAGTTATTAAACTTCTGGTACATTCATTTTAAACTTTCATCCATTATCTGGGAAGAAACTGCGAATATCTTTAAGGAATTCATTCAAATTTACTTTTATTTATAAAAAAATAACTCCTAATGAGTCAATCAATACCAAGAACTACTCCTAGGATGTATCTGTAATTTTTAGGCGCAAGTTTCGCAAACTCATTTTCCCTTCCACTCTCTTATACTAATCATATGAGTTATTTCAGTATTGACACATTTATCGGAATGTGGAGGGAAATTGAATAAACAAATAAATCACGCAATCGCTTTTTCTTAAGCGCTTTTCGCGTGGCGATAATAAATGAGAATCGACGGAAAAGGTCGAAAACGTTAAACAAGTTGAAAAAAGCCACAATGAGATCATTAAAAAAGGTCCTTTCCAAAGAGACCCCATAGAGTCGGGCTTTGATAATCGTGATTAAGTATGAGAAATTTTCAAAAGAGAAATAAAAAAGTCAGATATTGTGAGGCAGTTGCCGAAATCATTGGGGGCAGAATTTATGCGTTTGAATTTATCAGTGGCGAATTGCACACGTGAGGTGACCCAATTGGACTGGCCGACGAAATTCCCAACTTTTATGCTTTTAAACCCAATTTATTGTAGCGTACGTTTGGCGTTAAAATATAAAAACCCCCCCTCACGCCTTTCACTTTTATTGGATTCGAGACTGGTATGGAGGGATTTGGGCCATTGCAGATGGCAGCACCGCGCCCCTCTTCATCTCAGTGCCTTAGTTCCTCTCTTTGCCGCTTCCGCCGACGGGAATTTTTTTTTGACTTTGCCAAATATATGCTGAAAGTACTGTCGAAGCTGAGATGTGAGAGTTATTTGGAGAGCAACCAAAAGGGATGAAAGCAATCATTGATTGGAGAACTGCTCGCAGTCGAATCATATTAGTCCGGAGAGTTTGACTTCACGATTATTAAAACTTGTTCTATTCTTAATTTTATTCAGTTTTATTTTACTACAGTATATCGTATAGTTTTATCTATTATTATTTTTGTACTAATCTGTATTTTATTTTCTATTTTTATTTGGTACTTGTTTATGGAGTTCTTCGGATTTTGTATTTACCACTTATGTTGTCATATGTATTATTATTTTTGTATTAATCAGTATTTCATTCCTTATATTTGCATTGTGTTCGATTTTATCGTTATTTTTTATTTACTACCCTGCTACATGGACATTTCCCAGAGTATATCAAAATCATAATTACTATTATCATTAATCTCTCTGTCTATAGATCAATAAAGAATATATCCCTACATTGGAGAGACTGTATAACCGAGACTGACCAGAAATATTTTTAAATATAAGCTAACTAAAGAAGGTTAGGTATCCATTTTTCAGAGTAGATGAGATATCTAAGAAAGAGAAACATCCTTTATAAATTTCTTTTACAAAAATATTCATCAACGCTTGTGCTGTAAGTTTGTTTGTGTAGAAACATAAAATCTTATAGAGTTGTCCTATCTTATGTTAGGAAATAAAATAATTTCAGTGATTTCTTATAGTTCACAAATCTCTTATAAGAGAGAGTTGATTCATATATCTTTTTTGATCTTTTCTACATTAACTATCTCCCATTTTATTAATATAAAAATGATTTTAACCGCCACATACGTTTGTCACGCTTACCCTTTTTAACCATCGTATATACCATCTTAGAAAAATTCTTTACCGATAAAATGGAAGTTTAATTTGAAATTTCGTGAGGACCTTCCAACTGATCAGAGGGGTTGTAAAGCAAACAAATGAACTACTCAGCCCCTCTGAAATGATTGGCTGTCGCTTAACCGATGGATTTCGAAGGGAATCCGGTGTTTGTTTAATCGAGCCTCACCTTTCTTCGATTTACACAACTTGATAGAGAAGAGCACTTTTTGATAAAAGGGGAAATTGGGTGAAAGTGAGTTGGGATGAAATTCCTCTGAAATTGGATCTTTAAACATTTATCCCAAATTAAATATACGTCAACTTAAAATCTGCATTAGCAGAATTGAAACTCGGATACCTTTCTCAAATTCTTGTAGATATAATTAAAAATTTATTCTCAGTGAGTATCCTATGCTATCCGTTATTTCTTTGAACTTTATGTATTTATTTTAATATTTATTCTACAATATTGCCGTAAATAGTCGTTAGGAGAGGTGGCGACGTTAACTTACAAAAAATGCATCAACTGATACTATAAATATTACAAAATTTTAGGCACTTAACAACCCCGTACTTTAACTACAATAGTTTAAAAACTACACTAATGAGCAAATTAAACAGCTATAATTAACTATATAATCTACAGTTACTACATAAAACATGTGCGCTTAAATATCAACTCGAAAAATTCCAAAAAACTTCATATCATCTTCCTTTTAATATATGTTAAAACAACTTAGTAATTTTCCACAGGTTTTTTATTTTCACTCGTACACGGCGATGACGCCACGACGAAGTTGTTTTAACTTGTAATAATGGCTTTCCACAAAGTTACGCCTGCCCATATTGAGTTATCTTCCTTTTAAGTTTATAAACTTAAAATTGAATATGATAACAAATGGTGAAGGCATGAAAAACAGCAGTTTAAGAATATTTAAATAAGTCTTACATGTGGCATGAAAGTGCAGTCGGGCATAAGAGGAGGCTTTGCATTTTCATGCAAAATCTTCTGGAAACCACGGAGAGCGTGAGGAAAAACACGAGTGATCTTCAGGAGAGCGTAAGACTCAGTTCCTACACCTTAATTTTACCACGCCTCAAGTTCCAACGCAAGCAGATACTTCACATTTTACGAATTTAATACCCACTGCGCTTCTGAGACTCACGGTTATGGAAGTACCTTCGGTTTCACGCCTCAACGTTTCATTTTAAAGAGTGATTCAAAGGTAAAACTGACGTTGAATGTCTACCACGCATTTCAAGTTTGCATGCGACGGCTCGTTACTACAACTCCACCAAAAACAGGGCTGAGTTTAATGTTAAATCATTTGGTTCCTTAATGCACTATGTTTAATTTTTTTGTAAGGGAACTTCACTTTCTGTGACTAAAATCTGGTGATGAGACAAAATTTTCTACAAGAATGTCTTAAAAGAAGAAGAGTAACAATTTTTGATCCCGGAAATACGACATTAACTCTAAATACTCAATTATAAAGTAAAAAATCGCAATAAATAGGTTATAAAAGAAAGATTCAAAATTAAGTCAAAATCTACTAATACTAAACTATCATTACCTCTGTGTTTCATGAAAAGAGTCAAGATATTCATCTATTAAGAGACCATGCTTGCTTGGAAATAATTTTTTCAAACATTTCGGCTCCAAAATTAAATAAAGTCAGTTTTTTTAGCTCTTTTGATCTTCAAAAGACGTCACTGCTGGCGGAAAATATTAGCACATCGCACAAAATAGAAAATGTATAATTAAGTAATATCTTGTATTGGTAGTTACCTAAAAACGTAATAGCTTGGTAAATATATACGCAAATATATTGCGGGTAAAGTTAAAAATCAATGCCGGACGTATACACATCAAACTTATTCTATAACAGCTCTATTCCCTACTCTTTCCTTAGGACGGTTATCTAAAAATATTTATTCAGCTAACCAATTAATATCGATTGGATCTACATCTCGATATGTACCATGCCAGCCAATTTCGGCATTCTTAATGTTCTGTGTTAATTTATTTTCATGATTATTATAGTCATAATTATGATTATTATTCTTATCATACCATAAAATCAATGCAAATAGATAGATGATCTTCAAGGCATCAGATTTACGCAACCGCTATGGATAACTTTCGCGAATCCTTCTTGGAAAAATTAATTTTTTTAATCCAATGATTCTAGCATCTATTTCTCTGATCTTCCACGCAGTATCAGGACGGTATATATAACAAGGACGACGCATAACATCGGCTATTTCTTCTACGAACATAATCTCTCTGAATTTATTAAGTAAATTACGTCTTTTAATGAAGTTTCTTTCTTCTAAGGATTCCCATCCTGCGTTCTGAAGCATCTTGGTAACTCTCATTCCGTTTTTCATAACGATTCTATACACAAAGCCTTTCGTTGTGCCTTTTCTGATTCCATTGCACATTTCTTATTGATATTTACAGAATAGATACAGCAATGTATGCAAATAGAGATCTACCCTAGCTTCTATATATACATCATTATATGATCTATTACAAATATAATTGGTATGTTACAAGTTCTAATTACATTTTTTTAAATTTTTAGCATTAGAGGAAAGGATGAACCGTCATATTTTCGCCACATCGAATTCAGACGCTAATTTCCATATCCTTTACGCGTAAGCCCGACTGTACAATCGAACAGTCACTGAGACTGATATTTTTAGACGTCCAAACTGCAGAATTTGCAAAATAAACCCCTAGATCAAAGAGGGAGAGATGCCCTAGTTCGCTAGACGAGCACTCTGCGAGAATATATCTTCGAAAGCCATTTTCCCTTTCCCGATTTGGGTTGCGTCCGGAAAAATATGCCACCAGATCCTATGCTTTAGTGCTTCTATTCGTACGTACGATCGAAAGATATTTTCAGGGCGCCGCAGAACGCAAATGAACGCTCCGAACCTGCCCTCTGCCGGCCGAAAAGGGAAACAAAGGGTCGAATTGGGCAAATGCATTTCATCCGACGGATCGTGGCGCTGTTTAATTCCGGTCTGCGTGGTTTTTTTGCGAATTTTTGGGAGCCATATTTTTGTTTCGGTGAGCGAGAATTCGGTTCTACATATTTATGTAATTTATAGATTATAAAAGAGACTGGAGAGGGGTTCTTTCAATGTAGGGGGTTGCGGTGCACTGGTGTGGTCATAACAGGGGTGTCACGTGACGTCCAAGGTTGTAAATTTCATTATATATTCGTTGTTTCAAACGACAATTTATATCCTTTTTTCCTATTTTAGCGGTACTTTCGCTATACCCAGCCAGTCCTATTAGGTAGATCAGGGAACCAATTTTTATTTCTACCATTAGGATCTTTCTTATGTACCATAAAGGTGCATAATGAAGGACACATCTGAAACCATCATACGAGTACATAATCTAAAAACCTTTATAACTTACAAAATCGTATCTAATTGTGTTTAAACTGGACTAAAGTTATTTATCAATTTTTGTTTATATAGATGATAAATAGCGAAGTGACTAAATAGGTTTGTAATTGCTAAAAATGATTTGTAATTCTAAATGACGAGCAAACAGCGAGAGATTTAAAATCAACCACATTCAAAAATCTTACTTTAAAGTTACAATTGATCAAAAGTATCAATCACTTTTGCTTCATTATTTTCCTTTTTTTAACGTTGAAATTTCACAGTTTTGATCACGTAGGAAATATCACCCACCAAATATATAAATCAATCAGTAGAGGTAGGGTAGGAACCATATTGTAACTTTTGCTGTAAATCAGTCACCCCCATAGCATAGTCGGCTAGCGGGGTACACATGCAGATCAAGTATTATACTTTTAGAAGTGCTTCTACAGCTAAGGTCATGCAGTTGTAAAAACCAGTCATCTGTCGAGTACTAATATTAAGTAAAAAATGATAGTATACTGTAATATCTGGTCAATAAAAATAGTAATTCAAAAATAAGAGACTCTTAATGAACCCTTTTAGAGACTAGGAGAGGTGAGAGGACGGCGACATGCATAATGCAATAATTTCTTTCCCCATCAAATGAGGCAAACGATTGGCTATAGATTATGACTATGGATTAGTTGCAGTATACCTGGGGGAAGGAAAAAATCCGCGTCTTAAGCGGGCAGCAGAGCGTCTTAAGCGGTATCTTTAGCACGTGTTTCGCGTGAAAGGGACCGGAACTGGAAGAAAACCGCTTGTTAAGCGGGATGGGTTCAGTCGGAGCTTTTTAAATAGACCTTATTGCATTAGCTTTAATCACTAATGGGTGTATGTTAAGAATGTATAATCGTCAAAAAGAAGCCTTTGTGGATTGTTTTTTGGGATAACACGAAATAATCTCACGAACAAAAGACAAACCACAAGCGATCTGCTTCATTTGACACGGATTTCATTAATGTTATCTGTTATTCAATGGAGAGGAAAGCGGATAAAGAAAGAAAACGGACGGCGGAGATAAGAGGAGAACTTTTAAATAGGGAGGAAACAACTTCTCCGAAAATGTCCGACGTCTGTTTATTAAACATTTGATCCTCTTTTATATGTTCCTCCGCATTAAGGTTGAGTGTTAAGGGAAGGGGATTGGCGGGGTATCCCTTTGGGATTCGCATACAACCCTAACAAACGGAAAGGGAATAAAGGGAAAGAGAGAGAATTGTGGGAAAAATGGAAAGATTGGAAAGGCTCATAACGGGAAGTGGACCAACGAAAAGTATGCTGAATATACAGATACCATGTTGATTCTTCCATACGTTATTTGGTATGATGATTCAGTAGGTTGAAAACAAGTAAATTAGGTTATGAAATAAAGGGTAAGAGAGGGAATTGTGGGAGAACGGGAGAAATTGGAAAAGGTCATGATAAGAAGTGGACCCACTAGCCTATAGTATGCTACATTATACACATACTTTATTGAATCTGCCATACTTCATTTGGTATGATAATTTAGTATGTTGAGTATAAGTAAATTATGTTATTCATTGCTTTATTACAACTTATATCTAGCTGTGAATGTAATATCCCATGTTACACACTAAAGGATGGTCTTTAATGTTCAGCTTTTATGAAAAAGAATACTTATATTCTGATATTATATACGCTGATTAATTTTGTAATTTCTCTCTCTATGTTTCTTTTAGAATCCATTATTCTTTTATCAACCCTTTCTATTTTCTTTCAGTGAGTGACTAACTAACTTAATGTCTGGAAAGGCGACCATTCATAAAATAATAATACGAGAAAGCAACCAGTCTTGCAGAGCAATGTTACAATGTTACACATACCCTTTCTACAGCTGTGGCAATAAAGCAACATAATTAAAATTCGTCTTCGTTTAAAGATTTAAAGCAATTATTATAAAAATAAAGAATCGAAAAACTCCTAACCTTTTGTTTACCTTAAGACAAGAATTAAAAAGTATTCTAGGTCAGCTTAAAACACCATCCCGCTTCTAACACGGCTAACACTCGGTCCCTCAAAATGCGTCTTAAGCGAATTTTATTAAATTCTTTATTTATTCACAATGGCAAGTTACAAGTGGACAACTGTCCGGTGGCAACTCATAAAATATATACGGAAAATATAAAATCAGATATTTAAACATATTCAGTCAACACAGTCCGATTTACAACTCTTACTACAATATAAAATGATCAGTCACCTATTGTACAAACAAAAATATGTATGTTATTAATTAATCGTGGCAGCGTATACATATGCATTATTTATAACTTTACAAAAAATGCTGAGAACAATATCCAATTAACCTATTGATAATCTACATCTACAATATTTTATCACATTTCTTTTTAAATGATTATATATAATAATTATAAAGGCAATTGAATGGTGTACGTTGAATTGGATATCGAATCCAATTTTTTTTTTAAGTTACCAAATCTGCAGTTTAAATAGTAAGTGACTGAGAATATTATCAGTGAGGGTTCTTGGCGATAGAGGATACATCCGTGGGCTCGTCTGTCGCCAAGTGAAGTAGAGAAGTAGAGAGAGGCAACTGTTTTCGGGGCGTTGCTATGGAAGTTCTCAGAGCGCCATTCTGTGCAAACGCCTGGAAATGCAAACATTGGAACAGCGTCGATCATCCTGGAGCCCTATATATACCTTCTCTCTCCCAATTCTCACATTCAATTTGTCTCCTCATTCATCTCTCATTTGCTATCCTCTTCTCTTACTTCTAC
Source organism: Pachydiplax longipennis (assembly GCA_036926295.1). Lineage (NCBI taxonomy): Eukaryota > Metazoa > Arthropoda > Insecta > Odonata > Libellulidae > Pachydiplax > Pachydiplax longipennis. Next base: position 35,851,038 of record JAVFKF010000012.1, read on the forward strand.
TCGTCCTCAAGTTAATATTTATGGGATTCGTGGCTTTGAGTGCATAAGCAGCGCATTCCGAGAAATTCTCACACTCCAAATTCCTCAGATATAGGCGTCGAATATTTTTCATCGGAAATCTCGGAGGGAATCGTCGAGCTGAATTTCGTTCGGAATTTGTTTTCGGCTGATATCTCTGACGTCAGATTGTGCTTTTATTCGCTATTAATTCTCAATCATCTTTTATTGTTACTTAATAATATGATTTCCGTTATGGTAACAATAGGTTAAATGGAAGAGGAGACTTTATAGTTCCAGTTTACCTTAAATTAAAGATGGGATTTATTTATTATTAATGTGTCTACAAGTGGTATTACAACTTATATTTTCAGACAACTTAAGTGGAATAAGAGGTTTAAAAAACTCTCCAATCGTCGAATATGCCGGTGACCGTAATAGATTATAGGGAGATTACCAGAGGGTGAATGCATAATGAACGTATTTCATAACTTTATTATCATTTGCCTCATTTCGGCATAAATACCGGAATACGCATTGGGTGTTTCTCAAAAGGTCGGCAATCCGCGGCTTTCTTTCTTTATTCAAGGAATTAGCCCGACGCGTACCAGTATATTCGGTGATTGGAGAATTTTTTGTAACTCTTATTCATTAACAGCCAAGCTCCAATCTCTTTCCTTCCAACTGAAGTTGAAAAAAACATTTTTCGTGTCGTCCAAAATTTTAAAACTAAGGTCTCGGGATTGCTATTTTTATTCGCAAGAAAACACGCAGGAAAATGGAAATCTGGGTCCTAGCTTTAGCTACGCATTAATTTTTCACTTCCTTTTGTCCCTTGGGAAAGGAAATAAATATTTAGAGGAGTACGGTATGGAGGGGATCTAATGGAAAGTAGAGATAAAATATGAAAAAGACCTGGTGAGATTAGAGGAACAAATGTATTATGAAATTCAGAAGAGAGAAAATCTAGCTAGTGGGCACGAAGAAGAATAAGGGAACAGAACAGAATAAGGGTAACAGAGCCTCTTAAGCGATGTTTTTAACATGCACTTCGTGTTGAAGAGAGTGGGACCGAGAGAAAACGGAGTGTTAAACGGGATAGCGTCTTAAGCGGGATAGCGTCTTAAGTGGGATCGTTCTGAATTGGTATTATTACTAAGTTAGAGTATATATATCAAAATACACCATGATAATTTTTAACGATGTAAATTTTTTGAAAAAGAATCATCCGTGAGGAATTATATATTTTAGACAGACCATCTCTAAAATCAGCCGCCTGTTATTTCTGCTCTCGCATAAGATAACTGTCTTTAACATTATTATTTATTTAGCATAAATTCTGAGCTTAGGATTATATAGCAACATATTCTGCATATATAATTCACTTCAAAACTCATAAGGTTTTAAATTTCTCCGATGTAAGCTCAAATGCAAAAGTCTCATAAAACTTCCGAATACCGATCAAATCGCGACCACATAAAGAATCTTTTGTTTCGTCAATGTAAGTGGCCTGTAAACCATTTTACATCGATATTTTACAATAATTTTCCATAAACTAACTCTAACGTTTTTCCCAATCAGTTTACTAAATGTTACTGAAATTAGAGTCATAAGTATTTAATTAACTGTGCATCTTAGCATCCAAAAGGTTTTCTGATTTCAGGTAATGGCTGAAAACCGATATAGGTACATTCCGATTATCTTCTGTCAAGGAAAGATTTAAACTGATTCTATACGGCATTAACATAAAATAAAATTCTCAATGTCTACTGCGTTCTCTTTTGCAATATTTAGGGAGTTAAATGTTATGCAATCATTTACACTTACTTTTTGCGCATGCCATACAGCCGCGGTCACAAACGTTTACATACCAATAGCGCGCTCTTGTACAGCAAATTTAACTACCTGAAACTAACAATAAAAGGTAAACAACTTGATTACACCCTCACAAACGTATATCTCTTCCCAATCCACTTTGCCTCATTCCACCTCTCCCTTCCCATAATACACCAACCCCTCCCCCCACCTGTGTCCCACCCTCTTCTCCTCTATTGGCTTTTGCAAGTGTATACTACTCTGATTACATGTGGTTTGTACCTGAAGATAAGCTAACTAAACTCGAAACTAGTCATTTAATAAATTGTTACTTGAGTGGAGTTTCAGATTGGGAATTTCATTTTACTTGTTATGGAGTTCTAAAAAGTAAAGGGTTTATCTATATATATATATATATATATATATATATATATATATATTGGGCTTAATTTATTTCTGCGATTATAAATAGCCTTTCCTTGAATATTCACAACTAGTTTCTCCGTGTGAAAATTTCGCAGACGGACACTTTTACTCCCCACTTTTATTTCCCTACCTAAATACATTTCAAGAAATACTTCAATCACTACAAACTAATAAAAACATTAAAACATATATATAAACACATCTTCATGTTCTGTATCAGTGTCTGTTTCGATATATCTCGTTTTTATCGATGGATATCGATATCTAAACATTCCGTGTAAAAACACTATGGGCAAACTCAAATTTTAGCTAATTGTTTTGACTTAATGGTGAATTTTTCATTTATTAGTCTATTTTTAGCAAAAAGCGGGAAACTTTCTCTTTAAAGCAGTGTATCTTTTATAAATTTTGATGAAAAGTGAAGGGAGAAAAGGCCGGATCACCGGAAACGGAGATTTAGAAATAATATATAAGGATTTCCATCGGAAGTTTCCTTTGAAACACAAATCCCTAGACACAGATTTCAGATCTCACCTATCCACTTGCCATTGTCTTACTGATTATCAGGGAACTAAAGGCTCACCTACGGTACTCAACTGCCTAATCTTTTCTATACATGTAACCCATATGCGTAATCTCCTATATAAGGAAGACCCGTATCTGCTGAAGGTACTTAACTGGGAAGGGAAGATTTGAAGTTAGTTGGAAGTCGAATAGCAATGAGTAACAGAAGATAAGGGAAGAAGCGCCGTCATTTGCACACATGATCACGGTTTGGAATCCTCGTGGCCCTGCTTTAATCTCCTCCATTGAGCAGTTCGAATCGACGGGAGATTAAAGGTTTGGCGAAAGAATTAAAAGCTCTACGGATTGGAATCAGTTCTGCACATGAGTCCAGAATATAGACAGCAGGTTATGTTTGAATGAACCGATTTAAAGTGAGATACCTATTTCGGTTCCAGATAAGCCATTTGAAATGAAAATATATCATCGTCAGCCACTGATGCTTTCCTAGAACATATGATGTTTGTTTCTTTTAAATAATCATTTCAAATAGCTACTCACCTGCAGAATTTCGTGAATCGGTAATATCCATACGTGTATTTGCTTAAGTTATACGAACTTTATCATCGATTTACTAATAGAATAACATTTTATTCCTAAATTTTAGATTTTAAGCCCATTCTCGAGGTGATAACAACTAGAAAAGCGTTGTATAGAATTTGTAAATTTTATCGCCCCTGAATCTTACGCAACCACTCTTACACACATCTGCTTTGCGGGTAGCGGATTTGCGGGATAGTGCCCCTGAATGTTATGCCACAGTTTACACAATTGTGATTTGCGTGTTGCATATGGCCGTGGTCACAAACCTTATTTTACCGACTGGCAACCCTTGCACAATATAATATCCCTGCCATCATCAATGTCCAAGTAATATAATTCAATGCTCACACTAGTAATGTAATCACACAAGAATTTTTTTATTGGAATAATAGTGTTTATTGACACAATAAATGTATGTAATACGCTAAAATATGTTGGTATAAATTCGTGTCTTCGTCAAGTTTAACATAAGATACAGAATGAATTTACAGGAATATTGCTTAGAAAGAATAAGAATGCAAAAAGAAGTACAGCATAAGAAGAATATATTCAATATTGTTGTGCATTGTTACATTCAAATCTTTATCCTTTCCTTGATAATAAAAACTTTCTTCTACCAGAAATTTTAAAGCTGTCTTTAAATTTTCTTTATTATGGATTTTTACTCGTTTTCGACCGTGGATTTTATCATACGGGAAAAACTAATTGCCCATCCGAAAACTTATATCTTCTTCATCCTCCGATTTATCAAAGAAGAAGTCCGATTAAAAAGTAGGTTATCGTATATTGTAATATAGAACGCCTTATAACGCAACGTGTAACGTACATTTTATCATATTTTTTATCAGCCACACGCAAATAAGGTTATGTTGTATGTAAAAGCTTCATTCCCAGATAAAAGGGTGAAAAATGAACTCCTTCAGAAGCATTGAGTTTTTAAATACCAATCAGAAATATTAGAGAACAAACAGAAACAGAGGGATTGTGAATTAACAGTATACCGGTTAATACTCAATCCTGTTTATAATGCGGTTCTCGATTGTTCCCCCGAAAGTCCCCCAAAGCGGGTTCAACAGAATTTAGTGATTTGGGAATAAATTACCAATTACGATCAATACGACAATGGTATATCAACTTTAAGATAATCCATTTTTATCATCCTTTTTTCATTTATGTATTTTCAATTCATTATTTCATTACAATGGCTCTATTCACATATTCTTAACCGATCTGAGGAATTGGGTTACATATGTTGTGTGACTAGGCTGGGTTTGGAATATTAGAAGCAAAAATGACGTGTTAGGTAGATTCAGTAAAGCTTGATTAAGGTGCTTTTCGTAGGACAAAGCGAAAGCCTCGTTAAAAGCAAGTTTTCTGATGCTGCTTGCCTTAAATCATATAATAGTCTGCTTTTAAAGACATAGTCTTTCCTTGTTACTGAATTTTGGTCATTTTCAATTTGCGATAAGGCACTTTTTATCGGATTAACAATCAAAGAAATCTAATGGCTTTTTAGTATAAGTGGGGAGGGTACCATGATCTCTCCGAGAATACACCCAATACTCCTTTTCTGTTTTTTTTTATGTGTTTACTTCTTAAGATAGTAGCGAAAGGAAACACCGCGAAGTGACATTTTAATCTAACACTCTGTCCTGAGAAAAAACTGATAAAAAAGTCCTCTATCTATATCATAGCTCGTATCGGCTCCGATGGTAGCATATAGATATCTCAGATTAACAATTTTTTAAATTTAATTCTCAAAAATAGGAAAAATCAACAATTTAAGTGGATGGCAGAGCGTCTTAAGCGGTATCTGTACCATGTAAAAGAGACCGGTACTATACCGGTTTTACTATAACTGTAGTTTGCATTGAGAGAGACAACTATGATGATGAGAATTTTGCTCTAAGGATTTTACCTTGACAAAAGTGAACATCAGCCATTTCTCGATAGCAATACGTCGATCGAAGTCGACGAAATGCGATCGGTGTGTGGATATAAAAAGACGAACGGGAATAAATTATCATCTCATTGTGAGGGAGAAATATTCGGTGTCAAATTGAATTAATTATCCGTTTCGCAGAGTACGACAGCCCGTCGAAGGCGAGATCACAGCTTCGATTAGATATGGAAAAATCCGCATGAGAATGGCGCGCACTTAATTCGGCAGTGACAAATCCGTGAGGGAATTCCGGGAATTCGCCATCTGTGCACGTCGTGCTCATTCAATCTCAGCATCTCTCTTCCTTTATCCTTCCTCTCTTACCGCCGACTTCAACGTTCTTCCTTTCCCACACCTTTCAATTATCATTTAAATTACCTTTATCATATATGCCCATTTTAGGTATTATCTATTTTTTTATCCTGTATTTTGTTTATGTTTATTCTACTGCTGTTGCAAATGCTTTTATTTCTTATACAGTTATAAATTCTTCAATTGAATTCTTTTCCTCTAGTTAGTATTATACTTGTTCTATTATGATATTGTAATTAATAATAATTGTAATTACTGATAATTGCAATTGCTTTATTTCTGATACAATTTTAATTTTTTCAATGGCATTCACTTCCTTTAGCTACCATTATACCTTTACTATTATGAAATTGTAAATTGCTAAATCCGATTCAGTTACACAAGTTTTTTCCGTTATCTTTCTTTTCTTTTATCATATACTCGGTTTTCATCACTGTTATTTTATGTATAATTTATAATTCGTGAAATGGTTATTTCTTTTAAGGTAAAATAAATAAATAATAAATTCCACGGAGGAAGGCGTTGTTTTGTGGGACTCTTTCACGATGAAATGAAAGGAAGACAGTAGTGTACTTTTCACCTTTTTAAAAGTAAATAACGTCATTTTTTTACCACTAATTAAAAAATAAGTCTTGCTAGGCTATGCATGAAGAGGAAGACTTAGGACGGCATATACTTTCATAATCGTCTAGGAAAAAATGTTTCGTTGATCTTTAATTCGAGTGTTTTACATTCTAATTCAACCTTCTTGTTATTTACTTATCAGTCTACTCAAAGGAATATTTTGATTATAAACAAAACATCTGAGTGAAACCAGGGCTTAACCTTCATTTCGTCAAATCAGCAATAGCGTAAAGGGAAAACTTATTAATTAAAGGGGTATTAGATATGTTATGCATGAGGAGGTAGGATTTAGAAAGCATATATTTCCATGGTCCTCCAAGAAGAAAAGTTTCGTTTTCAATTGGAGTTCTTTAAATTTCTATCCAACTTCTTTTTATTTACTTGTGTATATAATTGAATACTTTGATAAGAATAAAAACTCTGAGTGTAATCTGTGCTTAACCTTAATTTAGTCAAATACGCGATAGCAAAAAGGGGAAATTAATTAATAAAAAGGGTATTAGAGGGGTATCCTGCTATTTTATCCCACAGAGAAAACGAAGGAAGAAAATGGAAGGAAATAAGAGAGAGAGAAGGAAGAAGGGAAAGGGATAGATAGCGGTGACTTGTTCGTCAGACACGTGAAAGAGGGAATTGGGGAATTTCCAAGTGAGGCAGATAATCGCAGGTGAGTGAGGAATCAACATTGGCCGCATGTCCGATGAGTCCGTTCTAATTATAGATGGGACATGTGGGCAGAAAGAGCAACTGGGAAGGTTCGAAGGGAGAGAAGACAATGTGGAATTGAGAAAAGATTGAATGCGGAAGTGAAGGCAAGGATTGAAGTGCAAAGAAAAATAAAAATCTTGCTCGAAGCGAATGCTCGCGCGAAAAATGTTCCAAATTTGAAAGTGCATTCTTCTAACATAGATAGGAGGCGATTCGGAAACAGAAAAGGGAATAATATTTTTCTCTCGTAACCGTACCCGAACCGTGAAGTTGGGGTTTTTGAACTCTAACCGAAGCCCAAAACCGTCATTGATTCCATTCTAAATTGCGGTTCCTAACGATACCGTTTTATTTAAGTGTAACCCAATGGCTGTACTAAATGAATAAAATCAGAGACTTTTAGCCAACTAAAATGCATACTTTATATTCGAGTATACCTAGTCTAATAATTTGATGACTAAATTCAATCATATCTACATCTACATGAATACCCTGCAAGCCGCCTTTCGGCGTGTGGCAGGGGGTGTAAACACCAAACGATTGAGCTACTTTTTTAGCCTATTACTATCGCGTATTGTTCTCAGAAAGAATGAGTTCTTAAAACGACTTGATCTAGCGTATATTTCTCTTATTTTGCTCTCATTATCGGATCGGCCGAAGTAACAGGGAGTCGCATAATATCAACTACGTCTTGGGAAAACGTGCTTTCTCTAAATTTGTTAAGAAGTCGCAACCTAGCTTCTAACCGCCTTTCTTTCAATGATGCCCAACCTGTACCTGAGAGCATCTTCGTGACGCTTACCTTTTTCTCGTAGCATTTTTTAACGAAACGTATCGCTTTGCGCTGAACTTTCTGAAGTTCGCGGGCACCCGTTTCATCCGCTGGGTCCCATATACTTGCCGCGTATTCGAGATGGGGCCTGACCAAGGAGAAATAACACCGCATATCGGGCTTCACTTCGTGAAATTTAATCTAAAGAACGAAACTTTGTATGCATTACTCACATAATAAATGACTCTACCGGTTTCACATGTTCAGGTATGAAATATTCAGGATGCGAAGGAAATATATGGGATACGGAAGATAATTGGGAAAGTAAAGAATGGACCAACTCGTGATTTCAATCTAGTGTGTTTTGATTTCGAAAGCTATTTCTTCCATATCGCAATGTATGACCTAAAATTTAATTACATTTAACTAAAAATCCACGAATATCAAATTACCTTTCGGGTTGATATAGAATTTTAGCAGCCAGAGGACCGAAAGCAAGGTTCGAACCAGATCTATCTCTATTTCATTGAATTGGAGCGAAAATCGAAATTAAGAATATTAAGTTTCGATTTCCTGATTCTGAATTCTTTAAATGGCGTCCCAAAGACTCAATGATCACCTTTTGACTGTCGCGCAGTCATTTCACTAGTTAAGGTACAGTTCTACTAATTTGTGCAAACTTAAAAAATTTCAATCTCAATTCAAAGGAATGAGAAATTTTTAAACAGGTTAAAATTTAGAAAGGTTTTCCCATTAACAGCAATAAGAAATATATGCTTCAAAGCAGGATTAGTATAAATATTTTTAAGTGAAAATTTTTGATTCAATAAAGAAATAGCAGTTTTGAAGTTGCATTTGCATATTTAATTCCTTCCCAAACTTCTTTCCCTTTAACTTAATCACCGTCTCAAAATTTAAGTTAAATGAAACCATGCGTTATCTAAGGGAAATTATGTCTCATCAAGTATGACAGAAAATGATTCGTAAGAAAAAAAACTACGTTTAAATAGAAATTCTTAAATAATAGAGTAAATAGCGTCAAACGATAGATTGTTTCTGTAAGTACTGCGCAAATTCAAGGTTTAAATAGAGGATGGGATCCCAATTTCGACCAATTATAAAGATATTTTGTACTTTATCTCATACAAAATTTGAGGATATTATTTAACTTGCAAATATCACACTTGCAGTTCACCAACTTAATTCTATAAACGAATATCTTTCGGGTATTTGAACGTGAACAAATTCGACTTTGAGGTAGCTTTCGAAGAATGATGTATTTCGTAAGTGTTAAACATCTTTATCGACTGAAGCCAACCTTTAAGTCATCGTCATTCTGCTTTTCGATAGATCGCTGAGGGGACTCGATAAGGAATTGTGCTGCAAAATGGAATCGGAGGAAAGCTGTGATTGAATACATTCAAATTTCTCCCTTTCACTGGCATTTCTTGAAATGCTCTCTCTTAAAAGGGGAATCTAGCGTAGATTTAGGTGGAGAATTTGGAGCAAACAAGGAACGTGAATGTAGGGAATAAAGAGGGGAATGAAACGATCCTATTTAATGGATTCATTCATATAAACCTTTCACATATACGAAATCAATGTCAGTTTTTGTATGTTTTGCAAACCCCATTGAATGAATATGTAATCACACGACAGGCTTCGGCAAACTGCACCATACTCAAGTGTACTCTGTGAATAAAACACGATTAGATATTTGCTTATCCTTGAAAATCTTACTTTAACGTATACATCTGATACCGGAGTTTTCCGAGAGCATTTATGTGGGAAGACACACATTAGTATGTTTGATTAGTGCAAATATTTTCTATTAAACAATGCAGTCAAATTGTCCAAGTCTAAAGTAGTGAACTTCACGTACATTCGTAAAAGAGTGGATTTAACCCTCGAAATGTCACGAACCTATTGATACACAAAAGTTAATAAAGAGAAAACTGTATACGGTTGAACATATAAATGTATTTTTACCGAATTTTTATTGAAATTTTAAAACCCAAATCGAAAACAGTTATTCACTCTGCTCCGATTTTTAGCAATGCTCATTTTATTTCAGTATAATAAAAGGAAGGTGACTGAACAGGTATACGTACGTCTTGAAACTAACTATTACTAAGTTTTGTTCTAATATTTAGTGTAATATAAACGGAAAACACATTAGAAATAGTAACACAAACTTTCAGCGGGATAACATATTACAACGGCCGGAGGAAATAACTAGTTCGAATCGAAGTTAAGAAATGATTTTGGTCTGAAGTTTTAAAGATACTCTCGTGATCATAGTTTCATTCACAACACAGTTTTGGAAGAACGAACACTCAGTTATATGAATCCTAAATTAAGGTTTTTTTAAAATATTGCTATTCGAATAAAAAAAATGAATTCGCTCCATATGCAATCGATAATTACTCATAAAACTCGATGCAGATTCTCTACAAAGGAGAAAGACACGGCAAGAAGTATGATGAAAAAAGACGCTCAAGTATAGATTTTATCCTTTATTATTTGAAATAAAGTAGACAGTCAAGTCTTATCGAGCTGTAGTATTGGTCATATAATGATTTCTCCTTCGGAGACGAAATGCGAGTTTTGAGTGCTTTCGTTGATGGATTTTGGAGTAAGTTTTGTTCTGTATGAATTTTTCTACATCATATTATTTGATGGTGTTTGATTTTTCGATGGATTATCCAAGCAGCGGTAAAGATGACGTGCATTACGAAGTATCTAGTAAATTTTTGCAGAATTAATTTGGATAAAAGGTTCGACGAATACAACAATCTCAACGAATATTAGCCGCCGATTCTTAGAACGTATTCCACTTCTGTTTAATGAATCTGTTTCATTAGCATTAATGTTATAGTGATTACAATTTGAGTAATTATAATTACAAGGAACTTAATTTTCGTAAATGTGCTAGCTGAAATTAAGTTTTAGAATACAAAAATACATCTAGAACCAGAGATTAAAGTGTTTTAAAAACGGACTTTTTTTAAAACCCTTGGTATCCATATTCATTGGGCTTCATATCCATTATGTAATTAATTAATTTATTCCCTATATTATTAGACTGCAAACAGGAATCTAGCCTGGTGGCAATCATTTGAGGGGCAAATAGAATGAAATCTCTGCCTCGCATCCACCCAAATGGGGAGGACTTCCAAAAACCTCACACCAGTAATTTGACATAATATGCTATTATAACAACACCAACAATACTAAAATACGATCTACAGTGGCAAATACATTACATAGCAACATAAGTTATAACTAATACTATATATAAACATTATACAATAATAAAAACATGTATAGACACAGCAATATTAGCTATAATTACATGGGTGGTCTGAAAAGTTTCCGACATTTCGCCATTTCTCGACATGTTTTCTGAAAATTTCCGAAAAATCTGGAGTCGGAAACTTTTCAGACCACCCTCGTACATTACCTAGCAACATAAGTTATAACTAATATTACATATAAGCATTATACAACAATAAAAACAATTATAAACACAACAATATTAGCTATGATTAAACCCAACCATACAATTATTAATATACCTGCACCATTCATTATCGAACATGACATTTAAGCTTCTTTTTAAGAACTTTAACATTTTTCGGCATCGGAAAAAGATGCTCCGGGTGAGGATCGAACTCACGACCTTAAGATTATGAAATTAACGCGCTACCTACTGCGCTACTGAGGCTTCAACGACCAACCCTCTCCCCCAAGTTTTTCGCTCACTCACCCCCAACATAACGTATTCCAACCACTTTCTACCACTTGTACCCTTTTCCTCACAATCCGAGTATTTTCTACTCAAACACTTCATCAGGAATTCCCGCGAGAGGGCATCAGGGAACGGGTACGATAAGAGAGTGGACGTAACGGCAGACTGTGAGTAATGGCTCCACGGAGACGGTTTTAAAAGGGAACGATAGGTTGGTCGTCTAGGAGACCAGCGTCCGAACGCGTTGCCTCCCCATTGTTTGCGTCCGAGAGAGAAAAATATCGCCGGTGCGTAGGTGTGAAAGTAGCGGAGCTTTAACAGTTTGGAAAGGCGTCGCAGGGCGAGGAAACATGCGGTCTTCGTACACAAATTGGATTTAACGAGACGCGGGGGGGGATCATAGATTTCGGCGGAAAATAACGGGGGAAAAGCGGGGCGATGGAATCGGCCGCGATCGCATTTGTAGGACGACCGAAACCACGCCTTATCCCGGCCGAATCAGGGGAAGCCATGTTCTGCGAAGCTGCCAAGCTTTTCGGAAGGGAGTTTGTTGGCCAAAGTGGAGGTTTCACTGGGAAATGGAGGGTCAGGTGGACGGATCGAGGGGCAAAGGTCATCGGTGAGCGGAGAATGGAGGGAAGGAAAATGGTGGGAAAGGAGAACCCCTGAAATCCGATTCCGGCAGTCTTTTCTTTTTACGATTACGTCCTCCGGGATGAAAGTGATTTATTATAATATTCATGATGAACCAATTATGAAATGAATTTGAATGCACAACAAAAAATGTTTGAACAATTACCAATATGAGGGTAAAAATTATGGAATAATTTAATATGGTGAAGTGCATTATGAAATTATGGATTAATTTAATAAGGTAAAATTTGGATGTTGGTGTAGCTATGTTTTGGTCATGATTTTGTGATAATGATGCACCCAAAGAACAGATGTAAACTATGACAGTATCGTAACTGTGATTGTGGGATATATGTGGTGTAAATGTGTTCGTGGGGATACCGGTGGGGGGTAATATGGATTGAATATTGTTGTTTTTGTGTTTTCTGATACTTTTTGTAATTACCACCATGTTGTTTTAGTAGTGTAAGTACTTACTGTACTTCTAAAGTCAGGGAATGTGGAGTATTTTCGTGCATTATATGAGTGTTACTTGACAATATTAGAGGCTACCACCGTTAACTGTTGTTCACCTTAATGATAATTATAATTAAATATTTATCACCGAAATAAATGTTTTAAATGGACTAATAAGCGATGTGTTTTTAAGTATATTTCTACGCAAAAGCTATATACTACGCAAAATTTTTGTTTTAACATTAAAATTCAATTCAAGAACATTAGGATCTAGAATCTTCACGTCTTCTTGAGTTGGTAAATTTTAGTGTTCTGGTTCAGATCACCAGATTACAATTACCATTTCACGTCCCTTCCTGCGGATTCGATGTTTATAAACATTTGCCAATACAAAGGTTCCTAGGTGTATCCAATGAATGCAAGGTAATGATATATTTAGGTTCAACGTTGACTCCTTACGGAGGGCCCTATTAATAGTTTTGTGAATCTAAATTAATTTAAATGTAAGAAAAGATGACTATTGAATTTATCAGATTGGCTATCTGCTCTAATTTTACTTTGTTGCAAATCTTATAGAACTTTTATTAGCATTTAACTTATTTTATTTTTATGATTAAACTTAATTTTTTTAATCAAATTTCTATAATTCAACTCATTTGAATAATTTATTTTGTCTTCATCATAACTGAACTTACTCAATCCTTCCTGTAATTTCCACCGACAAATTTTACTGTGAAAATTACAACATTTTTGTTTCAATACTTTAGAGTGATTCTCTCTCACAAAATTGAGCGTGGCCACAACAGATTTACTCTATTGTATAAAACAGAGAGAAGTTTATCAGCTTTGAAATCCTCAGACAACTGCTTAAAAACTTCAACATCTGTCCCAGTTTCCGATACAGTTGGCATACAACTCTGATGAATCAATCTTCTATTTGTCCAGCTTTAACTAATTCCGAGAGCGAGGTTTGGTTGAGTTATTCGGACCTCATTTGAAGCTTTTCTAATTAGGCCACTGCTGATATTAAGAACGGATGCAAAAGGAAATTACAACATTGCATTTTTTGTTACAGCGCAAACAGTAATGTACCAATTACCTAAATTAGATAGAATACCGTGAAATTATTTGCAAGTGGGTTAGATACACGTTTCATGGACATTTAGGTGTGAATTTTACAAATATGCAAAGCTGAGAGAAGTTTCGAATATTACGTTGTGAAATATTTTAAAGCTAATTTCTGATAGTTCATCCACTTCATTGTACACACACTTGCTAGAAAGAAAGTTAACGTAAAGCTTATTTTTTCAGATTTTTCACATTCAATTATTCCAAATTTCTCCAACACAAACCCTAAGTCTACGAACTTAAGAGTACTCGTATTTGTAATTTCAAAGGTTGAAAGTTATCAATATAACAGTAAACTCTCTTAGAAACGATCGAAAACAATTTACAACTGTGTATATCTTTAATAACGTAAGTAATAATATATTTTATCACTGAAGCAAATGCAAGACATACTTGTGCAATAAGATCCTTCATAAATGTAGATTTGTAACCTCTGGGAAAGGTTCAAAGAAAAGAAAACCAGTAATGTCCTTATGCAGCGTTTTTGCAAGAACATAATAATGACAAATTTTAAAAAAGGGGAAGAAAGATAATTTTATGTCAATGGTAGTGGACAGAGCGATTCTTTGAACGTGATCGTGATCTCTGAACGAAATTAAACTACGGAATCGGACCGTTATATTTTTATTTTCAGGTTTTATTCGGTCTAATGAAATGAACTATTTTCGGCTCGGTTACTATTTTTCTCCATCGTCCTTCGTCGAACAAGTTAGATTTTTTTGGTCCAATTAGAGAAATATAGATGTCGAAAGAAAAGGTGTAATATTTCACTAATATATGCATGTTGAATATTTATATGCTATATCTACATAAGAAAATATTTATACGTGCTACTGCTATCCTTTGAGTGCATTTGTCGACTATAGTGCACGAACTTTAAAAATCCTCTAACAATCAATATGTTGCTATATCAATTTACAACAACCTTCCTTTAATATTTTGAAGAAATTTTGTTAACGAATTTAGCCCCAAAATAACATTGTTGATGAAAAAGCATCTGTATGTTTTTCCTTCGAACCATAAAAATCCTATAACAGTCAAGATGTTTCTACAATACATATAACAGTTAAAAACAAACTTCTTTTAATATTTTGAAGAAATTAGATTTAAAAATCTTTTCCGACATTAACATTATTGATAATAATGCATTTGCATGTTTATTCTTCGATAATCCGTCAAGCCCAATACAAATAAAATAAACTTAAAGATGCTTTTCAGCTAATACGACACGAAAGAGCATTGGGTGTCAATGGAATGAAAAAGAGGTCTGCATTCCGACGGAAGGAAATCCGAAGAGGTCTGATTACATGCGATGGATGACAACATGTTTGAAAATGGAGAAAGAAAGGTTGGAACCGCACGAGTTGGAAACACTCATGTTTCCGCGAACGACAATCGGAAATGTACGTCCATCTCTATTTCGCCAGAACGTGACGTTTTCAGAAGAATATTCGGATTTAATGAAACTTCCGCATATTTCCTCCATTGTCCGCAACTCTTGATTCATTTAAAGGGTATGCGCCGAATTGTAAATGCAATAAATTCCGGAGATGACGCGCATATTTTTACCACAGTTTCGGAGATGTGATGGGTCTCATCATGTACCCCAGAATGACTACATTAACTATTTTAGAAAATATTCTAATTAATGTGTTGTAGTAATGTTGTAGTTATGTTGTAATTACGTTGTAGCTATGTTGTAGTTATGTTGTAGTCATGTAGTAGTTATGTTGTAGCTATGTTGTAGTTATGTTGTAGCTAGTTTGTAGTTATGTTGCAGTCATGTTGTAGTTACGTTGTAGCTACGTTGAAGTTATGTTGTAGCTATGTTGAAGTTATGTTGTAGTTACGTTGTAGTTATGTTGTAGTCATGTTGTAGTTATGCTTTACATGTAAACAATACGTAAAATGGGTAGAAACGTTCTTTGTTTATTTTTGAGTGATTTTTTATTACGTAATTGCCCTTGGATAAGATATAGGGTAACGCTCATTTGAATGATACCTGATCATTGTTCCTTAAAAATTAGAGGTATAATGAAACCCAGTTACAACGAGCGTCATTATACTACGGTTTTGTATGTATTGTGGGTCTCACCATTTTCCCGAAAAGGATTACAATGACTATTTTCTGTGTTCATATTAGGTAACTTTGTGGTGAAATTAAATCTCGGAGTCCATATCGAAGCGTTACTACGGAGCTACTACATGACACCGAATCAACGTGGTCAGCGACGTATTCAAAACGTGATTGGACACGAAGGAGATACAACCATTAGAATGTAACTTATACATTTGCAGAACATAGAAGACACGTGATAAAGAAAGGCTATCAGCTATCGCGCCAAAAGAAAATGTCTAATTATTGTAGTAGCTCACGTTAAAGTAGGTCATGCATTTAAATCAGAGAGCATCAACATCTGTTGTATTCAGCAAATAAATTAGTTATAAATTTATTTTTACGAGTATTTCATTGTTTCCGTAGCAGTTGCCTGTAATGACGGTAGTAAACTTCGTCTTCTAAAACTGTATTATAACCGAATTTCACTGTACTCTGATCCATCCGGCGAGGAAATTCACTCCTTTCTAATATTTTACATTGCTGCCTAAGTTATACAAGAAGTGAAAAGTCGCACAACTTAATGTGCTAAGTTAAATTTCATTTCCATCAACATTACTGCGTACGTGTATTTTATTAATCTCGTATTCGTATTTTATTCGTATTTTATGGCTACTTATTCAGACGATAAACTAGAATCAAATTGTATTCAACGTAAGAAATCAATAAGAGCAGCACTTAGCTTAGTTCAGAAAATACAAGACAATGGGCAAAAATTCTAGGATTGAAACTTCGGATAGTTATTCAGAAAAGCTTAAATTTTAAGGCTCTATATGTAATTTTTGGATACTTGTATGCGTAAAGAAGACAGTCTAAAATATGGACAATTAGCACAGAAAAATATAAACATATCCATATTAAAATGAGTATTTCGTGGGCTTTTGAACATTGTCATAGAGAGATCTTGATGCCCTCTCACGATTGCTGTTAAAAAATTCGTCATTATTCCTTAATTGTCTATCTGATAAAACAAACTACCCGATTATAGAATAAAAATGAATAAAATTAAGTAACTAAGACGATTTTTTCGTGCAAATAGCAGGCCATTCTTCAAAAAATATGATGCATTGCAACCAGTATCACATGACCCGTTAATGACGCTAATCCGCTTAAGAGACCGATTTTACTTGAAAGCTTTGCTTTTGCCCTCTGAAAGCGTTTTAACCGGGTTTTACTGTGTATAGATAGATCGAACATATATAGAAGAATAAAAACATAGAAGATGAATGGCCATCAAAAATTTATTTGAGACCAAAGCGAGTTACTTAATTTTATGGCTTATTTATTTCCGATTTCTATAAGGATATAATACGAGGTGATAAAAAACCAATGAAGCTTTTACTTCGTGGAACTCCATTCTGGCAACGTAGGAGAAAATTTTCCCATCCTAAGCTATACAAAGCCATCAAATTCACCTGCGTTCCTGTAATTACCAGGAAAACACACGGTCATTTCCTCCTAAATTTTATGATTCGCGTTCATTAAAACGCCCTTCCCTACGCGTATAACCATCGCATACCTCAAATTCTAAATACTGTGGCGAAGTAATTAAGAATTTCACGGTTCACGGGTCACGCTCTGTGGGGCGTGATTCGGTCTCCATTTAGGGTTCGTTTTTCTTCTAAATCTCCTCCACAACTCGCGAAACATTCTCGGAATAGCCAAGTCCGTTTATATGAAGACCTTTCCGAATGCGATGAGTTTCAAAAGGAGAAGTTTCAACCAAATCACAGCAACACAGGGAAGATGAATCCCTGCTATATTCTCATTAATTGAAATCGGGATTAAAAATCCACACAGCGCCACCGCATTTTAGCCCGTCTTCGGTTTTATTTCCGCGCTGTCTGCTCTACCATTCATCCTCGCAAACGAATCGTCTTTTGTTTTTCTTTTCGAAGAGAAATAATCCGGACGCCGTCTGGTTTCGCGTAGTTTACGTCTAATGAATTCGCGCTTATAGAAAACGGGGAAACAAAAGAAGGTGGGCGAAGCGAAGGGAGTGAAAAGGGTGACTCAAATTATGCGCTACCATTGCAATTTAAACATGATTGAGAATATATTTGGCGGTAAGCGAATCTTCGAAAAAAAAATGCTGAAAATACTTGTCCAATATACGCTCGTGAATATGAGGAATTTAATTAAAATCCCTTAAGGGTACACTTTTATTTTATGTACTGAAACGGTCAATTACGAATTTCTTATTTCATTTGTTTATTTCGCTCGTGAAACTATTTACGATTCCAACGAAATTGCTTTATTGTTATTTTAAATCTAACAGATCGAATTCCTTCAGTGTTTATTTACCATATGCGCTTAATTTATGCGATATTAATATTACGATTCCATATACAATTAAGCCCGGTCAAGACGTTTTTTCAATTTAGACGCGGAATTTAGTGTAAGAGTAGTGTCTCAAAGTGGCCAAGTAGTAGCATATCCGAAGTTTATTCTTCAGTATTTTACATCCTGTTTACTGAAACTCTTTTTTGTAAATGCTAATAAAGAATTTGTCAAATACTTGGACAATATCATGGGCCAACGTCTTAACTGGGGGTATCATATCAGATACATAGGACTAAAATTAAACAGACTTACATATTTAATTAGTAAACTGACTTTGACCATGAAATATGGGATTATACTTTTGAGAAACTACTCTCATTGGAATTATATATTTATAATGCAAAAGAGGGTAATAAGACTGGTAAATACTCATAGAAAAGACTCTTGCAATCTACGATTTAAATAACGGGGAATATTAAATATGTCATCTGCATGTATTTATGCATACGCTATCTATATTCATCTGAATTTCGACAGATACAAGAAAAAAGATAAATATGATTATTTAACTAGAGAAAGAGCTAACCTGAAGACCCTATCCCATAGACTTAGCGCAACTGGCAGAAGTTTTGAAGTGATGGCTTTAAGAATTTATAAAAAAATTTATAGAGCTTGCCTAGCCCAATAAAAAAGAGTAATAACATACAATTTATTAAAACATGAAAGAAATATCAGCTAACAAAAACCTATTATAGTGTCGATGAGTTTGTAAAATAGTTTAGAATGATTATATTGTAAAATATTATGCCAAGGAAATTTAATGTAACGTATAACTAGAATGAAGCATAATTTATATTTATTCTAATGGTAATAGAATTAATGTTTATATATTTAACAGACGATAATTGTGTAATGGTTGTAAGAGTGGTATGAAATGGTATAATTGAGATTAATGTAATGTAGATTAAGTGACTTGACCTATACATGCTATTGTTACTCCTAGGATCAATAATATATTATGATTATTTTCATCAATCAATATTAATTATTAAATTATTAGTTGTATGAAGAATTAAAAGTGAAGTTGTTTTCGTTCCGACAGTTGGGCCAATCGGGTCGGATTACGCGTCGAATGTGAGCGTAGGGTAAGAAAGTGATGTCTGATGAAA
The DNA here is from genome assembly GCA_036926295.1 of Pachydiplax longipennis. Taxonomy (NCBI): domain Eukaryota; kingdom Metazoa; phylum Arthropoda; class Insecta; order Odonata; family Libellulidae; genus Pachydiplax; species Pachydiplax longipennis. The sequence continues at coordinate 35,870,277 of JAVFKF010000012.1, forward strand.
GGCATTAGATGGTTCCAATCTGGTACATGTGATGCGGTCTGTGGCGATGGGAACAGATTGCTGGTCTGAGGCCTTAAAATCCCATGGAAGATGCTCGGGATAATGCTCAGTATCCGAGGCGGCCTCTGCAATTAAGGGCCGGTGGGGAGGCCTTAACCATTAGCAGTAAGTGTTACTTTAGCCGGGTCTGCTACCTAATCTGACGTGCGATGAGTAATCCCCGTGATCAAAGTGAAGTGACGAGGATTTGGATAGACATGCTATGAAGATGGGAAACACCTACTCCCACACTTAGGCTATACAAGACAAGTGAAAATCACCCCCACACTTAGGGGTTGTCACTATACATTAATAGACAATTAAAATGATAACTGTAAAACCCGTTTAAGACGCGCCTGCTTAAGATTCTATCCAGCTTCATACTTTATAAAATTATATTTTTTATAAATTTTAATTAAGTTTTTTCTTTTTTTCGTTTGTTTGCTTTTATTCATTTGTTATTCTATTATATGTTTAATTTGTTGATTTTTCACGATTTTATTGATATTATTGTTCTTTATTATTGTTGTTAATCGTCAGCATTAATTGGCTACATACTGTATGTTGATGCTTATAAATAAATAAATAAATAAAATAATCCAATAGTTCGCAACGATTAAAACATTTTATCTTCAAACGGAACCTAAACATTACGTAACCGGATAGGTGGGTCAAGTTTGACCCCAATAGTGTTTTCAGTTTTTACTAGATCACTGAGTTATAATTTACTTTATCTTGTCATACTTGATTTCTTAAGGTATACAACACCCAATTAATTGGAATTATAAACCATAATAGGGGCTCTAGGATAAAAAAGTGAGCTGTGGGTTCGACTTCAGCGGAAGCAGTCCCGGGTTCGATTCCAGGTGGGAGTCCACGTGAAAATAGAAACGAAAATAGAAATTGGAAAATAGGAATAGAAAAATATAAACAGAAATAAAAAATTTTAATAGAGAAACATATAGAAATACGTGCACACCTATCCCCACACTTGGGCTATACAAAACAAGTAAAAATGGTTACTGCAAAACCCGTATAATACGCTCTCCCTTAAGATGCTATCCTGCTTACTTACTTAATTTTTTAATTATCATATAATATTGAACACAAATAGATGATATGCCCGTTTATTCTAAACGATAAATAATTGCGAATTACTGAATCTCAGGAAAACTGTACATAGTCAATGTAAGGAGGGGCGTAATGCTGGTTACTTTAAATCATATTTTTGAATAATGATCTCCTTTCCGCACAAAAAGAGCGTCTTAATCATTTAATTTTGGTCATTATTCACTCTACCAAGAAATGGTTTTTTCCCAGATACACAATTACAGAAGAATGAAGAATTTTTAATATCAGTGTTTAGAGGGCATCACATTACATGATCTCTCTAAAATAACGCCCACAAAACACTGAACTACTCTTCGGTATGTATTACGACTTGAGAATGCGACGAAAGTAAATACCCCCATGTGAATTTTTAGTCAGACATGTTACCCTGAGAAAGTGTGATATGGAAGATCTCACTCTATCTCAGAATACGCATAAGATCCGACTAAGGGATGGAGATTGCTCTGCTATGAGATATCTTGATTTCGAAAAAACAATCAAGATATGACGATACTGATGATGATGAATGAGACCAAAAAAACTTTATACCAAAGAAGAAATTCGCTAGGAACCATTCTAGAGATAAAGCAAAAGGATGACACTGACGATTTAAAACAAATTTTGGAGTATCGAATGAGGAATATTGGCCAATGTGAGTTGCAATGCATCTGGGAACAGGAAAAATCTACATCTTAAACGAGAAGCTGAGTGTCTTAAGCGGTATTTTTACCATGTGTTTCGTGTGAATGGGACAGGGGTAAAAGTAGATCCAATATCTACATATGTACATGGGTGGTCCGACATTTCACCATTTCTCTACATGTTTTCTGAAAATTTTCTGAAGATTTCTGAAAAATCTGGGGTCGGAAACTTTTTAGACCACCCTCGTATTATGTAGATAATATATGTCTACCTTAACACCTGATGATGTTATCAAAGAGAATGAAATGCGTATTGGGCCTAAATTTTTGTTAGTTCTGGTTCTTTTCATTTATCTTTATTTTATTTAATAACATAGCATTTTTCTTAGAGCTGATTCCTGTCTTTGATGGAATTTCAGCGAAGCGACTTCAATTATGTGACAAGCAGCAATATTGTGACCTCTTCTGGGATTTCAGCGCATGGTAACCTCCTTTCTAACTTTACGCATCTGGTCACCCTGTGTTAGAGAAGATATTGTAAGCCCTTCTTTAATTATTCATTCTGTCGATCCTATTTCGTCCCAGTTTCTTATCAAAGTATAACTAAGTCCATCTCATTGATCAAAGTAAACTTTACCCTTTGATGAAATGTGTCCAACTTTGTTTGTTAAAAATTTCGACTTTTGACCTAGATAACGTTGTTTCAAGAACCATTTTTTCGACTATCTACCCGATTACTTTGAAGATATTTCAAGCGAAAATTCCCCCCGTCGCTAGGCGACCGCTTAAACTTTTAATCAGGAAGGAGATTTTAGTGCCTCGTTAAAGCACCGCGATTATAGAGTTGGAGATTCTTTTCTTAAGAAGTTCTTCCAGAGAATGGTTCTCTATCCACTGCTGAGGTATTGTCCAAGTTTTGTTCCTTCTATATCATTTGGCGCACCGAATGATATAGTGAAATCAATAGAAGGCGTGACTTGGTGGAGAGCCATGGTATCAAAAGAAGGAACTTAGTAATTTCCACTAAATTTATTTTAACCGACCGGTTTCACTATAAATTTCGTGGAAATTACCAAGTCTTCTTTGTTACCAATGATATAGCGTTCCCATATCTATCATGGCAGAACTTTTCGTACTTGAGAATACTCGAACGTGCGAGAAATGTGTTTGGAATTCTAGTGAAATCATAGACGAACTGCGTGCAAGGTTTCGGATTATAAATTATTAACTATGTAACTAATTATATCGGGTTAAAAATAAAGGAGCGCGAATTAATAAATCGGTGTTGCGAAATATTAATTTATTAATAGGGTGTTGAATGACTTAGCTGATGAACTTCTCATTCCATTGCCAAAAAATGTCAACATTTTCACAAAGAAGCCAGATTAATCTAAAATTAATAATCTAAATTGTATGTCTATGTGGTCCTCCTTTTATTATTATTTTTATAATCGTTTGTTTATTTTTTAATTCCATTTAATTAGGAGGATTTTATGGTCTGAGACCATGTGATATTGTATGCTGTAGGTATATTAATAATTGAATTACTTGATTGAGTTTACTTAAAATTGTATTGCTATGCAGAGTATTTGATATTGTAATATTAGTAGAATTGTAGTATTGTTGATATAGTTTTAATAGCATATATTGCTTTTAAATAACTATTTCTGTATAATGTGCTTCCTATGTGAGGTTTTTGGAAGGGTTTTCCTCAAGACTGGAGTGAATATCAGGATTCTGTTTTTCTATTTGCCCCTAAAATGACTATCACCCGGGTAGCTGCTTATTTGTAGTAAAAATATAAATACGTAAATAAACAGAGAGTTAAAAAAGAGAAATATTGCTCGATAATTCTATTCTTGCAATGAATATCTAAAATAATATTCCGTTCACATTATCATCTTCTGAATAATAAATGTGATGCTGAATGTTACATGATTTCAAAGGTAAATATTCCAAAAAATTTCGTGTATTTCCTCAAATGTGGAAGAATCTCGGCTGAGGCGTTGAGAGAAGTTTCTTCGAAACTAATCGCAGAAAATGTTCCATCGAAGTACGACGACAAGCGTGTCTTCCGCTACTTCATCCAATGAAAACTTGGCGTTTGTGTTGAACTTGTGTCGAACAGGATATGTTCTTCCTTCGAATAGATTCGACACGTGTGCGAGACAACTGGGTCTTACTTTATAAACTTGTTCATTACGTATGCACTTTTGAAAAGAGTATTTCAATGGATTGCCTAGGTAACTAGTATTGCTACAACTGTAACGTAGTGTCTAGCTTCATAATAATAAAGTTTCAGTCGAAATGCTAGATTATTTTTCATTTTACTTATTTCCGAATAATAAATTTGTTTTTGCGCCATTTGTTTACTTTTTATATGTAATTAATTAGAAACTGAAGAAATCATTATGTAAGGAATGGGTAATGGGTGATTTTGCACGTTAGGGCGTGAACCTGGGAAAATTCCCAAGGAAGAATAGACTTGAAAAAAATCCGACGGGACCGGGAATCGAACCCGGGTCTCCCGATTGCCGGTCGGGGTCCTTGACCACAAAGTCTCCCGAATGGCTTCCGGTTCCGGCGAGATAGCTCAACGGACAGAGCAACCGACCGGCAATCGGGAGACCTGGGTTCGATTACCGATCCCGTCGGACTTTTTTCAAGTCTATTCCTCCTTGGGAACTAATTATGTATTCAGTACAGCAAAAGGAAACCTTGGACTTCAACCATTGGGACAGGTCGTTGAGCGTATTTCATCAATGGAAAATTACATGAAAAATGTTATATTTTATTACAATTTTCACGAATTCAAATCGTCAGCAATATTCGATGATTAATACGGGAATATGTATTCCATTGTTTATTGTTATTCCACGCGGATTTTTTTCCGATTTTAAATGACCAAAATAATATATTATCTTTCTATTCCATCAATTGACCAAAATATGTTATCAAATAATACGATAGAGAAAAACTAGGGGAAGAGAGCAAAATATGAAATTAACATATATCTTCCATTCGGAATTCACTGACATCAGGTGCGTAAATATATAAAAATTTGTTCAAGAGTTATTGCTAGAAGAGATAATTCAGTTGAATCACTCAATTATCGCATTAAGTTATATTTCGTATTCTAAATATTTTTCATAAGTTAAGGATCTCAAAGGATACTGTGATGACTTGAAAATTCAGAGAATTATCAATTTTCAGAAAACACGCAACATTTTGGAGAACATAGCTAAACATTATTCAACAACAACATTAAACGTTCTTTTTGAATAGCAACGTATGTTGATATAACACGGTTGGATGGTCTTTGGGTTCATAGTTACTTACCTAAGAGCGTTTTCACATTTGCCGTTCTAATCTTTATTTACAGTTAGTCATGGAAACGTAAGCAAGAGGGCGTTCGCAATGGTACCCCATTCTCCCAAAAGAGGCCTCTCTTAATATGAATCCCTTTCACCTGTTTTTCATCCGACCACTCACAATCCATCGGGAAGCGACAGCTTGCGCGCCCTTGCGACATTCTCCAAAAGCTGAGCTCAATAGTCACTTAAGCAAAGCAAATTCTAAAGAGGAGAATCCCTTTAAATATGAAACGGTACCCGAATTCATGGAAAACGTGGTATTTCCGAGTTTCAGCAATTTGGGCAATGACAATGCAATACAAAATCACGATACAAAGTTGTGTAACTTGGTTTGATTGGCTCTTTTGGTTAATACGTTTATTCAATGAGGTTTTGATGAGAATGGTTTGTAATATTATCGTAAAATACGATATATGTAGTCAATTTACTCGCTTCTTAATATTATTTACTCGGATTATTTCTAATGCGTAGGATGATCAAAAACTGATGATTTCTGATATTCTCCTAAAATTGCGGTAGTCGATCTATTCACTTCTTAATAATTACTAGGATTAGTACTGATGCTTAAGATAATCGTAAACTTTCCGGAAAAGCTTACTCACTTTCACCTAAGGATATTGCTGTGGGCATGAGCTGTTCGAGACGGTTTATTCTTTCTACTATGATACGTACGTGACAGTATCACTAGATTTTATTCAAGTTTAAAACCTTTCCAAAAGCTATTGAATAGAGGCAATCTAACTAAAACTGAACTGAAAACCGAAAAACCGAATATTATATTGCCGAAGTGATAACAGATTATGAACCAAACACAAAAACCGGAAACCGTTATTTGTTCCTTTCCGATTTCTTATTTCCAGTAATGAAAATTTTGACTACGGTTACAGTTAGCTTTAATTGGAGGAAGTTGTGTAATGACTACTAATAAGTTTTGCCAAGTTTCAGTTTGTAATTGAGTGTAATGTAGTGTAAAAAAGAAAACCTACAAAATAATAAAACAAACTTTCGGGAGTATATAGCAGCACAATGGGCAGAGCGATAATAACCGGTTTCAACCGGTTCGACCATCAATACACGAGCGAAATTGGAACAGAACCATTATTTCCGTTGAACCAAGGAGAAAACCGGAATTGAAAATATTAAGGATAGAATTTCGAGTTGAATTTGAATCTTTTAACTGTGTAACTTTGGATTACTATTATTTATCCCATTAAAGCATCATATACATTAAACATAAAGATAATTCTTGCTAAGCTTAGTCTGTAGAACTTTAATTGGGAAATTTTTAAGAGAAGATCGGTGAAAAATTAAAATTAATGACGCAGTACCATGGATGTCACAAATTAAGCGTAAACAATCATACAAAAGGAACTTAAAAACTCACCTATGTTTCCGTTTAAAAGAGGACCTTTTCTCAGATGAATACCAGGAGACAATGTTGAGCCCCATGGCATCCTGCCAATACCTAGAAGGAAATAAAGAATTGATTATAAATCTCAGCGGATAATTAATTCAGATTATTCCTCCATCATTTCCTATCATTGAAAAGTTGTTTCGCCTCATCTTTCCATATATTTCCTTTTCTTTTTCCGCCTACAAACTTTTATGAGTTTTCTCTATAGAATCTCGTTCACCATTTAATCAATGAAAAATTAATAATAATTTAATAATCATAATTGTACATATATATAATAATTAAATATTATTATTAATGCTGATTAAAAGATAAATGTAATTCATTAATATTGATTAAGATGTGAATCACAGAGATCCAGAATCAGTAATTGAAATCTTTCGCTCTAATCCGCTTTAGGGATCATGTCATAAAAATAATGCACACTTTTTAGTAAAAATCATGATAAATAATATGCATCATACTTCATCATTTTGCTACAAACCGAGGTAATTATGCAAAAAATATTTTCGTTAGCAAAGGATTTTACTATTATTTTCATAACATAAGTTCATTCCGCACGTTGGGTTCCACCGGGAATCGAACGGGAAGCCGTTTACACCGAAGTCGATCGCGCTGCTCACTTGGCTCTCTAGGAATCCTTGTCATATGTTCTTGATTAAATGTATATTTTGTATTCCGTAAACAACATCCCTTAATTTCGGGGAAAAGCGGAGTGTTAATTACATAAATTTATAAAACGCAAAGTTGTAAACTCTTCATAAGTGATCACATGCTAGCAACAGCAGAAACGAAATCTGTAGAGAATGCTGAAAGGGCGCTGGATCCGTAGACTTAAGCGTAGACTTATATTATTGCGCCATCTGGTGGAATCTCGCAGAGTTACATCTCCGTGAAACCGTGACAAATGGCGAGACTCGTGGAGCGTTAAATGATGACTCGAATATACTTGACTTGTCTTCTAATTAAGGATAGAGGATCAGCGCAGTTTCATGCGTTGAAAGACTCTTGCGCTTGGAATTTAAACAAAGAAGTGCCCCCGTATCAATCACGAGCAATATTATGAAATATGGTCATGGAATTTATATGTGTTGGAATAAATCAAACTTAAAAAGAGAGAATCCGCAACGAAGACGGATGAATCCTGTTAAATATCGTTTTTATGTTTTATGACCCGAGCCGTGAAATTAATGGATATCGGCCGTACTTAATGTTTTTCCACCGTTAAAAAACTGCATGGATGATTCAGAAATTATTCGGAAAAGGATATTCGAGTGATATCATTTTTCGAACTGCGTTCGATATTTTATCGGTGAAATCAGATTACGATAGCCAATATTCCCCCGTAATCTATAGATAGATATTTGTATGAATATCTTTCCATACTTTTCAACCTGCAAAATATTGCTTCCTTGTAGAGAGAAAAAGTATCAATTAAGTAAGGATGACGCTCTCTTTGTACTGAAAGCCATTCCTAAGAAGTATAACAAGAAGGCAAAAGCAGTAATGTACAGCAATAGTTCGTGGGCTACCTTGATATCTACAGCTGTGGCTAGTAAATCATGCTAAAGAAGGTTCCTTCATGACCACACACGAAGAAAAACTCTCTTGGTAGAGTCCACAAAAACGGTTTTATCAAACGAACAAGGTTTCGATACGGAGTAACATCACCAGGTGAAATTACCAGAAACTAATTACTAGAAATTACCTTGTTTCACCTAAGTCAGTCAAGATTCCTTTTTGTTTTTAAGGTTTTAATCACTTATTATAAATTTAAATGAACCTCCATCCTCCCAAAATCCCTTCTCTTTCGTTTTCCGATTAAAACGAAATTAAAATTTGTAAAATCCCGGTTATTACAACATCCCGCTTATAATAAGGTTTTCACTCGGTTCACTGAAGAGCGTCTTAAGCGGGTTTTCACTATATGCACACAATCTGTTATTTCATGCGTAACCTTCTAATTTCAATTTCATCAGATAAGAATAATAAAACACAATAACATGTACAACTTCTGAGTGTAATACCCCAAGTGCACTAAAAGGAAAAACGTAAATCTGTCTTAGGGTGCAAGTGAATAAGCCCATCTAAATGAAACCTGTCCATCGATTTCAGTATAAATGAAAATAACATATATATCACTATATAAATAAATTCAATGCTAGTTGGTTAGGAAACATACTTAGGTCTCACTCGTAATTAAAATGCTTATAAATATATTTATGCACTCATATTCCTGTGAGTAATATATATGCTTTACCACCAGATTAAACTCGAGACGAACCAGTTTCAATACATTTCTATTCGTTCTATCGATAGAAAACAAAAACTGTGCTAAGAGCAGGTATGTAGGTTTTCTTCTATGAGTAAAATTTACATCGGTGGTATGAAAAATTTCCGACATTTCTCGACATGTTTTTTGAAAATTTCTGAAAATTTTCTGACGATATCTGAAAAATCTGGGGTCGGAAACTTCAGACCACCCTCGTATATCCTACATCATTTCTCGCTTCTATTTTCTCAGTTAGGAATCAGAAGGCAGTTTTCTTGGTCACTAATAAAAATTATGAACCTCGCACTGATCTCTTAAAATACCTTGGCTACTATGAGTTACGAAGAAAAGATTATGAAATGCAGCTCGATTCTAATTTCCTTAGAACTTTGTGGCGGTTAGCCTAAAAATTGGCGAAAATAACCGTAAACAATACGCCGAAAAATTAGCGCTCTTTTCCTCTTATCAGCTGAGCGATAAATCGCCAAATATTCGCCGCGTGGAGAAAGTAGGAAAAAATTCGATTCCCAGCGGAGTCTCGTGAATTGCTTCTTCGGGATACTTGTTTTTATTCGTCGGAGAAAGAGAGATATTACTGAAGTTTCGCCATAACTCAAACAGATATGACGCAAAAAACGATAATGTCCTAGCGTAATAATTCAGAGGAGCGATACCGGGATGCGGGCACGAAAAATGGAAAATATCCACGGGTAAAAATGGGAAGTTTTTTTTCGGTCGAGACAACTTTCCTAATGCCGAAAATCGATCTGTGTACTTTGGTGATTCTCAACCCCAATTCGAGAGGGTGGGCGTGGCAGTTTTAAAACTGCCGATGCATACAACTTCAACGGGTCGTAAAAGGAATATCAACAAGCAGACGTGGAAACCGCTGGCAGAATTCCTACTCCACGGAAGTTGTTTTCGTCGTGCAAATCAGTGTGGGTCGCTTTACGGAATCCATTTGTTGGATGGGAAATCGTGAGTGAAATGAAACTAATTTTAAAAGTCTCTAAAGTGTTCGTTGAGGAGCAATTGAGACTGAAAAAGACTCGTCTTCCATGTAACATGTGGTCAATGATATTTATGCAAACATAAATATATATTTGAGTTGTTTTCTCCGAACAAAACAGTGGATTACTTACGGAATCCATTAGTTCGATAGGAAATCATGAGTGAAATAAAACTAATTTTAAAAGTCTTAATCTTCTCTGAGGCGAAATTGAGGCAGAAAAAGGCTCATCTTGCATGTAACACGTAGTGAATGATATTTATGCAAGTATAAATGATGTATGAGTCCATGGAAATCTATTTATTTGATAGGAAATCGTGATTGAAATTACACTTAATTTTACACTACAATTTTAAAGGTCTCAAAGGTCTTCATTGAGGCGAAATTGAGACGGAAATGTCTTATCTTTCATTTAAATAATGTTTATACAAACATAAATATATATTTGTACATAGAAATAAATAAAATTCAAAAGGACTGGATTTAAAATTCCAAAGGTATTATCTTAGGAAAAAGGATCCACAGCAGGAAAACACCCTCAAAGAAGGGGTACGTGAAAAACCTGCGCAACGTTACTGACAGTTCTCTGATAGACAGATAAAATCGTATAAAAACTTAATCGTCGGAATATTCAAGAAAAAAGTACTTATGAAACATTAAGGAATTTAAAAATTCTAAATGTTACAAATAAAAATATTCAAAATTAAGAGGTAAAGGTGAAAAAATCATTAAATACAGGAACATTTATGAATTTTTTCGGAAAATTTTAGACCGAAAAAGATGGAAATATTTCAAGATATGTAGAGAAGAGAAATCATGTTCAGTGCAGCGTGAAAGGGCAGTTGTCAGCGAGATGATCGATGCTGAGCTATATATGGAGGTGACATACTAATTGAGTTACTGATTCTCTAGAACAGTGATTCCCTAAGTGGGTTATACTGCCTCCTGGGGTCACAGAACCAATCCAGCGGGGTGCTTCACGCATAAGAATTTTATTCCGTGACCTCTCTTCTTTCTCTCCATTGAATTTTACTGGGTTCCAGACAGCGAAAAAATACTATATCGTGATTTGGTTGATGCTTATATCATTGAATATTTTACCTTGCTATTAATCTCTGAATTATATAAAATTATCAAAAATAAGGGTATTATATAGTTAAGAAAACCGGGTGGTTATGATATCAATTTATTTTGATTTATGTTGTAAACAGTATTATACATTATTATTAATTATTAAATATTAACTACATAGGTTACTCCGTGTACACTAACATGGAAACTTTTTACAATCTTTTAGGAATTCATACTTTATTTTACTTTCTTGATGCGTATTTACACCTCAAATATAAAGGGGTAAAAACTCAAGGTATGATTTTCAGGAACTTAAAAGGAGCAATTGAATTTATAATTCCGGAAAAATCCTCCTTCAAAGCATTCGTAAACGAGTGCATGTTTTTCAAATGTTTATTTTAAAAGTGATGTTTCAAAGCTATCTTTTATTTTTCAGGTAGGTACGCCTTCAATTAGCTCTGCCACGCTTGGATCGAAAGCTTGGATTTTTTCTTCTTGGTAAAGTATTCATTTTCTCTTATGGTTTATTCGCACTAAAATAATTTCCTTCCTCTTATTTTCTAAAATTCACTGATACAGTTTTTATACTCCGTAAGTTAAACCTTATCTGCAAGACGTTTAAGAATTTCTGTAAACTGAGATTTTATCAAAATATGCAGTTTGTAATGAATGATAAAGTCGATAGTTTTGGCATTAACATACTAATTATTATTGTTATTAATATTTGATAAATATCATAGATTGATATCAATTACTATTTTAGATTCGTCACTATTTTTTAGAACAACAGAAACCTTTACTAATTTGATATTAATTATATCGTTTTGAATACATATTTTTGTAGGACCTTCACTAACTTGATAAATTATAACTTTTTAAATAGATATATCTGTACGATTTACGTATTAAAGGTTTGAATTGCAAATCTAGTAAAGCAAACTCAATTTGTGGCACTACAGTTGGATAAATGAACAAAAATTTACGGAGAGAACGTCTTGAAAGAAGAGAACCACAATGTTTGATCGTGAAAATTCAAAATTAAACTTAAAAACAGATTTCATTCGTCAAAAATGTAATAAATAGGCCAAGTAAGAAATAATCAAAATTAAATCTTAAATAATTACCGTTGAATCATTCTTACTCCTATATTTTATCAAAAATATCACTATTTCTCTTATCTCGCAGCTCGGAGAAATGAGATAGCAACATCCACCGTGAAATTCCGGAATTTCTCTATTTTCCGCGATAAGGATGGAAATTCTAAGAGGGAGCTCGGTAAACAGAAGGGTGCTTCGTTTAAGTTAGCGGAAAGAGCTCCAATTATGCTTTGCATCCTGCATATATGGACGCCCTGTGAGAGCGCATATTGCCATGGGAATTCGCGCTTATTTCTACTCATGTGCCAGTGAGATGCACTTTGCCAGGATATTGAACCGATTGCTGAAATAAGCCATAGTTAACCTACTTTCTGAAATATTTATCGCGCCCCTGAGGGATCTTGTTTTTTAATTAAGGACTTCGGTGATCCGTGAGTTTGCATTATCCGGCCAAGCGTCAACTTTTTCCTTAATTCCTCCAGCGATGTGGATGCGAGTGGGTAACCTAAATCCAGTTCGATGCCCGGTTGATCCGAGCCGTGAAATGAACTTGCGCAAATGGTACTCAGTGGGCACGGAGACCTTACGGATGATGCTGATTAATGTAATCTTTGTTTTTATTATGTTACGAGGAATCTGCGATTAAAATTGGAATTAACGTAATACGTTGAAACATTGTTAAGATATTTTTCAGGGGACCGAGTGAAGACCACGTTATAGTGCATATTAATTTTTTTAAATGACAAAAAATGTAAGGGTTTCATGACTCTTTAATTTTGAAATGCTTAACACCTTAAAACGAATAGAATTCTTAGTTTGCTTTACTTGCCACAGTTATAGATATCTATAGTATACGCGAACTATTGTTGCAAAATACTGTTTGAACTATTATTATTATTATGCATCAGAAGAAAGGTAAGGGTTTTATGGGGATTTAATTTTGAAATACTTAACACCTTAAAACAAATAGCATTCTTAGTTTGCTTTACTTGCCACAGTTAGAGATATCTATAGTATACGCGAACTATTGTTGCAAAATACTGTTTGCATTATCAATATACTCCATAGAATGGCCTTCTTTTCGTAAAGTGAGCATCTTCCTTTGCTACTTTGATATTTTAAGTGTTTGCTTGTAAAGTCACGTTTTAAAGGCTTCCATTTTCTTTTTATTATAGCCATTTAGTGTATAGCCAACATATAAAAGGGTGAAAAACATATCATGTATAATCTGAGCTCTATATTTCAATCACAATTGCAGAAGAATTTCCTCAAGATGTCAAAAATTGTCCGAGCAATATCAATATGACCTCTTATTTCTTTTGCTTTATCAGTCAGTAATCCTTGTCCCAGGATATTTTTAATATGGTACTCCTTGAATTTGCCCGTTATTAATCATTACATTTCCACTATATATTTGAAATTTTGATGCTAAATCAGTTTTGTTTTCTTTTTATATTTTAATTATTTATATAACAATTTTAACAAAATCATAGAAACCAAAGTTCTTAATATCAAGAAACCTGAACTGTAATTTTAATTGTGTGATTTACTCTTGACACAACGTTAACTCTTCCTAAAGGTACCCCATTCCAGTTAGCATTGTTAAGAGTGCTTCAGCTAAGAATATTTCATCCTCACCCCCCACCGAGAATCGAACCTGGGACCTCTTCTACAAAAGACGAACTCGTTGCCCACTTGGTCAACCGCGAGTCCCTCAAATTCTAATTTCCAATCAAAATCCGTAATTTTGTTTTGTCGCACAAATTAATTCCGATTTATGGTGATCGATTCGGTACCACTTTTTCTAATCATACCTTCCATTCTAGATTACGAAAAGACGCATTGCATCCTTTCAAATACACGCATAATTATATTCAGAGTATTTTGCTCGGAGAAACTCCCTCTCTCTCCTTTTTCCGTTCAGATTCTCCGAAATCCTCTCATTTCCTTTCCACGTCTCCGTTTTAGCCGATAACTCCGTCTCTCAGATGGGAGAACTTTGCATAGCAGTTAATATTCTTGAATGTGAAACCAAAACCAGAATGAACCATCGCGAGACGTTGGGAGTTTCTATCAAAGATTTTGAGACGAAATTTCCGAGTATTCCAAGGCAGTTTCCCGAAAAACAGTGGTGAACTCTTGAGGTGCCGCAGTATCTATGATTGGATATCATAGCTGACGATTTCAATTCGATTCACGAAGATCGACTTCGATTTCTTAGATATGTTTCTTATATATTTGCTTTGGTATTTCTGCTTAAGTTTCAAAGTTCATCAACAAATTATTAGTTACTATTAATCACACTTCCCTGCAAGAAAACGCACTCTACCGTCATAATGTCATTTTTCATAACATTTCATTGTTGTTCGCAAAAATAATGATTATAATGTAACGATCGAAGATAAGATTATTATAGAAACACGCTATGTATCTACTCTATCTCTATAGGGTACATAAAAGTAAAAGATTCACTATAATCAGGAGTTAATTTTAACCGCTTCTTTTGCTCTGATGTGAAAAGACACTCAACACATCTTAGTAATTTAATTTATCATTTTTAAATAAATGTTAATTCCAGATTCGTGAGTAACTTTGCAGTATTTCTTGATAGGAAAAATAAATAAATCGAGAAAATTTTTCACAGGGAAACTATATCCTGTTTAAAAACTAGCATTTACTATACTAGTATTTTGCAAATTTATTAAACAGGATATAGTTTTCTCGTGAAAAAATTTCCTGATGAATTTAATTTTGAAAAATATATCTTGAAATATCTGAAATATGTATCTTGAAATGCTAAATATGATACATATTTCTTTGTAAACAGAAGTGGAACAGAATGGAATTAAGACATTGTTAAATGTAAAGAAATCGTTAAATTCTAATTCCAAGAGCATAAAAAATACATAAAGGAGAGGAACTGAGAGATTTCGGTTGATTCTACTTATTTATTTAGTAATTTCTTATTGTTATTCTTGCAATTGTAAGAACTTGAATTAATCGATAGATAATTGTAATGCTGTAGAGCACCGCGACTTTGGAACTTCAACAATATTTCGCAGAAGCTCTTCTCTCATTGGTTGTTTCCTCATTTCGTTTCACTTGGGTGTAATCTCCTTTTCACGAAGAAACCGTTTGCGTATATTTTTCACGTTCGGATGAATGCATTTTCTCTTATCATTCCCGCTAATTACCAGAGTTTATAGTTCAATAGCATAGAGTTTCTCTAAAGAAGTAAGAAGACCTCATGACCACACAATACCTCTATATCCACCACGGTTACGCAAAATTTGCGGCAAGCTGAAGCGAGTAAAGGCCTATCTTCCGAATTTCCAGTGCTCAAACAATAAATCTCCTTCGTTTGGAGGAGCGATTACGTCATACCTCGTGCATAGTGAGAGTCCACTCCATGGAAGATAGTAGGTCTCCCATGAGTGGAGAGAAAGGAGACTATCTTCAGCAGAAGTTCGATTTCTAGAATTGGGATCCTACCAAAGTATCCGCTTTCCCCAGAGTATTCATCCTTTCGGTGCTCAAGTGCATTGTTTGTCCCAACAATCCGGCTGCAGACTTTAGAGAGAGGTGTAGCTTACAGAGAACAAAAGGGATTACCCATTCATGGCTCCCTTTGAAAGTTCTCCTTCAGAAGATGATTGCGGTTCCCGCACAAGGGCGTACCTATATCACGCTAAACACAAACTGCTCTGAATAAAGGGTCTTCTTTTAAGGGGCCCCTGAGTGGTCGAAACAGGTTGACTTACGATCGCCCGGCGATAAATTCATCTTCCACTTTATTCGGTGGGATGTATTCAGCCAGCTTCTAGTAACCGTTCTTCTTTTAGTAAAAAAGAAGCATCGCAAGGTATAAGGTAAAAATGACGGATGATGATTTCTTATCGTAACATAGTCGACTCATGAGTTCCTCTTTTTATATTTCTATATACAGTAAGGAAAAGCAGGCTTAACTATAAAATTTAATACAACAGGTAAAGGGCGATTCCGGCTCTTCTACATACACTGAAAACCACTGTTTGCCAACTTTTATGCCTATCCTTGTGCTCTTGTTAGCATATAACTTCCCTGCCGTCTCAATAATTTCATATAGCACTTATATAAATCATTTGATTAAATTTATTTAAGATAATAATCTTTATAAATACAATCAACTGACATAATGAAGCCATTCGAATCTGTTTTTGCTTATGTCAATGTCACTATTACTATTTCATTGCCGTAAGATAAAAGTGTAATGTATCCTTTGATGAATTCCTCTTTGACAGTTGACATTTAAGGAAACTCAGATATTATTATTATAAGTAATTCAAGCTAAACTTTCTTGGAAAGTATTTCCATGAATAGTTTTACTTCCTGGCATACTGAACGTTACGAGGGTGGTCTGAAAAGTTTCCGACCCCAGATTTTTCAGAAATTTTCAGAAAACATGTCGAGAAATGGCGAAATGTCGGAAACTTCTCAGACCACCCATGTATTAATGATCTTGGTAAAACAACTTGCAAAGGATTATTAGAACGCAATGCCTTTAGATGATGTAGAATGAAGGGAAAATTTGTATTTTTTCTACAAAAATATGATGACTCGACAAAACCTGGTCGCTTCTCTTCATAAAAAGATTTCTTTTTGGAAAAATACGACCCCTAACTTAATTCTACACGATAGATTTCCGCAATGCCTCGCGTCTTATTATGAAATTTAAGAGTCTAGATATGAATTGTATTCAAACATTAGATATATTTCGCGAATTTCACTTAAGTTAGGTCGTTTAAGTGGAGAAAAATTCTCAGAAAAGATCCGATTAGTTCTTTTGTTAGGAGATTAAATATGTAGACAAGCGGAGCAACTTTAAATTTCTTTAGCCTCTTCAAGTTAACGTCTCGCAGACTCTCATATTTCACCATTTCACTCATTTTTATCCGAGAAAAGGAAAACTTGGCTCCCGGATAGCCAAGAGGCCAAATGTGGCGAAAACAGTCTCAGATTCGATTCCAGGTGGAGACCTCTATGTTAAAAATAAACTGTGGAAGCATTTACAAAAATATCACTACCATAATAGGAAAACTTAAACATTGAAATGTTGAATCAGCACTCTCTAGAAAGAGATAAAGTGATTGTATATTCTATGATTATTCCGCAGTTTCTGTAGCAGATAACAAGCTCCTCATAAGCAATGCATCTAGATGGAAAATAAAATATTTTATTGATGGATAACACTTGATTCGCTAACAGAACAAAGAAAAAAACTGTTAGGTGACAACTCTTTCTTTGCTGCACGTTTATACTAAATAAAACGTATTTTATGTATACGAGTAACTTAAAAAAATAAACATTAAAATTAAAAAAAATTATATGCATACGTTAAAGGTATTGAATTAAATATATTAAAAACTATGAAATTATTTGTATAAATAAAATGTAAATCTTATCCTTCTTGACTCTTTTTTCCGGTACCGAATTCAACTCCTCTTAAAAATCTATTATGTTTGTTAACTCTTCCTTTCAGCCTTTCCTGATGGCACTAATAATAATAATAATAATAATAATAATAATAATAATAATAATAATAATTTTTTTTTTTTTTTTTTTTTTTTTTTTTTTTAATTTATAATAATTTATTTAATTCACACATGACTTAATTACATTGATATAAAATGCAAATACATAGTTAAGACAAATGAGAATAGATAAAGACATATTAACATTGTAAAATATGACATATTAGTAAAATAAAACTCTTTGTTCTTTAAATATTTCAATTTAGGTCTTGCAGAGCCCTGTTAGGGCTCGTCTGCAAGTGCCTTTTTTGTCCAAAACTAGGTTCGACGTTGCTTTACAAATAACCAGTATAATAACGGTACAATTTGAAACAAGGTATTAAATAATAACAGTATAAACCACCTCCACCGACTATAAAAGCAGTATAAGAATAACAATAAAAATTATAATTTATTCAGAATATGTTTCAAAAACAACCAAGCTAACAATTTTTATTACAACCATTGTATAATATTCACAAGTAGCAGGATATTAATTATTGAAAAAAAAGGAAAAAAAAATACAATACAAATATACAATCAAGTTCCATGTGTTTAACAAGTAAGTAACCATTGTTTTATTTGAATTTTAACCGCAGAAATTTTTTCTATGTTATGTAAATCTTTAGGCAACTCATTGAACAAAATCGGAACCAGTATTTGTAGATTTTGTTTTCCATGTTTGTTTGTGTAATATGGGATGCTATATCTTATGTTTTGTCTTTTATTCATTGCATGGTCTGATGTTTTTAAAACTTTATACTTGTTAGAATAATAATTATCTATAATAAGTATGTATTTGTGCAGTAGTTTGATTGGGAGTAAGTTCAGTTCTTTGTAATAGTTGAAATCAGTAGTCCTAGGATTATTTCCATCATTATACACATATTTTATAATTCTGTCCTGAATTCTCACGATGCTTAATAGCCTCGTGGATGCCGTTCCTCCCCAGATAGTTAAACCATATCTAATCACAGATTCAGCAAGAGCTGTATAAATAATTCTTTTAGTTTTGACAGGTAAAATATCCTTTAGATAGTACATTTGATAGGATACCTTTTTCAGCTTACTAGTTACATGTTTGATATGCATATTAAAGTTAAAGTTTTCATCAATTATTACTCCTAAATATTTGTGTTTAGACACTTGTTCCAAGTAATCGCAATCACACATATTATTTTTGTCTTTGTCAATATGATATAAGTGTAAGCATTCATGGCTATGAATTTTTAACTTGACATTCTTCCTATTAATACTTCTATCAGTTATATGCATTACCTTAGTTTTCGTAACATTAATAATCAAGTCATTATCATGACACCATTTTGTAATTAAGCTTAAGTCCTCCTCAATGAAGGCCAAAGCTACATGAAAATCTTTGTGAGTGGAAATTAGTACCGCATCATCAGCATACATGAGGACTTTACAATTCTTTACCACAGAAAATATTTTGTTGACATATAGTATGAAAAGTAGAGGCCCTAAAACTGAGCCCTGAGGAACTCCACAAGCAATTTTTTTGAAACCACTCAACTGATTATCAATCTTAACAGCTAATTGTCTGTTACTCAAGTAACTTTTGAACCACTTATGGAGGTTTCCTCTGACACCAATTTTATTTAGTCTATCCAGTATGATCTCATAATTGATTAGGTCAAAAGCTTTTTTGAAGTCAACAAAAACAGTGATTATATTATTATTGCGGTCTAGATTCTTATTAATGTAGTTGGCAAATTCTTCTAATAGGTCTTTGGTCCCTTTTTTCTGTTGAAAACCAAATTGATGCATAGATATGTGATCATAAGTTAGTGCAAAGCTCATTAAATATTTAGATACATATTTTTCCATTATTTTGTCTATACAAGAAAGAATAGATATAGGTCTATAGTTAAGATAATCACTAGAAATCCTATCTTTTGGAATAGGTTTCACGTATGCAACTTTTAGTCCCGCTGGTACTACACCATTGCGGAGACTGGTGTTAACTAAATTTTTAACTAGTTCAATCAATACAGGATGCAATTTTATATCTTTTATTCGAATATTATCTATCCCTGGTCCTTTATTTATTAAATTCCTTGTAATTTCTTTAATATCATTAAAGGATGCCTCAGGAATGAAAAGAGAGTTTTGTTGTGTTTCCTCAACAAAATTGAGAAGTTTTTCTTTACATGATAGTTGAAGTTTATGGACATCAGTAAAAATTTCACAAAATTTTGAGGCAACAGCAGAAGAATCACAGCTTTTATCCAAGCAATTCACAATGTTCATATCATTACAATTTGTAGTAGCCCCTCTGCCTGTGAGTTTGTTTACTAAGTTCCACAGCTGTTTGCCACACTTTACATTTTGGAAAGTTCTTTGGTAATAATCCCTCTTAGCTCTTTTAATTTCTTTTGTTGTCTTATTTCTTAGATTTGTGTAAGCTTGCCTGTATTTTAAATTGGAAGGACAATTTTTAAATTTTTTGAAAGAAACATCTCTTTCCTGCATTAAGATTAAAATTTCATCAGTCAACCATTCACAGTTTGTATTTCTATTTTTTATTTTTTTCTTTACCACAATAGATTCAGAATAGAGCAGATTAAGATTCACATTCAATTTCTGATATACTGTCTCAGGGTCTGAGCACCAAAGTAAATTTTCCCAATTAAAATTTTCTATTTTATCATATAAAGCTTGCTCATTTATGGAAGTTTTGAATCTAGAAGTTTTTGTCACACTTTCATTATTTTTTGTGTCAGTAATAATTTTTATTCCTATAATATAGTGATCAGTAATTTTGCTTTTTATTATCATACCTTCAGAACTGAGCCCTTTTGATCTGATGTAAGCATGGTCAATACAAGATTTTGTCAAAGTATTATTTATGATTTCTTCCCTGGTATAGTTTTTGATAAGTTCATCAAAACCATTTATGGTGAACATATTGCGATAGTTAATAACAGATAAGTCTAATTTATTCATAATGTTAAAAGTTATTGTCTCCCAAAATCATTACATTACTTGAATTAATGTTCTTCATGGCAGTTTCAAGTTCATCTATGAAAAGGATCTTACTAGAATTGGGTGGTCTATAGCAGACCATAACAGTAAACTCACTGTTCTTTATTTTAGTTAATCCAAGCAGAGCTTCATAAGAAAGAGGGTCAAAGGATAATTCTCTAAATTCTAAGTTTATGTTAACATATAAAAGTATACCACCACCTCTTTTATTCCTTCTTAGCTTTTTAAACGTTTTAAAACCATCAATGTCATAACAGAATTTATCATCTTCTGCTAGGTTAACTTCAGTTAAAGCAAACATACTAACATCAATTTTTGTTTGAAGAACAGATATACAGAGTTTGACTTCATCAAGATGTTTTTTGAGTGATCTAACATTTAAATGAAAGACATGACTGCCTAATTGATTATTTGAGTTGGCTGTAAGAAGAACATTCTCAAAAATGTTACAAGTAGTTTTTCTGACTTTTATGAAATCAAAATTATCCATCATTAGAGAGAAAAAAAGAAATAAATGTTGAAAGATCACCACACATGAACATAATAAGAAAAGGCCAAATCATGCTAGGCTTGACAAATCACCTTCATTGTATATTTTCTTCACCACGGAATTCTCATCCTTTCTTATCATAATTATCCCTTCTTTCATCCATACATATTTGTATCCCAGTTCTCTGGCTTTGCTTTTAGACTGCCAGAGTAATTTTTTATAAAATGGCGTGAGGCACTCATTAATATATACATTAGTTTTATACAGTTGACTTAATTTTGAATTAAAACCTCTCCTTTTCTCTATAAACAATTTCTTGGTGGATTTGTTTTTGAACTTTACCACAACTTTGATTTGTTTTGTCTTATTTTTAGTTTCGAAAGCATATATATCCTCAATATCATTTTCTTTTATGTCCTCAACTTCCATTTCTTTACTCAGTTTTACAATTTTTTTCGATAGTTCCAAATTCGAACATTTTTTATCCACAATACCAGTTATTTCAAGGCTTGAGGAAAGTTCTTTCTGCTCTAATATATTAACTCTATCCTCTAGGTCTTTGATTATCTTATCTTTCTTTTTAAGCTCTGTTTGCAAACTAGAAATACTATTTCTTAGTTCGCCCACAAGATCAGAATTATTACAAATGTTTTTATTTAAGTCATCATAAGATGAACTCAGGAACATTATAGATCTCTTAATGTCCTGAATTTCATTCAATATCGGATCTTGCCTGGTAGTCTCCTGTGTAGCTCTGGAGGAATCCTGGTCATCATCTTCTTTTCTTCTGCAGGAGGTACATCTCCATTCTTCTTTTTTCCTCAGAGACTTTGCCTTCCAGGTCCCTTCACTTACTCCAGAACATTTAAAATGGAAGCCACCATTACAGCCCTTACAAGTAACATAATACCCATCATGTGGCAGCTTCTCGCAACATTTCGTACAGGCCATGTTCAAAATTCCCTCCTAGGTGAGGTCGACAGTAGCGACTATAGCGCCAGCCACTGAAACCACCTGTGTCAACTTCCGGTCAAGAAAATACGTGATTATGGAAACACAAATTACAGAAAAAGAAGTCACAAAAAGCAGCCCAGGAGCTGAGAACAACACTAAAACACAATAAATCGCCAAAACCACGCGATGAAGCACAGAACCGCTACTAAAAACGATAACTTCCTGAATGCTCGTCACGGGTTCGCAGCTCACACGATTCACGGGAACAAACTCACGAAATACACAAAAATCTTCAAAACTAGTCAGCTCCACAGGTTCCCTTCAATAGCTCGAGGGCTGTAGGCACTTATAAGTGTGTGAGGATAAAAATTAAGCCAAGACTTCAATTTTATCCTATAAAAACTTCAAAAAACCTTGGAGCAGCACACTAGCATCCACTATTCAATGCGTCGACCCGATATTCGAATAATAATAATAATAATAATAATAATAATAATAATAATAATAATAATAATAATAATAATTTTTTTTTTTTTTTTTTTTTTTTTTTTTTTTTTTTTTTTTTTTTTTTTAATAATAATAATAATTTAATTGTTTAATTGCAAATATGCAAATACATAGTTAAGACAAATGAGAATAGATAAAGACATATTAACATTGTAAAATATGACATATTAGTAAAATAAAACTCTTTGTTCTTTAAATATTTCAATTTAGGTCTTGCAGAGCCCTGTTAGGGCTCGTCTGCAAGTGCCTTTTTTGTCCAAAACTAGGTTCGACGTTGCTTTACAAATAACCAGTATAATAACGGTACAATTTGAAACATGGTATTAAATAATAACAGTATAAACCACCTCCACCGACTATGAAAGCAGTATAAGAATAACAATAAAAATTATAATTTATTCAGAATATGTTTCAAAAACAACCAAGCTAACAATTTTTATTACAACCTTTGTATAATATTCACAAGTAGCAGGATATTAATTATTGAAAAAAAAGGAAAAAAAAAATACAATACAAATATACAATCAAGTTCCATGTGTTTAACAAGTAAGTAACCATTGTTTTATTTGAATTTTAACCGCAGAAATTTTTTCTATGTTATGTAAATCTTTAGGCAACTCATTGAACAAAATCGGAACCAGTATTTGTAGATTTTGTTTTCCATGTTTGTTTGTGTAATATGGGATGCTATATCTTATGTTTTGTCTTTTATTCATTGCATGGTCAGATGTTTTTAAAACTTTTTAATAATAATAATAATAATAATAATAATAATAATAATAATAATAATAATAATAATAATAATAATAATAATAATAATAATAATAATAATAATAATAATATTCTTTATTCTTCTTTGTCACAAAATACAATAATTTTCTCTCTATTGAGAACTTTAAGGTCCCCCCGAGCCAGAGAAAGGCTCGTCAGGAGGTTCCATGTTTAGCATAGAAAATAACACTTACAAGAAAATAACCATCTACATTTATATCTAAACAACCAATCAAATCATTCAATTATTTCTATACTACAATACAAAATCTTTATCACAGTTACAATAGCAATAAAATTACAATTAATAATAGTGCAATATGCAATAATGTTACAATAGTATTATAATAATATTACATAATATTAAAATAAAGTCACAATATAAAAATATACAGGCAGACAGAATGTAATATTTAACATTGATGAAGCCAGGTTTTAATTTCCTTTTTCAAGGTAGACAGTTTTTCAATAAATTGCAAATTAACTGGTAAGCTATTTAGGAGCCTAGGAACAGTTACAATGAGTTGATTTTTACCACATGTATTGAAGTATCTAGGAACTAAATATCTTTTTCTGCTTCTTTGTACCATTGAGTGGGTATTTACCTGTATTGTTTTATATTTGTTTGAGTAGTAATTTTCCAATAACAGGATGTATATGAAAAGTTTTTTTACTGGTAATAGATCCAGCTTTGCGTAGAGTAAATCCGTATTCGTAATATTTCTCAGAAATTGTGATCCTATGTATTTGATGATTTTATTTTGTGTGGAGATTATGGGTTTTAATTCACTATTTGTTGCATTTCCCCATACACTTAGACCATAGCGTAGGATTGATTCTGCCAGAGACATATATAAAATTCTTTTGGTGGATACAGGAAGCATGTGCTGTAAGTAATACATCTGGTAAGAGACTTTCTTTAGTTTATTATTTATATATTTCACGTGATGATTAAATTTCATGTTTTCGTCAATAAACACCCCTAAATACTTATATGTAGAGACTTGCTCTAAAGCTTCACATCCACAGCTCTTATGGTTTAAGTGGAGACACAAATGTCTATGTATTTTCACATTAACATCTTGTCTCTTACCCACCCTATTATTGATATTCATTACTTTTGTTTTATTAACATTGAGTAGTAGTTCATTATCATGGCACCATTTGCTTACATTATTGAGATCTTCTTGCATATTTTTTACAGCAATCTTAAAATTACTGTGAACTGATACAAGAACAGCATCATCAGCATATAGATATAATTTACAATGCTTAATTACAGAAAAGATGTCGTTTATATACATTATAAATAACAATGGTCCTAAGACAGACCCTTGTGGCACACCACTAGTAATTTGACAGCTATCACTACAGATATTATTTAGTTTGACAATGAGTTTTCTATTCTTTAGATAGCTTTCAAACCATTTGTGCGTTATTCCACGGATCCCCATACTGAACAATTTTGTCAAAAGTAAATCGGTTTTAATTACATCAAAAGCCTTTTGAAAATCAAGAAAACCCACTATAATATTGTTGTTGTAGTTTAGGTTGCAGTTTACAATTTCTCCAAAGTTTTCAAGTATATTTCTGGTGCCTTTATTTTTTTGAAAGCCATACTGATGTGGGGATATGAGATTATACTTTTGAGCAAAGTCCATAAGGTATTTTGAGACATATTTCTCCATCACTTTGTCGATCACTGGTAGGATTGAGATTGGCCTATAATTACTGTAGTCTTTTGTTGCTTTGCTTTTTGGGATGGGTTTGACAATGGCAAGCTTGAGTCCATCTGGAACTAATCCTTGCTTTATGCTACAGTTGATAAGTTTTGTTACCAGTTCTTGCAACACATAATGATTTTTTATTTCTTTGGTTCTTATTTTATCATGTCCAGGTGCTTTATTGTTTAATTCTTTTATGATTTTTTGTATGTCACTGATAGAGGCTTCTGGTATATACATGCTATTTTCATTTTGTTGCATTAAGATGTTTTTTCCCCAGAATTTATTGTTGCAATTTATTCTTAGCCTTTGAATTTCTTCAGTAAAAGTTTTACCAAAATTTTTGCAAACTTGAGGTATGTCATCTCTAAGTCCATTAGATCCTAGGATTCTTATGATGGTATCATCTGAAGTAGAATTTCTCCCTCTTCCTGTCAGATTGTTGATTTCTCTCCACATGCTTTTGCCATCTTTTATTTCACTGAATAATTTATTATAGTATTTATATTTACATTTTTTAATTTCTTTTGTTGTTTTATTTCTTAGAGCTACATAATGTTTTCTATAATCAGTATTATTTGGGCAATTTTTCATCTTTCTAAATGCAGAATCTCTTTCCTTAATTAAGTTCAACACACTGCTTGTAATCCACTCCTTGTTTCCTTTTCTTTTGGGTTTAGTACAATTATATACAGATGATTCTTTGTAAATTTTGCTCATGGATTCACAGATGTTTGAATAAATAATATTAGGATTTTCTTCATCTAAGATTTTCTCCCATTTATGCTCTCTGATTTTCTTATTTATTTTACTTTCGTTAAGATAAACTGTAGTTTTTATTTCATTATGATGATTCAACTGTGACTTAACATCATTAATGATCTTTACACCCACAATATAGTGATCAGAGATTTTAGTTTTTATTATCAGCCCTTCCAGTTTATGAAGTGTTGATCGAACAAAGATGTGGTCGATGCAGCTACTATTGAAATTGTTTCCCTTTAATTCTTCTCTGGTAAAATCACTAATAACTTTATCATACCCATTTACAGTTAAAAGGTTTTTATACTCCAGTGTAATTGGATCAAACTTATTTTTTATATCAATATTCATATCACCTAGAATTATGGTATTATCAGAACCAAAGTTGTTCATAACTTCTTCTAATTCTTTAATAAATATAGATTTACTATTATTTGGTGGCCTATAGCAGGTAAGAAAATGATACAGGACACCATGTATTTTTAATTTGCCCAGAATTCCTTCAAATGAATGAAAAGTTATATTTTCTTCTTCTGTAAAGTTAACAGTGTCTTTTACAAAGAGAAATATTCCTCCTCCTCTTTTATTTCCTCTAAGTTTTTGATACTTTCTAAAACCATGTATGTGGAAACATTCACTTTCACCATCCTGTACATTCACCTCAGTAATTGCAAATGCCAAAATATTTACATGTCTTTGTAATTCAGCCAAACATATCTTGAATTCATCGGCATGTTTCCGAAATGAGCGAATGTTTACATGAAATATATATAATTCTGATATTTTATCTAAAGACCTTACCTCACAACAAGATTTGTAAATATTACAGTAGATTTTGTTAATTTTTATGTACTCTAGAACATCCATAATGTAAAAGATATATAATAATAATAGATATATAAGATATATAAGATATAAGATATATAATAATAATTTTTTTTTTTTTTTTTTTTTTTTTTTTTTTTTTTTTTTTTTATTGCGCGTTAGGATTTATTTATTAAATACATAACAGTGTACAAAATTTGAATACAAAGAATAGACTCTTACAAATTTGGACACACATTCCATACCAATCGTAGTTTGTAAAGAAAATAATACACTGCAGACGTAAAAATACGTAAAAAATAAGATAACAAAATCTTTACGTAAAATTTTTACATTCGGGTCCTGCTAAGTCCAAAGACTTGTCAGCAGGTGCCTCTCTATAAAAATGAATTTAACAACACTTAAATAATAATAATGATGAAAAATTACATAGATAGATGTACAGATGTTGAGGATATACATGAATTTTATACAATAATACAAATAAAAACAATTATGGTCTCTATAAAGAATTTATAGAGAACATATTAACCAGTCTTTAATCTTATGCTTTAAACTTCTAAAATTGTCAACTTCATGTAAAATTTTAGGCAATGAATTAAAAATCAAAGGTACTGTTACTGACATTTGTTGTTTACCATGATTATTAAAATATGATGGCACAACATATCTTATGCTTGTTCTTGTATCCATCTTATGTAGTGAAATATCTAGGCTTTTGTATTTATTAGTATAATAATTTTCTAAAATTATAATGTATTTGTACAATAAGTTGAAAGGTAGTAAACCCAGGTCTTGAGAGCAGTATTTCTTGGTTTCACAAACAGAATTACAATCGTTAGATATATACTTAAACATTTTATTTTGGATTTTGACCAGATTTTTTTGAAAGCTGCGGCAACTTCCCCCCCAAATAGTTATGCCATAACGAAGAAGGGATTCGGCAAATGAGGTATAAAAAATCTTTTTTATCTTAATGGGTAAAATATCTTTTATAAAATACATTTGATAAGACACCTTTTTAAGTTTATTACAAACAAAATTGATGTGTGCATTAAACTTGAAATTCTCATCAACTATTAATCCTAGGTAAGAATGAGTGCTGACCTGTTCAATTAATTCACAGTTGCATTCCTTATTTTTGAGCACTTCATTACTAACTGCGTGCAAACATTTGTGATCATGGATTTTAATGTGCACATTTTTTCTTTTAGCCATTCTTTCAGTAATGTGCATAACTTTAGTTTTATTACCATTAATTAACAATTTATGATCATGAACCCATTTACATATTTCATTTAAATCACTTTGGAGCATAGAAAGTGCAGTATCATAGTCTTTGTGCGTGGATATCAAGATTGCATCATCTGCATACATGAGAAGTGTACAATTTTTAATCACCGAAAAAATTCCATTTATATAGATCAAAAACAGGAGTGGACCTAAAACAGATCCTTGAGGTACTCCACTTACTACATTTTTAAAATCACTCAAATCGCCATTGAGTTTAACTCTAATTCTTCTATTGTGTAAATAGCTTTGGAACCAGTTGTAGTGATTACCTCTAACACCCATTCTATAGAGTTGTTTAAGCAATATGTCAAAATTCACCAAGTCAAAGGCCTTCCTTAGATCTATAAATGTAACAATTATATTATTATTTTTATCCAAATTTCTATTAATAAGATTAGAAAATTTTTCCAGCAAATGCTTTGTTCCCTTATTATGCTGAAAACCATATTGGTTTTTGGAGATATGGTCAAATTTTAGGGAAAAGTCTGTTAAGAATTTAGAAATATATTTTTCTAAAACCTTGTCTACACATGAGAGGATGGATATAGGCCTGTAGTTGTTATAGTCACTTGTTATCTTACCTTTAGGTATTGGTTTAACTATGGCAAGCTTTAACCCATCAGGTACAATTCCTTTCAAAATACTATAATTTATTAAATTGGAGATAATATGTTGTAATACACTATGACTTTTTATATCTTTTAATCTTATTTTATCATGACCAGGTCCTTTATTTTTCATTTCACTTAGAATTCTCTTAATATCCTGACATGATGCTATTGGAATAAATAAAGAGTTCTGTTGAATATTATCATCATTGGAATAAAAACTAGAACTGCAAGATAATATAATTTTAGAAATATCTTCTGTAAAAATTTCAGAGAATTTTCTTAAAACTATTTTAGAATTCTCATTTTTATCAAGACGTTTAAGTATTTTAAGATCAGAATTAACATCACTACTTCTGCCTGTAAGTCTGTTTATTGTAGACCACATGTGTTTTCCATTTTTTGAGGTCTCAAATAACTTTTCATAATATTTCCTCTTTGTTTTTTTGATTTCAGCTGTTGTTTTATTTCGAAGACTGATATAATTTCTTCTGTATTGTTCGTTAGATGGACAATTTTTATATATCCTGAAGGCTAGATCTCTCTCCTTCATTAGTATCAGCAATCTGTCATTTAACCAGTCAACATTCTGACCTCTAGAGCAAATCCTTCGTTTCTTGTTGTTGGCTTCACTGTACATAGTATTAAGTTTAGACTTTAGTTCTTCATAGATATAATTAGGATCTGTACTTGTTAGAATATTTTTCCAATCATAATTTGAAATTTTTGAGTACATTTTACTTTCATCCAAATAGGTTACGTATTTTGGTTCATCCTTTCTTAAAAATTTGGTGCCATGTTGAATTTTAACTCCAATAGTATAATGATCAGACATTTTGTTTTTTATTAATATACTTTCATAGTTGAAGAATTTTGATCTTATATAAATATGGTCAATACAGGATTGAGTAAGTTTGTTATTAATAATCTCCTCCCTAGTAAAATCTTTTATAATTTCATCAAAACCATTAGAAATCAGAAGGTTTCTATATTTCATAACAGATATGTCAGTCTTATTCTTTATGTTTATGTTAAGGTCACCAATAAAAATGACATTGCTTGAATTAATATCACATAGCAGTGCTTCAAGTTCTTCCAAAAATAAATTTATGTTAGAATTTGGTGGTCGGTAACAGGTTACAATTACATATTCAACTCCATTTATGATAGTTTTTCCAAGAAGAGCTTCAAATGAACTGGGGTTATAATTATGATCCTCAAAGTCAATATTATCCCTTGCATACAGTATTATTCCACCTCCTTTTTTATTTTTCCTTAATTTCTTGAAAGATTTAAAACCATCTATATTAAAGTTTAAGTCAACATTTTCAAGTAGGTTTACTTCAGTTAATGCAAAGATTTGTATGTTGATAATTTTTGCTAGATTACAGATAGACAATTCAAGTTCATTAAAACATTTCCTTAAGGACCTTACATTAATATGAAACATATGAAAATCATTAGATTGAATAATATCAGTAAAATCTGTATAAATATTTTTGGAGCACTTACCAGTTCTTATAATGTCAAAATCCATGTAATTTGTAATACTTCACTGTTTATATGTTCCATATAATTATGACAATTGAATCAAGCTATTTTTGTAATATCTTGTTCTGAGTAAATTTTCCTGATGGTTGAGTTTTCATCTTTCTTTACCATTATTAAACCATCTTTGACCCATATGAACTTGTATCCAAGTTCACTAGCCTTTGACTTGCTCAACCACAGCAGTTTCTTGTAATATGGAGTGAGACATTCATTAACATAGATATTTCTTTTATAAATATTTCTTATCTCATCACCTTTAAGAGACCTCCTTTTTTCAAGGAATTTTTGTTTTGTCGCTTTACTTTTGAATTTTACAATTGTTTTCATTTGTTTATTTTCTCCTCTAGTTTCAAATGAATAAATATCATCAATGTCGTCAACACTAATTTTTTCTACTTGTAAAATATTTCCCAGTTTGACAACTTCCCTTTTTAAATTTTCAGAGGACGTTTTCTCTTTTGTTATCCCAACAAACTCAACGCTTAGGTCTAACTCCCTTTGCTCTAGGTGATTCACCCTCGCAGTTAGGTCCTCTATTATTTTGTCTTTTTTTATTATTTCATTTCTTAACTCTAAAATCATGTCCTTTAATTCTTTATAAACCTGTTGATTAACACCCATGTTTTTATTTATATCATCGTAGGATGTACTGAGGAACATAACTGACCTTTTGAGATCCCTCAGTTCACTTATAATAATATCTTGTTTCATTTCTCCCTCTGAACGCACTCCTCCATCTTGTCCTTCAGTGCTCCTGCAGGTGATACATCTCCACTCTTCCTTTTTCCTCATAGATTTCGACTTCCATGTAGATTCGGAAATCCCAGAACATTTAAAATGAAATCCTCCATTGCAACCATAACACAGTACATGATATCCATCCTTGGGCAGATTTTCTAGGCACTTTACGCACGCCATTATAGAAACTAGAGCCACCTTCCGGAATACAATGTAACTACTGAATACAATGTAACTACTGAACCAGCTACAGGACGTCACTTCCGGTCAAGATACCACGTTTTAAGGGTTACTTAAAAACAGATAAAAAGTTAACCGAAAGAAGCTTAGAAGTTGAGAATAGCACTAAAACACAATAGATCGTTTACCGCGTCACCAAACACTAGAATTTGCACTCAACAACGATCACTTCTTAACTTGTAGGGTACTAGTTTCTTGCTCGTACCATCCACGACAACTTGCTTATAAAGAATAACCTTAATTTCTTCGTAATTGGTGAAATCCACAGGTTACCTTCAATAACTTGAGTAGAGTAAGACTTTATAAAAGCGTAGAAATCGTAACTTACGCGAAGACGTCAATTTCCTCAATACTAAATCCTTATACTCTTAGAGCAACACTCTCTCACGTCTTGTCGCTACTACCACTCATTCACTACAATAATAATAATAATAATAATAATAATAATAATTTTTTTTTTTTTTAATATTTAATAATATTTAATTCACACATGACTTAATTACATTGATATATAATGCAAATACATAGTTAAGACAAATGAGAATAGATAAAGACATATTAACATTGTAAAATATGACATATTAGTAAAATAAAACTCTTTGTTCTTTAAATATTTCAATTTAGGTCTTGCAGAGCCCTGTTAGGGCTCGTCTGCAAGTGCCTTTTTTGTCCAAAACTAGGTTCGACGTTGCTTTACAAATAACCAGTATAATAACGGTACAATTTGAAACATGGTATTAAATAATAACAGTATAAACCACCTCCACCGACTATGAAAGCAGTATAAGAATAACAATAAAAATTATAATTTATTCAGAATATGTTTCAAAAAACAACCAAGCTAACAATTTTTATTACAACCTTTGTATAATATTCACAAGTAGCAGGATATTAATTATTGAAAAAAAAGGAAAAAAAAAATACAATACAAATATACAATCAAGTTCCATGTGTTTAACAAGTAAGTAACCATTGTTTTATTTGTAATAATAATAATAATAATAATAATAATAATAATAATAATAATAATAATAAGACTTCATTTAGGGCGAGATTGAGACTATAAAGTCTCCTCCTACATCTAACCCTTCGTCATATAAGATTAAAAAAGAGATAGCTTGAAAAAACAGAGCAGAGAAGAAGACTAATTTGTGGATTTAAAAACCAAAGCTAAGGGCTTAGGAAATAATTTCCACTGCAGGAAAACACCCTCAAGAAGGGGGGTGTGAAAAACCTGCGAAACCTACAGATCGGAAAGCTAAGATTAGGGAAAACACATAAAAACAGCTTATAAAACACAAAAAGACATACCAAAAGTATAAAAAAAACAAAGTAGAACAAAAAGTTACATATATACATTCAGTGTCGTTATGATAATAGTTAATATGATAATAGGAAGAAAAAATTGGAAAATTATATAAAAATTAATACTAAAAATTTAAAGAATTGAAAATGATAACAGTTGGCTTTATAATTCTGTGGAATGAGGAGAACTGTAAATGACGGAAAGGGGCTTTGGCATGAGTACCGCGATCTCACGAAGATTGAAAATCCTTCTTCGGGGGAATTCGGGGAATTTCGGAAATCTCATTCATTTCGATATGAGATAAGTCTCTCTCTCGAGAGAGAGAGGACGTAGAAGACGGATGGGAAAAAGGAATGGACCCGTTTGCTTCGATAAGAAGTCCTCCTCATCTAAAATACTCATTTCGCTCCCTCCAATTCTCAGATTCCTGATAAACAAAGGCTTCTTTATTCTGATATTTAATATGGACTTTTCCTCGTTCCTTCTCGAAGTGAGAGAAACATATTGTTTTCGTGGAACGTCTCGGTATTTATTCGGTGAATGATCGAGACAACGTTTGCTTTCTCGATGCTAATAAAGATGATGGATCGTTTGTGCTTCCTTTGCCTTTTTGATGGTGAGTGTTATCAAGGGGCGAGTGAGGGTGGCAGTCCCTCAGGTAGAACCCAAAACAAAAAACTCAACTTCACAAAACTTCCCTATGCATAAAGAAAAAGCGACAAATCGAAAAAATTTTCTCCAAATTTGATCTAACTCCAGGAGTAAAAGAACTAGCCAACTTCCTTCACAATCCAAAATCTTATGAATACAAAAAACTGGCATTTATGAAATATCATGTCAAGAATGTGATAAAATTTACCTTCGAAAAACGCAAGGGAAACATGAGAGGTAATTCAAAGAACTCATAGCTCATCTAAGACACGACCAAATTCATAAATCAAAGATTGTGCAACATATGCAAGAACAAAATCACGGGATTAATTTAGACAACCTAAAATTAAATAAATCCGTACAGAAAAACTCAAAGCTAGATGCTTATGAAAGCATCTTCATACATCAAAACATAGGTAAACTCATGAATTAGCCCATTCCAGTTTCTTCATTATACTCTCTCTTCTGAACGCCGATTCCTAAAAGGCATTAATCTGGGAACAGTTTAATACCCTACACTACCAATAAAAAATTTGCATTTAAAAATGCAATATGCATTTACTACCTGAGGATGGCGGATAGTTGCCGAAATGCGCATTAACCACAGATAGGTGAACGATATATTATGCCAAGTAGTAAATTAGCTGCGCTAAGACCCAAAAAACTATTTAAATCAATTCAGGTTTAGCAGAAAAAAGCTGTTTTGAGTCAGACAAAGCATTTCCTTCTCTCTGGTGAATATAAACACTAGCACAACCTCATATTTTACCAAGTCTGCGATGTGGGATTTAAAATGGTTATTGTTTCTAAAAGGTTCAACTTCCTCCTCGAAATGTTGAATCAGCACTTAAAGTTGGGATCTTTTTCAAAGAAATTTGAAGAATGAAAACATGAGAGATCTCTCTTTAATTAAAACCGCGATGTCAAATAAAAAATTTAAAAAATAATGGGAAATTAAAAGTGGAAATGAAAGTAAATGATAAGATTGGACTGAAGATCTACCTGTTGAGATAAGAATGTGGCTTAATAATGGAAGGATCTTGCGGAAAATTTGGAAGCTCGAAAAATTACATTAAGAGATGAATTGGGGGGATAAAGAGATGAAATAGATCAAAAGCTGCACACTCGCATGTTTCTAGGTAACGATGAGACTTTGGTGAAATTAAAGAAAGGGCAAAAAACGAATATTAAATATATATAAAAGATACTGCAAGTATAGTGATCGCCTAAGTAACGATTCTAGCTAGATTTAGAGCCATTATAACCTAAACGACGGCAATATGAAAAAGACAATAGTAAAGAGAGACGATGAAATCATATTATTACAGTTTTTATGGCTATATTACCATTATCTATTATTCATTATATTACCATTCTCTATTAGACATTCCCTATTATTCTTGGAATTTCTAAACAAGCAATCCAGGATATGCATCTCATAGGAATAGGGAACGATGACTAGAAAGAACCGTAATAATTCGATACAGGATATTCGTTTGAATTCAGTTATTGTGTAGTAAGGTATTGTGGTTCAAATCCCAATGTTACTTCGACGGCCAATAGAATTGTAAAAGTTAAGTGGCTTCAGTGCGGATTCCCATACCCTGACAGCTTTGAGGATCCTCCAAACCTAGCTATAAATAGGCAAACCAATCCCAAATATGTATCGTATACCGCATCCCTTTACCATTATATACACATTTCGCGCTCCCCGACTGCGAACCAGATCAGTTCAATTCCAAAGGACTTGCTTCCCGTTGCCCAAAAGCCTCCTCTCCCTGGACCCAAAGCACCGTCTTTTGTTTGCAGAAACAATTGAAGATTCGAGGACTCTCCGCTTAGCCGAAATTCGCTCCGTCGAAACAACTCCCGAAAAATTCCCTTTTTATTTGCATCCCTCATTGTCTCACTTCAAAAGTAGCACATTTCACTCATTTTGATTGCAATCTTGAGACCATTTTCGCTAATTTAGCTCCGTTTAATTCCATGAGAAAAAGAAGAGGGGAACGCCCCCTTTTCGAACCCCCCAGTCAGCGCCTAATTTCTGAGTATTGCGCCTTCAATTTTTTTACCCTTCCTTTCATATGCTTTCTAATTTTCCCTTCTTTCTTAATTATGTTCCTTTCCTTAAATTTCGCCATCCAATTCGCTCACCTTTATTCTCTCTCGTATTATTATATAATACCCTATCTTTTTAGACCCCTCCCTTCACTTCTCGGAGTGATAAAACTCTCGCAAACTTTTCCCCATTCAAATTCCCTCTCTTTCTCATTTCCTTTCCATTTCCCGCTTCCCTTTCACCGCTCCTTTAATCTTCTTTTTCCTCTTCCTAATCTCCATTTTGGAGTGCGCCCACCGTCTTTTGAATATCTCTTCTTTTCCACGAGCCGCTTTCATACTCCGCGCGGTATTGTAGTAATTCCGAGAACTCCCTCAACGGAGTTCACAATTTCTGCGGTAAAAAAACGTTCAAGAAAGATCATGAAGTGAACGGAGAGTGTTGGTTTTTCTGGGAGTGACGATTGCGCTTTGAAAGCGGTGGAAAGCCAGTCTCGGCAGAGAAGCTTATCCTATACGGAGTGACACTTTTGATTTGTGGGAATCAGAAAAAAAGATTTTGGATTGTCAGAGGGGTTGTGGTGATGAATCTGTACGTTTGGGCTTGTCGGTATAGTATTCAGCCCCTCCATCATTAGCTACCGAAAACCATGGAGAGGGAATGAGCTGGGTGAGGAATGAGGTAATATTAGATTCACGTTACATTTACATTAATATCCCGCTAGCCGCCGTATGGTGTATAACAGGATATGTTACATCACCGGATTCCCTAATGAGCTATCTGATTTGTGTTAAAGTATCCATTTTGCTCTATATGTATCTCTCTACTATGAACTCTCTACTCTATTTATGTATTTAATGCAGTAGTGGTAGTATTTCTATATGCAGTTTGAAGTGTAAATATGTTCCTTGCTTTCTGATTCCAGCCTTTTCTATAAATTTCAGTTTCTTATTATCTATCTGTAGGTTTCGCAGGTTTTTCACACCCTCTTCTGGGGTGTTTTCCTGCTGTGGGCTATTTTCCTATCCTAGGTTTAAGCCCACAATATAAATTTCTTCCGTGCACTTTTTTCTGCTATCTCTTTCTTACAAATTGAGGAAGGGTTAGATGTAAGAAGAGACTATTCAGTCTCAATCTCGCCCGAATAAAGACGTTTTATTATTATTATTATTATTAGTATTGTGAAAAGTGCTTCGACAACTGACGTCATTTCAGACATGGGCTCCCACCGGGAATCGAACTCGGGACCGCTTTCATCGAAGTCGAACGCGCTGCCCACACGGCTATCCGGGAGCCCTATCTGATGCAATCTGCAAAAGAAAAAAGTATTAGCTGTCTCCGTATAATAAACCTTTGACGTCTGGCTCAAAGTATTCAGTCAAAGGGCTGAAAACTTCAGCCCTGTTCAGTGAACAGGCTGAAACTAAATTGTCAAAAGGCTCCATCAGCTACCAAAACCCCAGGAGAATGAGGCTTACGTAGCTTGATGAGGAGTGAAGTACTTAGTAATTTCTCCCCTCGCTCTTGTGGACAATACATTAGGCATAAAATGTAATACATCGATCTTTTCTTCCTGCAACTTTGATGCAATATTTATCGCAAAAGAAATCTGACCTATTGTCGAAGATCTCTGCTAATAAAATTCACTTAAATAATGTTTCATACATTCATAAAAAATTGTATTGTAAAATTCATGTAAATACAAATCTAAATGCGTGATGTAATTAACTCCTAATAACCGAATAACAGATGCAAGTTTGATCGAGGGTAGGTTTCGACAAACTAATTTAATTCGGAAAATGTAAATAATTCGAAACATATCTAAATCGTTCCGAGTCACAAAAGGGTAAGTGATTTTCATTGTGATGGAAATTTACGAAATTTTTTCCTCCAATACTAAAAAATTCACCTCGCCGAACACACCTTGCGTGTTTAACGCAGCAATGACCTAGTACCTGCAGACAACGCAAAGAAGCCTATGCTTCTGTGCACGGTGTATATGAAACGGTGTACGGTACGATGTATGCTTGGAATCACAAGAAGATATTGCCAATGCTTCTCCTTGGTGAGGACGATAACAGGAATGACAGACATCGTAAATAAAGTAACATCCCTGAAATGGTTGTGGGCAGGGAATATGGCGAGAAGAATCGACAGCAGTTCTCGAAGGACTCCAAGAGATGTGAAGAGACCAAGAAGAAGACCAAAAGAACATAGAGATCATCAAATACTTAGGGATGATTTGGAAAAGAGAAGATCAGAGTAGAGAAAATTGGAAAGCGCTGGGGGAGGCCTACATTTTGTATGAGTTAAAAATGGCTGATGATGAGGACTAAAAATTAGCAAGAGTTTCTCTTCTATTCCTCAGACCAATCGAAAACCGTCCCCTCTTCGCTTGATGGGGACAATATTCGACCCACAATTCCCTCTGACGATTAGAATACGTTACAAATCCTCATCTATTCCAAAGAGGATCAGCTCACTCAGCAAATTGGACCAAAATTATAAATTATAATTCCCAGATCATCACCTCACTCGAGTCCCACTTTAACAAAGGGATTATCCCTCTCATTTTTATAGCTCACATCTGCATTTCCCATTTCTTTCTCTTAAGCATCCCCCAACTTTGCCATTCATCCCAATTTTAAAGGGCAAATTAGCAAGTGTTCATTACGGAGTCACTTCCAATGGACCGAGGATGCTAGAGAAGGCGGTTTCCGATCAAGGAATTCGATCTCTTATTCCAATCAACGTTAACTTCTGCACAGATTCCGAATCTCGATTCTAATTCTTCCTCCCCGTTCCTCGATGGTCGTTTAACTCCCTCCCGATTGCTTTCTAAATCTCTACCGTTCCTTTATCCCTTTAATGAACTTCTTTCTCTTCCTCCTATCTTTTTTTATTCCCCCCTCATTCCGTGTCTCTTAATTTCCTCCTACTGTGTTCCATCATCTCTAATTAATTCCCTTTAGTTTAGTATTTTTTTCTCATACTTTTCCTCCTGCTAATGGCGTCGTTTCGTTCTCAACTTTTTCGTTCTCCAAATGACGTTCCCATTTTCCTCGTTCGTTATCCACTTTTTGTTCTTCACGACCTTTTTTCTATTTCGGATTTTTTTTAGTTTGAGATTCCTCGAATTAAATACACGAAGGTCATATAAGTATAGACCTGAGTGTTCGGTGTACTTTTTCCTTGTGGTATACTTTTGATGCTTTTATGAGTGACTGTGTACTATTTTTTTATTCCTATTTACATAGTTTGTAAACACAGTGAAACCCTATAGGACGCTTTTCAGGGAGCCAAATGAAAACCGTACATGATGGACAGAGTTATAATTTTAATATTACAAAATTTTGATTTTTTTACCTTGAAAAACAAAAGATAGGAGCTTTCTAGTTCTATGAGTTTTAAACGAATGCTTTACACTTTAAAAGCTATCTTCTTTAGTTTGATTTACTTGCCAAAACCGTAACTATCTTGAGAATCCGCGTGCTATGGTTGTGTGATGCTGGATCCCTTCTGGTCATATTTTTGAGAATTGTGTAATACTGCTACAAGTGCTTCGAAATCAAAGTTCATTTCGCTCATGGGCCCCCACTAGGGTATCAAACCCGGGTTCGCATTCACAATAGACGAACGACCTGCCCGGGAAGAATCCACTTCATCAGTGGATACAAGGGAGTCTTAATAAATATAAAAGTAGTACTTTTACCACAATATTTTATTAAAACAATAAAGATTAATATGAAAAGTATCGGCGATTGATCACCATTCTCAAGTGATCGATTTCGGCGAACAGGTTAGAAAGAATTCTTCTATGGAATACGGAATCAATGAAGCAGTAAAAATGCGGATGGCAGAGATAAGAATTCCCTCAAACATGAGATAAAAAGAGATATTTTGAAATTTTCATTCACTTCCATTTAAGCGTAGCATATATCAGATGTTTAAGAGTCAATCTAATTTCTATACAATTTGGAGGTCCTTTTTCCATGCGATATCTTTCAGGTCTCGTTCCAAAGTTTTCTAATATATTCTTAACTCGATTTATACTTTAGAGAGCAAGGCAGAAGTTATATAAAGAAGTTAAGGGCTCATTTTTCGGGAACGATACGCGATTAAAAAGGCTAAATAAGTAACTCGAATGCTATTTTTACACCCCTGCCATACTCTGAGAGGCGGCTTGCAGGGTATTAATATAGACGAAAATAGAGTAAGTAATCGAATAAGGAATGATTCATGAGAATACTCAATGTCCTTCGTGCATACCATAGGGCTTAAACCAGACCTTTTTCCGAAAAGATTTCTGTGTAAAATTAGACCAACTGTAACCCCAGCAACCGTAGGTTTGTCTTAGTAAGATAATTAAAACAGTACAGAGAAGAACGTGGAGACTCTGCCATACAGTTATTATTTTGGGTTCTTTTTTAGTTGCTTTCGTTATTTGGTGTAATGCAAGTCAGACACGAGATTATGTCACAACAAAAACGAACATTTGGGTAAAACAGTGGGGTAATTTGGATCATTATTCTGGGTCACTCATAGCCTAGTACCCTTCAAATTACTTGAAAACAGAACAGAAACCCAGATTGTACGAGTATGTAGTCCAATAGCACTGAAGGAAACACTGAAAAGCGACTTTTTAATACACGTTTTGCCCTGAGAAAAACTAATAGAGAAAAGTTTACTCTATCTATTGGTCATATTGTATCCGATAGTGGGATAAGCCTGCTGCCTGACATCATTATTTTATTATCGCAAACTTAGTAGTTCATGAGACTAGTATCATAAAGGACCCTTTTAGGTATGTACAAACAGAGGAGAGGGGCGGAGACATTTGACAT
Organism: Pachydiplax longipennis; assembly: GCA_036926295.1. Taxonomy (NCBI): domain Eukaryota; kingdom Metazoa; phylum Arthropoda; class Insecta; order Odonata; family Libellulidae; genus Pachydiplax; species Pachydiplax longipennis. The sequence continues at coordinate 35,910,182 of JAVFKF010000012.1, forward strand.
AATTTTTTGACCTATTGGGTGAGGCGAAGTATTGGCTATAGAGAGTAGCAGTGCATTTACGAGCGGGAAAAATTCGCCCTGTAAACGGGTTGCTGAGCGTCTTAATCTCTGTTTATATGATGTTCTGTGCGAAATGGACTGGGACCGAGAGAAAATCTTGTATTATATAAGCAGAATAGTGTCTTGCACGGCAATTATTATTGTCATCCTCAGTTTTCCTTGCACCCTAAACTTGAATTATAGGAATAATTCTGTCTCGTGGGATTGAGGAGTCAAGGTACTCGTGTAACAAGAGAGCATTTGGCTGCGTAGGCCCGCATTCTCGGCAGATATGTGATTCCCCACTTGCGAAAAGGGTCTTGAACAGACAAAGGGAAGTCTAAAGCGACGCAATCCTAAGTGGCGCTCGTCGGCAGTCGATTGTTTTCTCTCCACTTGGCCTCGCTTTTCCTCTCTCTGTTTACCCGGCCGCATTTGACCCTTTCGTTCGATCGCGAAACTGTGACGAGATTCCCACGTGTCTTTTACGACACTGTTTTATTGCGGCGGAGGACGTAAAACCATTGATTGAACTGCGGTCCCCTGAGGAGAGTGCCGTTTGTTTTAGTGGGTGATGAGTTTATCGGATGAATACGGCGGATTTGTCGTTTATAGCGGCGCGGAGTTAAAGAAGACGTCATTTGTTTGCTCATCAAGATGGGAGGGAAGGATGGAATTTGCTCAGCGCTTGAATTTAATAAACAGCAACCTTATGATATTATTCATATCAGAGTTTCCGTTGGAAAAATTTGAGTTGCTAAAGTCTCAAGAGGGCTGGAAACGTTGGGCTAAACTTGGTAATATAATTGTTGATAATCGGAATAAAATTGAACACCCTAAAGGAAGTTTAATGCTATGAGATTTTTTGCTAGAATGCTAACATCACCCGAAAGAAACGAAAAATCTTTATACAATTACACAGGAGCTTTGATCCGCAAGTAGTAACATGTGATGTAAACAAACACGACATTGTTTTAGCAACCAGATAAATAAATATTATTCTTATCAATGCTTTGTATGGAGTTCAAGTATCGGTCTTACAAAGGATATAACAAGAGGAATTCTCATAATAAATCAATTCGGACCATCGGTCATCGAAATCGAGATATTTATCCGAGTAAAAAAGGGAGAGATAATCTATATGTAATTTTTACAAGGGATCTGATAGTTGGCATTTTGATGAAAGTGAATTGGACCGTCCTTAACCATATTAGGATATTAATCATTGTAGAAAGAGAAAGAGGAAAAAGTTTGGAAGATATTGAGCAAAAATAAGCCATATGTAAAATAAGGTACTTAAAGGTCTTTATAAAAAGAAGACCATGGTGTGTGTTCAGGTGATTTCCCTGTATTAACTTAGGTTCAATAATATCTTTTTATTTTTTTGGCTTCCCGTTCATATACATAGTGGTGCACACTCGGGGAAATATGCCTTGCCCCCCTTAATTATATACAAAACCAAATTAAATCTTAAACTGGCAAGTCACATTCACACGGTGACAGAAATTGGAAATAAAGGAGAAACGTGTTACATCATTTCACTTGAGTGTGACTAGACCAAATATTAAAGGAATGCTCTTTTATCTGTGCTATAAATGTGAAAATTTACTCGTTAAAATAATTTTTCGGATAAATCTTTTTGAGAGCGCCACTTCATACGTAGCTTCAGTCTCCATCAAGACGGATACTTGAAATTAAAGAGCGATTGATCTTATTTTTATTACTCAGACAGATCAAGTTCATGCAACGATATAATGTTAATTAATATGTATGCAATAATATAATAATGTGCTGTAAATTTGTATATGTTAAATTTATTTCCGTCAGGTTTGACGGAGGAATTCACTAGTAAATGTATAAATATGCACACAAAGGTAGTTATTATATTAGAGTATATTTTGAATTTATTATAATTACATTTTTGTTCCCGTACAAATTTGTCTCCACTTGTCCAGACTTCAGTTTCATAGCGTATACATTTCCATGGAAACGTCCCGAAATAATTTTTTTTAAATAGCAACCCTACTCTTATGACAAGAGAACCGTGATTACCAAGGTAACTACTGCACATTTAGAATATAATAATAAATTTCGCGGTGCTCGAATCAAATGTAATCCGCGGGACAAATGTAATGCAATAATCCTTCGCAGCGGGGGGTCAATGAATTCTCTCAAACGCATAATAATGCGGAGTCTCGTCGAGACAGAATAAAAGAAAAGAACAGAAACACTTATCACTCGGTTCCGCTGAGTGATTCCATCGCCGCTCGCAGCGCCTCCAAGCGATAACTCCTCTAAACAAGAGGCGCCGTGCGAATGATAGAAGTAATTGAAAGTAATTGAGCCGTTTGCAAACTGGGTTAACTGTCGATCTCGAATATTTTCAGGGGATATTTTTACGTGGCGCAATGCAGTGACAATTGCAGATTGCGGTGACTGGAAATCCAAGGGAGATTCTCAATGTTGGGGTTATAATGGTAAAATTCAGTAAAACCCGTTTAAGACGCTATTCTGGCTGATATGCGCTTATCCCTTGGTCCCTTTCACATGAAAAACATGGTAAAAATAGCTTAAGATGTTTAGTATCCGGTTATAATGCCGCACAAGGAAATTATTATTTTTAAAATTCTACACAAACATCTGAAATGAAATGGTTAAAAAAAATTAAAGTTCAAGTATTCCATAATAAAAAAGGCACAATTAAAAATTAGGGAATTGAAAAACTAAATAAGACCTATAAAAATATGCAGAAGTATGGTAAGGATGAGAACAATAAAAATAAGCGCAAATCAATTTTTAAAAAAATCTAGGAAAATTTGGACTAGAAGACATGGAAATATATTAAGACGTGCACAATGTTGCTCAGTGCAGTGCAAATCATAAAAGCAGATAATCTTCATATATTATTTCTAAAGATCCGTTATCGGTGACCAGCGCTTCCCTCCCTTCACACTCCATCAAAACATATAAATGACAATACATAATTATATAAAATATATAAAGTGTTCTACCTTTCGGTAGGTTCATGTGCCCCCACATTCCCTATTTAATTCTCTCTCCTTCAATTCCCGGTAACTTATCCCACCCCTTAATTCGTCTAACAGCTTCTGTCTTTGTCTTCCCCTCTGTCTTTTCCCTAGCATTCTTCCCTCGATCGCTTTCTTCCCACCCATTTCTTTTGTCTATTTTTAATTACTTCAATGATTACTCTTTTCTCCCCAACCATCTCTTAAACCTCCTCGTTCTTCTATCGACTCAACTTACTTTCTCCATTCTACGCCATACCCACATCTCAAAAGCCTCTACTAGTAATCTTTTGACATACTCGACAATACAAATATGATATTAAAATGAAAGTTTCCCGATTCCCGCTAAAAACAGACCATCATATGAAAAATGCACCATTTTGTCAAAATATCGAGTTAAAATTTGAATTTGTCCATAGAGCTGACATGAGTAGATATCGATATCTATCGATACAAACGAGCTATATCGAAACGGACACTTACACAGAATACGAAGGTGTGTTTTTTGGTATGTTTATGTATTCGTTTGTAGTGATTGATAGAAGAATAGTAAACAGTAACAGCCAACCAGCTGCCTCGTGCGGAAATTTCGCAGAATGACACTGATACTCCATTTCCCCACCCAAATAAATTAAAGCAAACACTCCAAGTACTACAGACGAATACACAAACACTAAAATGTACCTAAAAATTTAGTTAGGCGAATTTTCGCACGGGGCAACTGGAATTTTTCATAGGAAATTCGTGATAGATTTTGAGCTACTTTTATGCAACATTTTTAACTACTTTATGACATAGAGAGAGAGAATATTTCTTGCTTCTGGGTAAAAGTAGACCAACAAATGAAAATTGCACTACTTCGTCAAAAAAAAATCCAGTTAAAGTTTGCATCTGCCCATAGAATTTCGTTACTAGATGTGTAGATATGGATATATACTGATACAAACGAAGTATTTCGAAACGGACACTGAAATTCAATTTCCCCATTCAAATACATTTCAGTAAACACTCCAATCACCACAAACGAATACACAAACACTAAAACGTACCTAAAAAAACACACCTTTGCTTTTAAATCAATTACTCACAATTCGGTTGGGCGAGATTTTCTCTCTGGGGAGCTAGAATTTTAAACAAAGCATTCATGGCGCGATAATTTTTTAAGTCACTTTTCTGCGACCTTTTAGGCTACTTTATATGATGCATATCAAAAACTGAATTCCCTGTTAATCTCTTGATTCTCGACGCGACGCAGCCACTCTGAGAGCGCCCACTGGCAGCCGTCGCCGTCTATTGTTCTGCACAATGACAAAGGAGCCATTTTCTCATATCCTTTGCGAGACCCAATACTCTCTCTCCTCCAGATATTTATTTACTCCGAATATTTGCTCTTCATCTGTTTTTTCCACGTCTCACGTCGAGGACCTCCCGTTGCATTCTGGGAGATGGACACGTCAAAGAGAAGTTTATTGTCCTCTCCAACAGCTTCCTCTTTCGCTTTCATGGAGGAATTCGAGGAGAGCCAAGTGGGTAGCGCGTTCGCCTTTGACGAAAGAGGTCCCGGGCTTGCTTCAGATTTGAGGACCATTAGAGCGAAATGATCTCAGCTATGTTCTAGAAGTAGCAGAATAGCTAGGCCATACTTATACAGCTGGATGATGACTTACTCTGCTAATACTCGAGGAAAATGAATTTCACGAATGGTCCTGCTCAAGAGTTATAAGAAGGGAAGGGTCGTAAATGTGAGACGAAAAAATCGCACATGAGGAAATTTTTAGTATTATGAAGATTTAAAACTCAAGGAGGCCAAAATTTTTTTGGAATTCCCACATAATCGAAGTGTTGTTAAATAAAATATGGTTTTAAAAAACAAAAAAGTAACTTTGGGGCTTGAAGATGGCTATTACTAGCAGAAACTAGTCACCACTGAAACCTCTGTGTGGAAAGTAAAAGTTACTTTGTTGTTTTTTAAAGTTGTTTAATTTAAAAATTCTTAAATTGTGAAGTTTTTTCTTACTTTATTTTGGTAATCAATTAATTAATCATTTTTATCGGCGATCAGGTATTTATAGTTGGTATTCATAATTAACAACTTGCTAAATGAGAGTGACTATATTTATAAATTTAATAAAACTTACTTTAAAATATTAAATGTACCAAGGACATTAGGGTTTTAAAGTTAATTTTCTTCAGTGCTTATGAGTTTAATAATGCTTATACTGCAACGAAGTATGTCAGTATTTGTTACTGAGTACTTCGTGATCGATTTAGCCTATTTATAGGTGCATAAAATGTGCAATTACTATCGCAGGCTGGTACTGCGCATGCAACAACCTCTACATAATTCCCCCAAGAGTCCATCTACCTCTCACCACAGGATTTAATTTAGAGGAAGCGTCAAAATGGACAGCTTCAAGGGACCTCCTTAAGCATGACTGCTTATAATGTTTTACGGCGTCACAATGCCGACAAAAAGTAGAATGCGAAATCTAATTTGGGGGTCAGGGCGTCGCTTCTTCGCCTTTCACCTGCTCCTCTTTGTCAGGATACAAAGGGTATCGAATCTGGGACGGAAACAATGGGGGAGACCCTGTCACGTATAGCCTTAAATATTTCACCCCAACCTCAAATATCTCCTATGTGTCGCAGTTTCTTCCACGTAATGGAGGGGTTTCCTGGCAACCCTTCCTGCTCTTCGGTAAAGACGTCACGCACTTTGCAGGGAGGACAATTTAGCCTTTTGGAAGCCACCCCACGTTTTAAGCGGATCAAACTTTTTATGGCGGAGAAAAATGAAGGGAAAGATATACCGCCGAAAGCAAACTTACAAGTTTATTACCTTCCTACTCAAGGATTATAAGATGGTATGATCGCTGGAGTAATGTTTTCGGGGCGTGAATGAGGTAATGAATAAATATTTTTACATTTATGACGCAAATTATGGGATTAAACAGTAACTTGGCACATGAAGTTGTGCGACTAACCGAAAGTTGTACGAGAGGTGAAAAATTGTGACCCGACTGGGACTCGAACCCAGGTCTCCCATTTTTTCACTTCTCGTACAACATATTTACATTTATTTATAAATATATTTATTCATCAAATAAATGTTCTTTAGCGTAATTTGGTGGAACTTCATCATTACTAACTCAATAATTAAGAAATAACTTGTACTTGTACTTCCAAAAAAAAAAGAATTTTTTGTGGAATTGTACAAGTTTTTTAGTATTATTGAGTTGGTATATTTATATATATTTACCCTGTATTCTCGAATCAATAACTACCCTTTGTGCGTTCTTAGTTTCCAAACATTGTGTGCGATTTAGATTTGCCGTCTAAAATTCATCATCTTAAATTATATATCTCAGAAAACAGTTACTATAACTAATTCCTTCAAAGGTAAGATTTCCTTTAGTTAAAGTCCCATTCTAAATCTTTATTTTTGCTTTTCCGGTCGAGTTGAGACTTGGCAAAGAGTGTGCGTCTCAAATTCACGTATCTACTTTATAAAAACATCCAAATCTTGGGTGTTTCTTAGCTTTAAAAATATACGGTAGAAACAAGTACCTTTACGCAAGGAGGGATGTTAAAATCCAATGAAGAACTGTCTCTCAAGTGAATTCTGAAGTGGAAATTTTATTAAGAGATATTTCATGAAGGGATGTAGCAACTTTTGAATAAAAAAAGATAGCTGGCGATTTTCATTTTGAAGACATTCAGCATAGCGTAAAATTGATCTCTGAAAGAACGGTAGGAACAGTGCGCGCCATTCTCCCATAAGAAATACACCAATGACGCAACCAATGGTGATACTGTAAATATCTATGTATTATGTTTTTCTCACTTCTATTATCATCTTGCAATGATTCTTTTCTATCATATCATTGTTCAGTTATAATGCTTTTTTTAATTCCTTTCAGTAATGTTGCAGTCACTTCTCTTTTCCTTATTCCCCCTCTTCTTTAAAATTTTTAGATGCTACTGTCTGTAGGTTTCGCAGGTTTTTCACGCCCCCCTTCCTGTGGGCGTTTTCCTGCAGGGTTCTATTTTTCCTAAGTGTAGTAACTTAGGTTTTTTTAACCCACAAACAAATCTCTTTATTATTACCTTTTGTTTAAACCCATAATCTATCTCTTTACTTCTTTCATATTATAAGGGTTAGATGTAAGAAGAGGCTTACTAGCCTCAATCTCGCCCTCTAATAAAGTCGTTTATTATTATTATTATATTATTATATATATTATAAGAAATACACGGTGCCGTAATATTAACGTGGTCTCTTCATGACTTCGAACGAAGTATAGCGGATAGATAGATTGAAAAAGGGATCGATTTAGACCGGGGTATCTAATTCAAATGGTTATTCGACAAACGAATAAACAAAAGAGATGAATGATCACGAATGGATATCCTACGGACCGCAGTACTCTGCGGGAACTAGTGATGACAAAACACGCGAATGGTGAAATTTCCAATCAAACCCATCGCCGTGACGCGAAATTACAGTTTCCACGTCGCGTATGAATGCGGAAAAAACGAGAGAAAAGCAGGGTTCTAGATTGGCTCGAAAATGAGATTTTTCTCTTCTTTTTCATCCCATATCTTCCTCTCTAATCCTGGCTAATCCATCCAATTCCGACGCACTCTAGATTCGGATGTTTCCCATATGATAGCGACTGAAATGGGCTCCACCCTCTGACACGCAAAGCAGATAACTTCCATATCTGTACGCTGGGAAAAAAGATGAGAGAACGGATGCTGACCGCTACGTGAATGAGATTATGCACGGTGGATATACACATACATGCATGCACCGCAAGCCACCAAGAGTATGGTAGGTGGTTCATGCCACAAGACTCTACTTTTCAATTCGATTATTTTCGGGTCATCGTTCCCGCAAATGAATTCTTAAATCGATTGGTTCTAGCATCTATTTCTCTGATCTACCTCGCAGTATCATAATGGTCTATATAATAATAACGGCATATAATATCGGCTAAATTCTCTACGAACGTATTTCTCTGATTTTATTAGTTCTTTGAGCCTTCTTACTTATAAAGATTTCCACCCCGTCTTCAGAAACATTCGAGCATGGCTCATAGATTTGTGATGTATAGTACTTTGTACGTTGGATGTAAGATGAAATAATGTTTCTTACACTTAAAGGTATAGTTTAATCGCGTTATCATAACAACAAGAATAATAAAGATGCCGACAAGGACGATTACAAGATCCAACGTATGTTTCGTTACATCACCAGTCCATAGGATACAAATACAAAATGTTGATAATTTACTCTGCATCTATAATTAGTATTGGTGTTCTCTAAATACATCGGCTAATCATGTTTTTCCGCATCGTGGGTTTTCTCCGTAATCCTTCAGTTTAGCAGTTTTCCCCACAAACACAATTTTTCTGTAATCAAATTAAAATAAAACTGATATAGGAGGCATGCTAAAGTAACTTAGCAAAGCGGCTGGTTTAAAACTACATGTTCATCATCAGGCAATAAAAATACTCGAACTGATTTTTCACCTATCTTGTTACACTGCCAAAATAACAGTAGTACATGAGAGTATCTCGAAATGATGGAGATGATACACCACAAAGAACATAATTGCACATTCACCAACAATCAACTCTTTCCCAATCACTACTTGCTGTCCATTGTCAACTAGATGACTCCTCCTCCCCACTAATCCTGATTTCTGATTAAACTGGCGAACAACTGAATTTCCCTTTTCTCTCCTCTTGTTTATCGGCTGTTGTTGTTTGACTATTTTTCCCTCTTACTATATAAAAGCTTGGCTAATGTATTTTTATTGTTTGAATAAAACATGTAGTTCGAAACCGGTCGTATTGAACAATTTCTGGTGGAACTTTGCTGAGTTATGTTACCATGTTTACTGTATTGGAATTCCAAAAAGCTAAGGTTTTTACGATAAAATTAGATTAAAACATATTTATGTTCAATCGTGACTTCGATAAATCTCACAACACAATCTCAAAAAGAAAAAATTACTGAAGATATCAATGCATTTCTAAGACGTTTTTCCTGATTATTTGTTCTTCTATCTACATCTGTAGTTCTTTCCAGTTTTCACAGTGACTAATGATGTATAACGTGTAAATTTACGATAATTATTATTGTTATACTTGCTATTTTTCATTCATTCTATTCAAAGGATCATGATCATCTTCCCGACCTGACGATGATCCTTATGATCAAAAGCGGTAGTTTAAATTAATTTTGTGAAAAATATGAAGGATTGTTTTAGTTAGCTCTAGATGGTGTACCTTAACGTTCGGCCATTTGACCTGGAGTTAATTGAGATTTAATGTTTTTACTCAGGAAATTTATCATATTTCTTATCTGTTTACATTTGATCTCTTGAGACGTTCAATCAAGGGTCGTATCACATTTTATAATATTCTCCTGCATCATAAAATTGCGTTATATCACAATTTCGCGCTGAAAAAAGCAACTAACGGGCACGAAGGGGTTGGGGAACCATCATCTCTTCTCCTTAAACCATTTTTATTCCAATTTATGCCCAATTTTCTAAGCAATTCTACTTTTAAAACATCGTATCAATTCTTTCGTCGTTCACAATTTGGGGATAATGTGAGAAATTTATCGATGATAGTCCTCTACACGGTGAGAGAGAGAAACGTGGCGCAGATACCGCAAAAGTGAGGAATGGATGGCTTACTTTCAACAAAGAAATTGAGAGTTCAACTCCCAAAAGACGCGGAAAACGAGTTTCGAATCTTTGTTTCGAGCTTATTTCGGTCTGTCAGCCGCCGCCAAAATTAGCTCATTCTTCACTCTAATATTCGCCACGCAATTTGATATTTGGCGGAAGAGAGCGCTCTGAATTTGCAATCGCACCCTTCCGTCCTTCATTTTGGCTTTAATTAGGGATCCCAATTTCAAATCTCTGAAAAGTAATCTGTGGAATGATGCAGCGCTCATCATTTCGCTTTTCCAGAGCTTCGGAAGTGTACAATTTGTATTTCGCAACTCATGAGTTGAGAGATGCGATACATGAATTGCGGTCGAGAGATTTCGGCCCGTAGTTTTTAATAATTATAACTTTCACTCTGTCCGACAAATTAACTAATGAGGGTTATACTATAAATAGACAACAGTATGCCTCTAACGATTTGTTGTTATACTATTCCTTAGAAGTTAACGCAAATTAAACTTCTAATTCCTTACTTAAGGATTCAAAACAAAGGATGTTATACTTTCACCCTGAAATGAACTAATGAGGGTTTTAATATAAATAGACAACAGAATGCTTCTAACAATTTGTTGTTATAATATTCGTAAGAAGTTAACGCAAATTATACTTCTAAATCCGTACTTAAGGATTCAACGCAAGTATTGTAATTTCCTCAGACTAGTTTCGTCTACAGTGGGTAGGTATCTTCAGGCCTGAAGATGTCCTCTTCCTGTAACGTTTATTCTGATTCCTTCAATTAACTTTACGACATCAGCAAATAAAGTTTCGCAAATTCTTTCTATTTTTGCTCTTTCATGTATGGGAACAGTTTTTATTCTGCACTGAAAATTCTGATTTATCAACTGGATTTTATTTCAATACATTGCCAATGATTTTGTTTTTCTTTATTTCTGTGTTAAATCTTTTAAACTTTGTGATATTGGTGATTGGGCACAGATCGCAGTAAATAAATAAAATAAATAAATAAAATAAATAAAACAAATGAAATAAAAGAAATAAATAAAATAAATAAAATAAATAAAATAAATAAAATAAATAAAATAAATAAAATAAATGAAATAAATGAAATAAATGAAATAAATAAAACAAATAAAATAAATAAAATAAATAAAATAAGTAAAATAAATAAAATTAATAAAATAAATAAAATTAATAAAATTAATAAAATAATAAAGTTGATACATCACTTGAAATCAATATGAATAAAAAATACTCTTCTTTCGGAAGGAAATAATTACACACATTTCACATCATTAGAACTGATGGCACCCAATCGATACCAAGAAAATAAACTCTAATTCCATCCAATGGAATGGAACGTGACTTTTCCTTCTTTCGTGACCAAATTCACTTTCCTCTTCTGTGACGTGTTTTCGCTAGATCGACCCAATCCAACTCTCCGCTACTTCCTCCTGGAGTTTAAACTTGTTCCTTTGTCTTCCCTCCTCACTGAATTCCGTTCAGACATCTTACTTTGCAGACACATTCCTAACACTAAAGACACTGAGATTATCTCAATCTTGGAGAAATCAGTCTGTTTCATTTCCATTCCAAGTATATAAAATTATAAATTGCTTTACGTGCATATTTGCTTGGATGTAATTGATGATATCTATCATATCGTATTTATTTATTGTCAATCTTCTGTTTTTAATTATTGATACTTTATCACTTAAAACTAGAGGTGGGAAAAGCCGAATGAAAATAATAAAATAATTTGTTTTTTGCTTTCATCGAATAATTAGATATAAAGCGTTTAAATTTTTCACCCTATCCTGAGTGAATCTATTCCATTGCTCGAAGCGAGAGATTAAAAAGTACTGTGGAACGTTTGGGAAACTTAATTATCTTAGGAGACAGTTATCTATAGACATTCAGCCGAGTTTAGTGTAGTGTAGTGCCAACTCAGTCCACATGGAGTGCAATTTATTGCTGTATATGTCGTAGACTTGTGCCTGCAACAAATGTCGTATTACACGTAGCTAGGTTTAAGGCAAATTAACTCGTTGGACGACGGATGCTAACAGATACAGTAGTACGTAAATACACTAAAATCCGTTTATGACCCCTACCAAAAAAATGAAGCCCCAATCAATCTCGATGTTATGTAATTAGTGTTTGGATGACATGATTTGAGTCAGACCCAACTCGGAGATTAACTCTTTTTACCTGACCTGACCCTGGGAGACTTTATTTATTTAGCTCTACTGTCAGCTATAAATCCAATGTAAAAATATTCTATTATTTCATTTGCGGTTATCAATTCGAAAACAAAATGCTTGAAAGCCTATGATCTCGGAACGTATTGTTAGAAGTCTGTAGTTGCATTTTTCAATGCTATGAAGGTTTTACAAAATTCATTCTATATATTTTTCTTTCAATCGGAGCAATACTTAGATTGATCTATTATATAATCACAGATATTACAGCTATATTTCGTAGCATTGGCTCAAAAAGACTTTTGCGAATTCTCATCGCTCACATTATTATTATTACTATCGAATTACACTACAGATAGATTTAAAATCAGGTGGCAGTGCTTGGCATAATACAAATACTATAGTCAAAGATACAAATTTACATTATAACACACAATTTACATTATAAGACACTTGTAATTAAAATTTATATTGTGAGATCTTTCAGGGACTAATAACCAACTAAATAATATTACTAGTAACCAGCATAAGTTCATATTTCCACTCTACTTTACGGAATTCTCCTACGACCTTACAACCCGTATAGGCACAACTGTCACGGTAGAAGTATCCGAAGTTTGAATCTCCGACTCACAAGGTCACCTCCAGATGAGAATACGTAATTGAAGGAAAGAAAGGAAAGGAAATAATGGTTAATATATGAGGAGTGAATGTGGGAGAGGAAATGGGGGGGGCACAAATGAGGTCCACGGAATAAAGAGCAACGGCTGCGGGAAAAAAGGTTAATGGCAAGAAAAGAGAGGAGGAAAAAGGAGTATTCCGAAGAAAAGGGGGCGAGAGAAAATGGTCTCGAGAAGATTTTTAAGATAAAAGGAGCTCTTTTCAGAAGTTGAGGGAAGATTCGAAAAGGAGGGACTTGATTCAAAAGGTCGGCGCGTTGGGAGAGAAATAATTGGATTAATTGGAAGGAATTGGGAAAGGGAAAATAAAGGCGAATGCGGGAAATATTCGCATATCTTAGTGTTTTGTGTTTCCCTGCGAAATGGGAGGAAAAGGAAAGTTTGCAAAACGAACGTGGAAATTCCGCTTTCGATGAATTATTCAAGGGGCAAAGAAGGACAGTTTTGCCGTGACGAATCCAGTCTCGAATTATCCGATGGATATTTCTAACGGGTTAATCGAGTTTGCTAATTAGTAAAGGTTTTGTCAGGACGTCGCAATTCTTGCTTTCGTAGGGAAAGTAAACTTTATGATTGGTTGGACAATCAATCGGCTAATTATATCGTTGGAAAAGAAAGGGAAATCACCCCTCAGTGCATTTTGGCGCGAGAGATGGCATTGGAGGGGCTAAAAATTATGTTATTCGGTTCTTTAGAGACGGGTTGAATTTAAAGAAGGCAATTACATCTTGATTTATAACATAAAAGACTTTCGCATGAATGTAAGTTAGGTACTTTTTTAGGTATACCCATCATGAACACAAAAAAGTTGGTCACTAAAAGTGAATTTTGTAATTTTATTCATTTGGGTTTCCATACATCATTCCTGGACACATCGTCTTACCTATATTTCTTACTTGCTCATTTTTTGTTTATAATTTATGTAATCGTATTTTCTGTTTAGCTATGAAGAGTGGACAAGTATTGATTTATGCCTTCAGATCATTTAAGGTACATTTCCCCGCAAATGTAATTAAATATCTGTAGGTTTCACAAGTTTATCACATCTTCTTTCGGGTTTTTCTGCTGTAGTGTCTTTTTTTAGTGAATAGGTATGTATTTACCTCCACAAATTAGTTTTCTTTCGTGTACTTTGCCCCAAGCTATATCCTTCTTTCAAATGGCATATGACGAAGGGTTAGATGCAGGAAGTAGCTGATTGGTCTCAATCCCCCTGAATAAAGAGGTTTTATTCTTATTACTGACAGAGAATTTTGTATTTAGATCACTTAATTTGTGTTTGGATTAGTTAAATTGAGCTAGCATTAGTTAATTTGTGTTTGGATTAGTTAAATTGAGCTAGCATTAGTTAATTTGTGTTTGGATTAGTTAAATTGAGCTAGCATTAGTTAATTTGTGTTTGGATTAGTTAAATTGAGCTAGCATTAGTTAATTTGCGTTTGGATTAGTTAATTAGTGTTTTGAACTGTTAATTTGAGTTGTGATTAGTTAATTTGTGCTTGGATTAGTTTCTCCTGCTGCAACGACCAACCGTAAATTAATGTTCATATTAGTCTGCATGATAAGACAATAATTATAAATTTTCGTCAATTCCAAGGATAATACGATAATACGTGCGGTAAACGGACTATCTAATTATATAGATTAATCCAGTGATTCTCTTTGTTTCAAGCAAAGGAAAGCATTGAAAATAGTTCGCTCCTAATTTTTAGTTTATTCTTTTGTATGTTTCGAGTTTTATTTCATAACTGTCTCTGTATTTTATATTTTTGACATTGTGATTTTTGATAACTTGTACTCTATCATAGCACATGTAATCGAGGATAATACATGTAAGGAACATTCCACGGGAAATCGGACAGAAATTGACCTCTATTTTTTAAAATCGATGAAAATTTTTTTACTTACGTACTTGTATGGTAAAACCTTTATGCTTAAGTTTCAGCTCAGAAAATGTTTGCAAAAATCGGCGAACAAGTGTCACTTCGAAGAGCTATAACTTTTTAGTGAAACGTGTTGTGAGAATTGTAGTTTCAGTTTTAGTTAGTGATTGAATGTATCTTTGAAATGTTATCAAAAAAGATTTCACATATTGTTTATAACACTGTTTAAATCAGCAATAAATTATCTAATAAATAACAATCTTCAAATATTTCCTAGCTGGTAAAACTAATTGTTACTGTTACTTGATAACCCAAAATCTTCTATCTCCATTTCTGTTGATATCTGGCCAGAAGACCATCTTCATAGCATAGATTTGTACCATCGACACATCCTGATATTGTTAGTTTCTTATCGATGATGTCATTTTTAGAAGTTGAGTTCGAATAAACTTAATCCTTTTGTCTCCCATTTGAACTGCGTCTAGCATTTAGCGTCTGCGTCATCTAGCGAAATGTCTGCATTGAAAGGAAAAGTGGATACGTTAAAGGGGAACTCCTGCTTAGGTTGAATAATGAATAGTAGATAAATTTCCATGTAGTTTAGTTCTAAAGGAAGTAGTGATAACGAGGGAATGGAGTGATGAAGACACGGAGAGCTGAATTAAACCGATCTTCCATAGCCGGGGTTCGAACCCAGATCCTCCACTTTCCAGGTGGTGTTTTTATCCCATTAAACTACTGCGACAGAAAATAATGTTCTTCGATTCCTACTGCTTTCGTGGGACACGATGTGCTTATGAGGATCTATCTAAGATGGTACCAATTCATAATCACAAGTGGGACATCACCTAAGTATCGAAGCGGACTTCCTTTAGGCCAGAGGGCGAGCTGTATAAGCGAAAGAAAAGTTGGGGAAATATATGCTCAATGAGAGCAACAAATTTCTTTGTCTAAAATTAAGTATATATTTCATGCACCTTTTATCATTTATGAAGCAATAAATACATATATTCTGATGAATGTAGAGATCACAAGCAAAAACATATGCAGAGGGTATAGCTAAAATTCCTTATTCTTTAAATAATAGTTTGCAAGAATCTTTTCTACGAGTGTTGCCATTTGCTCTCTTCTCCATTATAACTATACACTTCCAATGAGACGTTTTTCCCCGTACCATAATCTCATATGTCATGGTTTGGTGAAAAGTTGCAAAGTATGCAGTCTTCAGCACATTTGTTCCGACAGTCAAAGTCAGTTTACTAATTAAATATAAGTAAGTCTACTTAATTTTGGTCCTAGGTATCTGATATGATCTCCCCAGTCAAGAATTCGCTCCATGATTGCTCCATGATGAAAATTTTCACATGGTTCTTGATGCAACTTTTCCTATGGAATTTTGATAGGTTCTTTGAGCTTTACGCCAACGATGGAGTATCCTACTAAAATTTTACTTTGAATTTCTATTACTATTGAATTCTATCATGTATTCTCTTTTTAGAAATTCACGAAGGTCTCTTATTAAATATCGACAAAATATAGATAACTGTTCTGTATTTCAACTTCCAAGAGGAATATTTTAAGGATTAGAATTTCCTCGCCAACGAACAGAACTCTTCCTGATTCCCTCCAACCAGACGTTTCTCTTCATAACTCTTCGATTCTGTTAGTGTTTCAATGGAACGCCAATTTCCCAATTTACAATCTGTGATGGAAACAGGAAGGGTTGCTCGAAAATAGTCCGAATTAATGACCCCGAAAAACGAACTCAGATTTGAAATATCGACAAATGAATTACAAAAAAGAGATGGGAAATCGTCAGCGCAGATTTTATCATTTTTTTTTTCAAAATGCGTGATTTTTATTCGAGACTTGAATTACAGGAAGTGAAACGAATTCCCGGAATTGAAGCCGCCATTCGGCGAATCGCTCCTTTTTATTGACATGGAAAATATTGCCCTTTTGCATAGGGGCAATAAATTGACGATGAAAACAAAACAAAAGCTCACAAAGCTCTCTTTCATTCCCGAAAATTCCGATTCAATAACAGCGAGATAATGTCGGTATTTACCTTGTAATCTCACGCTCCGGACGTGATTCCAGTCGACGATGATCAGGGTTTTGAATACGTCGCTTTAATGTTGCCGAAGAATGCGTGTTAACGGGGCAGAGTGAGGATAAACCTAAAATGTGATGTTTGCAGAAATAATAGAACTCTGAGTTTTATATATAATGAATTAATTTGGAGAATTCGTGAGTAGAGGATGACTCTCACGAGAAAGGCAACCATGATTGATGAATTCAAATTACATTATGTAGATAGTTTTCCTAAATGAGCAGGAAGATTGGGAGTAAGTGAGACATTTTTCAGAAGGGAGTATGTAAATACTCGAAGAACTTGAGCTGAAAATGTAAATGTATAGGCATAGGTCTTATTTTTTCTGTTCTGTCTTCTCTTCTGATTAACTATTTTCTACGATTTTGTTTTCTAAACGGTACATTTGTTGTCTCAAGGTAAATCTTTTCACTGATCTTTATTTTGATATTAGAAAACTTTTACCCAAATGTCACTGCTACTACTACTATTATAGAAAGAGCTTTTAGTGCGCAAAGGTAAGGTTAAGACACAAAGGATTCTCCAATCGTCGGCAACGGCAACCGTCCAGGGCAATTCTCCGTATGATGATAATCGTCCGGCGGCCACCAGTTACTCAGAATTCCCTAATGCGCATTTCAAGAAACCTTTGTCTCTTATTCATTGAACGCCGAGTTCCTTTTTCTTTCTTTCAAAGATAAGGTAATTAAGATTTTTCATCTTAACATGTACCGCATCAACACTTCAGACAAATATATAAATGCCCTTAGTTAAATACCGTGTATTTTCGAATCGAATCTAAGCCAGTCGCACTATTTTTGATTTTTAAAGCTTTAAAACAATCGAGTGCGCCTTACGTAGATCCACGATCTTAAATGCATAATCGCAAGGCAAGTATAGCACAGTAAGGTTTTAACCATTAAGTTTTAAGCTATGATTCAGTTTTTTCTTTGCCAGTTTCCGTCCTTATCGGAAGTAATCATTAATGCTTAATATAATAATACTTGCACAGTATTAATGTAAATTTAGATGTAGATGGAACAATCAAGAATTGATATGATTAATGATTTCTGTTAGCCAAGGGCTGCCACGCCATCCTTGCAATGAAAATTTCACCTTTGGCGCTTTGGGAGTGCACTATTCCTTTGGGAAAGCTGCGTGTCTTTGCTGGACCTATATCTACATTATGCAGCAATTCTAAGCCTTTGCCAGACGTCCTTGTTGCAAGGATGATGCTTCCCATAAGGGACTCGTGAAGGGACGCTAGAATTCACATTTCTGCACGGCGACTGCAAAATTCTGCACTTTGAATTTCTCAACGTCGGCATTAAGAAATGAAATACGCCAGCATGCGGCTGTGTGATGCGTCTAGAGGGTTAAATATTGCCGAACCCAAACTGGAATGCTCTCTGAGGAAAATGGTGGTTCTTGGACAAAAGGGAATGATAAAAGATGTCGCGATTGCTATATTTATTTAGAGGAAATGAATTAATGGAAGACTTTATAGGAATTAGGTGACCTCTTTGGTCGGGTGATATGCCAATTTTGCCGGTTTGATAATCAATTATTAAAGCGAAATTTGGGATATGAACAAAGAGATTAATCGTTTTAAAATCTCTCGAAAAAGGAGAATAATTTATTGACACTTACTACAAGTTACATTGCATCTGACACCTATTGAATAACCGAAATGGACAGTTTGTATGTACTTCCAAAAATTCATCAGATTTTCTTAACTTGGAACTTTATTCCTATGGATGTTTTGGATTTTTAGGTTATGATATGATAGCTGATATTTACAATAATATACTGACGCGGAAAGCCGCCTAAGACGTGTATCAGGGGGTGCGAAAACACCGATACTCCAAATAACTCAAGCTGCCATTATATTCTCTAATGCTACACGGAATACTCTACTAGAAGTAGCTATCTGTTCTCGAGATTATTACACACCATAATTATTTGGTGTCAGTAAATCAACTTTGCCAAATAGAGATAGCACCATACTACATTACAATACACTACGCTATACTATGCTAGGATCCCTGATCACTATGTGAGCAGCGTGTTCGGTTTTGGCGAAAGTGGTCCAAGATTCGATTCCTGGTATAAACCCAGATGCGAAATGACCAAAGCTATCAAAGCACTTACAATATTACAACTACTACTATAATGTGATATATATATATATATATATATATATATATATATATATATATATATATATATATATAAGCTATTGTATAATTCGATACTACAGTACCCGACGGGGTTGGGGAACTTGCAGCTTTCAAGTCACATGCGGCTATCCTGGGGGCGTTCGTAGCGGCTTTTTAGTCACGTCCTGAAACTAATACTACTTTAAGTACTTCCTTTTTATCTATTTTAATATTTTTCAATTTCTATTTTAATTTTAATGGTATTAATGGTCCAACATGTATTTACCTCAGTATAATTGATCATAGTGAGTGCAGCGTTTCATAACAGTTGTTTATTGTTGTAGAGATTCATTGTATTTAGTATTGTTACTAGGTTCGCCCTTAATTGTTGAAATCTAGCTACTGCCTGTTAACCAATTGCTATATCGATTGGTGTATAGCAGTATATACATTAGAATCGATTCTTGCGACCTGTTGTCAATTGTTGAAGACGTCCTACTAATACATTTAATTATGAATTGTAAACACAAAGGGTCTACCAGCCTTCCGCTTAACTACAGCGATAATATGTAAATAAATAAAGGCTAGAATAAACAATAAAGGCAGCACACAATGCAGCGTTTCGAAAAGATAACACACTCCTTCATTGTTGAAATTGAGCCGAAAAAATAATTAACCAGGCAGAGGAAGATCGTTGCTTAGAGACAGCCACGAGTTTAAGTTTGCTTAAGAAGAGTGGTTAAAATTGGATTTGCCATAAGAAGCACGTGGGGAAGGAAAGGTGAAAGGCAATTCACGTCGTAGAGCAACCAAAAGCACTCTTTCTGCCGTACAAACCTCCTTTCCTTTCCTCCACGTGTATCTCTTACCTACCGCTTCCCTAATTCCTTTGCACTCACTAATCCGCGGTTCGCGCCGAATAAACATCCGACGATCGCTACGCGTGTTTTCGCTTTGCCTCGGGATTAACGCTTCCTCTCACTGCACCACAAAAGACTTTGCTTTGATCTCTTTCTTTGTGATTCCCATTCGATTCCAAGTATTCTAAGAGGAAACTGCAACGTGGAGGGATGTTGAGTAAACCAAGACTAAAATACATGCAAATAGGTACGCAAAATATTTCTGGTACCTGTGGTATGATAATATGATAAGGAATATACCGTACTTGATGGCATATGGAACGCACGTTTTTTTCAAAATCGTGGCTAAAAAATTACCTTTTATATGCGAAAGTTCGTTATTCTTTACCGTTTTCCTCGTTGATGCTATATCTAAGGCGGAAAGTTAGTTAATATTCTCATTCTTTACATAATAGATTTCAAGAGACTTTTCTAAGAGCATTTACCATCAGTCGTATTACTCTCTTTTGAATTATAAATATACACTTCCAGTAACAGGATTTACCCCATAACACAATCCTATACGTTACAGGTTTGGTGAAAAGTTGCAAAGTGTACAGTCTTCAACACAGTTGGTGGGACAACCAAAATCAGTTTACTAATTAAACACGTAAGTCTGCTTAATTTTGGTCCTAGGTATCTGATATGATCTTCCCAGTTAAGACGTTGGTCCATGATAATGCCCCAATATTTGACAGATTCTTGATTTGTATTTACAAAAGAGAATTCACTTGAATAGGATTTGAACCACTTAGGAATAACTTTGGGAAACTTTGCATAAATTTGGAAACTGGATCAGGCACTAAAACCAATCGCTTAGATATGTTTTAGTGCCTCCTCGACCATGATACATGGGTGGTCTAAACGTTTCCGACATTTCGCCATTTCTCGACATGTTTTCTGAAAATTTTCCGAAGATTTCTGAAAAATCTGGGGTCATAAACTTTTCAGACCACCCTCGTACATTGGAATAAGAAAAATTGTATCTATTGTCATACTCTGGGTATAAAAATCCCTTGGAGCAAGACACACAGATTAAATCTATGGTTGCTTGGTATGGGTGTTTACACCCCCTGCCATACGCCGAAAGGCGGCTTGCAGGGTATTAATGTAGATGTAGAAATCGAGATGTGCGTACACAAACATATAATTAGGTTCAAAAGTTAATTTAGAACATAGAGCATTTTACATCCAAATGGCCGCAGACAACAAGATTCAGAATAACGAGTATCATCATCATGAGGTTTTCTGCCCAGTGGCAGGTCTCTGGCGTTATTTTATTTAAAACAATTCTCTTCCCAATGCTTAAGCTTTTCATTCGGCATATTCCTCTCTTCCTTTCACCTCATCCAATAGCTTCGTTCCCCTTCTCTCTTTATCTTTCCCTCTACTGCTCCTTCTACTGCCAACTTCAATATGCCTTTGTGCTTTAAAGTGTGTCCAATCCAATTACTCTTCCGCTTTTTAAAATTTTCCATCTAGATTCTGTTTTCTCCCTCTCTGAACAGAACAGAAAGAGTATAAATAGAAAAATAAAGGTAATAAGTGATATAAAATAAAATTTACATATAAATATACATGTAAAACCCTAAAGTATCATCACCCATTATCGACAACTTTTTTCTTATGTAAAAGTGGCAACAGCTCACATTCTTCCCCCATTAGTAATATACGGTGCCATAAGATTAAGGTAGTCTCTTCATAAAATTGGACGAAGTATAGGTAAATATATACACAACTGTGATAATTATATAAGATGATGAGAGGATAAGTACACTTTCATTACAATGCTTTGTAAGAGAAATCGCGTTTAAATCATGTTTCATTGCATTGTTTCCCATATTAAGGATGTAAGTCTTAAACAAACATCTGCACTCGGCCCTGTTACACGTCCAAAACAGAATTCGGGACAAAGAAAAGTAGATTTGCCGAAGATTATTTGCTCTAAAGAAGGAGGCGCCCCATTGAGAAAAACAGAAGGAAGATAATTCTTCTTCCAAAAAAAACGTGGACTAAAAGGAGACAAGTGAAGGATTTATTGGCGAGATAAAGGAGAGAAAAGTTGAAAAGTTGCCCGGGGAGACAAAAAAAGTGAAGGGAGGATTCCGTGGGAAAGTAAGGAGGGAATGGGATTAACAATTAAAATGAACAAAGATTGGGTTTCCATGGAGAAAAGTAACTTAGTTTCCGAAAATAAAGGACAAGACATAACAAGTGGCGGACTCGATGCAAAAAAATAGAAGGGAGAAAAATTCGCGAGATTTCGAACATTCTCAAGTTCGTTCAATATAACCGTGACCTTTTCAGTATTAATTGATGTCAGAGGGTGTAATTGTCAGAGGATTTAAATCTTTACACCTGTTATTTTTATAGAATTGAGACATCGCATAAAAATATGTTTTTATTAATTACTTTGCTAGTGCAGCAACATTTATTGTTGATTGAATAAATAGAACTATTTTCCTTCTACTTTTACATCTCAATATGTACCCTGCAAGCCCCCTTTCGGAGTGTGGCAGGAAGTGCTGTACCATGATTCTACTTTCCTAATCGATTACTATAGTCTATCTTTGGGGGAATATATGAATTCTTGAATCGACTTATTCCAGGATCTATTTTTCTGATCTTTTCTGCGGTATCAGAATGGCCTATATAACAAGGAGGGCGCATAATATCGGCCACACCTTCTAAGAACGTACTCTCACTGAATATATCAAATAAGTTTTTATTGAACCTCCTTTCTACTAAAGATTCCCATCCTGCCTCCTAAGGCATCCGAGTAACTCTCACCGTTTTGTTGTTGTAATCAATTACAAAATGTATTGCCTTTTAATGTAACTTTACAAATTAGCGAATTCAACACTTGCCGGAATATCCACACTGCATGCATACTTAAGGTTGGACTAGCGTAAAGAAACACCACTCGGGATTATTTCTTCGACTATTCTCTCGATGAAACTCTGCTTTATAGCCGAATTTTGAATATTTTGTTTTACCTCAAAATTCTACTTGTTTTATGCTATTTTAATAATGTTTTCGGTGGTTTATAAATCTTTTAGAATCTATTTTACGTTCAGTTTCCTGATATCATAAATTGATGGATAGATAATTATATTTGGTTATTCCTTTATACAGTATCTCTATCGTTGTTATATCTTTGTATTATGTATCTTTGAATCATTGAGATGATATGACAGCTACTGAGATTTGAGTGATACTGAATAATGGCATTCAATTTGGCCATTCTTCATCAAATGATAAGTGTCATTTATAGGATAATTGTGCTGCACTCAAGTAGAATTTCTGCACAAAGTCTCGACAAAATTAAATTTTTAATGAAATCAATATGTTCTGGCGTTACTTTGTGGAAAGCTATAATAAATTATGCAACTTTTTTTAACCGGTTTCGTAAGAACTTCTTACATCTTACATTATTGCCTGAAGATGTAAGAAGTTCTTACGAAACCGGTTGCCGATATTAAAAAAAAAATACGTGGAAAATTACAAAGTTGTATAATTTATTAAATTTTTAAATTACCTAGGTAAATAAGAAAAATTATAGGTAAATAAGAAAAATTATTGATGAAGAATAATTTTCAATCAAACGAAACTCTATTGATTGGATTACAATAAAAACTGTACTTAATCGCTGATGACCTAATTCGAGTCATTAATACGACTTTATAAATTCGGTGCGTTCACCATTCAATGCGGATTAAATTCCAAAGTGCTCAAAGCAGAATTCGGGTAGAGTCTCCTTCAATTGTCTGTCGAATAAAAGGACTTCTTAAATATCAAACTGATAGTTCTCTCACTTGATCAATACTTAATGGAGGCATGACGACTTAAATCTCTGCAGAGTAGCATCTGGAGCCGTTTTAATTAATGACGGAGATGACTTAAAGCACATTTGCAGCGGAGGAACCGTTTAATGAGGGGTAATTAGTAAGAGCAGAAAGATTTCCTTTCATCTCTCATTTGGCAAAGGAGACACAAAACTCGAGAAAATACATTATCCCTTTTTTAGGGGATAAAATATTCGAAACGACTTCTGAGGAAGAAGGAGAGGTGCTTCTGGCAGAATGAAACGCGAAAAACATAAAAGAAACCCTAAGATGATGATATGAATACTGACGAGAAAATGAAACGAAATAAGTTCTCCGTGGCCTGGACTCGAATCCGAATCTCCCCCGTTACATGGACGGTTGATTTATCTAATTAAGCTACCACGACACATTGTGGAATACATATACATATCTGTAGTCTTTCCACCATAACCACGACAGAACAATCTCTTCCTCAGTTTTCGTTGCTATGGTCGCTGTTGGTATCCGGTTACTTGGATAAAGCAACCACCCGGTAAGTGAGAGATCCGGGTTCGAGTCCCGGGTAAGGCGAACTTTTTACATTCAATTCTTCGTCTAAATTTAAGCATTTGTTTCATGTAGTTTTAATTTTTTACGTAACTATGATGATTATAGGGTTGATATAACAATTTAATTCTGATATGCTATTAAACGCTCACTGCCGGCGTCGGTGCGTGGTACCGTGGTCTCAGAACTCCCAGGTCAATCTGAATAAAATGGAATGAAACCAAAAATGATCAAAAATTAGGTAATTTGCCATTCTCAGCCAGTTTTTGCTTATATTTAAAATTTTCATCTCGAAAAATATCGAATCTAAAGTTTTTGCCTATATTCAAAGATTTTTCTTAATTTTAATTCAAAATTGTTTCATTTGATAATGTTCGCATGCAGGCAGAGATGTGCACAGAAATGTTACTCTGTCTCCAAGACGATTTAGATGTATTTTGAAAATTATGAGTAAAGGTACGTACATTAAATTTGTAACTTCAGTGAAATCACGACTCATCAATGTGCCATTATTTTTATCTACATCTAAAACAATATTAATCTCCTTCATGTTGTCTTTCGGTATATGACAGGGGGTGTAAATATTTGACGTTTGAGCCACTTGTTTGGCTTGATGATATGACTTATTTCTCGCGGAAAGAATGAGTCCTTAAAATGAGTTGTCTAAGCACATATTTATCTTATTTTAAGCTCATTGTCTTCAGTAGCAGGGGGTCGCAAAGTTCCGATTACGTCCTCTGCAAACTCACTGTCTCTAAATTTATTGAGCAATTTCGATCTAGCTTCAATTCTCCTTTCTTTCAAGGATTCCCAACCTCCGTCTGAGAGCGTATGTATAACACTTGCCTATTTATCGTATCATTTACAACAAAACGTATTGCCTTGCCTTGTTCTTCATCGAATTTGCGAGTACCCGTTTCATCCGCTGAGTCCCATATACTTGCCGCACATTCCAGATTGGGCCCAAGGTAAATTAACATCGCTCTCCAACCCTCATCGAATCCCCCACAACATGCTTTACTCTCATACAACCTAAAGTTTCTCTGAGTTTATCTTCAGCACCGCATAAATTGGAAACCCTAATGCTATGTAAATCTGGATTATAAGGCGTTTTTCAAAAACGTGGGCTGTACAAAAATTGCTTACATCGCATCCTCTTCCGTATGCACAAATCCCCGTATCAATCTTTTCCTTCTTCTTGGACCACCTTTAGCTCCCCACTTCATTTTACCCCGGCAAAAAAAGCGCCCAAAAACTTCTTCCCTTATTTGCATGGATTTCGATTCGCCCCTAGCATCCCCTGTCAACAGAAAAGGGGCTTTTTTTATATATATATGCATGCGCCATCGACCGCCCCGCCATCTCCCGCCCTCCCCTCGAATCATTATACCCAAGTCATACTTCGCGCTTCTTTTCGCCAGCGAATAAAATAAGTTGTTAGAATGTTTCCTACGTATTCCCCCCACCCAATGAAAACCGAGGCTCCGGTCACGTGACCTGGGTGCCATGAATATTTCATCTTCCGATACGCGAGAGAGGATCTGAGGATTAAGATGATCTCGGTGAGTGTGGGTGTGTATGAACAACTGCGTGGTGTCGTTCGCGGAGGTTAAAGGGTCCTTTAATGGAACAATTGAGATACGGAGAGCGTCTGTGTGCAGAGTAGGTAATCTCGAAAGTTGTGGGTCGTGAGTCGAATATCGGAATATTGTACCCGAAGCTTGGAAATGGAAATGTTGAAAATCAAAGGTGTTATTATTCTCCGTGAACCTGCAAATTCATGGATTCATCTCATAATAAATAAATACATGAATATGTACACGACGGTAATTTTTATTGTGCGCGAAGGAATAGTAAATGGGGTGCTGATTAGTGTTTTCAATAATCTCCAACAATGTCATATTAAGGGAAAAGAAAATTACAAACAAAGATCGATTATTGCAACGAATTAAGCGGCTATTATCAATAATTATGCATTTATTGCCCTCGAACCTGCGAATTCATGGATTCGTGTTATATAATACATAAATACATAAATATATACACGATGTTAATTGATGTTATGCATGAAGAGATGGTAAATAGGATGCTGATTAGTAAAGCGCTTTCAATAATCGCCAACAATGTCGTAGTTAAGAAAGATCGATTGTTGCGTCTAATTAAGCACCTATGAAAAATAATCGATGACTTGAGTAGGATGAGAGTTAAGAGAGAGCAGTCAACAATTGAGAGTTTGCAACAGTTACAGCGTTTCTAAGCAATGATTGACGCCGAATGCATTGTTTGTAAGAGGTGAAAGAAAGGGCAGTAATGAAACAGATGTGATTATTGCTATTTATTATTGGTGGATGTCTTACGTCATATTTTTGAAGAATAGTCTGCTTTTCGCACAAAGAGAGCGTCTTCCTAAGTTACTCAATTTTGTTCATTTTTCGGTATGTTTTACAATATGAAATTACGACGAAAAGATTCACCACCAAAAGCGAATTTATAATCCAAAGTTTTTCCCTGGGACAAATTCGATAGGGAGGGACTCACTCTATCTCAGAGTTTTTATCAGCTCCCACATTGGGATAGAGATTGTTCTGCATCTCGATATCTTAATTTTACTCTCAAAAAATTAGCCACTTCAAAGAAGAAACTCAGAAGGAGCCATTCTGGAGATAAGGCGAAGCGTGAGAGGACGACACAGATGATGTAAAAAATATTTTGGTTTATCGAATGAGGCGTACGATAGGCTAAAGTGGGTTGCAGTGCATCTTGAATGGGAAAAATCCGCGTTTTAAGTGGGAAGAAGAGCGTCTTAAGCAGTATATTATAATGCTTATCGTGTGAAAATACAGAAACCAGAAGAAAACCGCGTATTAAGTGGGATAGCATCTTAAGCGGGAGCTCCTTAAATGAGTTTTACTCTATATATGTTCGGCAGTCTATCTATCGAATTGTGTAGTCTATTCTTATAGAGATATACTGCATAACATCACACTTAAATATTCTTATGAAAGAGCGCGAATAAATCGTTTTATTTTTTATAATTATTAATTCAATCCTTGCGGTTGGAGTTGCAGCCCGGTGGCTACGTTGTTGTCGATACTATATTATATTATCTTAAACAATACACGACTATTTACAACAAAGCGATACAAGTTACAACAATGCGCTACTATTTACAACAATTCGATACTATATAAAATAATGCGAAACTATACACAACAATTCACTATAATTCACAACTATATTACATTAAATAATACAAGACTATATATAACAATGCTATACTATTTACAACAGTGCGATACTGTATACAACAATAAAATTCCCTGAACAACAATTCAAAGCTATGCATAATATAACAAAGCAATAAGCTATCACAATGCTAACTAAATTCTCGTACCTAAGACAATATTCTGTTACAATGTAGATTAGTACACAAATACATTTTCCTTCCTCCTTCCCTGAGTGTCCCTCCTTGGCATACCAGGTATACCGATAAAAATTAAAATAATGATTGAAGAGAAAAAAGAAGAGCTCTCTGCGCAGCATTATCTTAGGAAGATTTTTTCAGAAGAGATTCTGCGATCGGTGCTGTGCTTCCAATTTCCTCCGCTTTGTTTGGCGCTGTCAATCCTCCGATTTTCATCTCTCTGAAGATACCTTATTATTTTCGGCTTATCGATACGTTTATTCTCTCGGAAAGAATTGGTTTAACTTATCGAATTCTGCTTCTCTCGCGAGTAAACATTCTTAAGAAGCTATTCTCTTTCCACGAAAAACGCCTTAAACGGAAAACGGTGTCTCAGTTTTTAAGTTATTCCTTTTGCCCATCACTTTTGACGTAAATCTCATTACTTTGCCTCGAACGTTACTTTTGCATAGTATTCTTCGGTTTGCTTTGAAGCACACAGTGAATATTTTCGACCTTTATAACATGAAAGTATAAAAGTCGTTGGCGCAGTATTCCTTTGATGGTAATGTCCTATTTAGGTGGTATTCACCACGAGTGACACGTTGTCAAACACAAGCTCTAACACTGTTGTATTTAGCTTTTTTACTACACCGAACCCGAAGTTTTTTTATTCAGAGAGCTACCCATAGCAATCATGATGCTGGGTGTACACCGATAAATGGATACCAGTAGGAATCGAACCCGGGATCGCTCTTACCTAAGATGAGAAAACAAATCTATTAAAAAAATATTGCCTTAAATAATACCTTGAAATGGATCAGGTTTTGAGTGGAGCTGTTACGAAAGTGATATAATGTATGGTATATTAATATTGAGATGTTCTTTGCATGCAAGGTCGTTGTTTTTGTATATAGGATAAAAATTTTAGTGTAGAAATGTATATATTGTGTTGGAAGTGATATGACAATTTACCTCCTGGTTGTTACCTACTTGTAGCTTTGTATATGAAAATAATAAGATAAAAGGCGCCACCCACCTGAGTTGCCTGGGATACTATCAGTATTGCAGGCAACTCAAAGTTTTATTATTCTTATTATGAATTGGACATCATTTAACAAGATTTCACGTATTTACTACATAGTAAGACGTTCTTATTTCAGAGAGTAAGGCATAACGTAAATCTCATTCAAGATGTAAGGATATGACCCGCTAATATAATATTATAACTAATATAATAACTAATATAATATTATAGTAATCTATAATTTGACGAACAGTTGAAATAATTCATCAGTAGATCACTAATATGAGAATGGAAAAAAAGGAATCGTGATTGGATTGAAAAAAATAAGTATTTTGCAAGATAATTTAAATAATGCAATGGAAACTCATCGGCTCTGAATTAAAAGGTATAGCAATCTGTTTTAATCTTTTTGTAAAGACAAAAAGAAAGTAAGGGCACGCACAATGTAGTATTAGAAGCACGAGGCACTCCAGAATGTATGGGGCATAGCATACAGTATAACTCACGGCATAACTCTATGCCGTGGCACGTTTGCTGGGAAGTACTTATTAATGGAAACACAAACTTTCCGTTGTTGAAATGCAGGTGGAGTTGGAGATTGCCTCATAGGGTTAAGATCGGAGGGGACTTAACCCCGGGATCACCACGGTAGATGTGAAGGCCGACCAGTATAGTTCCCTTCTATTATTTTGGGTGGCAAGAATATGACTGTGGGCACAGGTTACGAAGCTTCTCCACTATTTTCAGAGAAGTTTAAAGCTGTGACTTCTCTCGTTTTTTCTCCATTTACGGAGCTTCTCATTTATTTCCAAAGGAATTTTAAGCTATGTAATTTCCAAGCGACGATTTATTTGTATTGTGATGGTTTATAGCTTTGTAATAATGAATAAAGTACTGAAGTTTTCTACGTAGCGTTAGTATTATATTATAGTATTGTAATCAATAAATAGCCACCGGGTTTTAAGTGCAACCATAACGAATGTATTAGTGGCTATAAAAAAGAAAAATTTTTCAGCGCGCTGCTATACCGGAATATTTATTTGTAATGCAGTCTTTCCCCATGAAAATAAACTTCACAATCTGAGAGAGAGGTGATGAGATCAGGCTTATCTTTGTGGTATTTACATGCAACGAGATTCATTGTTGATAACTTTTACTGCACCACAGTATAAAATACAGTGACTATGGTTTCGCAGTGTGACTGTACATCAGACCTGATTTTTTTCTCATAGCAAAAAGTTAGGATAAAATTCGCTCGGCAGTGTTTCTTTTCGACGAAACTTAAGAGTTGTAAACATGTCAACCAAACCAGAAAGAGTGGAGAAATCCCAGAAGAATGGAGTGAAGTATTTCGTGGGATGATGAGCGTATTCTGAGAGAGATTGTGCTCTATGACATCCTCATACCACTGCTTTAAAAAAAATCGTAATGCATAATGGTCTACCTGATAAAAACCGCTTCTTCGTAGAGTAAAAAATCACCAAAATTGAGTAACTAACGAAGACGCTCTCTATGCACGTTAAGCAGACAAAACATGACGAATAGGCAACCAGCATTACAAAACCCGGTCATAACGCTATCCCGCTTATAACGCGGTTTTTACGTGCCTCTGAAAAGCGTCTTAACCGGGTTTTATTTTATAAATAAACATTTCAGGTGCAAGCGACCACTCGAACATCCCCAGTAGCGCCCAGATGTATCCTGCATCATTCATGGGCCTAGTAACCACCGCCGCGACAAGTCCCGGGAAGCGTCACAAAATAAAATGATAAAAAAAAGCACACGGAAAAGAAGAACCACAACCCGCCATCTGCGTGCGAATGATCGAATCATTTTTCGCCTCGAAAATGCTTTAAACCACAGCCATGCGGGATCGAGAGGAGGAAAAAGCGAAAACAACTCACGTAGAGGAGAGTTAAGGATCGAAGGGTTAGAAAAGCACTCTTGGGGGAGAGTATAATAAATAAAAAACACTCCCGGAGGGAAGGAAAGAGTGCGCGTAAGAGGCCGGAGTTTAACGCCGGAAAAAAAAGAAGCATCTCCGGAAAATTTCCCCGGACACGACAATTCCATATTCAGAGAACAATTCCTCCGAAATATAGGGAAAAAAATCTCTTTTTTAATGTTGCGCCGTGAATTCTGAGGGCGGTAAATTTTTTTGGGCTTCTCTATTTTGCCGTGTTGTGCGAATGGAAATACATTTCGAGAGGCGATAAATTCGCCCCTTTTAGTTTTCACTTTCCGCTGATATATTCCGCTGAGGCACTAATAACCGGGCGTTATTCACAGTGATCCGAAAACGCTTTATTCTCGACGGAAAGGAAAGAGAGACTCTCTTTCTTTGTTTGCGGATGATTTAAGAGGGGGAAAGAATCAAAATGAGTCAGTTCGCCCTCTGAGGAAATATATTGCCCTTGATGAATGATGCTCGGTCCACCGTGGATTCGAAAGCGACTCCATTTGATGCGAAATGTTGATTTTTAAAGCGGGAAAAATGCGTTGGAAACTATTGGAAAATGTGGGGAAAAGGACAGTGTCAAAGAGAAAGGAATTGTTGCAAATAATAAAACAAACTTCCCTTTTTTAATTAAAAAAAAATTGTATTCATTCTTTCATCAGTTTTGTTCTTAGATTTATTTAGATTTTATTTTTCTAGATATATGTTAGAGCCCCCGGTAGGCATGTGGGTGACGCTTTTGCTTTCGGCGGAAGCGGTATCGGGTTCGAACAAGATGTTTACCCAGCACCGAAACGATTGTGAAGCTATCTAAATTAAGAGGTAAGCGGGTCTAGAAAAAGCCATTCAAAGCGGTGAGGGAGTCGATACGCTGACAACGTGTCACCCACAGAGAATACCGCTGGCTTAGGCCAAATCTCACATAGGGATGTCGCTCCATGGACTTTACTTTACTCCTATTTAGATATATGTCAACTTTAGAGAAAACTGTGAGCATAAATGGTGTATATTTTCTTAGAATATTTGTAAAGGTTAGGTGGGAGTGTAGAGAGGCCCTACTAATCTAACCCTACCACAAGGGAATAATTATAAACCTAAAGATAATTTCTGCTTCTTTGGCCGGTCCGACAATGAGCGTGGAGTAAGAGAAATAGATGCTGGGACAAGTCGATTTAGGGACTCATTCTTTCAAAGTAGGATATTCTATAACAACAAGATAAAGAAGTAGCTCGAACACACACCCTGTCACACGCCATATTCATCAGATCTAGCCCAAAGCGACATTTTTCTGCATCCTGGATTCGAAGTTTTTCTAAAAGGTCAGAGGTTTTCAATGAGGTTTTGATGAAAGTAAATACCGCCAAGCGAACTTTTAACCTTGTGTTCCAACTAAGACAAAACAGATGGGAAAATAGTTAATTGCCATTTAATCACACATACGATCTCTCAAAGACTACGCTCAGCGGCTCACAAAACACTGCACTGACATTAAGAAATGCAAGGCGAGTCAGAAGAGTACAGAGGAGGACGGCTATATAAATTATACAAACAAATTTCGATTTATTCTATCCATATCCTATTGTGAATAGGAAAAGTCCGCTGCATAATGGGCTATATCAGCATCTTAAGCGGTATATTAACCAGGTTAAGCGGTATATTAACCAATCGAGTGAAAACTACGTGTTAGGCGGACGTATTTAGAACTGGTTTTACTGTATTTTGAAGCTGCTCTTGTCCTTCATTCAACCAATACCGAACAATTTATAAAATTAAAATTATTATCAAAATTAAAATTACTACCCAAATGAAAATTAAGCAGCAAAATGATTGTAGAAACCTGCAGAAAGACGTGTTTAACTCAATTTCAAAACTCTTTCATTCTAAGGAGTTAACAATCAACTCATCAAATTCAAACGACCCGTAAATTAGGACATCGCCATTCATCCAGTCCAATGAATTAAGTTATTTACAACGGAATGTGTCCCCAAATTTAAATAAGACACAAACATTTTTTCGTCGAGAGAAACTCTCATGAATAAAACCGCAAACATTTTTTCCGTGCCATAAAACAATCTCCGCCATCGAATTCTCGGTTCGCCCATTCAAAAGATCTCCGATTCTCCGCAAACATTTCCTGGAATTCTTCGTTTTTTTCTCGCTTCCGCCTGTTGAAGCTCTTCTCGATTCCAAAAACGACGTCGTTCGCGAGTCTCACTAATATTCGAATCCCAACTGAACTCTGAGCGAATAAATCCTGCTAAATTACACTCACTTGTGTATAATGTGGTCTCGGATCCTTTTTCCCACTGACTTTTTTATGACTCCGTTTATTTTCACTTCCAACCCAACCTCTGTTTTTTTCCCTCATTTATTCATGCTTCGACGTCTCTGATTGATGATACGGTGGAGTGTCTCTGTTTGGTTTGGCCGTCCGGGGTTCGATTCTAGACGGTATCTCGGATATGAGAAATTAACTTAGCTAAAAAAATGAGTATTTTTAAATCATCTCTTCTAATTTTGATACCATTTTGGGTTAAATATAACGAGAATCCTATCATATGTCATTTGAAAATTAAAATATTAAAATTTTGCTTTTATTATTTCAATTATCTTCCTTTCATAATTTAAATTTAATTTTCCTTTTTTTTAATTTTGGCATATTAATTATATCATGAAGAACCTGCTCGTAAACAGGAATGTTCTGCCTTGGTAAGCTGCTAATTCATATAATATAACCGATTATGGTAGCTGGATTTTATTTACCAATATGCTATCAATAAGAAATATTATAAGGCCGCGAAACCTACAGATATTTAACTAATTTAAAGAAGAAAGCACGTTAAGACAGATCCAAGCAAACATTCAGACAACTTTAACACAAAAGATATATGGAAAGAATATACTTAGAATAAGAATGAGTATTTTTATAAATGCTACCACCGATGAAGTCATTTCGAATATAAAATATTCGTTTTCGAAAATTTTATAGCAAATCGGGAGTTTAGAATAAAAAATCGCTTTCTCCGATGTCATAATCAGATTCGGTCATATCCCAAACTGCACGTATTATATCTGAAACCGTGACGCAAACGTGACGCTAATGGAAGTTTCTGATACGGCTTCAAGGTTTCGGAACACCTTGGGAAGGCTGGGATTTTAAACTTCTAGGAATCACTCAATATGCATTTCTATAGGCATGTATGGATGGATATAGGAAATACTGAACATATAGATACAGCTGTTGATACTGGATGAAAACAAAGAACTCCTTAAGATGTTTTCCGCAAGTTGGCTATTTGTGCAATTTAATTTGCCCTTTTTGTGTCAAATGGAATAAAAGCTATGAAAACACTGCAGATGATTGAGAAATAAAGCCTCGTATTAGAGTCCCATAGGGAGAAAACCGCATAAATCAAGAAAATATACTGAATTTCGTTATGAATTATGGAGTCGAAGTGTAAAAAGGAAGTCAAAACAAAGTCACCAACAATAAAACCAAAGAAAAACAAGAAAATAAATCGCCGCAGTGTAAAACGAACGAAGAAGTGAAAAAAACCCAACTTAGTGTAAGAGGTGGGAGAAAATATTTTCAAATGTGGTATAAAAGTAAGTCAAATACATATTTTGAAAATACACGAGCTAATCTGTTAATACGAGTGTACCTTCCTACCCTCAGAAGGCTGTGGGTACTAAGGTACAATCGTATTAACCACGTTGAGCAAGTGGAGCCATTTAAAACACTTTTATCATTTCACATAATTTCTTAGCTTTGTGCTCTTCCTTGTATTCATTCCACTGGACATGAATTCACTAAAGAAAATGTGAGCAGAAATTCTCCCAATAACCTCACCGGACATAGAAACGTTCCTTGAGTTATTTATGTGAAGTTGTACACTCACAGATATATATCAGATATATATCACATTCAATGATCATATACAGCGTTCAAACACAGTGCTTTGTAACTATAAAAAAACTGTCGTGATAAAATGTTCAATGTTATTACTCGTATGTTACCTCGTTTACAATTTGTAGATTGGCGCTGAGAAGTATCTTTACCTCAAAGAACTACCATGCCTCTTCTTATTTTATTAAAACTACAATAGAAACTCCTTTAAATCCCCATAAAATATTCGGCGCTATTTTGAGACTTCTCTTATAATTTGGAGTGGCTATTGTGAACCAGAGCCCTTACCTTTTCATTATTCCATTAAAAGTAACTAGAGCTATAGGAACTCCTTTCTCATCAAATATACTGTATAGATTCTTACCACGACTTTTCATTATTCCATTAAAACTAACTAGTGCTATAGGAAGTCCTTTCTCATCAAACACATAATATAGACTCTTATACACATATACGTACACAAAGGTACGCATTTCACGCACCGGAATCCCCTTTTCTTCTTCAAACAACCTCTCCTCTTTGCTGTTTTTTGTCGCCATCGGTTTTTTATGAGAGCGTTAAGCACGCATAAAGACGGAGTCAAAAGAAGAGGGCCAAACGGAGTGGTGTCATGGAAACGCAGTAGAATTGAGAGGGAGGATCAATGCCTTAAGGCGCAAAAAAATACATCCATTTCTTCCACTTTCCCTTAAAAACATCGCCGCTTCCCTCTTTCTATTCATGTTTTCCTCCTTTTTACCATGTTCATCGGTTTTCCCCTTTCTTTCACCGTTCTGAGCGCTCCGGGGAATTTTCTCAACAGAAATAGGAATTTATCCGCTTCTTCTGCCCACTCGATCTTGGGCTCAGACACATTGTGATATCACTCCTAATTTTGTTTGTTAGCGAAATTAGGTTCTCGATGAACGGAATATTTTTTCGTGCGTCCTTTTCGGTGAAGGATGAAGGAAAATGTTTTTTGTTTCGCTGGCGTCGTGGTAGCCTCGACCGTTATTGGCAACGGTTGTAAACATAAACATAAATTCCAGAATCTTTTACATCTGAAAAGTCTTATATCAACAGCTTAATGTCTATATTTACATATATTATCAAAATATACATTTTATTAGTTTATATACGATTCATAAAATAAAAACAATTTAGATCTGTATAGGATTAGAAAGCTCCTAGTATTCTAGAATGAAAGGCAATTGATAAAATTTGGTAAATGCTAGATAAATTAAGAGAAAATCAAACTAAATGCAAATCAAACCAAAAATCGGTAGTATACGTTCCCCTGCTACTTCAGACGATGAACGTAAAATAAGAGAAACAGATGCTAATCGTTTTAAGGGCTCATTCTTTCCGCGAACGATACGCGATAACAACAAGCTAAAGAAGCTGCTCGAACGCTAGGTGTTTGTACCCCCTGCCATAAGACAAAAGGTGGGTTGACATCTTTGTATCTTGAATTATAACGTCTTAACAGGGTTTAACTGTACATAGATTAGAGTCCTCAAATGATAGGGTTATAGAATTGAGCATATATTCCTTAAAAAATTGCAGGTTTGCAATAATTTAACATAGACGTTGTAGATTCATATCAGTAAGGATCTGCTACTTTCTCGTTATGAATGAAAAATACTATACTCATATGCACATGCTATTTTATTAATTTTCACTGAGAAAATGGTCCTCGGTCACCATCGCTACCAATGTGACTCTATTTAACACAAATTTTGCTTTCAAAGCCACTCAAATGAATTGGAAACCCTTTATAAATGTGGGGAAAAGGACAATGTTTAGAGAAATTTTAAGAAAAATTAGTTACAGTGAATGGATACATGGTGAATAATAAGAGAAAGAAAAAAAACCTTGTGTCCGATTCGAAAAAATACGAGCAACGTATGCAAAGTAAATATAGGTGAAAAATACGAAGTAGGTAAGTGATAACAGCGTTACAGTACGATCCTTCTTAACCAGCCTCTTCAACATAGTACATCGAGTCCGCTGCCAGTTAAATACACAAATGCACTAGAAATATACGTAACTAAATTAAAGAAATATGTAACTAAATTTAAGAACAGTTAAATTCGCACATACCTTAGGTGCGATTGAACAGGTTATTTTCGAAATCAAACTACTTCAGCATACATACCGCATAAGTGTGATGATGATGTTGCATAACCCTGATTGTAAAGTTAATAGCACCTCCCTATTTGCCAGTTAAATACACGAAATTACAAGTAATATTACTACATATCACTAAATAAGAGCAGTTTTAAGTTCGCGAATAGCTTAAAAGTGATCGAAAAGGTTATTTTCGAAATGAAACTACTTCAGTATACATACCGCGAGTGTGATGATGATGTTGCATAACCCTGATTGTAAAGTTAGTCTCACCTCCGTCCGGGAACATCCCCCTTTGTGTTGCATGATCGATGAGTCCCATAAAGCGGAGGGGAGCTGAGGTTTATGGGGTTTCAGAGTGGCGATGTCGAGGGCATACCATCGAACACGCGGACATCACAACGCGGTTGCAGTCGTAAATGGAAAAATGGTGAAGTAAACATACCTCTCTTATGAATCGTTCTATCCGTCTCTAGCTATGTGATGGACTTCTTAGAGGCTTTGCCATCGACTTGAGGTGGATGTTGGATAGGATATAAGTAGAGAGTTTAGACGCACTAAATGTAGATGTACCAAATTATACATATTACAGATGGAGTTGTAAAACGGACCAAGAGAGGGGTACCAAATTACTTTTGATAATGTCGCCAAATTCATCCTTATAATTTGCTGAAAAGTCACTGAAATCATTAAAAATATCGCTAAATTCAAGACAGATTCAGGAGAGATATGGTGGAACTCCTTCATAATCACACACAAAGAAAAACTCACTTGGTAGAGTGCACTAAAACTTGGGGGCTAAATAACCCGATGATGTTACTCCGTAACGAAACATGTCGTTTTAATAAAGAAAGTTTTTGTGGACTCTACCAAGTGTGTATTTCTTTGTGTGTAGTCGTTAAACTCAGTTAAAATGTTGGTAAAAATGGTCAAAAATTATAATTCAAAGATCACCTTAGCGGGGAAACGCCTATTGACGGTTATAATACAGTAGGTATAGAAAACAGAAACCGCAACAAAATACAAAACCGTCATAGAGAAATAAAAGAAAT
The DNA here is from genome assembly GCA_036926295.1 of Pachydiplax longipennis. Lineage (NCBI taxonomy): Eukaryota > Metazoa > Arthropoda > Insecta > Odonata > Libellulidae > Pachydiplax > Pachydiplax longipennis. The sequence goes on from JAVFKF010000012.1 coordinate 35,947,696, forward strand.
AGTATTTTCTTTAAGTGGGAAGAGTGCATAAAGATTAAAGTGTCCTGGTCAAACGTGGGTCAAACCTAATTCATAATTGTCCCTTTAGTTATGGATGGAGATAATGAAAGAAAGGAAAAGAAGGAATGAGAAAGAAAATGGAACGTTTGATAATTGAAGGTGTGGAATAATGAAGCAGAGATTATCTACGGGTAGATCTGTCTGAGCGAGTTTGATTCTAAAGAAAATTAAGGATTCATATGTTCTGCTGAATTAGTCCTACCCACTCCACTTTGATGGAAATTAATTCTGCGTGAGACAACTCAACCGGTCATTCAGACTTCAATCATTCACACCAGGTCATAAAGATAAATGATTAATAATAATAATTATGTAACAAATACTATAAATTGATGATCACTCCATCAATAATAATTACTCATTCTTAATGTGTAGAGATATCTTGATTTCTACTACAGACAGACTTTACCTCCACCCATAATTCATTATGAAATAAACAATTAATAATTATTATTATGTAATAAGTACTATAAATTGATTATTATACTAAATTAATACCGATTATAAATTAATAATGTGCAGAGATATCTTGATGTCTTGTGTAGCTTGACTTTACCTCCATCCCTAATCAAATATTAATACTATTTACGTCGGGAAAGAGTTGGAACTGTATTCTAATAATTAATATAGGGATTAAAACCATTAACTCAGTCATTAAGGAGTGATGATGAATCTTTATTCTCCAACAACGCCATTATAAACGCTTAAAAACGACTAACTATTTCAAAGTGAATGATTATTTCAATTAATATATATTGTAGAGCTATAACAGTAGCCGCTGGCAGCGTCAAAGAATTTCTTTAATGTCACCAAGGAAAAAGTGGACGATAAAAATTAAACTACATAAAGAAAAAGCGAAACGGGGAAGACCGAGTAAATTCATCCGCGCAGACTTTGATGTAAATTAATAATTTTATTTCCTCACATCTGAAGCTGATGCAAATGAAAAACTTCTCTCGCGGAAAATTTCGTACGCCCAGTTTCCCATCAGGAAATTCTGTTCCGATCGCAATGGGGAACGCAAAGGTCAGCGTATCACTCTGCGGTTTTAACGCGAGTTTTCCTCGTTGCCTCTTCATTTCCCTCTCTTTTGTTTCCCCATTTTCCCCCAATTTTAAGCTCTTCTCTTTAATGTATTCCTTCCTTTTTCCCCTTTTTATCCCGCTCCTTTCATCTGTCCGCCATAATCTCCTTATTTCTTGCCTCTCCCCTCTTCATTCACTATTCATTTTTCCCTTCTTCCTTTTCTGAGCGGCTTTCCAGAATAACGTATTCCTGGCGTTTTTATCGCCGGCGATTTTTCCATTTTCTTACTCCCGCTGCGTCTTTTTTTCTGGGAGGAGTTTTCCTTTTTATTTTTATCTGGAGGCTTTGAGAATGCAAGAGGCACCTCTGAAAACATTCTTTTGTTTTCGTGAGTTTCGGCGCCTTTTGACTGCCTTCGAAATTTCGTTGGAATTTGTTAGGGATGCACCAATTATGTGTACCTGTTCGGTTCGCTTGTTTAACCAGATCTGCTTTAACGTGCTTTTTTCCCTAAAATTTAGTTAACTCTCCGTAGTTTTCACAGGTTTTTTGGGCGTCTGCGGGTGATATCCTGCCGTGGAGTATCTTTTTCAAAGCACTAACTTAGGTTTTTAAACCCACAAAGTAGATTTACACTCTACACTCTTTTAAGCCATATCTGTCCTTTAACTTTCAACTGACGAATAGTTTATCCTACTATGAAATATTTTTTCCTAAGTACAAACTTAGGTTTTTAAAACCACAGATTTCTACTCTACACTTTTTTAAGCTATATGTTCCTTTTAAATTTTAGCTGACGAAGGGTTAAATATGAAAAGAAAATTCACAGCTTTTTCATACTTCTTGCGGGAGATATCCAGCTTTAGAATAAATTTCCTAAGCACTAACTCGGATTTTTAGCCAGTAAAGTAGGTTTCTACTCTACACTTTTTTCAAGTTATATCTTTCTTTTAACTTTCAGATGATGAAAAAAATTATAAGAGGCATATAAGTCTCAATTTCAAGCTAAATACAGTCGTTTTATTATTATAATTATCATTCTTATCAATCGGTATGTAAATGGTGATGGGGAAAAAGGGCCAATTAATCGGTTTATTAAATTTTATTTATATTTAGGTCATTTCAACTCCGCAAAGAGAATCGATGGTTATTTTTCCGGTAAGCCGTTAAAACTATTATACAGTTTTGCTTTAATTTTATATTTCTGGATTATGATACCAATTATTGGTGATGAAATATAATTTGAAGTAAAAACTTAAATTAATATTAGGCTTCGACGATAAAAATAGCAAAAATTAAATGATAATTTCAATAAACATAAATACATTGATAAAATCAAAAGCGTAAAATGGCTTCAAACAAAACATACAGAGAATAATTCGGGATGCGGTGAGAGATAACGTCATATACTATGAATTTAAACACATAATAATATAAATTTACATAGAAAAACAATTCGGATATCTTTGATTTATAATGTATAAAACCACACTATTATTGAAGGTCGATCATTTTTTTTATTAAGGAGGGAAAAATATATGCAATAAAAGTTTTATAGTTTTTATAAGTTTAATTGATTTATATAGTAATTTAGTTCCGTCATTTTTGGCAAGGGAATTCACTATTGATAAACAAAGTAATAAAATTAATAAAATAAATACATTATAAATAAAATAAAATAAAAACAGATAATAAAAACGTCTGATTTGGAATGTTGAAGCAATCCACCGTAACAATGCTAGCATAAATAGCTACCAAACAATCGAATAGTTAATCCATATTATAATATACATATCAATCACGAATACTTGAACTGAAATTGCGGAAGTATACGAGTATCACTTTGAAAAATGCACTTCACCTTGAGGGGCAACATTATCATGGATTTTCCCGACGTTTGGGTATAATTTATTTTCCTCTGGAGGCCTACATCTCCCTTAATGAACTCCCATGGGCTCCTGTCCAATTGGGATCTCCATATTTTCTCTCGCCCACTTTCTCCACTTCTCTCCTGCTCACAGGTTTTCCAACTTTGCACGATCATATCACGACCTGTGAATTGCTCCGTCAAAAATGACGGAAGTAAATTTAACTGGAAATGTCCGCTATCCTTTCCCATATCTTCCCCCCTATCTTTCCTATATATCAGTATACATGAGAGTTGAGTTTGACAATCGCTCAAGTCGTCAGGGGAACGGGTTGTATATACCCGCGAAATCTTACAATTATGTCATCATTTTTGTCCAAATTCTTGCAATTTCTAATCGAATATGTTATTTTACGACTAAAATTAGAATATTTATTCAATTTTCTCTCTTTAAGCACTTGTCTCGTTTTTTTAGAACCATTATTTCTGATTTAATTACGCTAAGGAAATGAACTCTGCAATCGATCAAAAGGAACTTCACGTGCATTTCTTATGGGAATATTTCTGAGTCACCCAGAGTTGAACCAAGGAAACTTTTGGTGAGATATTATCGATATGTAACAGATCATTGGATCTCTAACGAATATCCAAATTTCATAATTTTCTCTGGTCTAGAAGTGCGTGTAATTAAATTTCTAGAATTTCTTCCCTACAATTCTAATGGGAGTAACTGACATCGGATAAATAAATACATATTAATATAAAGAGTTGAATACAGGCACATTCTTCCGCATAATTCTTATGGGAGTAACTGACATCGGATAAATAAGTATATAAAATAAAGAGTTAAATAGATGCACAACGGTGATTATTATATGAGATTACCACCGATTTTGTACGTATGTGCAGAGAGAAAACAGATGAAAACAGCTATTGCGCAGTCTTTATCCTCTACCATTGCTACCTCATCTCAAATAGATCTCTTATTCAAATCGCTATCTCCTTATAACTGACATCCTCTCATTCAGATTGGAGGCATATCCATTTGTCTTCGTGGAAACCGATCGACAATAACCATTCACCTCCTATCTTATGCCATCGGCTACATTCCTCTTACGCTAAAGGCCATTGATCCTCATTCTTGCAAACTCATAACAGTAAGACTGAATAATTTGTTTTTATGAATCGATTGCTTGGAACTCCGGATGATTTCTGCGGTGCTCCAATTCTCTCGAAATTAGATGTTCTCTTGCGATGGAGAAACTTTGATGCTTTAGAAAACTATGTAGACAGCTTCTTCAATAAGGTCTAATGAGACGAGAACTTTTAAGTGATATCAACATTGATAAAAGTAAGGAGATAAGGAAGACCTAGAAGATAAGTATATCATTCAAATCTTTGCAGTTATTGAAAAGGTCTACTACTATTAAGTTTTGTTGGGGAAATAAGGATTTTTGAAGTCAATTAAATGGTTAATTACATTTAATTACAAGGAAATAGAAATTAGAGACGAACGATTAACGATGCTACTGTTACCACTAACCTACAATATGTCATTGGCTGCTTGCAGGGTATGTAATCGTACATTTTTTTATGGAGCAGCACAGTTTGTCACACACTTATTTAGAGCAAACTGCGGCAAGTACAGCCTCGTTGACTACACATGCATAATTTGATTTGAAGTATTACTAAACGAATTTATTAAAATAGTTCGGATCAACGATCCCTTTCTAACAGGTGAAAGAAATGGCGAAGTAAAATGGGCTAACTTATTTAACGAAAAAACGTAATTTCGTTGATAAGGAATATTTCTATACTATGATAACTATTAGGGGTATTTCTATACTTCAACAAATCCCTAAAGATTCGGCCACTAATTTCTCTTTAACTCAGTTTTATGCATAAGCGGAATTTTATACTTTGAAAACAAATATTTCAGCCATAACCGATAAATGCTATTTCTTAAGGAATGAAATTAGTTCAAGTAAAGGAGAAATGATGAATGCATTACAGAGAAAAGTACAAGAAATTGAAACTAAAATGAAAGAGAACTCACCGAAGATGTGGATGGATCTCTTCGAAACCGTGCATGATCCAGGAAGTCTTTCGTGAAACCTGCAGAGTAGGAAAACAATTCTCATTAGATAATTTTTCTGTTTTCAGGAAAATATCTTAAATAGAGTAAATACGATTGAGGAATACAGTGAAAAACCATGTTTTAACCGGGATATTAAAAATCTTTTATTCATCAAAAATGGAAAAAAATCGTTCAAGAGATGATTTGTAGAGATTCTTTAGTATCATTTCTACTGATTTTTTTATACTTGTCTCCTTAATCACAATAATTGAAAATACCTATTTCTCTTCCATTAAAGTATATTTATGTATTCATTTAAAAGATTCAAATGCAGCTTAAACACCATTTTATATATACCAAAACTATGGAGTACAAAAAATTTACAGTAAATAAGAATGAAAGCGTGAAACAAAAATAAAAGCAAATCAACAAGATCTAACACAGACAAAATAATATTTAATCACAAAATTATCTAAATTGCTCTTTATACAGACATTCTTTTAAGAATTCTTTTCGTCCAGCGACAGTCTAAAAGGGTTAGTGTAGGGAATGAAGAAGGCTTAAGAGTCTATATAGTAAGGAACGTTGTGAAAGAGACAACCTAAATGTAGGAACATAGAGGTTAATTCAGTTGCCGTAAGTGGAACATGAAATAGCGAAACTAATTCTGGAAAATCAATTAGGGAATTTATTCTTCTGTAATGAATGAAAAATCAATTTTATTAAGATATCTTATCGTTTCCATATATAAGAACACATCTCAGACAGTCTTCTCAGTCAGTCAGTAGGTCTTCAAACACTTACTTAGAAATAGAAAAGAGATCAAAAGTAGATTTTGTAGTCTAATTAAATAAGTGGAGTGAGAATTGTTATGTTTTGTTTTATTTGGATATTCGTAAAAGTGACGATTTGAAAACGATTAAGTGACAATTTGGACAGAAAAGTAACATTATAGACTGTGACAGTGAACTATAGATTTTGTAATTAGAGGTTATATGTGATGTTAATGTATTGGTGGGGGTGACAAGGAGGTGTGTGTAAAAGTCTTGATGTAGCGTAGTGGTGTTTGAATACTTTAATGTGTGGGTAGTAACGTTAATTGTGGAATATTTATCTGTGTAACGTCTGGTTTAGTGATTTGAGGTCTTAATTACGTTGCTTATAGATAATGGTTGGGTCTGCCACTAGAAGTAATTCTACTCACAGCATTACTTAAACTAGAGATTTATTTAATTATTAACTTACAAATAAATAAATAAATCTCTATTTTGGATAATTCGATTTTGGCATTTTTTCTTTTGAGACTCCGTTTTCGAGGGCTTAACAAACTTAGTAGCATTTTTATTGAGAAAATGTTTTCAAGGGGCATCAAGGTAGTTAAGATATCTGTTTCGCGGTGAGAAAGACGGGTATTTCACGTAAGAGGTGCGTAATGTGGCCTAATTGCCCGCGGATCCGATCTCGCGAAATCCTTTGGGTTAATAGGTTGGAATAAGTGCGCGGAATATCCAAACACTCATTGGTTAGGTGAAGCAGAGATAAGAGGTTTTTTTGGTCCGATTTCAGGCGCCATATTTCTCGTAAGGAGAAAGGAGAGAGGATTATGGGAAGGAAGGGTTCGGATAAAGGGTTTCCCAGGGATAAATTAGGAGAGTGAATAAAAGGAGATGATGTAAGGGGAAGATCGGGCCGGATAATGTTGGCGGAGGAGGCGCTGTAATTCCGGAGACGTGGCGAGAAAACCAAAGGGGGCCGAGATTAAAAGAAGAGAGCTGTGATACCGCCAGGGACGTGATACTCTCTACCTCTATATTGCACACCGATATTATAAGACTCATTATACGACGGTATATCTAATTAGCTATTTTGAAGCGATGGCTTGATATAGAGGTCTGTAACAATTATGTTAAATTAACAATTAAATAAAAGTGCAAGAAATGTACAAGAAAATGTACAAGAAAGTGTACAATAAATGTACAAGAAAATGTACAAGAAAGTGTACAATAAATGTACAAGAAACTGTACAAGAAATTTACAAGAAAATATAGTAGAAAAGTACAAAAAATGTACAAGAAAATGTAAAATATATATGCAAGAAAATTCAGAAGAAATGTAGAACAAATTTACAAGAAAATTTACAAGAAAATGTACAAGAAAATGTACAAGAAATGTACAACAAAAGTAGTGAGGGAGGATACTCTTCACCTTTATATTTCACACCGATATTATAAGACTCATTATACGACGGTATATCTTGTTAGGCATTTTAGCTCCATGGCTTGATATAGAGATCTGTAAATTAGCAATTAAATAAAAGTACAAGAAAGGTACAACAAAAGTGCAAGAAATGGAAACTGTACTGAAAGAGAACTCACCGAAGATGTGGTAGGATCTTTAGGAAACCATTTGCAATCCAGCAAGAATATCCCTCAAGAAACATGCTGAATAGGAAATAGAAATCTATTTTCATTACGTAAACTTTATATAATTTATGTAAGATGATGCTGTGATACTGCCAGAGACGTGAGGAAGAATACTCTCTACCTTTATATTGCAAACCGATATTCTAAGACTCATTATGGAACGGTATAAGTAATTAGGTATTTTGGAGCCATGGCTTGATATATAGAGTTCTGCAAATTAGCAATTTATTCGACAGGACCAGTGGATATCCGTTTAAAAATTTGTGGGTTTGGTAGGTTAATTACTCCTAGTCGTCGGATTATTTTGATACAACTTGCGGGTGTGGATATGAAAATCTGTATTCATACTGGTCTCTACTTAAGTTCCAGATATTTAGCTCTGTAGCGATATTTTACCAAGTGAAAGTAATGTTATTGCATTGAAGGTTTACATAACAGTCAGTTTGAAGCTTTAAGTTCACCCCCGAGTTATTAAGAGTGTCAAGCAAAGTATACTGTGGACAATATATCTTGCAGTATACATACTACGTGAATACTTCTCAGCAGCTCGATTAATTATGAAGTTCCACCTTGTTTCACTGGACTCGATCAAATATGTTTCTCCTCGTCTTTCATACTTATTAAGCTTCAAATATATTTGATAGCACAGATTATGTTTAAGGTATTCTGCTCTCACATCCGATATCAGATTTCTACTCCATCTTACCCATTATACAAAGGGTCTTCTTCATTTATCACCATCTACTTGGAAACCGATGAAGGACGAAGTAATTGGTTAGTTAATGAATGGGCGTTGACTGCCACAGAGAAAACGGTATCATGGTTTTGGTAGTTACAGTGGTTAATGAAACTTGGCCACTTGAATGATTTATAACTTTATAAATCGAATATTACAAGGTCAGTTAGTCTTGGTACCCTTCTGCTGAGAGGGTCATGTCGCTAATGAGGTCTAAAGCTGAGACGGTCAGTATTAAGATGGTCGCGAAGACCGACACTGCTATAATAATGATAATAAAAAGTTTTTTAAGCCTTGTGGCTAGCCACCTACGGGCAAAATTATAAGATTTGCAAATAAAATACATCAGTCACAATCAAGATAAAAAGCGCAGGTTACAAAAATTTACAAAAAACCGACTATAACGTTAATAATACATCACAATGAATCATAAATTATACACATGATGAAACAAGAGAAATTTAAATTTGCTTATTGTCTTCGCCTCTCGAATCGTTATTTGGTCGGAATTCCAGAAGATGATAGCAGACACAATCAACGATTAATGGAAAGTGCATGTTCAGTGTTAAGGTTAGTGAATGATTTCTTAACTTAGGGCTATGAGATGGAGGAGAATAAAAATTACAGAGCAAATAGTACGGCCTATTATTGCTTAAGATCATAAAAGTTAGTAGTTCAAGGAAGTATTTTCATCTAGATGATGCTACATGAACGAATATCCGAACAAATATCCTGGAAGACTTCCTTTAACCTTGAAAATTCTAAAGACGCTAAGAAGGTACGCCTTAGATTCCAGAAAGTACGGGCATCTAACTACGAATAGTCCAAATGGAGGATCATATTCCATCCGATCGAATTCATGGAAGCTTCTTCGCCTCTTAAAAACCCCACACACCCAGTGGCAATATAGATAATATCCTCGTTAAAAAAGATATAGCATCTCTCCTTAAAAGTAACCCGATCGCATCGGAGGCTCTTAAAGAGAGTGATCGTTAATGCGGAAGAAAGAGTGATGAAAGTGGCACATCATAATCCTTCGATTATTGCCACTTCACAACAACGGTGTTTTAATGCCCTTCTCTTAACAATGCCCAGTGACCCTTACGTGGATTCAAAATGGCGCTCCCAAGATGAGACGCCGGTCGTTAGGCGTTTTATTATGGAGGAGGTCAAACGACTGACAAATGAAACGCGAATCAATCCGGCGTTGCTTTTAAAGCGACTATATCGAGGATATCGGTGAGAGTTACTCGGATGTAGGAGGTAGATGTTCAGGTCTTAAGGGCATAGAGAACTCAATCAAAGATCGCTAAATTAATTCCATAAAAATGGTCGGAATATCACCATGCCAAACTATACCACATGTTTGATGGAATGGAATGAAACTTTGCACATGAAGTTCTGCGACTGACGCAAAGTTCTTAGAGAAGTGAAAATAGTGACTTCATTAGGACTCGAACCCAGGTCTCTCACTTTCCGGGCAGGTATTCTAACCACTGAACTACCAAGCCATTCATCTTCACTTCATATAAAAAGCTCACAATTACAGCGTGGCTTGGTAGTTCAGTGGTTATAATTCCTATTCCGAAAGTGGGAGACCTGGGTTCGAGTCCCAGTCAAGTCACTATTTTTCACTTCTCGTAGAACTTTATACCACATATTCTGCAATCCAAGACGCACCCATGTCTAAGAAGTTACACATATGTCGAAAAATATCACGATTTTTAGACCAATTACATTCAACATAGTACATGTTCCAACACGTCCGTAATGAATATTCACGAACAATACGTTAACTAGCACGAGAAAAGCCGCCTCATTCTGAGCACACATTAAATGTATGTAGCTCTGCTAAAAATTTTGAATTAATGAATTAGATAATGTGCAACAAAAGGAAATATGAATTTTGAAACGAATTGCTACGAAGAATCGGAGAGCGATGTTTGGATGCTTCTGGATGCAGGATGGGAATCTTTAGGAACTCAATCAAAGACTTAATTAAGTTTATAAATTAAGAGAACGTTTGTAGATTACGTAGCCGGTATTATGCGTCCTCCTTATCTCATAGAGCGTTCTCATACTGCGAAGAAGATCAGAGAAACTAATGCTAACACCAGTCGATTAAAAAATTCACTTCTTCGCGAAGCATATACGAAAGTAGTCAATTAGGGAAGTAAAGTCATTTACCATACATCCCTTGCCACACAGCGAAAAGCGGCTCTAAAGGTAGTAGATTTAGAAGGTATTCTAAGTAGATTTAGAAGGTATTAAAGCTTCAGAGTATAGAGCACACCTATATACCGAAGGGGCGTTTTTCTGCCTCTTTTTCCAATGCGCTGATATATAACATTTCCCCTTTAAGGGACGCCTGGTGTACCTGAATGAATGATATCTTTATTAAGCGCGCTCAGGCCTGAGTTGGCCTCTCTTCAACCCAACCTCAATTAGAAAGGCTTGAAAACGCTCCTTTAGCCGTTTTGTCCGGACCAATGTCGAGAGCAGTGATTGGAAACCACGACAAGTCCAAGATTGCCCACCTTCCAAGGATCGTTATTCTTTGACCCCTGAGGATTGTGGAGTGCCTATCGAAATGCGCTTTGAGAGAATCTTAGTATGCCAGCTATCTAGGACTATCCCGACGTTTCCAGACCCCGTTTTAAACGATCTACCACTTACTAGTAACGCTTTTAGTTATATAAATAGACTCCGATATTTAAACCTTAAATGTCTTACATATTTAAAATGTTTAACATAACATACTAACAATGAATATAATACCTGTAATACAGCTATAATAACAACTTTGGATCAATACAACGATCGTATAGGATCCACTCTATTATATTTATTTTTACAGATATACCGTGAATGAATATTGATAGGAAAATGTGAATTTTAGTCTCATACTTTAAGTTTAATCAAGAAATGTTAATAAATTGATAACCAAGTTAGCGATGATATAATATCATCTAAGAACAATTGATATCTATAAATATAACTATTATTATTATTGGACCCTTTATCAGGCGAGGTTAGGGTCCAGTAATAATAATAATAATAATAGTTATATTTATAGATATAAATTGTTCTTAGATGATATTCTATCATCGCTATTTGGAATATCAATTTATTAACTTTTCTTGATTAAATTTAAAGTATGAGACTTAAATTCACACATTCCTACCAACATTCACTCTCCTCCCTCTTTTGATTTGATTTAAAAATTTTTAATTCTTTTTCTTTAAATTTAATTTTAACACACACAACCTTAAGAGAGGTGCTGTGAACAGTAATTACTTCAACTGATATATAAGGACCGAATGCCAATTTTCACATTTATATCAGCTTTCTCTTGAGAATCACATCTTATGGTTTTTTTTGGCTTTGGATAAAATAATTAAAATGATTAGAATTTTATTGATTCTGCAACCTCCAAAACTTAAAGGAAGGGTACGGAATCCTTAATTTTTATATATTCTTTCTCTAGAAAGTAATATATTCAAATATTCCGATAATACCTCTTAACTTGCTTACAAAAATTACGGATACGTAATAATCACGAAATTTCGTAAGAATAATAAATGTTTACTTTTAAGAGGAAAATGTTCTAGCGCTGTACGTATTCTGCGTTCTTTATTCAACAAATTAAACAAAATTGTGATTTTTATCTTACTATGATTTGGTGAATGTTGTCACAAAATTATCAATATTTCTGAGAATGGTCTCATTAATGAACACCATTAACATTTCTTAAATTAGTTTCCTTTTTAAATCGGTCAAGTTTATGACGTTCGAAGAATGTAAATAGTTTATGCGATAAAATGGAAGATTTTAGCAAAAATTTAAATTGTTATTATTCATAATATTTCACGAATTTTCTAAATTTTTAAGCAGAACACCACCCATTTTCAACACATAAATACCAATGAATAACGCAGTATTTGTGAGAATATCAACTGCGCTGACTTGAAGATGTTAACTGAAAAATAAAAAATACGTATTAGATTTTATCGCAAAAGAAAATGATCATAAAGAAAACATCACGCTATGGAACTCTCCAAAACACGACAAAAATCAGCAGAGAAAACTGGAATAACCCTAATAGAAAAAAATAATAAAAAAGCGTGGGCAGTATTGGCAAAGAAAGTTTATCCAAAAATAAAACTCTGCGCGGAAATTAAGAATTTGCGGCTTCGTTTTGGACTGCGAAATGAGAAAAGTTTGGCCGGCGTAAGTTGGGCGTATCTCACGTAATCGGCAAAATGAATGCGGACGATGTTTACCGAGATTCAAATGAGGGAAAAGGCAATTTCGCGGAGGGATATTCGAGCGCGTTTGATTGATGAATCGAGATTACCGAAGATAAAAAAGGATGTTCCTTATGAATTGCAGCGGCCGAGAGGTTTTTAAATTCCTTTACAACACTTTCTCCCCATTGCCCTTTTCCCATCTCCGTGTTCGCCGGGGTATGAAAACTGTGCCGGAATTCATCGGAGATTGGAAAGGGCTTTATAAACCAGTGGCTCTTTTGATTAGGGGAACACGAACCGCAGTGGATATCAATGTATCCTTTATTAATCAGATGCGGAATCCAAAAAGGGAAACTTGTTGCGTAAGTTACATAGGGTGATTTTATTGATATTGCGGCAAAGTATTTCCGAGATACACCGATATACTTATGAATAAACTCGTGTTACCTTTGAATATGATAAGGTATTATTGATTCATCATAGAAATACAGTAAAGCCAGATAAAAATGCTTGTCATGGCTCCAAGAGAAAATCGCTTTACAAACGTAATAGCTTTCGTATAACCGTTAGAAGAAAGAAAAAAAGGAATTCAGCGTTCAATGAACTAAGAGACAAAGGTTCTCGAAGCGCCGACAGCGGCAACCGTCTACGGCGATTCCCGGGAAACGGATAATCCCTCAGTGGTCACCAGTTATTCAGAATCCCGATGCGCATTTCGGAAACAATGATTCCATCTTCATAGGGGGTCCAATGCTGAATGATTTCGTTTAACGTTTTCGTTATGTCATAATATTTGTAAAAATTAATTAATAAAAAAAGTTGGATTACAGCACAGAGGGGAACTAGTCCTTGTAACTTACGGTTGACTGAGAGAATCCGACGTAGTGGGAAAACACTCACGGTGCATGGAATTAAAAAAACCGCAAATCAAAATGAAAAACATAACGATATCATACATGATAAAATTGCAATAAAACATAGGAATATCAAATACTATGGAAAAAACATTCAACGTATATAAGGAGAAATATAGAGTATAGAAAAATATACGTTTGAAAAAAATGTTTTGACCCATCCTCCTATATACTATATAGTATATAGGTATAAGATATATAGGAGGATACATCATACATATACTCCTATATATAAATACAACATATACAACATATATATATACTCCTATATATGTCACAGATCACCAGCAGACATGCATCCAATATTCTTCGGCGTTACTTCGTGGAAAGCCATCTTATCACGGAGGAGAATGTAATGCTAAAGGTCTTAGCATTAAGAACATGCCTAAAAATGCTAACAAGGAGAGACTCTCACTTTTGTCCGGGGATTTTGATGAAGCTTTTTGTAGTGGTGCAGTAAGTAGAGTAATGAAAAAATGTAACGGCGTTCGTCTGCATGGGCCTTAGTTTCACTGCAATAAATAATTGAAAATTGATAATCGGAGTGCAGGCAACCCCGCAATACACGCCCATGCTGGCCGAGTATGCATGAAATAACGCGATCTTCTCTGGAATATTTGTCATTCAATTTTTCTTTTCATTCGTTAAATTCTCTCACTATTTGGCTTATTAATAATAATAAATAGTGAGCTCAATAAGTAATTCCGTTAAATAACCTTTGTGAGCGATATTTTTCCATTTAAGGTAGTTAACGACTATCCTAAGAACGTAAAAGGAGCTTGCATTCAAGTAATTTGGGCTTTCACACTCATGAATAGCGATTGCTTTTACTATTTATTATTATTAATATTTCAATTAGTAGATAACAAGGAAATTTTTAACGAATGAAATTGAAAATAGGTGAAAGATATACCAGAGAACAATGCGTTATTTCCTCCATACTCGACTAGCACGGATGTGTATTGCAAGGTTGCCTACACTCCGATTAAATCGGATGAATAAATTAATAAATATATAGACAATGGTGTTTATTACATAAAATTTTAGAAAGCAATCGCTATTTATGATTGTGGAATCTTAAAATTACTTGAATGCAAGCTCCTTTTACGTTCTTAGGATAGTCGTTAACTACCTTAAATACCTTAACGAGATAACAAATTGAGCATACTATTTATTATTTTTAATAAGTCAAACAGTAAGTATCAAGGAAAGAATTTTACGAATTAAAAGAAAAATGTAATGTAAAATATACCAGAGAACATCGCATTCTTTCATGCATACTCGGCTAGCATGGATGTGTATTGCGGGGTTGCCTATACTCCGATTATCAATTTTCAATTATTTATTGCAGCGAAACTAAAGCCCATTCAGAGAAACGCCGCTACACTTTTTCATTGCTCTACTTCCTGCACCACTGCAAAAAGTTTCATCAAAATCCCCGGGCAAAAGTGAGAGTCTCTCCGTGTTAGCATTAAGATCATGCCTAAAAATGCTAAGACCTTAGTAAAATAAAATCCTGTAAAAAAATAGTCTCCTTTCTCATCTGTGAGCAGAGATGCAGCCTAAAATAAGCTATGTAAAGATAATAACTGTAACCGTAAAGCAAACACCATCTCCGAAACAGCTCACGCATTTCTCCTAAAAGAGCGATCTATCACAATGAAAAAAAGAGCCCCGATGACGTAATTCATGACGTGAAGAGAGAAAACAATTAGCGAAGGAAAGAAGTGGAAGGACACGCTAAACATTAGAACGGAGAATGAATGGGTGACGGAAGGAAAGGGGTGGACTTGGCAGGAATTCCGAGAGCAATAAATGACAATTGAGTTTGTGATTTACGACCATTATTATATGGAAGAGGAAAAGAGTGACCCCGAAAATCGATAAAAGAACGTGTCACTGCGGAGAGAAAGCGATTTGGCTCAAGGTCAGGTACGGAGATGGATTGGAGAAAGATGATTGGGAAATTGCATACAATAACCTTCGAAACTGTTGATCATACTTCTAGGTATTATTGTTATTAAAAATAATAAAAATGGAGTAATGACATAAGTATAATATAATAATGAGCTGCCTAAGTCATATGCTTGTCTCCTCCTCAGTTGATAGTATGTTCTGTATCAACAACAGTCGAGCTGGAGTATTGTCTGAAATAAAGTGAAAAGAGAAAGAGTAGATGGCATAGACTATTTGAGCATTATTGTTTAAAAATGTTTGAGTGGGAAGTTGATTTAATAATGAATAAGCTTGAAGTGAGAGTAATCAAAATCGACTTGAAGATAGGTTAGAATGTGTTAATATGGAAAATGAAGTTCTATTACTTGTTCGATATTTCATGGTTATAAAGTTCTTCATAGACCATCCTTTTGAAGGAAGAAAATTTTGGTTCTAGATAACTGATTCCAATATCTCGCACCTAGTACCATGAAAGATCTGGACCATAATTCAGTTCTGTGTTTGGGGATTAATAGCTTTCCAGATGGGCGAGTTCCTTGTGTATGATTATGGTTTAAAAATTGGAAATATGAGAATAAATAATTATTAGTAGGTATTAGTTAGGATCATAATAATAAGTGCTTTTCTTTAACGGGATCGCTCTGAAGTTACGTGTATCTTGGCATTATATCTTCAATTAACCTAAAAGAGAAGTATTCGTTTTGATTCAGGATAATTACTAAGTTGTATACCTTGTGACTCCCTTCTAGATACCTGTCTTAGGAACTATACGCCTTTTTTCCTAATCATACTTTAACGTTTTCACTGCTTTGGATGTCAATTATATGCTTAATATTGTATTTCAAGTTAAGTT
This sequence comes from Pachydiplax longipennis, assembly GCA_036926295.1. Taxonomy (NCBI): domain Eukaryota; kingdom Metazoa; phylum Arthropoda; class Insecta; order Odonata; family Libellulidae; genus Pachydiplax; species Pachydiplax longipennis. Next base: position 35,963,858 of record JAVFKF010000012.1, read on the forward strand.
TCTACCGTTAAATCGCTCCTTAGGTCGACTCAGGTATTCTAAGGTGCATGTCGGGGTTGGGCCTTATGATCACAGACACATCCCGTGAGGTATTATGCAAAATTTAAGATAAGAATTTAAAAATACGTTAAAATAACCTTTTTTAAATAAAAAGACCATTATAATAAATATTTAAGGTTTAAAACACAATTTTACACTTTCGAAAGGACAATCTGAAAAAGTGTACCACACGAATAGCATGAATGGACACTCGAGGTCCAGAAAGGAAAAAAACCAACTGAAGTCCCACCACTGTAATATTTTTAAAAAGGTTGACAACATTGTCAAAGTATTATGAAAGGGCATTAGTAATATAAATGTTAAAGGGCTTCGGATATGTCGCATGTGAGCTACCACCAGAAGTCGAATCCGGGACCGCTTTCACCAAGTCGAACTCGTTGTCCACGTGGCTATTCGGAAGCCTGAGTATAAATAAGGGCAAATCAAAAGGCCAACAAACCAAGAAACTAAGAAAATGAGAAGGAAGCGTAGGATCTATCGAAGTGTGACCAGGAACGTGAAATGGAGAAACCAAATGAGAAAACCAAATAATACTTGAAAATGAGAAAAAGTATGTTATGTTTTTGTTCTTTTACTTAAAAAAATTCTAAATGGGTTAGTAAAAGGATAATCGATGGATAGGGAAACGGCAAATGAGGGCTATTTGGCTTAATAATCAAAACCCTAAGATAGTTGTAGTTCGTGAGTGAAAGGAGTGAAGTTTAGGACACCAGTGTATTCCGCTTTCTTTTAGTTCGTGAACGAACCCTTGTGAAGAATTCGAGGCTCCTCAAGTCAAGTCTGAAGAAGACCGCAGTGGCTCTATCTATCAACTTGAGGCGGCTGTAAATTGGGAGCGGTTTGGAAGTCCGTGAGTCGTTTAACCGTTCAAAAGCGGCTTGTTTTATTGCCTAGACCCTTCTGTTGCTTCCCACAGTTTATACAACTCCACACTTCTACACTACAAATGGACAAACTCAAAAGTTAAGGCCGTTTTTTACATACATACATCTTTTCAACATCGCTATGAATTTTAAAATATCCTTCTAGAATAAATGAGATTTACTACTTTATTTTGCGAATGGTTCACAGGGAAATAAAATAATACTGATGTTATCCTTTAATAGAAAAATCTATATTTTGTAATTTTCCGCAGTAATGTGAAGGATGTTGATAGAAAAACGAACTAGGTGCTTGAGATGGTTGGGGAGAATAGGGTGTTAACTGAAGTAATTAGAATTAGACAGAGGGAATATTGAGAGAGATGGATTGCTGAAGAAAACGATCAAGGGAAGAATGCTAGGGAAAAGACAGAGGGGAAGACAAAGACAGAAGGTATTAGACGAATTGAGAGGTGGGATGAGTTACCAGAAATTGAAGGAGATATAATTAAATTGGGAATATGGGGGCATATTAACCTACCTAAAGGTAGAACGCTTATATATAGTATGAAGGATGATTGGTTTTAAACAATGTTATCAAACTAATATTTGAATCCTTCATTCTTTATAAATTACGTCTGTTAGAGGAAGATTCACTACTTCATAGTGAGCTCATTTATCTTTGAAACTTTGGATTTATTTATTACAGTTGACATTGAAGGATTCACATCCAGTGTTGACTTTATTTTATAGTGAACACAAAAAAATTAAGTATAACTAATTCACAGAAAATATGCATGAAAGCTTGTACTATAAACAAATCAGCAAACACTAAATCAGAGAAATATGTACAAAATATATGATTTAAGTATCATAAAATTTACATGAATCTTTATATATATCTAATTCTAGACATTCTTTTGAGAATGAGTCTAGCGACGGTCTGAAAGGGTCTCTGGAGGGAGGTTAGGAGGTTTATGTAGTATAGAATGATGTACAAGGGACAACTTAAATGTACATGGAGAAGAGGACTCAGTCTAGTTGAACATGACATTTAAACAGTGTAACTGATTCTGGAGAATCAAAGCAGGAATTTATTATGCTGCAAATGAATGAAAGATGAGATTTCATTTGGGGATCTTAAGGAAACGTATTGCAATACATGGAAAGAGGAAGAATTCGGTAGGGAAGAACTGGAGATTTCACTATATAAGCAAAGACATTGAAGATTTGGTTGAGGGAGGCGGTATGAGAGTTGGCAGACAAAGAGCATATAGGGGAGTAATATGAGAAGACAATAGAACAGATATTGTATTGGAACTGACTTCCAAGGAAAAACAATTATCATCATTTTTCATTATCACTAGGCGGAGACAGGCTGTTCTTCAGAATTCAGCACAGCGTAACCACTATGTTCTGATGAACAGTTCTCACCTTTTCTGACAGTTTCGATTCTGTCAGAACTCTTATCCATTGTATCCGTAGCCCCACACATTTATACTATTTTATGCTGTATATTATTTTCTTCTTCCTCGATTATTATTTTTTCTAATTTTAAAAATATTTTCCATTATGGATCACTGTTTTCCTGTTTTCTTTCACCCCTTCTAAAGTGGGTGTTTTCCTGCAACGTGGGTTTTTATTTTATCATCCTTTCTCCCAAAAATTAATGCTTTCCTTTTTCATTTTCTGCCTTTTCTCTTTTATAAGTTTTTTTATGCATTTTTCTCTATTATTTTCTCTATTAAATTAATACGCGAAAATCATACGTGGTTATGTGGAAGAAAGGCTCACTCGGGCATAACCTCATCTAATAAAGTAACAAATAAAAATAATACATTGTAACAATACATCTGGAAACCAATGGTTAGATATGTCCCGTAATACATATGAGAGAAAAGCGCCTATCTTTCACTGCAGGAGGATAACGAACCCTGTTCCTCATTTATGCAATCCACCACGAAATCCGAAAGTGATACTAAAACGGCATTTAGGCCTCGGAGTAGAACGGCGTAATACTCTCTACAAAATCATCTCAATATCCAATTCCATTCTGGGAGTAATCCTTTTTCGGGCGAAAAGTGCTACGGATTCATAATCCCAGTTTTTTCCCAGAAACTGCATTTCCCCCTCTACTCCTCAACTTTTAATCCTTTTCACGCCATTTCTTCTCCAATTCACACTTGCGGCGCTTTCGTGCGCTCCACTTTTTCGGCGAGCGAAACAAAAGAAATGCAGGCGGCGTTTCAGACGGTCCGTTTCTTTTAGCGCGAACTCGAAACGCGGCCTGACGACCGATATTGAGCCGAAAAAAAAGAATTTGTTACTCTCGGAGTCATGGCGACGCGGGATGAGCGAGGGAAACTTAGCGATCGGACGAATGACAAATAAAAGAGCATCGAAACTTCGCCGGAAGAACGAGTGGAGAACTAAAAGTTTGTTTTCTGGAATGGACGAAATACTTTGCGGAATTTTCCAAGCGGGAAGAGCACCGCTGCGTCTCTTGTTTGAGAAGTACTCCATAGGATTGAATCACAGGCTGTTGTTTAGGGAATGTTGTTTATCAGGATGTTGTGTATCAACGGAAGTTAGATGTGCCTGTTTGAGTTTGAACTAGGATAGTGAAAAAGGAATTTTTATTGTTAATTATTGTATAGGTTCTACAATATTGGTTTAATTATCTTTGTGTGAATTTGAAAATTCATAAAATATCATATTAAATGAGAAACAAAACTTCCTGTGTTTGTGGGTTTCATTTCTATCTTACAATGTAAATATGTAACTAATTGTGTAAATTATTAAGTATTGAATTCTACAACAATTTAATTTCTACAATATTGATTTAATTATCTTTGTGTGTGTAATAATAAATAAAATATCACATTAAACGAGAAACAAATCTTTCTGAGGTTGCGGGCTTCTACCTTACAATGTAAATATGTAACTTTTTTTTTATTTGTATGATATGATTGGTACGTCTTCACGTGTTTCTAAGTCTCATTTTATCTGATTTCATCACTAAACTTAGCTTTCCTAAAATTTGTAGATTTCACAAGTTTTTCACACACCCATCCTTGAGGGTATTTTCCTGTGGACATTTTTTTCCCAAGTACGTAGCTTAGGTTTTAAATCCACTTTATTATTACATTCATGATCATTCTCTCTTTTTAGAACTATTCAGATTTTCTTTGTAGACCATTTGAATCGTCTTTAAATTAAGATAAACAAAATTTTCACCTAATTTAATTTAAAAAGCTTAAACTATGGCATATTTAGGAAGGTATCCGTTTAGAGCAAATATTGTCATAGTAGACCGAATAATAGAAGAGATGTCTCATTTCCAATATTTCGGATGTGATATATCTTATGACAAGGACGTCACATACAAAATTAATATCATCCAGAGGATGTGAGGGAGAATTAATAGAACAATGATAGACTTAATTCTATGGAGCGAACTCTACCAAAATACGTCTAAATACATAAGGTATTATCAAAATTCCCTTCTCCTCTTCGGATTCCCTTTTGTTCAATGAATTATGGCGGTCTCTATTATGTTCTACGGGTCGGAGTTCTGAGTAATAAAACAAAAGAACTTGGATACATTGAGGCATCGGATATGAAATTCCTCAGAAATCACAAAGGTCTATATTTAGGCGAGATTGAGACTCAAAAGCTCTTCTTTCATCTTACCTGTCCTCAATTCTATCCGTAAAAAAAATTACGTACGTGGAAATGGAAATAGAATGGCAAAACTTTAGAATAAAAAGGATGTAGAGCAGTGAAAGTATCATAATAAGTGAGAAATATGAGAGAGGGTGAGAATTACAGAAAAATTGGCCGAGTACAAATATAAGTGATCAAGTACTACCAATGTGAAAGGAGATGCTTCGGAAGCAGACTTTGGAATAATATTACTAAAATAAGTAGTTACTATCCAAACATAAATATTGTTACTGGTCCATTTTCATAGAATAAAAGCTTAAATGCATACCTATATACAAACGGAGGGTCAGAGGGTCTTGACCCCCTATATTTGCTTCTAAAATCTTTAGAGAGGATAATTTCACTTCTACACAAATAGCATTACTAATTTAATCCTACATCTATTTTCCCCGTTGAGAATCAATGGGCAATTCCGTTAGTTATTATTAATAAAAAGCACCGCAAGTAGAAAAAATCTGGTGGCAGTGGTACAACCCTATCTACATACATTTGTACATTGTCAGTCGTTAATATTATAAATAAATATATAAATATACATGTATTAATTGATCAATAAACTGAGGGGAACACCACAATTACTATCAGGCATTTGCCCAAGGAGGGAGGGGAACCCCTCGGAAAACCTCCCTCTGACAGAAAATAGAATGGAAAATGAATAGAAAAAAGAATATTGAAAGACTAAGGAAAAGATGCTGAAGTTAAGCCGGAACAAGCTTAGAGCCTAATCCTGGAGGGAAAGGCAAAAAGACTTATCCTGCGAATTTAAAGAAATATTACATCCTGAAAACGTAGAAAGAAAGAATCGACGGAACTTCCCCAGAAGCGATTGTCTCCACAATATTCCGGTTCACCCTAAGGAAGTCGAATTCTGCCAAACTATTTCCAAATAGATGAGGAAGCGGAACCCATCACAATCCCCTTTTCTTCTCGGGATTCGCAATGAATGATCGATAGAATCATTAGGTTGAGAAGAACGCCTTTCTCCCTTAGCTTTCTCCACAATTTGCCTTCGAAAACTTCTTCCTATCCAATCCAATGAAAAATGATCTTTCTTCGTGGACATCTACTGCCATTCGTCTCTGGATAATGGATTGGGTTTCCGGTTCGCATTGTCCGGAGTCGTAATGGACCATCGAAAAGAAAGAAGAAGCGGACAATCTCTAAATTCGGGAAAACTGCCCATGAAAAGATCCTGCCATTCTGTCCTAAAGCACCCTCTGTACTGAATGAATAAGAATTTCATATACCTCTGTGTCTTGGACGTACTTATGAATTCTTATTATTATTAAATACATTATTATTGAATATCTCATTATTACTTATTATAATTCTTGTCACTTACGAATGGACTTAAAGTGTAGTGTTTTTAAATTTATGAAAGAATCCTTTGATGAAATAGTTGGAATCTCCATGGTGATCAGTAACATCCTCTCATCATGTTAAATGAATAAAATCTTATAATTTCGGTTAATTAATAATACTCTATATATTATTTTAAAACATTTATTTTCGGTGACCGGGAATTTTCTCCTTGCATACTCCATCAATGCATATAAATGACTGACCATTTGGAAAAGAAAGTTTCCCGGTTCCTGCTAAACATGGTCAAACCAATGAAAAATGTACCACTTGGTCAAAAATGAAGTTAATATTTGAATTTTTGAGTTTCGTTACTCTATGCGTATACATCGGCGTTGCCATCGGAGTTCATTGTTTACTTGGTTACGGTAGTTGTGATAAATAAATAGTTTTTCTCATCGGACGGTGATATGCACTTATGTGTCCTACAAGACGCCTTTCGGCGTGTGGTAAGGGGTTCGTACATCATGACTATATTCCATAATCTTTTTTACTTTCGGATACGGTTAGCAAAGAAATGGATTCTTGAAGCAACTAGTTCTTGCATCAATATCTGTGATTTTCCTCTGAGTGTCAGAACGGCTCATGTAAGAAGAAGAATGCATATTATCGGCTGCATTGTCTATGCCTTTTTGACTTTTAGATAAGTAAAATGCCTTATAAAAGAGAATGCAAAGGAGTGTGTAAGTAGTAAAACATGCACTGCTGGAAGTCGCTGACATGGAATTAGTATTATTAATTAAATAGTCATTAAGCGAAGGAGATAACGCTAGAACCAGCGGCTAAATATAGCTAAGTTGTCGCCTAAGCCTTCAGTGGCCTTTTTTACCGCACCGAAAGAAATACCAACTTAAAGAGATAAAAATACATATAATGCGAAATCCTGTTTTGACACGAAGAAGAAAAATATCCTTCAATGTAACATAAAATAGAAGGTAATTTTGATTTTATCCAGAAAGAGGTTACACATTTGTTTTCAACATCCATGACACTTAAAGAAATACCAACTTAAAGAAATAAAAATACATATAATACGAAATCCTGTTTTGACACAAAGAAGAAAAATATCCTCCAATGTAAGATAAAATAGAAGGTAATTTTGATTTTATCCAGAAATAGGTTACAAATTTATTTTCAACATCCATAGCACTTAAAGAAATGCCAACTTTAAGATATATATATATAATGCGCAACCCTGTTTTGACACGAAAAAAAATTATCTTCCAATGTCATATAAAACAGAAGGCAATTTTTATTTTATCCAACAAACATGTTCAAAAATTCTTTTCAACATCCATAGCAAAAATACATAATAGATACCCTTTCAGATAGAGGAAAACCCGCACTATTGTTTAAAGGGAAAGGTCAAAACAAAAGAGGTTAGACGAGTGTAAACAAAGGCGCAGTATGAAAGAGATTGCGGGAAAAGCGCCCAAGGGCAAGCTCAAACCCACGCATCGGATCGCTTTCATTAATTTCAGCTCTTCGTTAATTGGCTCATTCGAAGACGAAATATACTATTCTGCTGCGATCCCCTTATGTCCAAAGCCGATTTTATTCGAATAAAATACGCCCACGATCCGGGAAACCTTGATAATATTTTCAATGCTTGTAATTTGTCTCTTAGTGAATCAAAGGACAGCCGTAACTATTGTCCGAATTTATGGGATATCGACTATCGGAGGAAACTGTCATCAATTTTTGATTACACGTATTTCACCAGACGGAGCTTTATTTCGGGTTGAAATTGACTATAATGGACATTTCTTGTTTCAAAATATGACACATTAAAATCAAAAGAAATCAAATTATCATTTAAAATTAAATTAAATATATGAGCACTACTACGTAGAAATCTATTTTGGACCCTTTCAACTGTTTTGTATGTATCTCATGCAGAGTAAAGGGGAATAAACAACAGAGCAGTATTCTAGGATAGAACGAATCCTAGGTGTACATATACCCTACGATGTATCCTTCACAATGATTTAGTATTATTGAAGTCCTTCACTATACTAAGCACAAATCCAAGAATTTTACTATTCTTTAATGTTACGCTATGAACATGTGCTTGTAAAATCAGAGATTTATCAAATATAACTTCTTAATAAAACAGCATTGTCATTAAAATGGTAGACACCCTTTTCAGCACATGATTATCAATAATGAAGTCAAAGTTCATGGGAGAGTATTTTCTTAGGAATACAAATCTGCACATCATGAAATTTAGCCAACTCAAATCTGTTCGTAAAGATGACTATCACCAACCTTAACACTTTATTATCTTATTTCACATAGAATGGTTAACTTCCTACATTATATTCTTAAACTTAACACATTTCACAGTCGTGTGAAACCCAAAAGAACAGCTTTAAAAATGATTCATCTGCACTCGAAGCAAATTAATTCGAAAAGTTATAATCGCTGCGAAAAGACAGAGAATCCACGTCTGCCTTAAGGTGGCCTTAATCTCGAGAGACTGGAGATTCTCCGATAATTAAAGCGGTGCAAAATTAATGAGCCGACGCCGGAATCTGTGGGATCCCACCCTTCATTGTTCAAACCCCGCTATTTTTACATCCATTCCAAGACGCACGTCTCATAAAAATCAACTCAAGGAAAAGTTTCTGTTTCCGTACACTGCTGTCAAATAATTTTCCTCGAAAAAGGCCGAATCTACCCGAGAATCTATCTTTTGAGTTATTGACCTGGTGATGATTTCAAAACGTAGGTAGAGACTAGTTATTTGAAACCTGTTAGAGTAGTTATAATTAGAGAATATTAGTTCAAGTTGTTTGCCGCTTTATCACCAGAAAACATCAGTTACTCCACAACCTGCAATGAGAGAGATTATTCTACCTCTCAAACTTTATATACATAAATTTGTGTTATATTATTGGTATAATTGGTCCAACGTCATGAAGAGACCACGTAAAACTTATGATCCCCTGTATTACTTATGGGAGAATAGCGCGAGCTGTTGCGACTAGTTGCACAGAGTAAAACTGATAAATGATAGAACAGTATGAAGATCGCTTGCCGTTCTACCGTAAGCAAAACCCTTGCCGTTCTGCCTAAGGAAAACACGGTGCCACAAGATTTACGAGGTCTGTTCATGATATTACACGAAGTATATTAGTAGTTACCTTAAAAAAGCTTCGACAGTTTAGATTATTTCGCAGGTGAGCTCTCATCAAGAATCGAACCCGGGACCGCTTTCACCGAAGTCGAGCGCGTTGCCTATCTGTGAGCTCCATTATGTTATTTGAAACCCGTTTAATACAACTTACTATAGCTTACTTAATTTCTATTGTAAGATTTTGTGGTTTCTTGACTTAAAATATAGAAGCATATCTTTCAGTTAGGATAACTTTGGCCCAAGATTATTAGACACTTTCAGTTGGTAGCAATAAAGAAGGAAAATATAACTATTCAAGACTTTCAAGAATCCGTGGTTTATAAATGACGCAAGTCGTTTTAAGTTCTCATTCATTCCGCAAATGATACGCGTTTACAACAAGCAGAAGCATAACAAACGCAAAAAAATCAAAGCCAAGTTATGAAATATAAATAGTTGAACTAGTCGGCAGTCATGCATTTTATATTATGTATTATATTATTATTATTCATGTTATAATTAGTTCGTTTGCTAAAGTTATTAGACTATTAATATATAGTGTAATATATCTGTTAATGTATGGCATTTTACTTAATAGTCACGTGAACATTTTAACCTTGTAAAGATTTAGTTGTTTACTATTATTTTAACCATGGCTTAAAGTTTGTATTTTTTAATTTTTTAGTTGTTTTGAATTGTAAGAAGTGCTGCCTTCGGGAGATTTTGGGGGGTTTTCCTCCCGACCAGGCAGGGTATTTTATATTTTCTTCCCCCTCAATTTGAATGACTAACACCTGGCCTGGTGCCTACTTGTAGCCTTAAGTCCGAAATGTACCCAAAACATGGTTATGAGAGTTTGACTTGGAAAAATACAATTTTCTATGATTTTTTCGTTTGTTTGATTCTTTCATTTTTTATTCTATTATGTTTTATTTGTTGATTTTCACGATTTTATTGATATTTTTGTTCTCTATTATTATTATTAATCGTCAGCAGAAATTGACTTCGTGCTGTATGTTGATACTTGTTAATAAATAAATAAAGTAAAATAATGAAATAAATAAATAAAGGAGTAGCTGAAACACTCGGTGTTCACACCCCCTGCCACACGCTGAATGTACGGTATTAATGTAAATGTATAAATTAATGTTAGCCTGTTCAAGTAGTTCCGTAACGTTTTTGACGTTTTCTGTACTACGCATTCTATTCAATGTAGTTGCAGTACAAAAGCAGTTAAAAGCGTTTGAACCATCTGAAGAAAGCGTTGGGGGAATGAAATGAGGCAGTGAGCAAACTCATTGGAGAATTCCGGCCCTCTTAAATAAGGTGTATCCCTCGTATGTTATGTAGCGGACGCTGCATATCTTCCGTCGCTTCATTTGCACGGATGCCTTAGTCCCACGTTTTCCAGGCCAAGAATAGCGCATCGTTCTTGTGTTTCGTCTCATATGAATCCCTCATCAAACTGCGTTTTTACTTTTCGGCGTTCCGGCGGTCGAGTAATTAGCGGAAATTCTGCCTTCGAAAGAGGTTAACTCTCCCCTCGAAATTTTCAATTTCCTCCTCCTCAAATTCCTCCAGGATTCGTGCTTGTCTCCTCGAATTCTCTCGCAATTAAGCCGTGCATATATTAGAGCACGTCTTATCAAGCGCAACCCGAAATATCGCATCAAAGTCTCTTAAATTACTCTTGCAGTTGATCTCGAAGTTGAAACGATTGAAAGTTGATGTATCAGCAAAAAGGAGCCCACATTCATCTTCTGTGATATGGAGATTAAAAGGAATATTATTACGGAAGCAATAAATTGAGATTAGCGACTTTATTGATCTAGGAAAAATAACCGTAATTCATATTATCAACGTAAAATGGGTCTCAATTTCTCATTATTAAAAAAGTTTCGCTTCGAGAAATGGCGCTGGTTGTCTAAGTATGAAAGATTGTTTAAAATAAGCATAAAAGATTGCTTAAAAATTTTTGCTATTTTTAAACAAAAATATATTCTATTTCTAAATTGATGATCTTGGTTGTTTCCATTCTTACTCTAATTGTCTCGATTTCATAGGGTCAATATTTAAGATTTTATTTCATGAAATAAATAAAGCAAGGGGGAATTCGAACTTAATCTTATGGATCCAATTCATAGCGATAATTGAGTTGAATTCAGAGCTATTATACGTATTAAACATACTCTGCGTGTATTTCCGAATTGCAATGTTCAAATTTAGTACGACATCTGGTTGGAATCATTCGAATCATCTATACCAAGAGTTGCTCGAAAGTCGATGTCGAAATACGTATCAATATGTTAACTTTGGAGTCAGAATACTTTCAAAATTCACCTTGATAACTTAGCCACAACTAGCTGAAGTCCCCAACGGGAAAATAGAAGTAGGCAGTAATTGTTTAGGAATATTTTTAAATACGAGAATCCAAAATCTCTCACATTAGTTTAATTCAATGACATATGATATCCAAAAATATTTTTAAATAAGAGAAAATAACACCTCTGATGTAAGCTTGATTCAACGGGACAGGAAATTCAAAAAGAAAATTCGAATCTTATCGTATTTTCCATAATTTAGAAGCGTAATATAAGATCGAAAGTATTAATATGAAGTCTTATGGAATTTACCTCTATTTCTAACTTGGCTCAAGTTCGTCAAATTATTATTTTCATTTAATTAATCACTCTGAACAAAGTAAGCGGAAATTAGTACTCTGAGAACTGAATAAAAACTTCGGACAATTCCACAATTCGGCAATGGCGGATAGCAGATACAACACAATGCAGAACGTCGAGATAATCTGATGAAATCATTGCTTTTCCGAGAGAGAGTGAGTGACAAGGAATGCGGAATGTGCGTGGGAGGAACGAATTCGCGGGAAAGTGAAGGGAAACGCAATGAATGTTCAGGTTTATTTGGGTGTGAAATGAGTGTGGTTTTGCGAAATCAGAGATTGAATAAGCAAAGGAACGCCTCGTTAAAAGCAGACACGCGCTTCGTTAACCGCGCTGTGATCGAAACAAAAGATGGCTTTAAAGTGATGCAGAATCAGCTTTTCTGTTTGTCTCCTTTCTTTTAAAGAACTACCAAGTTGTGTATGAAAGAATTTCGGTGACACTTGCAGTTTTATCGTAGCGATATCTGATAAAATGATCGCCTTAGCGCTGCACCTTTTCTGGTGTACAGATGCAGATTTATTCTACAGAATTCAGTACAATTTCCGCTAATTCTTAATGAGATCTTTTTAAAAAGAAATACGTTCACTGTCTTCACTACGATGAAATTCAAAAAATATTCAATTTTCATTCATGTAATATTACTCACATGAATGATTTAATGAATGAAATTTAGACAATGTTGAATTTCTTGTCGAGACTGAAGAGAAACTGGAAGATGTTCTAATCAGATTGAACATAATTCTCTCTTAGAAATATTGACTGTTATTGAGTATAGATAAAAATAAAACAAAGGCATTTTCGTACAAGTTAACTTATGCACGACAAATGTTCACTTGAAGAGAGAAAGAAGGAACTCGGCGGTCAATGAACTAAGAGACAAAGGTTCTCCAAGCGCCGAACGCGGCGACCGTCTAAGGGCGATTCCTGGGAAACGGATAATCGCTTGGAGAACCTTTGTCTCTTAGAAAATGTTCACTTCTATTTTTCTTTGGGGGTTGTAAGTCGAACTGCATATGCGAAATTATTTCTATCCTTATTCCTACTTCGAATACTTGTATGCTTATCTTCTTTCATTTCATTCGATTAATTTCGGAGAAATTGCTTCCTGCAAAAGAATTGATTAAATGAAACAGATTAACTTGACCTAAGGGAGGGTTTCGAAATAACTTTGGAGAATGATTCTAATCACTTTTAGATTTTTCTTTGATCTCTTTTCTCCCTATGATTTCAATGGTGCTTCTTGAAGTACCTCAATCGCTTAGTGATAATTTTACACAGGTATTCTCAGACGCAGATTGGAAAGGTTTGAAAGAAGAGAGGCTAGAAGCTAGGTTGCGATTGATTGAAAAACATCAGAGGAAGTACTATTACAGAGGACATGATTGGTGTTACGAGAACCCTAGCTTCTTTTATCGAGCCGACAACGAGCGTAAAATCAGAGAAATAGCTTTAAAATAAGTATTAATTGAGAGAAATGATAGAAACTGCTTTAAGGACTCATTAAGCGAACGATACTCTATAAAAAAATCTAAAGAAGTAGCTCAAAAGTTCGGTTTTGAAATACCTTGCCATACTCCGAAAGTTGTAGTGCATCTATGTTGATTTAGATGATAAAATAAATATATTTTCCGCAAGTTGCTGAGCCTCTTTATGGTGCATTCTCATTGATTATTTTGATTTTCTCTTAATTTTATCGCATCCTTGTGGATGTCGACTAATTCAGCTGGATCTAATAAGACAAAAACCTTGAAATTAGCTTTAAATTGTCACAAACCGCGTGATATCAGCTTTAGATTAAAGATTACCAGGTGTTAAGTCGACAATAAAAAGCTCAGTTCAGGAGTTGAGAGGTGAGTCGCGTCAGTCGAATTTAAAGGCAATGAGATATAATAGAAGGGCAAAGAATTAACGTGTGAGGGGACATATTGGTTCTTCTCCGTCACACACGTCTGCTTGTACGCGATAGTCGCTCCCTCAGACTCGAACCGTTCAGTGAATGAGTTACAATAGCTATGCGTCGTATTCTCAGACATCCGTTTGCTATTCATCTTAGAAAGCCGCTTTAGGGGAAGATTTCCCTCATCTCACAAGACAATACCACCTTTAACAAGCCATGGAGTACGATAAAATTTGATAGGATGACTGCAATACAATTTTATCATATAATAAATGAATGAATAAATAAATTCTTTATCTATACGAGTAGCCTTTATTCTATCTCTCCTCATTTTTTAATAGATACACAAACAAATGTTTACTAAAAAGCACTTACGTTTTTTATCGTCAATATTTTAATATGTTGCCATGGTTTTCAAACTCTTTGAGTCATCATAAGGCCTATAACATGATGATGAAAGGGCCTAACCATATTTGTATAATAAAATACTATTGGTGATAAAGGTATAAGTACTTTTTAGCCATCACTTCTTTTCAATTGAGACCTACCAAAATTCGATGCCGTTATTAGCAGCTTACGTTACATATTTATATTTAATACAAAAATTAGAACGGAAAAAAAAAGATTTGGCATTTTGGGGAAAAATCTTCTAAAGTGAAAGTTGGAGAGGACAAAATTCCCAATGTGCGGGAAAACACCCACAATAATGGGGGAGACGAAAACCCGCGCAAGTATAACGTACACAGAATGTATAACGGAAAAATTAGAAAAATAAAATCAAATCAAAATCCCAGTATAGTAATATCTCACTAAAATGACGTTGGAATTCAATACCATATTGAAATATGATATGAAAGATTGTAGTCGAAATTAATAAAAATAATGACATCGAAATATAAAAACTATATATCAGCATTTAGATCAATAGCACTATTGGTATAATGAGTAGAATACAGAAAAGACGATCAAATTTTTACATAAAATAAAATGCTAATAACATATTATGAGTGGTATTCAAAAAGTAAATTTCCGTTTCCTCTCAAGATATTGTAATATTGTATTTTGGAGCCCCTGTGGTGGATTATTTTACGGTGGAAATTACATTCGATCCGCAGCAAGCTTTGATGCGTACTTTGAAAATTAAATGGAGCATTATCTGAAAATTTACTCCAAGTCCACGGAGCAGTGTAATTTTTGTGTGCAATATGGCTCACGTGCACAAAATTCCATCGTGAGATATCGGCAGAGTGGGGTAAACACTCAATGTCACGTTAAACGGTGGTGAAATATCGTGAAAAGCTTATATAATATTCTATTTAACTTAAAATTATGTAATTTCCTTTGTGGTTAGATGCACGAAAGGTAAAAATTTAGAGATAAAGTTTTGAAGAAATAAAAAGGGCATCTACATCTACATATGTACCCTGCAAGCCGCCTTACGGCGTGTGGCAGGGGGTGCAAGCACCATGACTCTATTTTCTTAGTCGATTATTTTCGCGTATTGTTCTCGGAAAAAATGAATTCTTGAATCGACTGGTTCTAGCATCCATTTCTCTGATCTTTCTCGCGGTATCAGAACGGCCTATACGGAGGGCGCATAATATCGGCTACAACTTCTATGAACGTGCTCTGTCTGAATTTATCTAGTAATTTAAATCTCTCATTGAGCCTTCTTTCTACTAAAGATTCCCATCCTGCCTCCTGAAGCAATAAAACGCATTTTTAAAAAGTACTCCATATTTGGTACCATTACGTTTCCTACTGGAAATTCAATGACATTATCGGCATATGTGAATGTGCTAGCCTTTGCGTACACCCACGAAAGTTTCCAACAGAAGTTGAGTACAAGGGCATCGAGAAAGGTATTTCGTCATGGCAAATTCAATCTGAAGTAAAAAAATAATTCGTTTCGGCGAGCAAAATTATGACCGAAATTCGTAAATAAAGTGCTAGGAGTTAATTTTAGAAATTAATTCGTCGACAAATGAATCACGGGCTTGAGCGGGGACAGAATAAGCGGGCACGATCCCATTTGGGGTTTCCAATGGATTTATTAGATTCTGTGGATAAGATTTTATACACCCAAATTGAATCACATCCGATAAATAGCGGAGTTTGTGGGACCCTTGTGAATTTTAAATACCGACGGAAATCAGGTTATATCTCAATGTGTATTCGATGCTATCTATAAAGTTCCCATTCGTGCCCAAATGAAAATGAAAGAAAAATCGTTGTTCCGTTTATAAATTAGATGGTATATTCCAGGGATGAGAAAATAGAGATAGATTGTTGGTAATACACAACGTGAACTAAATGAGTAAAGTTAAAGGTATTGACTGAAATCTGGTGGGAATTAATTTTAAATTAAATGAGAAATAAAAGTTAAAGCAAAAAAAACTATTCTTGCAGAAAGTAAAACTTCTATATCTCATTTGATTTAAACGAGTAACTCCTAAGCCGTAAAATCAAAATACTGGAGTGGTCGGAACCGTTTTAAATGACGGACTGAACGTATTGAAAATGTAACAACTATAAAAATGTAAGCTCTTTCCTTTTCTCTCACCTTTTTCACTTTCTATAACGCCACCCGATTCCCACCCTTCTATACAGCAAGAATAAGATCAAGCACCAAACAAAAACAAACCGCAATACTCAGTTGTATGAAGGAGACACACCATTTTTCTAACCTCAATTTCGACGAACTAAAGGTCAAAGAGAAAAATAGCACTTCTAAGAAACCATCAATTTGAAGCAATGATGAACAGTTAATCATAGGTAAAAGATCGAAAAGATCCATAGTTTAAAAGACATGGTATAACGAAATACCACGAGTCTATCTAAAGATTTTAAAAAAGGGTGAAAGTGGTCCTGGGTTCAATTCTCGGTTAAAGCCATCATGACCTCGGTTTTTATTGCAATTTTAAAAATATTACTATCAGTAGCGTCTCAAATAACTCTACTTTCAATTTCTATTTTTTGAAATTGTACCAATACTGAAAAATATGTCTGTATAATATTGGGGTTTATTTTTGTAGACCACGTGTATGCAAACATTCTTGGAAGCCTTGGAGTATGAAGTTAACCGAGAACGTGTTAAGGGAGTACGAGCATGGAGGGAAAACGCATGTATTAAACGAGTACGTGTTAATAGGGTACGTTTTAATTTAAAGCGCGTGAATCGAGTGCTAATAATAAGGATCATTAAAAACATCATTAGAAAATCGAGCAAAAAACCCTCGTTTTCCCACAGGAAGTGTTCATTTTCAGTAATTCGTTCTGGCCACACTAATAAACAAGCATCACTCCGCACATACGTAATTCCAAAGAAAACTTAATCTCATTAAACAAGTCACCGTGCACACATCCAATTAAACAACCTTTCGCGGACCACCTGAAGTCAAAGAAGCATCTTCCTTCGTTCAACTTGATGGCGCAGTGATCTCTTTAACCACCACTTCAAGAGAAACAAGGACCTTTCCTTTGGCAGCAAATGAGACAGACGGTTTCTCCGAAGAGGTTTCTAAAGTTGAGGAGGAGAGAATGTTGTGGGGGGAGGAAGGAAATGAGTGGAGACGAAGTTTGCCGATTCGCAGCGTTTATAACGACTCTTTCATCTGGAGATAACGAGTGACAGCCTCATTCCAGCGACGCTTACGCTTCATCGGTTTCGTTCCTCGCATTTTTCGGAAGCGATTCTTACTTACTAATGAAGATTCCGCGTGTTTTCCGATGCCGTTCGTTAGAGGGAAGCTCTTTTCTCCTTTTGAGGAATAAAACGGGATCCTGGCAGTTAGAGGATTTTTTTAAAGAGACACGCCCAATTAATTTTTGGCGAATTTTAATGAAGACATGAGAAGACGTCTGTGCGACTGCCATTCATCGCTTAAACGCAATCGCTTTTTTTCCAGTCTATTTTCGGCGTAACTTTTTCCCGCGACTTGATTAGAGAATACACAAAAGTCCTGATCGCAAGAGATGCTCCTTCATTCAGCTTCTTCTGTACTGCTTTGGAAGTCAGAGGGAGCTTTGGAATTTAAGGTTGGAAAGGTAATGAATGTGCTGAGGTTAAATGAATGAGAATGGATAGACATCGCACAGTGGGCTAGGATTGAAAAAAGATGGCACTACGAAAGTGGTTTTTCTGAGTTAGGACTTTGAAACTTCGCATTTACATTTACATTTAAACCCTGCAAACCGCCACTGGCGCATGGCAGAGGGTGTAAAATATCGAAAACCCCATATGAAACCCTACACTTGAATGCAGAATTTATTCGAGAATGGTCATGCGATGTTTTAAAGTCCTAACAAATAAAAAACCACTTTAGTATTTTGGCCTGTATTTTCGGTTCTAGCCCACTGTGCATCGTGAGATAAATCCTACTATGAGAGACGCAGTTGTTTTATCAATCCATTACGAATTATTTTGATGTTTACTCGTCTATAGCACATTAAGACATTACAAAATATGACGTGAATTTATATATCGTACACTCTATCTTCAGCTCTGGCATATTTAATTTTATCTAACTACAGATGATTTATTTTCATTTTACGGTGTGAATCACTTATTTTCTATGTTTAGAGGCAAAAAAACCCCTTCCATTTTTCAACGTGAAATAAACTCTACGTTATAAAATCCGGTTATAACGTTATTCCGCTACCACGCATTTTCCTCTTGGTTTCCTGAAAAGCTTCTTAACCGGGTTTTATAGCATACATTTCCATTGGGGACAGGAAGTTCCAGGGAATTCTCTTGATATTTTATTCCCAACCTTGCGTATTCGAATAGCTGGCATATTTGACCTGAGCACTCGAAAGTTATTTGAGATATTGAAGCCACATTTCCGCGCACAACTTCCTCGTCTGAGAGAAAGTCTTTTTAGATAATACTAAGGAATTCTGAATGAAGGAAAAAGGACCGGAAAGCAAAATTGATGTTATTTTCATCCTTGGGCTAGGGTATATGAGTCTCAACAGGAAAATGTAAATATTAGTCGAAGCTGTATGGAACTATTAGATAAAATATATAAACAAACGCAATATTTCGTTTTCCTCTTACAGAGAGGTTAAGTTCATATGCATCCTTGTCGACGTAAAAAGTAAACAAAACACAAATGGAAAAACCATGATGTAACCATGGTTTTACCATTAGTGTTTTGTTTACTTAATATAAAATACTCAATACAATACTTAATATAAATATACTCAAATTCGCCACAGCATTATATTTTCTAAAAATGTAAATATTTAATGAAATTAAATGAAGTTAATAGATAAAATTTATAATTCTATTGCGACAACTATGCGATTTGCAATTAATTTAAAGTGATTCCCACTCCTCTGTTTCGGGAGTCGGTGTTTTTAGGCAGAGATTCAGAAAATATACGATGTATCGAAAGCTTTCATTTTATGGAAGCCAGTTTCGATAGTTAGAAAGTTTAGCTCCTTTTTCTTTCCCCATTCAAATACAACCTGCAGATAGACACTCTCTCATACCCCCGCCTTCTCTCCCTTCTCCTCCTTTAATATATGTATCTACTTAGACTATCTTAGCCTGATGATAACCTAAAAGGTGGAAACAATCACTTGTAGTGCAGAACACAGGATGCAAAGAACAACCATGTCGTCTGATTTGTTGGAGAGGTTTGAAAGAGAGGCTGTAGAGGTTTTTAACCTCTTAAAGACAGTTTGCGTGGAAGACACTTCGATGATAATGAGAGGGTAATTCAAAAAGTGAAAACATGGCTTCGTGCACAGGACCAGTGTTGGTACCGGCAGGGAATACAGGCACTTGTTTCACGCTGGCGTAAGACCCTACACGTCGATGGAGACTATGTTGAAAAATAGTATGTGTAGAAGAAACATGTAGCTATATTGTCACCAAAATTTAACATTTTTAAACAAATAGTTTCTGAGAAAAAAATATGGGGCATTACTTATTGAACGACCCTCGTACATGGGTGGTCTGAAAAGTTTCCGACATTTCACCGTTTCTCGACATGTCTTCTGAAAATTTCTGAAAAATCTGGGGTCGGAAACTTTTCAGACCACCCTCGTATATGTAGTAAGTAGTAAAAGTGTGAGTGCTTTTTCGTTATTTTACTTCATAATGGGGACCTACCAAAAAGATGCCAACCACGGTGGCGGATTAGCTTGCTACTATACTAGCGCTCAAACACCAAGGTCCCGGGTTCGAATCCCGATTAACCTGATTTTTCTGGTTATAGAATGGCCGTATGTATTCGACTATCGTTAATGCCTCTCCTGTAATTGTATGTACACAAGTGAATGTTTGTGAGAGTCAGTGAGAGCACAAACCAACTTAATAAATAAAGTCGTGGCTGTATTCGTGGCTATTCTAAGTTCATAGAAGATTTAGCCGATATTATGCGCCCTCCGTGTTATATAGGCCGTTCTGATACCGCGAGAAAGATCGGAGAAATAGATGCTAGAACCAGTCGATTCAAGAATTCCTTTTTTCCGAGAACAATACGCGAAAATAATCGACTAGGAAAGTAGAGTCATGGTGCTTGCATCCCCTGCCACACGCCGAAAGGCGGCTTGCAGGGTACAAATGTAGATGTAGATGAATTACTAGATTTATCCACAGTTTGTACTAACAGTATTTGGTACTGAATAGATTAAACCATTCTATATGATAAGATCATGCTAGGCAATTAAAACACTAAGTAATCTGATGAATCCTCTTTTCTATCTGTCATCACACTTTATCATTAAGAATCTTTTCTTTTTCATTAACTTTGTATCATCAAGATATGTCTTACTTGCCCTTTTACATCATCTTCCAACCGTTGCTTTTCCCATCCACATTTAGTGTTTTAATTGCCTGAATATTTTAGTAATCTGTTAGCCCGGCAGAATGTTACTCGGATACAGCGGTACATAACTTGTAGAGAAATACGGTGAGTTAAATGTTCAGGCGATCTCCTTTACGATTAATTTCTCTCCTTTAACACTCATTTAATTCAGACACATCGGTAGCGAATCCGATTCGGAAAATTAATTTCGTAGCGCCAAATTATCCACATTCGCGATGGAAATTGTGCGATTTGGAGCGCATTCTGTCGGCAAGGAGCGAAACCTCTTTTTGGAGCGGAAATTGCTTTCAGGGAGGAAAAACTCGAGTGTCAACCAAAACGTAAACAACCGTTGGGGGTAAACATTTCCTTGAAAGTCGATCCGAATTTCTGTGGAATCCCGGAAACTTGTACAAAGTCATTCTCTTTGATTTCATCCATCCAACTCCCGAACTAAATTAGGATCAAAGGAAATCCGAGACAATGTCAGTTTACCCTTTCAGCACAGCTTAGTGAATTTCATAATTTTCTTAATTTAATAACAGAATTCGTAAATGACACCTTCAACTCTGGAGTGAATGTATGGGTTCACTAGAGCAATCGAAAAACTGATAATTTTCTAAAATAAAATACTCACATAATAGGAGAATCCTGAATTTTTTTCTGTCCAGAAAAGTACATTTAATTTCATATACTAAATTATGAGTGAGGTTATCATAATTTTTTCCAATTATCTCGCTTTAGATGCTTATTCATTTGAAGCAGATTTTGGGCGACGGTATTTGTTGATTGTTGCATTTAGATTGTAATCCCTTATTGGGGAAAATAAGGAATTTTGAAAGTATTTCAGTTTTGAGTTGAATCTTTGTGTGATTCTAATTAAAGCTGTGGAGAGAGAGATGGTTTTATGGAATTTTGTATATTTCGGAAATACTGAACATTTATTGCATCCTCTGTTTTTCCGCATCGTTAGTCAAGCCTAGATGGTGCGGTAATAAACGCTAAAATTTTAGAGTTCACTACAGAACGTGAGTCCCAGACATAAGCTTCGAAACGTGGCCATCCTCTTGGGAGCAGTTGTAAATGCTTTTCATCAAAGAGGCATCGCGGAGACCCTTTGGAGTGCCCGTGGGAATAGACGCCGTCGCCTGCATCCTGAGGGAGAGGGTGTGTTTGTATCAGCGCGATTAGACCGCCATCTGTCGCTTGGACACAAAAGGAAAGCACTTCCCTTTTTCCGGACAAAGCCGAATATGTAGAACGGTCGTGTTTTACGCGATGGATGAATCGCCCAGCTTTCTATGGAAAGCACCGCTTCTCGTAATTTTGAAGCGGGAGTTTACAGGCAAAAAAATACGAAAGCGCTTTTCAAAATATGCAACCTTAATTTCGGGTGTAGCGGTTTTTATCGGTCTCATAGTTTAAAAAGACAAAAGTTTGAATTTCAGTGAAATTTTTAAAAATTGATGCGAGTCGTTCTTATAGTTTTAATTCGCGATCAAGATTTCAGTGTTATTCATAAGTTTAAAAATTAATATGTGTCGTTATTGTGGTTTTACTTTCAGACAAAGATTTCAGAGTTAGGAACAATTATTATGTGCAGTGAAACCGGTAGAAGCCACTGTCGCTTAAGACACTGTCCCGCTTAATACGCGGACTTTTCCCAGTCCCATTCACACGAAACACAAGGAAAAGATACCGTTTAAGATGCTTTGCATAAAGAGATGCCAAAGAAGCACTGCTCACTCACTACTAAAAATATTACGCTATTAAAAAGATTCTTTTCTAATTGTCCATCTGGAAAAAAATCTTTCTATCCCTCCGCACATGTGGCGGATTTTTCCCTTCTCCAGATGCACTGCAATCATCCTAAGCCAATAAGCCGCCTCAGTCAATGGATCAATTTTTTTTACTTCACATGTGACGTCCTTTCTCCTTTTCTGATTCTCTTTATCTCCAGAATGTTTCCATGTGAATTAGGTCTATAATATAACTAATTATGCGAGTATAAAATGATTAAATCGCGAAGCAGAGCAATCGATATGCGACTGTTTGAGCCGAATCCAAGTCTTAAGTGTAGTGAGATCTTATTTATGAGCAAGACCCATGCTCATTTCGGCGACTATGCTCCATCCTCAGGGGGTAAATGCGTTTTACATTTACCCCCTGAGGCTGAAATTGCCTTTTCGTCATATTTTTGAAGAATGGTCTCCTTTACGTACAAAGAGAGCGACTGCCTTACTTAAATTTGATCATATTTCACTCTAAATGAAACAATCTTTACCAGATAGACAATAAGTCGAAGTTGGAGGCAATAGCTATACTAGGTTGCAGTGTATTTTACAAGTATAGGATGAGCTATTGAAAAGTTTCTTTTCAATATTTTTTATTTATTATATTTTACAATAATTTATAAATAAATTTATAATATAAATAACACAATATAAATATTATAAATTAAATATAAACAACATTATACTTAATAATAATGAAATAATTTTCTTTAACGAAGTATTTTAAAAAGATAAAAGATGGCCCACCCTATATTTAAAAAATTCCGCATTTATAGGGGAGAGCAAAGTGTCTTAAGCAGATCTTTACTGAATGTTTCACGTAATGTACGGTTCAGGACTGAGAGAAAGTCACCTATTCAGCGGCATATCGTCTTAGACAGGTTTTAATATTTTTCGGAAGAGAAAAATTGAATAAGTGTAGAGAGATAATAAGGATGTATTTCCCAATTACGTTCTTATACCATTGACCTCTTTCTATATGACTCTTCCTTTGATAATTCCCTCTTTAATAATTCCCTCTCCTCCAATTTAGCGCCTCCGTTCACCCACTTGCTCTTCTTGCCGTGTTATTTCCTCATTCGCAGCTTTGTTTGACGACATTCATTTGTTTTTATCTCCTCCCTCTTATTACACTCCAAGAACAAGATTCTCAGTCCTCCCTTCAACTTCAAAGTATACAACGATTTTAATTACTCCTCCCCCTCTCCTCTACTGTTTGGAGCTTCGACACTAAGAACACGTGAAATTGAGAGCTACTTCAAGTTTTGAAAATATCCGAAACAAAAGGTTTCTTACTTCCGATGAATTCTGAGCATAAGATGGTGTTTTATAGGGATTCTGATGGTGAAGAAGTGAGGCAACCGCGATGGAAACTTTGGAGGTGTCGGCATTTGAATATCAGAACGCAAAATAGAATATTTTTATTTTTAAAATGGATAATTTAATCTAAAATTTCCACAATTTCGATGGGGTTTCAGACTGAACCGTCGAGATTTTGCGTTTACATCTACACATGTTACTCCTTAATTATCTAACATTAGATCGGCCTTTCGACTTATGACAGGGGCCCATGCAGCATGACTCTACCTTCCTAATCGATTACTTTCGCGAATCGTTCTCAGAAAAAATGAATTCTCGAATGGACTGGCTCTTGCATATTTATTCCTGAATCAAATTAAGTCTCTGATTGGTCCTTCTTTCTTCTAAAGACTCCCATCCTGCCTCCAGAAGAAGGTGAGAGCATTCAATTCTGCAAATGATACATTTTTAATATCCAAGTAACAAAAGGTTTCAGCTACTATTTTTCACAAGATTTAACAATTTTTTACATTTTTTAAAATATGAACTAAATTTTTACAAATATTCAAAACATCATCGATTTGTGTCGCCAAAATTCCTTCAGTTACTTCACTATACTATAACTTGTCTCATTCCGCACACAAATACCTATTTTAGATATTTCTTAGTAACTGCCCCACGTTTTTGGAATTCACCACCTGTTTATATAAAAAGCCTCCAGCTCAGTAAGATCCTTTCAAATAAATTTTTGAATTACTCACGTTTTCTTTTACGATTATCTTTTTTGTATCTTCGTATTTCTAATTACACTGTATTTTTCATAAATTTCAGAAATTAATTTTTGTTTTTAACTGGTATTGAATTAATGATGGTATTCTCCTCATTGAACTGTTCAATAATAATTTTTTGTGAGCTGACGCATTATTGTAATATTTTTTCCCTATTATTGGTATTACAAAGAGAACAACAAATACATTAATATTACTAGTTGTTCAGAAATAGTTTTTGGAAAGAAATATAAATAAAGTGTTCGGCAAAGCAGAAGGTTTTCCTTCCCGATACCACCTCTTTATTCCTTTCAATCTCCACGATAGCAAAGGACAACGTTCAACCCCACAAACGAATACAGTCAACCAAGAAGAATCCTCTCGTCTGCTGCAGACGGCCACGAATGAAAACTATTAATCTAGCAGAAGAAGATTGAAATAAACACCGCTATTAAGAATCTATTCGTAACTCAAATAAATCTCAGTTTTTTCCAAATGAAAATCCATTAGGAGTCATCCTCGGAGGACCAAAGGAAAAAGACAACGAAAAAGAATCTCTAAAAATCTCTCTCCTTTTTCTGGTCCGCGAAACCCTTCTCGGAATCGGACAAGTTCCTGGAAAGAGTCCAAAACAGACGCGTCAACTCCCATTTCTACTAAATCTCAGAACATGTGCGATCATCTGACTTTGCTTTCTCATTATCAAATAAAATAACACTTTAATCTTCTCTCTACAAAAGGATTCTTTCAAAACCTTATGCTGCGGTTTCCTTGCGTCCATTTTATACTATTAAATACATATATATCTTTCAAAATATTCTGGGTTACATACGTTATTTATCTCGCTAATATGCAATATTTATTCGTACGTTGCTACACTTGGATTAATATTTCTCCACAACGATCTATATATCTATTTGTGCATTCTTCTCTTAAGCTATTTATAAGTAAAATGAATAAATGGCGTCTTTATTCTTGGGGGCATTGAGACTATTCTACCCATCTTTAATATAAAATAAATCTTACTATGTAGTTCTAGTAATCCTAATCTAAGTACTATGAGAAGGTGAATTAAAATAAATAGAGAGATAGGTTTAGTTGTGAATTTGAGACAAACGTAAATGAAGCTAAAGAATAATAATCCACCTCAGGATAAAACTCATAAAGTTATATGAAAGGGTATACGAAAAACTTGCACAAACCTACTGAGAGCGTTAACTAAAAGGTTGTAAAATATAAATCACTCATCACCATCAGGAAAAAACAATGCATTGCAGAAGTAACGAGCACTTCAAAGATATAACGATCAAATGTATTACAGGCGACATAAAACTTAATTATTGTATATAGTCAACCAGTATAAAAGGTTAAGTAAATGCAGATTAAATTAAGAACAATAATGTAGAACATATGCGATTTATAACTAATCATTAATGATACTTTCATGGTCACTGTGATTCATTACGAGAACAGAATTATAAATTTATCAAATAAAAAATATCAAACACAACTGTAAATAATATGATAAATGTAAATTCCACCACTTCGATTATTTGAAAACATATATTAACTAGATGAAAGTAAGAATGAGCGTCAATTAATTGATGTATATATATAATTACTGCGTAAACATCATCGGAATCTCACTTTTCCTATTCAGACAGTTATTATATCTACTACCGCCCTCTTTATCGATTTCCTCTATGTTTTCTTGTTCATTTTCAATTATAATTGAATATAAAATTGAAGGTTTCAGTGACGTATAGTAGCTATTCACGGTTAGCTTTGAGAGAATTCAATTTCTAAGTTTCATAAACATCTGTATGCTCATAAACCAAACTGAAAAACTTCTGTGTATACTATGAGATCTTTCACAACGTCAAGTATTGATTATATTATATCATTATTAATCTGAAGAAGATCTCATTATATCTCGGAATTGGTATCAGTTCCGACGGAGGCTGGAGATTATTCTGCTTCGCAATATCTTAATTTAATGCTTTAAAAAATCAGTCATTCCAAAAAAGAAATTCACAAGGAACCATTCCAGAGATGAAACGAAACATGAGAGGACGATATTGAAGATGTAAAAAAATTGGTCTATCTAGTGAGATGAACGATTGGCTACAGTGGCAGTGCAACTGGGGATGGAAAAAGTCCGCGTCTTAAGCGGTATTTTTACGGTGTGTTGAGGATGAAATAGACCAGTAGCTTCTTAAGTGGTACTTTTACACTGTGTTTTGGGTAAAAGGGACCTAGATCGGAAGAAAATCGCGTATTAAGCGGGAAAACGTCTTCAGCAGAAGCTTCATGAAAGGTTTTCACTGTATTCTATTACTCTAGTTCCGAGCTTTGTCGAAACGTTTCTCGAGTATCCTGTTAAGGGAAACAATCGAGCGAAATGGAAGCAAAACTGAGAACGTGAAAATGCGAAATTCGTCATTCTGTTTGTGTTCCGGTGACGTCAGAGAAGGGAAAGTGGCTCTTAGAATAGGCCGTCGTTATTGTGTTAACAAGTGGCAATCTCATTCATGCTGAAGCTCTCTCGCGTTTTACGCCCAAATTTACTGTCGGACTATAAAAGCTGCTCATGCTGCCACTGATACAGCTACTTCTGCAGCTGATTCACTCTAACGTTCATCTCTTTGAAAACAAGGATGGGCTCTTCCAGACTGATTCCTTCACCGCTGTTTTGAAACCATGCCTCAATATGTAGTCGGAAAGTGCTCAATTGTTTATGGAAACTATGAAATCGTTGCAAAGTATGCAAAATCGAGTAGTTAATAATTTTATTATTATTATTACACAAAACCGTCGCAGATTGACGTGTCAGGTGGCGACGTTTGATACGATTCAGCTTTATACACACTATCTAATACATAAACAATACAAATATAAAGTCATATACAATATAGAGTCCTTAATGTAATCTACAGCATGCACAAACTACATAAACTATAACAATAGTTAGTTTATACACTAAAAGAATTCAATTTACACATATACAAGATGATATAACATTTAAATACCTATTTAGATCACTGCAACAACATGAACATAATTGAAATGTAAAATTAAAGAAAAGAAAAATACTTTCGGGCAGCAGTAGCCCTTGTTAATACCGATCATGTAAGACTTTTCAGGGTTCCTGGTAGGCCTTCACGGCTACCGAAGCGGCCACGGGGCACACGAAGTCCCCACCGTACATCACCCCACCAGGCAATCCCCTACTCGACTCACATTCCGTAATCACCCGGCTCACACGTCAAGTTATTTGCTTTACTTATATGCTAAAATATATCAAAAGTTTACAGCTAATAATACAGGTGGAGGAATAACCTCCCCTTTAAAGATAATTGAATGAATTGGATTCTTCATTCCGAAAATTAAATCTTTCTCTAGTCATTTATTAATTATCTTTACGATATGCGTTATATGTAACCTACAAATATACGTACGTGTGTTCTTAGGCAAAGTATAGTCAATACAATTATCGATAATTCCAATATGCGAAAATAAGCGGAGAGGAAAAACGACTATTCTAGAGTAAATATTTCTCTATGGAGTCAAATTAAGCAAATCCATTAGACTTGGGTATTTCAAATCAATGCTCAACTGAAGTAGCGCAGCATGGGAAAGACGATTTCTGGAATACTTAAAGGATGCGAGTTCCTTTTATCAACTTCTTTAATGAAGACAACGTAGAGAACTCAAGGATGATGGCAAGAATCAGCTATAAATTACATATACTCTTGCTCTAAATAACTATGTGAAAATGTTTAGGAGACAAAAGCATAAGATTGCTAACTCCTGGTGAAATATTCAATCACGAAAGTGAAAAGCTCTCAAAGAAATGAGGCAGGCATACTATACATACACATATTAAGTTTACTATAAGACAGTAGATTGTTGAAGACACTAAAATAGGATTGATACATGCTCATAGTATACTATAAAATCATGCACCTTACATAAAGATTGTTTTCTCTAACAAATGGTATTAATTTTTCCAAGATAAACGTTTAAACAAGCGCTTGACTGGCTCGTCTCCTATTTATGTATACGTATAATACTTAAACGTATAATATAATGTATAGTGATTCCCACACTCAGCGGACGCAATTTTCGAGGCCAGAAGTCTAAGAGATTTCGCGAGATTACAGCGAGAACGGATAGCTATTTCTAGTCCCTCTTTTCTGATAGTATTAGGTATATAACTCAGATAGTTAGCTAGAGAGTTCGGTGCTTTCACACCCCCTGCTATACGCCATACTGCAGCTAGCGGGATATTAATGTAAATATAAATGTAATGCTTTGGTTATTTATTTATCATAGCTGTACCACAATGTATTTTTATTAATTGTCACTTATAAATAATTAATCACACTACGCAATATTTTTATGTTTAACAGGGGCAGAAGATGTGCCTTCAACCTCTTCTTTAGCTGTGCTAAACTTTTCAGTTCTAATAGTTCCTAGGGTAGTTTGTTTAATATATTTCATACTCTACAGGATATAGTCTATAGGAATATATAGAGCAGCCATAGAAATTTTAGTGTCATATACAGAGCTCTACAGCTACAGTACATAATAACTTGTGACTATGTTATAATTCTGTATTCCCTGCTGAATAAGTTTTCACTAACAAATAATAATGTATACAGCTTAATTTCGGAGAGATGAAAATTTTCGACTCCTTTGATTGAATTTTTCTTAACCAGCGATTATCTACATTGTTATTCCTTATTATCATAAAGGAATATGTAACAATAAGCACTTAAACGGACAATGCTTTAAAACAGTTTATATATAATTACATATACGATATCGTATTATGTTTGCGCTAAGCTAATTTCTTACGATTATAAGTAGAACAAATTTAGTCACGAATATGGAATTGAGCTCACCGAATTTGTAGATACTCCTTGGCTATGAAGTAGCACTTCAGCTTAAGAATCTTCCCCTGCGAAATAAACATTATTTCTCATTATTCTTCTAAATATTGGTTCGGAAGTAAGGATTACAGAAATATAATAATATTAGCAAGGATATCCCATTGGTAAATAGGAAATCAGTTAATTTAGACAATATGATTCTAGTTAAAGATATCAATGAAGCATTTCCAACTTATGGGAAACAAAATATATAACATAAAATATAAAAAAATATATAATTTGATAATAGGTTGTTTTCATTAAGTACAGATATTTTGAAGATATCCAGCCAAATAGTTTCTCATTTCTGGTAAAACATGCATTTAATTTATTTGGAAAAGTTAGCAAATAACCTCAGTATTTTAATTTAATAATAATATCATATTTACTTCACATTGTCAAAAAATACAAAATTACCAGTCAAGAACATTAATAAAATGAAGAAAACTTCATTGTAATTTCATTCTCAGGAGTAATTTAATTTAATTTTCCGATTGAATTTAGACCTCACAAACACGAATCCGCACTTGAATTAATTATATAGTAGTAAATAGGATTATTGACGATTTAAAACAATCATCATACGTGAAAATGACAAACAAAGGTCTCTTTATAAAGTTTATACTGGACCTTTGCAGTGTTCAGCATAAAGTAAAGCCTTTTTTCGATTTCGGTGCGAAGCAAAGGAAGTGTATTTAACGTGCCTCAGTTTCCATGACATTCTTTGTCTTGAGCTACGAATTAAAACGTTCAGAACAAAGGTTAGTAGGTCAGGTGTAAAGTGATGCTCCGTTTTGAGAAGGAAAACATTAGCTGCGTTCCGGTTAAAAATATTTCCTTAAAATCTTTCAAAGAAAGAAAGGCGAGGTGGTAAAACAGTACTTCTCAACCTAGAAAAGAAAAAGGTTTTGGCCTCTAAATTAAATTTATTCAACTTTATCGTTCTTTCGATTTTGACAGACATTACTACTGGCGAAAGGCATTAAAATATCAGATAAAATAAAAGGTTTCAGAAAATTATCTCTCTGCAAGAATGAGGTACTACTTTTAAAGAGAAATCTTGAAGCTCTCTAATCTAAAACAGAGGTGATAATGATTCAACAGTAAGAAATTCAGATTTATATTGAATTCATCAATTATAATAATTATTTATTTTGTATTGAACTTTTACATCACGGATTATATATACAATTTTTTGGCAAATGAGCAATATCATTAAATTATTTTCATTTTGATCAGCTGCTCCCGTGGTTTTTTACTAAATTACTTTATGGAAATTGGATTCAGAATATGCTGTTACTTTTTCATTAAGAATACACAATATTTTTTCAATTTTACGAAAATAAATTCTTTCTAGAAATCAGTGTTTAAATATTAGGGTCGCATGGTACACAATAATATAAGGCATTCAGAAATCAATTTCGGGATCATCTGACGCATGTCTTAATGACGAGAATGCAGTCCTTTCACAAATGTGGTGATTTTTCTTCGCATTTCCCGTATTGACACTCTCAGTCATTCAGTGGACACGGAAACCGCGTCACAGCGCGTAATTGGCGGAAGAAAGGCGCTTCATTGGCCGTTCCAAATGCCGAGAGGTCACGAGGAATTCACTCGAAAATAATGATCGATATGGACGCGCACGTTTTGTTTGCACTGTGTCCAAATCAGACACTTCAAAGACGAAGATTTTTGAGAATGGCAAAAGGGGGCGTGGCCGAATAAACGATTGCGAGCTATTTTCTCTCAAGTAATTTTTATGCTCTCCATCTTGGTCATGGATTTATCGATATTTTTTTGCATTATACACTGAAGATTGAAAATCTACTAAAGAAGACAGCAAAATCTTATCAGCGATTAATATACCCAAGGTTTTGAACCTGAAGATGTCAACTCGTTGAAAAAATAAGTCGAAAATTTATATTGTTCAATTTATTAATTTCTTTCAACTTGTTCGTTGAATTCCACCAAGTTAATCCTGAAAATATTAATTTTAGAATAACGAACATTCGAATTTTAATAACTAAATTTATTCTTGGATTATTTCTGCAGTGGCGATGGTTCTAAATTCTAAAAACTTAATGAAAAGAAAGAGTATTTAAGATTCACCCTGAAATATAAACCTTACACTGTGATAACATTAGCATAGCATATATAAATTTCTAATATCACACTGTATATAATATTGGCTGACAGAGATCAACAGGAACCAAAACCAGATTCGGCGATTTCATTGAACAAAAAAAGCGAAAATCGAAACGAAAATAATTATGAAATCAATATTAGCGGCCGTGAATTCGTGGTAATATATTGCAGAAATGAAAAAAGTACTTTTTCATTGGCTTGCCCAAACGTGAAAACGTACGATTTTTTTATTCCGAAAATAATTATGGTTGTAAGCCGTGATATAAAGAGAGGCATGATTAAAATTCGATAATATGGATTCAGTTATAGCTGCTGACAGACTCACGAAGTTAAATAAGACAAAAATTAAGTCTTGTTTTCTAGTTTCACTAGTTTCTCGATGAGACATACGCCTGTTTAGTGCCGTCAGAATATGTTAATCCCATAAATAATGGTCATGGTTTTGGCTGTAGAGCACGTACCGCTTTGGCACCAATTATCGAGCAGTGTATTACGTAAATCAAATAAGATAGCGTCACGAGTAGGTGAGTTCATTTCAGAGGCCTTTGGCACAAGATATACGGATCCCATCCGCCTTTAAATACCCCCTTTCCTCTTTGAAAGCGTCTTCCAATAGATGGCGCACATTCTCTTTTGCATCCGGTTGCGTACCCTTCATTACGTGACATACGCGACCCAAATAAATGCACTATTTCTCCAAGCTATCAAATCTTCTTATCCATTCCAAACTTTCGAATCACCAAACTTCTCTTATGTTCCGAATCCCAAACTGGGACGAAATTCATTCTACTTGAAATAATATCCCCGTTATAAACTGAATTCTCTTAAGAGTTTATTATTATTATTGTAAAAATTTAATAACTATTTTTGGTTTATCTTTATTTATTTATTTTTTTCTATTCCGTCTTCTCACAATCTCAGTCTAATTTAATTTCATGTAAGCCAATTATTGGCCATTTTATCTTCTATGTTGTAGCTTAATGTAAGGTTATATTATTGTTTATTCTCTCAACATTTTTCTTTTTTTATTTGGTCTAAATTTTTTGTAAGCCAATTACCGGAATTTTTCTTTTACATTTGTAATTCTTTGTAATTTATGTAATATAAATAATTTTGTAATTAAAAAATTATTATTATTACCATAAAAGTTACAATTGAACAATGGTCCGATGCGACGTCAACACAATAAAGTACATACTTTACATCAACACTTGTAATTATATTCTATCCTAAATGGTAACCACCCAACACACCTCAATATAATACAAAACAATAACAAATTCTAGATAATATCATTACATGATAAACAATCACAACATAATTAAATTTTAATAAGAACTAAATCATATCCAAAAATCACTACATTTAGTCCAAAAACAAAGCCAGCAATCACCATCTCCTGAAATGTCCTTTTATAATATGTCAGAATCATTCTGCAGATAATCCAAACATTCCACTAATCAAAAATCATCCCCCCCTATCTTTCTAATCCTCTAACTGTCCCAATATCCTTCGTCGAAATGTTTTCAGGAAATCTAGAAAAGTGTGAAAAAAGTTTTATTCCAAAACTTCCATCTTCATCTTCCGTTTAATCAGTGTATGGATGTGTTCTAGGTGGTTTCTAAATTTATATGAATGGGTTCTGCTTAAAAGTGATTGGTCTCCCTCCTCCGTGACTGTGAACTCACCACTTCGAAGGCTGATTGGATAATTAAACCTTCCAAGTTAACTACCGTAAGCCTTCATAAGGGGATGAGGCAAGATGAAGAGAAAGGCAGTTTGCTTTTCTCATTCAGCCTGAACATTATAAGTGGAAAACGTCCACGTAAGAGATATTGTTTCACGAATAACGCTTTTAATAATTTTCATGTTATCATTCTTATTATCTTTATTTGCACAACTGATTTTTATTAACAAATTCCAACAGTCTCATCCTTATGGTGACAAAGATTTTTATGTTAACGATGATTTTTGCCGTAAAAATCCATGTGATATATAATTAATCGCCTTAAACTTGCTCATGATAAACGAGTGCTTGCTATGTAAGCAAGCGTTATAAGTGGTGTAATTTTCCCTATTTTAAATATACATCTAATCGGGTCTGTCTCACATGATTGTTTTATACGAGAGATAGTTATAAGCAAGCTTAACTTTTCACGGTGTTGAATTAATTACAAATCTTTCAAAACTGTTAGTTACACTTTTCTTTTATAATGATAATCAAAAAGAGAGCAATTTTTCTTTCTTACGTTGAGTTCCAAATATTATTTTCTTTTCTTCCGCTTTAACTATCAAGGGTTAGAATGAAAATTTATTTGAAGCCTTTAAGAAGGAAGTAGCCAGCGGATATGTTATATTATTAAGGGGCTGTATGCGACATTCGGGTAGAACACGACAGAGTCACTCCTTTGTCATTCTTTATCCTTCGGTTTTCAGTCTTGAGAGAAGGGAACTAATTTTAAGATTATTCTCATTTTTTCGATAGAAGGCTCCCAGTGTGGTAAAAGAATATTTTGATTTTTATTCATTAACTGTGACCTGCTTTATAAATTTTTCTAGTCTCCTTAGAAGATGAATTGAAATCGTGTAGCAAAAAATATTCCCTTTGAACCTAATATTAGATCTCCTCTCTTGACAAAATCCTTATTCAAAGGATTACTATTTTCAGAAAAAATTCATCTTCAGCAGTCCAAAAATAATCAAAAACAACGAAAGATCCTCGAGCTGAATTTTAAGGAGGAATTATTAACTTATTTATTAATGTATTACAAATTTCCTCAGAAGTGCGTATATCTTTGTGGAAACTTGGTGCGAATTCCTACGGCAGAATGATTGAGATCCGATATCCTCAGAAGTTGATTCCTGCGTTTTAATTTCATCTTGGAATCCCACAAAAGTTAGCTTCTCTTCAGTTAGGTTCAGAATGGGAAATTTAAAACAAAAACACCAACTTTTGGGAAGGGTAAATAATAATTAAGTTAATTTAATTCTCTATCTCGTTTCACAATCTTCAGTTCTTTATTGTTTGCTGAAAAGAGGTTTATTGATTTACGCTTGTTGACTTTGCATTAAATTTTTCGAAGAAAATTGAAGATGTTGAGCTTTCCCTAACATTTCTTCACAAGTAGGGTCCACAAGGTTAATTTTGAAGTGGTAAATTAAATAAGGAAAATATCTAGGACATCACCGAAATATTTACAGAAGAAACAAAAGGTCTCTACCATTTATGCTGTCCCAGTAACCATTAGTTCTCTGCGTTATGAAGATGGTAAGTCATCTAAATGGCTAACAGTCGCAGAAAAACCCATTTAAAACGCTCCAGATTAAGACGCTATCCCGCTTAATACGAGGTTCTCTCTCGGTACCGGTCCCTTTCACACGAAACACATAGTAAAAATACCGTTTAAGACGCTCTGCTATCTGCTTATAAGGAGTATTTTTACTGCCCCAAGATTTACTGCAACCAGCTATAGCAGATCCTCCGCCTCAGTCAACAGACCCGAAAACTATTTACATCATTCTTCCCTAGTTGTCTATCTGGTAAAAGTTTCTTCAATTTATAGTCAAAAATAACGAAAATTAAGTAACGTAGGAAGACCCTGATAACTTTATTGAAAATTGATACGATTTAATACTTATTATAATTTAATTATGTTATAATTGATAAGCATAAAATGATATTATTTAAAATGCGCTAATGTTTTTTATTATTTTGGAGAGTATTGGGTGAAGGTTACCGTTTAGGATAGAATATAATTACTGATGTAAAGTATGTACTGTATTGATTTGACGTCGCCACCAGACAATTTTCCAATTGTAATGTTTATGATTATTTACAATAATAATACTTTTTTATTAAATTAAATTATTTATTTACAAAGAATTAAAAATGTAGAAGAAAAATTGCCGGTAATTGGCTTACAAAATATTTAGACCAAATT
Organism: Pachydiplax longipennis; assembly: GCA_036926295.1. NCBI lineage: Eukaryota > Metazoa > Arthropoda > Insecta > Odonata > Libellulidae > Pachydiplax > Pachydiplax longipennis. The sequence goes on from JAVFKF010000012.1 coordinate 35,999,259, forward strand.
TTGACGAAAATTTTGATAAAATAAACAATAAAAATAACCTTACATTAAGTTACAACTTAAAAGATAAAATTGTTAAAGCACTGCAATAGTAATTGAATGCTGAAGTATATATTTCACGATAGAAAATTTACGAATGAAATGGAGGGAAGAAAGTCAACTTGCAATCGAAATGAATCTTTTTTAGTGAAGCAAAGACAAAGAAAGAGAGGTGAGTTATGTGGAGGAAAACAAATCAGATGTTGAGAGAACGTGTCTCCCCAACGAGAATTCAGATCATCCATTCCAATCAAATGAGGAAAAGGAATAGGAAATAAGCGCAGAAAAAGGAATTTGGGGGGATTCTTAAAGCCGTAAAGGAAGGCGATGAAATGTTGACTGGAATCAATGGAGATGAGCGTAAATTAAATTTAAATCTTTCGTGTGAATGAGTTAAAACATGTTTCCTTGGGTTTGAGAGAGATTGGAAAATTTTCATGTATAGCTGCGTATTTTCCATAATTGAATGATGGGAAAATTTTAGATATAGTTGATTAGGTAGTATTTATAGGAATAAACTGCGCAGCAAATGCATCAAATGGTAATTTAAATGGTTCACTCACATATCAGATTGAGGGAAATAAAATCTTAACCTTATAATTAACTGCAATGTATTATGGGTTCACAAACAATGTGGCGGATGGTAATTGATAAAAGCTCACTAACGGTGAATATTAATTCAAAATTCTTAAAATACCTCTAAGAAGTAGATAAGCACAACCTACAGGTGAATTGACAAGATGATTCATTAGATATTGCAATACAGGGACATAATATCAACTAGCCTCTTAGGTGAACATTTGAGTGTTCTTTAAAGTTGAATATTATTTAACTACCTTTCATGTGGAACGGAATAAAATGATTTTTTTGAAAATTATTTTACCTTTACAAAGTAAAAAATATAACAAATTGAACTATTACGCTTTCGCAAATTAAAACAAAAAAAATCATAGAGCCGAAAGTGTCAAATCCGGCAGTGATTTTCAAATTTTATTTTGTAAAATTTATAGTTGATTTTATTTATCAATTCGTGAAGGTAAAAATAACCTCCATATTAAAACGAAATTCCAGTTAGTTAAGTCTGAACTCATCGAGTTAAACATGATAATTTTATCGTTATGTATCACGAGAGTAAGGTCTACTAAAATTCACCAGGTAAACAACAGGTAACTAATGACAACCCTGATATAACAACGCCACAAAATGGATGATTTATGGTTATATTCGTTATTATACTAATAGTTGCTATTATATTTGACTTCGTGACAATAAAAATACCTTCCTATTAAATTGAAATTCCACTGAGTTAAGCCTGAACTAATTGATATGATAATTGTATCATTATACATCATGAGAGTATCGTCTAATAAAAATCGCCAGGTAAACAGGTAACTAACAACAACCATGATATAACGACGCCACAGAATGGATATGTGATGTACGGCGTCTGAGGTAAGAAGGAAAAAGGGAAGGAAGTGTCTGGACGAGATGAATGGGGTGGGCGTACATCCTCTGGCGATGCGGCATCCCGAGCGTCAACCACAATGCAAAATAAATACGTGAGGAAGGGCACTGGCACCTTGGGTGGACAGCTATTGCCTCACAGGGGATGATGTATGGTGCGAGCATATCGGGGAGGACTCTCTCTCGCTAACAACGAGACACCAAAGATCGTTTTTTAAATCGTAGTGGAGATCAAAACCCATTGTGTTCCTTGACTACTTTTGGAGTTAAAGTAATTAAAGAAATGAGGATTGTAACCTATGTATCATTCACCTGATTATATATTCGTTGTGATGGTCTTTAAAAAGGAAAAATCAATAAAAACTCGTTTCAGAAGCTCCCGCTTATAACACTATCCCGTTTAAAACGCTCTTGCATTTTACTCAAAATACGAGTACATGGTAAAAATACCTCATAAGACGGTTTACCACCCGCTCATAAGACTTCTAATAATGTAATCATACAAAATAAGTGAAAAGATAATCTAACTTTAGAATCCGTAAGGAAATTTATTGAATTTTTATAGCTTATTTTAATGCTTAAATGTAATATTTTCCGAATAAATTTAGTAGATTTTCTTGGAACTATCGTTTTTCAAAGACTATTTAAATTTATTTAGCTTATTATGAAATATGGAGACCTCTGTTGCCATCTAAACATGCGTGCTTATATATTTTACAAAATATAATAATAATACGAACGAACAAATTAACATACAAGTAGTATGTGAAAACAAGAATACCTAACATAAAGGCAGTAACGAAAACATTCTCAACATACCGAAAGCAATAAAAATTATGTTGAACACTACAGAATTTAAAATTGTGAAGGCTATCCAATAGTAGTATTTTTTTATCACAATATATTATGTTTTCTCTTTAAAATGACATTGCTTGTAAGCTAGATATGTTGTTTTCAGTCGGTACCTTATTTCTTAGTAAATTAATGAATTGAATTGAAATTTCGAGTTGACAAGTAATGGTGAAGGTATCTTACTCCCACTTTCATTCAATGAAGACCATCGTATGTAATACGTGCGTAAGATCAATTTAGCTGAGTCTAAAATTCTTCCCCAGCACTTAAGCTATTTTGATTTAGCCTATGATCATCCTCTTGAATATTAAAATAGTTTAAATCTATTTAAAACACATATTTACAGATTTTCATTTGTATATTACATATAAATATTACAAAACTCTCCGCAAAATTAATCAGGCAATTAATAGAAATAGATACTTGCTTACCAATGAGGACGGGCAAGAATAAGATAGACCCACTCTAATTTTCGCATCGAGCTAATTTGCGCTAATAGTCGCGCTATAAAACCACCTTTGAACTGAGCTCTACGAGCTTAATGAGCAAAAATGTCAATTTCCTAGGAGCGACAGCCCAGCGGATTCACGAAAGTAATGAATCCACGGTCCGCGTGTCCCCACACGTTCCAGATGACGAGCTTACTAAAACACACTCTCCCTTTGCATACAACATTTCACCGGAGCGAGGATTTTTATATCGCTCGGGGAGAGTTTTTCGCATAAAATTTCGCGGCCCCAAACGGTAGCCCCGTGGGACTCCCATCCGAAAGCCCAGATGTGCTGACCCGGCGCGTATTCCGCTTCATTATTCGTGCCACCGCAATCCTTTGACTGGTGCAGCCCTCGCTTTAATGTCGGAAATCCAGAGCGTCCGGAAACGATGCATAATTGGCACGGTTTCCAGGATCCCCCCAAATTGATAGGGCCGATTACAGGCCGTCATTTATATCGAAATGAGATTCCAAAGAGATGCACGGAGGATCGTTTTCGTTCGTCTTTGCTTTTCCGAGAGAGTTAAACGGGCTGATCGGGAGGGATTGATCAGCCGTTCTTTTTAATTGAAATCCGTCGATAATTAACGCCCGGCGATTGCGGCTTTCGGACTGAACGGATTTTGACGTGGGATTCCGAAATCAATCCATCAGCGCTTCCGTGATTCCCGTCCGTTTGTAGATATAGTTTGCTCCGGTGTCGTTAAAGTGGGACGGCGTTTCATTATCCGGATGGGCATTAATTTGTTTTGTGTATATTTCGCGCTGATTTAGTCAGATTGGCGGACGTTCGAGATTGCGCTTTGATGGTTGGAGCTTTATGGTGGGGATGTTTTCAAACTTTAACTTTCAAACGCTCGGCAAGTTCCCCGAATTGATATAATTAATTTAATTAACATTTAGTGGGCCTCCAATAAATCTAATTGGGTCCATGGGCTTTTTGACATCTAAAATTCAAAACATTTAGAAATGTCCTGAATTTAATTATGTTAACATCATCATGTTATCATCACATTCACCATAAAATACAAATTTCAGTTTTCACTAAATAATTTCGGTCAGATCCTACCATAAGATAGGGGTTACTTTCTTCTATTATAGCTTTAAGTTATCCAAACTGGAAATATTTAACTTTTTGGCCGAAAATTCGTCTGGATATTTATTAAACTCCATATGACTGAGAGTAATACAATACTTAAACATATTTTCAAAGATCAATGAATAAATTTTTCAACCATATAATTACTGTAATCACAAAAGGGTTAGCATTAGTTTTTTTATATCTTCTGAGGAGGTCTCTCGTTCTTCCACGTTTAACATTTAGGAACTTATTTCTAACTTATTTCTAACTTTTTTTTAGCTTAGATTACATTCCTTTATAATAATAATGACAACGAAGGAAAAGGATAAATTTGGAATATTTAATAGGCTTGGAGCTCATTCCAATTAAAATATATTAGAAATCATAACTTATATTGACGGAGAATGAATATGATGAAGGGTTAACATAGCGTGTTACTTTTTACTACATGACCTGAAAAGTCCCGAGCCTAACATAGAGATGTCGCCACTAGTAACTTTTTCTGCACATTTCACTTGAGAACCAACCTTAAGATGACACTGTTTTTAATATCATGACAATTCATGTATTAGTTCCCGAATGGCAGCTGATTGTTTTCAGTACGCATGATAATGGGAAGTATCAAAAGCCGCCTTTATATATATTAGGAGGATAAATATTACATAGTTGTCTATATATTACATATTGTACATCGAATGTAATAAATACACCACTAAATCGCACATATATAACCATATTCAGGAGTTAGATTGAAAGATAAGATGGATGGCCTACGTAAGGAATGATATGCTTTAAAAATTCTTAGAAATCATCATGTTCTGTAGACAATTCTAAAATGTTCCATACCTTTTGAAGAAATCCTTGTATTATGCCTATGAGTAATTACATATACGGGAATAGTAATCAGCGCAAACATGGATGAAATGGATATATAAAACAATTGTATTAGCTTAAGATCTATTCTAAAATTATTATCACTAACAGTATTGTTCCAATAAATGAAGGCAAAGAGTCCCTATTACGGTCATCATCTTAGCTCTCAGTTTTTTCCTCACAAATATAATTTTATTTCGCTGATTTTTAAAGAAGAGTACGAAGGCGTCGAATACTGCATCGCAAACGATTTCGACGCCAAACTCTCTTCTCGGCCTTCTTGTTCTCGGCTAAGAGTTGTCTCATCCATTCATTCGGAAATGCAGTCCCAATTGGACTTCATTCTCACGACGTAAGCACTTTTATTGGTCGAGATTAAACCGATGGCAAAGAGACGCTGGCGAAGAGAAGGAGGTGCTTAAGCCATTACATTCATCAACCACAACAAGAGAGCCTCTCACTTGAATTGAGAGCCTTTGGAATTGGATCCGAGAGGAAAAGAGAACAGTTAAGACTGACGAAGGACACAAGTTATTTGATTCTAAAATAAAGGAATGTTATGAAATAAGTGGAATTTCGGTCGACATTTCAACGTAAATGATTTCTTTCGGACGCGAAAACTCTTACCAAACGAATTAATGAGTCCACTCAATGAAAGATATTCTAATTTGTTTATCATTAAAACACAGCAAAGTTTAGAATGGTATAAAGAACGCTTATGAATGCCTTTCCCTTCAAAGAAATCTTGAGTATCTAAATGATAAAGAGATGTTAAATTTTAGTCTTGTTAACTCCTTATATTTTTCATTCCATTCACCATTCCATACCTGAATTCCCCATGTGTTGCGTTACTTGGAACCAATAGAGATGACGGTGTTCGGTGAATTGTTCTCATTGTCATTCACGTTAAGTGACAGTGCAATCTCGTGATGTGACATTCGCTTCTCAGTTCGCTCAATCTTCATGTGCAGGCGTACAATTTCATGGCTTACATTCATGGGCTGTTCTGAGATGTACTCCTCCAGTAAATTAACCAAGTGAAATTCAGATTGTTTCAAACTACGTGATCAATTGCTTGGTGTGTAACTTATTTATCTGATGATGGCAGATGTGCCGAAATCGGTCGTTTAAATAATAATTATGACTTCATTAGGGCGAATTTTATAGCTTTCAAAGACAACTCTTAAAATAAATTTAAATATATCCGACGGAAACTTTGTAAATGTGTTGATTTTCTCCAATATGTCATGGATTTCCGTACGGTATACCGTCTACAGTTTCTTATATATTATTTCTAAACATCTATTTTCTGTGTCCGGGACTTTTCTCCCTTCACACTACATCAAAATATATAAACCATTGACCATTTGAAAAAGAAAGATTCCCAGTTTCTGCTGAAAATAGACATATAAATGAAAAAAATACAACTTGGTCAAAATTCGAGTTAAAATCTTAATTCTTGAGATTCGTTAATGGATATGTAGATATCGACGTTAACATGATTGGAGTTTGTCGTTTACTTGGTTACATTTGTTGCGGTAAATAAATAGTTTTTCTCATCGGACGGTGATATTCGGTTTAAAAATGATCGTAATACATTACCCATACAATATTAAAGTCTCCACAAACGATGACCTCGACGTCGTACACGAACGTAACAAAGATTTTAATAAACTGGCATAAACTTGCATCTTTCGGAATCAGAACGACAACCACAGAAACATGAGCATTGCCGAATATAAAGGTTTGCGTCACCGTTTAAGTCAGCTCAAATTGTCATTTAATTCAAACTATAGCTTATTTTTAATTAAATTTCATGCACCCTAGTGACCATTTTTGTAATATATTCGCACGGGAAAACTAGTTTATTTTATCATTAACCTTACTGTTTAATTAATTTCAGGCCCATTTGTTACCAGATGGCATTCTTTTATCGAATTTATACCGGTCACTCCCCTCCCTTTTATTTGAACTAGTTATTTTCCACAGAGCGAAACTCGATCACTAACGAAGCTATAAAAGGGTTCCTCCATTCTGCCAGATCTTCTTATGTCAACTTATCGGCCGTCACCACGAAACACGTGGTGACGATACTGCCTAAGACGCTTTGCTATCCGCTTATAGAGAAAATTTTCTGCTCATAGAATATATTCATATCCGCTATAGCCGATCCTCCACTTTGATAAACCAATATATTTAGAATTTAATACACCAAGCCGATTTGATTTACCAATAATTGTTTACATTATCTGTAAATACCGTGCTCATCTCTCCTCATCTGCTTCGCATTGTCATTATAAGGGCTCCTTATGAGTCTCTCCTTTTTAATGACTAATTCAGTGAGAAAATTGTGTGATATCGCGGAGTGGAATCTTCATTCCACTGTTAGAACCGACCTTTAATCTAAAATACAGTTTGCTAGTGAGATATTTAGAATCAATTATATCTCAGAGAAGAACGCTAGAGATGGATATGGATGAAGTTTTCTTATATTGCAATATCAAGTTGTAAACATACCGAATAAACCAGAAAGAGAGTGCAGTGTTTGTTTGCTCTAAGATGGCCTCTTACCACTGCTGTTAAAATTTTTTTATCATTCCCTAATTTTCAATCTGATTATAATCAATCCATTGCAGAGCAAAAATGTCTAAATATAAGTAACTAAGAAGCTCACTTTGTGCGAAAAGCACAAGTAAAAATATGACGAAAAAGTCAAAAATATGACAAAAAGACAACCAGCATTGTTCAACCCAGTTGTAACGCTATCCCGCTTAAAACGCGGATGTTACTTGGTTTCAGATAAATTTCTCAACCGAGTTTCATTACACATCTCAGCGCTCGTTAAAAACCGAAAAAATAAACGTAGGCATACATCATCTCCGTTTAAGCGTAGTAATTCGCATCCAAGTCGGACGGCGAACATTAATTTTTCTAAAAAAATGTTTCGTTTAATTAATTTCCAGGAGGAGCTGTCATCGCCACTTTGGAGACCGCCCCAGCGCCGCGCGGCGGAGAGATGAAAAAGCAGAGGAAGAAGACGTCTGATTAATGAGGGAAGAGAGAGACTTAAGGAGTTTTAATCTGCCCGGCTAATCCGCGTGCGGTATGAAAGCGCTGGGGAGTGTTCCTTTGCGAGATGCTGTAGTGATAGGTCATCAGTCTTTCATAATCTCGCTCCTTGTTCTTCCGATCTCTCCTTAAGATCTGGAGAGGATGACCGGAAAGTAATTCCAAGCACTTCATTCCCTTTTGGAATCCGCGATGGGATTTAAGAAATAAGATCTTTTTCGAGCGGGGAGAGATTGATGTCCGTGAGTACGTTGTGAATTCATTCGGTGCTTTTCAAGAAGCGTATGGTGAATTCCAATGCCCATTAGCATTGGTGATGCATCAACAAATGCTGAGGATGTTAAACGATGATATATTGCCGTCTTCAACAAACTTTACCTACAATCCAAGCCACGTGAATGTTTTCTTGTCATACTGATCTGATTACTAACCGGAAGTGATTACGCATTTCTTAGCGAAACATGGCAGTAATGATGTATTGAGTACTAACGGAGTTTTGGTAAATTCATCATCTACTACATACAGAAAAATTGCCATATGTAGGTGGTTTCTATGGGAAAGAATAGCGCCCTCTGGTTGCTGTTTACTGAATCTAAACTTTAGGTAAACTATTTCCACCCATTTGTCTTTTACATTCTCTATAGGAATGGATAGTGCCCTCTATTTATTGTTTACAAGATGTGAACTTTGAATATACTATTTCGAAAAATTCTTCTTTACATTCTCATAACGACACTGCCATATTGAGGTACACGCAATGGACGCCCTCTGTTAGTAATCAGCTAGAAAAATCTCTCAATCTGTGTTCTAACGAAGAATTATTGTTAGATTTCCCACTTACAACAACACTGCCAATCGAGGTAGTTTTATACTCAAGAACCCCCGTTAGTGATCGGCTAGAAGTGACCCTCAATCAGTAATCATATATGAATTCCAGTGCTCCACCGCACAGCAAAGCGGATGAGGCTCATTTCTTTGGAATATTCATCCCATTTTAAGAATTAATTCAACTCGTTTCGACGGATAGTGCCATCCCGTGGTGGTCCCCCAGACTGAACCCTCAATCGAATATGTGGCGCTGGAAATGCGAGCCCCGGGTATCGAACGGCGTCCTCGTAACTCAGACGCCGCCTTCTTCCTGCTCCTCCTCCTCCTTCCCCTCCCTCTCCCCCTCCCCTCCGCCGCCAGGGCCCTCTCCCCCTCCTCCCTGCCGCCCCCTCAGGCCCTCAAGAGGCCCTCCACGACCCAAAGACCCCCGTCTCCGAGGGTAGTGCAGACCCAGCAGGGGTCTTTGAGGGGGATTGTGTTGGATTTTAAGGGCAATAAGGCCCGCTCGCAGCAAGGAGGGGGCCCACAGCTGGAGGCCATAGAGGCCTTCTGGGGAGTGAGGTATGCGGCGGCGCCGGTGGGGGAGCTGCGGTTCGCGCCTCCGAAGCCTCCGGAGAAGTGGGAAGGTGTCAAGGAAGCTGATGGATTCGCTCCTGTATGCCCACAGGTATTTATGCTTTATTATCTACACCACGGATACTCATAGTGATGGGGATGGGAAAATTACGGTGCAGTGAAATCGAATGCGTATGGCCACTGCGTAGATACTATTTACCAGTCTAGACAAGTCCACTGTCAAGTAATGCTGGCAGCATGGGGTTTGGGTGGCTGTATACAACTAGTGGTGACAATGAATCACATTTTATTATCGAAAAGGAGAATTAACCTTCTATCCACTGATATTCTGCCCAGGGAGGAGCCATAAGCTTTCAATTTTACCGTGCGCTCTAATAATAATAAGAATAATTATAACTTCATCAATGGAAACAGAAAAATAATCCCATTTACATCCAATTATATAGCACAACAATTGTTATTATTTACGAGCACACACACACAAAACCACACACACAACTTAAAAATTCTGGTTAGCCGGAATTTGAACTCAGGACATTGGCATTAGAGTGCTTAAACGATAGCACGCTAACCACTCTTTCACTACGAACGGTGTAATGCGATTTTGGATCCACAACCTTCCATTATTATTGTACTATTTCGAAATGATTAGGCCATAATCATGAAAAATTGAGACTTTATATTGCTCCTACAATTTTGCGGTATTTTTGCCGCTACTTATGCAGGCGTCTTCCCTTGGGTTTTTCTCCGTAGACACTCAGTTGAGGAACTTTTATCCTAATTCATAAAGAATAAAACCAAAGTAGTTACTCCCATCTGAAGCATTAAAATTGATTAAATAATAGCGTAAAGAAATGAAACAATGCGGCAGGAAAACTAAGTGAAAAGAACTGTGTCGATAGGATTCGAACCCACGAATTGCCGCCGGACACATTATACACTATAACAAGGCAATTCGATATTTTAGGTTTTATTTACGAACATTGATGCATTTTGCTGCAGTTTTTGAACGCATTTTTCTGATAAACGATTAAAAGATGGTCAGTACTACGAAAAATTTGTTCTCAATGTTAGTAAAAGAACCTATCCTAAAAGCGTTTCCATAAAGGTTCCCTAGTTACACTTTGCTTAAAACTTTATGTACTCGTTACCTACGTTATGTCATAATTGCCAACTATATATCGGATATTTTGTTTCGAAATTTGTGTATCTTTTACTTTACTTTTTTTATTTGTGTATCTTTTACTTTATTTTTTACTTTATCTGTTTCTTATCTTTTTCGATTGTATTCTGTTGGTATAGTACTCAAATTGTGTTAATTCTTAGAATATTTATAAAGGTTGAGTGAAGAGAGACTATCTTGGCCTAAAACCACCAAAAGTGTCTAATAATAATAATCATTAATTTTATTATCACCTCGTTTTATATCTTCATCAGCATGTTATTTCCTGCATATACAGCTATCACGGACGTGCATTCCTTGGTTTCTATACTCCGATTTTAATTTTCAATAATTTATTGCAGCGAATCTAAGACCCATTCAGATGAACACCCCCACACTTTTCATTTCTCCACTTCCTGTACCTTCCTGCACTGTAAAAAGTTTCATCAAAATCTCTTCGAACATAAAGTGAGAGTCACTCCTTGTAGTCACACTTCCGCCACGAGTAATTTCCTGGTATCCTGTAAGGTAGGCAATTACTACGCATAACTGCATTGTGGGTTGCGGATTTCACGGCGCTCTCGATACGAAATGCTTTGACTGAAGGCACTTGAAGGGAACGGCTGTGCAAGTCATTCGCTTGTATGATATAATAGCCATGATGATTTTCAGTTAATATAAATTTTCTAGCTTAAATTTGTACTATTACATTCGAAAATGTTTTCATAATGTTCAACTAATAATTTTTCAATGATACAATTAATTGTATTTCTATCATTCAAAACAATTTTTTTAAATTATTTCCCAAATACTGCTGCTCTCAGGCAGAGGTTAGGATTCCATAAATTACGGGTTAATACTAAGAATGATATAAGGTTTGCTATGGATTCATTACCTTCTCCGTTACAGTAAGCTTAGTAGGTTGACCGTGTCTACATTCATTCCTACGACAGCTTCATATTCATGGCGAGTATAATATTACTATTAGTTATCTTCTATATACGTTGGTATCCATTCAAATATTTTATAAATTTACTCTAACTATGAGTTTATCAGGGGCGAATAATAAAGCTACAGCTGTGATCTACCTTGTATACGTGTTTTCTAGAATCTCAGAGAGTTATGTTGCCAATCAATGGTTTTAAATTTCATAGTCAATGTAACATAATGGTACATATATCACCGTGAAGCGATAAAAAAAATCTTAAAAAGATTCTTATCTTATTAAAAAGATAAGAATATTTTCGATTACAATTTGCGATCGACAAAAAAGTCCCTCAATAATCGATAGGTCGAACGCTTTCAACTTTTTGGCCAACCCTGGCGTATATCATTCTTTAACTTGACATACCCTGGCAACACATATGAGTAAAACAAGGATATGTATCTAGAAAAGGATATGGATTTATTGATAAAATAAAATATGAATCTTTTACAGTGAAATCAGAGTAATGCGTAATTTCTTCGTAAGTATCGCATTCTATCCCATCGACTTTCAAATGGAACTTATATTTTATAACAGCACTTGCAATAACTGTTGTAGAAAAAAAATAATATTGATTTGATAACTCTTGAAAAAGGAAAAGACTTCGTCATCATAAACATTCCATTGAATACACATTGACTTTTCTCCTTTTTTACGATATTCCTCAAAACAAAACTTTTTCCTTATTCTTGGAAACCGTTACGACTTCTCGATATATACAACCGGAAATCCAAACTAACTTGTAAAGTGAGTCTCTTTCGACCTTTCTTATATCTATGCGTATTTCAGCATTTGGAATAAAAAATATTGCCGAAAGGAAGTCGATTTAGTACTAAGAACTAGCAGTTTCTATTCCATCTTCTTCTTATTAACCAGAGAATCTTACACTAATATAACTCCTGTTGACTTTCATTCAGCGTGAATGTAACTTATTGAAGGGACAAAAAGTTTGAAAAAAAAATTATGAACAAAAATAAATTACAGGATTCAAATCTAACTGGAGAAACGCGGTTTTGCAAATTGCATTCGAACATCGAAGTTAGTCTGTTCAATCCTTGGATCATGAAATGTAGTTAAAATCAGTTACCCAATAAAACAGTTATATTTAATGTTTAACTCAATGAAGACTAATAAACTTATCACAAAAATATTTGACGAGCAACAGAAAGGCTTCAAATATTGCGAGAAAAATATTGAAATGAAATATTTCTAACAATAACAGGACTCTAACCCAGATCTTCGACTTTCCGGAGGATGCCTTAACTGGGAGGTTATTGGGAGATCTGTGTTTGAGTCCCATTCCTCTCTGAAAGAATAACATGTCCGTTTTTTCTTGAGATAATTCTTATATGCACGCCTATACCTGTCAGTTAAAATTCTCCTTTAACGTTGAGAATTCAGAAAGTTATAAGGTAAAATTATTTAATATGTTTAATTATTAGATGTTTTACTACACGTTTGTTCCTTGGACAGATAGGTGTGATATTTAAGAATAAAAACAATAATAGTTCTTATATTTTAATTTACTCACAACCACAAAATACATAAACACACGACCATGGTTACAATGCCCAGCATCATCATCAGGCAAAGAATCTCAACAAAGAAAAGGTATATATAGTCACCCATCAGGTCATAATTTTTATAAATTAAAATATTGGATCTATTATTCTTTTTATTTTTATAATGATCTTCTTTTATGTGAAGACCAAAACCATCAGCGCATATAAGATATTAGATTTTCAATTAATTCAAGTTTGGAGAGTTGAGGGGTGATTAAGGTGCTTCAAATTTAATCAATCTCTATGACACTGATTATATTTTTCCGGTATTTTTGGAAAATTAATTCATTAGCCTCAGCTCTAAAATTTCGAATACGTGTCACCTCTATCTCGTACGTTATAGCAAAAGATCCGAGCCCTAGCTTCCCCTGCCATATCCGTATCGTGTTCTTAATAAGGGCGGTTTTACATATTCGCTTCGGTAGAATGATCGAGAAGAGCCCTGTGGACAAGTTGACAGAAGGTCCTTTCCCAAGACTTCTAATTTCCCCCGTCATTACTTCCACCGATGATGAATCGTGAGAGCGTCATATTGCTTCCAAACACCTGCTTTCAGCACCTTTCCGCTCCTTCTTCGTGTCACTCTGTCGTAATCCGATGCTAATGAAACGCCTCTCGGAGATATTGACCGCACGGGACACTGCGCCCTCTTAAAACGCACTACCGCGAAACGACCGCAGCAAAAAAAAGGAAGTGCCTTCCTCTTCAAGTCTCCTATTCTGGTTCCCTTTGAAATGAGATCAATCGAACGTTCTCTACGCTCTACGCTACGCTTCTCTTTTGAGGGAGGTTTTCTATTTGCAGTAACCACAGTATCGAATTTTACAAACGCGTATGCATGCATTTGCGTCTAATGAGAAACTTAGTAATTTTACAAAGTAAGGGGAAATTGCCAAGTTTCTCATTTGGTGCTATTAATTTCTACCAACGCATTCGCACATTGATTTAAAGCTTCATTATGCTAGGGTACACTTCAAAATACGCGAAAATTTCTATAAATGTTTTATAACTATCCGTTTTGACTCTGTTGAGATACCTACGCATAAAGAACAACGAAATATTTGAGATAACTACTAGTGTTTTCTAATTTAAATACAATGGATGTTACAAGATGATGCGATGTCAAATAATATTCAGACGCAAATTCATATCTAAAAAATAAAAAGATTATAGCCACCGTTATTAACTCTCTAATTATATTCATAAACTGCTTTTCAGTCATATTAGTATTCTATAGTTAATACCATGATTTGGGATCTAAACTTTAATCCTTTATTAATATAAATTTCATTTAAAATATTTTTAGCATTTACGATGCAGATTAATATACTACATCTGTAGGTATGTAAGAGTAAGATATTAAAATCTCATTCTCCTCTAAATAATACAGTTAATGAATACAATTTACATGTAGCTTTTTACCATTTTTGCAACTAATAAAGTTCATCATAGATTATCACGTATTTAGAAATCATCTACATAAATATCTGATTAATTTGTACCCTGTATTTATAATTTTCCACCCAATATTATTAAATCGTCAAACAATAAAAATCATCACTCGTTTATTTAAATACTGATATTTAATTTTTGGATGGTTTAAGGATAAAATTTTCTAAAGTTGAGGAGCATAATTTTAAAACATGTGCTCATGAATTTCCATTGGGAATCGATCTCCAGTCTGCATAATTTTGTTTGAGGAACATAATATCTATAATTATAGACTGATTATTTTAGTTTAATAACATTAATATTTTCACCAATGAAGACATTAATGTATTTTTGGTAATATAAGTTAAAACTCTCTGTTTTTAATTTACGTATTTCGTTTACTAAGTATCGTTTGAACCACTGAGAGCAATGTGATGCGAGCATGTGGAATTATAAAAAGCCACTCTGTGGAAAACATGAAGTATTCAATACGGATGACTAATAATGAATGTCTTTAATTCTCTCTTATCGTTTGAACTTTTTCAAGCAATATTTAGCAATTAGCAAGCAGAAAGAACGGAAGTAATGTACTGAAACTCGTTCGGAATCGCATTAAAAGCTTTCCAAGGGCGTGGTGTTGGAGCTATCGATCTGCCATCGCTTCCTTCTTTATGTAATGACAATGAAAGAGGCCTTTGGAAGAATGATTTTATCTTGATTACCTTACATCATTCGGCAGCAACACACTCCAATCTCTTCACTCAACTACGCACTTACGATTTATCAAAGTTAACCTAAAATAAACTTAAAGAGGATCCAAGTGAAGTTATACGCAACAAGCGGAACTCATATTTTATCAGAAACAAAGTGAGGGATAAAAGTCCTATTTATCATTTTTTTATCTCAAATGCTCAATCTTCATACTATTCGTAAGAGAAGGAATTTCCCATAATTCCATATGTTTACGGGTCATCATTCATAGTTTTCAATTCAGGGAACTTGTCGCTAGATCTAACGACTGTTTATTCCTTTCGATTATATTTTATCTGTTTTTGGAGACATCTCTTATTCTATGAAATGTGACTTGTTACGTAGTACCTTATCTACGTATATGTAATTCAATATAACTGTCTTATTTTAAATCAATATAGTATTAGGTTCATCTGATTCTCGGAATTTATGTTTATCTAAATTAAATTTGTGTGATTTCTAAATTCCATTTTCAGAAGCAAATTTATCTCAACCAAGTTTAACCGACCACGGAGGTGGAGTGGTGAACGTGCGAACGCTCTAACACCGTGGTCCCGGGTTCAAATCCCGCCTAATCAGACTTTTCTGGTTATGGAACGGTCGTATGTGTTCTTCCATTGCTATTGTTATTACTTTCACTGTAATTGGCGATCTTGTGCGTGAAACACATATATGAATATAAATAAATAAACTGAATGAAAATAATGAATGATATGAAAATAAATAGACGATATGAATGAAAATGAATAAACAAATAAACCGTGTTTCGTAAGTAATGTGATGTCAAAGAAAATCTAAATAATATAAACTAAACATCACCACGAAGTTTCTAGGTCTAAATAAGATATTAGGAAAAGTATTAGGATCAGTATTCACTCTAATATAATTTTAGTCGTGGTATCCTCCCGATTGGTTCTTAGTACTGGAGTAATTTTTCTTCCTCAAAGCATTAACTTTGTGAGACTTTTTAGAAGGTTAGAATATTGAAGATGAATCACAACTAAAAGGGGGAAATCCTGTGAAATGAAGGAGAAATGAGGCAAAGTGAAAATTATAAGAGAATCTATTCTGGTAGGGGTTGGTGTGACGCAACAAAATTAGAATACGAGAGAAATAGGCGGAGGAAGAAAGGAATGTGTAGTTGGTTGAAATTCAAAGACTCGACTTGTGGGATATGCGAAGAGGCACTAATTTCATAGAAGCGGATATCATGTTAGGAATGGCTCACTTCCATTCGAGTTAGTGCGTGCATGCATTTGATTCAAGAGGAGGTAAACATCACTTTGAGCTGTCATCGGCAAGGGAATCGGTGAAGTGTTTCAGTTGCTGGCTGTTCGCGAAGGATGTCAGAGACCATTATACTCTGAACACTAAATCATACTATACTGTTACCGAGTATGTAATACAGAGTTGTATTTAGCAAGCTTTGAAAGGATGGCACCTACGTTGCGTACAAATGTATAGAGTCTTCACATTGACAAGCCGTTATCTAATGAGTAATATGAGTGTTACTTATAAGATAAGTGATACTGATAAGATAAGTGATACAAATAAGATAAGAGATACTATCATTATTACTATTATTATTATTTTTATATACTGTCGCTTTTTCGAATATCCTGGACATTTTTATTCTGAAATTAAGAAAAAATTATGAATGTTTTCGAACGTGGACAAATTGGTCACTAGAAGAGACATTAAAAAAGTTCCTTTCGTATTAATTTTAGTTTTTCATTGTGACATGTCATTCGTCGCCGTTGAAAAGCATTGTAAGCACGCTGAGATTAAATTCGCAACTAAGTTAACAACTACTAAATAAAAAATAGTCAATGTGTTCATTTTCGGGGATATGTTGAGACCCGCGGCATATTCTAACCCATGGTATAGTGTAAGCGTTGCAATCGAATTTAACTGTATTTCTAATATCTAGAAGGATAATGGTCAGAGATGATTCAAATGAGAGTTTCCTTATATCTCAACTAAGGGCAATTACACAATAAGAAATCCCTCAAAGAGATATCAAACATATTTACACATTATACATATAGATTACATTTAAGGAGACATAAGTATAACACATGGACATATTTTCTATTTATATTTGTTTCTCTGTTTCTTCTCGCCTTCATTTTGACCATTATTATTTTTTATTTTTCTCTTGTGTTACGTATTATTTATTTATATTACATTGCATCGCATGTAATTGGGTTAGCAACCTGTTTATGATTAATAAACAATTATTATTATCGTTTTCTAAATTTCGCGACTACTTCTGAAGACAGTCTTAACTGAATAACCTTACGTCCGTATGAATTTGAGACAGCGCGCAAGTCTGAAAGTGAGGACTTAGGGGAGCTACTCCAGATCTTCTCAATCAAGATCCATCCCTCTTCAATTTCCTAATCCATTCTTCAGCCTTCTCCACCATCTCCTTCTCTAAACCCCTCCTTCTCCCTCTATTATATCTTCCCTCCCATCATCCTCAGTTTTTCTCCACTTCCTCATTTATCTCCCTCCCCCTTCACTCGCCAAAAACATTTCCCCTTTAAAATCCCATATCCGTCTATCTTCATTCCATTTCATTTCCCTAAGACTTTCCTCTTCAGAAAAAAAAGAAAGGGTTAAGAATCGGGCTCACTCGGCGTTGACTAGAGTTTTTAAATTGTTTTGTCATAAAGATGTTTGTTTCTTAATGAAAAATACTCAAATTTTTATTCCAGAAGTTATAAATCTCATGGCTAGGCATCTACATTTCTTATTTCAAAATCCTCCCAAACATAGTGGTTTAAATTCATCTGTTGAGCCATTTGTCTAGCGTAACAGTCGCACAAAGTTAAAGCGTTAAAATTCTGAAGAAGAATTGCACCAAAACTGAGAGAAAACCAAGAGGAAACCGTGAGTAAACTTATGATATGAATACTTTCCTAGTATCTTAAATGAACGGAGCAACTTGATTCTCAAGTTCGGATTAAACGCTTCCGATATTTTATGAATCTTAATAATTTATGAAATATAGTGAAATCTGTCTAAGATGCTTTTCAGGGGACCAGAAAAAACAGCGTTTCAATCGAGATATTACAAATTCTATAACTTATACCTTAGGATACAAAATGAAAACCTTTTTGGCTCTTTAGATTTAGATAAAAGCTTCATATCCCAAAAAAGAAAAGGAATCTTTAGTTTTGATTTATTTGCCACAGCTAGAGTTACATAGTGTTCAAGAACTATTTTTGCGTAATATCGGTTTCCTTCTCGTCGTATTTTTTCATAATAGTATAATATATAATTTCATAATAATATAATTTCATTTTCTTCTATTTGTAAAATGGCAGCGTTTCCTTTGTTACTCAGCTAAGGTATTTTTTCACTATACAATTTTTTCTTTTTTATTGCTACTCTGCTGCTATTGCCAATATCTGGTGAAGTCCTCCTGAGCTCAACAGTGCTCGTCAGGAAGTGCATCACCAAGACAATATCAGCAATGGACAACAGCCATTCCCTGATCAGAGAAATCTGACAGCCGGGATTCGAACCCGAGATCATGGGGTGCAAGCAATAGCGCAGATAGAACGTAATTGATCAAATTTTGTGTAGATAGAGAACTAGGGAAGAGTAATTCAAATAATTTTCGGTCTATCGACTGAGAAGGAGGATTAACTACTGCGGTTTGCGGTGCACTTTGGAACGGGGTATATCTGCCTTATAAGAGCATCTTCAACAAAACCATAAGTGAAATTATTTAGCGTGAAAGAGATCGAGATTATATTAAGCGGTATAGCGGCTCAAGCGGGGGCATTTCAAACCCTTTTCCATTTAAACTAATTTTCAAAGTCAAATTCTGCTAGTTTAGAAAAATTTTCCTGCAATACAAGGAGTTATTAAACGTTTTTCGTCATTTTATGATGTCGAATATCAATTTTTCAAACCTTCTGGACGCTTTTATCCACACTTAAGTCTGAAAAGAAAAAATAAATTTTGTCATATATGACTTTTAAAAAAATAGTAAATTTATTTTCTATTTTCACGTTTATTCTTCGCTGACTTCCAAAAATAATATTTACACATTACACAGGCGCTGCTTGGTAACCGTTGTTTAAATGTTGTGTTGACTCCGGCTTTGCTATTCGAGAATCGGTAAACAGGTCTATCAAATATTTGCGATTGCTCACTTGTAATTAAATTTAATATGCCTGTGAATCGCATGAGAAGAATATGCATAACCATCTATTCATACATCCGAGTACCTTATAATTGAAACTGTTTGCAAATCATTTTTTGAATTTAAAATGAAAAGAGCTCCATTGTTTTAGATTTTAATAGGAAAATGTTCTTTCGGTCTATATATAATAGCTGAAGTGTCGAGTTTCATTATATTGCGAAAATTGTTTTTGACATTGAATTATTAAATGGTCTTCAACATTAAATTGTTTTTGAATATCTTAAAATGGAGAATTTATAATTGTACAAATACCACGCTATATTGCTATAGAGTAAACTTATTTTTCCTTTCTTCAACCTATTGTTTGCATTATAATAACATTGTGGAAATGACAGCCACAGGTTTTGATGAATACGGCAGTGAAATAACTTCAGATACAGCAGCTCTAAATCGTTGCTTATATATTCTGTACGAAGATTAGTTCTTAGAAGATGAACCAAGACTGGGATTAAACTGCGATGATGACATATAAAATGTGAAGTAAGAAGAAATTAGTAATTTCCACCCAAATATATTATGCACTACCGGTTTCCGCGGGAAGCCATCATCAGGTCAGAAATTTGGGTGGAAATTACTAAGTTCTTCTTATTTCACTATGGCTTTCCACGATGTACGGCCAATAAAAATTGATTATTATTAATTAAATTGTTACAGTTAGACTTCTAGTCTGGTGGCAACAACATACTAAATTAAACAAACACCAAGATAACAACTTTAAATTAAAAATACAAAACTCAATCACTCAACAATACAATTACAATACTAATTATCTTACAAATGGCAACACTTGACTACAATACAACAACAACGCTAGTCCCCAAAAGTTACAACACTCAAACACAATATTGTCACAATACCAATTACCTTAAAATTTACAATAACCAAATACAGCCCAATCATATTGGCGATCCCCACAAAACAATACATATTTTCTCACAAACAAAACAATTTACATTATTATTATTATTAATTAAACAGTTACAGTTAGACATATAGTCTGGTGGCAACTACATACTAAGTTAAACAAACATCCTAAAAACATAATAAGTTAAAAATACCAATAAATTTATATTTTAAGGTATAAATGTGCTTCAAATGACTCACTGGCAATTTTTAAGTACATTCAAATTCAAAATGTGCACGAATACGAACATCTGTGTATTTCTCTTGTACTTCAATGCAGTGAATGATTAATTAGATCAGCTTTATCTCTCTCATTCAATCCTTATGTTGATGTTGTCATAGTGAGTGATATGAGGAACAAGTGTTGCTGCTGACGACGGCAGATCCCTCTTTTGTAATTATGAACGTAAATCAAGAAAATGATTTCCTCTGTTTGAAGTATTACGCTTCAAATGAAGATGTTACCTCTCAAGGGGTTGATAACAAATCCGGTTTCCTCAATCCCACTTCCTTGCAGTAAACACAATTTCCACCATACTAAACACGAACACATAAGAAGAAGAACTTATCTCCCGAACTTGATATTATAGATCATTATGACGGAAAATATAAGCTTTAATGGAAGATATCATGGTGATATAAATATTATGGTGGTATAAATGTAAATGGAATTTCCGCAAGAGAGTGTCGCTGGGAAGGAAAGATAAGCGACTACATTAAAATCCCTTTTAAGATGATCTCCCTTAAGATTTTATGCAGCTTAATACGTTATTTTCTCCCGGTCCCTTTCACACAAAACACACGGTAAAAATACCACTTAAAATGCATTACTATCAGTTTTAATGGCGGATTTCCTAGTCCCCTTATTGAATTTATACTGAAATTCAATTTGTATTCACCCGAATTTCCTAGAATTTTTTTACATTCTGTCATAGATTGTACATGATATTAAATTTTGTGATTCTTGTGAATTATATCACTATTCTTTTTACTGTTTTATTCAAATTTCGGAGGTTTTTCACTCCTTCCTACTTTATGTGAGTGTTTTATTTTCTTTCCTACACTTGATTTATATTTTCTTTTCTTTTAAAATAATATTACAGTTTTCTCCTTGAGAAAGCATTCTTTATTTCCTTATTTCCTCTCTATTGCCCCCTTCCTTGAGATTCGTTTGAGGGATAAGGCCTAACCACGCGTCATTCATAGTGGTTGACATGTGATCAGCACATCGAATCCCAGACCTGCGCAATTGGCTTTCCGCGACGGAATCTCTTTATTCAGTTATCTACAAATATTCATGCTGGAAGAGCATGTTGGTTCCCACCGGGAATCGAACCCGAGATCGCATCTACCGAAGGCGAATGCAATGCCTCACTAGGCCACCTGAAGGCTATTATAGCTTGTATTTCTGTCTAAAATCTTAATCAATCTTTTTCTAATTATTATTATTATTTGATCCTTTATTAGGCGAGGTGAGGCCCGAGTAGGCCTCTCTTTCACCTAACCCCGTATGATAATCTTGTATGAGAATTAAGCAGAAAAATTTTAAAAAATTATGATATAGAAATACATTAAATAACACTCATAAAATTTTCATTAATTGCAAGATATTCTGAAAAGCATTAAATGAAAAATGGGACGCTATAGAACCAATTTTAAACTAACCTAATAAATACGCTTCTATTGTATTATAAAAATTTCGGATACAATTTCTCTAAACACATTTCTCATTTGGTTCACCATTCTTTCTCTTTCTTTAGTTCTCATAGCTGCGGGAATTTCTTTCTCGCGCCCGTCCACTTTCATTTGTCATCCTCCCGTTTGTTTCTCCCTCTTTCGGTTAGAGTGCGCCACGGGTAACGCCTTCAAGAGTTTCAAACTCATAATTAGCGAGGGAGTGAATCCCCGGATGCTTAGTTAACGAAGCACTCTTTTTTCGCGTCTGACACAAACGGTGCTCGCGTTAGCAGTTGAGGCAAACTTCGGAGTCAAAAACTCACATCTCAGTCGCTCTCTCTCCTTTAACACTGCGAAATCAGTGCCGAGGAAGATATGACGAAGAACCGTATTCTGTTTATGAACCTCTACGAAAAAGTATGAAGATTACTAAAAAATCTACCGTTCCAAGATCGTATGCCATTCGTCCTTGCTATTGTATCGAGATGGAAAAGCAATACTAAGATACTAAGAATTCAAGCCAATCAAGTGAAAACTACTCAAAAATGCAAAGTCCCAAACCGTCATCTCATTTCCGCAGTGGCAGAAATCGAAATTTCTGTCCGCTTCTTCTGTTTTCTCATTTCGACCATTGCCAGAAATTCTTGCCCAATCTGCGTACTGTAAAAGACAGGTATACACTCCGCAGAATGAGTAACTATTTTGGCAAATTCCCGAATTAGGAAATCACAATTAACATAAGCATTTCGTTTACTTCTGTCTCGGTCTCATTCGTGGTTATGACAAATAAAGAAGCAACTGAAACATGAGAGATCCTGAGGAATTGATGTATATCTCTACATCTACATATGTATCCTGCTTTTCAGCTTGTGGCAGGGGGTGCATGCACAACTACTCTACATGCCTAATCGATTACTTTCAGAAGAAAGAATTCTTGAATCGACTGGTTCTAGCATCTGTTTTTTTCTGATTTTCCTCGTAGTATCAGAACGGCTTATGTAACAAGGAGGGGGCATAATATCGGTTACATCTTCTACGAATGATCTCCCTCTGAATTTATTAAGGAAAAAAATTAACGAATCTCAGTTACCTTTCTTGGTTGCTACATAACGTGTTATTCTTGGGGTAATTTGGCTACAATTACGAGTAATTATTCCGCTAACAGCGTTCTGAAAATAAGTTAGGAATGCAATGTAACATAATTCATTCCTCATCTTGGACAGATACCTATTTTTCTCCAGAAGACTTTACTATTATATAATACTAATTGTAATAATACTATTGTAAAAATTTAGGACACAACCGCTCTTGTGGCTGATAACCTCACTCACAGAAAAATTTTACCACGATTTTAGTATTAATGAGAGGCAAGGGGGAGATTTAGAGTTTTTCGAATATTCAGGAAGAGAAATTATTGACGGAAATGAAGGGATCGGAATAAAAAAAAAGACCGAGGGAACTCGTGATTTCAGATAGGATAAAATAGAATTCGGATTAAAGAGATAAAATGTAAAGGTGAAAAGTGAATTTTTTTAAGCAGCTTTACGTCAGTTTTTGCTGGGCTACAATGGACAATAGCAGAGAAAGAATTCAATAAAATTAGGGCCTTGGAAATTAAATTCTTCAGTACTATTGGTGTAAAAAAAGGGGTGCTGAAATGTATGGAGAGAGAGAAAGGAGAGATTTTCTGAGTTTAAAAGGTTATAAAAATTCGGATATCGAAATTCATTGATGAATTTTTACAAATAATCACAAACCCTCTATTCTTTAAAACTTTTAGAATTGAAGAATGCGAATAAAATTGGATTTAATAATTGTTTTCGTCCACAAAAACATAGAATATTTTTCCGTCGAAATGAAATTTTAAGACAACATTGTAAACAAACACGATATTGATATAGCAACCAAATAAACAATTGCTTGCCTCATTGATGTTTTTGTGTAAATTATATAATTTTTACAGGGGAAATAATAGTAGAAATATTCAGAAAAAAATGAGTTCAAATATTTTTTCATTTCCAATATATAAATTGGCACTATCATTGGAGAGCGATTATTTTTATTTTTGGCTATTAAAAAGGATCTCCAATAAATGTTGCACCTTTATTAAAAGTTAAATTTAGTACCATCATATATAACAGGAGAATTCACTAGTGCATTCATAAAAAGACAAACAAAAGTATATTAACCCCTTTAACTTTACATGCAGAACTGCCGTAGTGAGTAAAACTTTGAATTTTGATCGCATGACTGAAAGCGCAGTGATGACCTGGAATTTCAATTAATTTTCGAAGATGTATATTGCTTCTCAAACTTAACTCGGTTCCTTCCGTTGGTAACGTGAACGGGAAAAAGTTTTCAGAGAGCTAGATGAACTGACTTCAGTCAATTCCAAGTGTATAAATGCAAATAAGTCTTGCGAAAGAGGCACTGAAGGAGCCCCCGAGGGAAACTTGTTTCGAATTCCAAGGGTCTCTCTTAAAGATTCTTATGAATCGTAAATGTAATACAAGAGGAAATTAAATGAAGGAATAACTGTAATTTACGTCGACGCAAATATTTTCTAAGCGCGTGAGTGAAATAGGAAAATGCAGGGTTGACTTTAATGAAAATTTAGGACGATGAACGTTTTCTGGGGAATGAGGTTACCAGTCTTATTTAAGTTCCAACTAAAATTGCACCCGTACTACGCGGTACATCTTTAGATAGAAATAGTTTGTAGATTTCGTCCTCTGTAAATTGTGGAATTATTTAACACATAGGAAGTCATAGCTTGGAAATTTTCTATGTTTAAGGAAATATTAACTAACCCTTCTTACTGGGATCCTCTTTTTCAAGTTCCTTTAAATATATTTTATTCATTTATGTATTTGATAGATTTCCACAGTGATTTATATTGTATTTATAGTAAATTTCAAAAAAGATACAACAAATTTACAGAAAATACATGGGTGGGTATAAAAGTTTCCGACATTTTGCCATTTCTCGACATGTTTTCTGAAAATTTTCTGTAAATTTCTGAATATTTCTGAAAAATACTGGGGTCGGAATCTTTTCAGACCACCCTCGTATATTCCATGCAGTAAGATATAAGAAATTTACAGAAACTATGTAGGAATATGATGGAGAAGAAATGAAAACTCAATACTACAATTCTACGAAAGATTTCTTACCGAATAGTTTTGTCAGAATGGAATTGTACTAGCTTTCATAATTTCTCCATCATGTGCGTTAAATTCCACAAAGTTACGCTTGAACACATCAATTTTATGTAAGAATACTTGAAATACAAACAAATCAACAAATACTAAAGCAGAGAAATATATATACAAAATGTGATTTAAGTATTATTAAATAATTTATACGAAATTTTACGCAAACATTCATTTAAAAGAGAGTCCAGCGAGAGTCAGAACGGGTCTACGGAGGGAGTTCAGAAGGTTTGGAAGTCTATATGGAAATGGAAATATGATGGGATTCTCACGAAAAAATCTTTTCCTCTCTCACTTTCCTATGCATAGAGAGAATATATGGCAGAGAATTCTGAAGTGATCTTAATCTTAAATTGACTCAGGACCAACTTCTGCTCAATTTTTGTTTAGCAGACTCCCATAATTTTGTGCTTTCGCCTACAAACAGAAATATTTTAGATCTCATATACCATAAAGTAGGCATGATGAATTGCGAGAAGATGAGCATTAAATTAACAGGCACATATAATAAAATTGTAGAGTATAATGCGGTTTAACATTACAGTATTTAGGATAATTATATAATTAATGCATTTGTAAACGCTGCCACCATTAGTTAATAACATAGATATTTTTGTTTCTACTATGGGTGACTGGTAATTTTATATTGTAATAAGATTTGTAAATCAGACAGTGTTGACTAAATATGTTTAAATATCAGATTCTATATCTTCTATAATCATCGATATTTTTGTTTGTACTATGGGTGACTGGTTATTTTATATTGTAGTTAGTGTTGTAAAACGGACTGTGTTGACTGAATATGTTTTAAAACTCTGACATTATATTTTCTACATATTTTTTATGAGTTTCCACCGGACAGTTGTCCACTTGTAACTTCAGATTGTAAATAAATAAATAAACTTTTATGTAAAGAGAAGACGAGCAATATTCTTGAATCCCTTAAGATAATTTGGGGAGCCTAGCTTAGTAATCACTCTCACAGAGCGGAGGATTATTAGAAAAAGTATTTAAACGCAACTCCACGCTATAGCCGCTTAAGTTAAACGAAGATTAATACTAAAATATATAATGTAAACTTGCTACAGAGTTACATATATTTTTACGTACACCCAAATGAACCCGGAGATAGTATTAAAGGGGATGTTATCTCAGAGTAGGAAATCAAGCATCCATTGCAGAAGGAAAAGAAAATGGAACTCGGCTGTTAATGGATAAGAGATTCAAGAATTCTATAACCAACAGGGATTTAATTCTCCAATCCAAGGAAAAAATCCGCCTAGTATTCGGGTAGCAGAGAATCTTAAGTGCCATTCTTACCATCAGAGAAAGTGATCGATGCCGAGAAAAACCGCCTAATAAAAGGAATAGCTTCTTAAGCAGGATTTTTTAAAACGGGTTTCAATGTATATATAAAAATTTTATTTCAAATTAATGTAAAAGATATTTATATAAATATGGTGTACCGTAAAAGATACACCTTAATAGTAGGAAAATATTACAAAATTAATCTTCCATTACTGTAATGATTCCTCGACACCGCTCATAATCCAAGAGCTAGCGATTTCTTTCTGCAGGATAAATGTAACGTATGATTGAACTTGGACCGTAATCCTTTATGCCACGCAATTAAATTTAACTACGGTTCAATACGATAAAAAATAATCACGTACTTAAGTAATAACGGCACCGTTTCTTTGGTAAGATAAGAAGGAAACATAAGTCATGATGATGCCTTTATATGAATTTATCCTCCTTTCCTAGTAAGTTTCCTCATTTTTCCCCATTTTCTCTATTCATCCCAAGTCTCTTTAATCGTCGTCCATCCTCGTCCCTCCACCGCTGCCAAACTTCCCAAATGTTTGAGTTTAAATGAACTGCGTCGAAGTTTTGCTTCAGCCGCCGATTCTCATCCTCTTCTCCACTCCTCAATCTCTTTATCTTTCCCTCTTACTTTCTCTAACTCAAATCCGTTCACTGCCATTCCCTACGTATCTCTATCATCTTCAGCGTGGAACAGATTTCTCTGCAAAATACTGCTGTTTTTGAAAGAAAAAGAATTCGGCTGTTAATGGATAAGAAGTAGAAAAACTCTTGGTAAGAGTACGAGTACGTCAATGAAGCGTCGGTACTCTTTCAAGTGAAATCAAGTAATTTCTCATTCAAGTAATTTCTTATAAGAGACAAAGGTTCTCCAAGCGCCGAATGCTGAATGGCATTGGACCCCTTATGAAGATGGAAGCATTGTTTCCGAAATGTACATCGGGATTCTGAAGAACTGGTGACCGCTAAGCGATTATCCGTTTCCCGGGAATCGCCCTTAGACGGTCGCCGCTTTCGGCGCTTGGAGAACCTTTTTCTCTTAGTTCATTGACCGCCGAGTTCCTTTTTTCTCTCTTTTTTAATTTCTTATAGTGAAATAAAGAGCCGAAGATATTACGTAACATTCAAAGAACCATACAATGCGAATTTCGGTTATTATGCCACCATCCTCAGGGGGTTATTACGATTATGATTGTTTTTCTCGCCTTAACGTCTGTAAAGTTTTTCTTGCTAAATTTTCAACTTCTCACTTTCACTCCAACATATTTAAAACATTTTAAGTTTCTCTCAGCCTTTAATGATAAATGAAACATACTCATCATATGTGGTGAAATTCATTGAGTCTTGCCGAAAATAAGTAAATCGAAGGATAGAAAAAGATCGGAATATCACAACACACACCATTACGGTCCAACGGTATAAGGTATATTCTAGAATCTAAGACACACCTAAGTCTAGGAAGTCATACATTAGTGGAAAAAAATTAACGCGGTCTTAGAAAAATCCTATACTGGTATGTGTCCCAACAAGTTCATAATCGTTGCTTACGAAATATACTTTAACTTGCACGGGAAACTCTGAAGTCAGGCCTAAACTTGATTACATTTCAATATAAACAGAATCATATGCACAAAGAGCATTTCCCAAAGGCTACAAGTAGTACTTAAAATTAGTTTTCCTTTAGCTATTACCGCTGAATAAACTTAGACTTCAAGAACTATATTTAAAAGGATAAGAAGTCGTGCTTTACATTATTTATTTGTTAGTAATTTGCATCAACTCAGTGGCGGCATCATCAAAAAGCTAATTATCAAAAAACTAATAAATGATCCTTCAGCAAATTGAAACCTACAATAATTATGAAAGTACTGAACATACAAGTTTATCTGACACTAATGGAAAATTGTGCAAAAGTTTAAACAGAAAATTATGAATTTCCTACGAAAAGGTATGAATTTTCTAACGGAAAATTATGAATGGGTCAAAAATTTCAAAGTTCTTAAAACACAGTGCAGGATAGAAAACCTAACAACGAACGACAGACAAAAATCACCTTTTGCAGGTCAACGGAAAGCAAAAAAATTCTCATTCACGTGGAATTTCGGCAATGAATAAAAAGCGGCATAAATAAAGCACCCGCAGTGTTGGCAAGCAACGCGGATTCCTCTGATTTCCATGGAAACCGCATCCTTCCCACCAACTTTAAGAATCCTTAAACTGTCCCCCTGCGTTTTCTTTGCCTTAATCTTCACTTTTCTCCTCCGCAGAAGTTTCCCGTGGATTTTAACAACCGCACGGCGTCTCTGGCAGTCATGCCCAAGGGCCGCTACCTTCGCCTCCGCAGGATTCTGCCGCTGTTGGCCAACCAAAGCGAAGACTGCCTCTTCCTCAATCTCTACGTCCCCAGAGGAGGTGAGTACGATTGAATACGACACCGAAACTTAACTTATTCTCGAGGGCACACCGTGTCCTTTGCATCGGTCAGCCGCAAGCTGTGCGGTCGGAAGGCTTAAGACTGTGCATTTCTCTGGAGAGTGGGTCGTATACCTTCCTTCTGTTTCTGCTCACAGTACAATAGTAGAAGCTTATTAGGACTGCACTATCATGGTCACACGAAGAAAATGAAGATTTAAAAAGGTTTCGGGTTATGCGTATAACTTAATGGCATAGTGTTGTATGCTTATATACAGTAAAATCGATTAAGACGCTCGTAATGGGGAAAATGAAGACTGTGTTAAACGTGGGATAGCGTTTTAACCGGTTTTGATAACTTTATACGTTTCTTTTATGCTGGAAAACAAAAGGAAATGGTATAAAATTGGCATGTTACAGACTAACCTTGAAGAATGGCGACATAATGCAAGGGAAAAAAAACACTTAGTAAATTTCACAGATAAGTATTTATGAGCAACTAGTTTCGTATACAAGATATCAAGAGGCACAGGTTTTTTTACTCTTTATTTTTTATACACCATTTATACCTTTAAACGAAAAGGAATCTTCTATATTTCACCTTATTTTCTAAAGCACAGCTGTATATAGCTTATCTATTAAATGTACGAACTGATAGTGGTGATAGTTCTTATCCGATTTTTTAGAATACCCTGCTTTAAAAACTAAGAGCTTCCTCGTTTGTTGTTGGAATAACTTTTTTCTCTCTACTGTGAAGCAATTTTTTACCGGACGGACAATTAAAGAAGAATGAATTTTTTAATAGCAGTGGTGAGAGGCAATCACAAGCCAAAATCTCTCCAACACTACGTTAAAACACTCCTTTTCTTATTTTTGATATATTTACGTCTTGAGAGAGCGACAAAAAAAACACTTACAAGGAGACTACACACCGTCGGACGCGATTTAAGTGATAAGACTCGGTAATTTGATAGATATCGAGTCAAGATTGACGAATCACCCCCAAAGTTGGGTTTTATGAGCGATAGTTTTCACGGAAAATGAACTTAAAGTTTACGAAAAATTGTCAGGTAGGCTATAAAGCTAAGCGTAGCGACCTTCGTCATTCGTCATTTCCCTGGAAAGGCAACACAGCCTAAAGCAGGGGAACTTCTCAATGTAATGTATAATGACCAAAAGACCAATAAACGCTTTTCAAAATAACAACTTCGTCATTCGAACGTTTGGCGCAGTGGTATGGTATCCGCTTCCAAAGTCCTTTTGGTCGGGTTCGAGCCCTCATGCGGGAAAATTTCTTTTCTCTTTATTTCTTTTACATACTCTGTCATAATCTTAATCTATATCTGTTTTCTTCTTTTGCTGGATTTTGAACTTATTTTCCAAAAGTTAGAATATTTTTCCGCTGTGAGTCACCCGTTTCTTCAAATTATGCGCAAATACTTATGTCCGCATTTATTATCTGAAAACTACAATACTAGAGAGGTAACGCAGAGGACTATTTCAAATCTCTCCTACATCCAGCTGCTCGCTCTAACGGCAACTTTTATTGCAATACCCGACTTACATTTACCAATTCTGAACCCAGAACACATTGGTTTAAATATAGAAGCCGACAACCGTTTGAGTAAAGTAAAGATTTTTATTTCGCGCATTCAGAATTCATACCTTAATAAAGAAGAAAACAGATATAAGTTAAGATTATGACAGAGTATGTAAAAGAAAAAAAGAGAAAAGAAATTTTCCCGCATGAGGGCTCGAACCCGACCAAAAAGGACTTTGGAAGCGGATACCATACCACAGCGCCAAACGTTCGAATGACGAAGCTGTTGTTTTGAAAAGCGTTTATTGGTCTTTTGGTCATTATACATTACATTGAGAAGTTCCCCTGCTTTAGGCTGTGTTGCCTTTCCAGGGAAATGACGAATGACGAAGGTCGCTACGCTTAGCTTTATAGCCTACCTGACAATTTTTCGTAAACTTTAAGTTCATTTTCCGTGAAAACTATCGCTCATAAAACCCAACTTTGGGGGTGATTCGTCAATCTTGACTCGATATCTATCAAATTACCGAGTCTTACCACTTAAATCGCGTCCGACGGTGTGTAGTCTCCTTGTTAGTTACAAAGTTAAGAAACACAGTTACTTTTAAATCTAACGTCCTGCCCAGAGGTAAAGATAGAGATTTCACTCTATCTCAGAGTTCGTATCGGATCCGACAGGGCTAAAAAAAAGTTACTCTACTTCGCAATGTCTTCATTTTGTTTAGGTCAATCGGTCATTCCAAACAAGAAACTCATAGGAGAGCCTTTTAGAGTCGAGTTGAAGCAGGAGATGCAAGAGGAGGACGACGACGCAGATAATGTAAACAACCTTTGGTCTACTGGATGAAGTGGCCTACTAGATGAAGCGGGTTAGATTGCATCTTACTATTGGAAAAAATCGTGCTGTAACCGGATAGAAAAACGTTGCAAGCGGTATTTTCACATAGATTTTCGTGAGATAGGGTTTGAGACTAGGAGAAAACCGCGTATGTGTAAGCGCCTTAAGTGGTAAACAGATTTAATCCATTTATTAATACTTTTTAAGAGGTAAATCTTAAACGGGCTTTACTACAATAATTAATGAGTTGTAGTCGTTTCCTTTTAATATTATAATTACCTCAATTAATGTATCATATTTCTCTATGACAATCAGATATCCTTAAATTAATTAAAAATTATTATTGGAATAATAAATGTATTGGAAAAATTGGAATTATAAGCGCCTATGTTTCAGTAAATATGTAACTCGATGCATTGCTATTTGTGCTGAGCTTTGGGTTACATGTATGATAGAGGATCGCTTCTTTCACCTGTCGGATTTTGAATTACACCCAATTCGAATTCAGTGATTTATTAAAACCTTTGCCACCCCGAAGTTTTTTTCCATGACTAATATCACGGAAAATTACAACAACCTGCATTTCCCGATGCATTTTTCCGTGAAAAATGTTTATTTCCTGTTATTAATCCACATGACTCATCTCTAAAATTACTTCAAGGTTAAATGATTGAAAATTGAAAATGAATGAAACGAAGCAGAATCATATAATAATAATAATAAGCTTTATTATGCTCTGGGATTATTTAAGGTCCCTTGAGAGCAAACAAAATACAAAAGAAAAAAAATATCTGCACATATCGTACATAAGATAAAACAGCTCATAATATATAAAAATATGCAAAAGAACAATTTACAATTAATTCGAAGATAATTAAATAGTTTTTCTTTAAAGGATGGCAACGAAGTAGAGTTTTTAATTTGTTCTGGTAGTGAGTTCCAAAACTTAGAGGCAACAATTTTAAATGATCTCAGGTAAACATTAGTGCGGGGGATTGGAAATATGAGGTGATTAGGGCCTGATCGAGTGGTTTTGGATATATTAAGGCATCCTCATATGATAAAATAATCAACCACGAACAATGTTGGCATTCCAATTCTCTTTAAAAATTAATTATTCCTTTTTCATTTTATAAACCATTTTACTCGAAATCTGTCATAACTGCCTAATGTATTTCCCTGTCAAAAATAACAGGAATGAAACTAATAAAAATAATTTTTATGTAGTTTTCTTTTTTTTGTTCTTGTCTTGATTTCGTAGGGGCTAATATTTCATTTAATTCTACAAAAGAAATAAGTCTGCAATCGATCAAAGTGAACCTTACATGCATTTGTTAAGAGAGCCATCCAGGATCGAACCAAGGATACTTTGGACATTGAAATATCAATATGCAACAAATTACTGGAGTACCTGACATCGGATAAATAAATGTATACATATCGGCGAGAACAATATAAGGCAAGCATCAATTTTAATGTACCTGTCACATTATCTGGCATGTAGTAGTCTACTTCACCAGCCTTTTTATTCAGTTATAACCTGCCCCCCCTCTTCATCCTCTAACTGGCCGAGCGGTTAGAGTGTCTGGTTCTTATGTCCAAAGATATCCAAAAGTTTCCAAAGATTATTCCAAAAGTTTATCCTCAGTGGTTCGAATCCTGTTTAGGGAGAATTTTTTTTTCGAAAATTAAGTTTGCAGATTTTCTAAAAATATTCATGAGAAGCAGCTAAGAAATTTCCATAGCTTACTCGTTTCAATTAAGTAATATTTACTTAGTTTCTCTCTAATTTTAAATTCGCGAAAGTACATCTATATCTATAATATCTCAATATTTTCAATATTGTTATTTTACTACTGTAAAATTTATAAAAAATATATAAATATAATTATTAAAAAAATTTATAAAATGAAGAACTCCAAACACATTTTCAGAGAAAATGCCTTACACTTCATCAAAATATAATTGTTTCTCAATCAAGAAAATAGATTATATTAGCGTCTTAGAGAGTAAGGAATTAGAGATTCCCTCAATTGATCGAGTAGCTCCATGATCAGCCTATCTATCTCTCGTCCCAGTATCTTTCGTCCCGTGATGCTTTGCGCTTAGATCCACTTAATTCCAGCTTTCGTTAATCCTATTACATCGTGACGTTCAATCCGCAACCGCTTTCCAATTCATTTCGCCAAAATCCTAAGAAATCACTGGAGCTCGATTTGTCTCTACTCGTGACGTATCACGTAAAATGGTAGGAAAGTGAACATTTGGAAAAAAATCATCCGAAAAAGATTTTGTTAGGATCTTTTCCGAGAGTATATCGAGAGAAAGACAAAACGACAATATTTCTTCGTAATTAGATGAAAATTATTTTTACTGCCAAACTATTAAGTATTCAATCATGTTTATTCACGCCTACAATACATCTTAAGACCTATCTTAATGAGAGGTTGTTATCATTTGAAGAAAATTTATATCTGCTTTCTATCAGTTTATGCTCGGGCCATTTCACGGAAAAACGGACAGAAACCGGTATCTATTTTTGAAAGTTTCGTAAATTTTCATACTTGAGTTTGAGTTTTCATAAATACTAATAAAGACAGGTTATGGAAAGAATCTAAGGGTGAGTTGTACACATTTTGTGATGAAAAAATTTTTTACTTACATTTTGTGATTTAACAAAACATTTTTAAGTCCTTTTTCGAACGGTTAATCCCTTTTCCCCCCCTTTAGCTAGCTAGTATTTAAAAGCTGGAGTTTAGAGCATCTTCACCAAAAGATGAGGATTAATCGTTCAAAACCGGTCGTGTGACTGTTTTGCTAAAAATAAAATTTGTGATAAAAGTATAAATCACCCTTTGATTCTTTCCATTATGGATTACCACAACACCTCGGCTGATTCTGTGAAGACAGGTTATCTGGAAGAAAAGAATTTTTTGTTTCAATGTAACCTAAATAAATATATTAAGGTTTTACAGCAAAGATGCATCACCAGGTCATGCACCCATTGATGAGGCTTTGCTACAAATCCCAGATCGTGCTGTATGCTTTTATATAGTATAGTAAAAACTTTAGTCATCAAAACGTTTATTGTCAGTAATACCACGAAATGTAACCTGAATCTGTGTTATTTACATGATTAGGTGTACATTAATGATTAACAAGATTAGAGCAAATACACGAACAAATTAAAGTGGACCAAGTATTCGCAGCCTCTAGGGAATAGTAGTAAAAGTGCTTCGACAGCTAAGGTCATTCCGCACGTGGGCTGACCCCGGGCCTGCTTTCACCATAGTGGAACGCACTGCCCACATGGCTATCTGAGAATTCCTCTAGGGAAGGGCAGTTAATCTAACTCAGATAGATTGCGAAGGAATGAGACGAGTTATTTCGCGGCAGAGGAAGTCGAAAATGGAGACTAAGCAACTCTAATCAATTAATGTCACATGATTGAATGAACCTTCACATTTCTAATTCATTTTAATTAGGATGTTCGCACTTATTTTTAGTACGCTTTTACGTCTCCCAAATTTTGAAGGATGTTCCGCATTAAAACGCTCTGAGATTCATTTTCAGCTGTAAATATATCACTATCAGTCGAAAAAGGAGTTTGTGTTTGTGTATATAAATGTGTATGTGCCCACCTCTTTGTTTGGAAGAGAAAATCAAAAGTCTGAAAAAGTGATTGAAATAAATTCCGTTTTAATGCATTGTGTGTGAATAGTCCGTCATGTAAGGGCTTACCATAGCCTTTTTAGGGGTATTTTTACTATGTATTTCGTGTGAAAACCGCGTCTTAAGCGGGGTTGGAATGGAAAAAAATATGGAAAGAAATGGAAGGGAATAGGATGGGAATCCTCAGAAGAAAGAAGGTTCAATCAGAGGTTTAATTTACTTGAAAAATTCAGACAGATTTCGTTCATAGAAGGTGTAACCAATATTATGCGCCCTCCTTGTTATATAGGCCGTTCTGATATTGCGAGGAAGATCAGAGAAATAGATGCTAGAACCAGTCGATTCAAGAACTCATTTCTTTCCGAGAACGATACGCGAAAATAATCGACTAGGAAAGTAGAGTCATACCCTCTCCCACACGCCGAAAGGCAACTTGCAGGGTACGTCATGTTCTAAACAGAAGATGATCATACACCGAAACCGGTAGTTCTTAAATAAAACCTTCTGTGGAAAAGTAAAAATCTGCATTCAGTTATGTATTTCCACCACATCTCGGCCGAAGCTATAGATTATATTGCAGGGTACGTTTAGATCTAGACAGCATCTTAAGCGGAAACGTTTTTAAACGGGATTCACTGTATCAACTCTCAAAACGTCACGTTCTTTTATGCCAATTTCATCTCGAAACCAAATCAAGCGAATACACATTAAAGTACCCCGAAAAGCATTTTATCCTTGGGAGAAGCAGGGTTTAAGGAATCCCTTAATTTTAGGGGTTCGCATTAGGGGACATATGACGAGCATTTCCCTTCCCACATGTTCCCTTTGTCTTCCACCAGATGGTGCTGCTCATCATGTTTTCCTGCGAAGGGAATTAATTCGGCCCAAGCCAATTACCTGATGAATGCTAAGGGAGGGAGAAAATTGGGCCTCGCTGGAAATTAACTGCCTTTTTCCACGTGACGCCACCGCTGCAGACGCTATCAAAGTGGTTTCATGGGCCTCCGGTGAAACGATGGCCAAAGTGAATTATTATCTCCTTATTTTTCAATGGACCGGCGAATTAGATGGAAAGCAACAGCGGACATGATATGTCACTTTTCCTTCAATCTCGACATGAAAAAAGGCGTTTCATTCGATGCCATCCGTATCAATTGTACTCAATTGTGATTTACTGATGGTTTTATTATAAAACTAGTGTATTCCCCCACCAAAAACGATGGAATCAAATTCAATTTATAGAAAAATATACTTATATGATCGCATACGACTGATCCTTCTGAATAATGAGAATTCATCACAGACACAGGGGTTTTATGTATTCTAAAGAAAGATGATAGGAATTCTTTCCATCTGCAATATTCCATTTTATCCCCCGTAAAGTTAATCTATATCTTTCACAAAAATGTTTTTGTGGAGAGAATTTGTTTATTTAGAAGGTAAAACAATCGCCTATCATCTTTTATTTACATTGTTATCTTCGGAATCATTACGACGAAAGTCATCCATAATTTTGAGAACGAAAGCATTTACTACTTGAACTCTAATTCACAACCTGCAATTTTAAACCATCTACAGTATAAAAGGTTGTACTATTTGTAAAAATATGCTGCTGAATTTAGAAATTAGATAAAAGTCTGCAATCGAACAACATGAACTTTACGTCCATTTCTTATGGGAGTGTTTTCGGGTCGTCCAGAGTCGAACCGAGGATACTCCGGACGGACAAATATCAATATGTAGTACTCCATTGGACCTTTAACGACTCCCAAATATTTATAATCCCATCACGTAGGGAAGTGCATGAAATTAATGTTCGAATATTTCTCCCATGTGTATCTTACGGGAGTTTACTGACATTGGATGGACAAATATACACACATCGGGGATTGTTATATAAGATGCCTGCACAGGTATCGTTAAAGGATAAAGTTTCACCGAATATTAATTAATTTATTTTGTGAGTGACATTACATGCAGATTTAAGTAAGAATTATTACTGCTTTCGTTCATTGTTTCTTGCACCATCTGGCCCTCCGGATAGTCTAGTGATCAGCGCGTTCGACTCTAGCGGAAGAGGACGTGGGTTCGATTCCCGGTAAGAGCTATGTCGATAATGAGAGCTCGATACACCATTCGCGAACAAGAATCTCATTATTAGTAAAACGGTAGAAATACAATACACTACAGATGCAAACTATTTTCATAGTGATAGTACAAAAAATCTGATATACTTATACATATAAAAGTATTATTATTCAGTAATTTATTATTAAACATAGACTTCTATCGCGTGAAGGAAAAATTCTCTTGGTTAGGTCATTCCAAGCAACTGCCGTTCCCTGTATTTAGGAGAATTAACCTACATCTCTTCTGTGACCCTACTTCCTTAATTTTTCCCTATAAAGTAAGGAGGTATTACCTGCATAAGATTAACAGTCTGAAAGTTACATTACTATATTCTCCGGCAGTGTCCTCACGTGCTTTCAGTCTAACGGTGACCTTGGATGACATTCCCAACCACATCAAACGCTGAGATACTATCTCAGAATTTCCCAGAAAAGATTCGCAATAGCGAATGATGCACAGAGATTTATTTATTTCAAAATACGCGGAATGGAATCCCATCCCAATGCGTTGTTTAGAGCAAGTTGGTACGGAAGGTAGTTTATCCCTGAGAAATCGGCCAAAAGCACGTAAGAAACTCTCCTCCATAATTTATATATTTGGCCATCTCAATTCCGATATCGAGTGACTGGAAATGGGAAGGAAATCCAATTTCGCCGTCTTCTTTATGAGGGCCATTCTCCTCCTGCGATATTCTTCTGTCACCTGAGGACAGTGATTGCCTCCTTTCGGACCTTTTCTAAGATGACCTTCTGCTCACGATAATAAACTTCCATCCCATTTTCCTCTTCCTATCTCCGCACACCATATTTTCCCAAGATTCTCTTTCGTTCTCACCGCCTTCCCCACTGTATATATATTTATACTAACCTAAGTTACATTATTGTTTATGATACAGTAAATATCGTTATTATTATCGATTAAGATACAGTATATATCGATATTAAATAGCAAAGCCTGTTTCGGATGGAATCGTCTACATTCATTTTAACAGCATCATCTTAACGATATTTTATAACTTGAGTCTATAATGGTGACTCAAAAGATAATTAGAAATTTAACACATCCAATGTGAAATAAAGGTAATATTTTCGTAGAATATCAGGAGCTAAGCAAAAAGAGACAGTAAGTAAGTACCCGTCTGAAATGCAATACCTCAAAATACGCGGTTTCTTCTCGGTCCTGGTCCCTTTCTCACTAACATACGGTAAAAATACAGTTTAAGACGCTCTTATACCCGCTTATAAGGCGGATCTACAGATATAATGAGACCTGCTATATATAATCTTCCGCCTCAGTCAATATATCTACAGTTGTTTACATTATTCTTACCTAATTGTCTATCTGTTTTATGATGCATAATAAATCAAAATACGTATTATATAGATTAGCATATTGTATAAACCTCATCTCTTTAAGGCAGAATGCGTGTATTGTAAGTCTAAAAACATTTATAACATTTCTAACTTATCATATCAATAAGATATTATTCGCTAGAGTGTTAGATGTGTTCGATAAATTTTCAATAAATCTGCCAATAAATAATATATTTGAAGATATTTCTTACCGATAATAAACCAACATTCGAAAAGATTTCATATTTTCAATTTTTAGCAATAGCATCAGCAAATCGATAGTATGAAAGTCGCCATTTTCATTTCAGAAAGTTGCCATTTTCTCACCTTTAATTATTTTTGGACAGATTTTTCCCTCGTTACTGACAGGACAAAACAATGAGCATTTGATAAATTTTCCCCATCTATTATGACGGAATTTGAAGTTAAATCGCAAGCCCATAATAAGTGAATAAATATCTTGTTCATACTATAAATTTTAAAATATATCAATCGTAATAAAATTCTGGGAGAAATACTGGGAAAATCCCTTAAAAAATAACCATGCATGAAATTTCATTGACCATCATCACCTCTTTTATTGCGGTATAATAAAAGTAACATGAATTTATCTCTTTATGATCGAGGTGATTAAGGATCACTTTCTACTTATACTAATGTTTGTATTCTAACTATGAACAAGTAATGTACTGTTTGAAGATTATACTACACAACTATACATAGAAATCTGGCTCATTAGAAATGTCTATCTATCAACCTTCATCTACATATTTCGTGATAAATAAGCATCTATCCGGATGGTAGTCATTTGAGGAGTAAATTGCAAAGCATAAATTTCTTCCTGGCATTCACCCCAGTTGGGAGGAAGACCACTCCAGAAAAACGTCCCAAAGACAGCACGTCATGCAAAGTATTTTAAAAAACGATACTATGCTCTTACGGGAATATGCACACTTCTGCAATGCGACTAGTATGCGATGTATATTATGGGCATGATATATTACAGGCATATCGATGATATATTACAGGCAAACCAAAGTATACGATCATTAATATACCTACAGTTTACAATATCTCATTTTCTCAGTTCACAAAACACTCCTAATTATACAGAATAAAAAATTGAAGTTAAAATAACAATAATAAACAAGGATTATTTTTTAACGCACAACATAAATTTTAGAACTGTCAAACTTCGAAAATATTAACATTTTCGGCATTGGATCATCAAAAATATTACAATGTTTCATGCGCTTCATTTTATTACTTTTACTCTAGTAGTTTCCTTTTCCCTTGGCATTTTTTACAGTAAAAACCCTTCCATTCTTCGTTCGGCCCAGTTCTCGGTCGTAAACAGTTGCAACTGTGTACCGCGCGGCGTCATAACTCCTTCTCCGACTGCATCACTTATTTATCTCCGCTTCCAAGCGACTCCCCGGATTTTCGCAAAGCCTACTCTCCCTTCAGAGTGCACTCTAACGTTCCTTTGACGTAAATGGCCGACTTTATCTTCCTTGTTATGGGATTTGTAAGGGAATTCGCCCCAGCGATCCCTCATCTGATCACAAGTTCATTCTTTCATAACAGAGCCGTGCTTTATTTCTCTGAATGCAATCGTCTTTTCTTCCTCTAGAACTACTTTTTTTACGTTTTTTATAAGACGTTCATCTCATAGATTTTTCAAATTTAGTTTCCTTTTTTGTAGGAGACGCTCTTTTCGTAGATTTTTCAATAACTTAAAGTGGCGTGTCGTGTGTGCGTTTTTCCATCGACTGCCGAATCCGGAAATGAGATTTAAAAAAAGAATGAAAAGTACTGGAGGCGAATCTTCGATATGAAAATCAAAGGGGTAATTTGATACAAATTTCAAACTTATATAGGCTTCCAAGGTCCATTCCCTTACTTATTAATTCAGCATAGAGTCAGCAAAAGAAAGAGTTAATTTCGTACAAAGAAATTTTCCATTTTCTATCATAGAGAAAAAAATACGGAGGTCATAATGAGAATGATTTTAGTAATATTTCCTCCTACACTCTTTAGGTAGACTATTGTACATTCCTTGAAAATGCAATAAAACATGTAGTAATCCGCGTTAATCTTAATTGAGTGCCTATGAATCAGTTCATCGTGACATCCGTAAATCGAAATAAAAGATTAAACAGGGTCAAAACATGTTTTCCGTAAGTTTTTATAATTCTGCACATTTGAAAGCATAAAATCTACACTATTTTGAAATTTAGTTTTTAAACCAGGTAAGCTTTCAAGACTAATGTAATCCCCACAGCACATAACTCTACTAAGCAATCCCCATCTCGTGTCATATTTAGACTCTTATTTCTTTCCAATTATCCTCTCATATTTCACACTTTAATTTACTAATATATTTTTGTCGTAACTTTCAGCTTCAATTTTGTGATAAGAACATCTTTAGAAAATCGCATTTCAAAATTCTACTGTTTCTATGAAATTAAAATTTTTAGGACCTATAGTAAATTATAAATAAGTGCAATATTGGATAACCGTGGTTGACATATTTTTTCGTAACTTTCAGCATTTTACTATAAGAAGATCTACAGAAAGTTGCTTTCATAAACAATTGCGTAACTATGAAATTAAATAATAAATATGAAAGAAACAATCTGTCTTCTTCCACAAATTTTATCTAAAAAACACGACCGGTTTTGAGGTTACCTCATCTTCAGGTGACCGGAATACATCTTTCATCATCAATTGTATTCCGGTCACCTGAAGATGAGGTAACCTCGAAACCGGTCGTGTTTTTTAAATAAAATTTGTGGACGAAGACGGATTGTTTTTTTCACATTTATTATGGAAAAGTTCCACCAAACATCACCAGAAAGCATCAACTATATATGAAATTAAAAATTTT
Organism: Pachydiplax longipennis; assembly: GCA_036926295.1. Lineage (NCBI taxonomy): Eukaryota > Metazoa > Arthropoda > Insecta > Odonata > Libellulidae > Pachydiplax > Pachydiplax longipennis. The sequence goes on from JAVFKF010000012.1 coordinate 36,040,589, forward strand.
CACCTAGACCTCGAGTAAATTATAAGAAGACAATATTTGGCAACAGTGGTTGTTTACGGGAAAGTCCAAATAAGCGAGAGAACCTCATGTTGGGAAGAAGAAGGAAAGGAATGGAAAGAAGGGATTAGCGGAAGAATGTGAGAGAGGAATATAATTGGAAGAAAAGGGAGCGAATGCCTGTTAATGGGAATCCTTAAGTTTCCCCATCCCGGGTAATCGCTGCGCAGAAGGTTAAAAGGACAAACTTTTTTCCTCCGAAATCTTCTCTTCCTACGCATCTTCGGAAATAGAGTGCGGGACCTTTTTTATTCCTCTTACTGCAGCTTATGAGGGCGCCATTGGGGACATCTGGCGTACATGAAGTGAAACCGCAGAAAAGGAAATCGAAGTGGGCGTGATTTGGGGATTTTATTGAGTGAACGTGCAGCTCAGAAATCCTGAGCACGTGTTTGTTATGAAGGAAAATACATTGGAATTCGGCTGTAAATGATTAAGAGGTTCGAAAAACACTCCAAATCTCCCAAAAGGTCGGTAACCCGCGGCTTTCTTTCTCCTTTCGAGGAATCTGCCTGACGGTCATTGGCATATTCGGCGACTGGGGAAGGTTTTCGAACCTCTTGCAAATTTGTAATAATCAACAACAATAGATATTTACATTTATAATATTCAATAGGGTTAATAAGGGTTGAATAAAATTCGCAGTCTTTGGCGATGTCTTATGGAAATACGTCATTATGAAAAGGAACAATTTGCACTTTTTCCACAGTATTTTATTAAAAATAGAAGGAAACAAAACACGACTAGTTTCAGAGACTGATCTCCATCATTAAGTTTTATGATATGATGATGGAGATGGAGCATCTCTGAATGTGTTTTGTTTTCTTTTATGGTTTTTAATAAAATACTGTGGAAAAAGTACAAATTTTTCTTCTTCTTGATAAGGGTTGCGTAGGAAACAAGGTATTCTCTCTTTCCAGGGGACCCGGGTTCGATTCCCGGACACGACAAAGGCTAAGGAAAGCATGAAATTTTACTATCAGCATGTAACATACTAGGTCATACGGTAAAACTTGTCTAACGATGAAACCTCTCTTGGTGTGACTCAAGTCGGATGACGGCACGTTAATTTCCTTTAAGAACTTTTTGAAAGAAGTGAACTACAATATTTCGACCCTCGGAAATACGAAATTAACGTTAAAAACTCAATTATTTTAATAACTCAATTATAAAGAAATACAGTAAATGTGCCACATAGGCAAGTTTCGACATAAAAAGATATCGAACGAACTTTGAAATAATTGACACCTCTGTGTTTGATTTGAAAAATTCAAGATATCTCTTTGAAATCGAATAATTCTTCCTTGGAAATAATTTTTTCGTTCCGAAATGCAATTTATTCCCTTTCGGAGTTATTTTGATTTTTCCAAAGATGTCACGGACGACGGGAAATATCGAAAAATTAGATGATTTAAAAAAAAGAAATGGAGAAAAGCCGAAACCGCCAATTTCACGGTGTATTACGCTCTCTTATATAAAATACAAAAAACAAAGTTCTATAGAAGAAATCGTTCTGAAAAAGACAACTAATGAAAATTCCTTCTCATCCCATCTCTGCTACGGTATTGTCAAAGCTTGTTGATCGGGGTTCGTTCTTACGTAGAAGCTTCTAAAGCGGGTCTTACTGAATGTTGATTTTCCTAGTAAATTCTATTATGAAAAAAAGGAAAATAACGTAAAAACGTTGGAAAAGCAATTTAAATATCGCAACAATTTTAGAGGAAAACATTCGGATGAATTTCCGCTTAAAAGGAGCTCAAGATAGAGTTCACGAGGCTTAAATTCAGCCATCTTTCCATTATTATGCTGAATAAACAAATAGGTTTTATTTTACACGATTGCTCACTCATTTCAGTTACATTAAAACACGGAATAGTTTAACATTTATGAATAATATTTACGAAGAGAGAAAGGGATTCGGTTGAATCGATTCGCTACCAATGACGATTTTCTATCTCTTAAATTGATCGCAAAATGAATAGTGGATTGTATGTATGAGATAAAAATATTCTTACCGATTCTATAAATTTGTACACATGCCAAATCTATAATTCATTGAGGTTACAGATGAATATGGAATTTAGAAATGGCTTTTATTTTAGCAAAACTAAATGGCCACAGATATTTCGAAACTCTTCAAAACACCAAAAATCGTGCAAATATACAAAGCAGTCTGCCAATAAATTTGAAACAGAAGCATGAACGGCTGTATTTTTTTCAGTTCCTTTTGACTATTTAGTCTTACCTAAAATTCGGACTGACATGTTTCTTTGACGCAATGCTTCAAATTCCAACATGTGGAATAATATCACACAATTTTTCCTACTATATAGACTTCCAAATCTTCTGAACTCCCTATCTCCATAGACCCTTTCAGACTGTCGCTGGAGGCATTCTTAAAAGAACACCTGTACAAAGATTCATGCAAATACTTTCTTTCTACTATTCCTTATCAAAATAATGTATATATAATGATTCCTGTAAATAGCATTGGACCCCCTATGATGAAGGAAGCATTGTTTCTGAAATGCGCATCGGGATTCTGAATAACTAGTGACCGCTAAGCAATTATCCGTTTCCCAGGAATCGCCTTAGACGGTCGCCACTGTCGGCGCTTGGAGAACCTTTGTCACTTAGTTCTTTCTTCTAAATAATTTCTTGTTGAAATTTTGTTTTCTCTGTGTAGGTTCTTGTTGATTGGCTGTTATTATTTATTTCATTCATGCTTATTTACTGTAAACTGTTTGTGTTCTTTTGTTACGATACACACTGTAAATTGGTCTCAACGCTATATGTGATTCATTTAAATAAATATAGTATTTCTAGAAGTAGTAATTATAGAAGTGATTCCACCGCAGAGATCATTACTTACATGATCCTCCATCGGACATCGAACCCGGGACAGCATTCGCCGAAGTCGAACGCGCTACATTTGCTATAACGAGTTACAGTTACGGATTAGTTATTAACTCAATGCATGATCTTTTGGCTATGTCACCAACATTTAGCCCGTTTAAACATGCTATTCAACTAATTTAAAGAATAAAAGGTTATTTAACCTATTTGAGTGCAAGCTGATTTTTTTTAATAATTAAATATATCATACATAATACTGTTATGTTATACTGTTGCCTTTTTGTTATTTTTTCAGAACGGTCTACTTGTAAAAAGATCTTTTTCCTTTTTACTTAAATTTGGCCTTTTTCGCCATGTAATGAAGCACATTTTATCATGTGGGCAAAGAAGAAAGAATAATATAAAGAAATTTCCTCCTATCGACAGAGACATTAGCTACAGCGGGCAGCAATACATCTGGGGAAGGGAAAAATCCACCTCATAAACGGATGGCGGAGTATATTAAGCGGTAATTTTCCATGTGTTTCCTATAATAATAATAATAAAACGTCTTTATTCGGGCGAGATTGAGACTGAAAAGTCTCTTCTTACATCTAACCCTTCGTCAATTTGTAAAAAAGAGATAGCAGAAAAAAAGTGCACGGAAGAAATTTATATTGTGAGCTTAAAAACCTAGGATAGGAAAAATAGCCCACAGCAGGAAAACACCCCAGGAGAGGGTGTGAAAAACCTGCGAAACCTACAGATAGATATGAAACAGAAATTTATAGAAAAGGCTGGAATCAAAAAGCAAGGAACATATTTACACTTCAAACTGCATATAGAAATAGTCCATAAAATTGAATAACAATTAGTAAAAAGGATAACATGAGATAAGATATAAAAAAAACATTGAAAACACAGAATGTTATAAATGGAAATGGCAAAAAACTAGTATGAGAGGGAGCGAGAAGAAGAGAAAAAAAGAGTATCAGTAGAGATACTGCCTACAGTAGGAGCGTCTTAAACGGGTTTTAATGCACGTAAATTTTCGAGGATGAAATCAAGGAGTTGGAAAATAGGAGGTGGAAGAGAGATTTTTAAAAGAACATTCGTATACATTTGCCCTACAGTGGAGGAAGATATTTCTAATTTATTTTTCCTTCCACTCGATTGGAGTCATTCGAATTTGCATAAATCAATCTGACATGCATTATTAACCAAGTATTCAAATTAGAGAAATAGTCGAGGAAAAACAAGGACACCGAAAACGAAGTAAAAAATTTTTGATTTAATATTCAAGCATTTGCATCAAAATCGTACCTCTGGACGGTTCGTAATCAACGAAAAATTGGAAAGAGCATGTTTTTAATTCCATTACAAATTCGCGCGATTGCTTGCTTAAATCTATTGCCCCGAGGTTTCAATTAGCTGAACCGCAAACTGTATTATTTTACCGCGCGTTTCATTATATATAAACTCTAATTTTTCTACAAAAACATCGTCCGGATCATCATCAATTTGATGAATATTTTTAGCTTTAAATTAAAGCCTTTGTTCGCTCTATCAAATAGAACTCAACAGTTACACGTAGAAGGAAAATTAAAGTGCATCAGAAGACAGGAATAAAGAAGGAATGCCATGTATATTAGTCTTATTAGTTAATCTTAGCTTTCCGATCTGTAGGTTTCGCAGGTTTTTCACACCCCCATTCTTGAGGGTGTTTTCCTGCAGTGGAAATTTTTTCCTAAGCCCTTAGCTTAGGTTTTTAAATCCACAAATTAGTCTTCTTCTCTGCTCTGTTTTTTCAAGCTATCTATTTTTTAAATCTTATATGACGAAGGGTTAGATGTAAGAGGAGACTTTATAGTCTCAATCTCGCCCTAAATAAAGTCTTTTTATTATTATTATTATTATTATTATTATTATTATTATTATTATTATTATTATATTAAAGGTCTTTATTTAGACAAGATTGTGACTGTAAATTCTATTCTTCATCTACACTGTCGTCAATAATAATAAATAATGTGTAGGTTAATAGAAATAAAGTGAAAAAACTTTAGAGGGTGTGGGTGGAATATAACCTAGGATATTATCTCAGGAAAACTATCCACATTAGAAAAACACCCACAAAGAATGGGGCCATATGTCGTGCGGCAGAGGGTATGACAACACATAACTTCCTAATTAGCAATCTGACTAGTTCCTCCGTTCAAAAATTTCGCAGATGGACACTGATACTATATTTCTCTACCATACAAATTTCAAAAAAAACTCCACTCACTACAATTGAATAAACAAATACTGAAACAAACCTGAAAGCAAACCTTCATATTGTACATCAGTGTCCATATCGATATATATCGATATACATATAAATCGATGTTATATCGATAGACATCTAAATCTGAAAATCCAGTAACGAAAATCTAAGGGTAAATTCAAATTTATCCTCGATTTTCGAACCAATTTGTTGATTTGTTGGTCTACTTTTAGCAGGAAGCTGGAAACTTTCTATTTAAATGATGTGTATTTTATGTTTTGATGTGAAGGGAGAAAAACGCTGGTCGCCGAAAACGGATGTTTAATAATAATATATAAAGATTTGTGTTATATACATACTGTCCGGAAAAAGGGACCAATAATACGTATCCGTTCTCGCTGTAATCTTGCCAAATCTCCATTTTAAAAGTGTTTCTTGCCGTACAAAGAAAAATACATAGGAAAATATTCCCACATATTTTATCCTAAATGACGAGAAAAGCTGGAACGCACTGTAGGAAAAAATAGAGGATATAGATAGCAGAACATGATAGACAAAGAACCAGATGTAACATAAAGAAAAAAAAACTATGCAATGAAGAAAGAGTTGCTAATTCTTGCGACGAAACCGCTAAATTGGCAACTATGTCTATCTAGGAAACTATGTATATCTATGAAAAATTCAATTTATTTGGAAGCACCTCACCAAACTTCACTTTGACAATTGTGGATAGATGCAAAAAAATTCACTTTTTTATCATCCTCTATTTTCTGGACACTTTCATACATTAGGAAATAAATAAAGGATCTAGATAGCAGAACATGCTAGATAGAGATCCAGATGTCACACAAAGAAAAAAACTCGATAAAATAAGGAAATAGTCGCTAATTCTAGCGACGAAACCGCTAAATTGGCAACTATGTCTGGTTACGAAGAATCAAGTTATTTGGAATCACCTCACCAAACTCCACTTCGACAATTGCGGATGGATAGAAAAAATTTTCATTTCATCATCCTCTATTTTCCGCATAAACCTTCATACATTTTTGATCGTTTTTTGAGGAATGCATAAAGCGTCGCATAGTTTCTGCGATGGTCCTCAACGGTTCAAAACGAGAATTTCAGCTCCGGACTGTTGCATACGTGTTGGAGAGGAATATTTATAGCGGTGGTTAGTACAGTCTCATTAGTTACAGGCCGTGATTGCAGCTATTGAGCCGTGACACGGGTAAGCGTTCGGAAACCTCTAGCCCCGGAATATCGTTGCGAAAAATCTGATCTCATCAGGGGGCCTATCGGACGAATCAGAGAGCTCCATCGCTCTTTCCGAATTGACGGCAGCCAATTTCCAGTCACGTGGCGCGATGCAAATAACACTCGGTTACGCACGACCTAGTGTTCGACTCATCGCACGCAATCGAAATGAGAGCGTGATGTATTACCTGCGCAGAGGATGCTGGGAAGGAAAAAAAGGGTGTGAGTTAGGAAATGTGAGCGGAAAAAGGTTTTTTGCCTTTTTGAATAGAAATCTGCAATTTTACTGCGTTTTCACTACTCTTATTCACTATCCGTCCCTCCTGTAATTCTGCTGTTTAACGTTTGCGATACTCCTATTCACTATCCGTCTCCCTGTGGGCAATTAGGGTTTATCTATCATCGAATTATAATTACGAAGATTTACCTACAAACCATTCTTTCTTTCTAGATTCTGTAAATATAAAAGAATGTAATTTCAAGGTAAAGGGTTCATGTCGCCAAATGTAGGATCAATTTTAACATATCTAAGTACCTACATACCATTCCTTCCTTCTAAATTTTATAGATATAAAAGATTGTAATTCAAAGGAAGATGGGCTCATGTCACCAATTATAGGATCAATGTAAACTTATTTAAGTTTCATATGCTGATAATATTTACCGATTGCTTTTAAAGAGTGGTTAGCGTGTTTCCACCAACTCCAAGGTTCTGGGTTCGAGTGCTAGCTAGTCAGAATTATCTAGTTAGTGAACGGTCGTGTATGTTTGTGTTCTAATTACATATTTCACGGTAGACTGGCAGAAATATTTGGAATGTGGAATTTTGATAAAACAAAGAAATATCTTATGTCTCACTTCAATAAATTATGAGGCTTGTTTTGCATCTTTTTAAAAATATTTTTCGAAAATTCAATTATAAACCATTTACAGGAGAAGTTAAATAATTTGTAGGTGATACCAACTCATCGCGATGTCGAATACTGCTCGTATGAAATATAAGGAACAAATATTAAAATACCAAGGCTTACATATAATGACCTACATCTACAAACGTACCCTGCAAGCCACCTTTCGGCATGTGGCAGTGGGTGAATGCACCATGATTATACTTTATAATCGATTTTTTCGCGTATCGTTCTCGAAAAAAATAATTTTTGAATCAACTGGTTCTAGCATCTATTCCTCTGATCTTTCTCGCTGTTTCAGAACGGCCTATATAACAAAGAGGAGCCATAATATCGGCTATATCATCAACGAACCTTCTCCCTCTTAATTCATTATGGAAATTAAGTCTTTGATTGAATATTTTTTTACAAAGATTCCCGACCTACTTCAGGAAGCGATCCTAGTAATGCTCACCGATTCGTCACAGCAATCCTTGAGAAAACGTGTCGGTTTTAGTTGTACTACCTTTTCTAACTCGCGAATACAACTCTCTTCAGCCCATGCATACTTACTGCATACTCACTGCATGCATACTCAAGGTGAGGCCTAACTAGCGCAAAGAACTCTTCAGAGAACTTCGACAAGGAATACATTGCGTCATTACAACAGATTCAAACTTCCCAAGAACATCTAACATTGGGTTACATAAAGGAATGGCAAGAGACGGAGTAAGACTAGAAATATAAAAATATCATAAGTAAAAGAGAGAAAAAGGGTGAAGATGGATGAAGGAAAGGTGCGAGGGAAAGAGAGAATAAAAGAAGGAAACCGAGAATAAAGAAAAGAATGAAAAAGGTCGGAAAATGATAGAGGAGTGGAAATGTGAGGAGAGAATGGTGTGGATGACGTATGATGGGTGAAACTGAAAGGCAGTGAGAGAAATGGAGAAGTGGGGAATGGATTTTGACGAATGGCCACTGATATGTATGTCATACAACAAATGGTTGCCATGGGAGCGTAATTTTTAATTGAAGGACATAAATCATATATAAGAGTCACCCTTGTATATTAATGTATTTATATAATTATGCTTCATGTGAAAAATTCCAATTAGAGGGGTAAGGGCGATTTATAGGGTTTTCTACGTAATTTTATTTTATAATTGGTCTTGAAAAGACTGAACAAATGGTTGCCATGGGAGCGTAATTTCTAATTGAAGAACATATATCTTATATAAGAATAACCGTTCTGTATATTCATGTATTTATATGATTATTTTTATATGAAAAATCCCAACTAGAGGAATGATTGTGATTTATAGGGTTTTCTATGTAATTTTATTTTATGATTGGTTTTGAAAAGACTAAGCACATGGTTCCCATGGGAGCGTAATTTTTAATTAAAGGGCATACATCGTATATAAAAGTCACCGTTGTGTATATTCATGTATTTATATAATTATTTTTAAGTGAAAAATCCAAACTAAAGGGATGAGAGCGATTCATAGGATTTTCTATGTAATTTTATTTTATGATTGGTTTTGAAAAGACTCACTATTCAAGTCTCCATGAGTTCTTAGTGCCAACGCCTTACTGTAATCTTATATAATAATCACCCCTGGGTATATATTTACATATTAATTTATCCGATGCCAGTAACTCTCGAAAGAAATACAGAAGCAATTTTCGAACATTAATTACGCGCACTTCTAAACATAATAGAATTATGAAGTTTAGAAATTCATTCGAAAGCCGGTGTAATATTACATATTGATATACTTCTACTGAAAGAACCATGGGTTCGACAGCTCTAAATACTCTTATAAGAAGTGAACTTAAACATAATTTTGATCGGTCGTAGACTTTCCTCCTTTTGCAGGATTAAATTAGAAATAACTATCCTACGAGATGGAGACAAGAACCGAAAGAAAGGGCATTAAAAATGGATTCTCATTATTGTCGAGAAATATCATTTCAATTCTAAATTGCGATATTCAGGACTAAAAGACGAAATGTTTCTATAACTTTGTGGTTATAAACAACCAGCCACCCTTATAGAGTAAAGCTGTAGTTGAACTCGTCTTTCCTACTAATATATAGGAAAAATAGACCTTTATGAAATGTATCGGAAGGATAACCGAAATATCATAATAAGAAAAGCATCGATGAGCTACTTTTTATTATTGAATTAGCAGGATGATTTTAGAAGGAGGTAATAATAGTTGTAAATACATACATACATCGTTAGTAGCTTAAATTTAGTTCTGTCATTTCTCAGGGGAAAATTCGCTATTATCTTCAGAATAGCTGGACTAGAATGATTTTCAAGTTGATGTGCGGTTAACTACGAAAATAAACGGAAACATAATATCTCGCCGACGAAGAGATTCTCAGAAGGAAGGGAATTCCACTTTTATTCCCTGTGTTTACTCTCATTTGGTTTACTCTCCCGAGTAAACAGACTTCTCTTGAAACCTGAGAAATGGGAATTCTGATAAAAGTGGGAAATAAGAGGAAGGAAAACTAGGGGAGAAGAGTTGCCTTGTTTATCCTAGTTATTGGTAACTGCATATGCCAGTAACGTTTCTCCGAGCAACCATATTAAATTCACGTCCATGATCAATCGGAAGACTCATACAGTAAATAATTAGTGCCATATATTTTTGCATATTTAGTTTATTTATACGCACAGATATTTCTTATTGGTTCCGAAATAAAATGAGTCTTTAAAGTATTATTTTCAATCAGCTTCTAAATTTCATCGTGGAAGTTTCAGTTAGGAAAACAAACGCTATGAAACAAAGACAATTGTTATACATGCTTACTATACACACTTGGAATTATTCTTGTTGTTGGCTTGGATAGTGAGAACGAATATTTCACACAGTTTAAAACAATCCTAACTTTCCTAGAATTTTATGTTTTGAGATTTTACGCCATGGTGAATTACTTAATTGCGTATTCGCAGTTCCAGTAACTTTTTTTTAAACCTATTTCCCTAAATTTTAAAGAGTGAATTTCCCAATCAAGAAATCAAGGAATTAAAGTCGACTTATAAAGAATGTACTTTATATATAGAATAATAAAAAGAAATACATGGTGCTATCTTCCCTGTGAATTTATGTGAGAGTCGAGTTCAACAAGCACCTTAGTCATCAGGAAGACTGGCTGTTTATACAATTATACAATTTGTCGTTTTTTATCCTAATCTTCGCAATTTCGATTCCAAAATACTGTTACACTATCGAAATGTGAGTAATCATTCACTCTTCTTTCTTTTGGTACTTTTCTCGATTTCCTAATTTTACCTCTATGACCTTTATTTTTCATTTAATAGTGTCAAAAAAAGAAGTATGCAATCGATCAAATCTAATTTCACGAGCATTTATTATGAGAATATTTTCAAGTCCTCCAAATCGAACCCATAACACTGGGCGAAAATATATCCATATGTAACAATCCACAGACCCTCTAATGAATCTCTAAATTTCATGTCTCTATCTCGTCGGGAAGTGCGTCGGCAAGGTAAATAATAAACATAAATAGCATAAAAAATAAATAAAAGAAAATATATACACAACGGTGAGTAATATAAAAGATACGATCATCAACTGTGATGCGACAGAAATCACGAATCAATTTTTCTCCTTTCTATTGGCGAGCTGGCTGCTTTGCAAAGCTATCCGAGTACTCAAAGAGATGAAAAATACCAAGTATTAAATATGTAAGTCATCGAGTGAAAGTGAGAGAGACAATGAAGGCAGACACGGGTCACTGCGAGGATTTTGACGATACAATATGGATGGAGCAATAAATATCTCCCGAGTAGATTGTGACACGTCATAGCGATAAGGATAAAACAGTCGAGTGTCGATGTAAACATAATGAGGCGGTGATTTCACTTTCCAATAATCTTATTCCTGCCAAAATAGCTGCGGCAGATGACATATTGCGTTGCTGTTAGACGTACGTTACCAGAGAGTAAAACGTACGCCACTATCATCAAATTTTTCATTATCAGAATTACTAATTCTGGTTTAAAAATATGGTTCAATTTGGAAATTCCTAGGATTCAGTTATTGTCACTATAAAATCTTGATAATAAGTAAATATTACCAATAATTTATTCGCATATATTTATAGTTAAAATCGATTTATTGGGTGTAAGCGCAAAATATTTCCAAACTCAAAAATTACCAAAAAACGAATTCCACACGTTTTTTCGTAGAACTGTACAAGTTTTTTTCGCAATTTTTGAGTTAGCAAATATGAAATTCCACCAAATAACGCAGTAGAATATTTATTTGACAAGTTATTTTGGTTGAATTTTTAAAAAAGTAAATAAATGATATAATTTTTATAATATCATGTAGATAATATAGTTTATCAAAAAAATTCAAAAATGAACAACTATTCTAGTCATTAAAGAATTTTCAATAATTTAAAAATATTTTAGATCCGTGAGTGGTCAATTATATTGTAATAAATAATCTGGTATGCCAATAAATGTTTTCAGAGGCAAAAATATTTGTTAAGTCATTGACTCTCTGATAAATCCCAGAATTCCATATTTCTATCTTGTCGCGAAGTTCGTGAAATTTATGTTAAAACATTTCTACCATGTATTTCTTACGGGAGTTTATGACATCGGATAAATAATAATATATGAATACTTAAAATATAAATGTATGAATATTTTAGAAACAGTGACTATTACACAAGATTATCTGATGGAATTTCTCGGAATGTCTAACTTTATTAAAGAGAACAAATCCGAAATTAGTAATTAGCGGTCGTCATGGGGAGAGAAAAAACACAGATAAATGCTAGATACTTGTTTTTTCAAAAATACATGCAATATGTTTGGACTATGGACGACAGCATAAAATTAGGAAAGTAAGTGGTACGATGTGAACAAATAAATGTCAAAAGGTAGGTTTACTTGGTATATATGCACATATCCATCCACACTTCAGTATTGCACAGTTGTTAAATCAACAACTATATCGAAAAAGGCTTCAAACGCTCCATTTTCTATTTGTATGTATAGTTTTCATGCTGTTCTGTTACGACTGCGATGTTTGAATCTTGTTAACTTGTAATGTTTCCCTTAGGTGCCATAAATAGGGCATATATAAACCACAATATAATTATTATTCCATAACTCAAATTTCATTTCATTCCCGAAAACGTATTATATTTACATCTGGAAAACAAAGCTTTTGATCGAACTGAAAAGGATTCCATAGCGATATACCATTGAATTAGAGATATCTCAATAATTACGTTTACTGAATTTCGTTTGACGTATATTTTTTTTTTTTTAATTTTTACAATTAAATCTTTTAAAAGCTATTTTAATTAATCTAAGTCAAATACGTTCGTGCTTAACGATGTAATCTCGAAAATAATTTTAAAGGGAAACGATACAAATGGTCTTTAAAAGCATTCATAATCAATTATAGAGCACCTGAATAATTCACTGCCGTGATCGCGTGCGGTTATGAATGTGCTAAAAACGCAGACATTTCCATGTCCCATCGATACAAAGGTTTTCAATATTTCAACTGTGTTCGGATCATATATGTTGCCGGAGACGAATCCGTGTGATTGGTCGTCGGAAGTGACTTTCCAATACAAAACAAATTGATACTCAACTCCATTGGTCCAATTCTTTTTCAAGCCATTCCTCGTATTATTCTGCCAAATTAAGCAATCAATCCTCAATAAATATTAAAACCGTTCGATTTATCTCTATTTTTCATTTAAATAACCCAAATTTTAAAAATAAATGGAAATTGGACATCGTATTTTCCACACAATTTATTCAGCAACCGGTTTCAGCTAAACAACCACCGTCAGATAAAACTCAAGTAAATACATAGAAAATATGTGATAAAAAATCTTGTATGGAAAATGTGAAATAAATATTTGCTTATATATCGTTCTACCAAGTAACGTCGGATCATATTAATGTTTCTTTAACCTACATTTCCTTCAGTGCTTACCAATAAACTTTCCAAATCCAATTCAACTTACTTTCTCCGTACTACGGAAGAAATATTTCTGATAATTCATCAGCAAAATATCATTTGTTAAGTCACATAATGTTGTAAGAAAAGAGAATTTTTCACATGAGTCTTAATGAATTAGAGGTTGTAAATAATCTGTTAGTCGTTTATCGGGGCCACCGTCTCCTAGTTACCGAAGTACCGGGAAGACCGGGATTTCCGACTTCTGGGGGTAAATCAATGCGCATTTTGATTATCCTGCTATCATCCTCATGGGTTAATAGTAGAATAAGATTCCCTCTACTACTCTATATTACACTACTAAACGAAGGATGAGATTCATTCCCTGGTTTCTTTCAGTAGCACGAAGACACTCCGACAAACTACTAACGAAGTGTTTCCCATCTCTTGAATAGTCTAACGTACAAAGGGTAAAAATGAGCAAACTGAAACTGAAACAACTAAAATGTTTAGCACCTAAAATTACTTTGAAGGATTTCTTTAAAGATACAATTCCCTTACTTTTCTTTGTTTCTTTAAGCCTTTCCGTAGAGCTCTCTCTAACAAGGAGAGACCCTCACTTTTGTCCGGGAATTTTGATGAAACTTTTTGTGGTGGTGCATAAAGTAGAGTAATGAAATAGTGTAACGGCGTTTCTCTGAATGGGCCTTAGTTTCGCTGCAATAATTAATTGAAAATTGAAAATCTGAGTATAGGCAACCCCGCATTACACGCCCGTACTAGCCGAATCTGCAGGAAATAACACGTTTTTTACTAATATTTTTAACTTAATTTTCATTTTCGTTTTTAATTATTTTCCTTGTTACTTACTTGTGGACTAAATAATAATAATAATAAATAGATTTAATCAATAGTCCCATTAAATAACCTTCGCCAGCGCTATTTCTTCATTTACGGTACTTAACGACGGCTATCCTAGGAGCACAAAGAGAACTTGCATTCGAACGATTTCGGATTTCCTATTCAATATAAAGCGACTGCCTTCTAATGTTTAATAATAATCACTAGGTGCCTCATAGTTGTTTGTTGAATAATAATCGTCTCCGACCACATATATGCAGATAAATCACTAGCTAACGGGAAAAAATTAAAAAAATATTGTGGTGGTATCATCAAAATGGGGGAAATTGTCTACAGAGATATATCAGGGCTTCCTAAGAAGTGTAGTAAAACCATACGTGGCGACTAATCGTTTTCTTTTGATAGTTGATTCATGGGGAGGGCAGACAAACTCTGCAATTTATGAAGAAATATTTATTGATGACGTAAATATTCCGACGTGCACAATAAAAATCATACCGCCGAAATGCACACCAATATGCAAGCCTTGTGATGTGTATTTTTACAGGCAAATGAAGATTTTCATTTCCAGGTTACAAAACTGTAATTATCTAATTCAAGGGAACCGCGAGATTAGTGCCCGGGAAGACAGCATTCGTATACACTCACTTGTGCATTTTCAACTTTCATCGCCGAAATTCAGAGACATGTTACAATATGCATGGTACGCATCAAAACTAGCGGAGGAAAGAAGTTTTTTCCAGAATGTGCGTCAGGTATGCTTCCCAGATGAAGTGCAAAGAATGAATTGTGATTGTGGAAGGCAATGCTTTGTAAGATGCTCATGGTGTAGAACCTATATATGTTTCTGTTGTTTTTATAACAACTTTCATCCAAATACTTGTAAAAAGACTTAAATTTTCCCATTTGCAAGCAAAGATTAAAAATTTAACATCCATATACCATTATTATTTTACCGCTCATTAGAATAAAATAAAATAAAAAGTAAATTTAAATTCTAGGAGGTTTCTAAAATTACTCGTCACCATCGGATCGTTTCGTATATTGAAAGGAAAGCAATCATAAATATATTGCTTCATGCTCTATATCGTGTATGATCTTGTAAATATTACGTATATGGCATCATTTCAATTATCATTTTACAGTTATCCGAGGTACTTTAAATTTTTATTGTATTTTTACCTTTTATATTGAATTGTTGAAATAGTTCATTCTTTCTTAATAGCCATTTACATACTCAAAAGGAGAATACTACTGGAAATATACGAAATATATTTTAGCATTTACCTCATAGATTTATCTCACACTTTTATGTGTTTTACGGGCTAGATATTTTCCAGGATTTAATATTTTGACGTTTATATACCAGGAGTTCTATGTCGTGTATTACTATTGCATAGAATTTGAAATTTTTGTGATTTTGAATTGAAAGATACATAATTCTGTCATTTCTTCCGCCGAAGTTGGAAATTGTAAATCTAATATGAAATTGAAATCTCCTTAAATGTCTCAATTTTCTTGCTCCTTTTGTTGTAATTTATACCCAAAAACTTATTCATTATTGAAACTGATAAAATTTAAGAACACAATCAACATTTCCTCTCCTGATAATTGAAGATGGATAAAAATTATTTGTATCATGCGTAGAAGTAAATGATAGCAGGAGAAGTCACTCTCCAGTCATAAGCATTGCGGCACCACTCATGGGGAAGTAAGTTTCTTTCCAAATATCTATCAGTATTCGTTTCCAATAGAGAGACGTTTACCTTCACAAAATTCTAGTTGCTTCGATATATGTTGGCTTGAGTTTTGTTAGAAAATAGAGGTGACGTCGAGTAAGACATTAATTATGGAAAGTTTCCCGTTAGCTAGGGATTTATCTGCATATATGTGGTCGGAGACGATTATTATTCAACAAACAACTATGAGGCACCTAGTGATTATTATTAAACATTAGAAGGCAGTCGCTTTATATTGAATAGGAAATCCGAAATCGTTCGAATGCAAGTCCTTTTTGTGCTCCTAGGATAGCCGTCGTTAAGTACCGTAAATGAAGAAATAGCGCTGGCGAAGGTTATTTAATGGGACTATTGATTAAATCTATTTATTATTATTATTATTTAGTCCATAAGTAAGTAACAAGGAAAATAATTAAAAACGAAAATGAAAATTAAGTTAAAAATATTAGTAAAAAACGTGTTATTTCCTGCAGATTCGGCTAGTACGGGCGTGTAATGCGGGGTTGCCTATACTCAGATTTTCAATTTTCAATTAATTATTGCAGCGAAACTTAGGCCCATTCAGAGAAACGCCGTTACACTATTTCATTACTCTACTTTATGCACCACCACAAAAAGTTTCATCAAAATCCCCGGACAAAAGTGAGGGTCTCTCCTTGTAAGACCAACTTTTATCTCCCAAAAGCCTCCACCCCTTCAGCATTATTTCCTAAAATTCCGAGCCATCCACTTTTCGTCTTTCATCCTTATCTCCTAATTTTATCACCTTAAAACGCCATCATACCTCTCCTTCTTCCCTCTCCTTGTTGTTTTCCTTATATATGCCGTTTTTGTGTGTAATTTTCACGCCTGATGATAGCCAAACCTTTCCGAAACCAGTTGTTTAAAATATTCTGAATAAGATTTTTTAAGCGTAATTCTTGAAGAAATGAAGAGAAAATGACTCTTACCAGTACCAATTAAATGCTTAAGTTATTATCTCTTTAATTCCCCACTTATGGAGTCCTAACACAAAGTAGCGCTTGAAGAAATTCATAGCAAATGTCTTTTTCTACTTTGATCATTAACATTAACATCTTTAATCAGATATCTACAGAGTCATAAACCCAAAGGCTGACCTAATAATTTCACTACTAGATACGGAAAGGTTTTAGGAAGTAATGAGGCTTACTGGACATGAGGAAGAGTGAAATAGTATTCCTCATTTAGCCAGAACGCAGGAAAAGGCAGAATATTTCATCAATCGGTAGAACATTTCCCAACTAATTTTCATTTCGATTTTCCGATCAAATTAAGCAGAGAAATTCCCTGGTATCGGCGAAGCGTTATTAAATACCCTAATACTAAAAAATCGAGGTTTTGAGAAAGAATACGACTTACTAGGAGTGTCGAAAAGTAATGTAGTACTCTTCACTCAGCCAGAACGAGTTGAAACGCAGAATACTTCATCAATGAAGATACAGGACATTGAAGAAGTAGTTCTCCTTTCTCTACAAATACTCATTTTGATTTTCCGATCAAATTACTCAGAAAAATTTATTTGTATAGGTGAAGCGTGAGAAAAACACCTCAGTACTAATTTATCGAAGTTTAAAAAGGAATGACACTTATTAGACATGATAGAGAAAGAAATAGTATTCCTCATTCAGCCTGATCGAAGGAAAATGCAGAATAATTCATCAATCAAGATAGAGAACGTTTCCCTACTAATACTCATTTCGATTTTTCGATTAAGTAGAGAAATTCCCTGGTAACAGAGAAGCATGAGTAAATACCACAGTACTGAAAAACCAAGGTTTTGAAAAGGAATGAAACTTGAGATGATGAGGAGTGAAGTGGTATACCTAACTTAGCCAAAATGAAGGAAAATGTAGAATACTTCATCAATCAAGAGACATAACGTTTCCTTAATACTCATTTTGATTTTCCGATTAAGCAGACAAATTCCCTGATATTTGCAAAGCATGAGTAAATACTGAAGTACTAAAAAATTGAATTTTTGAAAAGGAATGAAGCTTATTAGACATGACGAGGAGTGAAGTAGTATTCCTAACTCCGCCAGAACGAAGGAAAATACAGAATACTTCATCAATAAAGATATAGGACATTGAATGAGTTATTCTCGTAAGGATGAATAGACTTGAAAATTTCTCGTTCCTCAACTAATACTCATTTTGATTTTCCGATTAAGTAGATAAATTCCTCAGTACCGGCGAAGCGTGAGGAAACACCGCAGTACTGAAAAATCGAGTGATTTGGGAAACTTCATAAGCAGCTGAAGGGGAAAACCCGCAGCGAGAACGGAGCAGTTTGTTATCTCATACGACTAATGGCATTTTCGAAGGCTCTCCGCAATCTCAATTGCTTTTGGCCTTCCATTATCTTCGGCTTTCCTTTCATCGACACCCTCTCAAAACCCTTTCTCGAAACGACCAAAAGGAAATCAGCCGCGATTGCTTTTGTTGACCGTTCGGAGAGGGCAGCAGCGTCGCGTCACAACCACCTGACTCTGGAAACAAGAGAAGAATGCCTTAGGGGAAAAAGCCTTTTTGATTGGATAAAGGGGAAGCACGAGAATCCGATATAATGAAATGAGATAAATGGGCCTAATCTATTTATAGACGCATCTCAGAGATTAGGGAAGGAATAAGAGTGCCTTTCAAAAGAGGAAGAATCGAAGTGAATAGTCCATTAAATGATGAGGTAATGCTCTTCCCAAATCCTTATTCTTTTATTCGAAAAACGGAGGATAAGCGATTCAGCTGCTCATGTTTACAGATAACACTTTTTGCCGTTTAAGGAGATTATTTGGATTACATCATTAAAACGTTGTATAAACAACCATAACTTACACTTAACTCCATCTTTATATATTATTTCTAACCATCCGTTTTCGGTGAACACTGCTATTCTCCCTTCAAACTCCATCAAAACATATAAATGACGCAATAATAAAGAGAAAGTTTCCCGCTTCCTGCTAAAAATAGATCGACAAATGAAAATTAATCTTTTTGGCCAAATCATTGAGTTCAAATTAGAATTTTCCCATAGAATTCCGTTGCTGGATGTGTACATCTTGGTATCTAAAGACATAGACGAGGTATATTGAAAGGGACACTGGTACTTAATATCACCACCAAGTAGGGCATTTCATCAAACACTCCAATCACTGTAAACAATTACAGAATCCTAAAACATGCCTAAAACACAACATCACGTATAAATCAATAAATGTAAATCACTTAATACATTTACATCGTCATGCAATTAGATTACATGGAGCATTTCAGAATATGGATTTGAAAGTTAGACACAAAGAAAAATGTAAAATATAGCATGGATCAAAGCAACAGAAACGTGGGTTTGGAAAAAGATGAGAAAAAGGAGGAAGGATATTAAAGGAATGTATAAGGAGAAAATATTATTATTAAATATTATTAAAATCGTAAACTGTACTAAAATATTTTTAATGACACCGTAAATGGAATAATGGCTCTAAAACCAACATTTTGAAATGAAAATTCTTGGAAAACTTGCACAAGAATCGTACAGCTGTTACGAAACGTTATTTCTTAGTATCCTAGCAACGAATTAACAAGCCCTTATTCCGGAGTACCTCAGAAAGTGTCCAGAGTGATCCAAAGTATCTCATATAATAAGCAATTAAGTACCTTGAAAAGGTATTACGTGAGATATATAACCATTTTCCAACATAAGTGGTGTTTAATCTTATATCTGTCTCTTACTACCAATTTTCAATTGCTATACATGAAGTGAATCCTGTTTGCTTAATCGTTTTTGTTTTAATCTTTCAGGTAAGTCTGGAGAAGTAGTTACGTATCTGCCTCGAATAGCCTTCGCTTTAAGACATCTACTGTAAGTAACGTTTACTTTTATACTCAACTTCCGAAACCTGTTGGACATTCAAGTTCATGACATCTACAGCAGCGATACCCATCTTATTTATCCAGATGCTAAATCAGATACATCAGTAAAATATATCAAGCTACCAAAACACTTCAACCGGTTTTTCAATTAACATCGCCAACATGGCTTTAAAAGCTTCTACGAGTGAATATACTTTTTCAGTAAAAAAATTGATATGGTTTGTATCTTCGGTAAGATTTTTTAATTGCTCATATTTATATATCACTTGCTTTTGGAAATTAATTCTATTTTAGAGTCAGACCCTTGAAAAGCGAAAAGTACTTCTTACTAAGAGGAACTCGTTAAAAACATGAGAATTTGCTAAAATAACAGCGAAAGAGATTATTTATGTACATGCAATAACAATATGATTATTGAATAAGGATATCAAAAAATATTACTGAGTAAATCAAGGTGCTCAATATAAGAATGCAAGAAGAAAAAAATGTTAATACCAAACTTTGGATTTCATGGAGAAAATTCGGAAACAAAAGAAATAGATTTCTAGAAGATAAGGGTGAAAAAGTTTTTGAAACTTTTATTCTTTCAGAAAGTGAAAGTAATTTCGTGTGAAGGGAAAGGTCATTTATTTTCATAAGCTAATAGAATAAAATTATAATGAATATATATATAGTAAAAACCGTATGAAACGCTCCCCTTCAAGACGCTTAACTCGAGTTTCTCTCGTCTCGTCCAATCCGTTTCACAGTAAAATGATGGTCAAAATACCACTTAAGACGTTAACCCCTTATCAGATAGATAATAGATAGTAGTTAAAACTACTCTTCGATCATTGTCTACTCCGTAAAAATTGTTTCATCGTAAAGTGGAAATGACCAAAATGAAGTTAAAAAAAAGAACGAGCCCACATTATTCGAAAAGGGGGAAAATTTCAAAAATGTCTGCTGAAATTCTTTAAAAAAAATCAAAATATGACGAGATGGCAACTAGCATTACGCTACAATATTTCGAGAACTCTCTAGAGATCTACATCTGTGGTAGGCTAATCAAACTTAAGAAGATTCATTTTAGTTTTTTAGGAGTAAAGCACTTGCTTAAAAATTAAAGAGCTATAAAAACTTCCCTTTTGTCTGCCAATATAAAATAAATAGAAATTTTTAACATTCCAGCTATAAAACTATCCTGCTTAGGATATGGTTTTCCTCATTTCCCTGAAAAAGGAGAATTTTCTTAACTTGCTTTTACTGTAATTATTATAGGAACATAATGCTAAAATGGGGAAAATCTGTCGAATAGAATCTTCCTTTCACTTCAATCCAAGAGATAGAGTCCCCCATTTCGCTTCAATCTTAGAAATGGATGGCCAAGTATCAGCCTTTTCTCTCAGTATATATCGGTGGTTGAATGCAGTCAGGTAGAGGGTCACTTTTACTCTAATTGATAGTTGACAAAAAGATTCCCTTTGGATCCTTACATAAAAAGAGGGAAGGGATGGCCGCGTAATCCGGCTCAGAAGGAATCAAAGGGGAATTGGAACGGAGAAACACGGGAATTATAGGAAAGAGAATTGGAGGAAGCAAAACGCAGGGAATTTCGAGGAGAAGCGTTCAAAAGCAAGGGAAAAAATGAATAAGTTAATCCCGCTCACGTGGGAAACATTTTTATATCTAAGCCATCCCTGATTTCAATTTGTACGAGCAAAGCAAAGTATCTTTCTAACGTTTTCTATCTGGTGATTTCCGCATATTATTTCTAAGTTTTAAGGCTACATTTAAAAAAATATTTATGGCTATGTTACCTCATCTAAAATCTTCCCAGGAAGCAAATTTTTAAAGGTCTTTATTGAAGCGAGATTGTGACTAAAACGTCTTTTCTTCGATCTAACCTCTAATCAATGATTTTGATAAAAACATAAGTAATGTAGATGTATATAGAAATTGAGAAGAAAAACTTTAGGAGGAGTAGATTTTAAGAAACCTAAGGCATTATCTTAGGAAAAAAGGAAAAAAGGATCCACAGGAGTAAAACACCCGAAAAACCCGCGTGAAAAACCTGCGCAAACCTACTGTTAGTACATGCTAAAAGATATAATAGAAAACTGTGTATGACAATGAAAATTACAAAAGCAAATAATATGACCTAAGTTACATAAAATGATGACCAATCAATAGACAAATTGCAATCATCCATATATAAAAAGAAGAAAAAACAGAAATAACAAACCAATTAATATTCAAACATACTACAAAAATATCCAAATATCAAGTAGGTAGCACGATCCTCTTTGGTGAAAACGGTCCCGGGTTCGATTACCGGAGGGAGCTCATGTGTGCAAAATGACGTTAGTTTTCGAAGCACTTTCAGCAATACTACTACTGATTAAAATCATTACAAAGTCTATAATATATGCTTCTGAATTGTAAGTATTATTGGTAGCTTGTACTTGTCATATCCCATAGCTAGCTTATCAAGATTTAAATATTAACATATTTTACGGCAGAAAGTTATATATTGGTTAGCCTGAACATGTTAGATGCTTCGTCATTACTACCATTAATAATTACCTTTAGTTTCTTTGTACGAAAAATAGACCATTCTTGATAAAATATGACGAAAGGATAACCAATATCACAATTAATAGTTCTCCGACTCTTGAGATAACAGGACCTGTGAAAAGTAAATCAAACTAAGGCATATTTCTTTTCATTTTTAAGGTATAAAGCACTTATTTAAAAATTAAAGACCTAAAAACCGTTCTCTTTCGTTTTATATGTTAAAATACATAAAAATAGCAATATTATGGTTATAACGCTATCCCGCTAATTACTCGGTTGTCGTTTGGTTTCTGAAAAGCGACACAACTGGGTTTTACCGTAATAAATTAAGTGTAGTTATGTGGACACGCTGTATCATTTCCGTATAGAGTTTAGTAGAGAGAACAAATGGGTGTTTGAGTTTGATTATGGCAGTTAATGAGCACCAAGTAAATCAACGGTCAATTGTCGTAATTTGGGAAAGCGAGATGAGTGTCAATGATGATAGATGGCACAGATGAAGGGCAATGCGCGAAATGGGGAAGCAATTACCTCCATCCATCCGGATGATATTGGGCAACTAATCGCAATGCATCACTACGGAGGAAAGAACTAATGATAACACGAGTTCCGATGACGATTGAATGCAGCCGTATGAATCTCTTCATTTGTCTTCTCCATTGGAAGGACAGCAGTTGCAGAAGTGGAGGTGATTAAATGTCAGATTGGGATATGGGGCATGTGAGATCAGGAAGCTGGAGTCAGTGGGGCGTGGATACACGAATAAGGAAATAGGTAAGGTTGAAAGAAATTAATACTTAGATAAATTCCATGACTAAGTAGGAATTTTTCTGATTATCTTTTCTTTCAACATTTGAAGTGAGTTGAATTCCACCAAGAGGTTGAGAATATTAAATATTAAATAGGTTAGGTGATACTGCACGGAATGGCGTTCATCCGGAAAAATTTCCAAGGAAGAATAGACTTGCAAAATGTCAGACGGGACCGGGAATCGAACCCTGGTCTCCCGATTGCCGGTCGAGAAAGAATGCTCCAGAGGGATAGCTCAATGGTCAGAACACCCGACCGGAAATGGGGATCCGAGGGTTCGATTCCCGGTCCCGTCTGACATTTTGCAAGCCTATTCTTCCTTGAAATTTTTCCTTGGTTAACCACCTTTCCTAACAGTTAAAAACCCTTAGTTGGAATAACACGCTGATTTTCTTGCGTGAGGTACCTGAAGATGGCCAATGACGGAACCCAGCAATACAATAAACATATGAAACTTACGAAGAGCTGATGAGTTTATTTCTAACTTTGTAATGATGGCTTTCCAATCCAGCCGAGTTATATTGATTACTTCTTTAAAAGTTAAGAGTTCTTCGACATTTGAAGTCATTTCGTACGTCTGCCTCAATTGGGAATCGTACCCAGGACCGCTTTCGAACGCGTTGCTCACTTGGCTATCCGGAGGCCCAATATCTTCAGATAACTAAAGGATAAACATGAGTAAAAATATCAAAATAACTGGGAATCGAACCCGGGTCTCCCACATTCCTGCCTTAAAATGCTAGAAAACCTGCTTCAAAAGTAGGAGAGCTAGGTTCGAGTCCCAATTCTTGGAATTTTCTTCGGTTTCTAATGTCGTACACTTAAATGAACTTCAGGGAAACCGAGACTAATCAGAAGTAAAAAATATAAAAATGACTGGGAATCGAACCCTCGGAAGTCTTCTACTCTCCTGCCTACACTATTTACTAGAATACCTGCCCAGAAAAGGGGACAGCTCGGTTCGAATCTATATATAAGTCGAATTATCTTCGGTTTGTATTGCACTTTCCTGACCTGGTGTTCTATAATACCTGCTTTGAAAGTGGGAGAGCTCGGTTCGATTCTAAATATAAGTTGAACCTTCGGATTTAAAGAGATCGTACACCCGCATGTGCTAGATCAACATCATCCCCATTCTTCTACGATTAGAGGAGGAGGAGAAAGGAAAAGTTTCTTTGGGAAGGCAAAGAAAATGGAGGTGACCGAGGAAAGATTTAAGGGTAGAGGGTGGATAAAGTAGGCATCAGGTGAAGAATGGAGGGAAGGGGTCGGTGGATTTAGATAGAGAGGGACGCTGGAGGGAACTCGATCTTTGAGAATTATGAGGGTTGAGGAAATATATATAAAGGCAGGGGATTAACGCTACACCCATCCTTGCTCTCTTTAAAGGATTTGATATTTGATGTGTCACACGGATGAGATCCAATCTAATGCAGTTCTTTGTCGAAGTGTAGGAAGTTGGAAAAGGAGGAAATCGTTTTTGATGTTCATAGACTAAAGGTGCACTTACTTATGTCGGTGAGCTAATAGTAAAAATAATCAACATTTCATGTAATGGTAGAACTATAGAAGGTCTCTACACAAATCACAAACTTGGGCGGTTAATAAATGGAATAATCAATAGAGAATTTTAGGTAGTACTGTTGAAGAAAAATATTTATTGAAGGAATTAAAAAAGAGTGGTGATCATAAGCAAAATGTAAGAAAGGAAAAGGAAACTGGTTTGGAAACATCATAAACATTCTTCTCGAGTTGTCCAATTGTAAGGTCATTGTTGAGTTAGTATAATTACGATTTTGGTAATTGGTACATAATCATTATCGGAATCATTTTGTCTAATGTGTCCAATTCTTAGGCAATTCCACTTATCATTTGTATATAATTGTGTCATTCGAACGTATGGGTATATATTTGTTATTTGGATCATTATGCATAATTTATATAATTGTGTTCACTCATTGTTTGAAAACAGAAGTTAAGGACTTAGTGGAGCGAAGGTTAGATTGAAAGATTGAAGAATAACGAGAAAATTGAAAAGTAATGATGTTATAAGTGAAAGAGGAAAGTTATAAGTGAAAGTAGGAAGTTATGAGTGAAAGGAAGAAAAGGAAACTGAATAGGAAACATCAGAAACATTCTTTACAATGCGTCCGATTTTCAGTTCATTGTCGAATTATTACAATCACGATTTGAACAATTGTTCCATCATTCATTCATAATCAAAATCCATAATTAATTCCAATGTGTCCTATTGTTAGAAAATTTCAATTATCATTTGTTTGATGGTATTACATCATTGTCGAAACCAGAAGATGATGATTGAATGGAGGGAAAAGCGGATGGTGAAGGAAAAAGGGACGACCCCTCCCCATAAACTATGAAAGAGAAAATAGTTAAGATAAAATTGTGAAAAACAAAGAGGAACGGGAAAGAGAAAACCTTGGATAGCAACCAATCGTAGCATTGATGTAGGAATAAAAGATTATCTTCAACTATCTCACGTTACTACAGATACATTTGAAACATCATCCAAGAAAAAAACATTCCGTTTTCCGCTAAAATCGAAAACCGATGTTGGAAGCATCATCGTCCCAACGTATTCAAAACATTAAAAGGTGAAATGCGCCTTCGAGGAATCACCAAGATGTACGGTGAAAAGGCACTTCCGATAATAAGAACGTTCTAGTTTAAGATAGCAGAAGGCGTTTGGGTTTAGAGGAGAAGGTCAAATCTATTCTGATACAAATCGAGGAAACGAGGTCGTTGAAAACCCGATTGGAATGGGAAAATGTGAATGGACGAAGCAGGGGAATGGAAGATTAAAGAAACCGAGAGAAAAGAAAGAGAGATAACTTAAAGAACTGATAAAGAGGGGAAAGTAGAAAAGATTTACGCAGATATCGGAAGTGTAAGTAAATCGATGACATAAATGTATTATACGAATTATAATTTCAAGGATAAATGTCAGTGAAAATCTCGCATAAGCTATGAAGAACTATGAATGTCTAAATGAGGGTAATAGAGTATTCATTTCTATATTTGGTATTATATCCTAGGGATGATGAAACTATTGTGGCAAACGTGCCATATTTGATAAGTATATAATAAGATAATAAGGTGTCCCTATAAGAATGCACAATTAAATTTTTGAACATTTTAGTTACTTAAAAAGGAGAAATATTTTATTTTAAACTCACTTTTATACAATGTGGGTACGTGTGGAAAACAACGCTGTAAAAGTTTCCGCCAAAAATTTTCTGAAAATTTCTTAATTTAATAAAACGCAGTTTTATTTACACTTTCATATTGGGTCACTCCATATGTTGACTTTCATGGCAAGGCGATCTCTAACCATAGAGAGATATTCTGAAACTATAAATTTTATTGTCTAAATTAAGGGATTTGAAATTGACGTACATGAGCTTTAACAATCATTACTATTGAACAGAATCCACATTTGCTTACTCTTGTGATTCAATTTTTAAATAAAGTAATTCATAACAAAGGAATTTGCCGTCAATATAGGATATATAACCGAAATTTTGTAATTTTTGTTTCTTTTGTATTAGAACATAATGAAAGAGTTTGCTAGCTCTAATCTGATCTAATTTTTAATAAGTGAATTTTACCTTAAAATAAAAAGAAACATCTTTAGTTTTATTTACTTTCCATAGCTGTAGATAACTATAAAGTCCTATTGTTGCATAATACTGCTTGCTTTCTCGTCATATTTTTTAAAGAATGTTCTCATTTCGTACAAAGAGAGCGTTCTTATTTTTTATCTTACTTTTTTCATCATAAATATGCAATGAAGTGATATTTTACAGATAGACAATTTGGGAAGAATAACGTAAATAAAATTTCAGTTAATCGACTAAGGTAGAAGATTGAAAGTAGTGGGTTGCACTGCATCTGGAGAAGGGAAAACCTGCGTCTTAAGTAGTTATCTTGGCATCTTAACTGGTATTTGTACCCTTGGTTAAGTGTAAAAGGGACCAGGACTTGTAGGTAACCCTTCTCCAGCTAACCTAACATAAAATACGAAAAATTTCCGCCAAAATTTTTCTGAAAATTTCTTTAATTTAATCAAACGCAATTTCAATTGCACATTCCTATTGTAAATTAACCAATATGTTGATTTTTGTGGCAATGTAGAGCCAAACTAGAGAGAGAGAGTTTCTGAAAACATCAATTTATTGTGTCAATGATGGGATTAAAAAGTTTAAATTGACGTACTACGTGAGCTTTAACTATCATTACTAATGAACAGAATCTTCATTTGCATACTCTTGGACCACAATTTTTAAATGAAAAATACGAAAAGGAAGTGCCATCAGTATGGGTTAGCAGTATGATCGGAATGTTTTAATATTTGTCTCTTTTACATTAGAACATAACGAAAGAATCTGCTGGCTCTCTAATTTTATTAAGCTAATTGTAGCTTAAAAACGTACCAGGAATCTTCTTTAGTTTTATTGACCTTACACACCTGCACATAACTATAAAGTCCGCAAACTATTGCTGTTTAATACTAGTTGTCTTCTCGTCGTATTTTTTAAGAATGTTCTGATTTTGTTTAAAGAGAAGATTCTTCTTTTTTATCTTACTTTTATTCATCATTATTCTGTAATGAAGCGATTTTTCTACAAATAGACAATTAGGGAAGAATAACGTAAATAAAATTTCAGTTTATCGACTAAGGTAGAAGATTGGGTGTAGTGGGTTGCAGAGCATCTGGAGATGGGAAAACCTGCGTCTTAAGTAGTTATCTTGGCATCTTAAATGGTACTTTTACCATACTTTAGTGTAAAAGGGGCAGGAGTTGCAGGGAACCTTCCACCAACTAACCTAACATAAAATACGTAACGTTGCTAACCAAAAACCGGAATAAATAGTGTTTCCGGTTTCGGTTCGAGCTCGGTTTTCACTTCGGCAAGAATGAAATGTTTTTTTTTCGTCTTCGGTACGAAAAAACTTTATTGCTACGGTAACTGGTAAGCCGATGAAACACTAGAATGGTGTGACCCGTGCATTTCGCCAGCACCTCCACTGAGAGTCGAATATGGATCGGGTCACGTGACATCGGCTTTAGGGAAAATAAAACGAGGGAAGGATAGTAATGGAGGGAGGTTAAATGGAGGGGAAACATTGGGAAATGGCGGCGGGGTGAAATAGGGTAAAATAGGGCCGAGCGAAATGGGCCGTCTCCTCCTTTAAGATCAAGAGCCGGTCATTCTGCGGTCCTCTTCACTTTGTGTTGGGATTAAACTTTCCCTCCATCTCACCTGGGAATAAATGGAACCGGGTAAACACGCTGAGGTTGTTGTCCTTTGAAGGATTTCGTAGGAAATTTGCTTGCTTGCGTCTTCCAATCTATCCATTATACAAGGGATTATCGGATTCGAAACAGAGATTGGAATGTTGCAGTAGGATCAGATTATGAGGCAGGTGAGGGAATACTCTGTTGTTGTATAAAGTTGATGGAGATGGCAGTTTCAAAATGAGATTAATAAAGTAAAACCCGTTTAAGACGCTTCAAACGTGGTATTCTCCTGGTCTTGTATATATGGCAGGTTTGAAGCGAGATAAATATGGATATAACCCGCTTTAGCTTTCTCCCGGTCCCTTTCACACGAAACCAATGGCAAAAATACCGCTTAAGACGCTCTGTAACCCGGTTAAGACGCGGATTTTTCACGTCTCCCAAAGCACTACAATCCTCTATATCCAATCCTCCGCCTCATTCAATAAACAAAATATTGTTTACATTATTCTTCCTTAACTGTCTATCTGATCAATATTGCTTAATTTTAGAGATAAAATTACCAAAATTAAGTAACAAAGGAGGACGCTTTCTTTGCACGAAAATCTGACCTTTCTTAAAAAATTGTGTAAAGAGCCAGTATTGCACAACAATAGGTCGCGGTCTCACTACTTATCTGCAGTTGTAGTAAGTAAAGCAAACTAAAGAAGATTCTTTTCATTTTCAAGGAATAATTCACTTGAGACGTGGTTTTGTCCCGGTTCAGGTCCCTTTCATACAAAACACAGGGTAAAAATACCGCCTAGGACACTGCTTCCTTCTGAAGAAGATTATTCCTGTACCCAGATGTAATGCAACCCGCTTTAGAAAATCGCTCGCCTCATTCGATAGACCAGAATTATTAAATCTTCTGTACCGTTCTCTCACGCTTCGCCTCATCTAAATTATAATTTCAAAATATAAAGGAAATCTCGAAATAATTATCTATAAAGAAAATATCCGACTCTTTCCCGCATCGTTCAGTGGAAGGATTTTCAGGGATCACCTTTAATCATAATATAATAGTTTTTGAATTTCCTTCGCTAATGACACATAAACACTTTAAAAGTTTACCCACAAATTATAGTAATCATGACTCAAATAGTCTACTTGCTAACATCGAAATAACCAGGATCTATCCATTAATGAGCTCCCAATTTGAGCAATCTTCAAAAACAGGGATTAGGTGAATCTGAAATCATTATGAATATTTGCTCCTTGTTAGGGTGTTTTTTCCATCAACGGAATGTTGTGCCATAGACATTATATGGTATATATACTATATTATATACATAGTATATTGATACTATACGAAAATATAACTTATTATAGTATTAAAAATTAGTAACAAGAATGAATAGATTCATTCATTCATCATTGATAGCTGCGTTCGCATTAATACTAATTATAAAACAAAATAGAAGAAAACCTATAATAATACTGATAAAATGACAGATGGGCTCTCGAATGTCGAAGGAGTCCCGGGTTCGATTCCCGGAGGAAGCCTGCACGTGCAAAACGACCTCGGCTGTCGAAGCACATTTAAAAACACCACAACAATGACAGCTGATAGAAAAATTTGCTCCCGTTACTACTGGTAACAGGAGCATTCTTTAGCAAGGGCTTGTTAGCACATTACCGCACTGCATGTATCCTAGAAACGGAGCAGAGAAATTCGTCATGACACCGCACAGCAATTACGCCTCAAACTATCTCAACGAGTACGTAAACCAACATCCAGTGGATGATACACGTGTTGATAGATGTCAGAAAAGGAGAAAATTTCCGCTTAGAATTTTGAAAAGGCTTTGATCGTGTATCGGTGACGGACGTGTTCGGCGGCCTCACGTGACGCGGGATAACAGTCCGAATGAGATAAGCTGAGGATTTAAGTCCGAGCGACGCTTTCATGAAATGCGACGGATTAACTCTTTCTCTGGGCGATGGACAAGGCGAGGAAATCAATTTTGCACATCCCGACGAAATGTGTGTGCGAATATACATTCCCATACCAAGGTTTTCATTATGTTTTGAAAGCTTTTGAATCGTATCTACGTGACGGAATTTTAATGGAAATCTAAGATATTTTCCACATAAATTTACAAAGTTGAAATTTTAAAAGTTTCCTTCAATCTTGGACCGCAAATGACCTGTCAAATTCATCAAACCACTTCAGACAACCCGAGTATCTCACTTAATTTTTCTTTCTGATTATCTTTTCGAAACTAATTGATCTTTGGGGGAGAGAAAATAATTTACAACTTCCGAAGGGTCTCCGTACTCAGTTTGAGGTATCTTCGTTCATTTTAGTGCGATGGCTATCATTTGATAGAGATATGAAAGAGGTTTGAGCAGATAATGATGAATGAACTAATCGAGGATATCGAGGGCAGTGGATCATTTATTTATAATACAATCTGTCCCAAACCACCTTATACGTCCAATCCCTCGTACCAATGTTTATCTGAGATCTTTTCATATTTTTGCCTCTAAATTTTGGAATACCCTACCAAATCAAAGTAAGAACTCTACTTCGGTGTCATCTTTTAAATTAAAAATATTTAATTATCTTCTGGCTACTTCTAACTAATTGTAAATTTTACTCTTGCATTCTTTTTATTTATTACACATATGTATTACTCATGTTCGCAGATATTTTTTTGTTCTGTATCTTGATTTTTGCTCTTACGGGACTTTAAAGGCCTAGAGCAGAATAAATTTATTATTATTATTTATTTATAATATACTTCAGATTTACTGTCAGGTGGGAGCCCAAAACATTGCCTAGCAACATTTAAAAGTTCGCACTTCACAATCCCTTGCCCTACAAGTTTCATAGAGAATAACATTCCGAAATGACATAACTAGATTTACAAACAGTATTACCATCATAACAACAAAACTTAAATTATAAAACATTCCCCTCAACGACTCCGCTCTAATCTCAGAACTTTTACCCTTTGTACCTGGTCTTGTGTTTCACGACTAGCTTAAAAAGTTAATAATTAATTTTAGGGAATACTAAAATAAGTTCATCCAGTTAAACACGAGTTAAACCTTCCAAATTTCAAATAAATAAAGTCAAATAAATGCAAACTTTCGAAAATTAGGGCTATCCTAGTCCTACATGCGTAGCAATACGAAATTTCAAATATATTAATTTGTTAGTCTTGATTTCAATAGCCATTATTATGGATAATTATTACATGCAATGTAGATATTATTATTTTATTTAATCTTACATAAATGTATTAAATTCATTCCATATTATAATGAAGAAGTTCCTCCAAGTTACGCCTGAATCAGTATCTTTCATCTCCCTTAAAGATATTTGTAGTTATTCCATTAGAATGTCAAATTCGCAACCTCGATCTTTTACTCTGCAACTTCAAACTTGCAACGTTATTTAAAACGACAGAAGTAATTCAGTATAAAAGTCAGAGTCGTTCGTTCCTTTTGGTGATTCTTTCACCTGGGAGAGACATTTGCGTTAATAGACGGCGTTTCGTTGCCTTGAAAGTGTTTTCTTAAGTGAAATGAAACACTTAAGAGCGCGTGGAAATGGCCGGAGGTCTTCTTAATGACTCCGTAGAGGCAAATTGGTATGCTTAGAAAGGGAAAGTGAAGGAAAGGGCATATTATTTACGCCGCAATTGCTACAGTTGCAAGTCTCCCATTAGAGGATCCCATTGTCCTATTCCCAACTGGGGCTGATGACCTCAACACGTACATTTCTCTGCATCTACAGAAGTCTGCTATCCGACAGAGCTTTTTTTTTACTTTTACAACGGAAGTCAAGGAACATCTTAACCAAAGAATTATTACTGAATGCGTTACGGAATGGTTGTGATTAATCTTCACGGTAGCCTAAAAGTTTTCAGTTTATCGTCCGTTTAGACCGTTTCAGACAGTAAAAGCTTACAGGAGGATAAATCCATGCATTTTCCCTTAAGACGGGAATCTAGCTTCACGCAGGGTCGACTTCACGCGGAGATCAAAACGGATAAAACTAAGAATTTTAGTTTAATTATTCTAAATTTCTAGTTGATATAATTAGGTTAATTTCTACTTGAGTTCTTATCACACTTCATTGAAAATGACTTACAAATTTTTTGTTTACATCAGTGGATATTTACTTCATATCGGACCAGATTTGAATAAAAATGATTTACCAACACAATGGCGAAGATTTTATATTTTTATAGCCATAAAAATGAAGCTTAAAGCGCGAATTGAATGAATGGTTGCGTTTTGCTACCGCGAGATTTTTTAAGGCTTCAATTGCTCTCTTCCAATCCAATAAAAATTTCTATTTTTTCCACAATTGCTCTTTGTATCATCATTTCGCATAAAAATCACATAGAACACGTTAGAATCGCTACAGTATGTGAAAGAATCATCTCAGTCCTTTTCCAGCTTTTCAATCGCTTGAATAGTGTATGCATTGTGTATTTGCACTCCATTTGCTGGCGTAACTGCCAGATTCTTTCTTTCAAATCCGTGGAAACTTCAGAGTACTGCATTATTCCTTGACATCTCCAACATCAGCTTCTGATGGCTTAGGAAGAGGAATGGGGTAGTGGAGAATGAATGAGTTAGTGTATCATTAATTCTGTGGAAAACTCTCAAACTGTTTATTTACCGGTTGTCACGAATGCATCTTGACAACCAATCAACAAGGAAGAGAAGAAGAATCAGCCATTTTCCTGAGGAGTCTTACGAGTCATCTAGGCACCATAATTCATAATTTCTTGAGGATTATAATTTGTTTCTGGTTAATCAAAATGCCCATTTTATGTACGCTCGAAGGCTACTGTAATACATTTAATAAAAAAAACTGCCTCGCCTACAATTTCCATCCTAAGGAACTACTATTATATTGTAAGAATGAGATTTTTTTAATACAGCAGAAGAATCTTAAGAGTAACACTTTTCCTAGCTACCGATAAGAAGCGATCATTCAAGCATCACTAGTACTTCAGTATTACTCATATCATGCTTTGACTATGTAGCAATCTACCTCTTTTTTTCTTTCACTCTTTCCTAAATATTTCGCAATTTTCTTATATTCCTTTCTCTTTCTGGGTATTTTCCTGCAGTGGATGTGTCTTTTTCTGTAATAAAAAAATCACAGTTCTCCTCTCCACAAAATCAA
The DNA here is from genome assembly GCA_036926295.1 of Pachydiplax longipennis. NCBI lineage: Eukaryota > Metazoa > Arthropoda > Insecta > Odonata > Libellulidae > Pachydiplax > Pachydiplax longipennis. The sequence goes on from JAVFKF010000012.1 coordinate 36,074,170, forward strand.
TCTTCTTTCCTTTTACTTGTGCATACTATAATGGATCGCTGAAAATCTGAAATCATATTCATGTATTTATACTTTGAGACGAAGGTGACACGTCTTCCATGAGATATTAAAGATGTGACTATCTAGCTCCAATTTCACACGGTAATAAAGACTTTTGTACGTATGTATTTATCACTAACGCTGAAACAAAATTAAGTTAGCGACACACTATCTTCTATCATTTGCCAAAAGACAAATGAAAATTATTCATCATTCGAGATATAATTGTAGAAAAATAGTATACTCTAAAGTTAAGGATGTAATCAATTTCCTCTGCAAACTTACTTTGATATAAGTCAAAGTATGATGTTTTATTCGAAAGAATATTTTTAAGACTGTAAAAAATACCAGTACCACTGATATAGCGAGCAGATATGTTGTGTAAATGGAAAGAGAAACAATTTAATTTTATATTAAACGTGAAAATCATTTCTTGCGTAAATGAAATTATCACTTAATCTTGCACTCTTTCCAAAGAAAACGCCGTGTGGCAAAAACCGCCATACCCAGGGCGACTTCTGCATGTACGCAAAAGCATTCCAACGCTACTTTCTCAACGGGATGGTCCAATTGCCACCAAAAGAGAAAATAATGCGAGATTTCGAAAAGAAAAAAGACTCCCGACGCTGCTGAATGAGCAGTTTCTTTGATAGCGTGCTGCTTGGTTCCTTTCGTGATAATCTGGAAGAGGAAACGCTCGGAATGTTTCCTCTCTGTGCGTTACGCAGTAATGTAAGGAAAGGGACGCTTCCATAATAAAAAAGAATTATGAAATTGATATGGGCCATTTGGAGAGCACTTAGAGAAGAAAGAAACACGTGTGAGATGAGAAGGAAGTGTGAAAAAGGCGGCAGTTGCTATGGAGACATGTATTTGCCTCCATCTTATGGTCGCTTGTGCGGAATCTTCTTCGTATTAGAGCTGATGTATTGCGCGATAAATTAGACGAAATTTGCGGGGAAATTCCGCGGAATCTGCCGTTTGCAACTGTAGCATGTTGGCCGGGAATTCTTGAGATGCCCGTTATGAGATACCTTTCTTAAACATCAAATTTAAATCAACAAAGACGGTGATTTTTTAAATGAATGTTCACACGGATAAAACTCGTACATTTCGTGACCTGATTCATAGTAATAATAATTTATTATTAATCACAAACAAGAAACCCCAATTACATGTGATGTAATAAATAATAAATTTACAAATACATAAATACAAAGATGCAGTATAAAATAGAAGTGTACAAAGGTTATTATCCAGGCAAATTTAGTTTTGTTTAATTCAATATTTAATTCAGTTAATTAAAATTAAGTTTCCTCTTAAAATAATTAATCAAAAAACAAATCTATGTTATTGGCCCAATTCAGAACATAGTTATCCTGTCTCATGATTCTGGATTGGGGATAGAGGGATAGGGGGATCAACAAATTTCGGTTACGATCAAGCGAAAAGATAAGTTATTTTATGTTTATGTAGCTTCAACGTGCAGTATAAGAATATTTGATGTTTTGGGAACTTTCTCATGGATAGAATCATAATATTACTTTATATTACCACATTCTTTCTATATATAGTATAATTATACTATACACTCTTGCTCCAGAAGCGGTTGTAAAAACGTAAACGGATTTCGGAATGCTCTAGAGGATTAATCTAGATTATGATATTCGCTGTTGATTTCTTTCATGTATCCGTAAATTTAACGGCGGTTACTGCGGCTGAATAACTTTAGATTTGTTGAAAATTATTTATAAGTTAGTGCATTCACTGCTCCACACATATGCAGTCAAGTTTTGTCTATTCTAGGAAAGTATATTTTGGGTTAATTCCCACGAATCAGTGATTTCTTCCTATATAAACGAGGATGTTTGAAAATTGATCCATTATTATCGACTGAAGTCCTTCAACCTTCATGATCTCACTTTCTTGCATCTGCACTATCATACTACTCCATTATTGGCTTTTATATTTGTTTTTATATCTGAATTCGGTTTTTACATCTAACCGATGCTTTTGAAATGGTTCTTTAGCGACATATTTTAGCAAGTTGGATGCTAGATGATTAGGTGACTTAATTGTGTAGTTCATAATGTAAAAAAATGTAATAAGAACTATGGTAAATGTGATTATTGTAAATGTAATAAATTTATGGTAGTGTGGAATTTTAGCGATTGCTAAATAATGGTTGTGAAAGAGTATATGTATTTATTGTAATGAGATGTATGATTTTTAATGTATTTAATGATTAACTTAAAGTTAATTTTAATTAATTGCAATGACATTAATGACAATGAACTATTCCACACATACTTGGTATCTCCTTAGGTCAATGAATTTATTTATATTATCAGAATAGTTCTCGATAACCTGGTATCCTTTGGAATGTTGCTTAAATTAAATAAGCGATCTATGAAACATACATTTATTTGAACAGCTAGCTATGGAACGGCTGAGGATCCAACTAGCCTCTGCTATGATGATCATACAGATTTCACCAATTCAGGGCACAAAGTTACGAATTTATTTTAAACTTTCGAGGGTTTTACAAGAAAAACGCCATGGCAAATCTAAAGGTGTGTGGATTTTGGCAGATGCAACCTCTGCGAATTTCAAGGGAACGACTCCCTGATACCCCGGGCAACATAAACAGAATTCCGCCAGATGACGTAATCATGTGCGAAAAAGGACGCGAAATCCAATATGCGAGCAAGGGATAGGCGGCAGGTGAAAAATCACCACCTTCAAAGGGAGTTTGATGGCATTTGCGGAAATGACGCAGTGAAAACATATCCGCCGCATCCAACCCAAGGGACCGCTTCGAATATATTTCAGGGCGGACGGCAGCTGCTCCCGGAAAAAAAAAGAATCTTGCGGTGAAAAATCCCGGAGTCCTCCGGTCGGAGACGCACTTAGTTGACCTCCGGAAAATTCCGTCTCGGGCGATTCTCATTCTTAAATCACCTACATTCCCAGTCTCAAATACGTTCTCGACACATCTGCCGTGTTTACTCTGTCTCCATGACGACCTTTGCTTTCGACGCCTATCTGACAGGTAAGAGAAACTCGGCTGTGATGCTTTCCTGAGATTCCGCAATATCCTTTTTAAGGTTGATTTATAATGTCCGTTCAGACACGGAGCGTATCCGTATCTTTTCCGTTCAGAAAAACTTTCTTACGGCGAGTTGAACTACAATGTATATACTGTACGTAGCGTTTCCGCACAGACACGGAGCGGCGACGGGCCGACTCTCCGACATTAAACGAAAGAATGTTTTGCCTGATACGCTACGTGTCGGAACACGTGAACCATGACGCCCCGTATTCTAATTATTAAATAGTCTTATAAATTATAAAATTATCAAGTAAATCTGTTCAGTCCCGTCGCTGGAATTGGGTTGTGCGCATCTAATCTCGAGAGAAATTAATAAATAAAAACCAATTGAAGCTAAAAATGAAAAAAATGAAAAAATTGAAATTTTGGAAAAAAAAGCTATTTTTCTTCGTTTTAAACTTTTATGTACACTAAAACGACGATGTCGTTCACGTTTTTCATGCTATTCGTCTTCATCTAATGAAACGGCTTAAAAACGCATAAATCTTTTAAAGACATTCGTTTAAACATCTTTTATTGTTACTAAAATTGTTCGGAGGCACTTCTGTGCATCTCGCACACTGATTGTGAGAAAGAAAACCTCCGAGAGCAGATCTGCGTCGCGTACCCTGTCGTACACGTTCCGTTAGTATAAACGCTCTTATCTTTGTCTGACGGAAAACGATACGGATACGCTCCGTGTCTGAACGGACAGTATAAATCCACCTTTAGATGGAATCTGTCCATATTCATTTTAAATGCATCGTTGTATCCAAATTTTGTACCTTAAGACTATATAGTGGTTATTCTACGGATGATTAGAAATTTAATACCAAACAAAATTAATATTTCGTAAGATATCTGGAATTTAACTAAGCAAAATACAGTAAAAGCCGTTTAAGTGAGGTCTGTAAAAGAAAAATTGCTGTTAAATCAATAGATAAAAAAAAAGTAGTGACAAAGTGAGTAATTAGGTCCAAGCAACTAAGGAGCCTTCCGAATGCGATATACAAAGAAATTGAGTTCTGCTGAAACTAGACAGTTAGCGTTTCCCCATAGTGATTCCTTACTGTAATATTCGATTATTTAGGCAGAGAACTGCTTCTCAAAAAATACTAATGCCTTGTATTATAATATCTATTTGACATGTACTTCAACAGTTACGTTCGTTTTAACTAAAAAAAATACTTGAATCAATATTCAAGCCTAACATGGTATTTAAAGTGATATTCAACTTAAATACCAGATAAACTGGGCTTCAATAGGACATTGTCGTAAAAAATCACCTTAAAGTTATGTTTGAACCCAAAGTAGACGCACAATACGGCATACATTAAATAATTGGTTATTATAATGTTTCTTCGAGTTAAAGTGAATTTTACGGTTAAGGTCTTTATATATAGATTATAATACCGAGCTAAAGAGTCTAATTTTAGTTTAGGCTTTCCACAAAGTCACGCCTTCGAATATCGATCTCATTACTGGAGCTCTACGTGCAGTCCAGTCCAGTTGAGCTTAGTCCAGTCTAAATTTGCTTCGCCAATGTGTTTCAGCATCCAAAACCAGAAGCTGTGTCATAAAACATTTTCCCATAGTGTAATCATGTAAACTGGTTTGATCCTCAGCACCCAAAAGCCATGGAGGAGGACTTAGCTTACTAAGTAAGATATTCATATGTTTTGTATAATCCTACGATTAATAACGGAATCCATAAACAAGCGACGCTTATGAATGGAAACAAAAAATAAAAGAACAGTACATTCGCATCGATTTATAGGGTTTATTTAGCAATTTTTCTTTCGCCGTTTAAATATATGTTCTCGTGAAAAGTCAACACATTGGGAAATATTTACTCATCAGATTTATTTTCCTTTGTGTTCATACACGCATTTTTTCCAGAATGAATTCCTCAACTGCCTGTACTAATTTCTCCATTTTATCGAAACTCTATCGAATTATTTTCGGTCGATTTACCTGGGGTACACCTTCTGTCGAGAAATACTATTCTCGCTGATTTTGTGACCGAATTTCTGCCTTTTAAAGGAGGTTGTTTCTGTGTTACTCGAATCCTTTAAGCGAATGCACTCAAGCGCGTATTTCGGATTTCGTACAGAACATCCTGCTTCTTGCGATTCTTAAGCTACAAGGAGAACGGTTATGTACTCAAAGTATCTCGATCCTCGATCGAAAGGTATCTGTAAACAAATATTTTATTCAATAGATATGAAATAATGCAGCAATTCGAGCCAAAGAAAACTATAATTTTCGGTTCAGTTCCGGATTATCTCTATAAGCCAGGGTCTAAACGACTAGAACCGGTTTTTCCGCTACAGCTATCAAAATCTCGCACACTTCTAAGATATAATTTATTATGTGCATAATTTTTCAGTTAGAAATTACTTGATTAAATTACAGAACATAGATTTCGATATTAAAATAATGATGGTCAAAATTTCAGATCAGATAAATCTACATTTACAGCATTTCTTTTAGTTTGTTGAAAGTCTCCTCTAAAATATTTAGCATATATTCATCCATAAACGCTTAATTAAAGTTTAATTGTTTGGAGCTGAAAATTGGAACGGAATACATTGCTGTTTAGAGTTTCATTTCAGGTTCTAGAATCTTAAATTCTCGGATTACAGCCCGGAAAAATAACTTATTCGGTTACAGTTTCCGGTTTGTTTCGGTTTTCTGTTTCTGCATTCGGCACTGTTTCGGTTTTCGGTTCGTTTTCAATTTTCGGTTTACTATTCGGTTCCGGGTAGTTTCCCTGATCGCGGAATATACTAAAATCCGGATAATTTAATCTCCTCCAACGCCTCACACTTTCAACCAGTGATTTCCTCAAATACGACACATTGGGCGCATTTGACATTTGCGAGCCCCATTTCACTGCGATAGAGATGAAATATAAGGGAAGTCTGATATTTAATCAAGAGAGAAGTCGCCCCTTGATGACCTCAGCGAAAGAGATCGAAAGGTTTTGGGGAGAGCGGTGTCAGAAGAATTCGAGAGGAAATGGAGCTGTAAAGATTGGTGAAAGGGAAGGTCGGTGAAAAGGAAGCGGATCTGAAGGAAACCGTAGGAAAAGATGGAAATAGTGGGGAGGACACCTGAGGGAAATGACGTATGCGGGGTGAAGAATAATGCAAATCCATCCATCCCTTCAAACCATTCGCAGCTTCTTTTCGGGAAGTTTCTCAAGTTCAACAAAATTCTTCTTCGACTATATGGACGTTCAACATCGTTTGGTATTGATATTCAATATAAGGATACTCTCTGAGCGTTCAACTCGCAATGGTCTCTATTTCTTTAGCAAAATTATTTTAGGTAAATATAGAACGAATGACTTAATCTCCCAAATATAAAACTGATGATTTCATCTTCCAAATATAGAACTAATGATTTAATCTCCCAAATATAGAACTAATAACTTAATCTCCCAAATATAAAACTGATGATTTCATCTTCCAAATATAGAACTAATGATTTAATCTCCCAAATATAGAACTACTGACATAATCTCCCAGATATAGAATTAATTACTTGATGCGAATAAAATACAGATATTTATTAATATATACAGACTCCACAGATAAATGCCACCTTAAAGCCTATTCCATCCAACGTAATGACTTAATCTCTCAAATATAGTACCAACAATATATAGTACAAAAATATAGTAAATGTATTACCAACGTAATGACTTAATCTCTCAAATAACTACTGAATTAATAATGACCATTTTCTCTCTCGTCATGCCTTCCCGTCCTACTGGAACACATTTTTTATTTCGCTCCCTTACACCTCAACTTTCTATGACTAAACGATCCTTCATTTATCGCTTACTTACATCTCTAAAATAGTATACTAATAATATAATTAAATAATATATACATTTCTTCGTATTCAGATACTTTTGCATACTAAGACACAACTTTAAGTTAGTTTTTTTTATTATTTTGATGCTTTTTATTATTATTGATTCCTTTCTTTTCCTGCATTGGTGGCACTTTTTAGATACATATGTATTTTTGTTTGCTCTTTCCAGAGATATCTGTATTATTTTATGTATATTTGACTTTTTACTGTTATTATTGACTTGCTATTAAAAGTGTTAATCTGTTTACTATGGCATTTCTTAACAAAACGTAGCGCTTTGCGCTGCACTTTCTCGAGCTCACGGGTACCCTTTTTCATCCGCTGAATCCCATTTACTTGCACCACATTCCAGATGGACCAAGGTGAAATAACATAGCTTTCTAACCTTTTTGTCGCATCTCCCGCAATGCGCCTTATCAATCAATCAAATCTAATAGAAAAGAAGGGAAACCTTTTCCAGTCAAACGGAAGAATATATTAAAAGACCCTTTGGATGTCCAAATTGGAATGTAAAAAGTTTTATTCTGAATTTAAACGTCACTCAAGCCTTAAAAAAAACGATAAAATTCAAGTGTAAATCGAACAAACGGACACATATCTAATCAATTCCGTAAAGGAAGAAAAATTATTCATATTATCAAGCACTTGATTGATTTTGCTTGGCTGTTTGACTTTTAAAGCTTCTACTTCAAAAATTAATAGCTTTTAGAATATTTCAATCTTGTTTTCGGTGATATTATCGCTTTAAGATGTGACCTTCAGAATGACTGACAATTATGTTCTTATTGATCGTGTCATTTATTTCTACAGCAGACTGACGTTGAGGAATCTAGAAAATTAACGGTGTATAAGAAGACTGGAAATTTTCATAGGTACCAAATTTTTAATAATAATAATAGTGGACTTTATTTAGGGCGAGATTGAGACTATAAAGTCTCTTCTTACATTTAACCCTTCGTAATATAAATTAACAAAAAAAATTCTGAAAAAACAGAACAGAGAAGAAGACTACTTTGTGGATTTAAAAACCTAAGCTAAGTGGTATGGAAAAAAAATTCCACTGCAGAAAAACACCCTCAAGAATGGGGGTGAGAAAAACCTGCGAAACCTACAGATAGGAAAACTAAGATTAGCGGTGAAATCATATAAAAGAGATTTTACAAGATAAGAAAACATAACAAAAATATCCTACAAAACAAAAAAGAACAAATAGTTACATGTATAGTTAAGTGTCGTTTAGTTACATTTTTATATTAACTGATAATAGGAAGAAAAAAATTTGAAAAATATATAAATTAAAAATATAATACTATATATGTACAAGGGGGGAACATTTATATGAAACTAAGGTGATATATAAGCAAAATTCTACCTCTGGAATATATCTACCGAACTACATCCTTAATTAGTTCGCTTTAAAAGCGTTTAACTGGTAATATTAATCAGATATTCAATAGGAAAGCCGTTCTCTTAACAGACTGATTAGCGAAACGTCGTTAGAGGCGATGCAGGAGTCTGTGAATGCTGCTACTTAGTACAGTCAGAGACTATTAGGAGTTTAACTTCGGTACATATTCAGGACTCTGCACACAAGTTCGACCTTATAGCCTGGTGATGCGAATCATTGGGAGGAAGAAGATTCAAACTAAGCCTAAACTGGTTCAATAATTTAAGTTGTTACAAGTAGCTGCAAAACGGACTGTATGGTATGCTGACTCCAGCATAGCCAAGTGAGTTCGGCCGTGGTTAGAGCGGTCCCGGGTTCGATCCTCCGTAAAGACAAAACAAAATTGTCATTCATTACTGAATTTCATATCCTAAGGGCAGAATATCACCTAAAACGAAATTGTAATATTTTTTAAGTTGTTAATTTTTGAAGTCAAAGTTTTAAAAGTCCAATAGCCAGCAAAATCAACCAATCTCACGAAAATATGAAAAATGTTTCTAAATGGGTCCGTTTGTTCGATTCAGACTCGAATTTCACACTTTTTTCAGAAAGAGGTGACCTTTTCATTCAGTATATAACTTTTCAAATTCTTATTTTGACACTTTGGTCATCGACTTTAGGACTCTTACTTTATTTTGTCTAGGTGCAAAAGCTGTCAAGCAAGGCAATTTTTACGCTTATATTCCGACCAATAGATCGATATCGTACTTTGAGAGAGTGAAATGAAGAAAATATGCTGGGAATGGTCGAATGGGGCCTTTTACTTTCATCCGTAAGCCGCATTCACCATTCGGGGGCAAAGGAATCCATTAGCATGTCGTGAGACCACCAGACCGAAATGAATAGCACGAGCTTATATTAAAATATTTCGGCATCGTAATTGTACAAAGACAAATAAATTTAACCGCCAAGCAAAATATTTTCTTTGGGCTGATCAAAAAAACTGATTTAATACGAGATTTGTTTTGGATATGAGGAAAAGAACGTATTGAACGGCCGAGATGGCGGCAGGTTCCCCTTTTATTAAACACATTTAATTTAGTACGCAAACTATATAAATTCAAATATAAATTGCATGCTTTTTCCTCTATTTGAGTAAGATTTTAGACATCAAATTTTATTTCATACATATTGTATTACAATTTTGACGTGGAAGGAGAAAGAAAGATGGGTTGAAAAAAACGAACAAAGTGCTAGGGATGGTTAAGGAGAAGAGGATGTTGATTGGAATAATAAGAAATCGACAAAAGAAATAGGTGAATGATGAATGTTGAGATGATAGAAGGAATAATGCTAGGGAAAATAGAGAGGGGAAAAGTAATACAAAAGTTATTAGACGAATTAAGGGGTGGGATGAGTTTCCAACAATTGAAGGGGAGGGAATTAAATAGGGAATGTGGGGGCACATGAGCCTACCGAAAAGTAGAACACTTATAGTACAAAATTACAAGTTATTTTTAATTATAAGTGTATTGATTTTTCCTTTGTTATATTCTCTGTGTTTTTGCGGGCGTTTTTCACCACTTCATTTTTGATGTTTTCCCGTACAGTGCGATTTTTATTTTCTTCAACCATTTGCTGAGATTTTTCTCTACGAATATTTTATGTGTTTTCCTCCTTTTTCCTTTCAAATTTTAGTATTCACTTTAAATATCTAGCAATAATGAGCTTATGCAAAAGAGAGGCCAATTTGAGCCAAACCTCGCCTTAATAAAAATTCATTCGTTCGTTCACTGAACAGTAGTAAGCTTGGAAAGTAGTCGGCAAAGAATTAATTGTGAAGATAACAGAAACCGTATACATCCCTTGCCACGTGCCTAAGGGTGTTTTGCAGTGTACATAACAAAGCTAATTTCAGTCGGCAAATAAGGGAGGCAATTGCTGCGGTGCTAAGACAGAAGGGGTGCAATTCCTTGGAGAGTAAGCAGGGGATGATTAATTCAGTTTCTCGCATAATATGGGTGAAATAAATAACATTAATAACGCTGTCATTTTACATGAATTTAGTGTAAGTGAAGGAGGGGTTGTTGAAGATATGGAATTATAATTCCACTGAATTAAGTGCAATTGGATTGGTGCAAATTCATCTTGGGTCTTACATACAAAAGGTCATAAATGTTGAACATACATAACTTTACCGTACATAAAAGAGTACTAAATATAGTCAATCCTTTCACATTTGAGTACATAGGGAAAATTGCCAAACCCTTTATCTTTAAAATTTAAGTTCATAAATATGTCTGAGTACAGGTTGACATTAAAAATAAGATTTTAACTTAAAAATTTTGAAATCAAACCGTAAAGGGAAATGCTCGACCTGTTCGTATACGTCATGAATCGCGCGATATTATAGACTTTAATTCCTGTAGCCTTATGTACATAAAAATGTTGAGCTATATTTATTTTATTTATTTATATTATATAACTACAAAAGGGTAGATAGCCAGGTTGCAGTCATTTCAGGGGCAAATAGAAATATAAAACCCCTGCCTGGCATTCACCCCAGTCGGGAGAAAAAACTTGAATTTGGCATGTCATACAAAGTTATTTGATAAACAATTTTAAGCTATTACAAAAATATCAATAAATGCTTGTATGAGACTTATAATTTCAATTATTTTACATAACAACACTATTATAAATCCAACTGTATGTACAATCATTGATATACCCTCTGAGTAGAATATCACAGTTTATCAGTTCATAACATACTCCTAATTAATTAGAATAAAATGTAATAAACTAATAGATATAATAAACTAATAATAATAAATATTATTATTATGAAAACAATGAAGCTTTCCGTTTGAACTTATTTTTTAAAATTTAAATATATATATTATTTTTTCGGGTTTGACTTTTATTTTACCTCTTAGTGCTTGATACTGCGAGTTACAGATAAAACCAATCCACCGTGGTAAACTTAGCAGTGTTTAATATTTACAAGAAACTTTAGGACCGGCTTACACTTGAGAATCGTAAGGAACGATATTTTATGTAGATATTCGAGGGACCGACCTTTCACGAGATGGATCCATATACGATCTCTACCGAATTCCGAGGAATGGAGATGAAGTGGGCCTCATGAATGAATAACTTTCACAAACTTAAATAATGCAGCGTGGGCGTGGAATTTCTTGAACGATAATGTCCAAATAATTTTATTGACAGGAATAGTAATTCCAATTATTCATTTCATTAACGTATTTCACTACTTTATGAAGAAGAACAATTTGTACTTTTTCCACATTATTCTATTAAAAACAATAAAAGGAAACAAAACACGACTAGTTTTAAAGATTCTTCATAATGACGTATTTCCATAAGACATCGCCAGAGACTGTGAATTTTATATTTCACTACATTATCAACCATTAAACCAAGGACTAGATTGAAGTGAATATCTTAAGCTATACCTAAATTTTTCTCGTAAGATCCATCCTTGAATATGCTGTTGTCATTTGGTTTTTATCTTTTAAATCAAAAAATTAGAATTGCCAATATTCATAATAAATTCTATTATATCTGCTGCCGCACACTTTGGATTTTCCGCTGCATTAATCATATACTCACATACTTTAACCCTTAAACTCTGTGCAATCTCTGATAGACACATGAATAAGAGAAAACCAGGAATTCTCAAGGAAATTTTCAACGTTATCAATGATTAAATGCTTTCGTATTAACAATTGTAAATAACGATATTAATCCTCCCAACTTAAATTCATTTTTGAGTCCTCACTTGTTATACCCGCTCTAGTCAAATATTCGCCGATGATTACGAAAGAATTACTTATCCATTTACTCACTTACTTTACTTGCTTAGTATCAAGCGTATCCAGAAAAATAAACATACAAGAATCTGTTGACATTTTTAATGATTCAAAGCATGCGTTCTAAAGGATAGTGAGACAAAATATCTCCTACTCATAGTGTTAGCAAAGTCTTGTGTAACAAATTGTATTTTCATTTCTAATTTTTACTTAAGTGCCATCTACTCGATTTACGTAATTTTGCCTCATAAATAGTGGATTTTTTACTTTAACGACGAATTTGCTTCATTCTTCAGCTGGTTGGAAAAAACGTTTTTACATCGAACGATGAGCAGAAGTGAAACTATACCAAAACTTCCCGGAAAGTGGGAAACCTGGGTTCAATGCCCAGTCATGTCGTTAATTTTTACTTCTATTTATCCCTCGGTTTTACAGGTTGCTACATCTGTTAAGATGTTCATTCCCCACCTTTCTTGAAACGATTTTATTCTTATTGTATATTGATATTTGCTGTAAATTTGGCATTTCCTGTGTTTAATACATGATTAAACGAGGAAAAACCATACTATATATGAATAACTTCAGCAAAATACTTCAAAACAATTCCTTAACCGAACTGCAGATGAATATAGCCTCTAGATGTAGAAAATTCTGAAGGGCATCTTTGAGATAAAGTTGCCAAGACTCCATAAGTAATATCCAATCCTTGTTACAATTGTTTCCTTGTTACAATGCAGATTCACTTTAAGTACAACTCATTGGTAATGGAATCAAGGGAGTTTCCACAAATGTCCCCAACTTCGAAATCTCGGAGCATCTAAATGTCAGCAACCGTACCCGGACTCGGATGAAGAAAGTGCAAAGGTCCAATCACGTATACCTGCGGGACACCCCCGAGTAACTTTAAGCCTTTTTCTGAGGGAAATAAGGAAAGGATATTGTGAGAACTCGGGCGATTGGCTAAAGGGAAATTTTCGGAGAAGGGAAAAAGGGACAAACTGAAAAAAGGGTACCTCTTGAGGGAAATCCGGAGGTCGCGATGGAGTTCTTTTCCCGGACTGCTGTCCGAATGATATATTGGACGGTTCAAAGCGTTTTTATTCCCCGACGGAAAAAATGGGGTGCGGAATGGGGGAAAGGCGTGGAAAGTTAAGATGTTAGCGCTCATTCGCGGAGTGATTCATGTCCTTCTTCTGTAGGATTAAGAAGACGTATTGCTTTGGGAAAACCTCGCGCGCTATTTATATAACTCACGGAGGAGAGAAAATGGGGAGTTGAGAACGGAAAATATGGAATATCTCCTATTTATACAGGTAGGAGATTGGACGGTGCTGAAGCTTGTGGTTTGAGGATTTAATGCAGATGCTTTCCTTAAGTACCCTTAATGTTTTAAGTGACCGATCCCTGGAGATGATTACTCTAAGCCAGAAGAGGGTCATGGTATTACAAGATTTTTTTGTTTCTATTCGACTCTCTTTCTTTACATAGGAGGTTGTTTGAGCACTTAGGGATTTTTATTGCGTTCACAATTCTTCTTTAAAAGCGCCAATAATACTAATGTTAACCGCATGCTCATAGATATTATGAATTTAACTAATATTCTTCTTTACTTAATCCCCTCAATATATTTTCTCTTAATGAATAGTCGGCTTAGAATGAAAATCTTGGATCTCAAAAGGATAATAAATGCTATGCTAATAAATATTGTATTTTTAGATATAATGATGCATATCTCAACCATAAATCAGCTGAGAGCTGCGCAGCACAATTGCGATCCCCTCAGATGATCAATAGTTGAAAAACGAGGTTTTGTCTGAAATATGCAATAAAACATTATTTTAGATTTCTTGATTTCATACGAGGTTGTCATTGCATGTCAAGGCGATGGAATATATTCTAAGCCTAAATTTTAAAAGAATTTCATATCTATTTATCGATTAAATATGCGAAAAATGAGTTTATTGTTTGCTGATAATTTCTTACTATCCGCGTAATATTTATTGTGCTATCATTGTTGTGATGCGATTTTAGATGCTCGTCAACTTAGTCTTTGTGGCGCAAAGAGAATCCAGGATGTTCGAATGGTATTGCCTTAACCGAAACGCATTTGGCAAAAATCCTCCGCAAGATAATGTATGATTGGGATGAAAAAAGGTAAATAACTTACAGGAGCAGGCTGAGCACAATTAAACTAAAGAAATGACAGAAATGAAAAATAAAATAATGATTGGAACTCGAAACAAGTCTCCCCCTTTCCTCTTTGCTCCCTTGGGGGAATTTTCTCATAATATCTCTTTTTTAGTTATTTACCTCGAAGAGAACCTTTAGTGGCGGCTGGTGCCAAAATGTGAACTTGACTTATAGTTTACTTAGCCTGGGACAGATTAGGCCTCATGGACCCCTTCGGCCCAAGGGTTCTTTCCAGCTCTTATGGTCAAGTACATACAATAATAACAGTAAATAAATATATAAATAGAGAAATAAAAAAATAGATAAATACGAAAATTGATATATATATATATATATATATATATATATATATATATATATATATATATATATATATATATATATATATATATATAAATAATTAATTAATACATAAACAAATTAATGCTTAAAAACATTAATGCATAGATAAATTAATGTATAAATAAAGTAATACAAAAAAAATTAAAGCATAAATAGATAGAAATAAGTAAATAAGATTCAATATATAAATACAACAATAACAATGAAATTTACTTAAAAAAATCCCTACTAATATATCACCCTTTCTCCATTTTTCTAACAATTCCCACCCAATAACTTCAAACGATTTCGTTACGCCCCCCTCTGTATTGCATCTCTCCATTTATGATTGAGAATACAATAATAACAGTAAATAATTAAATACATAGATAGATAAACAAGTAAATAAGATTCAACAGATAAACAGGAGACTAACAATGAAAAGTTTAATTGAAAAATCCCTATTAACCCTCACGCCTCCCTCAATTTTTCTAATAACTCCCACCCAAAGAATTTCAAACAATTTCGTCACTCTATCCTCTCCATTGTATCTCTCTATTTACGATCGACATCGCGAAACGAGGTTCGGCTGTAATTGAAAACGAAACGGGAGTGAATTCTTTGGAAATCGGCGTATTTTCTTCTGTTTTTTCGCTCTATTCTCCCACGCTTTATCTGCGGTTTCCGAACCAATCCAATAAATCCGTTACTTTTGCCCAAAGAGGAAAACAAAAGCTGGCCTTTTAGAAGTGCCGACGTTTAGGCGGAATGCTCTCTTTTCGGAATTACTGCACCATAAACTATGCCCCCGCCGCATAATCAGCCACGCAAGGGGTCTTTTGAAAAGAACTTGTCGAGAGGAAAAAATTGTATTGAAAAATGAACAGCGTATCCCCTCAGTGATGGAGGAAGGAAAGGAGGACGAAAGGGGCAAAGATAAGAGGAAATTTAGTTCTTCTAAAGTTGTGGTAAAAATATATATAGGTCAGGTTAACCAGTGAGAAACTCTTGCAGCTCATAGCTCAGGGATGGTTATGGAAAATACCAAAAGAAAATGTATCAACTACGTGTTGGGGATATGTGAATATTCGAAAGTTTGTAACGAAACGTATTATGTTTTTTTCCGGACAAAAATTTCGAAACGAATCGACATCGGAATACATGGAATTGAACTAGAAATCGTATATGAAAGGGGAAACAAAACGAGGAAATTTTGTTCTTCAAAAGTTGTGATAGATATATACTCGTATATATAGGTTAGAGAAATAGAGAGAAATTCTTGCAGCTCATAGATCGGGGATGATTGTGGAAAATACCTAAAGATGGTGTATCAACGGTAAGGGGTGAGAAAATACACGAAAGTTTGAAACGAATGGTATTATGTTTTTTATCGACAAAAATTTCGAACCCAATCGAGGTCTGAATGAATCGAATTGAATCAGAAATCGAATTCAAATTTAAGTGGCGGAAAATTAAGTTTTCGTCACTCCTTTTTCTACCGTTTCATATATAAGATATAGTTTCGTTTTATTCACCAGGTATATCAACGTTGTACGAGGTATCATAGGTATGCGAATATTCAAAAGTTCGAACCGATTCGTATTATGTTTTTTTTCTGGACAACATCTCGAATTGAATGGACGTCTGAATAAGTCGAATTGAATAAAATTAAACCAAAAATCGAATGCAAAATTCAATTGGCGGGAAATTGTGTTTTCGTTACTCCTTTTTCTTACGTTTCATGTATAAAATGGATAAAGTTCGTTTTTCAAATAAGATGTATAAACGGTGTGGTGTGCAAATATTCCATAATTCAAATATAATCGAAGAATTCTTTTTCATTCGTCAAACATTTCTGACTGAGTCGACATCTAAATTAGTCGAACTGAATCAAATCGAATAGAAATTCAAGTGGTGAGAAATTATTTTTTCCACTTCTTCCTGTTTCGTTTTTAATCTTCTGCGTTTAATCTGCATGGCACACTTTTTTATTATAAAAATTATTTAAAAGAATATTATTATTAAGTAATCTTCTAACCATGAATGGTTTACTGGTAAAAATGTCTTGAATGACGAAATTATACCTAATCTAAAACATTTCTGGAAAGAAAAGGAATTGGAACTCTCCTTTTAAATCACTCAATGCGCATTTTTGTGAATATGCCACCATTTTCAAGGGGTAAATGCATAATCAGCATTGTATGCATTAATCCCCTGAGGATGGTGGCAAAGTGTTTCCTATAAGATCGGCAACCCTCGGTATCCTTTCTCCATTCAAGGAATTAGCCCCACGATCACCGACATATTCGGCGATTATTGAGTTTTATTGAACCACTTAATAAAACAGCTCCTTAATAAAAATTTGCAATACCTTTTAAGCTGATGTCGACGATAAGCAGGAGCCGAAGAAATTGTAATCTCTACTATGGGAATTTCACGAAAACCTTACGGACGGACAAACGGACATCGTGTATCGAATGGAATATTCAGTTTCAATTCGATTCGAAATGAATAGGCACGATCCGCACACATACCAATCAATGGGACTGTATTTATTCACGCGCACGGACGACAAGTAATGCATTTACTCCTTCTCCTCTCGAGATAAAAGATAAACAGATTCGTAAGAGCGGGAATTGAGTGTGAAAGGGAATTGTTTAATAATATCTATATAACCGATACAGTAAAATTGTATATTCCTCAAAAATGAAGATTTAAAACCGCTCTTTTCTCCTTAAACAGCCCTCCTCAAGTCCGTTTTCAGCTGATGGGGACATTTTAGCTAAAAAAAGATCAGAAGGATGAAACTTTAAATTAAGAATACGAATGTTGGATACATCTACATCTACATGAATACCCTGCAAGCCGCCTTTCGACGTGTGGCAGGGGGTGTAAACACCAACCGATTGAGCTA
Source organism: Pachydiplax longipennis (assembly GCA_036926295.1). Lineage (NCBI taxonomy): Eukaryota > Metazoa > Arthropoda > Insecta > Odonata > Libellulidae > Pachydiplax > Pachydiplax longipennis. Next base: position 36,091,830 of record JAVFKF010000012.1, read on the forward strand.
CTTTTTTAGCCTATTACTATCGCGTATTGTTCGCGGAAAGAATGAGTTCTTAAATCGACTAGTTCTAGCGTCTATTTCTCTTATTTTGCTCTCATTGTCGGATCGGCCGAAGTAACAGGGGGGTCGCATAATATCAACTACGTCATGGGAAAACGTGCTTTCTCTAAATTTATTAAGGAGTCGCAACCTAGCTTCTAACCGCCTTTCTTTCAATGATGCCCAACCTGTATCTGAGAGCATCTTCGTGACGCTTACCTTTTTCTCGTAGCATTTTTTAACGAAACCTATCGCTTTGCGTTGAATTTTCTCAAGTTTGCGGGTACCCGTTTCATCCTCTGGGTTCCATATACTTGCCGCGTATTCAAGATGGGGCCTGACCAAGGAGAAATAACATCGCTCTCTAACTTTCTCATCGCATCTACCGACAATACGCTTTATGAAGCCGAGCTTTTTACTAGCTTTACCGCAGATTTTACGAATGTGAGTGCTCCAATTTAAATTATTGGTAAGAGTTACCTCAAGATACTCAACTGATTCTGATACAAATTACTAAAGTATTCCACGAAAACCGATCAGCTAATAGAAAACTGTTGAAATGAATATCATTAAAATCAACAGTTCCGTGGTATTTTTTGTATCTGTGCAAACTCATCCAGCGAAAAAAAAATCTAAAAATACTCGACAAACACTATAACTATTCTATAACTATAAACATTTAACGAAAAATTGAAAGTTGGAATATGCGGAAAGTACATAATATGGGATCCAGAATGAAATGGGTACCCGTAAACATAAGGAAGTATAGTGCGAAGCGATACGTTTATTTAAAAAAAAACTACGAGAAAACTGCATGCCATACAAAAATGCTCTCAGACGCAGGTAGGTAAGCGTCAAAAGAAAGAAGATTAAAAGCTAGGTTGAGATTGCTTGATAAATTCAGAGAAAATGGTTTGATACAGCGTTCAAAGGCCTCTGTGAATTTCTATTTCCTTTTTTAATTAAAAAGCCCTTCGCCAGGTGCTACTTACAAGAGATATTCCCACATTAATTCCTTTTCCATCATACACATTCTCCATCGTATATGAATCGGAAACAAAGAAAGGAACGTAAATTAACATTATCTTCAATACTTTGGTCATACGCAGTCGCGGATATGGCAAATGGGATACTTGCCAAAGGCACAAGTATAAGAGGGTGCCAACTAGATAATTTATTTCGCTCTATATTATGCATAACAGAGGGTTCAGTTTTCTGATAATTCCTAATCCTATCTACTTGCTACGAGCTACATAAAATTCCGGTTAATGCGCTTTTCAGGGAACAAGGTGAAAATTCCATGATAAGCAGGATGGCGTTATGAACGGATTACGATAGCTTTGTATTTATTTTATTATGAAAACCAAAAGAGAAGGATATTTTGGCTCTCAAATATGCAAATAAAAATAATTTCAAGCGAAAATGGTTCTTCCCGTGCTTGTGTCTATCTAGTTTGCTTTACACACAGTTGAAGATGAGATATTTAGAAATCCTGTGAAGTATTATGTAATACTGAACTCCGACGACGTTTCTTTCTTCAAAAATAAATTATTTAAGCCATTTTACATTCACCAAATTTTTGGGAGAACCTAACTTAATGTAGATTATTACCCTATCTCCTATATTTCTAAATTCCATTAAATTCCATTAAATCCCCTTATCCGACAACTAGAAAAAAAACTAGGAAAAGTTAGATGATGAAATATTAAAAAGCTGAAATAAAAACTTAAAGTATGATGAAAAATAAAATAAAAGATACCATGTAAACATAAATATAACAGTGCTAACGACAATTTCTCAATCGACATTAATAACATAATAAGGAAAATGCGATAATTTAAGTATGAGAAAATAAGATAGAATATATATAAATTTTCGATGAAGAAAGAAATCAGTATTTATATTGGCTTAAAATTTTTATATATAAGGGCTCATGTAAACCGACTCTAAGTTTTCTGACTTAAGTTTTTAAAAATATATTTCCAAATTAAAAAGTTACGAAAACCTACGGAATCGAAGAAGTTTTTGCTCATTTCCTCATCAAATTTGAAAATTTTTCTGATGAGAAATTATGAACCAGCTCCTTTCACTTCCACCAAACTTTTTCTCGCAGGTGATTATAAAATGTGGCCGAATATTTTTTTCCAATAAAGCCATCTTTAGAGTTTTTAAAAACCTCAATCAAGTTTGGCAATTTTCCCCTTCGATTGGATTGGATTTGTATCAAGATTGACAAGGAGGAATTCTTAGAAAAATTTCTCGGAAGCATTCTTAGGAGAAAGTCCATAAGGCTGCTGTCAATAACATATGAAATTTCATTGAGATGATATTTCATCTTCAGTTATGGCAAATTAATGAACCACATCGAATATTAGTTTAAATTAACTAAAAATCGTGCTTAAGATTCATTCCTTAGTGTAGTTAGCATAGTTCTCATTTCGACTTTGGAACTCTTCACAGTATATTTGAGTAAAACCTTCCAACGTGATACCCGATCGAGTTATGAATTTATTAAGTATTATGATTAATAAAATTTATTATGAATTATGATTAACTAAATTTATGAATTATGATTCATGAATCACTCGTTTCACGTATTTTTATCTATTCTTTTATTTCCTTTTTTTCTGTCGATGCTACATTTTCGCGATATTCCATCTTACCCCTCTCAAAAACAATGTTCCTCCAAATTCTCTACCATCTGATTTATAAGTTTCCTTTCTTAGGAATTCCAATGATCACATTTACACTGTAATATACGCATAATTATTATATAATTATCCTATTTCTACATATATATACATGCCATTATTATGACATGTATATATATGAACATTATTATAGAATTGCCGCATATAGTAAATCACTATATAATTTATACTATGATCATGCAACAGACATGAATTAAACTGTGGAAAAATTGTAGAGGCGACGTTTTAAATAACACACATTATAAGGAAAATAAGATACAATTTTGATGCCTTTGTGATGAATAATATTTACAAGTAGTATTACTATAGTTTAAATACTTAATCAATAGTACTATTAGTTTAAGTTAATTTTAAGACCATGTATAAGGTGAAATTATTACCAAGATACCTTAAGTTGATGTAATGTATAAATTCATATCCTGTGTTTGTACAGCTAGTTCCAAAAAAAACTTACCACCTAAGCCGCAACCCGCATAACAGACGTGAAGCTCGATGAGAGCGAGTCTAGAGTTTTCCACGCATTCTATTGGCTCTTGGAAGGAGGAGCATTCTGACGGCGCCTTTTTAAACCGTTGTGAAACGCGTTGAACGTATTTGTACCGTCTTTATTAGCATGAAATCTAGTTTAAATTTAGTGTTAATTTTTACTATGTCAGCAGCATAGTATTAAAAAATGAATGGAAATCGGATCTCCTTATTTCGGCCTGAAATTTCTGCGTAATTCACCTTTTTCTGTAGGCATCGGGTAAACTTAATTTAGCTGCTTCAATTATCCAATAAAAAATTATGTCATTGCAAGATTAAAAAGGATTATATTATTACGTTTTTTATGCTCTTGACGCCTACAGGAAGAACTTTTAAATTTATTTAGAGGAAATTCACGACTATGACTTAAATAGAAAGATGAACGAAAACTCTGCAAGGAGATAAAGAATAATTAGGAATAAGAACACAATCAACTGTATGTAAACTAATTTATGTTGCAGAAAAATGCTATCGAAAAGGGGAGTATGAAAAAACTTCGATACCTACTGAGGAAAGCAAAGATGAAAAGAAACTTTATCTGGACGAATACACTGAGAAAGAATCATTTTAAGTCAACCTGGTAGAGAGCTCTGAAAATTAGACCCAAAACATATTACAATAAAGTAAACCAAGTAAATTACGGTCAACTACATCAGATAATTACATCAAATATTACAAAAATTTTAAATACCACCAAATCAATTGATAGAAAGTAAAATATTAATTGGTGTGCTATCATCATTTTCTAAGGTAATTGTTTAAAATTCAAATTGCTAATTTAATATTTTAGAAAATAACATAGATATTAGAATAGTAGCACAATTTAAATACTGAAGGCTACAAATTTTTTTCACGTATCGAATTAAAAATTAATTTACCACGAAATTAACGCCAGCATCTCGTAACATTTTTCCGAAAATATTGTTCATTGCCAGTCCCAGAAAAACTATCCCTTTAATTAAATCAAGTTCATGTTACTTGCAAAATTATGCTGTCCCAACTTTTATCTGATGCTAAATCTCTTTCTTGCCCCGTGGTGCAAATTTTGACTCGATTTCTTCGCAGTTGAATTATTCTGCAATACAGAGAGGTATAAAATTTGCTTGATACTACAATTAACAGAGCATTAGGTAATTCAGAATATATGCATCAACATGCCATTCTGTTCTTACTTCCATCAGGCATTCGTGATGATTGTATCAGATGAAGCATTATGATTTTGAGATGAGATTTGGCTGTTTCTGACAAATTCCCGTCTGAAGTTTTACTGAGTCTTTCAGAGAGAGCGGAGGACCTCCACTCTGGCCCTAGGAGTATCCCCTATTCATTCCTTTGTTGTTTCTTTTTCTTTTGTTTCGTCCATCGAAAGGTATTATCTATTTTCTCAAAGGAACCATAAAACGGCCGATGGATGAAGGTGAACTCCTCTCTGAGAAAGAAAACCCCCTTTTCGGCATATTGTGGATGGTCGTATGTATCCGGGGTAGCGAATTTGAAAGCGCTAATGAGGATTACCGACCGCACCCCTGCTGAGCAGGTATCCAAGGTTAGGGTATGGTGGCGGCGACCGATCACAAGTAAGGTGGGAAATGGTGGATCCGCGATTTGTAATCTTCGCCGCGGGTATTCCCTTAGGGAATGAAGATATTCAACTCTATTTTTGAGGTAGACGACCTTTCAGGACTTCTTGCAAGGAATCCAGATAGTTAAGAAACAACAGTTAGTATGGCAAATCAGAACCTTAAGACTGATTTGCATATTGCAGATAAATACCAGGTTTTTGTATACTTGCATATTGCAGGTTTACATGTTGACATTTGGTTTATTTATATTTACATTAATACCCCGCGATCCGCCGGATGACGTATGTCAGGGGGTGTGAAAACACCCACAACACGATTTCCATTGTTATACTGAAATGATTTTCAGAACTATGCGCTAGGTGAAAGTGAGACTAATGATTAATGATCGCTGCTTCGGTTTCTGAATGCCTCAAGTAAACTATATAACCCGAATTGTTTGAATGGTGTATAATATGTATAATAATTAAAAGAAAAATCACTATCAATAATTATGAATGATGGGTAAAAGGAGTCATGGAAGAACACGTTAAAAATAGAAACCAACGGATGGTAACCGTACTTACATGAGAATATTCCTCTAATTCTCATGATTCATACGTTAGCTGTTAAAATATTCTTGGTTCTATATGTAATCCATTACTCCAATATTCACTTCAAGGACCTTCGTAACACCCTCATCCTAGGCACATCATAATTCTCTACGAACTCTGCGAAGAAGTTTTTTAAATTTTTTTATAGTATTTTTAAATAGTAATGCAAGGAAGATCATTCCAGTTAAAATAGGACCTTCGGAAAATCTGAACGATAACATAAAGTTGACAATGTTTGGGTGCATCATATCAGAATTAGTATCTCTATATTCCGCTTTTAAAGTGAATGGTATAAACTGTATTAGATTATACTAAATAACTAATGCAATAACAAAAATGAAAAAATAAGTAATGCTGCCTATCGTCAACTTATATCAATGAAGCTCTTCGTCAATGATTGTTTACTTTATTTATATAAATTGTTTTTTATGCTTTATTTTGTCCCTGCATTGAGCTGAATATTTCGCAGTTTGAAATAACTTGAGAAATGAACAATGAACTAGAGAAACGCCATCTAATATTCATTCCTTACGGTTACGAGAACCAAATCGTTTCACTTCTCTTATAACATCTATGATACAAAATAGATAGAGCGTTGAAGATGATCTTACTACATCGACTAAAGTTTCTATTATCATGTCACTAAAATATGACTTGCAACGTAAATATGGAATTTTAGATACTCCGCATATTCAGTGTCGCAGAAACTTGAAGTTTATACGCCGATTACAGATAAATTACATCTCTAAAGTTAGGTAAGATTTAGAATAAACCATTGGCTTGCATAGATAGTAATACCAATGTTAGCAATTTTTATCGGTTTGAAAAAACCGAACTCTCTTTCCAAAATAAATTGCTGATAAGAAGATGGTTTAGGTTCTGGCTTAGTAAACTACTCGAACTTTCTTATAGAATTAAAATATTGGTACGATACATTGAACATCGCTATTGTATACAATTTCCGAGATCCTGGGAATTACTAATGCATCAGAAGGAAATTTCTGAAAGTATGATAAGCCATGGGCGTTATATCCTGTATATTTGAATGTTAACCATGTTTGACTAAGATATTACTTAAATTGGATAAATGAGTAGTTTCTCTGGAGGCTGTCATAAACGGAAAAAATATGTTGGATGAGAAAATTGAGAAGGTGAGTGAGTGGGTTATACTTTTAAAAGAGGTCGTTGCTCCTACTCAAAGTAACCAATTGGTCAACGAGGAACGCAAGAAATGCCATTATCTATTGTGATTTATCAAAAAATCTGGAATTAACATACCTCTTACACTTTCGGTTGTTAAATTCATGTGAGTGTATGTATTACTGTTGCCGTCGTTTCTCACTTCCCTATCTCTATCAAAGCAGGCCCCCTTTTGAAGTCCTGGTGAACTCATTACTTTAACCACTTCTTCCAATCACTCCTCTATCTTGCTTTTCAAATTTGTCATGGAATGTGGAGAGATGAAAAGTTTCTCATAGCCATACATTTTAAATACGAAGGAATATTTTCAATATCACCGAGCGATAAATATGTAGATAGACTATTCATACCAAACCACCGCCCATTCATCTCAATCATTAAAATTCTGTCAAAAAATATGAGAGTTACGTAGGGCCAGCCATCAACCGAGGGGAGCAAAATTTCAACATGAGCCTTATATGTGCTTCTATCCCCGTGTGATACTTATAGGGTTGGAATTACAGGTAAAAAGGCCCTAAAACTATTTCACTAAGTCCCTATTATTTCGCGTATTTTTAACGTTTTCTACATTATAATAATTGTAAACGTGATAATAATAAACAGTTGAAATATAAACAATGCAAGTAGTTTTGTATGCATTCAAAATTAATTGAAAATTTTACATTCATAGCTTACAGTAGCATTCAATGAGCATTATGACAAAACCTCATTCGCCCTATCTTTTTGTGTATTTTAGAACTTGATAAATACGAGAGAAGAACGTTTAAGAACGTAATGGTTTGTGACTGCAACCATTTCAAGAGGAATCCACAGAAGAAATCACGTTTATTCGATTCACACTTCAATGACACCAAAAAAATTCATTTTGGATTCAAAATTAATGTGAAAGATGGTTGTCTCGTATCCGTCATCTTTATTAATTCAGGAAAATCGATCCTAGCACATTTTCTATCAATTGATTTGGACGGTGTATTAAAAATATCAACTGCATAGATGATAAAATCTACTGATTTTTTACCGATCGAGTTTTAATTTTGATGCTTATCAAATGAAACAAAATTTATTTAAAATACGCAGAGAATGCCTCAAGACTTCATACTACATATTTACTTATAGATTTTTTATGTATTTAAAGTAATAGCATAGATATGGCCATGAGTTCGCCTTACTTTACTTGTGTAGATTGCATTCACACAGGCTGTGATAAAACAGGTGATCGATATGGACTCCTTAGGTATATAATTTTAAAGGATAATAACTCTTCTCTTGAACGATGTATAATATTATCTACTATTATAATATATAATAAGACCCATTATAACCGCAGAGTTTTGCAAACGAAGGCGTCGAATTCGAGGTCTATACATTTTGGGTCCGACACTGATTCAAACTGCGCGGAAATTTTCCTCCTCCCATCTCAGTCCTAAAAGCTCAGAGCGGCTCAGAGGCAGATTTTGCAAAAATTTCCTTTTCCTTCGTCCTGCTTGTGCCTTTCGTCTCAGACTCGAATTTTATGAGGGGAAGGGGGTTTGCCTCGGTTTCCTAGGAATAACGGGACCTCGTGTGCGATGGTTCCCTCGGTGCGAGAAGCAAAGCTAGAATATGTACTGATTTGTAATAACCATTTTATAATAACTGAATTCTTGCATTACAACATCCATATTGTTATAATACTATTCTGCTACGCCAATGCCACCAAACTAAGGATACTAATAAATCTTTGCAATATCAATAATGCAAATAAATCCATTTCAACTCTGCAAGCGGAGCCAGGACAGAAGCAGACTATCTCCTCCATGTTTTTCCTCTCTCTCTCTCTCTCACTTCGTTAGGCTCGCACGGAGGAAATTCACTGCCTGTTATGCGGGTTGCGGCTTAGGTGGTAAGTTTTTTTTGGAACTAGCTGTACATGTAATGTTTCTGTGGACTTGTTCTACTTAATTCTTAAATTGAAGTTGTTTTTTATTGGTTGCTATAGATATATTTTCTATTATGTATTTATATATTTGCACATTTTGGCCGTTTAAATTTTCAATTAGAGTAGAAAGTGGTGTGCTGTACAAAATGGACGGGATTTTTAAATAGCAATGTTCTATAAATGTATACGCATAAATTTGTATTGTTGTTCATGTTGTAGGGGTAAATCGACTTCACCTGTCGTAGTGACCAACTGCGATGATGTGGTATATAATAGATATTAATATAATCTGCATTGAAATCATCTGATCAATCTATCTAGTCCGATGAGTTTTTTCCACAGTCTTTTATTTAAACACCAACGACCTATTACATTATGACCCAAACAAAAAAAAACACTGATTTTAAACTCACTCCTCCATAAAAGTAAATTAACCAGGCTGCCAATACGTCCGATAACGACCGATAAATTACCGTTTTTTTCTAAAAATTCCATCCAAAACAAATACGCAAATGATGCCGGTTAAATGGGGCCTCCCACGCCGCCGCATTCCATTTGTTATTCCACCGCTTAAAAACGAACTGCCGATTCGCTCACAGTTGGCCAAGTATCGGGGAAAAAACTACAGTTAATATTTGCCGTTCAAGTTAACCGCGCGTTGACCCCTTCGATATATCCGATCGATAAAGAGCAAACACAATCGAAGAGGAAACAGCGAAGGAGGTCTCGCTATTTGCCGATCCTGTTTTATCGTTAAACCCCGTCGATATATTCCGGCGGATTTCCATGCTCCGCAATTCGTTCCTTTTTTGTTTCGCGCGAAAACGGTGGAAGAAATGCGCGATTGCGGTCATTCGCAGCGCTAACTCGAAATCGCCATTTTGCGATACATCGGAGTGGTGAAATATCCCAGGAGAACCACCACAGATCTCTTTCCCAACCCGTCGAATAACTCTTTTAAAAACCATTCACTTAGTCATCGTATAGATATGAGAGCTTTCCGAAAGGGGGCGTTCTTTTTTGATCGATTAAAAGCGCTTAAGTAGATTGCGTTCGAAATTACGAGCGATGCCCGAGAAGCTATAAAATGTTAGTTTTATCGGCGGAGTTTATACACAAAAGCTTACCCAAACGACCCGCGATATCGCAGTTCTCTAGTCCTATATCACGTTATGATTTCCAATCCTCATTTAACCCGAGTCCTGCTCATTTTGCAGTCGAAGTGTCGATGGGTTTGGAGATCGTCCCAAACGGTAGTTTTCCGTCCGGCTATTTTCCTTTCTTTTTTGGGAATGATTTCGATTTATACGACGAAGGATTGTTTCCATCGCATGGTCCTCTTAGAATTGGGTGATTGCTGAGTTTCAAGTGAGTCGCAGCATTCAGTTGTTACGCTTGCATACCGGGCATCAAAATCACAGAGATGAATACTATTTTATTTTAGTGAAATATCCCTCAAGAATGATAAAGCTTGATTTAACATATTTAAAAAAGTACATCTATCATTGTAAACACCCCAGAATTGATAAATTATCAGTCTAAAAATATTTAGTATTTTTCTTGTTCATAATGTTCATAATAATATCATTCGATAATTTTACGGTTGAATAAATTTCCAATAAAGTTGTTAACTTGTCGTGAATATGAAAATGTTTTTTTATAATGAATATAAATTTTTTTAAAAGTTGAAGTATCTAATAAACGTAAAGGATTCGATGTGGTTTTCAAATGGCTGTCAAGAAGAAGGAATTAGCTGAAAACCCATTGTAGTTGAAACGTTTTGCATCAAATACACCTATAAACGTATGAAACCGAAAAACAGATATTCCATTATGATCACCTTTATTATCTAACTTTAAATACTTGATCTCCATTTCGATCTCAGACGAGGTAAAACGGTCACAAAAATGCATACTTAATAACGTACATGAAGTTCATATTGATCCTCGCAAGATATATTACCATCGCAAAATTATGTGAACAAGAATCATCCTACGAACTTTAGTTAAGTTCAGAATAAAACGAAATTCTATAAAATTTCATGTTCTTATCGATGATCTTAGATTTGGTTCCAAATTATTAGAGATATCAATAGATTCAAAATTGTCGTGATCGATAACCTGTTTCATTGAATTGTGATAATATCTAGGATTCTCTTGGATATCATCAAATGGACTCTCACCGCCTTCTTCTATTTCTCTGTTGAAAATCAACGGACAATTCAGTTGGTATATATTAAAGGTATATGAACACAGCAAACCAGCATCCAGTCCGGTGTCGTAGCGTTCACTAGAAGAGACTCATACCTCTCAACCGAGAGGTTATAATCTATTTCGAGAGACTCTAGTTAAGAATAATTCATCAGAATTTTCAATGGAATATACTACCACTCAAGAGAGAGGTGAGACAATATTTATAAAATACACCAGAATTTTTAATGGAAGGTCCCCCTAAAAAAATAGGAAAACATTTCTACACGAGGGGATCATAAACTGAGGCGATAAAGGCTCCCGAAAGCGCTTAAAATTCTGAGTAATGGTCCATGTTTCAATCATTATCTCAAAACACTTTCGATCTTTACGACTTTGAGGAAATGCTCGATGACGCGCTTAAGACATTACTTTACGTCCTCACCCTCCGTTGAGTCTTCTATATCGGAAAAATAATTCAGATTAGCGGACATTAAAGGGCATGAATAGTGGGATGCCGCGCTCATGAGTTAAGGTGTTCCTTTCATCTCTTCAGCGGAGATAAATTGAGGATGAGAAATTATAGGAGAGCCTAGAAGAGGATGCTGGGCATTATATAGAGCGGTCCATAGTCTCCTTGGAAACGCCGGAGGCTGCAAAAATATGGAGGGATTACGGCAAAACCACTTCCATAAGATAAGATTTTCAGGAAGGATCATCACAGAGACACTACCGATGGCATCACGCGTTATAAATAGCAACTTTAAGAGAAACTCACGTTTAATTTACGTTAAAACGCTGGGATCAGATGGAAATGTTGGTAAGATAGGAAAATTTATTCTACGAGAAAACAGAAACAGACTAGTACTTCATCCACGGTTAAATTTTCCTCTACCGGTTTCAGCGAGAAAGCGCTATCGTCAGGATCATCATTTCCATAACTTGAAGCCCAGCAATTTAATTTTAAATAACGATGTACGACATTAACTAGAGGAAAATTTCCGAAAATCTGGTAACACGGTATTACTTGCAATTGATAGTTGGGTCGTCCTTCGGTGATACTCAATGTGCATTTATTAAGTGATGTCAGGTAAATTTCGTATCTGCTCGAACAAGGGTTGGAATAAAGTAGATCTGCTAAATAAAGTAAAACATGTATATAATGATCAGGCATGTGAAAAATATTACCCATATTTATGGTAGCAGATATCCACTCTGCATACGACGAGAATGGATGATATTATGAAATCTCTTTTACAGCAAACTATTATTTGGTCTGATAGTTACCATTTTCATCACCAAACCGCCTTCCCAAGCTGATAAGTTGTTTTTGCACACGACCATCATTTATGCCTTCTCCACATAGACTAAATAGCGTGCTGTTCATGATCGGAAAATGCTGACTTTTAGGGGTTTACTGCAAACTCTTCAATGAGAACAACTTACACTTCCGTGAAATTTTTTATGAATTTGTTGATATACCAGCTGGTTACGGTACTGAGTAAATTGACGAAGATTAATTCAAAACTACGCCGAAAGAGGCTCAATAAAATTTAATCAACCTATATTAATTAATTTTGTACTAAATAATTTCCACCTACATTGTCCATCTAAACCTTCCTCAAAAAAGTCATTCCTGATTGGCATTTCTCAGTGCATTTTCTGCAAATATTGATTTCTAAACGAACCATATCAAGACGCTGCTTAATCAGATGACATTGAGGATATTCTACATTTTTATGCATTATATTTATATTTTTAAAATATATTAGTACTATGCTTGACGATACAGTATCAATAAACGTAAAGCTTTTTGGAATACAATAGGTTATGCTGCGGGACGATGACATATCGTAGAGGATTGTTTGCGTTAATACAGTCAAACAACGACGATAGTTTTGAGCGAGATTTACTGTACAAGATTAGTGTTAAATGATTTAAAAGTCAGAAGTATGGTTTTAATCGTAGTTTTCCCCTGACGTAGTCTATAAAAATACACGAGTACTAGTGAGGCTCTGGCGAAATGTTACAAGAATATCCACGCATTTATAAAAGAGAAATGTAGAGGAAAAAATGCAGGATGATATAGCATCTTTTATAAGGAAAGTAAAGGCATACGATGAAGAGCATGTATCAGATTAATGAAAACATCAAAACATTATAAAGTAAAAGATGCTCCAGGCGATTTTGTAAAGGTCCTATGAAAAGAGGGTTGACAAGGAAGAGCTGAAAGAGTTGATTACTTCTCATTAATTCTACTTCACAACGAAAGCAGATTGTCATTTTAATAAGAACGCGAATTTTCGTTTCCCCGTTGCCTTTGATACTTACTGACGACGCTCAGTCCGAAAAAATAAATATTTAGAGAGGCAAAAGGTCTTTTGGATTGCCTTGAAGATCAGCGTGAAGAGCAAATAAAGAGGCGCTTGAGAGAGAAGGAGTCAAAGGCAAAGAGAACTCTTAGAGAAAAGATGGGGAATAAAGAAAGGCGCGAAGTTCAGTGAAGAACGGGCGTTGGCTGGGTTTTCCTGCTTTGTGGTTGCATAAATAATGCCTAATTTTTGTTGCTCCAATAGATATTATAAGAAAAAGCTGGAGGTATCTCATGAGTTCAAATTTTAATACGGGAAGGATATATATACTCTTGAGACGATCTTGAGAGCATTTCGTTCTGAAAAGCGTCGGGCTAGTTAATTTGTTTATTTAGCCCAACAAAAGTTGTTTAGTAAAAAATTTGGTTAGTAACCAAGTTTCCTTTGAACGAAAATATTGATAATGATAATGTAAGAAGTTGTCTTTATTTCTCATATATTTCTAATAAGCAATTGACTAGCTGTTATCCATCACAGAACCTTTACAATATAGACGTTTGCCATTCTGTTGAATAATGATCCATATGAGATATATAACCTGCAGTGAAACATAGCAACAACAGTTGAGTTGATACAAGTTCGATGATAAGTAAGCGTAGGTAGTAAACTTGAATGGCGATTGACATATGCAAGACATCAGTAAATTTTAAAGTATTTTCCGCCTTAGGTAATGAATTAATTAATTAAATAACATATAAAAACAGACAACACATTTTAAATGGAATAATATGGAATTGTAATGCAATATTATGTATTTAATGCATGCATTATACACGAAAGAATCCAAGTCTTCAAAATACTAGAATCGTTAGCATTTAGAAATGTTTTCAGTGAATGGAAACCAGTGACCATTTTCTGAAGCAGAGACATGTTATAGCAATGATATTAATAAGAGTTAAGATCCTCGATACATATTTTCTTCAGAAGAGTTTTCATACCTTCACTTAACGCTTTTCTATTCAATTAATCCATCGCAGTTTAATAGAAGGAATTTATTTAGTTCACGACAACATATCAAAATAAATAAGAACAAACGCATCATTAATATGATGAGATGTAAAAGAATATAATAAATTGTATGTATGATAACAATAAAATATCATAATATGTATTTGGATATGATAAAATCCAGAGTTTATTCAATGCGTTGAAAGTTAGATCTACACTCGTCAAGAATTTCAAACAAAGAAAAATCAATGTAAAGGCACTTGCAAAAGTCTGTGGGCATGTTCTGTCGCTACTCTAGCGGATAAACAGGACAGTTATAATTTCTGTTGGCACTAGGTGATTTGCAGTTCAGAAGGTAAACATTGGCGTGGGTGTATGTTTTGGAACTTCAAGCGAGTGATGGGGAAAAAAAGAATCCTTTTACCAAGGCACTTGAATCGAATAGAGAGAGAGAGAGAGAGAGCCTCGGCCAATTAGAAGGGTCGCGGGGGTTACCATGGTTAACGACTGAAATAGCTAACCGAATGGACTGTTTTTTTCATTTCCGTTATACGAGGAAACCGACGAAGCCTGAGCTGATTGCCGGAGACCGATCATCGACTGAAATATCAATGTTTGCGATCATTGAGATATTTTTGCTTTTCACACAAATTATGGAGAATAACTGTGCCAGTATTGTAATTCTATTTTTTAAGTAAAATTGATTATGATAATATTTTTTCGACTAATGAATATCATATTGAATACCATTCTTCTTCTTTGTTCGTTCTGTCCTTGGACAGGTTTCAACGAAACTGTTTGCCTCCACAGCATTCTGTCTTGGGTATCTCTCTATTGAATACCATACCACTATTGAAAATAACGCATTGAAATAGAAATAATTCACCAAGGAGAACTTACTGTTAGTTGTTCTTTTCTCATTTCTAATTATGTAAAAAAAATTCCCTCCATGTAGTCATCTTTAAGAAAAATCTATTGCAGCAACTGTTGATGTGTTAATGCGCTATAAATTGAAGACTATTCTTATGGAGTAAATAATGAATTCTGGGAGGTATTTTTTATGGGAGAGCATAACAAAAAATATTCCGTAACTTGCCGCATATTCCAGATGGAGCCAGACAAAAGTCAAATAACAATGCTCTCTCATCTACTGGAATACGGCTTTATAAAGCCGAGCTTTCTAATTGCTTTACCATAATTTTTTTTCGAATGTCTGCTCCAGTTTGAGTGACTTGTATGAATTATCCCGTGATATTCAACTTCATTTACACTCAGTCCATCTAGTTTATACGGTAATATTTTAGTATGTAGAGACAAAAAATTCGAGGAAAAAACAATATATTATATACTATTTCTGGAGCACTAAATTAGTTAGGTTATTAACTAGTTTCCTCGTGCGAAATTTTCGCCCAACTAAATTGACAATATTTGATTTATACGCAAAAGTGTGTTTCTTTAGGTATATTTCAGTGTTTATGTATTCGTCCGTAATGATTGGAGTGTTTTTTGAAATTTATTTGGGTGGGGAAATAGAGTATAAGTGTCCGTTTTGATATACCAAGTTTGTAACGATAGATATTGATATCTACATATCCAGCAAAGAAAATCCGTGGACAAATTGAAATTTTGACTCGATTTTATATAGAAAAATAAATAGAATATTAGTCCCCTTTTCGATATACTCCGTTTTTACCGATAGATATCCTTATATACACATCCATCAACGAAACTCTATGGATAAATTCAAATTTGACTCGATTTTTTGACCAAATGGTACCTTTTTCATTTATTAGTCTATTTTTAGCAGGGAGCGGGAAGCTCTCTCTTTAAACGGTGTGTCATCTATATGTTTTAAAGGAGTGTGAAGGGAAAAATGCGATGGTCACAAAAGACGGATGTTAATACAAAATATATGAAGATCATTCCAGCAATAAATGCTTGGTTCATTAAAATGTGTAGATCATCACTTAATTCCATCACCCACTAATCGGTGGCAGTTTCAACTCAAGAGCAGAAATTCCTGATCTGAACGCATCGAGACAAGAAGAAGACTTTAAATGATAAACGACTCTCTTTGCGAAGCGTATATTTCTCGCAATCTTCGAATCCTTTTAAGGAAGCCTTGCGTGTTTGAGTCGTTACTCCGACGCAAGTTTGCTCGGCGTGTTTGCGTTGGAGTGAAAGTGTAGGAAGGCCCGTATGTGGAAAGAGGAAATGTCAAGAGAGACGTCCTCCAGCGCTGGACATCCCTTTTCATAGAAAAGAGCGGTTTTTGACGTCCACTCCAGAAACTCCTTTTTTTATCTTCCGGAGCTTCAAAGAGCTTTCTGGTTAAAGGATTTGGTCGGTCGAGCTCCCAATGCCTTTTTAAAGGTCGGTTGAGCTCATTAGTGGGAATAAACCTTTAATTAGAACTTGCGGAACTCGAGGTTGAAAAGTTTTGTCCGCGGACGCAAATTGTCGGATCTCTTGTGGGTTTTGATCTATCTGTGATATTCAGAAAAGACTGTTTTACTGAGACAATGGTCTTATAAATGACATAATGCATCATCGATTTTGACGTGAATTTTGTTTTTAAATATTAAGGGTGTAATTGCTGAAGATTCTGCATTTTCTACGATTAATGTATTGAATACTTGATTCAATTAAGCTCCCAAGGAAGAATAGACTTGAAAAAAGTCCGAAGGGACCGGGAATCGAACCCGGGTCTCCAGATTGCCGGTCGGGTGCTCTGTTCGTTGAGCTATCTCACCGGAACATTCTCTCAAGCCATTCGGGAGACTGTGGGCAAGATTACAAGCTCGCTTAAGCATGAAAAACTGTCTTAAGAAGACAATTTGTCATGCTGAAAAATGTGGTATTGGCCAATTTAGAAAAGGAACAACGAAAGGCAATACGTTTTGCTAACAATTGCTATGATAAATCGGTAAGTGTAACTGAGATGCTTCAGGAGGCAGGATGGGAATCTTTAGAAGAAAAAAGGCCCAATCAGAGATTTAACTTACTTGAAATACTCAGAAAGATTACGTTCATAGAAGATGCAACCAATATTATGCGCCCTTCTTGTTGTATAGGCCGCTCAGATACCACAAGAAAGATCATAGAATAGATGCTAGAATTAAGAATAATCGATGTAAGGTATTGCTATTACTTGACGGTTCCACCTGTGACCAACCAGGAATTACGTATCTTCAAGCTTATACATTTTATGCCTCTTAATATGATCAGAGAAATAGATTAATAGAAATAAAGAGATATATGATACTAGAACTAGTCGACTAAAGAATTCATTTTTTCCGAGAAAGATACGCAAAAATAATCGACTAGGAAAGTAGAGTCATGGTGCTTGCACCCCCTGCCACACGCCGTAAGGCGGCTTGAATGGGTACGTATGTAGATATAGATGTAACATCAGATTTATTTACTTTTCCAGGATTATCAACTGTATTATTAAGCACCGAAATTATTAGTATGTTGGCTATAAGTTATTGTGTTTATAACTCAAGATTTTTATTTCCCATAATTATCAACTATTGTGTATATATATGAGAGGTTTGAAAAACTCCGATAGCCATAATGTTGCACGGTGTGCTAAACTCTAAAAAAGCTGGCCAAAAACACGAAAGTGGTTATTTCGAGTTTAGACTTTGAAACTTCATGTAGCCATTCTTGAATAAATTCTGCATTCAAGTGTGCAAGTCATTTACGCTGATTCCTACTGTATCATGTAGGGGTAAAAGTTGAACCCTATATACGATAATGTAGCTGGAACCTTCGTTTTTTTGTGAAATTCTTCAACTTCCTACCAGTGCTGAACCCATATAAAGAAAACCATCGGGTAAACTATCATGACATATTATAAATGTATCTTTCATCTTTCATACTGGTTGATTTTAATGGTCACAGTTGAATACTTTCATACGTTACATAACGAAATGGCGGACCCTTATTTTTGAGCAAATTTTTGCCTAAAGCGAGGAAAATAGTAAAAATGGACATCGATGGACACGGGATAACTTATACTATACTATTCTGTGATGTTTTCTAAAGATAAATCCGAAGTCAACTTTAGCAACCGTTTGCGACGCCGATAAATAAACCAACATTTCGAAACCGCTGCAAGGTCTTCAACTGCGCTGGCTGCAAATTCCATGCCCTTTCTTTCGACACTCGGTTTTTATTCAATTTCATTACATTCCAGAACATTTTCCAGCACTTTTATTATACTCTACATGTCTATTTATAACTGCTGCACCTATTTAATAGCACAATATAAGTATAAAACGAAGTCTTTCTTGCAAAACTGAATTTTATTTCCATTCATCGTCTTCTATTTCAAACTTTTAAGTCGCATTCACTGCAGAATACATATTTGGCACACAATGTATATCATTTGAGGGTATTTCTATTCAAAGCGTTCCGACTGTTATGAAGCAATAAAATATTCAGCATAAGGAGGAAAAAGTATAACCTTTTCCAAGAGGGTGCAGAATGAATTCTGGGAAATTAAAGGAAGTTTGCTGGAATGAGAAAACGGAGAAAAGTTTTATTTCATTTAATGCGTGTCCCACAATAAAATCCGAGGGCCGTTGGAAGAGAAGGGGAAACAAGTTAAATGGCCACTTGTTGTATACTGCGGGAGGAGATATTCAACTTTTTTACGTTTTTTTCCGCTCCAAAACTTTTTAGATTAAGCAGAAGATATTACTTTTCCGGAATGTATACCTTATTGCTCTTATCTTTCCTTCCCAAAGATAGGAAAATGGTTGAAGAATCACTTTATCTAAACTTCTGTTTTTTATTAATATATATATTATTTACAATTGCGAGATAACGAACGATCATAAAAAGATTTAATTAAATGTATGAGTTACATAAAATAACATGGGTTGTTGCTCGAAATCGCTATTAAATTATATAAATTGTACAGCTCTTTCTACAATTTCTTTCCCATACCGTTCATATGTTTGTTTTCATACGACTAAAGAAACACTCGTTCAAAACCGGAGTCCTGCTATGAAAATTTGCATGTTTTCATACAATGGAATGCTCGCAATTTTAAAGTACTAAATTTCAATTACTATTATGATATTATAGTTATTTATATTCGGATATAATTTTTCGAAGTAAGTTCCTTTAGAAGGTTCTCCATGATACATTTACCAGTAGCTTTAACTACTTTCCATCCAAAAGCTATTAAATCCTAGCTATTACCATAAAAAGAATTAAAACATTAATAATGTACTTTTCACAGATTATAAATTTATTCGATGAAAATTATTTGGAAAATATTAGATAATTATATATTATAATTCAGGTAGTTTGATTGAGGATGTCTATAGTTAACCATTTTATTCTTTTAGCATGCTGCCAACTAAAGAATACTTTGCGACCTACCTTTTTTATACTTTTGTTATTTCATTATGCATAGCCATATTCACCAATTAATTTCAAACTTTGTATCCAGTTATATATACTCGTATATACCAGTATGGAGAAAAATAACTTTCTCTCCCAAAAATCACAAAGGATGTTGAAAATTAATCGAGAACAAAATTCATTTCAAAACGTCAAACGAGACCCTAAAAACACGGCTCCTTAATAAGGATTCCGTATCGGTTGGAGCCATCGAACGCTTCTCGCAATCACTCCCTCGATTTCCAGCTTAAATCTAAGAAGAAAGACGCCAAATTAGACACCAAAGGCAGGCGTATAAGAAGACTCAAACCTTTAGCATACACATTTCGAAAAAATAATAATAATAATAAGTTAAGCAATATCCGCTGAGCATCAAGTGTTGTCGTATCCGAGGAAGAGAGCGTTGCCAGGGTGACGAAAGAAGCCAGAGTGCGTCATAGAAGAGGGCGTGGGATGATCGTGGGATTATTGGGACTTTATTTGTCTCGGCTGGATAAAGAAGTAATCTTGATGAATGGATACAACAAGCACGGAAATTATATTTCCCCCAGCATCGATGGAAATACAGGGATTCCTTTGACAACGAGCGTTCGAAAAACACACGTTTGAGAATAGGAAAATAAGAGGAAGTTGTTCAAAAAGCTGGGCTGAATAATCGATGATGAAAATTTTAGGAATCGAGCTTGTAATTAAAAGCAGTCCTTGGTTCCGTTCAATATTTACCACGCTTATATTTAATATCAAAGCCATTTGAATGAATCAATTTAGATTTTTGTTAGTTTAAAATTGAGCTCTCTTCCACCTAACCTCGTTTGTTGGTATAAATTTGAATGCAATGTTAAAATTAGAAGGGAAAGAAAGGAAAATCAATAGCAACACAAAAAGATTTGGGTTGATATCGAAAAATCTATTATTACATCCTCAACTACAATTTGGTAAGGACAAACACCCTATTGTGGGAGAAAACACTCACAGAGAAGGGGGTGGAATCAAAACCGCGGAAACTATACGTTACGAATAATATAGAGAAAAATCTCGTGTTTTTTTAATTCTACATAACTATAAATTACGACTTATATAATTTTTGCGAATTAGGTTGCTAATCAAGTAGTACTATCTTATATAATTTTTATTGTATTCTATATCTGTATTATTTTCTATCATAGTTCTTTACTTTAGGTAAATGTAAGCTAAATTGTATTGCATTCTCTTCCTTCGCTTAATTCTTTATTTTAATAATTACTACTTGTAAAATGTAAGAGGGTACACACCCGTAATTAAGTTTATCACTATTATTATTATAACTCACTCTACTCTATTCAGGGATAAGTAAGTCACTTGCATCTTTAATTAATAACGCACTTCGATACATTCACCGTCCACCATCTTTCAATTGTTGCATTCTTTTATTACATATGCATTTGGTAATATTTTGACTAATATAATCTCTGTAGTTAAATATTTTTATTTTTATTTTTAATAAATATATTTTCTGAGCTTATGGGTTTAATGTAATATGCGACTGCCCAGTCTCAATTTCGACCGAAAATAAAGACCTTTGCATTTATATAGGTATATATATTTATATACTAGGGTGCATGCATGTTTCACTTCTAACATACCCATAAATTTAAAATACATTCTCTTTTATTTCTTAATTTACGTAAATCTCTGTTGCATCTAATTCACCGCAAGATTGGTTTCGCCACTTACACTCCTCAATTGCTTCATTACACGGGGTTTAAGTACAGAAATTATTTGAATTTGCGAGTAATTGAGTGAATAATACATGTTCCCGCACATCAATTACTTTCGAGCCGGTGAATTCGCCGCAATATAAATTACTGTTAGCTCGCAGGATATGTGAAACTAGGGTGAGGTAATTAAAGGTGAAAACCTCTGAGGAAATGATGTTTGTTATGGTGGCGAATTGGGGTTTCTAATTAAGTGGTAGTGTCGATATCAGACTCTGGGGATGGCTCGGATAATCAAACAACGCTTTCTCCATTAATTGCTAATTATCGGGAGTACCATGATCCAATAGCCCTAAATAAACCTACAATCCGTCAAATAGTTTAAATTTACCTCAGTAAAATTTGAAGTATTTGTGAAAAATTGAAAATTCTCAAAAAAGGAATGAGTTTAGGTGATTTTGTAAGAGATGGCGTACACCCAGGACAAACCACAAAGTCTCCCGAATAGCTTGAGAGAATGTTCCGGCGGGATAGCTCAAAGGATAGAGCGCCCGACCGGTAATTGGAAAACCAGGGTACTATAGTATTCCCGGTCCCGTGGGACTTTCTTCAAGTCTATTTTTCCTTCAAAATTCTCATCCGAGACATTATATACATCAATCTCGATTAGAGTTCTATCTGTAGATATTCGAAAACTTGCTTTCTTAAGGAACTTCGGCGGCGTAAAAGCAACGACAGCATAAAAATCACAAATTATGATGATCACGAAATGATAACCGAATCATAATACGTTTTAAATACGAATTCTTATTTTAGGTTCTTGTAAATAACTAAATGCATTGGAATAATGTGTATTTTATTCAAAATTCCCTAAACAGAACGGATTGAATGATTTACCATAGGATATAAAACAGGAGGATTTTACCATATTAAATAAAACTGAGTTTCGAGGTACGAAATTTTCGTGATACAAACTCCGGTATTTAGTGAATCAAGTTCGTAAATCAGAGTACCACTGTACTAGAAAATGACAAAACCCGGATATTTTCTAGCATCTCCGTATACATCCATGATTAAGCATCCCATTTTTCTTTGTTTTTCGTTTCGTTATAAACCATTTGCGAAGTAGCGGGGAATGATCGCCAAATCACTGACGGTACCCACCTAATTGGAATCAGGAGGAAAGATGCGTCGTTATCCATGATTGAAAAATCGAAAAAAACAAGGGGTTTTCCACTTCTTGGGTCGTTAAATAGTTATTTATGAAATATAAAGGTACTAAATTCTTCAAAATATTTTTTTCCAAAACTTAAATAAAAAAAATTGAGTTCTTACACAATTTTTATAATTATAATATAATGCAGTCATACATATATTACAAATCGCACAAAAGATAATATAAGCTACAAAAATGCGCAAACAAATTGCTTATATTAATTTAGAAATAGTTTAAAGAAGCTAGACAATTTAAAATAGGAAAGAAAGTAATAAAGTTGCGATGGAATGAAAATTACCCTTTTCAGAAAATGATACCGACTCCTGTTAATACAATATGAACGAATTAAGCAATTTCAAACGATCTATTATGAAACAAAGTATTGTGAAATTATTTCTTTCTTTCAATTTTAGAGAATTGGAAGCGCTTTCAGAATTTTACATTAGCTATCACTCTACAAAAATTAATATATGTACCTTCTTTAACATTTCCATGCAAAATGCCTTTGTCGTAAAGCTGGAAATTTTCATTTTTATACAGATATACTGGTATATTCAAAACCTCTCTCCAATTTTGATAATTCTTCTACGTAAACTTAACTTTAACTTGTGTAAAGCTAAAACTCCGAGTATTCTCAATTTTACATCCTATTCTCTTTTCAAAACTTGTGCTGTTTGGGTGTAGTCATGAAAATATTACATATCACACAGCAGATAATATAAGTTATAAAAGTTTGTAAATATATTGCTTCTATTAATTTAGAAATAGTTTATAGAAGCTGGACAATTTAAATTAGTAAAGAAAGTAATAAAGTTGCGATGGAATGAAAATTACCTGATTTACCTGATTACCTATTATCAAAAAAGTATCCTGAAATTATTTCTTTCTTCAATTTTTAGAGAAATGGAAGCGCTTTCAGACTTTTACATTAGCTTCACCAAATTACTATCACTCAACTCTATTGTATCTGTTTTCTTTGACTGCTTAGTACCTGTATCTTATTTAAGATTTCTTTGTAAAATGCCTTTGTTTTAAGGCAGGAAATTTTCATTTCACACAGATATACTCGTATATCCAAAACATATCTCGAATTTAGATCATTCTTCTAGGTTAACATAATTTTAACTTGTTTACATTAAAGACTCCAAGCTTCCTTAATTTTACACCCCATTCTCCTTTCAAAACTTGTGCTGTTTGGGTGCTAAACGTACTGCGTGTGAAAACTCGTCGTCTCGCCGGACAAAGAAATCGATCTCAGAAAGGGAAAAGCAGCTTTGGTCAGCAGAAGAGCTTTTTTTGTCCAAAGAGAGCAAAAATCTGCAGCAGTAAGCTCTGCGGTCATTCGATTGAAGATGTTTGCCCATTCCGGCGGAGTTCAAACACGAAAATAAACTCCACAAAGAGATTCGGTTTGAGGAAGGACAGTCTTTTGAGGGAAAGGAAAAGTGGATTAGAATATCATATCTCTGATACTTTCTCCTCTAAGAGACGTCTAACTAGAAATAGTCCTTCGATAGAAAAGAGTTTGATATTTGAAAGTAAAAGCAATGACGGAACTGTCCGAACTGGAGTGCTAAATAAACATTAAAAATTATGAAAGCGTATTCATTGAGAAAATTTGTATTTTACTGTAACCGCTTTCGCAGTAAATAAAGTAAATGAGGGTATTTTTAATGTTTAATGCAAATATTAATCACTATATCCATTGGTGTGTTAATTATAGAATTACTAATTAATTATTGTCTTATTCACTGTATTCTATATTGATACTTAACAATAACTTAATATTATTGTGTAGTTTATTACATCGCAATTTTCATATTTGTAATAACCCCGTAATTATTGTATATTGTGAAATGTAACTGGCTGGGAAAAGAGAATATCAGTGTCCGTTTCGATATACTTCATTTATTTACATAAATATCAATATCTACATATACAGAAACAAAACCCTATGAGCAAATCTAAACTCGATTTTATGCTTATGTTGTGCATTCTTTTTTTTTTGGTTATTCTATTTTTGTTAAGAAGCGGGAAAAACTTTACAATATTGGGTGCCATTTATATGTTTGGATGGAGTGTGAAGTAAAAAAACGCATGTCACCGAAAACGGATGTTTAGAAGTAGTATATAAGGATTAAAGTGAAATAATTTTTCTATCTTAGAGTACTACTATACCTAAGGACAGTAATCTTTACCTTTAATATTAATCTGTATTCATTCTTCCCATGAGATACATGGTAAAATTCACTAAGATGTAGTATCCTAAGAAAATCTCTCCTCATGCTATTCCTGTGTACGTATCCTCAGAAGAACTTATCAGTAAACTTCTTTGAAATCGGGATAGTACATACATTTGGAGAGAGCATCTTCAGGCAGAGACGCAACATTTGGAAAGTTGCGTAGAGTACACAGAGTCGCTTTAATTCGAGGAAAACATCCGGAAGGGTCAGCCGAAGGATGGCAGGGACAGCGTCTGGTAGAGATAAGAAGGGAATCTTAAGGGGGAATGAATGAAGAGGAGTAGGTTATAAACTGGAGTCCCTTTGATACTAAAAGGGATGAAAGGGAGGGTCTGCTTTGATGCTCTCGATAGCGGGTTCTGTGCGAGAAGTTCGAAAGGGAGTACCGCATATTAAGTAAACGTTCCATTCCTCACGATATTTCCGCAGATTTTTTTACTGAATCTGATAGGATTCCGATAGGATAGGATAGCTTCTTCTTGGTTACGCCTAGATTTCAATTCAAATCTTTCCTATTTCGTTTTTTTCCCCTTTTTTCTCTTAGTATTATTTTATGTTTTTTGATAACTATGTAAAATCTTCATACGAGGTTAGGTGGAAGAGAGGCCCACTCGGTCCTAACCTCGCCTAATAAAGGGTCAAATAATAATATATTCATTAAAACCGTCGATGAACACTCCTTCTGTTTCTGAATCTGTTGCATGTTCGTTTCTCACCATATGCTATGTTTATAATGGAATTTATGCACAAGTTTAAAAAGTGAGAAAAATTACCAGCGCGACCTGGCATCAAAATTTGACTAATTTGCGGATTTATTCCGTGAAAACGGCGGAGCAAAAACGCTCCGTCGAGAAGCGGAAATAATCTAATATTTCACGCGCGAGAGCGATAAATATTGCGCAGAGTTGATGAGCGCGGAAACGTCAAAATCTCGCCCAAAAGAGGTAAATATCAATTAGTTCATTTGAGACCACAAAAGACCGCAAAATGGCTGCGTTTTGCGGCTGTTTTATCACTTCCGAATTACCCAGAGTCAATAGCAAATGTGACAAATTAAACCTTTGCGTTTAATCGCATATTTAGTGCGATACATTCCTTTATTTTAACGAAATGCTTCGTATTTTATACAATATGATGACTTCTAAAACCATTCTGGATTTCCAAAATCGTCTGAAGAATATTAACGGCTACCTCGACCTTCCCTTCGCGGAACCAGAATATTTCATAAATAAGAATTGGACGAAAAATCAGGATCCGAAAAATAATTACTATTTACAGTCTAAAGAAAAATTTTCCTCAAGATATTTTTTGTGCTACCGGTTTCGCAAAATTTCCAGCATCTTCTGCCAGATGCAAAAAGAATACCATATGAATAAGATGCACAATAAAATATCTTGTGGAAAATTATAAAGCTTTCCTTTTCTCCATTCAGCTATATTGAGCTCGTATAATTGATTAACATTTCCACTAAAAGAGACATTTGTGCACGGGGAAACTAGTATTCATCTACTTACAAAATCATAAAGTAGTAATCATATCATTAACGCTCATGGATTTTCATTCTTAAACATCAAAGCGTAATTAAATATATCGAGATCATCAATTGATTAAAATTTCCACTGCCATCCACTGACAGAGATCATGATATTTAACACATTCTTGTGCGGTTTCATAGAAAACATTTCGAGCCAAAAAAGACTCCGGAAACCCTCCCATAAACTTGTGATCTCTTAATATTCCATCGCACCTCTTTAACTCCTTATAGTACTCTCAAACCCAGAGCCATTCCCACCTCCACTTTCGCTTGTTTTCGTCGCTAAGAGAGGCCCTCAGCAGTCCAAAGACCCTTGGAAGGGGCCCTCCTAGTATAAAAAGGACATTTCGACGCCTCTCGTCCTTTCCTTCCGGAAACACTCACCTTTTGTCCTTGGCTGACCCCAGAAAAAAGAAATCGCGTCCGAGGACACCGTTTTTCTACTCTTTCCTGTTTTTTCTCCCCTTTGATCGTCATTTGTCCTACTTAACTGACGTTCTGCTTCTTTTTCGGCGTGATTTTTTCCCGTTCCTCGACCAACATTTCTCATTCGGACGTTCGGACGTTTTTTTCTGCGTCACGCTTTTAATCAAAGTTTCCGCTGCAGTAATTTTTAAATAGAGCTCCGAGTTTATCCATTTATTTGATGCGCGACTTTAGTTTCCAGGAGAGGAATGTTTAGGCACGTTTATCTTTTTGAGGTTGGGAAAAGAGATCGGGGTGTAGTCATCGCGGCCGAGCGCGACTTTATGAAATACGAAGCACTGATGAAACAGATAAGCACTGCAAACGGATAAAATAAGCTCAGGATTCATTAAGTACGTTGGCAACGGAAAGCAATGGAAAACATTTGAGTTAAATAAAAAATGTATGTACTTTTGGTCTTGAGTTGTGTTGGCTGACGGATTAACTCAAGTCGATCCCTTACAAGTTTTCCTTCCACAGTAAACAACATTCTATTACGTGCAAAACAGATAATGAAATAGTCGAATAATTACTTGTTATTACTTCTAGACGATTTCTTCCGGATGCACCAATCATTATAGAATTTACAATGCGAAGATAACGAAGAAGTTTAACAGCATTAACGTAAATAAAAGTATTTTAGGAAATGTTACCTTTTGCTCGATAACAGAGGAAGTAGTAGAAAGTATAGAGTTAATGTACTTGGCGGAATATCCTATGAGAAGAGAAAAAAATTTATAGGTGTGTTCCAAGAATATATTGCATAACAGATGCATAAAGATAATCAATCATTTCTGACCGTATTTAGGAGAAAGACATCATGAATAAATCAAAAAACACTTGGTAATTTCTACACACACTATAGTGTAGAAATTACAAAGTTTTTTGATTTATTCGAATGAATAAAAATCAGTTCAAATGAATTTGAAAGGAACTTCGAAGCACTGACCATCCGAGAAAACTTCTTGCATAGGCTATTCCAGGAAACACTACATCTATAGCCCTACAGATACTAGACTATTAACTTAAGAGAGCGTAACAGACAGCAATGGATACATATGAATTCTGCTAAAAACAAAAATATGGTCAAAATATAGAATGGATACAAAAGAATAATAGAACGTGAAACGCAGGTGCTCGCTTTCCTTAATACCTCACTTTAAATTATTTTTTTAATACTCTGATACCATACGCACGACGAGCCGTGCATTCTCTTTCTCTAAATCCCCTTTTAATATCGGGGATGCTTACTGCGACCTCCAGCGGAAAAATAGTGAACGTGACAAAAAAGTGAAAGGTACGGAGGGATAAATACGGGACGGAGGAAAACTTTTTTCGCCCAATATCCAAAGAAACAATTTCATCCAAAAGGCAGCTGCGAACTGCGGAAATAATCTTCAAACACACAATGCGTACATCCTTACCAGATTGTGGATGGTCAATAAAATTAAATAGGCTCAACACGAAAAGATATTCATTGGGCAATTAATGAAATTATATCGTTTGCAAGAATAAATGCCAAATGGTGCATTAAGTACCATATGAATCCACGGAATTTTTAACATATACATTTCATGATCTGTTTAAGATCCTATCCCATTTAATACACGGTTTTCTCTCGGTCTCGGTACCTTTCACACAAAAATGCATGCGGAAAATACCGCGTAAGACACTCTTCTACCGGCTTATAAGACGGATTTTTTCCTTTTTTCCAGATGCACTGCAGCCCACCATAGATCGAAAATCGTTTACACTATTATTTCCTTATAGTCAATCTGATAAAATCACTTCAATATGGAGTGAAAAATTAACAAAATTAGGTTACAAACGATTAATTTATAGTTATAAAGGAAAAAGTTATGTAAAAAAGGTAAAATAGTCTCTTTGTAGATACAGCAGGTCATTAAAATTGGCGTAAAGGTAACCAATACTGCACTCAATTATACTGCACAATTCTATGACTCAAAATCCATAGCTGTGGCAAATAAATCAAACTAAAGAAGATTCCTTTTCATTTGCTAGCATTCATTTAAAATTTAAACAAACCAAACCCCTTCCTTTTGCTTTCTGATATAAAAAAGTAAAATTTGTAATTTCTCTGTTATAATGCTCACCCGCTTATAACGCGGAGTCATTCGGAAAGGGGTCCGCAGAAAGCGTCTTAACCGGGTTTTACTGTATACGCCAATCAGAGAACGTAGACATTGCCTCAAGGTCCCTTTTGGTAATGTCTACATTAGAAAATATATAAGCAGTTGGAGAGGGATATCAGTGCGTTTACATTCAACGCATCACGCCTTTGGCGGCTTGCCGCACGTAAAAGTAAATGGCAATACTAATGATTAATCTGTATATTTCAGAAGAAAGGACAGGTCTTATGGAGGGTAAATGAATAAGCCCAAGAGCAATGATGACACAAAGTGAAAAGAACGCTAAAGGGATGAGAAAACATACCCCTTTGTAAAGGGAAGATAAACTGAACCCCTTTTGCGTGTGGTGGCGACATCGGTTTCTCAGGGAAACGCTTCTTCACATAAAGGGTTGGGACCCTCCTTTATGGGGCCCCCTTCGCCGGAAGTGGATTCGGGGGCTTAATTGCTTCGCATCGTGACGTCAGTGGGCCATGAAAGAGCGTAAGTGGGATATGAGGAGTCGATATTGATAGTAAGATGAGAGAGGGCTATTGAGATGAGGTAGTAAGATGAGGGGGCCATTCTATGGAATATGGAACTCTTGAGTTCATTCGGGAAGTGGACTCCATGAATGCATAGATAAAGCACGAAACGATAGGTATTCGATAAATCCACTAATTCCGGCTAAACTTTTTGGATCTCTAAAATATTCTTCATATAAATAAGCAAAAATTTTTGATTAGGTCCAATGACGCTCTTCTTTTCGCTTGGTGAAGAATATCGCTAACTCAGCCCTGTATTTACTTGGGAATGTGCCTTCTTTAGACTTAAAATATATAAAAGATATTTTAATTGCATTTTAATTTTACTTTAAACTGTTCCTTCCTTGGACTTAAATTTATAAAAATGAATTTTTTAATTAAATTTCAAATTTAAATGAAAATGATCCTTTCTTAAACTTATACATTATATATGACATATATATATAATTAATATATTATAACTTATATAATTTAAATAAAAATAGACTTTTTAATTAAATTTTAATTTTACTTCAAAATCTTCCTTTCGTAGACTCAATATATAAAAATAAGCTTTTCAATTAAATTTTACTTTTACTTGAAAATGTTCCCTCCTTAGACTTTAAATATATAAAAATAAACTTTTTAATTAAATTTTAATTTTATATTAAAATGCTTCAAATGAAGCGAAACCGGTCGTCTTAATAAACCAGAGTGGAAAATTACAAAGTTTCTCATTTTGTTACTACGGCTTTCCACATAAAATAACGCCTTCGCACATCGATTTCATAAAAATAAATGTTTAGAAATAGTATCAAGTCTGCTTTGTGCATTGAGAGTAATAACATTTAAGGACGGCCATTTTTGAATCGTCATCATCTAGTATGTACATTTGACGATGGCGATCAATCTCTGAATATCGAACACTTTAATTCTTACCGATGGATATTTTATTAAATTTTTCATTCAACATCGCAAAAATACTTATTGGTTTCATCGACGTTTTCTTTAAACTGTGAAAAATCGAATAACTTCTCGTGAAGACCTTCCTCTTACGCAATTCCTTTATTTTCCTTTCGCAGGGTAAACTTTTAGTTCACTTTCACATTCGTATTCAGTTTAGATTTAAATTCTATTACACTTGACTTGATCCACAATTACACATTTAGAATGTGTAATTTTGGCTCAAGTCTGCCGTCATGGAAACGACGAAAATTAAACAACAACAAAATAAACAAACTTTTGAAGGCAACAGATCACTCTCGTCAAGCATTCCCTTTTACTATCAAAGACTATTCGTCAAAGATTTCAAGAATGCAGCAAACTCACTTTCGGAGGCAAATGAACGTGAGAGAACAGTTAGAAAGGTTTGAATAGTTGGCAAAGATGCCTAAGAGAGGAGGTTTTACTCTAGCCACCTGCAACTTTTTGTAATGTTGATTTTAATGTGGCACGTTTAATATTATTAAAATCCGAACACAAAATATTATATGTGAAATAAAGCCTTTATCATGTTTCTTAAATCTAAAATTCAAGACCGGTTAATACCCTTTCGTTGTTCCTTTAAGGGTTTAATTGGCTCATAATGTCGCTTTCGTCAATTTTCTAACTCTCACTGGGTTGTTAAGTCCTCAAACGACGTATTAAATAATATGTAAACAGAGTTTCACAGTTTCAGGCGTTGTCTTGTGAAAATATTCCATAATGAGCAAGAACAATTTGTACTTTGTCCACAAATTATTTTTATTATAAACAATAAAAGACAGTAAAACACACACGACTAGTTTCGGAGATTGATCTCCATCATCTTGATTTGATTGAGACTTGATTGATTTAAGACTTGATGATGGAGATCAATCTCCGAAACTAGTCGTGTGTGCTTTACTGTCTTTTATTGTTTATAATAAAAATAATTTGTGGAAAAAGTACAAATTCTTCTTGCTCATTAAACAGAGTTTGCCCGATGCGGAGTTTAAAAGCGAATCGACCTTCATTTCTTCTCCGTTCGGACCCATCTCGCCGATTCTAGGTGAAGTAAAAAGAAATCAACACTTACCATTATCTCCTGGCTCTCCCAAGCCGCTAACTTGTCAATTAAGCCGATCCATTCCCCAGTGCTAGTCGTCAAATGGGTTGCGTTGTTCCGTTGAAACTGAACGAATGCAACGCCATTAGCTATCTCGTCAAATGCTCCTTGCACCACCTGCAACAAGTAGTAGTAATATTCTTAAAAGGGCTTCCATATCTAAGGTCATTTAACACATGTAGACCCTCACTCAGAATCGAACGCACTATCATTTTCACCAAAGTTGAACACGCTGTCCATATGGCTATCTGGGAGCCCCATTCAACACATTCCAGATCCCTAACGGCCTATGCGAAGGCAAGGGATGCATTCGACTCCTCTTCTGACCCCATGGAACACAGTCATACTTATGAAAGGTCTTGTGAAATCAGCACAACAACCTACCAGACGACATACTGTACTCCTTATTCCCGATGTAGTAAGATATCAAAGAACAACTTCATATTTTGGTATCGTTCTTTGTATCCTTCCATTACGTACGTTGGCATATTGAAGCCATGAATGGGCGATTATAAACAAAATGCGATGGTCCTTTCGCAATAATCCCTTAAATATAAAACATTTCTTATGAAACCCTTAAATTTTCTACCTCAACGGCTGCGTGAGAAAAAAGGATGCCATGCGGTCCTTCTAAATCTATCTATATTGCACGATTCGGCAACAACAATCAAAAGCTCATACAAAGAAACACAGTCTTCCCTCGTTGGTTGCTAACAAGCTCTGCCGCTTGAGGTCGCTAACTGCCACGCACTGGAGTCCAACTGAGGTACACCAACTCTGGAGAGCGGCGTTGCCGTTTAGCAAACTGAACCTAACCAGCAACCCAAGACCGACTTTAAATACTAAGCATTTGAGGAATATCCTCAGGACAGCTGTGAAAAGCACTTGAATATAACTCAACGAAAAAATATAAAGGATTTTATAATTAGTTTACACATGCTGTATTTTATGTAATTTTTGTGTAGTGAATATTGTTATGTTTTGAATTATTTGAATATTAGCAAACGTGACGCTGTGAAAACGATAAAGTGACAATTTGACCTGAAAAGTAACATTGTAAACTGTGACAGGGAAATCTAGCTTATTTTATTAGAGGATATATGTGGCGTACATGTTTTGGTGGGGGTACAGGGGAGATGTCTTTAAATTGGGTTTTGTTGTAGTGTTTTAATACTGTTTGTAGGTAATGATGTTATTTTTTGGAATAATTATCTGTGCAACGTCTGGTGTTTGAGATTGGGGTTTGAATTATGTTGCTCATAAACAATTGTTGGGGCTGCCACCGGAAAAAAATCTCCTTGCAGAATATATCATAATAAATAAAGATTGGGAATATCACTAAGAAATGTAGCTAAAATTAACCGAAAATAAAACCTGTCAAACTTGAAATGAAAGGGATAAATAGCAACTAATTTATATGTCAACTCGATATGTGACCTCGTGGAAGGCTATAATCAAAAATTATGAAACTCTTCGGACACTCCCGCAGTAGATTTCATTTTTGCGACATGCTTCGCTGGCGAGCTAGGACAATCACACACACTTATTTCTTTAACTCATCCATATATATATGAGTAGAAACCAAGATAAAGCTGGGGAAGTTGGGGAAGGGTAAGGGTGCAAGGAGTTTCCTGGAAAGGGAGAGAAAGGGCAGTATATAAAATAATGGTCTTTCGTGAGAAGCTTGTCCTTTGGGAAGCACATGATCTCCGATCTAAGAGATATAAGCGGTGACCTTGGCGTTCGTGGTGGAGGCATCTTGGTTGAAAATCACTTTTGTATCTCTTATTGTCATTACTGAATGTCGGATTTCTTTCCCCGTTTATTAATAATACAGTAAGTTTTAATGATTAATTTTAATGTAGTGTCGGTCAAATGAGGGTGTCGGTCAAATTTAGTTTCGATCAAATGTGGTGTCGGTCAAATGTGGTGTCGATCAAATGTAGTGTCGTTCAAATTTAGTGTCGGTCAAATGTATGTCTGGTCAATGATATTTTTCGTTATTCGGGGCTTACCTAAGATTTCTACGAGATCGACTTAGAATTGAAGGATGTTATCAAAATTTGTAACCGCTATAGACAATTCGTAAGAGATACATTACTTAAAACTTAAAACATCAAGAGTGCTTTTTAAGTTCAAAATAATTATTAACGAAATTACCGTATTACATTAATACGCACCAAAAGAAACATAGAAGGGCACAGCGCTTTAAGCAGCGACTTTTTATGGCGAATTCGATTCTCAACCGATCATTTATTTTATTATGAGAATAAGTCATATTTGTTGTCACCCACACCAGCATATCTGTCCAGCGAATGTTCCTCCCCCACTTCCTCACCATCATTCATCACTTCCTCTTTTCGATATATCTCCTTTATTCTCACCATTCCTTCCTCACTCATATCCATAATTTCTGTCCCATATTCAGCTGCAGACACCGTCATCAACAACATTCCAACACAGTCTTGTCCTTTACTTTTCCCATTTCTATCGCTTTCGAAGTGATAAACTCTCTCTTTAAAAAGGGAAAATAAAATTTCCCAGCGGATGACAGCTTCCCAATACCATCGATTTTTCTCTGCGCCACCCATTTTACTCTAAATTCCATTCTCTGGGGTTTCTTCCTACAGTGAGATTTGTATGTACCATCGAAAGGTTCTCTTTCTTAAGAATTGAGTTCTGCAAATTGCAATCTCTTCTTAACGACGGACCCTTTTTATGGTTAATCCTTTTCTTAATTAAGCATTTAGACCTAATGACTTATTCAACATAAGCCCCTAAACCAGGAGTAGTAATCATTTAAAGCTAAATTCATTTCGTACATGAGTGCTCAAGGTCTCATCCCCCATAGGAAGGGTTATTGTATCCATAAGATTTTGCCTTTCTATATTTAACAAAAAAGGTAGAGCAATAAATGTACCCATATACAATAGTATCAAAGTTCAGGAACTACAAAAATACTAATAATAAAGTTATACAAACAACAACACAAATTATGGTACCATTAGTGGTCATGAGAGATTGACACGCCAAAGCTGATTTAAATTAAAAATAAATTTTTCCAATACCCAGTAGTTAATGAAGAAACTACTAGAATTAATAACCGTAGGATCTCCAAAATTAGATGATAATGCAAGCTATTGATTGGAAAGATATAGATTAATATGACACTTCACCCTGCAAAGGAAGGTTTAATGATTTTAATAACGAAATTTGAGAGGATTTGGAGACATTCCGATAACGTAATGTATGTAATTAGAGACGGGTAAAACAGATAAACACATGGTATGCAATCCTGGTGATGCTGGTGTGACATTAAGGAATTTTTTAGTTATACAACACTCACACCGATCCGTGTAAGTAATTTGACGCTGAGAAACAGAGAAAAAAAATACGTGAAAGAATGGAAAGTTTGCGAAATTAAATTGCAGAAGGAAAAATTCGAGTCAAATAATTTGAATCTCTATGCTAATTTTAATTTTATAAAATTAAATGTGTTCCAACAAGGAATCGAACCCGGGATCACTTTGCCAACCGAGAACGAACTACCCACTTGTCTACTTCTTAAAGTACTCGTTCCATTCTTTAAAAAATGGGGTATTGATCTTGAACTCAATACTGTAAGACGTATTTCCTGAAAATTCATAACAAAACATAAAAACTAAAAATTAGTATTTTTTCACGGAAACTATCGAAGACCTGGAGATACAAATACTCCTGCAAAACCAGTAGTGTATTAAAGTTTCTGTGGAAAATCATAAATTCTTTACATCTGGGAAATGATATTGAGATTTTTGTATGTAAAAATTATACGTGTACGCATATAGAACCTCTGCCAATATAAGAAATTAGTGTACATCTTGGTCTTCATATATTCTAATATTTGTCAACATCATCACTCATTTTAACTCATTAATACATAAGCCACTAGCTTCTTTAACGGGTTGAGAGGTTTAAAGTGTTGAGATGCACTCCATATTTCTCCACTATACTTATTGTTGTACAATCCTGACTATACTTCTTGATGTATATACTATCCACTGGGCATTAACGTACACATGTCATGTTCTTCTGCATTTCTATCAGCTGTTTATAGTATTTTGCATTAGGAATACTTTATAATATACTAGTATTGTTACTTTCAGCTGTCGGTGCATTTCCTCAGGTTTTTAGTGGATGTTTTTCTGTTGTGGATCATTTCTCTTAAGATAATAACTCAATTTTTTAATCCATATTTCTTAGCTTTATATGAATCTCTATGAAATCATCTGCATAAAATACGATGATAGAAGAGGAGATTTTAGTCTCAAACACACCCAAATTAGAAACTTTTATTAATATCACTTTATTCAGTTCAACTGCACAAAACCACATAGGCATCGTTAACCGACCGAATGCACTGTCTTTGAAAAAAAAATGAACGGATTGCCGATATCATCCGGGCATTTCCGGGTTGATATAACAGGAAAAGGCAGAGACATGTAACACACGAACCGACACTCACATGTTTTCGGCGACGTGCCTCCAAGTTCATTTCGCTTAACAAGACTTTTTATACACATCAAAGGGAAAAAGGAATGCGAGCGGGCGCAAAACCACAAGGGATGCCGAAAAAAATAATGAAGATCGAAAAAGGACGTGTATCTGGTAGAGCTCTCTTACCGGTCGCAATTGGGGAACACTTTAGCGCAATGCAAGCCGTGTTTGAGGCGTGTGCTTGCGAGCTAACGACCCCATAAATAAAACGGTGGAAAAAAAAGAAAGCTATATCCCGCATTCGTGTGACACGTTCTTGGATAGCACGTGCTCGCAGGAGAGAGATTTTTTTTTCGAAAGTGGTTACTTGTGCTGGTTGATGTAGCGTGGGAGGAGTTGACATGAAGATGAGATGGCGATTGTACTGTTGTATTTTGCTCTTTTACTGCTGATTTGAATTAAGTATCCGAATGATATAAATTAGCCTGACTTTCCATTAAAATTTCATGGACGGTTTGTGGAAACTTAGATGGACACAAATGTTTCCTATATAAATAGAAGTTATTTTGGCGACTTAACTGTACATTGATTTTTAACTGCTGATTTGAATTAGGTATTTAAATTATATAAGTTATCCCAACATCGAAACGTTGTTATCCTCGTGGACGGTTAGGGGAAATTTAGATGAATACAAACGTTTATTATGCATAGAGAAGTTATGTCGTCGAATGTAATCAATCGTTTTTGGCTGTACTTCGTGGAAAGCCATTTCATTGGATGAAATAAAGAATAACTTGGCAACTTACATTCGTGATGCTAGTAAAGCAAAGTTGGCCAATCTATACAGGAAATGCAGCATTAGATGCTGTTGCTTTCCCTGTATATTCCCTGATGATGGCGTTCAGCCGAAACTAGTCGTCCTGAAATATATTCTGTGGAAAATACCAAGTTATTCTTTATTTCATTCAATTATCTTGTCGACTTTACTGTACATTGCTGTTTAACTGCTGATTTGAAATAGGCATTTAATTATATAAATTAGCCGGATTTTCCATTAAAACTTCGTGGACTGTTTATGGAAACTTATCGACATGAAGTAAAGAGGAGAGCCATCTTTACTATAGTTTGCTGTTTTACTGTTGATTTGAATAGGATATTTGAATGATATATATTAACCCAACACAGAAACATTGTTATTCTCGTGAACGGTTTGTGAGAATTTACATGCACACAAACTATTTTTATACGAATGGAAATTATCTTCTCTCTACTAGAGAAAAGTATTATACGAATGAAACAACTTTATAGTTTCCAAAGAATATCTTCCTACATGGCAACCTTTACATATTATTTACAAACATCCGTTTACGGTAGCCAGAGCTTATCTCCCTTCACGCTCCATCGAAACATATGAATGACGCACCGTTCTAAAGAGAATGTTTCCCGCTTCCGGCTAAAAATAGACCAACAAATCGAAAATATACCATTTTTTAGAAAATCGAGGTAAAATTTGAATTTTCCCATGGATTTTCGTAACGGAATTTTCAGAATTTGATGTCTATCGATACAACCGACGTATATCGAAGCGAATACTGATACTTATTGCCAACAAATAATAATAATAATAATTTATTAAACACATACAGGATACATTCCCACTCAGTTGTGTTATATTAAACATAAATAAAATTAAAGAAATCGAAAGGAAAAAAATAGAAACTGTGATATTATATACAAAAAAGAGGGATAAGATGAAATTAAAGGAGCCGTAAACGGGTGACAAAGAAAATAAAGGAGGAGGAAAGGGAGGATAATAAAAAACTTAAAATTAGCAAATTGAATTCTGCAGCTTCTTGCGAATCTGCGTTATTGAATCACAGAAGAAGTCAGAGTTCGTTCTGGACACAAACAAATTTGCTTCCCTTGTGATTCGTGGGATTGGAGAAAACACTACAAAGGAATACTCAAACACTAAAATGTACCCAAGAAACACACAGCTTCGCGGATAAATCAATTACTTCCAATCATCGAAAATTCTGGTGAAATTTTCGCACGGGGAAACTAGTATACAGCAATAGAGTGAAACGATACCTTTGATTTGGTGTAAGATTTATTCCTATATCTTTTGTAATCAACGTGCACTAAATTCACAACATCTAAGGGAAAATAACTAAATATCTTTTAATAGTATGTACATCATAAGGTTATTCTATCCACAAGAGTTTTACTTTCATATTTAAACCAAAAAAGAAGGAAATATAAAAATTAACAATATGTCAATATAAATTAGTATTAGAAGTCCATCAACTACAAAAATGCTAATATTAAATAAATATACAAACATCAGCACAAGTGATAGTAGCATTCGTCTCTGGGAAATCAAAGGTGATTAAAATAAAAAAATTTAAATAGAAGTAAATATTTCAATTCCCATAGTAGTTCATGAAGACCTTGCTCGAGTTAATATGCATAATATGCGAATATAAGAACCCAGAAATTAAACGATAATTCAAGCTATTGATAGATACGATTTTCAAGATACTGATTTTCATCACACTTCAATTTGCAAAGGAAGGGTTAATAATTTTAATAACGAAATCTGAGAGGATTTGCAGACATTTTGATAACATGACGCATGCAAGAGACAGGAAAAACAGATAAACACATAGTATGCAATCCTGGTGACGCTGCTGTGACATTAAGGAATTTTTTTAATTATACAAGACTCAAAGTAATTTGACGCTGTGAAAATGTCAAATTGTACGTGAAATAATGGAAATTATGGGGAGTTAAATGAAGAAGGAATGTGAGTCAAATAATTCAAAATTATATGCTTACATTTTAATTTTGATTTTTTTATTATAAAGAGAATAATAAAAAAGGATGATGTAAAGTATAAGCACAACGCCGGGAATAGGAAATGGAGACAAAATGTGAGAGACTTCAGAACTTGGAAAAACACTACCTCTGAAGGTAGAGTTACACTTGTCTTTACTTTTATTCATAATTATTAATAATATGTTTCAATTAGAAGAAGACCATATGCTCAATTAACATTAACAACAAAATTATCATATAATATATAACAATCTGGAATAAGTATCTGGCTTTAAAGCAATAATTATGTATATCATACTACACATATTAGTCATACATAGTAACATAACACACACTTAAAACAATGGAATACAGAATACGTCATTATAACAATAATGAATATATCTTTATCGTATATTTCCACGGTATCATTTTATAGGTGATCATCACAAAATTCTGAACAAAAACTGTTACAATATACCAATCTATTAAAAATTACCAAGTACTAAAAAAACACAAAACAGCAGTATTTGTAGAAACACACATCAATAAACATACGTTGATATCACGGAAAATACAAGTACGAATCATCAATTCAAACTAATACAAAATGAACCTTCAGACATAAGAAACAATTACTCATTCCCATAACCCAGCTCATTACTTTATCAAAACTCCAACAATAACATGGGGCTTTATTTTATGCATATCCCACAAAAGATAAGCTAGATATCAAAACTAAAGTAAAAAATGAGAATGGCATTCTTTTTCTACCTTTATACCGTTTATAAACAAAATGCAGTTTGTTTTATATGTCTACCTCAAAACGCTTCTGAAACAGATGGGGGGCAGACGGACGGACACTATGTAAATTATACATAAGGATTGAAATCATTGTATTAAATTGACCACTCATTAAAATTCCCTTCTTAACTACAGTTATATTTTACTTTGCATTTGGTACGCTGAGTTGGACATGGAGTTGGGATGAGGGTCCGCGATAAAATTACTCATAAAATCATCTCCACACTCGCTGGCGAAATATTCGGGCTTAAAGTGGAAGCAACAATGAGGAAACAAGATGTCCAGGCGACGTGGGTGTTATTAAAACCACGGCGACACAGTCTAAACAAGAAAGTGGGCAATTCCCCCAACGGAGTGACACGTGGGAAGAAATGTAGCACTTGGATTGTCACATGCTTGTGGATGAGAGAGAGAAAACTGTAATTATGTCCCTATTTAGAGTGCAAATTAAGGTCATTCCACTATTCAAACACTGACATAATTAAGGAAGCCCTTTGAAAGTGATATTTTAAAAATATTAAAATTTCGTCAGTTTCGCTATTTAATGTCCATGAGCCAAATTCAATTTTCGACTCTATTTCGAACTACATTTAATTTCGACTTCAGTTTCGACTCGAAATTTGGAATAAATCAGAGAGTGAGAATGTACAAAAAACATCTTTATAATTCAGAGATAGAGTATTTACTTGAGTATATGTACAGGATGCCTCAGTACCACGTTTCAGAACTTCAAGTAGGGTTAGGGTACACTCCGATGACTGGGAATCATATAGCAATGCAGGGTCTGAAATGCTTTCTTGACGCGGTGGTGGGCACAGAAATTTCAGATGGTAAAAGTTCCGAGTGTTCTTTTAGGGAATCGTAGCTTGCAGCTCGCATTTACTGTATATTTTGAGAGAATATTATAATGATTTCAAGCTTGGATATTTAGAAGTGTGTAGCTTATATGAGATTCCCGGCAGAGAATTCTGAATTATCCTCTAAACATTATTTTAAAACGTCAATTTTCGGTGACCGGGACTTTTCTCCATTCACACTCCCTCAAAACATATAAAAGACTGACCTTTTGAAAGAGAAAATTTCCCGGTTCCTGCTAAAAATAGTCCGACAAATGAAAAACGCACCATTTGGTCACAAAATTGAGCTAAAATTTGAATTTTCGAGTTATGTCATTGGATTTGTTAATATCGGCGTTGTCATGTTTGGAATTTATTGTTTACTTGGTTACGTTAGTTGTGATAAATAAATAGTTTTCTCATCGGAAATTGATCTTAATTCTCGATCTTAAAAATAATCGAAACGGTTTTCGCAAACAATATTATAGTCTCCATAAACGAAGACCTCGACATCGTACGTAACCATAACAGTTTCTGTGAAATGAATGGAAAAAAGTACTATTTCTTTCCATTTATTTCACAAGATGGATTTCCACCATATATCGCCTGAGTCTGTGAATTTTATTTGTAACAGATTCATTCCAACAGCCACCTTTTGGAAACAGAACGACTACCACAGAAACATTGCTGAATATTAAGACTGGGGTCACACTTCAAAACATTAAGGTTTCTGTCACACTTTAAGACAGCTTAAATTGTCATTTCATTGTCACTTCTCAGAAAAATACCGCTTTCTTTGAATTAAATTGTATGCACCCCAGTGACCATTAGTGCAAAATTTTAGCACGAACCATATAGTAATTATTATTTTGAATTTATTGTAAAGTAAGAAATGACGTAGAAAAAACTCGGGAACAAATTTTAATAAATATAGATTTACATGATAGGAAACATGTGAATTTCACCCCAAAGATCAACCATTCTACGCAGCAAAAGAAGTAACTGAATTAACTCTTAGTACTCAAACGCCCGATACATGAAAGAACGCTGCTTAGCATACCCGACTTAATCACCCGCTGGAGTCGTAATTGTCCTCAAAAGTTCGTTTCTCTGAAAAAGAAAAGCCATCCCAACCCTAATTTGTGCGCGGAAAAAACATGGAAGATCAGCTTCCAAATCGTCCCTGGCGAAAGAAAAATTGCCGTGTCATCTCTTCTTTCCTCATTTGCAGAAGGTAATTGCTTATGCGAGGGGACTCCCTGGAATAACCTCCACGAACGGTATGAATAAATTAAGGGGGTCCTCTCCCCGAGATGGAATTCCACGGTGCCTCACTCTTCTTGAGCCCGCATTACGCACAAATAGGAAAACACAGCCTACTCTGAAGGGACCTTCCCTCGATAGCTGTTCGTTTTAAACGGATTTGCCTATCGATCACTATATTTTTTCCCACGAAATGATACAATCACTTTGTAAAGTTATACTGGATTATATTATATATAAAAATATTACAAAGTGATTGTATTATTTCCTGTAATGGAGTTCTACCGAGTAACGGCTAACTCAATTGATCATAAATATTTTTTTCCTTTTTAATCTGTGGTAAACGTCCCAGTTTCCTTCAAAGTGTCATTGATGGTGGAGTTGAAGTGTATCTAGTAGAAGATCAAATCGAAACTGAATTACTGATACTTCATCAGGGAGGTAAACGTTGATACTTAAACCGTAAAATTGTCTTATAACAGTAAAAGCTGTGGAAGAAAGATACGCGAGACAACAAAGAAAGATGTGAAAACTCAAAATTTAAAATGTAGTAACATATGGTTAAGAGGTTATTTAAATGTGAAATTAAGGGAAAGAAATAGTACTTTTCCCACAGGTTTATGTATTAATAAACTGTTCCTGTTTTTATTCGCATTTTCCACAGGTTTATTTAATGAAACACGACCGGAAAACAGGACAGAGAAGTAAGGAGGGGGTTGAGGAAGGAAAGGGGAAAAATAGGGAAATCAGGAATGTGGGTGCGGGACTTGAGATAATTCTTTCCATTCACTTCGCATGATGAATTTCCACCATATATCGCCAGACTCTGTAAAATTTAATCAGTGGATTTTTAAAATGATCAAACGAAAACCGCATCTTAAGCGGGAATGCATTATAACCGGGTTGAGTAATTCTGGTTGCCTTACATCATAGATTTGAAGAATTGTTTCCTTATAAGTGACTATAACGCATAAAATTAAGTGACTAAGAAGCAAAAAGAGAGCGTCTTAGTCATTTTATTTAAGTCATTTTTACTCCAAAACGAAACAATTTTTACAGGAAATACAATTAGAGAAGAATAATGAATTTTTTTAACAGCAGTGGTGAAATGGCATCACAGTCTCTCCAAGACTACGCTTACAAAACACTGCATTCCCTTTATGGAAATTTCTTAAAAAATTTTCACAACTCGAGATTGCATCGAAAGGAAACACATATATCGCTTCACTCTGAGAATGTTAATCTGTGGATTTTTAAAATGATCAAACAAAAACCGCATCTTAAGCGGGAATGCATTATAACCGGGTTGAGTAATTCTGGTTGCGTTACATCATAGATTTGAAGAATTGTTTCCTTATAAGTGACTATAACGCATAAAATTAAGTGGCTAAGAAGCAAAAAGATAGCGTCTTAGTCATTTTATTTAAGTCATTTTTACTCCAAAACGAAACAATTTTTACAGGAAAGACAATTAGAGAAGCATAATGAATTTTTTTAACAGCAGTGGTGAAAGGGCATCACAGTCTCTCCAAGACTACGCTTACAAAATACTGCATTCCCTTTATGGAAATTTCTTAAAAAATTTTCACAACTTGAGATTGCAACGAAAGGAAACACCGCCATGCGAATTTTTAATCTAATGTTCTGCTTTAATCCTGTGAGTAAAGTTATAAAGAAGATCTCACTCTATCTCAGAGCTCGTATCAGTTCCGACGGTGGGATGGAGATTGTTCTGCTCGACGACATCTTAATTTTATTCTCAAAAAAATTGTCATTCTAAAGAAGAAATTCACGAGGAACCATTCTTGAGATAAAGCGAAGCGTGATGGGTGAATTTCCACGTCTATTCTTCCTCTGCAATTTCTAATCGTTGCATACCTCACTCTTAAAGGAATTTTGAACTCATTCTTCATATGAAACAGTTCTTTCTTTTCCCCTACTAAATTTAGAATACACTTATTTCTTAGTTCCTCAGTCGTTGATGATTGACCAAGTATTCTAATCCTTACTAAAAAGCTATTCTAAACCTTTTAGCAAAAGCTAATATAGGCCAAGGAAAATGCCATTGTAGTACAAAACGACTATGTTATCATACATGGGTGATCTGAAAATTTTCCGACATTTCGCCATTTCTCGACATGTTTTCTGAAAAATTTCCGAAGATTTCTGAAAAATCTGGGGTCGGAAACTTTTCAGACCACCCTCGTAAGTTAAATAATCTATGATTAATTAATCTAAACCCACGGTTGCGAAATTCGATAATTTGACCATTGAAAACGAGTGTCAATCGAAGAAGAATTCTAAAAAAAACTAAGAAGTAATACAGGTTTATCACAAGAAATATCCTTTATGCTGTAATCATTATCATTGAGCTCTGAAAATAGATAGATTTAAATAAAAATTTTGGTATTCTATCAAGTAAAATTAAGAAGACTTCGGGCACATTTTGAAAATGATAAACATAGACTTGAGTTTTTTTAAAAGTGTCCGATTTCGATAGAATCGAAAACCATCAGCTAAAGTCATATGCCATTGTCCGTGATTATTCGGTAGATTCGGTTATTCCAGCTATATTTAGTCATGAGTGTATATTGTAAGTATATTTGTGCCTGTACGTTTGTATATCAACTTTCTCGAATCCTTTCAGATATTCTAGAATGTCCCATACTGTTCCCATATCTCTCCAGCGTCAATAGCCCTTCACCTCCCCGTCTACACTTGAATTCCCATCAAAGGGATATAACTCGATCCCGTGTGTGTGGGAGTGTGCTGATATTGATGCCAATATATCCAAGGAAGGGATATTTATACCCGCACTCAAGTTGCGAGCGTTTCAGTGCCACTCGGTGTCGAGTTTGAGATGCAATTCTCAGCGGAAATTGAGAATTTTTTGAAGATAATGATCTGTAAATTTACAATGAATGACACATTGCAACATACTCCTTAGATGAAGGTTTTAGTTTGCTATAAGAATAATATAAAGGATGGATAGCTTATTATAGTGCATTATCACAGCATATCATTGGATAGCATAGAATAGCATGTTATGTTAAATACATCATAGTATAGTATAGTAAAGAACAGTAAAGTATATCATAGCATAGTAA
This sequence comes from Pachydiplax longipennis, assembly GCA_036926295.1. Taxonomy (NCBI): domain Eukaryota; kingdom Metazoa; phylum Arthropoda; class Insecta; order Odonata; family Libellulidae; genus Pachydiplax; species Pachydiplax longipennis. The sequence goes on from JAVFKF010000012.1 coordinate 36,136,514, forward strand.
GTATATCATAGCATAGTAAATATATCATAGCTTACTGTAGTATAATACATTATTGATTAATGGTATAATATAATATTTTCAATAATTATAATGTGAATTCTATTCATGAGTAGCTAAGGAACTGTATGAATGATATTAGAAACATAACACACAAACTACAACCAGGTGCGAATTTAGAAATTCTCCAAGGTGGGGGTGGGGCATTTTAAGAGGATTTTCATATTAATTGATCTAAAATTTAATTTTTAAATTCCTTTTTTTTTCGTGATGAATTATTAGAAGTATATCGATTGTGGAAAAACTTCGCAATTTTTTTTAAATCAAGCTTTTTGTCAAATCATAGGCAACTTGCTAGTACATATTCAAAATGCATCAAGAAAGGGACATTATAAATTATCATAAACTAGTACATTGTTTGCAGTACTTAATACATATAATCATTACATACTTCTATCTTCAAGCTTTCGAGTAAGGTTTTATATGCACGACTTTTATAGGATTGATATTAAAAATGCATAAAGGGAGGGGTATTACACATTGACAGAAACTAGTACACTGTTTACCGTATATCACACATACAGTCATAACATATTTCTATTTTCAAGTTTTCGAGTAAGGTTATACACAAGGTGCACGATTATCATGGGAATGAGTACACTCTATAACAAGGTACCCATTTCAAGACAAGAGGATTCCGCAAGATTAGACAGAGAAAGAGAGAGAGAGGGATAGAAACAATGAGGAATAAGGGTCAAAGTGAAGGGAGAGGTGTTGGAAATGGGAGTGATACTAAAAGAGTGAGATGGGGAGAGATACAAGGGACGGAGCATGGGAGTGACAAATTAGCGCCGTGAAAGAGGGGTATTTACTGTTACGTGTAAATGTGCGAGAGACTTAGTCCATTGTTCGAAGTGTTTAATGAATTGCGGTCTCCCAAAGGAAGAGAAGCAGCAAATGACCTCCAACGTCTTTAGCATCGCTTTAGGGTCTCGGAAATTAGTATTATTCGGATTGTCTCTAAGATTAAACCAAGAGTTTCCAAGTTAGAATCAACGATTAGTTTCATATAAAAGATTTGAGCTTCTGATGGAAATGGTATATCCTTAGGGCCGAGTTTATTAAACCTTCTTGGAAATTTTTCTCTGAATTCATTTAATTTTATCAACCGAAGTTCAGTTTGGAACAATTGACGATTTTGGTAAATTTTTGTTATGATCTATGCTTGGCCTTACTCTCTCCTCGTCATGTACGGATCCTGTTATTTTAATTTTATTCATAGGTTTACGAATCGTTTCGTCTGTAGACCAGGAAATTATTAAATCATAGAGTAAATATACAGAATTACTCTATGATTAAAAACTCACTACATTCACTTTTACTCCTGTAATACAGACCATCACAACAAAGATCCTATATTCTATTTTGATTAAGAACTCTGAAAATAAGTAGATATAAATAAATTAAAATTCTTAAGTTCAATCAAAAATGAAACACTTCTTAAGCAAGCATACTTTAAACATGACAAATATGTACAAATGTAGAAATTGTCTTACGTTGGGGGGGCAAATTTACAATTTACTTAACTGATCTCCAATTTAATTTTTAAATTCAATTTTTAGAGATAAATTATTAGAGCTATATCGATTGTGGAAAAGCTTCTCAATCTGCTTTTAATTCAGTTTTAATTTTAATAATTTAATTAATTAAGCTCCTTGTCAGATTATAGGCAACTTGCTAGTACAAGAAATCATTGCTAGCAATGCAAATTATATGAAAAAAGGATCCGGCAATGCATTAGCCAACTGGAATCAAAGGAATTACTTACATCTAAAAGATATGAGCTTTCGATGGAAATAGTTACTCCATGTAAATCCAAGGATTGCCCTCTTTAAGCAACCGTCTCAGAAAGCAGGAGCTAAATAAGTATCTATAAAAAAGTAAACGATAAAATTTCAAAGTGCAACGCATTAAAAAAACATAAATTTATATTACTTCACCAGAAGGCAGTTAAATATGAGCCGAGTTTCAACGCTTCGTCTCATTTTTGGGTAAAGAAGATACCATAATATCAGAACATTCAATCGCGACTTCATGGAATTTCACAGCAAACATCTTAAAAGTAAATACACATGGTGACTCTCACAGCGGATTTTTTTATTTATCATGTATCTTAAACGTGATGTGATGTCAAAACGTTTACGAAAAATGTCTAATTAAATATCTGCTGAGGGAGTTACTGAGTGTTTTTCTTTTTAAGAGGTTTATAGGGGAATTTGTTCTCCATAAAAATTTATAGGTAAGAGATAGGGCAACTAACAGAAAACCGAAACGGAAAAAAAACTCATTTTTCCCGAGTAAAATCCTATCCAAAATTTAATACCCCCTGCCACACACCAAAAGGCGGCTTGCAGGGTATTTGCGCTGATGTGTAGATGTAGATGAATACCGTTGTATATTCGGTTCTGATTTTCGGCTCCCAAAAAATCCACATTCAACTTCAGTGTGATTGGGGAAAGGATTGTATGTCAGTATGACTTCCAAATAACTATGTTTTATTCTAAAGCTTAGTGTCCACTAATGAAGCCAGTGATCAACAACCAGGATCCCTTTTTTCTATTTACATAGTGGTCTCTTGTTCTACTCTACCCGATGATACATCACCGGTAATGAAACCGATCGTCCAAATTCAATTGTGTGGAAAAATAAATGTCTTCCCTTCAATGGCCTTCCCCTAAAGCTTGACCATATTGACTTCAGTCGACTTCATTTGGTTATTACCATAATTAGATCGCTCATGAAGAGAGTGAATTTCTAAGCAATTTGTCTCTGCGTCAATTTCTCATTCCATTACTAGAAGTTGCCCAGCTTCCCTCCGTTTTCCGTAAACGAATTTCTTTGAATCCATTATACAATCGCAAATTCGGTTTTTCTTGTCCACATGTGAAACCCCATGAATTAGAAAATCAGCTAAATACTGCCGTAGCAGCAATTTAAAACGAAACCTACCGCTTTACTTTCAATTTACCATACCGGATTCTCAAACGCAGGTTCCCTCGGTAAGATCTTGGCAAATGATTTGCATGGTGTAGTAGATAAGGCCTAACTGAAGTATGGTACTGCAATTTTCTCATTAAACCTAAAGGTAAACGAAAATAATTCATTAATACTCGCAATTTACTTAAATCACGTTTCTTCCCTAAGCAGGCAATCGGTTTTATGTAGTTGATCCAAAGATAAACTTTTCAGTTTTCCAATGCTAAGATACAGTAAAATTCGTTCAAAACGCTCCCACTCAAGAAGCTATTCCGCTTAATACATGGTTCTCTCTCGATCTGGGTCCCTTTTATACAAATAACACTGTAAAAATACCGCTTAAGTCGGATATTCGTCGTCTCCAAATACACAGCAGCTCGCTATAGCTAATCCTCCGCCTCAGTGGAGACCAAAAACTGTTTATATTATCCTTTCCTTAGTATCGCTCTGTTAAAATGCTTCATCAAAGGGTGAAAAAAGATAAATATTAAGTAACAAAGGAAGACGTTATATGTGTCCAAAAATCTGAATTCTTAAATTGAAAACTTATTCTTAAAAATATGACCGGAATGCAACCAGTATTACGTAATAAACGAATTACATGGATACTTACGGCATAAGCAAGTAAAGCAAACTAAAGAAGATTATTTGCTTTTTTTAAGGGATGAAGCACTAAAATAAATTAACTTAAGAGAAAGAGAACTCTTTTCATTTTTAAGGAACACTTATTTAATGGGCCTAATTTGATGGACCAAAAATTGCTAGCGCTATTCTTCCCTAACTGTATATATGGTAAAATTAATAATACAACAATGATTCGCAGAGTCAATAAATGTCCAGAGCTACAGCAAGTAAAGCAACTTAAAGAAGATTCCTATTAGATTTTAAGACGTGAATCCCTCCTTAAAATGTTAAAGAGCCAAATATCCCTTCCCTTTTATTTATTAATTTAAAAGAAATAAAAATTTGTAACGTCCCGTTGATAACACTATTCCACTTGAAACTAAGTTTTTGACAATCTTCCTGAAAAAAAAATCTTAACCTGATTTTACTGTACATACATGCACTTCAAATTATGAAAACATATACATCGTCGAATTTGATCCATTTAACGTTCCAAGAAATATTCTTAAGTGTTAGTCTTGAGCTTAAAAAACGGTCCCCAGCATACCGTCTGCTTTAAGATGAATTATACATACGGAGGGCGCTGTGGTATTTTTCGTCGTTGGCCGAAGGCGAAAAGAGAACAGCTGACGATCGGGGAGGCGCAAAGGGAGAGAGATTCGGATTTAATGAGGAGAGACAACTGGGACAGAATTGATAAAAAGAGAGGAAAGCAAGTGGTCCAGTGGAGATTAATTAAGACCGCTCCGCCCGTTAAAACTCCTTTTTTTAACTAATGGCTCCTTTTTTTAAAAATTGACTTAATTATCTCACGGCCTATTTCACAGAAAGGTCTTCATTACTACTCAACACGCACTCGTATTTTAACATATGTACTACATTTGTACTGCTTGAAGTACCAATCGTTTCACGGATTTAAATTGCAATCAAAATTATTTCTGGCGTAGACGTATGTTCTGTTGCAAAATTATGCATGCCCGATTCATTAGTATTGCAAAAATTCTCTTAATTCGCGAAACAATGACTGAATACTGATTGGAAATAAATTAAGGGCGATTGAATTATGAAAATTGTATACAAATAATTAAGTATTATAGTAATTAAATAGAGATTTGAAATGCTCGTTAAATAGAAAATTATTTTAATCAACAACTATATCCCATTATAATTTCAAAGAGGAGCAGGTAGAAAATATCTCTCAACAAAAATCAATTTTCATTAATTTATTTAATAAAAATGAAATTAATTAAATTAAAAATTAAATTTAAAAAATTAAATTTATGAAGCATTGAACCCCCTTGATCATGGAGGATTAGTCTCCGGAATGCGCATTGGGAGTTTCTGAAAATCTGTAGCCGCACCTGGCGTTAATCCTCTCTCAGGAATTGCGTCTCCTACATTTGGTGATTGGAAAATTCGTAAATCTCTCCCTTCTTAAGAAAAACTACTTCAAAAATAGGAAAGGATTGTGTCAAAAGTGAAGAGAATTAAAGAAATTTCTTAACAATCTCTAGTGATAGCCAATGCTTAATCATACAAATCACAATATACAGTATTCTATCTTTATATTTCAACTGCTCTCAGACTCGTCCTCACGTTATTTCTTTTTAAGTTCCGCGAAATTATTGAGACCTGATAGTGATAAGACAGATATTTAAGCGCATTTCTTATAGCAATATATATCATGTATTGGATTCCACCAGTTCGGCCTTAACTTTGTGATAGTTCTCCATTATGGAAAAGTGAAGAAGGTGACTTATACTATACCACAAAAATGTTTATTTGTTAAGCAACCTAGGTTTCGACCCCTTGGGTCTTGGGCCTGATGATGACCCAGGGGGTGGAAACCTAGGTTGCTTAACAAATAAACATTTTTGTGATATAGTATAAGTCTTGTTCTTCCCTTTTCCATATCATTTATTCAAAAGATCAAAGTTTTTACGAACCAGTCGCAATCGACCTATTGTCAAGTTCTGCTTTTGGATATTTATAAATTATGATTCTTTTCCTTGGTGTGAATAATAAACTAGATACGAGTGATTTTAAGATTCTAGCGATGGAGATTAATCTTGGAGCAGAATACAACCAGCTTGGCATATAAACCGCAAGGTCCAACTTGATAAAGAAGAGGGATGAAATGGACGATAAGAAAAGGAATTCGAAAATAAAAGAGGAGAGTCTTTTATGGATGAGGACATAAAAGAAAAAATGGAAGCGAAGGAGACGAGAAACTGACGTCGATAAATGCTTTGAAGAATTTCGGGGAAGAAAATCAAGCGAAGGAAATTGGCTTTTCGGAAAGAAAAGGAAATGAATTAAGTTTTGGAAATTAACAGACTGGAATGAGCAAAGGTCGTCGCCCTTAACTGCGAATTTTGCGACTGTTGTTTCTCTCAAGACGTCCTAATGAGGAGCTTCATTAACAGTTGCAAGCAAGCATGGCAGATGTAAATTGAACCTATGGCAGTGCCTACGCCCCTATTTGAGAATTCACCTCTAAACATGCAAGAGGATTCGTTAATTAATCCCTCCTGCTCGTTAAAACAATGGGAATCTTCCGCTCATATTGGCACCTGTAAAGCGCAACCAAGTTCTTTACTTCAGCAGCACTCGATCCTGTTATCACGTTGTTCTCGCTTTAAAATGTCCCCTAAGGATATTACCGTACTGGGACGATTTAAGACGTTGAGCAACTTGAATAAGAGCAATTTTCGTCGGAGCGTTTACATCAACTGCTTGCCTAAATTAAAGTTTAGAGGAGAAGGAACTCGTGGGCAAACTGCTTCACTGCCTATCTAGGCGGGTGAGCATTATTGCCTCTTCAAAGATTTTGTGGGTGATGGTGAGAATACACTCAACCTTTGGGAGGATGTCTGAACAGAAATAACTCCTTTAAGATGTAAAACAACGGAATCATGAGTGAATTAAAATACAGACGGGTTGAACTGAGTTATACCTCGGTTTGAAAACCTCTTAACATACTACTATAGTACATGGTACTACTATACATTATGACCTCGGGATACGAACTGAATGCCGGGGTGCTTTCATAATCCCGAGTACAGTAGCATGCATGTATGTACATTGTACAAGCGCATGTAAATTATCAAGTAACAAACCTCACCCTGATGCAACTTTTTGTCTGCTTTCTCAAAATTCACAACTGTTTACACAATTAGACAAAATATACCAGTATTTTCTCAATTTTTCCCTAGTACAAAACTAAAAAGGATGATCTCTGTAAGATTTTCTGTGATGAAGATGAATAAGCTAAGCCATCCGTGAGACTTACTACTTGGACTAGTGCTCATTTACACACAATATTCTACCCATACGTTGAAAATTAAGCAGGAAAGATTAAACCTTGTAAAACTAAGAATATGATGAAAAAAAAGTAATTGCATTATTCTATAAAAATTGTTTTCAAGAACTCTAAGACAAAACAGATAAGCCGATTTACCTTGGAAAACAGGGTTTCGAGAGACGATCTTTTTGAAATAGGAACTCCTGTCTGGAACGAATCAACCTCTTACGTCGACGTACCACTGTATTTAAATTTTTTTAAAAGGTCTTTAACTAGTACAACTTCTTGAAAGGACAGTCTCTAGTGAGCTCAATTTTGGAGGTCTTAGACAACCAGAATCCACCCTATAGTACCCTAGCTTTTATATTAGATAGGTTTATGATTCTAAAGTATTTCCTTTTCTGTATATAACAGCATGTATTATATATTATATTATATGAATTATATACATTAAGACAAAACGCATTAATTGATTTACCATAATATATGAAGGAAAACAGGGTTTGGAGATACCTGTCTGCAACGAATAAGTTCAAAGTACTTTTCTTAACGTTTCTAAATAGCCATTATCAAGTATAAAGTCTGAAAATAATATATTCTGGTGAATTCAACTCGTGAAGCCTTAGGCAACCAGTATCCAACCCAAAGAACCCAGGTTATGAGTGTGACACCTTCTGATACATTCTGAGCCATAAATATTTCCTCATCTAAATACAAGAGACGATTACTGTTCACTAGAGAAATGAAAATTTTCTTTCTAATGTCCACAAAAGATAAATTTATTCAATGATAATAGTTTCGTCTGTATAATAAACAGCACGAATCCAATTTAAAACTGCCTGAAGATGTCTATTTGTAGACGAAACAAGTCACACAGAGTAAATTGATATTTTTTGGAAATTACAAACTAATTGTTTAATATTTTAGTCTGGGTTCACAGTCTACAGTGATGACCTCGGCCAAATCAGACTCGCTCACAGTTTCTACGGTTTCAACGCATTTTCAATACTCATATTCTCTCATAGTGAAGCCATGAACATTCCATAGTTCAGAGGCGCGTATTCATTTTCGTGCTTGGGCGGATCGAATGGCACATCCGGTGATTGAATAAGTAAAATGCGCCTTCGGAACAATGGAATATCGAAAGCACGTGATTCCTCTTCGACGAATGCGAAGAGAGAATTCGCGATGACGTCATGAATAGGAGCAAGTGAAGAGCATCGGAGCGTGAAGCGGAAAAATGGAACGAAAAGGGAGAAAAAAAAGACAAAGATGAATCGGTGTGCGAGTAATGAAGGGAATACGGAAAGAAAAAGAGACTTTGGGAAAAGGATATCCGGCGGGCACGTGTCCGCCTTTCGATTTTAACGGATATCGAATCGAACTTGTCCGTTGGATTGTGCGGTCGACTGTGTGAGATTATTGCGTTTGAAGCACGGTCTAAGAAATTAAAGATCGTGAGATTATGAGGGATGATACTAACTGAATCAAATTAAAAATATTGTAAAAATATTCAATATTAGAAATCAAAACAGGGGTTAAAACGCTTTTAAGCCGGGTTAATGCCGGGTGCCTTACATGATATTGTTTAAAAATGGCCTCCTATTCGAGGAAATACAGTGTCATAGTTACTTAATTTTGCTTATTTCACTCTAATACGAAATAAGTTTCACCAGATAGGTGATTAAAGAAGAATAAAGATTTTTAATAACAATGGTAAGAGAGCATCACAGAGTACAATCTCTCTAATGCTACCCTCAGAAAATACTGCACTCCATTTCTGGTTCATTCGATATGTTTACAGCTTGAGATTGTGACGAAAGAAAACACTGTGAAACGAATATGTAACCTAACGTGCTCTCTGAGAAAATATTATACAGAAAATCCTACACTGTCTCAACAGTCCGTATCAGATTTTTGGAAATTGCTCCGCTTCTCGATATCTCAATTACAATGTCACAGAATAAGCCTTTTCGAAGACGTGATCCACAAAAAAAACATTCTAGGAAATATGAGGCAAACGATTATTTTTCTGAATGCTCCATTATTTACGTTTTCCCTTAATTTCTTTTTCAGTAATTTAATGTTTAGTCTTACGATACTGATTCTTTAGTACCATATACACCCAAGTAATATTCGATCTCAGTTAAAAGTCGAGAGACTAATTTGTGGCTGGAAAATCCATAATTTCTCACGTGCCTCCAATCAAATGCAGCCCTAGATTTTCATGTTTTTCGTAATAGATGTGAAAATCATTACATGTGAAGCTTGGAAAAAGAGATCCTGATTACGTAAGTGATTTTTCCTCTTAATATGGACATCATTTTCAACTTCACAAAATAAATATTAAAATAGATAACTTTTTTTCCAAAATTAAAATAAGAAATATGTATCGGCGGTTATCCTCAGATACCTAACAGGAAATTAGGGACATTCATTTCGTAGAAAAAATGGACAATGGAAGGGGATAGAGTAAAAGGACATATAAAACTTGATCTATACTTTCTAGAATCTAATGAAGACAAAATTCCTACTCGAAAAATCCAAACAAAGCAGGAAGAAGTGAAAAAAAGTTTCAGTTACACGAACCTGGAACATGTCGCCACACATTGTTGTTTTATAGGAGGATTTGCCTTGGCAACATCACATATTCTTTGGCCTAAATTAACATACCTGTTCTCACGGGCATAGCTAATTCGGGGGAGGGTTATAGGGTTTAAATCCCCCCTATGACAACAAAAGAGTAGGACAATATAAGGAAATGAGCTGACAAGGAAACGCACCAAGAAAATTAGATTATAAATAACTGACAGAACGAATTACCACAAGACCAACGATGAGAAGTTCTGTTAAGCAGTAATAGATATTAAATCTTAAATTAACAATATTAAACGTCAAACGGTGTAAATAAATTAGTAAAACAATCCTCCACGATATATCTGCATTTTAAATACATTTCTGGTTTAATTTTTATCGACTCTAGACATAGGTAAAGTAGCGTTTCTCTCAATTGGATATTCTCAATCAATCTCGTTTGATTCGTATATTTACGAGATCTTCGTTATTTCTATCTGACAAATAAGACAATTTTTCATGATGATTAATCGTGTTTTATTTTCAGGGCTCTATCATCATCATTATTTCATCCATCCAATTTTTTTTAGATTCTACTAAATACTTGAATTCAGGTGGTTAACTCGAGGATGAGAGTTAGGATATAATTTCATTGTACAACTCTTGCGGCACTTTTTGAATTATTCTGAAGGTGCGTCTCATCACAGAAAAGTTTTGGCTCAGATAAAATTAAAATTGATACCCGTTCCATAACCAAATCTCGCTAATTTTCTTTTCTTCTATTTTCCATACATATACTTATTAAAAAGTTCGACCCAGATTTTCCTACCTGAAAGTGTGCTATCGGCATGAACGTATACCCCATAAATTCATCCTTAAAAAGCGGACTGAAATAATCGACTATTATTTGGATGTATAAAGTACGGAAAAAGGCGCTTTAAACAGAATCGAGTGAAAATCCCGTATATCTTTGTTACTTTAATTTTTAATTAATTATTTTCTTAATCTAATTTTAAGTATATTTCACTCTGCTATTCTGACACAAGATTGACAATAAGGAAAGAATAATGTGAAAAATATTTGGTCTAGCGCCTGAGGCGGAAGAACTCTAATGGATTGCAGTTCATCAGGGAAAAGGGAAAATAATCTTAATTAGCGAGTAGCAGAGCGTTTTAAGTAGTATTTTAGCGTACTTTTAAGGTGAAAGGGACTGGAACCGAGGTAAAACCGCGTATTAAGACGTACAACATAATAAGCGGGAACGTTTTATTCATTTATTTATCAAACAAGCATCAAAGTACATAACGAGCCCAATTACAGCCGACGATAAACAAAAGTGAATAAATAAAATCAAAAATTAGGTAAAGTATAAAAGCGAACAAAACACGGAAATTATAGAATTAATTAGATGGGTTTAAACAGAAAATTCAGATCATACAGTGGATCAATCTTCTGCAACCATACTTAGGGTAGAGTTAAGACAGAGAAAATGGGCCGTTTTACAACTGATAGACGAAGATTATTCAAAGTGAAAGTATCAGAAAAGGGAGTTGTTCTTGAAGGAACCCGAAAATTGAAAAGAGAAAGAAGGAATGAGGAATCTACCTTACCGCTGTTAATATCACGTGGGAAAGTATTTTCGGAGAAACTGTGAGAAGTTTTACAGGTGTTTTACTGTATTTAATATTAAATGAATCATTTCACATAGAAGAAACAACGGTAGCTAAAAAAAAGTGCTTTAGGAGGTGAAACTTCTTAGCAGTTATGACGGTGGGTGTGAGAGAGAGAAACAAGAGAATGAAATATAAAAAAGGTGTTGAAAGTGTAGAAAGGAAGAGAGATGCGTGTTATGGTCACGCGAAAGCGAAAGAAAGACTTCTGGAGATGGAATTAGAAAGGAGAGTGACGCGAGAGAGAAAGAGACGTAATGAAAGAAGACGTAGGAAAGAGAGTGGATGTGAACACGAAAGAATAATGGAAAATAGACTGACTGAAGGAGTCGTTTTGTGCGTGTCTTCCGATATTATGACGGGATAGGCTCAGGGAAGTGGGGGATAATACATAAGAAATGGTAATATATTTTGTATGTGCTACTGGGCACTCCTTAAAGAGTTACTAACGTTTTAAGAAAGTCTGCTAATCTCGTTTCCGGAGAGTAGCTACTTATCTAAAGCCCTAGAAGACTTCCAAATAGATTGATGAAGTAGAATAAGATTGTAAATTTATATATTGAGCTACGATATATGTATGAAAAATATTCTAATAAATAATAGGCGATAGCTCAGTTACCAATAAGATCTACATTTTTTACGTTAGACAACATACGTAGTCAAATTTACCAATATCCGATGTCAGTAGCTCACGTTAGAAATACATGGGATAAATATGTCAATACTAATTTCACGCAGTTTCCGACGTAATTGGTTTATAAAATTTAGGTTTAAGGTCAAATGAAGAATTAAATATTGATATTTGCCGGCCCAAAGTATCCTTGGTTAGAAACTAGACGGCTCGAAAGTTCTCTCGGAAGAAATACACGATAAGCTAACTTTTATCGTTTGCAGACCCTTTTTCTTTTGCAAAATCAAATCAGAAATTATGGTCCTACGAAATCCAGACAAGAACCAAAATAGAGGAAATTAAATAATGATTTTTATTTTCGTCTGGGTATATATGAAAATTACGAAAATTTTCTTTTATGTTCGTACGAACAACCCGTCCCCCTGACGAATAAGGCGATGGTCGAACTTGACTCTCATAAGAATATAGGGTACGATAGGCCTATATGAAATGTTTGGGGAAGGAGAGCTGACATTTTACCCAATTACATATTTTGGAGATGCATTCTGTAATACGCCTTTCCTTATTTTGTGATTCGGTTCTTCGCCTACTTTTGGTTAATTCTGAACTGTTGTTATCAAACGATACTGATTTTGTTGATTAAGTTTTCATTTTATATTATCAAACGAAATGAAGCTCATGCTGACGCATCTTTATAAATATAGTTATATTATTGGGTAGCATCCTATTTATCTTCCACAATGTCCCTCGATATCCTTGCATACATCTTCCGCTTCAACTTTTCCTGTTATTCTTCCAAACACGGATAAATTTCGGGGAGGAAATGAAACGAAAATAAAAATAACCGAGTTACCCATACCGAAGACGCAAAGAAAATTTGATGTACAAATTAAATAGAGGAGAGATGAAGTATCGGAGCAAAATTGGTCGGGAGACAGAGGATTGGAAAGATGCTGATAGTTTGGCAGTTACGCAATTTATATCATGTGGATCATCCTCATCCAACATTTACATTTACTATTCAGATTATATTAAGATCTCGGATGCTTGAGGAGGAAAGGTAGGAAGAGGCACTTAAGAAACTGGGCTTCGTTAAGAGAATAGCTGGTTTGAGCGAAGAAAAAGTCCGCAAGCGATATTTGCTCTAGATAGGCATCTCCTTGAGTATGCATGCAGTCTATAAGCCAAAACGCTTTGTACTAAAGAATTAGAAGAGGTAAAACGAAAGGATATAAATATTTTTTGTGAAGAATTTTAATTAGAAATCGGTGAGCGTTACTCGGATGATTAAGGAGGAAGGATAATAATAATCATAATGTTTTATTATGCTCTGGGATTTTTAAAGTCCCGTGAGAGCAAACAAAATACAAAACAAAAAAATATCTGCACATACATAAGATAAAACAGCTCATGATATATAAAAATATGCAAAATAACAATTTACAATTAATTCGAAGAAAAAGGATGGGAATTTTCAGAGGAAAGAAGTTTCAATCAAAAACTTACTCTAACGTACTCAGAGAGACAACTTTAGTAAAATGAGTAGCCGATCTCAAGAAATAAAGGTCTTGAAAAAATTCTGACGGGACCGGGAATCGAACCCGTGATTTTACTCTATCCGGGAGGCTGCTTTAGCCAACTAAAATTTCCTACCGTTTTCCCAAACAGTTTTGATTAAGGTTTATACATATTTTCCGCAATAAAACGCAACTTAATCCTATTAACGGTTATTATATTCCTTATCACACTCATCACATTTTATTTTATGAGAGGAAACAGGTTGAAAATATCTCGCAAAAACTCTGTAAGATGCTAAATCTATATGACATCGCCAGAGCTTGATTATTACTTCTGGACAAATAAAAATTCACGTGAAGACCGACAAGAGCATATAGATCGATTTAAAAAAAAGATGACAGGCAGCTGGACTTTTCTGACCTGATACTGTGGTATTCCCCATTAGGAGCATATTCCACATTAAAGGCGCCCACCTAATTCGTGCAATTTCAACTGTTCACATCTAAATTTTGTCCAATATCCCCTTCAAGCGGTCTTTAGTCTGTATGGGAGAGAATTCTTGAGGTGAATTTTCAGATTTTTTAATGCAGCAGTGGAATACTTTCACGTAAAAATTATCCTTCTTCCAACGACCTCCAGTATATGATAGAGATCCAACCTACACCCAAGAACTCGAGTTATTTCTCTAAATTGCAGATCTCTATTCACGGGTTCAGTAATTCGCAACGAAACACAAGTTGCGTGCTCCTCATATTTTACAGAATCTCGAAATTCATGAGTGGGCGCTTGTAAAACAGTCCAAACCACGCTTCTGCAACGTCGGATGAATAAAAACGAAAATGATACGCATGAAATTATTTAAATATCACATAAATCCCTAGTCCCACAGAGCCCTTTTACCTGAGAATATGGGAGCAAGAACTGAAATTATTCAGGATCCGAATATTGTCAGCCCAACTCCACTTTCTTTTCCCACTTTCCGAGTTCTTTCCGCTTAAGAGACAGAAAATGTAAACTGAAGTTTGTTTCTCAGAGAAATAAAAAGGGTAAAGCGTTAAAAGAAGATTCGGTACTCGAGGGAAAAGGGGAGGAAAGTTGATCCACTTCAAAGAATAATAGGATGGGAACATCAGTTTGAGAAATCCAAATTAATATTACTCCCTCGAAGTAAAAGGGGTGCAATGCCATGACCCCTTTAATTAAGAGAGTTGCCACTTCATTCGCTCCTTTTTGAAGAAACGTCTTCCTTTGGTACTTCTTAAAACGCCTTTCTGATAAATATTTAAGCGGTGGTGTATTCGGTTGCCTTGGGAACCACCAACTCCCCAACAACCAACGCCTGGAGAGGAGTTGGGTGGTGATATGAGTTTTACAAAGTTTTTATTCGAGCGGAATAGGCTAGAATAGATGTAAATGGTTTCGATAATCGCCCTTAAAATTTTTGCACATAATTATGAAGGTGACATTTATGTATCGCTGTATATTTCTTGTTTCGAGTTAAAGGATAACAGTTGAATATATTTGAAAATATTTATATATTATAGTTTTTATTATAATACTTTTATATTAGATATTTTAAATGCTATTTTTAAAACATATTTTATACCATAATTTTTGCTTTATCTTATTACATGCTTCTATTATATTTTATACGCCAGCACATGCTTGGATTAAAGAATGAATTCCTTAGCCGAACAGCAGGAAGTATTCGTTTGCCGAAATATTTGTTAAAGTGTTATTTCCTCTCCTTTCGCTAAGATATTGATTTAGAAATACGTTTATTTAAATGCAATCATGCTTGAAGAAACAACATTCCAGACACCTGACGCAATTCAATATCTCATCCTAGATTTTAGATTGAGTATTGTATTTAGATATACAATAGACCTGAGTATTAAGCGTTGGATTGAAGCATACCATGAATTTAAGGATGGAATTTAGTGCATCAGTAATCTAAGAGCATAATGGGAAGGGAAGCAGCTGAAATCCCGAAATCAATCCGTGGAATAAAGCAAAGGTTCGAAAGGAGGATTGCATTGATGAAATCACGTCGTGGCCGTGATTGGCTGCCGTTTGAAAAGAGTCGCGGAATCCTCGGGCGTGATAATTGAACGGGGGTCTTTTTGTTCTCACTTCAGACGAACTCACACAATGCGGCAATTCATTTGCTACGAGCACCAATTATCGGCGGATTCAACTGGATACCCTTTATATCATACTCTGCGATTCCTCATTGAAATCGCCTGCACTGGGAGGGTCGATGGTTGCAGACAACCGGATGGAGTTCATTGCAGACGACTGCATTATAAATTACTAAAAAAAAGTGGTGATGATTTCATCTTGGGTAATTCACAGGGGATATCGAAGATAGAAAAATCACCTTATCTTTATCAAAGCCAGAGAAACTATCCATATATGCCTTTAATCTTAATATATAATTTCTAAATATTAGGGGGGAGGGGCCAGGGGTTAATTAATGTTGCTTGTGATTGAATGTCTATTGTTTCTGTGGGAGTGTCTGTGTTTTAACTTTTCAGAGAATAAGTGTTGTAGTAGTAGTAGAACATTTTTTTGCAAGGGAAATAACAATGGAGTTGGGAATTGTGTTATATTGGAGTTTTGTGTCATGTAAAGTAGTTGTATGTAAGTGTTTAATCTTGTGAGGGTAATATATAATTTGTTCTGAGTTAATTATGTCTGTGAAAGTTACCGTAGTTGTTTGTAATGTTGCCACCAGACTAGCAGTCTATCTGCAACAATGTACTTAATAATAATAATATCTTTTTCACGAAGCGCTTTTCTCCCTTCACACTCCATCAAAACATACCAACATGGCACACCAATTTATAAAGAAAGTTTCCCACTTCCTGCTGAAAATAGTCCAAGGAATGAAAAATGCATCATTTGTTCAAATATCGAGTTAAAACTTGAATTTGCCCATATAATTTTGTTACTGGATGTGTAGTTATCGATATTTATCGATACAAACGAGATGCTTCATTTTCCCACCGAAATACGTTTCAATAAACACTCCAAGCGCTAGAAATGAATAGACAAAGACTAAAACATGCTTAAAACACATACTCGTATATATAATTTAATTCCTATTTAGCTATGCGAAATTTTATTAAGAGGCAATGAGTTTTTATTATTATAATTCCTGTGAAAGTTAAATTCTGGTCACAACATTTATATACTATGGTGTAATATATTTTATTACTAACACATCCCGTACAGTGCCCAATTTTATATGTTCAACATTATAAGAAAACATAACGTTTCATAGCCTCAGTGTTTCGATAATCTATTTCGAATATTTTCTTAATGTACTGGAAACAGATTTTGCAGGAAAATTGAAAAATGAGGCAAAAGATACAAAAAAAAACAGCTCAGGATTTTCAGAACTAATTTTCAGACTGTTACATTACACTATATGTATTATATTATATAATATGAAAATCATATTAATAAGTACTAGTGCTACATTCGAGAAAATATTTCACTGGTGAAATACAGAGGATAAGTGTTAATCTGTAGCAGGATTTAACCCCATGAATAAAAACATACATAGAAGTATATTTTGTTATATAACGTTTGGTTGCTAACGAGATTGTTTACCCAACAACGTTCGATAAGTAAACAAACAAAGTAAATAACAAAATCGACGCTTGACCAAATGCGTTCAAGATTGTCTTCTTCACCATGTAGACAACTCTTCCGGAATATAAACGATCATTTCGTGTTTAATCCTCACTAACGTGTCTGTACACCTTGATTCCTTAAGTAATGACCTAATTTAATGGGCGTACGCCATCACATTCTTTTCTATTTTTACTCTAAAATACCGAGACATGTCCAAATCCATAGAAGACATATTACATAATGATTAATAATTTACACGAACATTGCTATTTTATGTTTTCTCGTACTTGAATCTTGAGAGGATAGTAAATCGGGGAAACTGCTCTGTGAATCCTAGAGTACCTTCATAGCAGGGTATGAGTATGTACAAAAAATTATCATAAAAGGTTTCACGAAAATTCCCATCAAATTTTTCATCGTCATAACTGCAGGAAATCATTTACTCTTAATTTTTTCATGGATTAAATTTTTATATGTAGCTGAATCCTTGCTCATTAGTACTTAACGTCACATATTTCGATATACGCGCCTAGAATTTGCGAATTTATTTCAAGCCTGGCCTCCAACACATACTAATGACTCTCACATTAAATTAAGAGTATTTTAAAGGTATTCCGTGTTTTTTTCCGCTGGCGCAGAGCGAGGGATAAATTCACGGCGATTTGGAAGATTTAAACCATCCAGAAATCCAAAAATCGCAACTTTTTTTGCGGACGTTTCGCTATTTCTAAAATTTAATTGGAAAGAAACGGCGAATCTGTGACAGCCAAATTAGTTGCATGTTAGCTCTTATAGAGTGGAAAGGCTTTTAAATATTTGGAATACCAATGACGTGGCTTTATTTATCGTCATAAGAGTTTAAAAGCCATCTATTTCTGTTTAAAAGCTATCCATTCCTACTAGGGAAATGAATCCATAAAATTAATTCCGAATTATTTAGCCATACATCTTGAATGTTATAAATGTTTCACTTCTTTACCGATGGCATAGAAATGAAACATTTATGACGTCAAGGAAAAAATAATCCAAATTAGAATATCCGAATGCTCTAGTCATTTTCTTAGGAATATTTTGAAAAATCTGCTTTTTAATAAATGAAGATATGCAGGAATGTTTTTGCTTTAATATATCCAGTGTACAATCACCCTTTTTATAAAATAATCATATTACCCTTTTTATAAAAAAAATCATAGTAATGAATCCCAGTGTAACATTCGAGAAGATATTTCACTGGCGAACTTAACAGAGAGTATACATTTGTAATAAGATTTTTAAATGCCACTATGTCACAGATTTCATCCTAACGTAATTAACTCTTTCAGAGAGGAAATTCTCTAATTTACGTAATTTCAATTCACAGAATAGCTTGTAATATGATAATTACAGCAATCCGCAGAGTTTTAACAAGTGAGAGAATCTTTCCATATAGTATCATTACGAAATAAGTTAATCGATGCATACGCTAAAAAAAACAAACTTATCTTTATGAACTTGGTGATAGAGAACGTACTGTGGATACAACGATAATTGTTATCCTTTGCATTTCAAATGTCTTGGGTTAAATGTCCTGCAATTTTAAATATATCTATGGTAAAAAAACCGGATTTTCATTTTATCCAGTGCTACCTAAGTTTAAGAACGATTATGGCTCAATAATCATTATCTTCTCATCAATTATTATTATTATCGATTGATTAATAAAATTCACTTTAATAATCAATTCATTATAATACCGCTATCAATTCATTAAAAATATATCTATAGTTAAAAAACAATAACAATATAATAAACTACTCATTTTAATCTTATTATTTATCTATAAAGAACAGTAATTAGTAATTAATTATAAAATTGACATGTTCCAGCCTAACTTTGTGGCATGGTGGCATCATGTAAAGAAAAAACATACTGTAAATTACACAGATATATCGTTTAATTTCTGTCCTTCGAATTCATTCAACCAATTTATTTCTGTGGAATTAACAAAGTGTGCTTATTCCCTTGCATGAATAATAGTTTATTACCTCATAATTACAATATTATCACTGAATTGGAGCGGAAATATACGTGGGATATAATCCTGGAAACCAGTCGTTGCCTTACACTGTATTGTATGCCAGAAAAGAAAAACAAGCGTCCACTTTTTCTCTTTTCCCTAGAGAACAGTTGGTTGGCATGGCGATGCAATAACAGGTATTTGGGAGCGAGATTTGGGCACATTGCCCTGGTTTTCCTTTGGAGGGAACGAAGAAGGGATGTGAAGAGCTGAGGTAATTAAAATAGAGGAGATTAAGAAGGATTTTGAAGTGGGGGATCTGCAGGAGAACGAGTGAGTAACGAGGATATATTGGACTCCCCGGGGAAGGAATTAAAAAAGAAAAAACAAGGAGCAGTAGTAGTAAATTGTTATCCTTTTCCTTCTCTTTTTAAGGGAAGAAGAAAAGTTGGGCCGGAAATTCAGTTTATCGGCGATTCCAGCGCGTTCTTCTTTAAGGGAATAGAGTTTTCGTTTAAATTTAATGTGAGCTGCGTAGGCGATGCCGTTTTTATAGAAGTAAATAAATTACTTTCAAAGAAAATTCTATTCTTATTCATAAGACTTAGCTAAACAATAGACAGCGCCTTTGCATCTAGATCAAATTCTTTCACTTAGATTCAACACTCTCTTTAAAATAAACATCATTTTCGTTTTGCCAATCTATTATCTTTTTTATCCTTGTTTCGAGTTCATTCATTAATTAATTTATTTAATAATCGTACAATTTATCGTCTATATTTCTATTTGTTGTACTCTTAATTTACGATTTTTTTCATAATTGTGATCCGTCACGATGATTTTGCGACCCAGAAAAATTGGTAAATGCAAAAAATGTGAAACTAGATGGCGTTTAGTTTCATTCTTTGGGCAGTGATTAATGGGTAATTATTCCTTAAAAAAAGTCATTTATAAGTATTATTAAGGATATGTTGGGCCGTAGCCATCACTTTTTCATCCTTGTACTGCTTTCAGTAAGGATATATTGTCCATGATGCACAATTTCGTGACTAACATGAGAAAAAATATGTATGAAGATGTAGAACCGAAAAAAGGCAAAATAAATATTTACCATTATAACCAAATTATACAGCCCAAAATTTTTAAATGCAGCTGGAAATGAGTGATAAAACAATACGAGATGATCTTGATAAACCTAATGAATTAGGTACAGTTTAGAAATGTGAGGATTAAGTAGTTAAGGATTAAGTAGTATGTAAGCATTCTCGCACATCTCAAAACTTTTTACAAACTGAAAATACACGGAGCAGAATGTACTTAAAGAAGATATGTTTAACCCTTACTGATTCCTGTAGAATAAATACTAAACGACTTTTATTGGGGCAAGATTAGGACTATTGAGTCCCTTCTTACATCTAACCCTTCTTTTAAGAAAAAGAGTT
Organism: Pachydiplax longipennis; assembly: GCA_036926295.1. Taxonomy (NCBI): domain Eukaryota; kingdom Metazoa; phylum Arthropoda; class Insecta; order Odonata; family Libellulidae; genus Pachydiplax; species Pachydiplax longipennis. The sequence goes on from JAVFKF010000012.1 coordinate 36,156,948, forward strand.
AGTATGGATGAAGTGCTCAGAAGAAAACGTCTTTGTTGGTCTAAACGCTTGCATTTAAGCAAAAAACCCACAGCAAGAAATAACAACTCCCAAGAAGGTGGGAGTGTAAAAATCTGCGAAACTTACAGAGTATTAACTAGTGTTTAGACGAAGACTCCGGAAAGCCAAACATAATACAGACACACTTCACATCGTAGTTCAATTAGAAATACGTCAGCGCATAGAAATATTTCAAAAAGAAAGAAACGAAAACCATGATAAGCAGCAAGATTAGCAATAAAAAAGGAAAAACACAAGAAACAGCATAAAAACAAACACAGAAGAACACAAATAAGGAGAAACTATGAGTAAATATGAATATATGCAAATGTTAATCATTAGGGGTGATTAAAGCAATTTTTAGGCAATGAAACAATTCGAATAAATAGATATTATACCATTTGTCAAAGAGATTTCAAAAAGGAAACACGACTCTTAACTAGGCTACTCTTTAAATTAGTTTGCAGACTTCACTGTGGTCTTTTACTCTCAAATCAGCGTTGAATTCTTTGAAATATTTTAGTTAAAAAAAGAACAAAAAATATTTAAATAGGTAGATATAAATAAAGGAAGGGAAATGTGCATGAAACACAGTGAATACATTTGTGAAGGCATTATTTCCAATTTCCCTAGTTTTGTCTCTATCCTCTAATGAAAATGATAAGAGAACATTTATACCTATACTTAATTAATACTAATTATTACATTAATATTTAATAAAAGTATACGTGTTCTCTTGTCATTTGCATAGAAATTGAGACCAACCACAAATTTGAGGCAAAATTAATAGATTCTATTAACTGTCTCTACACTGGAAAATGACATCCACTATTACCTTAAATAATTTAACTAAAAATATACATATCCCGTGTATTATATCTTTCAGTTAACTAAACTTTGTTCGTGGCATACATTTACGACGTATCAAAGTATTTTCAAAAAGATTTAACGCTAAAGGCAGGTATTTAATGAAGGAACTCTGGAAGATTAAATATTGCGAACTTTACTTAATCTCTCACGCCAATTTATATGAGTAGGCACATCAAGAAATATTTAATCACAATGCTTCTTTTTCCCAGTATTTTTCAACTTTGGCCATAAAGCAAAGAAACATAACTAGATGGAACAGCTTTAAATCCAACGCCACCTTAAGTTCTTCATAAACCTGACTAATGAATATCTTCCTGCAAGAGATCCCCTCATCTTACTTATGTCTGCACTTTCCTACTCGACCCAAGTACCCCTGCTAATGCTTTTCCATGAGAAAATTCTCTTAGTTCCCACTTTCCCCTTCCTTACCTACCTTAGTCCTACAATAAATTAATACAGTGAACCTCGAAACCCGTCGTGTTTTTAGAGAATACAGTGGAACCCGTTTAAAACGTTCCAGCTAAAGACTCTCGGTCCCTGTCTCTAATCACAGTAAACACTATGTGAAAAGACCGCTTAAGACGCTCTGATACTCGATTATGAGGCGGAATTATCCCTTTTCCGGATGCACTGTAACCCGCTGTAAATCTATTAACTTACAAATTAAGTAAGAAAGGAAGACGCTCTCTTTCTATGAAAAGCAGACCATACTATAAAACTATGACGGAAAGGCAAACCGTATTGTATAATATTAGTTCACGGACTCTAAATATCTACAGCTGTGGCACGTAAAGCAGAATAAAGAAGATTTATTTTCGTTTTGAAGTTCTAAAGCCCAAATTTAAAAATTAAAGAGCAAAAATATCCCTTTTGTTTTTAATGTATAAAAGGTGAGATTATAAAAGAAAGAAATAAATTTTTGATCTATCACGAATATAAGGTTATCCCGCTAGAAAGCTGGTTTTCACTCGGTCTCTTGAAAAGCGTATTAATCGCGTTTTACTGTATGTGTTTGTAGACAAAGCTAGCTTTCGGATTTTTTTCGGACGAACACTTCGGCACCATTGAATAGATAAGGGAAATATATTTACATCTTAAGTAAATCAACCAAGGCTTTAAACTATCGTAAGATATCGTAGTAGGGGCCATTTTCTTCACAAACACATTCCATTGACCTTTTTTGCGTAAGTCTACTATCATTTCTATTATGAATAACACCCACAGTTCGGTTTTCTAAATTCTCCTCCCTCCTGTAATATTATTTCAAATGTTCCGTTTTCTTTATTTTTTCATATATTACACCACATGTTATCGTGTAAGTTAGTTGCCGGTCATGGCTATTTTTGTACCTGTTAATAAATAAATAGTAAATGGCCTTACAGTAGATAGTGATATCTTAAGAAGGTAAGAAGACGATAAATCTATCTCTAAGATCGCTTAAACTGCAAACCTGGCGCTGCGTTCGTAAAAATCCTTATCCCTACGATAGCAAGCGAACGTAAGGAATACACAGCATGAGTATGAGTGAAGAGAAAGAGGCTTTTCCCTGAAGCGGAGGTCGAGAAAGACACGGAAACGAGGCAACCTGTAAAAATCTTCGTCTCAAAGGGGAGAAAAAAGTGGCAATAAATAGGATGAAATGGCGGCAAAAAAGAGGGCGATATTCCGGAAAAGGAGCGGCTCAAAGGACAGGAGATAACCACAGGAAGAATGCAAAGGAAGCCTTCATTTTTTTATCAAAGCGAGGAAGGGAGATACATAAGTTGGAAAGTGTAAAATTGATTAGAGAGAAAGTTGGTCGAAAGGCGTTTCGTAGATGTGGAAGTTTTGGGCCCGAAGAATCCCTTTCATCGTGTCTCTTCCCAAAATTCCTATCTTTCCTTTGATCGTCTTTTTCATTTGGCTTCCGCCTGCACCTACGATCTTAATAAGTTCATAAAACTGTTAGACTCCACGTGTATCTATTAAACGGTCAACCTAGGTGCAAACAGTTTTACATACGGTAGCTCATTTCATTCAGGATTCACGCATTTACTTTCTCTGAAGCTACCTGTCATTGGTTTCTAACGAAGAGTAAACCCCTAAAAACTTGTTAAGAAAATTTTGAGAAAAATCTGAAGGATATCGGATGGAAAATGGATAACCAAACATGTAGTATAGAAATTTGATTGACTCTTAGATATCTGAGATATACCATGCTTCAATGATAATGTATGAGTATGGCAAAATATCTAAAATTTTAGAGATGCCCACCTCCGTCATCTGCATTTTATACTGCTTCATCTATTTTGTATACCGTAGAATTTTCTTAAATCAGTTCAAGCAGAATCTTCGATAAGTCGCTCTAATGGATGACTTACATGACCTAAAACTTAATGATCTTATAAAGTAAATTAAATTGTGCTATGAAAGGTAAGTGAATTTTTAGTATCTTCACGACATACCGTACACCTTTAATCTATTTATAATTATATAATTAGTTGTGCATGGGTGGTATGAAAAGTTTCCGACATTTTGCCATTTCTCGACATGTTTCCTGAAAATTTCTGAAACTTTTCTGAAGATTTCTGAGAAATCTGGGGTCGGAAACTTTTCAGACCACCCTCGTATATCAAGAAAAAAGAAAAATAGACAATAGAACTGTTTAACTGAAGTTCTGTTACGCAAAAATAATAGTCTACAAGCACATCATATTTACATCGAAAAGGACTCTATTAAAAGAAGGAATGTAACATAAAGATACGAAACGATCCTTGATAGATAAAACAGGAGCAGGAATTTCTATCTATTGTCAGTCGGCCCAGCAAACCTGCGGAAACGTAACTAACTTTAACCTGTGGTTTGGCTCTTTTATTACACTTTTGGAAAGTTTGAGGTTTAAAGGTTTTAACAGGATTATTATTCATTTATATTAAAGACTGCAAACTGAGGACATATATCAGCGTACTGTTTAATAAATAAAACTTCAAAAAATTGCAAGCTAAAAGATCTACTATGTCCTTATGCAAAGGTCTCGTATTATTTTAGGCAGGTTATATCAACAGTCGTATTGAAAGAGTCGTAAAAGTTCAATTTGAGGTCATGTTGACCCCGCGCAACTAATTAAGGTATTTTTAAATGATATACTGTGTGAAATAAAAGCAGAGCTATCGATATTCCAACGTCGGAGCCGATGCATACTCTGAGATAGAGATCTTCTCTATCTCTTTTTTTCTCACCGCAGAACGTGGGTCAAAAAGTCACTTTTCGCTGTTTCACCAACTTAAAATGTAAAGAAAAAAGAACAAAGCATAAACAAAAACTCACGACTGATTAACTTATTTTTTTGCTGGGACTACCTATGGATTAAAATGCGTGTGAAAAGCAAGCAAGAGAACGAAAAGAGCCGCCTTAAGAGGTGTATGAACTCAAAGGCAATAGTGCAGCGCAGGTTGAAATAAGATCGCCTAGCGTAACATGTGTTCAAGCGTAATGGTATTCTTACCTGCGGTGTTTCCTAACTCAACTGGGTGCAAACGACCACCTTGATGGATGGGGCACTTAAGCAGTCGCCTTCTGCTGAGAATGACTTCCAATGTACATAACTTTTCTCGACTTTACTCATTTCGGACCCTTGGCGATTTACTGCTTCTCTGCAATAAGAACAGATTAACCCATTTATATATGGCTTTTTTCTCCTTTCGAGCAAACGCCAATTTGACCCGAAAATGCAGCGCGGAAAACACTCTTCTTTTTTTCCAAGGGAATGAATATCACCTAGAAATTGCACGGCGTTATTCTGTGAGGCCATCTATTCATCACCAAACTTTTTGCTCGCAAAACTCTCCTTGAAATCTTCTCTTCTTTACTTGTAATATATGCAGCGTGGATGGAATACTTTCAACAGACATAATACATGCTCTGTGACGCAAAATACATATTCGGTAATACTTTTAATACAATTTAGCTAATTAAGCAAGATTTATATAGGTGTTCTACTTATCGTTAGGGACATGTGCCCCTATATTCCCTATTTAATTCTCTCTCCTTCAATTCCTGGTAACTCATCCCACCCCTTCATTTATCTAACATCCTTTGTCTTTGTCTTCCCTTCTGTCTTTTCACTAGCATTCTTCCCTCTATCGCTTTCTTCAGTAATCCCTCCCCTCTCAATATTTGATCCGCTCATTTCTTTTGTCGATTTCTAATTACTTCAATTAACACCCTCTTCTCCCCAACTATCCGTAGCACCTCCTCATTTGTTTTCTCTATCAACCCAGCTTACTTTCTTCATTCTCCAAGCCCACATCTCAAAACCCTGTAATATTTTAATATCCTCTTTTCTTTACGTCCACGTTTCACACCCATACAACATTACACTCCACACTAAGGATTTTACTACTCTTTTCCTGATTTCTTTATCAAAGCCCTTCGTCATCAACTAAACAAGATAATGAACTTTTGAGAAATCTCTTTGAATGTATAATTTAAATAATTTAAATAGGGTAAAACCCGGTTAAAAAGCCTTTCAGGGAACTGAATGAGAACCGCGTGATAAATCGGAATAGCGTTATAATCGAGGTGTTTTATTTTTTCTTTTACATTCTCATCTACTTCTCTTTGCCTTTCTTTTCTCGTCTTACCCGGAACTCTTACCTCCTTCAACTACCTTTCTCATTCACGAAAGATAACACTTTTTCCTCGAAAACATAAGTTGACCCTTTTTCGCCAATGTTTACTTTAATTTCTGTCATAAATAAAATCCATATCCCGGATCTTAGAATTCCCATCCCTAGGCTTCTTATTTCAAATATATTTGTTTTCTTTTATGCCGTAATATATGTATACTTTTGTTTTTAATATATCAAATGTAAGTTGCCAACTCGGTATATATTTGGACGAGAAAATGCGAGAAATCGTAAATAAATTTTGTTTCGAAAGAAATTTAATGTGTAACAAATAAATATTAGACTCTCCCTATTTCCCAAAAATATACGTTCCCCCTGCTGGCTCACACTTCTAACAGTTTTTCGTAACAACCGTGTTCCATTGACCATTTTTCGCCAGTACATTTATTTCTACCTTTTTTAACAACCATGGCTCAGTTCTTAAAACGATTCCTTACATAGTATTAGTTATTTTTTAATCCTCATCGTTTTTCTTAATAATATTTTATACTGCAATACAGTTCCCCCGTTTGTTATAATATTCTATGTAAGTTGCCAACCAAGACCGTCGTTCCATCAGAAAATAAATAAATTAAGTTTGTGTAAAACATTCGAATAGATTACTCTGGCTGGAAATGCAGTGCATGACTTCAATACCACTTGCGTAATAAAATATTCCATTTAAGGCGAGAGTATTCAATTACAAAAAGTTAAATACATGCCCAATTATCTATAAATACATCATTTTCTAGTCATATAAAATACTGACTCAAATATAATTCCTGCAATATTTCGACAATTAAACCATCGTATGATAAAATTATTAATTAAGTCGATTTATTGAATGTTCTAAATATAACAATTACGTATTACACGTATAATATCAATATGCGTGTATTTAGCTTAATGTTTCAGTTTTAATTAAGTTGACTTCTTATGCTGACACAACCAACGTAATTAAGGCACAACAGTTTTTATATGCGGACGAAACACAAGCAAGGAGAGAATGGAGTGAGAAACAAGTGCTGCGACTTTCTCTTGCGGTGGAAAAAGAGGAGAAAGCTTTGCATTCCGTTTCTTCTACTGTATCTGCTTTAAGTGCTAGAAGGTCTCTTTTTACAGAACAAAATTAACGGTTGATAAAAAGACATTATAATTACATTCTAGCTTCTCAGCAAATATACGTTACATTTGGTTGATTAATATGTAAACTGCTCCCATTTATTACCAACATTAATCTGGCTATTCCTAATAATCGTTTTCTTTTCTCCCAGTATTTCAGAAACTTAATCCTAACCATAACTGAAAAGTTCCTGTTTTGTATGCAACTCGCATATCATACGGGTCTTACATTTAGCCTAAGAATACGGCGTGTGGGCAACTTAATCTTCTTTCTATCATATCATTTTCGCCTGTCTGCAATTTAAAGATTTATAACCTTGATGAGTATGTGAATGGCTACTCTCTGTTACAAGCATTCATCCGTCTGTGCCCACTAATCGTTCCGTTCACTCATTGTATTCACTCACAATCATGCCAACAGCAATTGAGAAGTGCCTGTGAAATGCAACCCGCGTGACACCCCTGCCTTAAAACAATGCAAGTCAGAAACTTAGGTTTCTGTAAGAATAATAATAATTATAATAATTAATTTAACAGGTAACCCCAATTACATATGTTACAATAAAATGACAACACAGTACATAACATAGTTAAAGAAAGCATGAAGTTAAGATTTTACACTAAAAAGGGAGTAAGCCTTTCTCCTAATACAGGGTGTCATAGAAAAAGTCCACAGAATTAGATAATTCATTAACATTTCTGCTAATTGTTGGAATTTGTGAAAACTTATACACATACATATTAAGTGTTATTATATATACATGTATACATATCACATCATCCTAGCTTGTTGGCGAACATAAGTAATTAATTACAGCTAAGTAAAAGTAATTTGTTATGATTGGTATTGATTAGTATGTAAACAGCTTCCATCTGCTACAAGAATTCATCAGTTTCCTTCCAGTAATACTTCACTCATTAAGTTGCATAAAGTCTTTCACAAGCACGCAACATTTTATTTATTTTTTAACCCCTGTAACGATGCAACCCGCAAGTTACTAATGTATTGCTTGTAGCCTAAAACACGGCGAGAATCGTACGCTTTAGTTTTTGCACAGTAGACCCTCACATAACGCAGAAATAATACCGAAGTAAATATTAATAAATAACACAGATATAAATATTAATACAATAATCACACTATTTGGGTACATTCAAAGAGATATCGATTGAAGTAATATATAGTAATATGAATATGATTATAAATAATTTTATTAATGGGTGTTATACAGAGCCGGTCTGAGGTGTGTTATGCTAACTTACTTTTGTTAAATGGCTGAAGTTAGCTCTGGATCGGCACTAAATTTATGGTTGAAATAACTTAAGACTAAAACAGAAAGAAACCTCAACTTGTGTGCTTGTTTTGTTTTGTAATGTTTGAATAAGGGAGTGAACGCTGACATGAATTTAAATTTATTTTTTTTTCCATTTTTTGCAGGTAAGCCCAGTTCCCATGATATGCGAGTAAGAGACTGCCATGGCGTAAGTAAATAAACCCCCTTTTTTACTGACAGGATAATTAGATAAGCTTCTACGACCATATCTGAGGATTTTAAAGTGCTTATCCAAATATGAAGGCTCACTAAACGGAATGATATCACCAAGCAATGTTTTCTTTGCATAAAATATACTCAATTTGTGAAAGCAGAGGGGATTCGATGAGTCGAAGTGAAGATGCAAATCAAGTTGAGATACATGTTTATAATTAGATACTTCAAAAGAACAAAATAGGGAAGATTTAAGTACTTTTATTCACGTATTAGTGGTATTATTTACTAGCCCTATAATATATATAATAATATAATATATAATAGTATATTAATTGAATACATTCATTAGCATATTGGTTGTATTAATGACATGTATTTTTTCTATAATAGTGTCCTATGATAAATTTGCCTTACAATTCCACTTATGCTCTCGGTGCACTATTATCGATACTGTCAGATATTTAGAATTCCTGCTAGCTACCAGCATTTAAGAAACACTTATTTACAACTTAAACTGTCAAAATTTCAGGAGAAATTTCAAGGAACTGGATCTCAATAAATATAAATGTATTCGATCGACGATACAAAGAAATTTCTACCGCGATAGTGAGTATTTATTCTCTTGAATTCCTTAATTACTTAAGTACATTAAAATTTCACGTGGTGCACCAAGAGGTGCAATACATTTTTCTCTGGTCCTGTTCTTAACCATGCAGAAAGGAACATGATGTTTCTAAATAAATAAATTTAATTTAAATTTATAGGATATATGCATATATTCATGAAATAGTAACGAATAACCAAGAACCAAATCAGAGAAATATATACAAAAATAATTTATGTAGAAAATTATTTAGATGGATCTTTGTACAGAGATTCTACAAAAAAATGCAACAGTCTGAAAGAGTTTATGAAGGTAGTCCAAAAGGTTTGGAAGTGCATTTAGTAGAGAACGTTGTGCGAAGGATAAATAAGATAACCCCTTGTACAACGTTCTATTCTCTACTAATTACAAAAGCTATGGAACAAGAGCGACCGTCTGTGGAAGGAAATAGCACTGCTAGATCGAATATTTCTAGGAAATCCTCTTTAAACGGAAGATAGGAAACAAGTAGCAAAAGGGCAATTTACCTACGAATGCATCCTCCCACGCTCAAGCATCTTTAATCCGAAAAGCAGTTCTATGTAGAATCCTAAACCTCTACGTAACCTCTCGGGAAATTTATGCCGTGTTTCAAAGTCTCCGTTGCATCCACGACCCGTTTTTCGGTCGTTTATTCCAAGAACCTCCATTAATTCGCTTTTTTTCTTTTTTGAACGCATCGTCTTCTTCTCGGACTCTTTTTTCCCTTTTCGCAATCTGCAACTTCTCCAAATCCCCTCCTCTTCTCCTTGACGACGCTTCCTTAGATACCGAACCATAAATCGCCAAGGAGACGTGCTTTATTAGTGGGCGTAAGGATTATGAATCGTCTCTGATACTCATCCGCGATTCAGGTTAAGGAAATCCTGCTTTCTGATGCCGATTTTCGTAGCGCCTTCCAGTATGCAATCTTCCTTGCAGAGAGAGAGAGAGTTCAATACATGCACCTGAGTATCAGTTAAACAGGAAAAGGAAATGATTCATGGTATATCCCCTCTTATAAACATAGATAGTTTATTCGTACTAAACTTTTACGCATAACTATCAATGTATCTCACGTAATGATCACCTTTCTCTATATATTCATATGCATTCATATATTTATATGTATACATTGATATATTTATTTGTACACATCTATATATTTATATGTACACATTACATATATCCCTTCTGATAAACATAGAAAGTTTATTTGCACCAAACTTAACGCATAAATATCAATGTATTTTATGCACTTAAAATTGTTATGCATATATGAATGTTCTTTAGTATTCAATTTCGATAATTCCGGAAAGAAATACATGGAAGATGTATTAGATAAAATACAAATTTTGAGAATTCATTCGACGGCAAATGACACAACACATTTCGATATTTTCTACCAAAAGTATCGATGGTTTGACTCTAAACGACTCGGAAATGCTCTCATCAAACTGTCACGGAAAGTTCATTTTGATTGATTGCAAACGTTTTTCTTTTAGAGTATTGAAATAATTTTTTTACGTAATCGAAACAAGTAGCAAAATAAAGGAAATTGAATAAAGATCCTCGTTTGATCGAGACATTTTGCTAAGGATTCAAAATTGAGAGAATTTTGAGAAAATACACGACATTCTTGTATACCTTCGTGGTTATAAGCAACTGGTCACCCTAACGACTGTTTGCGATTGTTGAAATCGAGTCCCAAACAATCACATGTGAAAGATGTATTAAATGCATGGGGAAGGAGAGTCTACTTTATGGTGGCGAAAGCACTAGTATTATTTATAATCCGAAATTCAGCAATTTTTTTACATATCAAGTAATCTTCATTTCCTCGTCATTTTTGATGAATAAATTCACAAGTATAATAATAATCTACTAGTAAGGAATTCTATTCACTCTTTGTAATTGGGTATTTTATTCACTCATTTCAACAAATTCACTCATTAACTCATTCACCAAATTCATATCGCACCCCCCAAACGATCATATGACAAAGATAGGCTATGAAATGCTTGTGGATGGAGTGCCGACTTTTCATAGAAAGAAAACAATACTGGAATTGTAACCTGTTGGTTATATTATTAGAAGAGAATAGCGGTCTTTATGTAAACTTTTACCATACGGTTAACGTTAAGTTACCTCCTCCGATTCCGTATCGAACGGTTTTTAGCTAATTTATCTAACCTTTACCCGAATATCCTCAATCGCGTATTTTAACGACCGCTCTGAATCTACGCTTCAATGGGTGAGCGTGAATTTGCTTCTCATTAGGAACCGCCCAAAAGGGGATTCGTTTATTCCCATTGCGCTTCGTACTCGTTCAATCTATTTATTCACGCCTAGAGCACTCGATTAGATGCCGCGTCTCTGTAACACGGAAAAGAAAATTTAGACGCTTAGGATAAAATTGGAGAATTTTACTGAAATTTTCCGATCTCGGGAAAGGAATAGTAAGCGTCTTTATATTTAACAGCTGATGTCCTGGGTTCGAATCCTGGTTATCCCCGTTTTTCTATGTAAAAGATTAGATAAGAGACAGGTTTCTCCTATAGCCGGCAGCGGCAACAGTCCAGGGCAATTCTCCGGAAGAGGATAATCGTCTGGCGGTAACCAGTTACTCAGAATTCCGTATCCATTCAGTCCATTCAGCATTGGACCCCTGTGATCATGAAAGTATTGCTTTCGAAATGCACATTAGGGAATTCTGAGTAACTAGTTGCCGCGAGACGATTATCCTCTTCCGGAGAATTGCCCTGGACTGTTGCCGCTGCCGGCGATTGGAGAAACCTTTGTGTCTTATTCATTGAACGCCGAGTTCCTTTTATTTTCTTTAAAAAGATTAGATGTCTGTATATTGTGACGCCCTTCAATGTAATTGCCTAATGAATCGGTGTTTGTAACCAGGATTTGTCTACAGAGATGATCCAAAACCATGGAGTAATAATTGCTTAAAAACCAGGGGTGAACCAAAAACTTTCGAAATATATTAAAAATGGAAACAAATGTTATGTTCTTAAGAAATTCTTTCAAGTACATCAAAAAAGGCAATCGAATGAATATTCTTATTTTGGTAAATAGGATGAAATAGGAGAAATAGGATGAAATAGGAGAAATAGGAGAAATAGGATGAAATTAACAGATATGTTTGTCGTAAATATGCCTCCCATACGTTCCGCTTGGACCGGAATCATTCCGGTTTTTAATTGGCGGAAAGCACCCTAATATTATCATGATGATATGAATGGTTGGATACAATATCATTGTCAATTAAAATCAACGCAATTAAATGTTGCGCAACACTTGGTAATAATAACTCCACTTCTGACTTTAAAAGTATCGTACATCAGCAATTCTTTGAATAAAGAATCAATCATCTAAGATTTCTTATTTTCTTACATGATACAAGTAACATGCGTTTATCAACATATAATTTAATGTAATGTGACTTTCTAAGAGATGGAAAAAGAGACATTTAAAATCTCCATTAGTATTGCCACAAGAGGAACTTTTCTTTAAAATTCTGCAAATACAATACGTCTCAATGGAAGATCAGTTTCATCTACATTAAATATTTGTACATTGCATACTTAGAAACTACCTTGTTTCCCTTCACTCTACTCTGTGTCTCGTCGCCTCACATTACCCTACTTTCTTCCAACGTGCAATTTGTCGTGTAAGGGTAATACAAATACAGTTAACTCTCATGCAACATGGGCTACAAAGACATAGCCTTAACAGCTCTGCGAACATCAGTAGTCACTTTTTAAAATAAATAATTCAAGTTTAATTCTTCCGATTTACTTGTGTTGTTTTCGTTAATAAATATAACAAAGCAAAATAAATAAATTCTCCATATAAATAAAACTGATAGATATAATTATTGAATCATCGAACACCTCCATTCAAAATCTGAGGTTTGAATATATTTATCCAACATCAATAACGAAACACCTGCAGATAACGCGCTAAAATACATCTATGATAAATTACTACCACTTTGGTAACATGAAACGTCATAGTGTCAATGCTAATTGATACGTTTCACTTTCACGTAACTGCTCAGAGGTTACATTTAGTAGCAGTAGAGGTAGTTCAGTTTTATTGCTCGACCAAAAAGAGCCGATTTGATTCATACCAAATATTTCCAAATTCGACATGCCCCACAATCATTAAGAAAAAACTATTTAAAGTAGAATGATGACAATTTTCCCCTATTTCCCGGTGTTTACTTTGGCCCAACGAATCGTAAAATTGAATATTTAGTTGTTATTTACGCCTCCTAAAGCCAATAAATCCCAAAAAGCAATTAAAACAAGAAATATTAAAAAAAAGAGAAAACAGATTCCAAAGTTGTTTCATATGATTGGATGGGAAAAAAGCCAAATGAATTTGCGACGATCAGTCAAACAACTGCACGCGATAAAGCCTATTTACATAAATAAATCGTGCTTTTCAAATTATCGAGAAAAATTTTGGTGAATACACGCTAGCTTTCCAATTATTCAGTGATAATTCTCTGAATAATTGGTTCTGAAACGGAAAAATTCAGAACTATTTGTGGAATTCCATATTTAAAACTTTATCGAGAAATAGATTTCACTACATTCCATTTCCTTAGCGTTACTATCAGTGCGTAGTGTCAGTGAAGCGCATTGGTGTATTAGCGTCACTACCATTTGTTTTTCATCTCTCAATTTTTATTATAATTGCATGTAAGCCTCCGCATACTCTTTCCAATTCTCTCTATACTGCGCTTCATATATAAATACACATTAAAATAATTCCATAAAATGCAGAATTCTATTAATACGAGGTCGCGGCGTAACTCATCCACGTGCCTTTAAAATCCGCTTTACCGACAACTTATTCAGTAAATTATGCATTTGCCAAGGCTGACATTTTGCCTCCAGCCACCTATTGAAAATCCCGCCGAGCCGAGGATAATGCCATGTTCTAGTGATTTACGCGCGCCCTTCCCATAAATCCTATGGTTTTAGTAACATCAATGCATCGGCTCTGCTATATAATTCCTGACCTTATTTCGAAAATTCATTAAAAAAAGGTGAACTGATATTGGCGAGTCCACTCTATTCGTTAGAATATTTTACACCTTTTTATTCCATGTTTTATTCCATGATTTATTTATTAGGATTTTAATTGATAAACCTCTTTACTGGCGATTCAAAAATTTCTAAACAAACAGAGTGTAAGCTTTTAAGTAATTAAAAATAAGTGATGGGAAATAGAATCAGTCACAACGGCCATGAACTCCCGGAATTTAACCTAAATCCGCGAGATTAAAAACACAAATTTGTTTTTATTTATACAAATAATTGTTGAAACTACCGGTTTCAACTTGTTCAGATCATCTTCTGGAGTACAAATATATTTTCAGTTTTATTTTTCAAATCTGAGGATGACGTTAATACGCTGCGACCAGCAGAGTCATTTATTATTTAAATCTTTTGTTTATCACGATAGAAGTATTTAGACTAAAATATCCTATAATATTTTAAATCTGTACTCTACCCTAGCACAGTTAACAATACTTACAATTAGGTATTAATATTCACACTTATATAAATTTAAGATATTTCATAAATAATTTTTCGAAACCTCTAGTAGTTGAGAACCCGAGTTTATTTTGAATTTTCTAGTCTTGGGTATTCATAATTAAATAATATAATATATAATAATAAATATGGTATTTCCAGTATTTCGTTCTTTCTACGAAATTTGAGAATATAGGGTATAAAAATAGGATTATTTTTATATAAATTTAAATTGGTATTTAATATAAAGTTTCGCAGGTGTTGATTCGGTTCGAACGTTTTCTTGGGGAAAAAATACGATTCGAAATTTCGAATATTCGCACGCCTGCATCACAAATCAATCAATTCCTCCATTTTCATTTCCACTAATTTTCCATCAATCTTCCGGTTCAAAAAGAGACGTTACGTCCTCAGTTAAGCTGTTGAAGACCCCAATTTCGCGTAGATAAGAAAATAGTGGCGAAATGATGAAAAGTTCAAAAAGGAAATGCATCGACGCAGGATCCCGTAAGGATATGAATCAGACCCTCTTAATCCACGTTCCTTTTCCACGAGAGAGCGCTGCAAATCAATCCCTTATCTTCTCACACACCACTCTGCTCAAGATGGCCGCCTCTCTATCATTCCACTATCTATTCCTCGTGATTTGCTCTCCATTGTGCAATTCCTCCCTTTCGGAGGGTGAAAAGATATACTCTCTTTATGTGGGGAAATGCGAAAACGAAAGCAGAGTCATCCATCTTGCAGCCTTTACTACCTATTTTTAAGATTCCGCAACTTTTGTCACCGTTCATAGCACCGGGTTCAATGGATGAGGGATGGATGAAATTTAAAGATCTTTATTAAGGCGAAATTGAGACTAAAATGTATCTTCTTTCATCTACCCTCTTGTCCATGACATTAAAACATAAGTAATGTAGGTGTGAATAGAAATAAAGAGAAAAAACTTTAGGAGGAGTGGATGTAAAAGAAACCTAAGGTGATGTCTTAGGGAAAAAGATCCACAGCAGGAAAACACCCCCAAAGAAGTGGGGTGTGAAAAACCTGCGCAAAGCTACTAATAGTACAAGCTAAATGATGAAATGGAAAGCTGTGACGATGAAAATGACAAAAGCAAGTGATATGTCATAAGTTACATGAAATGAAAGCAATAACACCATTTATGCTTTCGTTATTCTAGCATTTTTATTTCTGTGTTTGGATTACAACGGTAACCATCTCTATCTATTTTTAAAGGCAACTTGTCGCTGCTGCCTGATATTTCTCTCCTCTTCAATTTTTTATAGCTTCGGAAGCCCATTCTGCACTTTATTTCTTATATATTTTTTCTTGGTCTACCTTTTCTCACAACGAAACACAGGTCAACAAAAATGTACTAAAACATAACACAAATAAAAACATAAGTGAAAATACTGACATGACCGGACATGACTGAATTGAACTTCACCAGGCATGTTGGAGTGCCTGTTAAAATTATCATCGTGGAGTGTTTTTTCCTCAAAATCGCTCGTTTAATTTTTGACAAATCCTTTTTCGACTCACATATAAACAACCTAGGTGACGATAATTGGTACAGAACGAATTATTAGACGATAGAATCATTTGTGATTTGTTGCTTATATTGAGAGCTAAATTGCTGATAGATATCCTAAATAACTCCATTTTTATAACTTTGTTAAATATATTATTAACAACTGTTTAATGCAACGCACATTTTGTTCCAACGATGGCCTTTTATTTGACGTTTCATTTATACCATGTGTAATGTTGTTCATTCCGAAACAATTCTGAATAACTGGTGGCCGCCGGACGATTATCCTCTTCCGAGGAATTGCCCTGGACGGCTGCCGCTGCCGGCGATTGGAGAAACCTTTGTCTCTTACCTAATTCCATTTACATAATTGTTTAACCTCCCACCTCCTAATAAATATTTGCTGTCAATAATAGTTCTATTATTTCTAGTAATTTACTTTAGGGCGTGCATAACCTTTTTCTGTACTTAGGGCTTCTCTAACTCTTGAAAATTGAGGCGGATGCCGTATAGTTATTTTTTTAACTTTCAAACTCCCTAGCCATCTCAATCGAATTGCCAATTATCCTTTCTAAACACGTTAATTATTTCTGTACACAGTGATGACAGGAAGAAAAATATAGTTCCATTAAAAGTTTGCTTTCCTTTCTATTTTAGGAGTCAGTTTCGATTTTCCCTTAATTTTTCCAGTAAGACAATAGGACACTGGTTATATGAGAGGGCGATAAAATTTTGTTGTTGTTTTTTGTGTTTTAATTGTTCTAAAAAGACCGCAGGAAACATCCACGAAGATTAAATACACGGATAATCTACAGAGCAAATAATCTGTTAATATATTCTAATAATGTTAATAAATGTTAATATCCGTTAATCTGTCGATAATCAAGCTATTGATAATTTAATTTAATATTTTAATATATTCTAATGATGTTAATAAATGTTAATATCTGTTAATCTGTAAATAATCAAGATATTGATAATTTAATTTATTATAATAAAAATAATCAAGTATATCAATATTTACAATAATTTTCGTTTATATCTAACGTTCGTGGAAAAAGCAATTTCCTGGTCTCCGTAAGTTCGACATTGACACTAACACTAAAATCCCACATTTGAGGATAAATCTGTTTCAAGTCCTTGTTGTAAAGAGTCAAAGGGTATTTCATACCTCTCAAAGTGTGTTTTATCGTCGTGTAACGGACTGTTCGTCATTTAATACGGCCAAACATCTGATTCCGGCATTCGATAAAAATAAGTGGACGGCTTCGGATACATTGGAACTTTTCTTTTGGATTTGGCGAAGAACCGCAAGCTCTCTATTTCCCGCAGAGATTCCATTCCTTTTGGGAGTGTCTTCGATCCGATTTCCAGTCTTAATCCACACCATCCATTTGCACTGAGGAAACACGATTTTATTGGTGCCTTGCCACGGAAAGAAGTCTATATAAATGACTATCGGTACTACCGCATTTCTGCTGTAAATAAGGATTAGTAACTAGGGAAAACTTCTGTAAGTTAGTATCCGAGTATCTGGGGAATAAAACGAATGAAACTAAAGCAGTAAGTTCCGCTGCTGTTGCCTCTGTTATATCTTTCATTATTACTGTACAAATATTGTGTGTGTATCACTGAGAAAATCTGCAATCATGTTGAGTAATAGTAGAATAAAAATAAAAATAAAATGCTAATAAAAATTATAATTATAATTAAAATAATTGAATAATAAATGAAATAAATAAAATTATAGTTGAATAATAATAAAAATAATAAATGAACTAATAAATGAAATAATGATAATGTTACATACGATACTTCATAGTTATTGCTAGATTATTATTCAGAATCCTGATAAAAATTATATACTAACATATGAAAGGCTAATAATAGGAGAACTATTTTCAGAAATAGAAGGATATCTGTTAGCAATACAAGGTAATGTGATAGCCACTAGTAACTATAGGAACAGAGTCGCACACGTGAAGAAAATTCTATCAACTGTAAACAGCAGAAAATGGTAACTGTAGAATACATAACTGCAGCAGTTTGATGGCTATAAAAAGACTACAGAAAGACACAATAAGGTACCCTAAGAATAACACCAAGAACTTGTATTTAAATATCAATGTATAGAATTTCCTACTACAAATACGAAATTGGAAATATAACGGAAAACAAAGATTAAGAATTTAACTGGGACCGAACAATTGATACGAATAAAACATTTTTCACAACGGACAAGATCTCACTCTTATCGATAAAAAAATCCAAGGATAGATTTCTTATTGATATCCTAACTATCCATATATCACAAATAAAGAAGCAAAAATATACGATGCATTAGCAATAGAAATTATAAAAGCTCCGGAAACGAGAAATCGTTACTAAATTTCCAATAGCCATCTCTGCTACTGCTTCTCTGCTGGAAATAATAAGAAATTTTCATTTCCGTTTAAAAAGTTAAATTTCAACAAAAATTTGACAAGCAGTAATTCAAAAAACAACACACATACAAGGTTAGAGAATATTTAAATTTATAATAGAAAAGTATGTGACCTGAATAATAATATAAAACAAAATTATATTTCTCCTATCCCAAGCGTATTGAAAATGATGAAATGCACTTTGATAAAATACACTAGGGATGCGAGAAATATTCCAGTCAAAAAAAGAAGGCTGAGAAGTAACGAAATAAAACGATCATTGATAATTTACTTAATGGTGCATTTTCAATGATGTCATTATTGCTAATAAACGAGGAAAATTGTGAATGAATAGCATAAATAACATGTGAGAAAGTGAGAGGCTATGAGGGAGTCATCTCTTACATCACATATAAGGATTATTATATAATCAAAACAATAACTGAAACGAGAAGGTAATTTGTTGTTAAAATCCCTTATAATTAAATATATTATTTTGTTAAAATCTCTTCAATTGATATTTAGCCATATTTATCATCCCTTTTACATTATTTGTATCAGAGAGGAAACTCTTAAGCATTTCACGAATATTTACAAGCATATCGATATTGCCAGCTACTATTTTATTTTACAAAATTAGTTTAAGATTCGTATGGCATATTTCAGAATATTTTTTCGCAGAAAACTTACGAACTACTTCGGGAACTACGCTATCTGACTAATCGAATATTTACCAATAATATTATAAATGTAAATAATTGAACAATTACAACCGTTTCAATTTCGACTTTCTTAGTAAGAAAAACTTTTACTGTGTTCAAAAAGTCATGTAGTTTGACTGAAATAAGTAGCAGAAAATACCAGGATAACAGCCTAGGGAAAATGACTAGCTACTTTTCTAACTTTTACCCGAATCCTTTTCGCAAATAACCCATTCGGCGCTGAAACATTTCCTATTTTTACAGCCGTGCCGTGGTAAACCTACGGCTACCGCAAATAAAAAAATATTGCCAACAGCAGCCGTTCATTTCTATTTTTTAGTCGTGTCCTGAGGGTGGCTCTCTTGGTCGGGTTCAGTACCGCGTAAAAGGCGATCGATTTTTACACCGGTGGCGGTATATGTGTAGCGGGAAGGATCCACTTAGGAGAGGGTGCGCAGGTGTACACGCTGTTGGTAGCACTGCGGGTACTTTTACGACTTACTTTCCCAGATTGCAATCAACCTCTGGATTACTGGTTTAGGATTAGGTTTATAGTTATAAGTATATAGTGAATTTCCCCATCACAAACAGACACAACATAAGTTTAACTTAGGAAATATGGACTTTAGATATGGGATAATAGAAGTAAAGATACAGGTCTATCTTTCTCCTATATTCGTGTAAGAGTATAGCTCAACGATCGCCTAAGTATTCAAGGAAATTAGTTGTTTTTAACCTCAAAATTGAACACATTTTTCGTACCTTTGACCTGATTCTCTTGATTTCGAATTCAAAGCGATATTACGCGTTCAAAATGAAAGGATTTATTTGATTTTCTTTCTTTTGGTACTTGTCTTGTTTTCGTAAGACCATTTTGGAATTTCGGAACTAAATTTATAAACATAAAATTTCTGAAGACAAAAATCAAGAAGATAGATATCTTTAGCTTCTTCAACTTCTTTAAATACTTTTTCCCACATTTCATTACAAAATTACGACTTTTTTGAATCAAAAAGGAAATTTTTTGAGTACTGTTTTCAGGAAAACAAAATTCACCTTTATTGGATTTAATTGTCTCACTGGTTACTATGCTATGCTGAGATATCATGAAATTATACATTTATTTGTCCATTGAAGAGAAACGTAATGAAAACTGCTCAGCATTGCGAACAGTTGGCAAAAATCTATAACATATAACAGTGCATGATACCCATATAAAACAAGATCTTCGCAGGACAGAAGATGAAACAAAAATCTGAAAATAATTCTGGAAGGACGGTAATACAAAATAAGCGTAAAAGACGAAAATCATAAAATAGGGGAAAGTTTCAGAAAAATTAATTAGAATGAGTGTGTAACGAAAAAATGGTAAGAGAAAATGATAATGAAAAGCTAAATTAAAATAAGGGTGTAACTAATTGACCGAGTTAGTGAAGATACAAAGTTCTAAAGATTCCCATCCTGAATCCTGGAGTATCTGAGTACGCTCACAAATATATCATAGTGATTCTTTACAAATACTCTTAATTTAAAGGTGTAGGAAAGGAATGTATAGAAGAGTACAGTGAATAAACGAGGCAATCAAGGTTCTTTACCATATGGGTGATTAATGCATGTTTATAGACACTTGATTCTAAGGTAGGCGATTTGTCTACGAATTGAAGTAGATTTAAAGGAGAAAAAAGGAGACTCTTGTTAATGCGTGGGCGCGACAGAAGAGAGGAAATGAAAAAGAGAAGGATAAAAGAAGTTTGAAGGTGATAGGCGAAGGGATCCGTGATGTATTGGGCGGGCAAAATTTAGGGGAGACAAGAGAAGGGAAAAGGGGTTGAAATATGAAGGAAGCGGTGAGTGGCCATGCGTTGGACGGGTGTCTTCCACTTGGCCGATGGTACTCTGCAGACATGCTGAGAGAATAAATCTGGAGAGTATTTCGAGAATAAATCGAGAGTTTTTATATATGTGAGCTTAAACTTTCGTACGTGTATATATTTATTTATTTATATATTTTAGTGCGATGAGAAGATTTAGGATAGTAGGGGTCCTATGCGCTAATAACAGACTGAGGCTCAATCATAAAAATGTGGTATAGAGACCAAAGAAAGTATTTCTACCAAACACTTAATAAAACATACATATTATTAAAATTATGCATTTATATTGAATGATTTAACACTACGACGGAAATGAGCCTGTCGGAAGTTAATGGATGTTGTAAATCAAATATATAAATAAATATTACTCACATATATCAAGAGATAGAAATTATTGCGTCACATTGATGGCGATATAAACGAAATAATATATTCTATTTGAAACTATCTATATAAACTGCAATCATCAAGTGATCCTCATTACAGTGCGTGCAGATATCCGAGTAGTGTGACAGATTATTAAATATATAATTGAAATACATTACACGAAGGAAAAGTTGCTCTTTAAAGAACTATAGCAAAAATATTGAAAGTAGACAATAAGAGGTAGTAACAAGATGTTAAATTCAAATTTCCTTCTTTTGGTACCTGTCTTAATTTTTCAAGGCCAATATTTCTGATTTAAATGTGCAAAAGAAAGAAAGACAAATCAAAATGAACTTTTCGCGCATATCTTACGAAAGCTTAACCAAGTCGATTAAAGTAAAACTGATACAAAATAAAGTAGACAAATATCGATGTGTGATAATCCTTTAACCTTCCAATGAGTCCCAAAATTTTGTACACCGATCTAGTCGGAAAAGGGTTGAAATTAATCTTCAAAGGTTTCTTCCGTGTATTTCTAACGGGAGTTACTGATATCTGACAGGTAAATGTATACTAATTGCACAAATGTATACAAATTTATAAATATATATAAATCTGAATACACTAATATATAAGTGAACACGCAACGGTGATTATTATGTAAGATTACCAATCAAGCATGTAAAACCGTCTTCAATCTGAAATCTTACGAAAGGTAATAAGTTCCTTGGAATAGTAAGAATCGCCGAAACTGTTAATTAGCGGATATTGGCAAACTTTCCTTCGTGAATATCAAGTCGCGATTCAAGTGGCCCACTTGTAAAGGACTTCCCTCCAGGTTGTCTTGGAGACGCATAATTCTCCGGAAATTCCAATTAAATGTTTTCGTCTTTTCGCCGAATCTCATTGGACGGAAGGGTTGTCGAGCGCTGAGTGGATATCCATCTATTTCTTTGCAATGGATGAGTTCAGCATAGAAACTTGTGTACTCGTATCTTCTCCCATTCGCTGTAAATGCATTGTGTGGAATGACTTGTTTTCAATGAGGCTTTGGCACTAAGTTGCTTATGGCGCTATGGCTTGGCGATGCCCCAAAGAAAATATTCAGGAGCAATATTAACATGATAAATCCTTTCTTATTTGTATCTGGAGAAAATTCAAGCCCTATATTAGTACCTAAGAGTTGTTTATTATGGTACAGTAGTATATTGTATAGTAGTGAAGTAGTATATTGTATAGTAGTATATTGTAGAGTAGTATATTGTATAGCAGTATATTGTATAGTAGTTTATTGTATTATTAGCAATAGTTTATCGTTCAAAGAAAACATTCGAAATGCAGTAGAAAAGGAGAATAAAAGGCGAGGAATAACAAGAAAACAGTGAATAAATGACCAACAAGAATCAAATAACTTATTTTTCTCTAATTAAACCTAGTCTCGGATATAGTTGCCCGATTTGGGATTAACACGATATAGGGTTGGTCTTAGATCTAGAGATGGTCCAAGGAATAGAAGCTCGTTTCTGCAGTGGAGATTTCAGGTTCGACAGTAGCCTTATGGCTATTATAAAGTCCCTGGGAATTTACTGCATGAGAGATGATCAGATTACTGACGGAGATTTTACTAAAAATTTCATCGGTGCAGAGCTTTATGATTAAGCACATGACGTTATAATTTCAATATACATCGAGCGTGAATGAGAGAGGATTTTACAAAACATAAGCAAATAACACTACCAGTACATAAAGTTCTGAGTAATTCACAATTAGTCTAATCATACTTAAAACACTGGTGATATTTCCTCAATAGATAGCGAATTTTCTGCTCTAATATTTCCGCAAAAAAATTAATAAAAATGGCGAAGCTGAGACTAAATTCTCTTCTTTTTCATCTAGCTGTACATCACTTAAACCTATAACATTTCATCTTGGAAATTAGCACAACTATTTTTAGCAATCTCAATTGAATTAACATCATATAATAATGCCACATTTTTAATGAGTTTTTGATCCTTGGGAAAGGAATTAAAGAACGACCCAGGTAACTTATTCCATTCCCCAACATGAATATGTTACGAGGAGTTTGAAATAAAACCTGGTTATGAAGTGTTTCTCTGCACTTCGACTAAATTTATTGTATCAAAAAGGCATTTAAAAATCCATTGGAGATGAGCTCATAAGGAAACTGTCATAAGCAAATTGTTCATGAGGAAATAAACCGCTTCCCATTCTAGATTTACCCCCGACATGACCTATGATAGAGGAATTAAGTCACTTGAAGGTCAAAGAACGGTAAGCGAAACAAGCAAATGCTTGAGCCCAGTGGCGCCGTTTGGTGGTGAATGCGGCGATCGGTCGCAACAAAAACCGAGAACAAATGCCAGACGACAGGCGAAGAAAAAGTCGAAAAAGTTTGTTTTCGGAGGATTTTAGTGTTGGATAAAAGAGAGTGGATTGGAAGGATATAGAATAGAGGGATTTAGTCACTTAAGCTATCCTTTCACTCATCTCCACCCAAATATCATCCAATCCCACTTTTTCTCAATTCAATCTACTCCCCAAATGTAAACAGCTTCTTACAAGCTGTCCCACAAAACCACGAAATGAGAAAAGATCTCAATTTTATACGCATAAACGTTATTCTTTATAACGTATAATGAAAGTTTTATTTTTATATCAGGGTAACTTTACTGACGTTATTCCCACATAAATGGGAACATTTTTCTGTTGCACTTGAGTGAGTGAACTAACCATTGGGAGAATGAAAGAAAACTGGTATCCGAATCTGGTGATAATCCTTTTCTGAGAAATTGCTCCAATCGGTTGCCGGCATTCGGCGATTGGAGAATTGTCGTTTTCTCTTTTGTGGGAGAATGTTTTCCATAATCGTGCTTTCTTAATTTCTGCTACCTTTTTCCTGGCGATGAAGTATTCAGCTCGAAAGCCAATGTAAGATTCATCCCTTCCAAATATCATTTTGGGTTTTAAGCTCTTGAAAATTAAGGTGATGAAAACATGAAAAACTTAAATTTTCATCACGGAAATTCGATCAAAAAACGCTGATTCCACTCCACGAAGATAAAAAATTGTCGCCCTTTTAAACAGTCAATAAATTTTTAAATGGAATACTACAAGGACGGTTTGCCAGGGTCCCATCCTATTGCGAGGGTGATGTCGTTAATGAGGTCTATAGCCGGGACAGGGTTAAGATTAAGATGGTTGCTCCTACCTGACTAACTTGCTGAAAATGCTCCTGTATGCAACTGTTACTCAAATCATCTCTATTAGCAGCTGTAATCGAATTATAAATGAGAATAACTATGGTATGATGCATTCTTTACGTAATCTTAAGTGCTTTTATCAAAACTATTCTCAGTTTTACGATACGATTAAATTTTATCAAGAATATTTTATTCGAATCTTCAGTGAATTGCATACAAACAATGATATTTAGGCAAGACTGAATTTCGCAATATTTCTGTATCTTCGGGATGCGTCGATGGTAGTAATGATCAAAATTGCTGATATAGTATTTATTAATGATAATAACGCTTCTATTGTGCCATGGGAAATGTCCATAAGAACAAATATAATTACAGTAATGTATCAGAGGTACAAAATAATTTAAACAAAAGTAATTATTACAGAAGGTTATAGTGAGGAAAAAACAGCATTAATTCAATGCCAGTTATAAATAAAAATGAGTTAACAAAGTTTATAGAAAAAGAGAAATTGGAAACATGAAAACAAAAAAAAATAAATCGTACTTGAAAAACCTGACTTTATATAATAAAACTTTATAGAATAACTCGAAAATTTGCACCGAAACATGTATTATCCAATGCCCATTTTACCGTGTGTTAAAAACATTGTGCAATTCACTTAAATCGACATAAATCGCTGAAAAATTGGGTTAACTAGTTAAATATTCGATTAATAATCAATATTCATCTATTTAATTCGCTATATCCATGTTGGTTTGATTGTTATCACTCACATAGCAACCGTAGTTAAATGCACACGAGCCGTTGCTACGATACATCCGATTCCATCGGTCGCTTAGCGATGCAGACTTTCCGTAACCATGCACAAAAAAGACATAAATTCACGTATTGCACTGATTTTAATACATAATTATTCACTTTTACGACCATTTCGATGAAAACCAATGAATTTCGCCGCTGAACACACGACTGTACAAGATTTTTACAAATTACGCGAAAAATATGATAATAACAGAAAGAACCAACTCATTTAACGTAAATAACGCATTTCCTGTCTAACTTTCTTTTCCTTATTCCCTCACTTAGAGCAACACATTCGCAGACGTACGTGGACTGAGGTAATAAATTCTGTTTCACTCTTTCCCATTCCGCCCTCTGAGTGACATCGCTGTAGACATAGCTCACCTCTGACCTCAATTCAACGTGCATGCGTGACTGTCTGCACTGACCATTGTCACGGCCAAAATGTGTCCTTTCACAGAGACATGTGAATAACGAAAGGACTGGCTCCTAACTTATCATGAGAAGTGTATGGGTGCATGTTCGCTTAGAACCCGAAAACTAGAGCTCTTAAATGTTTAAAGGTTCGCACTTTGTTGATGCCGATATCATGTTAAAAATAGCTAACCTTCCTTCTCCCAAGAGATAAGTGTTACATATCTTTCCAAATTTTAATCTCGTTAAAAGTCAACATCATAGATACAATAAAGTATGTTTCATCTTCCGTATCATCCTGAATTAGAAACAAGTCAAATATTTAGAAGGCCTCAACAAAAATGTTCAAAATATTTGTTATCAGCGCTTGAAAAATTGATTTACTTCGATTTACTTCTTTATTTTAGGTGAATTATGAAGAATACTGGCTCAAAATATTTTGCATTAATACAGATTTATTTTCCTATTAAACGAATTTTCCGTCTATTTTCTCCGAGTTCACGTAATTTCGACTCGAAAACTACATTCAAAGAACAAAGTAAGAATAATTGTTCCACATCCTTTCTTTTGATGCTTTCCTACATTCGGTAAGACCATTTTCTAATTTAATTAAAAGAAATGAAATCTGCAATCAGTAAAATGAACTATACCTTCATAATACACGAAACATAAAAATTTTGGCATAAAAATATAATTACAATAAGTTTGAATACTGAATTACAAGTGTTTTCATCATATTTGGAAACATTCTTATGATAATCCGTTCTCTTCCAAAAACACTATTGATTATAATTACATAAGTGTTTCAAATAAGAAAACTAAAATAAAATTTACAGACTTAACTTATTAAATCTTGCTTAGAATGGTCAGATATAATAAATAATAAACATAAGTATTTAGGTAAGTTAAAAGTGGGCTCCATCATCTATT
The DNA here is from genome assembly GCA_036926295.1 of Pachydiplax longipennis. Classification (NCBI taxonomy): domain Eukaryota; kingdom Metazoa; phylum Arthropoda; class Insecta; order Odonata; family Libellulidae; genus Pachydiplax; species Pachydiplax longipennis. The sequence goes on from JAVFKF010000012.1 coordinate 36,183,562, forward strand.
ACGAGGGAGTTCACTAGTACATACACATATATACAACTTGCAAAGGGACAGAGAAAGAAACATCCAAATAAAGCACTTCCAATCCCATAACCCAGAGTAAATTTTCCTTTCTCTTCGCTAGATGCCGCGTTTTCTATCATCCGGCGGAAGTGACGGGAAGAAAATGGCCGATCAATAAGGAGAGCGGGACGGAAAGAAACAAATAAAAGTCGCATCGCGTACGCTCCCACTAAATCTACGGGAGAGGGAAAATGTCCTTACCTTTTTTATATCGGACATTTTATATTTTTTTATTTCCCCGGGATATTTTTGCGCCTTCGCCCAATAGCCCGCCTTTCCGCGCGTCATCTGTCAAGGTTACGAATAGATGGCACTCTCCGGGAATTTGATTGCATGACCCGGCGCGACCTGCATGACCTGGGACATCCATTTTCCTTCGCCGAAATCGCATTGATTGGGATTGAAAACACTGCACGTGTGTCCTCCGATGGCATTCTATCCAAAATGGAAATGACGGCAGCCTTTCCATGTCAATGGCTAGAAGGTCCTTGCAAAGGACTATGACGAAATAGTTTTGAAACGGGCGTGGATTTACCATCAGGCACTAGCCGAATGTATCATCTGTTTAGGGCTCACAATATGACAGTGTTTATTAATTTTAAGTAATATTCATATATTATTTCTAAATATCCGTTCTCCCCTCTACCTTGCAAATTACTAGAAGCTCCTTGCAAAAGGACGAAATAGTTTTGAAACGGGCGCGGATTCATCATCAGGCACTAGATGAATGTATCATCTATTTAGGGGTCACAGTAAGACAGTATTTATGAATTTTCAGTAATCTTCATATATATGTTATTTCTAAATATCTGTTATCGGTGACCAGGGCTTTTATCCCATCACACTCCATCAAAATACATAGATAGCACGCCATTTTAGAAAGGAAATTTCCTCCTTCCTACTTATATACACCATCAAATGAAAAATGCACCTAATATCGCACACTGAGGGATTCTCAGAAATAGAAAACGACTAAATGGTGTTTCCTAAGTGAGATATATAAACATTCCGCGAATTTAAGTACGATACCGATATAGATCTCTATATATAATATCATATATACAGATCTTTATATATGATTGCTAAACGTTCGCTTTCGTTGACCAGCACTCTCCCCCATTAACACTCCATCAAAAAATAAACATGAAACACCATTTTAACGAGAAAGTTTCTTGCTTCCTGCTAACAATACACAAACGAATGGAAAAGCACCATTTTGTCATATTATCAACTTAAAATTTGATTGAATTTTCCCATAGAGATTCGTTACTGGATGTCTAGATACCGATATCTATCGATACAAGTGAGGTACATCGAAACGGAAACTGATATTCTATTTCCCTACCCAAATGCACTTAAACAAACTCTCTTGCTTCCTGCTAACAATATACAAACGAATGGAAAAGCACCATTTTGTCATATTATCAACTTAAAATTTGATTGAATTTTCCCATAGAGATTCGTTACTGGATGTCTAGATACCGATATCTATCGATACAAGTGAGGTACATCGAAACGGAAACTGATATTCTATTTCCCCGCCCAAATGCACTTTAACGAACACTCCGATCACTATAAACGAATGCAAAAACACTAAAACATACCTATGACACAAAAGACACTTCTCGTCTAAATCAATTACTTTGAATTTAGTTGGGTGAAACTTTTCAAAGTATAATGTATTTTTTTCAAATATTTACAGGTACGACGTTTTCACTTTTCGCTTCAGGAAATAATTTTATATAGAGTTGAACTACGTATAATCTTACATAATATTCACCTCTGTGTTTGTATTTATGTACCGATGTCAGTAACTCCGGTAAGAAATGCATGGAAAAAATACTCTAAAATTAATTTCACGCACTTCCTAACGTGATAGATATATGAAATTTAGGGATCCATTCAGTTTCTACCCTAATGGATATTAAAAATTGGGGAGTAATTAAACTTTTCGTTCTTCAGAATCAAGAAAAATCGCATACAAGTGATCCTTTATTAAATAATTTATTAAGTAATTCTTTAACCGAAAGGATTTCCTTGTTTACGAATGGAATTTTCTTCGAATATCGCACTAAGTGTGGAGTTCATGCTGTATCTATATTGGTACTATAACACCATATTCTACATAATCCCTTTCTTGGAGGGAAAAAATGTTCCTTCTGTATTATCAAGGTTTTGATCAGTTCCTTCTGTATTATCAAATAGAAGGAACATGTGTATGCGATTTTTCGATTAAATTTCGTTCTGTTATTTCTTTCAGGAGAATTCACTAGTGCGTTCATATTTCCCAAATCGGAAATCTAAAACATGTCATAAATTCCTTTCTCCGATTGAGACTGATCATCGCTGGCGAAGGGCAAAGAATAAAGTACTGAATACTCTGGTTTTAGCTCGAAAAAGAAATGTTTTTCCACCTTTGAAATGGCTCCAAAATGAACGTCATGCTTTACGGTTTGTTCGGTCTTAAGATAGGGAATCCGATGTACTTTATAAGGGAAACGCTCTCAAATTTTAAGCGATTTCTTATCGGAGTTGGAATGAGGCGTAGGAAATAGATCTTCCCTTTCCGAGCACGTGCTCTCCCATTTTCTTTCCATTCCCAGCCAAGCATTAAGGAGATATATCTCTTTTCCCACAAGAGATCTGCTTTCCTAACCACAGAGAAACATTTACTTTGTAAAGCAAAGGTATTTCCGATTGTATAATCGCGATTTGAAACCTGCCTATGGTTACCTTAGAAACTTAATAAAGAATCATAATATTACTACTGAATTCTCCCGTCAGAAATTATGGAGTTAAAGTTACATGGGTGGTCTGAAAAGTTTCCGACATTTCGCCAATTCTCGACATGTTTTCTGAAAAATTTTGAAAATTTTCTGAAAAATCTGGGGTCTGAAACTTTTGAGGCCACATTCGTAAGTTAGAAAAATGTACAATTGTTAATTCATGCATTTGATCCTTCAAATGTCGGCTTTGCTTCCCCATATATTTTTTGTAGCCAATGTTTTCCTCTCATAATTTTCTTTTCCTGTTTGTCTTCACCCTTATTATTTTTATATTTCCATTTTATCTGCAATTTAAAGTGTGCATGTATTTCATCCTTTTAGATGCCTGTTTTTACCGTATAATCTAAGTTATCCCATCTGCAGGTTTTTCACCATCTTGTGGGTATTTTCCTGCTATGGGCTATTTCCTGAGCACAAACTTAGGTTTTTAAACCCATAATCTTCTTCCGTGTACTTTTTCATGCTATCTCTCTCTCTTGCAAATTGACGATCCGTAAGATGTAAGAAAATAGACTTTCTAGTCTCAATTTCGCTCGAATAAAGACGATTTATTGTGATTATTATTCCATTTCATATGGGATAATCTTTCCCATAGATATTCGTATGAGAGTCGAGTTCAGAAACCGTTCAACGAACAATCTTTTGAGGTCCTTTTTTTATTTTTATATATTTTTTTAATTTAGATTTCATAGAAAAAAAGATCAGATATTTCATAAATTTAGATTTGAAAATTAGATTCGATAGAAAAAAATTGATATTTATGTAGTAAATTATATATAAATTTAGTAAGAGTAAGATAAGTATGTAAATTATATATAAATTTAGATTTATATATAATTTATATAAAGGTAAATTAAATATTTAGATGTTATATATAAATTTAGATTTGAAAAATTCATTATCTTCTATTTTTATGGGAACACTTGTTCAACATGATTCAAGGTTTTGGAAACAATAGAAGTAGATTGAATCTCCGTTGAAATACGTACCATTGAAGGAGGGCAAAAATGAGAAGTTATGCTTCCGTTGGCCGTTTGGCACATCCCCTGCGTCTCCCGGACAGCTGCCGTTGCCATAGCAGGCCTTTCACTTACCCTATTTGCTATTGGTGCGCTCCCACGGAAAGGATATGGGGAAAGTCCCCTTTTGTGGTTTAATGCAGTGTAGACCGAATGAGATGAGCCTTTCTCCTCCTGTTCATAACCTCGTATCGAACAGTCCGTTTGAATAGGTTTACTCCTCTTTTTTTTGCAGCCGTTGATACTTGTCGTGTTTGCGTGGGTTTCTTTCTCAAGAAAACTTTTCAATCTCCTGCACTCTGAAGTTACTTTCCTCTCCACTAGATTCGATCTTATTTTGGAAATGCTCTTCGCAGAATGTGCGCGTTGGATGGCGTACGTAGTGGTAAGAGAATCGGCGAAAAATAAGTCATTTCGAAAAAAAAAATAAAATGGTTGGCTGCTGATGGCTACTAAGTTAACAGTAGATACTCCAAAAACCATCAATAAAATTGATTTTGTTGATGAAAATTTTATTGATGGTTTTTGGAGTATCTACTGTTAAAATCATTTCGAACTTAAATGAAGTATTAGTAGGGGGAGACAGATTCTGCGAATCGTGAAAAATCTTCCTAATTTATAAGGTCTATAAGGTCTTTATTAAGGCGAGATTGAGACTGAAAAGTCTCTTCTTCCATCTAACCTTTCGTCAATAATATTACATACATAAAAGATATGTGTATGTGAATAGCGAAATAGAGAGGAAAAATTTAGGAGTGGATCAAAAAAAAACCTAAGGTGATATCTTAGGAAAAAATATACACTGCAGGAAAACACCCGCAAAGAAGGGGGTGTGAAAAACCTGCGCAAACCTACTGATAGTACAAGCTAAAAGTTATGAAAGAAAACTTTGTAAGAATAGAAAATTAGAAAAGCAGTACTATAAAGAAATTACAGAAACAATAATAAAATAAAATCAGAAAAAGAAGAAAAAAAATGAGATAATAAACAAAGTAAATAAAAAATATGATAAAAACATAAGATAAAACATTCTAACTAAAATACAAAAGTAATAATAAAATAATAAAATTAAATCAAAAAAGAGGAAGTTGCAGGAATACGTGAGAAAATAATAAATATCACATAAAATAGTAGAATAAAGCATTGAAACGCAATCTATCAGTATTTAACAACGCCACTACATGCATCTATTTCTGAAACAAGTTTTTATTAGCACTGGAAAACTCGAACTTTCACAACGATGAACTTATTTCCTTCCTCACTGATATCGTTTCCGTTCAACCCTCGTCTCCTTTCTCCTTTATTTTATTTTTGTTTTATTATTTTCGTTCATTATTTATCTTTATAACCATTCCTTAAATTGCGATTTTCTTTTCCTATCTCTCTAGAACCGATACTGTTATGCTCTCAGCTTGAAATGTTTTATTACATAATTATTTAATTTTTACTGTAACCGAATCTATATTATCATCAAGTTTTCTTTGTTTTCTGTATTTCAATCTTCTAGATAACTTTTCCCTCATTATAGTTACTTTTATTAATGTAGTAAATGTAAAAAGAGACTACTTAGTCCCAGTTTCGCCAGAGATAAAGTCGTACGTATGTGTTTATCTAATCTGATACTCTTCCTAAAATTTACCTGCGAAAGCAAAACCTTTAGTCCAGCTGTTTCGCTAATTTATATACGGGTCTTTATATTTTACATCTCCATTATATTCACCTGTATAATGTAAGTTAATTTCGTGAAAACATGATTTTTAAATAATTTATTTCTAATGCAGTAAAACCTGTTTGAAAGGCTCCTGATTAAGACTCTACCTCGCTTCATAGCGATCTTTCTAAGTCCCTTAAGTCCAATATACTGTTACATATAGATTTTCATATCATCTCATCAATCGCAGACTTCTTTTCCTTTGTCACAATCATATTAAATTAATTGTCATACGAATTCGAGCCAAGTGCGCCAAGAAAGGAAATTAAATTAAAACATTCTCATTTTTGGATTCGACATTTTCTTAATTAGGACAAAAAAGAGGATCTTTTTGTACGATTTTGTGATTATAAACAACCAGTCTCCCTAACAACTAAGGCTATTGTTTAACTCGACCATCAAACGATCATATGTAAATGTCCGAAATGCATGGAGAAGGAGAGCTGACATTTAATTGTGGGAATAGTATTAGTGAAATTCGGAAATCAAAATTCAGCAATACCACTTATATCAATACCACAGACGGATAGTAATGCTCTTTTTACCCACTTAAATACATTAAAAAAACTCTACAAAAATGACTACAAACGAACACAAACACACTATGTCATACCTAAAACACACAATCATAATCTGTATCAGTGTCCGTTTCGGTATACCTCGTTTGCATCGATAGATTTCGATATCTACACATCTAACGAAACTCTATGGGCAAATTTAAACTTTAATTCATTTTTTTCACCAAATGGTGTATGTTTCATTTGTTGTTCTATATTTAGTAGGAGGCGGAAAACTTCCTCTTCAAAATAGTGTGTCATTTATATGCTTTGGGAGAAAACTGCTGGCCACCGAAAATGGACGTTTAAATAACATATGAGGATATTTTTACGTATCATGTAACCTTAATTTTCCCCTCATTTTTGACACGGTAATACGCAAGGTAAAATTATATCTTATAAGTGTTTTACCTTTCGGTGGGTTCATGTGCGCCCACATTCCCTATTTAATTTCCTCTCCTTCAATTCCAGGTAACTTATCCCACCCCTTAATTCGTTTAACAACTTCTGACTTAGTCTTCCCCTCTATCTTTTCCCTAACATTTTTCGCTCGATCGCTTTCTTCAGCGACCCCTATCCTCTCTTTATTTGACCCACCTATTTTCTTTGTCGATTTCTAATTACTTCTTCTCCCCAACCATCTTTATTACCCGTTCGTTTTTCTATCGACATAGCTTACTTTCTCCATTCTACACCATACCCACATCTCAAAGTCTAATCATTTAATATCCTCTTTTCTTAACGTCCACGTTTCACACCCGTACAACATTACACTCCAAACCAAGGATTTTACCAATCTTTTCCTGATTCCTTTATAAAGGCCCTTCGTCATCAGTTCCATTCGCTTCATGACTGCTTCTTTCGCTAATGCTATCCTTTTCCTAATTTATGTGGAGCATCTTCCATATTTAGTAAGAAGGCTGCTTAAGTATAAAAATTCATCTACTTGTTATAGTTTTTCCCCATCCACCCTCATCGTTAACTTAGCTTTCTTTCCCTTGGAAAACCTCCTTATTTTAGTCTTTCTTACATTTACTTCCATCCCAAACTCCTTTGCTTTATCGTTTAGTGCATTTACTAGGATTTACAAACCCCTTTCAGAATCTCACACAATAGTCTTGTCGTGTGCATATCTTACTGACTTCATTACTTCCCCACCAAGTTTTACTCCCTTATCTATTTCATCCCAAACTTCTTTTACCATTTTTCTGTATATATGTTAAAAAGAGATGGTGATAAGAGAGAGCCTAGTCTTACCTTCCTCCCTATCTCAGCCCGTTCTATATATTCCATTCACTCCTTTAAATTAGAATTCGCCAACTTCCTATCGCACCTTATATAGAGAGAGAGGATTTTCCGAGAGCTCCTCTGACGTCGTTCTCCGCTAATTTTCCATCTCAAGTGACAAACGGGAAAGTTAGCGCGCGCCAAGCATTCTTTCGAGGAAAGTTCTTCTCGAGTGCCACTCGATGATGAGGAGCACTCTTTGGGGGGAAATTCGTTCACAGTCAATGACAATTTGAGATTCCGAAGCGCACCCTACGCTTTGCTTTATCGTCTCCGACACTCTGCACCGAAATCTTTTTTTTTTTAAGGATTCAACGGCGTTCTATAGGAAAATGCAGGGTTAGAATTCGGAATTTCGCCGGAGATTAAAGGCAATTCGACGCGGGTTTTCATATTTTAGTAGTAGTATTTTCCATTAAAAGATAACATAAAAATCCCAAGGAGAATGAACTTGGGAACTGTCCGACGGGACCGGGAATCAAATCCGGGTATCCCGATTGCCGATCTGGTACTGTGAGCCATCCCGGCGGAACAGGTTCGATTCTCGGGTCCTGTCGAACTTTTTCTTATGCATATCTTCCCTTGAGATTTCTCTGGGTGTACGGCGTCTTGTGTAATACCCTACCTATCTCCTTCTTTAACATATAAATCATTAGAAAAAAACAGGATTTGACTTAATTTGATTTGACAGGAATTTCATCGGAAAGGCAAGTCGACGTGGTTCATCATACTTTAGTATCCTTTGTCCAACGTCATGAAAAGACCAGGAAATCCTATAGCACCGTGTATTCCTTACGGGAGTACGGCGTGCGCTGTTCGTACTACTCTATAAGAAATCAAATTTTACTCTTTCTTGAAGGTTTTTTTTAATATCAATTCTTTAATATCAATTATCAGCAACGTTTCTTTGTCTGCTCTAAGGCCCAAAAGCTCGCGCTATTCCCCCGTAAGAAATACAAGGGGGACTTAAGATTTTCGTGGTCTTTTCATAACGTTGGACGAACTATAGTAGCATATGACATCAAAAAATATTATAATAATCAATGAATGAACAAGCAATTAAATGTGGCAAGGAATTTTTCGAGTCGCCCAGAGTTTAACGAAGGATGATTTTCATAAATATCTGCATGCAATAATCTATTTAAGATCTAACGGATCCTTAAACTTCAAAATTTTATCTCCTCGGAAAAGCGTGAATTTAATCTCCAGAAATTGCTTCCACGTATATTCTCAGAGCGATTACCAGTAACTAAATACAGAAAATATAAATTATCACAACGGTTATTAATATATAAGTTAACCGCTGTAATGTCACACACAAAAGAATCCATTGATTCTATTACAAGAACTTATGAATGGATAGCAGCATTACCTACATATCAATTGCTATTTACAATAAGCACCGTTATTTCGATAATAAAATGTAAAGCAATCAATAAATTCACAGAAATTTGGTTTCTGCAGTAATAGGAACATTACAGAATTTAATTTCAAGTTTTATCAATTACTCCCTAGACTATAATCACACCTTATATTCAAATGGGCTTGGGGCGCCAATTGTGTACGTGCCGGTGGCAACGAAAGAAACTACGTCTCTTACGTGAAAGGAAATCGTGAGAGCCTTTCAATCATATACATCATGATGGGTTGGTTTGTCAAACATATAAAGAAAGAGTCTTATAATACCACAATATCTTTTATCAAAAAAACCTACCGGGTGATCTTTTATATCGAGCCAATTCTTTTATATTCTTGCTAAACATCCGTTTTCGGTGACCAGCGCTTTTCTCCCTTCACACTCTATCAAAGCATGTAAATTATTCACCATTTTAAAGGAAAAGATTCCCTCTTCCTGCTAAAAATTGACCAAAATATTAAAAATGTAACCATCTGGCCATGAAATTGAGTTTAATTTTGAATTTGCCCAGAGATTTTCGTTACTGGATAAGTAGATGTCGATATCTATCGATATTAACGAGATATATCGAAACGGACACAGATACCCAAATATACTTCAATAAACATTCCAATCACAACCGTCGAATATACAAACACTAAAACATACCAAAAACATTTCTTCGAGAATAAATTAATTTCTTTCGATTTAGTTGGGCGAAATGTTCGCACGGGGCAACTACTATTTATAGGATTATTATTTCCCAAATGCTTGACTTGACGCTTCATAAAAGGGAATCCGGGAAGGCTATCTTTGCTCCTCAGCGAAGCAGAATGCGATTAGTGAATTCCAACGACGCAATAGCATATTTTGGGAGATGTTTGCTCGACCGTGTGACATCTAATTAAACGCCGTTTCCTGCTGATAATTGTTCCTCCCGATTTTCTTCTTTCCTATCCCAATTTAGACTCTCATCTCAGAAAACAATATCACTGGACACACTTCACCTTTAAAACACTGAGTATTTCATATCTTGTAATCAATAAAAGGTTTAAATAAAAATGAATCAAAGTCGATTCGGTCCCCTAAATTTTGCTGCAACCATGTCTGAGGAATTGAATCTTGTTTTCGTGCAAAATAGTCATCTATGTGTAAACGTTCCTTATAATTGATTTTTCTTATCTATTTAATCCCTTAATATAAAATTGACTGTAGAATGACTTTTCACGGTTTACTCCTCCCCATTCTTATACAGATGTTTTCCCATATCGTGGGTTTTTCTCAGTAGACCTTTAGTTGAGGATTTTTGCTAGCGACCCAAATCTTTTTATACTAATTAATAATCATATTCTAAAACAAAAATAAATTAAAAACCTAGGCAATTTTCCACTGATTTTCATTAGAAGGACCGGTTTCGTAAGAAGTTCTTGACCTGATGATGATAAGAATTTCTTACGAAACCGGTTATAATAAAATTCAGTGGAAAATTACCAAGATTCTTAATTTATTATTATGGCTTTCCACAAAGTTACAAAGTTATATTTAAAAATAATATTCAATAACATTTCAATCAATGAAACTCTATAATTGTATTTAATGATGATGTTTAACAATAATAACATTCAACGATAATATTTAATATACTAATTATTTAATATTACCAATTTGAATTGACGAAATAAGATCATTGTTATCTAGGTCACCAATTTGATGTTCATTTCAGACCCACAGTTTCTCTAACTTAAAATTGAAAACAATAACCATCTTCAATTATAGTGAAATCCTGCTGAACAAAATTTAAATAAAAAAGTCCTTTGACAGCTGAAGACATTTCACACGAAGGCTCTCTTCGGGAATTGGACCCGGTACCACTTTAATCCTGTTAGATCCAATATTTGGATAAAGTAATTATCGTGTTTTATGAAAGAAGTTGGATGCTTTGGAGAAGATAGATATATCCCTTACCCCTAACCTGACAAATGACCTTACCTACCATGACCCTTTCCCACTCCTTTCCCTCCCATGGACACTCCAAAGACGTCTATAAATTCTGCCATTTTTAATATGTTCTGTACCTGATGATGACTGAATAGTCGAAACCGGTCGTTTTGAATAAAACTTTGTGGAAAATACGTAGTATATCATCAAATAATTAATTTGATAAAGCAAGTATATTCACCGCTTTATTACCTTAGATCACAGCTCGGCTAAGGACCATCGTTATCGCTATCTGATTACATTATTATTTATTATTTTTATAAAGGTTTTTATTAAGGCGAGAATGAGACTGAAAAGTCTCTTCTTCCATCTAACCTGAAATAATTATAGGTATACAGATAACTATTATACTTATATATATATATAACTAATTATAGGTATATTTATAAAGAAAAGAGGGCCAAGAACTCATCCTTGTGGCACACCTCCAATGAAAGGGGATCTGGCGAAGTAAGAAAGAAATAAATCGGGGGAAACATAAGGCGGGAAGGGAAGGAATTGATAAAAAGAAATAAGAGAAAGAGGGATATCGAAGAAAGAGACGAAGACAGAGTGACGTTAGACGCCGGCAGAGTTAGTGGGGCAGGTAGTTCTCCAGGGAGATGTGGCGGGAGGGATAAATGAAGGAAAGGCAGGATTTGGGAGGGCTGTTAAAATTCCCAGAGAGTCATGCTCTGGATCGTTAATAATAAGGAGCAAGAAGACGGATTAGTCCGGAAAAGGATAGCCGAGATTCAGAGAGAAAAATCGCTCTGCAGAGGACCGGAAGGAAGTAATTTGCACCTATCGGACTTGGCCAAGATAATTGATAAAGGGAACGTGAGGGAATTTTCGGTCGCGATTCCTCTCTCTCTCTCTCTCCCTTTCTCTTTTTCGCAGTAATTTGCTTTTAACGAACACATCGATGCATAAATAAAATATGAGCGACCGCAGATTATCCGGATTTGTGGATGACATTATTGATCCATAAGCTCTGATCCGCGCGGGCATAATGAACGGAATTACGGTCACCGAAATAAATCGTGGGATTGATGCGAGGGATCGATTTTATCCAATGTTTTTATCTCCTTTATCTCATCTTCACTCATCGCATTATTTTACTACTGTTGAAATCTATTGAGAGCCAAAAAATTATCAAAAATGTCTGATTTATTTTTATGTACAAATTTCATCTATTTTCCACCGTACTCTAATTATTTCTAGACTCCATGGATCAAATATCGTGTTTTAAGTCATTTAAATTAATTCAAAACTGAATAGTAAACTGAATACAAAACGTAGTAGAATCAGATATTTTGTGGAAGTCCATCATTTTGAATGGAAAGAAAAGACTAGTATTTCTTCCACAACATTCCATTGGACCCCCTATGAAGATGGAAGCATTGTTTCCGAAATGTACATCGGGATTCTGAAGAACTGGGACCGCTAAACGATTATCCGTTTCCCGGTAATCGCCCTTAGACGGTCGCCGCTATTTCGGCGCTTGGAGAACCTTTATCTCTTATTTCTTTTCATTTCCAATTAAAATACACGAACATCAGTTCATCTGACAGGTGACATGACACATCGGTATCTATACCGTACCATATACTATTTACACAACTTTGCTTGCCAGCTTTATAGCATTACTATTACATTAAACATTTAAAATTTGCCTCATGTACGACTTTGTGGTAGGACCTTATAACGTTTAGTAATGAAAAGTAACATATTTTTGCCAGTACCTCTTGAATGATATAAGTGGTATGGGCGAAAGCTTTAGCTTTTTATTTTCTCTCAAATTATTTAAGAAATATTAATTAAATTTTGTTGATGACGAAGAAATTATTTAAAAGTTGTTACATTTTCATTTATTTTAAAAAGATTTAAATGGCATGGGTCCTAGTTGCTACGTTTTCAAATCTTCACGACAGTAAAAGATATTTTCAATTGTGAATATCATTCGATTATGAAACTGCCATACATTCATTTTTATAAATTAATGCTCCTCTTACATATACATATTATTATTCAGAATCTCAGTTCTCAAATATATGTCAAATATTTCAGATGAATATCAAAACTTCAATCAACCAAAATATTAATCTGCTTCGTCTAACTCAATTCCCCGCAGTTTTCCTCTACACATCTAATGGAAAAGAAATATTTCACTCATATGAATTAGCGTCGTAGTAACGGATTCTTTACCAAAATGAACTTTTAACTGACGTGCTGATTAATGTTTAATTTTCCCACAACAGTTTTACTTCGCATTTGTAATGTAACATCTTCAGTTGATGGAGGATTCATATCAAATGACGCATCCCAACGCCGGGTGCCTTCCATCCATTTATGTCAACATCGATTTCCCGTCACACATTTTAAGATTCGTTTTTTACACCTCTATCCAAAGGTTTTCTACGCATCCAATATCCTACTGCGCATTCTGTTTGATGTCACTCTATACGTTCACAGCCATTTAATAATTGCTCATGTCTATTTATGGTTTTTTTTGCAATACTCTCCAACAAATGGAGTAAAAGACTCGATGGGTCGTGTATTGGATTATTATTATTATTACGTACATTGTTGCAGATAGACTGCTAGTCTGGTTGCAACATTACAAACAACTACGGTAATTTTCACAAACATAATTAGACAACTCAGAACAAACTATATAATACCCTCACAAGATTAAACACTTACATACAACTACTTTACATGATACAAAACTCTAATATAACACAATTCCCAACTCGATTGCTATTTCCCTTGGATAAGCCTGCTCTAGACCTTAAAAATGTCGAATTCGCAAAATAATATAACTCCCTTCATAAGTCCTCTTCCAACTTATTTTTTACTGCATTTGAAGGGTGTGTTGCCTCTATATTAATATCCAAAAATTAAAATGGTGTCGTGACTCTAAAACTTGATCATTTAGGCAGGCGTATTCATCGGAGTACAGAATGGAACTAACTGTAAGCATTGGCGAGGTGTCCTTTATTTTTCCATATCTTTTTCTAAAATAAAATAATCTGAATTCCAAAGGATTCTGTACTATTGTGTTAGAGAGAGATAAAATAAAACTTTTGTTCCGCAGCACTTCGGTTCATTTCCACGACCTGGTTTTGACGCAAAACGACGTTATCATTATCGCTATTCAAATTTTATTCCTCTCCTATCATAGACCACAATGTTGAGACTCAAATAGTGCATTTCGTTCTAGGATGGAGATAAAACTTCCATGAAGGTCTAAGGAAAATAGAAAGCTTCTTTTTCCTTGTTGTTGAAAACGTTCCAGTCTTTTTCCTGCGAAAACATTTTTTCCACAGCCAGAAATAGCGGAGATTGCTGTCACATACACGCGGAATCAAAGCACTGAGATGCAGTTCAGCGAACAGATTTAGAAACTATATTTTTCTATCCATGGTGAATACTTTAGGAAGCGAAAAACTCGAGCAATATTTAATTCAGTAATCCTTAGCGCCGTGAAAATGACATCTACGATCAGGATTCGATACAAATTAAAATGCAGATTAAAGTTACAGTGTGAACAAATAGACGGTATAAGCTGCCGAAATCGGTTAAAAACCCATTCGTTCGATAAAGCAGTTTTGGTATTTTATAAGTGATACAATAATAATATATTCTCCATTGAGATAGAGAAGTAAATACATACTTATTGATGTATATACTTGAATATGCATGCTCATGTTTTACATACAGCAAAATAAATTTAAAACTTTCCCGCTTAGGACTCTATCTCGCTAAATACGCTGTTTTCTTCTGGTCCAGATCCCTTTCACACGACGTATGTGTTAAGAACACCGCTTAAGACGCTCTGCTACCCACTTATAACGCATATTTTTCTCGTCTCCAAATACATTTCAACCTGTTGTAGCCGATCTAAAGCTTCATTTCATTGACTAAAATCATTCACATTACTAATCACAAATTGTGAACCTGAAAAAATTGCTAAAAAGCGTTTTACTGTATAACTATCCTATATATATTTATATTTTCTTGTCATGTTCTTCTGGATCTTTTATCTATTACTATCGGTAAGTTTGCGCAGGTTTTTCATACCCTCTTATTGGTGGGTTTTTCTGGCCCCTATGATGTATACTCTGAAAATCTTTCAGTTAATTTTACATCTAAGTTTTTCCTAATTTTCTTTTTAAAATTAACAGCTGTACTAATATGACAATGGGATAGATGGGGGAAGAGACTTATAGCCCCAGTCTATCTAAAATAAGTAATTTATTATTTTGTTTTTCTAAATTATTCCTAATAAAAATATTCTTTGCATCCCTTTGTTACATCATATCTACTATTTAGACCAATCTTTTTAGCGTTTATCATAATCTTCACATGGTAAACACAACTCGTTCCAAGAAATAATGTTTCCATATCTTTTCCTTTAGAACTAAATTTAATTTCGTGTTTATGAGAACATTATCCTATAAATTCGAAGTCCTCAATTAAACTCTTAATACCCTTTCATCTCTGCTTTTAACCGGTAGATACACCCTAATCCATTTATACAACCCACTCTCCCTACTTTGTAATACTTTTCTTTTACGGGAAAAATTCTCTAAGAAAGAGAGAGAGAGAAAGAGGGGCTTTTCCAGTCTTTGGCGAATATTCTGATCATAAAATATTGGCAAGTGAGGGAAAAGGGATTCTTTTGAGTGAAGGAAGAGCAGCAGATGGCTTTTTCTTGTAAGGAGATCGCAAGAACTAAACTAGATTAATAAGTGATAGAGGAGGAGAGGCGGGGAATAAAAGAGAAAGTGGAAGCTTAAAGAACATATACTGAAAGGGAATATCATTGAAAGGGCTTTGTATGCACAAAGGAATAGGCGATGAAAACAGTGCACTTTTGCTAAAAGGACGAATTCGAATTATGCCTATATTATTCATGCTTTGCGAAAACAATAACAGATACAGTTTCAATCCATTAGTAGGGTGAGAAACATTAAAACAAAATAAATATTGGTTCCGAAATAATCGGGCGATGCTTTGTGGAAAGCCATCTTAATGAAAATAGAGAAACTAAAATTAGGACAAATACTAATCTTCCCTATTTTAATTCAATTTAAGATACACTTATAACACTTTATAACTTAGCAGTTTCATTAGTGATGTTCCATGGCAGAAAAATGACGAAGAAATCCCCAATAACTGAGCAAAAACATATCAAAATTATGTTATTACTGCAAACGTGTCACAAGTGTCTTTACTTTTAATTAAAAGTAAGTATAGAAATAACTTCTTTCGCCTGAATCTAGCTGTGATTTATGTGATGTGATATCATAATATACTTTGCTGTTCTGCACATGTTTTGTATTTATTGTAATATTTATGTAAGTGTAGGGGCCTAACGCCAGAAGGTACTACCTCGGTAGCGAGTCGTAAATAAATAGCTTGTGGAAAATATACAGTTCTCCATCATTATTATAAATAAATGAATGAATGAATATATTTCAAAGGAATTTATAGCATATAATTTATCGTTATTTAATCACAATATTTCATAATAAGGAAGATTTAAACGAAATTTGCAAGATATCATCTTTCAAATTCATACTTTAGGGATCGGATTCAATACAATGAATATTTAATTAACCTAAAGCAGTCGCGTTCAAAAACAGAACGCTTTCCTGTTACGGATAATTTTCGATTCAAAATCATTTTAGATCGCAGCAAATTCAGGGGGATGCTCTGTAATTAAAATCTTGTTGTGGTTTTAAAGTTGTTCTAATGCTATTCGTATATTAAGTTATATTTTAGCTGATTGTTAATCTATATAAGACGTCTACTATATGGGACTGTTGAGAGAGTTTGATTAAATTTAATTAAGCATTAAATGATAACTGACATTTTCTAGAGCTGACTAGCAAAAGTCCATTTAAAGTAAATAATAAATAAGCAAATAAATAAATTAGGTGATACAAGAAGTGAAAAATTGTGACTTGGCCGGGACTCGAACCCGGGTCTCCCACTTTCCGGGCAGGTATTCTATCCATTAAACTACCGAGTCACGCAGGCTCACTTCTGTAAACCGGGTTCTCCCGGGTTCGAGTCCCGGCCAAGTCACAATTTTTCACTTCTTGTATAACCTTGGGTTAGTCGCATAACTTAATGTGCTAAGTAAAAATTATATTTCCATCGTTTAAATTAGGTGATATTTAGAGTGCATAAACATTGGACAAGAGAAGGTTTTATAGTGAGTCGATAAAATTTCCTTCCACTCCACGCTAGCCCTAAGTAGAACGAATGTAAAAACTTCTTCAGCTTATGAAAGAAAAAGGAAAAGCATTTCTTTTTAAATCCCACTAATACCCGAAGGCAAACACCGATATCCTTACAAGGATATCTCCTTTTCCCTCCTCCACCGTCGTTATTCTTCTTCTAATCTCTTTATCATATCCCGAAGAAGAAGAAGAAAAGTTTCCAAGTTCGAAATCTCATCCACCTGTTCAAGCCTCCTTCCATCAATCTTAATATTTAACTTCTCTTTCTTTAACACAATTCCGGACTTCAAACATCTCAACTCTTTCCTATGAATCTCTCCTCGGAATCCGGTTTTATTGGCCAAGTTTCAGACCCACTCCACCGCTAATGAAACTAGGGAAGTGCAATTTCGTGGCTATTTGCACCTCCATTTTCACCTCTGTCGAAAGTCCCGCCTCTTTTGTTCGCAAATGGAATGAAGCTTTGAATTAAATTACCCGAACCGGAGGACGTGATTCCATTACAAAGTTCTCCCCTCGCAACTACTCCTCGTAATGGAATGCATAGATTTAATTGTAGCTGAGCCTAGATGATATGATGGAGCATTCTTTCCTTCTCCTAAAATTGTTACCTCCAACTTTCCATTCCTTACGACGTCAGACTCCGACTATGAGAAATTGAGGGACGGAATCTCAACTGCGATTTCGGGTCGACAATCAACGTTTTGGCGATTACGCCCACACCTTGAATGCAAATATTAATTACAATTTTTTGTTAGGTATCCTCTAATTTTTTAATAAGTACGAATATTTTCTCCTTTTTTTATGAGTTTTATTTATCAGAATTATTGCGTTGTAACTTGCATTTCTTCTTTATTTTATTAAATCAACATAAAATTTATTTTATTGATTTATTTATTTTATTTTAATTGTTTCGTTTATTTAATTTACTTAATTAATTGTTTAATTTATTTTAGTTATTTAATTCATTTTAATTATTTGATTTATAAAATTTTCTTTAATTTTAAATGAAATTTTATTTAATGAACGGGTATAATCTCTAATATTCAAATAATTTCAAAAATTTACACGAAAAATCCCTTATTTCATTACAAACTTCAAAATCTACCTCTAACTTTCTTTTTATTACTCGGTAGGGGTTTGAAGATATACAACATATCCTATTCGTTAACCACTTTATCGATAAACGAATGCTTGGTGATACTAGTTCTTTGTTTCTTCATTTTTAACGCCTATCTATGATTCCCTCCTGCTATCCTTATATATTATTTCTAACCATCCGTTTTCGGTGACCAGCGCTTTTCTAGCTTCACACTCCATCAAAACATAAAAATGACACACCAATTTAAAGAGAAAGTTTCCCTTCTAGCATATAAAATAGACCCACAAATGAAAAATGCACCATTTGTTTGAAAATCGAGTTAAAATTTGAATAAATTCATAGTTTTTGTTTCAGGACGTGTCGATATAGATATCTATCGATACAAACAAATTAAATCGAAACAGAGATAAACTCTATTTCCCCACTAAATACATTACATCGAAAATTCAAATCAATACAAAACGAATACAAAAAAACACAAAAAATACCTAAAAACAAACCATTGCGTATAAATCAATTGCTATCAACTTGGTTCTGCGAAATTTTAGCACGGGACAACTAGTGCAAGATTATTAATAATTTGTATTCTTCCCCGTAATTTGAGAGGAGAATACCGAACTATGTTTAAATGGACACTAATATAGAATATGAAAGTGTATTCTAAAGTATGTTTTAGTGTTTCTGTAATCGTTTGCAGTGTACAGATTGTGTGCTGAAATGTATTTGGGTGTGGAAACACAGTATTAGTGTCCATTTGCAAAATTACCGCACAAGGCTTCTAGTATGCATATAAATGGGAAACAGAATTCTTGATTAAAACATTGTAGACTTACAGACATAGTACATTATACCATGGTATACATGGTACTTTTTACTCAACTCTGGACACCAATGGGAGTTTTCTGTTGGAAATACGACCGGTCAGGTTATACCGCTGGTGGACACGCTGACGAAACGGATATTCCGAAGCATAGAGATAAATATGGAGAGCATTGTGACTTGAAAACAGACGGCGTATTGAAGTTCTGATGCGAATGGCCAAAATTAGAACAAAAATCGAAGGGAGATGGGAATTGCTTTGATCGCACCGATGGCGAAGTAGGTCAGGCGGTGGAGGTAATGCGAGAGAAATATCGTTTCATTCAACTCTCTCGTCGCTTTCACAGGGCCGGCCCCGCATAAAGGACCGCCCCAGGCCAACGTACTCCACATTCTGAGTGTCTGAAATCCTCCTCCGATCCTCACGAGCATTTATATCACACTCCGTTGTTGAAAATGTAAGAAGTTAATACAGTTCACTCACCATTATTTAATTAGTATTGATAGGTTTACTCCAAGGAGTTATATGGAGAATAGGGCTGGTTGAGAAGGAATCAGAGGGGAAGTTGAGAAGAATATGATATGTAAATCGATATAACAATTATAAGAGTAAATAATTGCAATAATTATATATTATAATCCGATGTGAATGAATAATATAAGGTAAATAAATATGAGGAAGAAATTTATCGTATAATCCAATTGTACCCGGCTCAAAAATTTTTGGTCGGAGCTTGCATTCATTTCATTCACATTCATATGGATTTGGATTAAGGTTTTGTTTTAGCCCTAAGGTATCGGCAAGGTAAGTACCTAGTCGTCATGATTGATTGTAGCTGTATAAACTGATTATCTCCTCTCTATACACTCATATTGCAATCACTTAATTGTATTTATTGTAAAATATAAGTAAATTTATACCATCTGTCATTTTAAAGGCTATATACTTAGTATCAATGGAAACTTTACCGAAAGACACTCAAATACCTCACTAATTACATTTTTATGAAGCACCTCGTCACTATTGAGATAAGGAGTTCATACTTTTGCCCGCGAGCTACGTTCCTTTGCGTTATTTAGGCCACATCTCGAGCATGCATGCTCTGTATGGGCTGAAAAGTATTCGCGAAAAAACGAAAGGCAATACGTTTTGTAAAGAATGAAAAATCGGTGAGCATTACTCGAATTCTTCAGGAGTTAGGATGGGAGCCTTGAGAAAAAAGAATGTTCAATCAAAGCTTTAATTTGCTTATATTTTCTGAGAGGGAGTACTGATACTGTGAAGAAGATCTGAGAAATAGATGCTAAACCCAGTCCATTCAAGAATTCATTATTCTCCCAAAGAAGAATAGACTTGAAAAAAGTCCGACGGGACCAGGAATCAAACCCGGGTCTCCCGTTTGCCGGTCGGGTGCTCTGAACATTGAGCTATCTCGCTGGAACATTTTCTCTAGCCATTTGGGAGACTTTGTGGGCAAGGACGTTGCGATTTCGTCCGCGTTGCGGCATCGTTCGCAGTCATGGCTTCAACGAAGCACCAGCCACACACAGTGATGGTTTAGGTATACCCCCCTAAGGTTTATAAACAAGGAATGGGTGGAGGTGATTTTGCACGTTATGGCGCGCACCCAGGAAAAATCCCAAGGAAGAATGGACTTGGAAAAAGTCCGACGGGACCGGGAATCGAACCGGGGACCCCGGGTGCACGCCCTAACGTGCAAAATCACCTTCACCCATTCCTTGTTTAATTCATTTTTCTGTTGGCAATAAATGAAACATCGAAACTAGTGAAGCAGTATGTTTTGTTTTGTGAGGTATTTTTACAAAGTAACTAAAACAAGATGTACCATACTCATTCTTCTAAGATTCGATGATAATTTAACCAGTATTTCACAACAACACTTCCATAGATATCCTAAAAATCCTTAAATCGACTGATTCTAGCATCTCTTTCTCTGATTTTCCTCATTAGAACGGATTATGTAACAAGGAGGGCGCAGTCTGCTACATCTTCTATGGACGTACTCTGTCTGAATTTATCAAGTAAATCAAATCTCCGATCGAGCCTTTCTTCCTCTAAACATTCCCATCCTGCCTCCAGTAGGCCTCCTACTCCCAGCACGGTCGCTTATTTGTGACATAGTAAAAAAAAAACAAACATCGCCTTTCCTAGTGCTTTTCTAATTCGCGAATGCAAAAAAGACAACGAAATAGCACGATAAGAGGGTAAAGTGACCAGGATTTCTGCGGCTATTTTAGATCCAGATGAAAGAAATTGGGCCTTATCTTTCCCAAGAGAAGACTTAGGCTTTTTCGTAGCCGATATTAAATTCCTTTTTTTACATAACTTCGCTTTCTTTCGATACCTATCTCTATATCTTTGTTATTTTTTTTCTTTTCTTTGTATAATTACAAAGGGTTGGAGAACAAACAAGACAGCCTTGTCTCAGTCTCGCCCCACAATAAAGACAATCTCTTATTATAATATTGGTTCAGCGCTCTTTACATGACACACCACCTTTCGAGGTGATTCATCTAATTAGGGGAATACAACACATCTAAGCAGTGTCCCACACATCGCACCTCGCTTATCCAGACGCACACAAGCTTGAACAAGGGTCACAAACAGAACTTAACACCAGGTAACACGTGAAAGAGACGTGAAGCGATGAGAGTGGCAATTCTCTTTCAAAGGCTCGTTACGCGTATTACGGGCGTTCTTCGGGGTCCAATTTCGCAGATGCGATTGCAATTTGGCGGGTGAGACAATATCCAGAGCGTGCACTCGTGAATAAAGAACGTTGAGGAGAGATTGATTATCGATGCGTGATCACCTACGCGTGCTTTCATTAGCAGTTTGCAAGCGCACGAGGGATGGAAAACCATCGCAACCTCTAATGATGAATTAAAGGGGCCTCTTTGTTAAGGCCGTTTGGGCAAGGAACGTACGTACGTTCGGATTGGATGAATAGAGAGGAGATTCGCCCATGTCAGCAGTGCACCACAACGCGATTCTAAACTAAGACTAGCTGTAGCGACCACAAATACTTGTGAATAGATTCTACTAATCTCGGCTCGACTTTGCGGTAGTCATCCATAGTAACTATAAATGAAACTAAATACGTATACCGTATGAACCTGAAGATGGTCTTAATGGCCGAAACCATGGTCGTGAATAAAAAGTTTTAGTGGTATGGTATACGTACTTAATTTCATTTATAGTTACTTGTGAATAGATTTATAAAGTTAATCAGGGGTGGCTTTGCTTCGTGAAGCGCCATTCTGAACAAGCAAAGATAGCAAGACTTTGTATGTTTCACGATTATATTGTGATTGTTTAATATTTTATTTTATGTATTGTGTATTATTGTGATTGTATTATAATTGTAAATTGTGTATTATCGTGATTGTATTATAAGTGTATAACTGAGTATTATTGTGATTGTATTATAATTGTGAAACATACAAAGTCTTGCTCTCTTTGCTTCTTCAATAGATTTATAAATAAAAGTTTTGTGAATAGATATCACTAGTTATCCAACGCGAAAATTACTTCTCCAACGGGTGATTAGGTAAGTCATGCTATGCAACGTTATTCGTGTATTGGAAGTTTGGGTACTGTGAGTTAATTCAGTAAACTTCTCTTACTGTGTAGGATGATTAATCCCTTGCATAAAATTCACATAAATCCTGTCATGTAAACATCGATATTTTAATATTTGCTACTGAGTTTTTTGCGTCATTTCTTACGTTACTATTACTTCACCATGACAATTACTAGTCGTCTCGTGCGAAAATTTCGTTCAAATGGTCACTGGGGTGAATGCAATTCAATTAAAATAAAGCGGAAGTTTGAATGAAATTACAATAAAGCTTTTTTTAAAGTGTGACACAAACCTTCATATTGGGCAATGCTCATTTTTCTGTGGTTGTCATTTGGCTCACAAAAGATGCAATTTTATGCCAGTTTATTGAAATACTACGGTGGCGTACGACGTCGAGGTCTTCGTTATGGAGACAGTAACATTACTTGCGAAATCTGTTTCGATCGTTTAAGACCGAGAATAAATATCACCGTCCGAAGAGGAAAACTATTTATTTACCTCAACAAACGTAACAAAATAAGCAATTAACTCCAAATATGACAAAGCCAGTCACATCTAGTAATGAAACTTGAAAATTTTGATTCTAACTCGAGTTCTACTAAATGCTGCATTTTTAATTTTTCTAACTAACTAATCTGACTAATGCAGGAACCGGTATATGTTTCTATGGAGTGTGAAGAGAGAAAAGCAAAAAAGGGAGAAAAAGAGGTCATCGAAAACAGATGTTTGGAAATAATGTTTATAGAGGATTATTACGGTGAATATTACTTGAGAATAGATATAATTCTTACACAGCGATCTCGGCAATCTGACACATATACAACCGTGTCATCGCAGAGTTATTGGAAATGTTCGGGAAACACACACACACAGCCTCAAAAAACACTTTTTACAACATAAGTTTAGCAATTAAACGTTGTTCGTTGCGTGCCTACTTGATATAATTTTCTTAGTTAACTAGTTTTTTCCAGATACATTGGGTGGCGCAACAAAAACTTATGTACAAATGGAATAAACGCACATTTTCATACATAATAACGAAATAAATGTTTACTGGGTAACAAAAAATCTTTCATTTAAAACCGACGAAATAATGTTAGCCTAAGGGAAGTCGCCAGCCCTGCACGCCAGATTACTGGACTTGTTGGATTACCGCAAGGCCGGATTACAGAGATTGTTCTGTACTTGTCATTATATATTACTAGTTGCCCCGTGCGAAACTTTCGCAGACGAAACTGATACTCAATTTTCCACCCAAATACACTTCAACAAACACTAATCGTTACAAACAAATACACAAAAACTAAAACACCTAAAAATACACACCTTCATATTCTTTATCAGCGTCTGTTTCTATCGCTATCTACACATCCAGTAACGATACTGAATGGCCAAATAAAAAGTCTTGCGTTTTCTAACGCCTTACCACATGAACCCAAACAAATTCCCTGTCATATTAGAGAACGTGAGAGTATAAATGTTATCGAATGTTTTAAAAATTTTATTATAGAAGTATAATCACAAATAGTGCACGTCATCACTATAACGATACATGTATCTTATCCTATACCGAATATCTCAATTCACTCAATGCATTTATGACTAAATGAATTATGGTAAAGATACAAAATATCACTGCTAGCTTTACCTAAACTCTGCCGTTATAAATACCACTTACTTTTATACCGGCAATGATGTGTCAGTTAAATAACAAAGATAAAACAACGAAACATACCTTCTGCATCCATGTTATTTATTTATTTTCTATGTTCTTTTCTTCATACCTGAAATATAAAAATAAAAACTACTCGTCTGCAGTGATCTGATCTGTGAGAGGAGAGCTAGAGGGGAAGCTAAATGTCACACTTTCATACGAACATACATTATGTTACATTGTCAAAGCGCATAGCATTGCCCCCGCATTGAAAGTCTCTAACATCGTTAATGTGGCAAAGTAATACATTTTTGTGCTTCGGAGATAGCGATTGGGAATAAAAGCTTGGGCTTTCATTAAGCTTGTACTCCATGCTGGTGAGTTTTCTGAAATCTCAGGACATCCTTTTCTTTACTCAGAGATATGATTACATGTTGAATATTATCTATTCAGTGAGTGAGTTTTGATCGCATGATTCGTAATTAATTTCTCTAATTTTTCTATGAATACTCCAAAATCTAATCATAATACCCCAAATTGAATTTTAAATATTGTCGATCTTAAATTAAAACTACCGTGAAGTAATATGATGCAAAATTATTCAAACATACCACACGATAAAACCGTGACGCAAACTTTCATATTCGGCAATGTTCATGTTTCTTTGACCGTCGTTCTGCTCTCGTAAGATGCAATGTGGTTTGCTTATTAAACTGCTGTGGATGTGTACGACATCGAGGTCTGCGTTCATGGAGACTATAATATTAATTACTAACACTGCTTCAATCAATTTATGACCGAGAATGTAATCCGATTATAAAACTTGTTTACACTCGTCACTAAGTAAACAAATTGAATCTGTATATAGCAACCCGGGCCTTTTTTCGTCCAGTACGCAACGGGAGGATTAAAATATTATTTAAATTTGTTTAACAAATGGTGCATTTTTGATTTGTCTGACTATTTTTCGCAGGAACCTGACAACTTCTGCCTTCAGACGGTCATTCATTTATATATATTGATGGAATAATAAGGGAGAAAAGTCCCGATCACCAAAAAAGCATGTTTTAAAATAATATATAGATAGATTTTCTTCAGGAGAACTGGGACTACTATATATTCAATTCATCTTGTATATGTCGAGTTTGCTATTGATTGAAAGCCATGAAAATGCCGTCACAGTACATTAACCTCGAACCACTGAAGAGTAGAGTTGTATTCACTAATTAGAAAAGGTTAAACGAAAGTCAATACGTTTTGTAAATAATTGCTTTGAAAAATCGGTGAGCGTTGCCCAGATGCTTCAGGAGGCAGGATGGGATTCTTTACAAGAGAGAATTCTCAGTCAGAGATTTAATTTACTTGATAAATTCAGACAGAATATGTTCATAGAAGATGTAGCCGATATTATGCGCCTTCATTGTTATATAGGCCGATCTGATACCGCGAAAAAGATCAGAGAAATAGATGCTAGAACCAGGTGATTCAAGAATTTATTTCATCCGAGAACGATACGCGAAAATAATCGACTGGGAAAGTAGAGTCATGGTGCTTGCACCCCCTGCCACACGCCGAAAGGCGGCTTGCAGGGAAGGTATGTAGAAGTAGATGAAGATGACTGGGAAACGCTGTACGATGTTAGATAATAATAATAATAAATCGTCTTTATTCGGGCGAGATAACGACTGCGCGAAAAAATAATGACATTGAGCCGCTAACAAAGTTGACTTATGCTGATATAGTTTTGTCATGATCATACGCCAAAGGGCTACTTCAACAAACATCTCAGATCCAAAGGGCTTTCCAACTATGAGCTCGCGTATAGACGTTTTAGTCATATATTGAGCTGGAAAACACTTCGAGTTAAATGTCGATTTATAAGTTAAATGTCAAGTTATAAGGTAAATGTAGAGTTTTAAGTTGAATGTCGAGTAATAAGTAAACTTTCGAGTTAAACAGTTTAAATTACATAATGATTCCTATACTATAAACCGGGAAACGATGGATGCTTCGAACTATAATAATAATTATTAATTTTTTAAATAATTTTTATTTAATATGCCAAAAACAGAAACTATGATCAATTCATGCAATATATACAATAATAATAGAATAATATTTTCGAAAAACATTAATTATAACTATAAAATAATAATCGTACACAAATTTTTGAAAAATAAATAATACAATAATAGTAATACAAATTATAATAATATAATAAAAAATAGAAGTAATAATGCATTTTACTACTTGCATTGTTACTTGCATAGTTAATTATATTAGCACATGATATTTTACAAGTTTGCATTGTTGAAAATTGGTGTTTACCTTTACGGTCCTCCTGAGCCAGGCTCATCAGGTGCCCGGTTTACAATCTTAATCCTAAGTTTACAAATTAATTGAAAAATTGCGATGGTTCGTAATATTGCTGAAACTAAAGCTATTTATCTATCTTTAAATCAAATAAAGCATTACAATTTTTCCAAAAATCAGTCACATAGAAAAGCTAAAGTATATTCTAAATAGTCAAATCTATAACAATCTATTTGGAATTATCTGAAAAGTCTCTTCTTACATCTAACCCTCCATCAATTTGTATGAAGAGATAGCATAAAAAAAGTGCACGGAAAAATTATATTGTGGGTTCAAAAACCTTAGTTGATGCTTAGGAAAAACAGCCCACAGCAGGGAAACGCCCACAAGAAGGGGAGTGAGAAAACTATCCACCATTTAGAGACATCAGAGTTCGGGTTAACGAGATTCTACTTTGCATTGATACCCTGTCTATCGGAGTGTGGTGAGAAAGAGGGAAATGTTTAGAGAAGGGCATAATCCTATTCGCCGATACGCAATGCCCGAGCGCATAACGCAATCAACAAACGTAACGCAATTAAGGCTCCATTTCACAGCAATGTCCGATTCATCACGTGATCGCATTAAAATTACGAGGCATTAACTTCTCATTCATTGACCTTTTCATTTCATTTGGCTCAATTTTGACAAATCCCTTAACCTAATAAAAGAGGATAAAGGTAACCTTTCCAAAGCGACTCTCATGTTTTTCGTTTTTCGATAATATTATAATGTAAATTGGGAATAATTTTTGAAATAATATTTGCAATTGGAGGAAATGATATTCAATTCAACCATTGTCTATTATTGTATTAATTGTTTATTATTGTATTCATTGTTTATTATTGTATTTATTGTTTATTATTGTATTTATTGTTTATTATTGTATTTATTATTATTGTATTTATTGTTTATTATTGCATTTAATATTTATTATTGGTTTTATTGTTCATTATTGTATTTATTGTCTATTATTGTATTTTTTAAAATTTTATTCATTGTTTATTATTGTATCCATTCCTTTTTATTATTATACTTATTATTCTATATTAAATTGTACTGCATCATTGCATAAAATTTACGGTATTACTGTATTGTTTAGTGTCTTAGTTAGTTTGTAAAAATCCCAAGGAAGAATAGACTTGAAAAAAGTCCGACAGGACCGGGAATCGAACCCGGGTCTCCCGATTGCCGGTCCCGTCGGACTTTTTTCCAGTCTATTCTTCCTTGGGATTTTTCCTGGGTGCACGCCCTTACGTGCAAAACCACCCATTACCCATTCCTTGTTAGTTTGTAAATTTAATGAATGAATTTAATAAGCATTATGAGTTTCCACCGGACGAATGATCCAACCGAAACATATTTCTGATAATAGTAATAATAATTAGAGGTTGCATAGCGGTATTTTCTTTCCTCGTAATCTGAAATAGTAAAAATATCGAATAAACCTCAATGGGAGTGCATTGTTTTGAGGGCTGCTGAGCGGAGTCTTGGAGAGATATTTTATCAAGTTTTAATAAGTTATTGATAGTAATAATAATAAAAGAGGACCATATAAATACAAAATTTTGATTTTGGAACTTTTGAGGTTTGTATTGAAAATTTCCCATTTTTTGGTACTTTATCAAAATACAGTGCAATTGCTTCAATAAAAAAATCACAAAGGGGAAATTAGGAATGAGGCCTATTAGATGAATAAGATGGATGAGATATGACCGTCGGAAAGAGAATAGAGAAAGGTATTGGAAATCGTGTCCTGCTATCATATCTTGATAAAAGGAACAACATTTCATTTGTCTTTTTGTACAGAATCGTGAATAACGCATGTTGAATTCCCCATCCTTTTCAAGGTTAGGAGAGTACAAAATTTGTGGCCAATTTCCTCTTTTATGTCATCGCCAATGAAAATTCTCACATTTGCACGCGAATTAATTACTGGATTTGGTGACAGATGACGATTGACCGTAATCAATTAATTTCGGTCAGGGATTAATTAATTGAGAAGTATCCTTTCTTTCCAATTATTTTTAAAAATTGACCTATGAAAAGTCCGCAAAATCGACCGCAAGCCATCATTAATTTTTCCCGACGAAACCTTATCGGAATCGAAATTTTCCGACAAATGTCAAACTCCATTTCTGTTACAGACACACCATCAAAAACATTCGGTAATTTCATTTTCTTTCGGAACGATTCAATTATTCCAGACAAAAATTCGTTATTAAAAGGGAATTCCATGAGGATATTGAAATTAAGTTTTATCATACATATCTTCATCGTTTATTAATTGCCGGGAGATCTTAAACGACTGTGAGCGTAATTCTCTCTAATTTTATTATTTGGTTTTCGATCTTATCGAGAAATAATAACTTTTATACATGAGGTGGTAACTTGTCATATCCTATACAGCATAACATATAAATTTTCTTATTGGATTATTTTTTCATTTACAACAGCCCTATGGCAAAGAATATCTCATTTTCAACTACGCTACAAATACAAACATAAATACAAGATATATGCCATTTGATTTAGCATTAAAACAAAACCTGGTTTACGTATACATTTTTAAGCGTTACTTAAAGAAATTCCTATTTAACCTATATTTCCTTCTTGAGAAAGGGCTGATATTTTTCCTGGACATTCCATTCCAAGCAATTGCTTTTTTGTGTGTAAATATACCCACTTTTTTCTGTGACCCTTCGTTCTGACTTAGAATTCATGATCATTTTTTCCCATTAAACAAGGAGGAATTATCCTGTCAATAACTTCTTTCCAGAGTGGCTCACTAGTGTATTTCCGATACATGTTAACCTATTAATTTCTCTTCAGTCACTAAGCACTTTCCCGTCAAGATCTTTCCACATTTCCATAACACTCTCATACTTTTTAAATCGTCCTAACACATACCTTACCACTTTTCTCTGAACCTTTTCCCGTTTAAGAATATCGTTTTTATGGAAGAGATCCTACACTTTAAATTCGTACAACAACACTTGCTAATACATTCATTATCCAAGAAATTATGGTATTTTGGAATCAGAATTATTTTAGCTTGTAACAACATTAATGAGGCAATAGATTACTAGAAAGTAAAAAGAAATCCAGTAATCGATACGAAATTACTGTATCTTTGGACGAAATATTCTCACCATCTCACCTTCTTCATTGTTTCTGTGAGGCTGAGGATTGAAATCTTCGCGAAACGCGGACATTCGCAAAGTTTGCAAGTACTCGGAAGTGAAAATAAACCAAGTCATCGATATCAATTAACTGTATTTTTGGAGGAAATATATTCTCACCATCTCAAGCTTCCTGTTGGTTTTTTTTTTTTTTTTTTTTGAGGCTGAGAATTGAAATCGGATGAAACGCAGATCTACGCTGAATTTGCAAATATCATTCGGAAGGGAGAAAGCAACTGAAATCGCCGTAAAAGATTTCCCTAATTCCTCTCATCCGTTTCTCAAATTCCATGCACTTTCACTTTCCGACGCCACTCAATCTTGAATAAATGCTTTCGAAGCCGCGCTTCCCACGGATATTTCGCGACGACTCCATCCTTCCTTTCCAATGTTTTTAATCCATTATCTCCCGTCTCGCTTAAATTAACACTGATCCGTATACGCATCAAATATATGCTGATCCATTAACGTATTGAATAAATACGTAAATGTAAATAAATACTTGTCTGTTAATTTATCAATGACATTTGAGATATAAACGGAGAATCGGATGATTACTATGGAAACCCGGTTCAATGAAACAATTATGGGGCTTATCAGGGAAAATGTGGAGTGGAGTACTCTAGCATTTCCTTCCTCATTGAGATAAACAGAAATAATATTTATTTATACTTTATTTATTAATGAAAAGGCTGTAGTTTTGTCTTTGGACCAGGTGGCAACGGTAGATGGGAAGTAAGGAATTACAATGACATAACTGTCCGGCATTAATAATAATAATAATAATAAAACGTCTTTATTCGGGCGAGATTGAGACTGAAAAGTCTCTTCTTACATCTAACCCTTCGTCAATTTGAAAGAAAGAGATAGCAGAAAAAAAATGCACAGAATAAATTTATATTGTGGGCTTAGAAACCTAGGATAGGAAAAATACACCCACAGCAGGAAAACACCCCAGAAAAGGGTGTGAAAAACCTGCGTTCGCCCTTAGACGGGAGGAAAAACCCTCCAAAAACCTCCCGCTATATAAATAAAGTAGAAAATCTTCAGTGTATACAGATCAATAATCTAACGAAAAACTTTTTGAAGCATTCAATTAGTGGTGAAAAAAATGAATGCCATTTTTAAGCATCACTCACACCTCAATTACCTACATACTAATACAAACATGAGAGAAACTTGAATGAAAGGTACATTTTCCTCTATTCTAGACCGAAAGTAAACAGAAAAATATTCCACTCAAAATGTGGCTGCAGATTAAAGTTTGAATCGCCAAGCATTACTTTACGGGAATATAGAAGCTGTCGATTTTGGACAACAGTACCCTACGAGCATAAATGCTAATAATTTTTCGGCAGACATATATCGCATTTGGTATTCATATTAAATTATGGCAAGAGAAAAACTCTGTAGCCACATGAGCCCTACGAGCATAAATGCTAATAATTTTTCGGCAGACATATATCGCATTTGGTATTCATATTAAATTATGGCAAGAGAAAAACTCTGTAGCCACATGAGTTTAAGCTCTTGTTCTCCTGTTAAATAATCATAAACAAGAGTAAGAACAAAAAATGAAAAACTGGAAAACTTCGAAACTATCCTTTTTCGAGGGCTCCCGGATAGCCATGTGGGCAGCGGGTTCGACTTCAATGGAAGCGGATCCGGGTTCGATTCCCGGTGGGAAGCCCACGTGCGAAACGACCTCAGCCGTCGCAGCACTTTTCACAACACTACTACTACTAAGAGACAATGGTTCTCCAAGCGCCGAACGCGGCGACCGTCTAGGACGATTCCCGGGAAACGGATAATCGTTTAGCGGTCACCAGTTATTCAGAATCCCGATGTACATTTCGGAAACAATGCTTCCATCTTCATGGGGGATCCAATAATGCTGAATGTTCGGCGCTTGGAGAACCTTCGTCTCTTAGTTCATTGACCGCCGAGTTCCTTTTTTCTCTCTACTACTACTACTACTACTACTTTAAAAAAACTTTTTCGAGTTGATAGATAGATGGATACTGCGGAATAATTTCAATAGGTAAAGAATCTTGTCGACTTTGTTCGAGATTTCAGACCGAGATTTAGACTTGCCCACTTAAAAATCGATGGAGAGCTGCGCCTTATGTCCTTATCCTTTATTTTCCTTTCACAGATTCACTGTATTATCCCTTCCTTGTACCGCAAGCCCTCTAATCAACTCCATAGACCATCCGTACCTATGAATACCAAGCGCTATGAATAGGGAATCGCACAAATCCTTAGGAATGTATCCCAGGCATTCGGTTCCGTCTTGCGTAACAATTCCGCGAATCTAAACGAAGTAAAGACGAACGTGCGAATCCAATCATTCGAATATTACCTTTTGGGATTCATTGGGTGAATTGCGGCGATTGCAGCGACGGTCAAAGAGCTCACCGGAGCGCTCTGAATATTCATGAATACGCACTTGTGAGATAGGCCTCTCTATGCGATGGTGTCCGAAATCCCAGCGGGACGCACTGATGCGTTTAAAGCGGTGCTTCTCTGTATTCGGGAGCCGTTTTCGCCCGAATTGGTAATGAGGGGCATTGGGACGGAGACAAAGCCTTCCTCGTCACGCCCTTCGATATTAAAAGGAAAGATGCCGACCCAAATTATAATGCGACGCACACAAATGGCCGGGCGGAATCATGGGAAATGTATACGAATGCACCTGTACGAAATATGGTAAAATCCGGTTCAGACGGTTTCAGGAAATCGAATGATAACAGCGTCTTAAAAGGGATGGCGTTATATCCGGGTTGTGTAATGTTGGTTGTTTAAATCATATTTTTTGAAGCACTGTCTGGTTTCTGCACAAAGAGAGCGTTTTAGTTACTGAATTTTGGTCATTTTTCACTCTACAATAAAGCAGGTTTTACCAGATTAGAATTAGGGAATAATAACATTTTTAACAGCAGAGTTGAGAAGGCATCATAATGTCACAAAGACCAAGCTAAACAGCCCATAAAACAGGAAGAAAGAAAAAAGAAACTCGGCGTTCAATGAACTAAGAGACAAAGGTTCTCCAAGCGCCGACAGCGGCAACCGTCTAGGGCGATTCCCTGGAAACGGATAATCGCTTACCGGTCACCAGTTATTCAGAATCCCTCGATGTGCTTACTTCTTAAGAGTGTGACGAAAGTAAACGTAGAAATGCAACTTTTTAATTTAAGTTCTACTTTGAGAAAAACTGATAGAGTTTGAGGTAGCAATAGAGTTAGAAATAGCGGATTGGAGTGTATCCAAGGAAAAGAAAAATTCAAGTCTTTAGTAGGAGTGTTCAACAGCCCACAAAATATTTCGTTTCTGATTTCTTCGATATATTTACTTCTTACTAATGTGACGAAAGAAACAAAAGTCGAAGAGCGACCTCTTATTTTATGATCTGCCCTGAGAAAAAAGTAATAGAGAAGATTTAATTCTATCTCATTTCACATAGGCTCCGACAACGGCAAAAATATTACCCTGATCGTAACAAGATGGGAAAAAATTGCGGAAACGCAGAAAGAGAGAAAAATTATTAAAGCTATCTTTCAAAAGTAAAAACATAAAATCACAAGACAATAAAGAGAAAAATTAAGCAGAAATATACAATAGGGATCAAATATATATTCTGTGAAACTGTGAAAGTATTGCCATTTATACGTACATACATTGAAAACGTGGAATCGACCAAAAGTCACTAGAGAAATTTACCTTCTTCGACAAAGATATGACTTTATTAAATGCTATTCAGAGATCAACTATTTTTCGATGCGAGAAATAAAGAAAATCTGGAATTTTTTCCATAAAAATCGGCGGTGATAAATCGTTAACAGATGACAAATTTCTCTCAAAATTAGAGAACTCACTTTCTCATTCATCTAAATGAAGTTCTATTTTTTTGAACGCCAAGAATCACGTAAATCAGCCTCAAAAGCCGTCGAAAGATTTATTGCCTCCTTTTTTTGTTTTGACGCCATTTCGAGTCTAATAATTGATGGATTGCGTACAAATCACGAGGTTCGTATAAATCATTCACCAAGCATTCGCTGTTTTGTGATGCATATTTCTCTACTACGACGAAGATTTTTTTTAATCCGAAGAAAGATAATTTTTGTTTAATAATCCACATTTTATGTTTTATTTTATTGACAGATAATTTTTATAATCCAGAAATACTTCCATAAAATACAGTAAAACCTGAAATCTGAGGGTGGGAAGAATCCGCGTTACAAGTGGGTATCAGAGCATCTTAAGCGGTACCT
This sequence comes from Pachydiplax longipennis, assembly GCA_036926295.1. Lineage (NCBI taxonomy): Eukaryota > Metazoa > Arthropoda > Insecta > Odonata > Libellulidae > Pachydiplax > Pachydiplax longipennis. The sequence goes on from JAVFKF010000012.1 coordinate 36,217,597, forward strand.
ATACCATGTGTTCCGTGTGAAAGGGATCGTGATCGTGAGAAAACCGCTTATTAAGCGGGAGCGTCTTAAACAAGTTTCATTGTACTTACAAATTCTAAATAATCATAACTGAGAGTAAATTCAAATAAATTGTAATGACATGCATCAAAATCTACCATTAACAGAATTTATTGAGCAACAAGAACTTTACATCCGCAGAAACTTATCAAGCATAATTTTTTTGTATAAATTGGTGAATGGTAACATTGACAGCATGAAATTGGTATCACTCATTCAATTAAGAGTCCCTAAACATATGACGAGGTGGCCTGAATTACTTGTTATAGATAAATATAAAATGAATTTTTTATGCTATTCTCCAATTACAAGAATGCAGCAATTAGGTAATGACTACTTTGGTGATCTGTCACTAGATATATTTAATACAACTATTTTACTAATTAAGTCTGCATTCAAGTAAATTTAATATTATGCTTTATTTATTTCTTGATTTGTTTTCTAATGTAAAATGTTATTACAGTTTATCCTTATCTCATATATGTAAACTTTTGCTATTCTTAAATCATATTGGTATTAAAATGAGCTAATTATACGTATGCAATGTTCTTACTCTGCTATGCTTAGTATATGATCTAAGTGTTTCTTTAAATCAGTTTGTTTATATATGTCGTGATGTTACATATTATTTATTTTTATGTATATTTATGATGTGTAAACATTATGTATATTTATGATGCGTGTAATGAAAAAGGGAACTTCTATTCCCGTTAATCAAAATCAAATGAAATAAAATATAAAAAAGATGAACACGTGGATTTATCTGCAGAACAATTCGTAAAACACAACTTAAACACACCTCCTTGAGAAACGAGAGAGAAAGATAACTAAGACAAACTCACACTGCATTGCAATCTAACTGTATCTGAAATTAGGGACGAGAAATGCATTAAGGAAGCTTGTAACCCAAAGCCTTGGTATTCGCAGTACTCATTTATCTGGAAATCATCTGCAGCTCTTTGTAGTTGCGTTCGAACCCATCGTCTTCTTAAGTGTTCGGTGGAAATAGGAAACGCTACAACTGATTACAACTTCTCGAAAACAAATTACAAGTGTCACTCGAAAATTCCAACTTGGCTTCATAACTTTAATTATTCATAGGGAGTCGCGCAGAAGGAATTCAGCGTCTCTATGGTGGATGGTAATTTACTTAAACGAGCGCATATATGTTTCTATACAACTAAGCAGTTCAAATCAAATTGCGGATAAAAATATTGAGTTTTACCTTTAAATTTCTATGATTGGGAAATATAATAATAATAAATACCACTTCGAGCACAAAAGATTGATTCGTAGGTTGATAGAAAACGAAATATACGGCAATCGTTATTGCCGTACTCAACGAACGTGATTTTCGAGGCCATGCGCTCGAGCTTTGCAGGGCTTAGAGTTCTTTAGGAGCTCCTTTTTATATAAATACTTTCAAATATCCATTTTAGAAAAACTTTTCATGGGAAAATTTTTTGGCACTCAACAAAATCAATCCTATAAAATAAATGTCAACAACAATATTTATTGATACATTGCCAATACTACTTCTCTAATCAAAATCACTTTAATGTTAAAAATAACAAAATAAACTGATTGATAGAAAGAAAATGCACTTTCATAATGTGCAGTTGTTAATGCTTGCCCTCCTGAAAATATATACAGTTAGTTAAACTTAGTATACATAAAATAATAGGTAATGAAAAATAGACATATAGTTCCAAACGAGATCTAGATAAAATAAAATATAGAAAGATTTGATTTGTAGTAAAAAATAACTTCTTGATTGAAGCTTTACGGAGAAGAACACATGATGTAGGAAATTATTGTGAAGGATGTCAGGGAAATAAGAGTTTTTCTGGATGAACACTTTAAAGATATATAATCCAAGAGAGCTAGAATCGAAAACCTGACCTTTAATCTGCAATATAATTTACAACTACATTGATACCCCGCGAGCATAAAATGTTGACCCAATAGATTTCTCACATTTCATACAAGCAGAGGCGCTTTAACCGAACTAATTGATTACGTTTAGAATGTTTCTTACGTTAATAGGATGAGTATATAATAAAAAAGGGATTTTGAAGATAGAAGAAATGAGTATGGACACAAGATATACAGAAAGTTTTGAACTATTGATTTACATGATGAGATATCTTACATAAGGGACATCGTGATTCCCTTACCCAGCGAACGCAAATTTCCTAGGTCAGACGTCAAAGAGATTATAGCGAGAACGGATAACTATTACGGGTCTCTCTTTCCAGATAGTATAAGGTACACAAGTCTGATAGCTAATTACGGAGTTTTGTGTTTGCATACCTCCCTGCCATACGGCGGATCACGGGGTATTGATGTAAAAGTGGATGTTAACAGCTTAGGTAGCTTCTACAGATTCATACTTCTCGAAACTGAAAGTTATTGGAATACTGTATATTGAACTCCTCTATCAAAAGTAACGGAACTCGATTCAAATTATTTAAATACGCATTTCTATGAAGTTATACACGCACCTTTCCAGGTCAGTATGCGTGAATTGTCAGTCTAAAACAATTTAATTTAATTTCTGAAATGGACCCAAATTCCTGAAGAAGGAGGAAGAAAAAAAAGCTTGACATGCCTCTCTATTTCTCTTATTGTTACAATTGTATGATACCTGGGTAACTGTAAAGCATTTGGATTCAAATATAAAGTATACGTAAAGGAATTACGGAGTGCATTATTTCCAACCCTTCTCACAGTCAAAGTACCCCAGCAATGAAAATTTATTTTATAAAAAAAATGGTTCAATAAATCTAAATTTGAAATCAGCAAGCCATTGATACATGCACTGTATGGTGATAAAATGAATTGTTCATTAAAGGAATGGGTTATGGGTGATTTTGAACGAGATGGCGTGCACCCAGGAAAAATCCCAAGGAAAAATAGACTTTCCTACTAAGTCTCCCGAACAGCTTGAGAGAATGTTCCGGCGAGATAGCTCAACGGACAGAGCACCCGACCGGAAATCGGGAGACCCGGGTTCGATTCCCGGTCCCTTCGGACTTTTTTCAAGTCCATTCTTCCTTGAAATTGTTCATTGTTGGCAAGTCATCAATGCTAGGTAAATTCCAACGCACTGTCAAACCGGTTTTCAGAAATGGTATCCACCCTCTTTAAAGCTTGACTACCCAAAGATTACCCATTGACTACACCCTTAAGGGAAGACTACCCATTGACCACACCCTTATGGAGGGCTACATAGCCTCCGAAATGCGCATTGGGTATCCCCAGAAGGTCGGCAATCCATGGCTTCCTTCTCTCGAAGAATTGACCCCCGGTTACCAGCGTATTACCGGATATGTATATTGTAGAAATATTGCTAATTTGACTTGTTTTGACTTCAGGTGTTTAAGTGACTATTAATGATTTTTTTATATAAGTTGCCACCGGACTGCTGTAAAAATTGTAACTTGTTTATTGTAAATACTAATAATTATTAATAAATACTTATTATTATTTAATTAGTATTTATTAATATTTTAATTAGTAAATACTAATTATTATTTTTAAATTTTATTGTTAAAATACAGCTTACCTTATAATAATAATGATAATAATAATAATTTTCATTGTAAACTTTAAGGTCCCCCTGAGCCAGAGAAAGGCTCGTCAGGAGGTTCCAAGCATAGAAAATAACAGATACAATAAATTTACAAACATACAAGATACAAGAAATTAACCGTCTACAATTATAACTAACAACCAATTAAATCATTCAATTATTTCAATCCTACAATACAAAATCCTTATCACAGTTACAATAGCAATAATAATAATAATAATCGACCATTGGAGAGTTTTTCGAATTCCTTATTTAATTTTTAACTGAAATAACGCTCACGAATTCGTTTGTGAGCCCAAAAAGGAAAGCAATAATGTTTGCTGATTGCGGCCGATATTCAGAAGCGATTCCTTTATGTATTTAGGAATGTTACCTCACAAATGGTATTCATCCATATGGGAATACCGTGTGCATAGTACTTGAGATAGTGGGATGATAAGAAGCGGTAGAGAGAGAAGGAAAAGGTGGATTAACCTCTGGGATCAGATCGGAAGTCATTTAAGGTCCACTGAGGGATGGAAGCCCAAAGGACGGCAGTTAAATAGAGCGGAACCCAGAATCCGCTTTTGGGCGGAACAGCTGCACTCCGGGGGATCGCAAATGCATAACCGAAAACCTGAATTGATAAGATTTTGGGTCAATGAGGAGAAGATTACTCTCTTCCTTAGATAAATCTTAAATGCGCTTGTATAGGATTTGTAAGCACACCAGTTTAAATAACCGTTTCTTGTTGGATAGAAAAAAGAAGAAAAAAGAATAAGATTATGAATTATTATTATTATCAATATATCGCTACATTTTGACATTAGTCAGGTGGCAGCCACAACATCGTTAAATTACAACCCCTTTTACACTCATATTTTTAAATTTAACAATCCTAAATAACATCGCTATATTGTCCAACAGGATAAGGTCACTTTTTACAACAAAACATTATACATTTAACAATATCTAACAAAAAAACAAAATCCCAAACTCCCTCTCAATACATTTTTATAATATTTTAATACATCTAAGCTTAAAATCTTCAGCTGATTTAGGTAAGGGCTTGAAGGCCTCTTCAGGTAACATGTTCTAGTCCCTTACTCCTCTATTTAGAAATGAGAATTTAGCCGCATAAATTTTAAAATTTACACAAATAAAACAGTATTTCACAACAGACCAACCAGAATCTTATTGAAAATAAATTCAGGAATACATTTAATATTGATATCCCTAAAGACATCTACATCACAAATAAAGAAGAGGTAGTAAATACAATGCATTAGAAACAGGAATTAAGAAAAAAACTTTCGAAACGAGAAAGTTCATTAAGATTGATTACAGACATTTTCCCCTTTGCGGAATTAAATTAGACGCAATGTTCCTATGGAATCGAGACAAGTACCAAAAATAAGAATAATGAATAAAGATTTTTATTTTAGTCCCAGAATATCGCTTTGGATTCAAAATTGCAAGAACTAGAGGTGTACAAGAAGTGAAAATTTGTGACTTGACCGGGACACAGGCCTTCCACTTTCCAGGCAGGTATTCTAACCAACTGAACTACCAAGCCACACCTCTTCACTTCAGTAATCGGGAGCTTATATGAGCAATTACTTCAGCAAGAATTAGGAAAAAATTCGACAAATTTTAATAATTTTTGGTTATAATAAGGAACCAGTTCCTTCACGATTTATATAAATAGTTGAACTTTAATCTCATACGTATTTGGGGGATATATAGGCCACATCATTTCAAAAATATAAAACGAAATTAAATATGAAAGAAAAAAGAGATATTCCAATTAAAAGATATATAAAGGGCATATCTAAATTGCACTTTATATGTTAGACTTATTTCAGTCATTTTTTAACGTGGGAATTCACTGATCGTGATATAAACGATGGTTTTGACCTTTCCGTGAAGGATTTCCTTCCAAATGGCACGCCTGGAGGAGGAACCGTTCTTTTACTTTAAATCTGAATGCTCAGTAATGAAAATTTAATGAATCAAGCTCCCCTGCTTTGATAACACTTCTCTTTAAGAGCAATTTTCTTCATTAATTTTGAATAAACGGCTTTTCTGCAGTTTCGACCTATCTTCACCTCTAATCAAGTACTGTAACAGACAGAAGCAATTAAGTTTTCAGGAGGTTTCATAATTACTCTCACGTCACTGAGACGGGAAATGCAGTGCACAAAGACATACATCTGGAAAATTGCTTTCAGGGAATTAAATATTGGATAATCGTCGGCAAAATACTTTTCTTTTAATCAAATAAATTTCACTAAAAGTCTTAAACTATATATCAAGGAGAGGGAATAAAAATGTTAATGGAGGTTTGAGTATTTAAAAATTAAAAATAAAACAAAAATTGAAGAGCATCGAAATACAGTAAAATTCGATGAATTTTTTTAAAATATAGTTGTTGTTTTACATTTTCCATATTTTTTAGTGTATCTGGTATAATTATAAATATTTATGTATCGTATTTTCCTACTGACATTGCTCTTTTTCATCTTTAAAATATTACTTTTGGCTGTATCTTCATATTCATCACCTGTCCTCATCTACATTTTATTTTCATATCTGTGTACATTTATTGTGCCTTCATTTGTTATTCGTTTTCAGTAGAGTTGCTGTCACATTTTCTTTTCTTATTTTCCCATCTTCTTCTAAATTGAGCCGCTCTTGTCAGTAGGTTTCGCATGTTTTTTACGCCCCCCTTCTTGTGGGTGTTTTCCTGCAGGGATTTATTATTTCCTAAGCGCTGACTTAGGTTTTTTAAGCCCATACACACTCTCTTTTATTACTTTTCTTTTCTTTGACCCCAAAAACTATCTCTTTAAATAATTTTATGATATAAGGGTTAGATATAAGAGGAGATTCATCAGTCTCCATCTCGCCCGAACATAAAGTCGTTTTAGTATTATTATTATAATTATCATTATTAAAACCCGTTTGGGATGCTATCATGCTAAAAACAGTTTTCTTGCGTTCCCGGTCCCATTCCACAAGGAGTACATGGTAAAAATACCGCTTAAGACGCTCTATTACCCGCTTATAGCGCGGGTTTTTCCCGTCCAAAGATGCACTACAACCCGCTATAGCATATCGTTCCTTTCATCACAATCTTAAGAAGTGAATTCATCGAAAAACCAGAAAAGGAATTTTTCGTGGGCTTTTGATCATAGTATCGGAAAGATCATGCATCCCTCTCTCAACTGTTGTTAAAAGATATTATTTCTTTATTATTAATACGTAAAATCTGCATCATTGTAGGGTTAAAACGTCAATCAAGTAAGGCTGGCGCTCTCCAGGTGCGAAAATGTGACCATTCTTCAAAATATATAATTCAACAGACATTACATAACCCGATTATAACGCTACCAGGATTTACTATACTCGCTATTTTACGCAAAATTTATCGGTCAACGGTCTATGGTGAAATGATGATGATCTATCGGTATCGGTCTGTGGTGAAATAAAAACGGCAAAAATTTAAATTTTTTCAGTTTTTTTCTATTTCACTTTTTTATTTAAAATAATAACTCAGTAACTAGAAAAAAATGCCATCTTTTATTTTATAAATATATAAGGATTAAAAGAAATCTCAATCCACATCGACCCAACTAATTAATAAACTTCTTTCGGCGCCACTGAAAGTTCACGACCGCTTAAAATTATGCTGTAGACGATGTGATGAATTATTCCTAATGTGGAGAGAATGAGTTCGTTTAACTTTCAATAAGAATTCGGTGTCAAAAATCCAAAGAAGAGGATTCGTTCCCAAGTTTGCTTAAGCAGAAGATTGTTATCACCTCCGGAAGTGGGTTAATGAAGTCTGAGGTCACGTCTCAAAACTTCCTTTTGACTTCAATTAAAACCTCCAAGTTGTCGGCGGCTGCTCGGCTGGATTCGCATTTCCAGAATTTATCGATTCCTCAATTTACTCCGAATTACTGAGTTTAAGGACACTCGGATTCAGTCGCATACTTCCATTTCGAACTCAGGATTGGTTATTAAATATGCAAAATGATTTCCTTTACTGCTAATGTTTAAGATTTATCTCGGAAATTCTTTTATTATTGGGGAAAACATCAAAAGGAATTCGGAGAAGTTCTAGTTGTAACGCTGATTAAACATTACATTAATAATGAAAGTTTAGCTAAGCATGCAAAATGATTTCCCTTGCTGTTAATATTTAAGAATCAATACATCTCGGTAATTCTTTTCTTATTGGGGAAAAAAGGGAATTCAAGTTGTTGCAGACGTTCAAGTCGTAACGCTGATTAATCATTCCATTGATGATTAACTTCTTTAATGGAGGAAAATAAATTAATTCTTTCACCTAATAAATGGATCGTTAGCGGGTAAAAGTACGAGACTCGCAAGTAAAACCTCAATTTTTTTTCTATGAATTCTCCCAAATCTAATCATGATAATATTCGAATATTTCAATTTGGGCATCCTACAAACAAAACGAGGAAGAAATATTATGATGCGACATTTTTTCAAACAAGCCGCAAGGAGAAGGGTATGGAAATCATTCTCAGTCAAGGAATCTTATAATCAAAGTAGTAATTGACTAAACAGGGGTTTTAACAGTTTTATTATACACAACATCTCGCTAAATATTACATTAGCTTATAAGTTCACTCTAAACGAAGTGAACTTTAAATTAACGTTTATATTACCCGACTAACAAATCCCAATATAACGATAGTTTTACCTTTTTTGGTAATAATATACAATGTTAACCAATTTCAACCGCTGAATATTGGCCGATGCCGACGGTTTTTGGAGAATTCTAATCGGAAAATGGAGCACGTTTCCATGCTACGAAATATGACAAGAACGTCCAGTTTCTGAACTTTGTGTAAATTGACTTTGCAAGCTCCGTAATCTACTGTTGCTTAACATTCTGTTTGGCATTTTTTGACGGTAGCATAACAATATTTACAACAAAAAAAGAAAAGTGTCCTTAAAAACCAGTACAATATGTGGTATCAGTACTACCATCATTCAGCATTGGACCCCCTATGAAGATGGAAGCATTGTTTCGGAAATGCGCATCGGGATTCTGAATAACTGGTGACCGCCGAGCGATTATCCGTTTCCGGGAATTGCCCTCGACGGTTGCCGCTGTCGGCGCTTGGAGAACCTTTGTCTCTTAGAACTAGAATATGTGTTCAACTATAAACAGTAAAAAAAGGTTACGATGGAAACTTTCCCTATAACTTATAACTTTATACGTGGTATGTCATTTACATGTTCCGTTGAAGCTAGAAAAATGTAGGGATAAAAAGGTGAAGATAGAAAAGTGCTGTTCACCGGAAACAGACAGAAGTAATATATAATCGCGAAATCACATAAAGATATGGAAAAGCTAGAAGGAAAGTTCAGATGCCAAATTATTCTCCGTTTGCATCCAACAAATGCTTGATCTGCGTCATTGGCAAATCTCTTTCCTTTCACTACCGGACGTCTGCGGAATTCCAAATAATGCTTTCGACGGCGAAAAGGTCGGTTGGACTGACCCTTAGGGTTAAATTTTAAGGGTCAGTAAAATAGTGGAGCGAATTCAGCAGAACGATGGACAATCATTGGGTCGGATACTTGAGTTAAATTAAATAACCCAGTCTAGTAAAACGCCCGGTCATTGTTATATTGGTTGTATAAATCGAAATTGCGAGGTTATTATGACGTTATTTATGACCATATTATAATTATTATTCAACCAAATATTAGGCGATTTTAGACTCGTGTGGTGCTCTCTTCCTCAAAACTTCATATGATATTTTTTATGAGGATTTGTAAGGGGAAAACCTATAAAAGGGAAAAAGGAAATTGTATTGGTTGGATCGGATTCGTAACTGAAAATCCCTAAAACTGAAACTGATGCAGAAAAATCAACCTTCTGGTAAAAAAAACCCTAATTAGAAAGGGTTGAAAATAACCAAAATATGAAAGGGGAAATTAAATAAAAATTATAAAGGTTTAAAGATTATAAAGGTTAAAGTTTAAAAAATATAAGCTAAAAGTAAAAAAAGTAACGCTATTAAAATTATCAACACAAAGATTAAAAATTAAAATTTAAAAAATAAGTATGATAAAAAATAAAAATATATTTTTTAGCATGACAGTGATAATGTGTCTTACCTTTCATTTATAACGTGAACAAGTTGTTGTGATACTATTTTAATAAACCTTTCATTTCTCATTCCAGGTAAGATCAACCTTTCCCACAAGATCCACTGCTTCTAAGGTCTGTGACATATTTTTTAAGCGGATTACTTTTATGATCCAATCTTTTTCAGACTCCTTAATTAATAATTTATATTATTAATTTATATTTTACAAATATTTTACTTTGATCGACGAAAATTATTGGTTTAATTAAGCGAAATACCCAAATGAAATTGAAAATCTACAGAGTGAAATTGTTTAAAACATTATGTGCATGAATATTGCTTGTTAATTTCAACATATCTTCATATGTGATTCTAAAGGTAACCGTAGTAGTACAAATGACTAGGATAGATTCGTCTATGATTATATGTATTGAATAAGAGAATTAAAAAAGAAACTGTCAAAACTCCATTTGATACGTCATTGGCTTTCCCTCATCGACTTTCATTGCAGTTGATTCGCCGTAACCAATAACAACCCCAATAAAATTCTGTGAGAATAAGAAGAATGCAATACAAAATTTACTTCCATTATACGTATTTTATTTTAAGACCCAAATTTTTCGAAATGTATTGCAGCTTATATATGTTGAAACATTGGATGTATTACGATTCCTATGGAAAGAATATGGCAATAATATATTCTCATAAGCAGATCCTGCTTTTCTTTCTCTATTTTTCTCCAATTTAAATATTTGTTTACGGAAAGTTTCTTCGAAAGTTTGTGATCCTCTTAGAAAAAAAAGAATGAGTTAAAAACATCTTCTTCCAAGATTTCTTCTCCCTGATTTGCTACATAATTTATGACCCGCACTTTCCTATTTTACTTTTCGGGAAGTTGAAATCCTTATTTAAGTTTTTATGTTTTATGGAAAGGTTTTAAAAAAAATGAGATACGCTTTGCGCGTAAACAAATATAATCCGAATAAACTTAAGTGAAAAGTGAAAGCGTGAAAGAAAGAGAATAGATTCGTAGAAAGAAAGTCGCTTGAGATATCGTGATGATATTTTTATTTTTTCATGCAGGTTTCATCTCATTTATTCTCACTTTGTATTATTTTTCATGGTGTCTGGTAGGTTATTATGAGTATATGGTTTTCCATTTTTTTTCTCTTCGAAAGAACATTGACGAAGATGTTAAATGATACTGAATTTTTAAATTTCTTTTTTTTCTGTATTCATACTAGTTTTTTGCCATTTTTATTTATGACATTCTGTATATTCAGTGTTTATTTATCTCTTATCTCATGTTTTCTTTTTTATTAACTGTTATTCTTTTATGGATTATTTCTCTATATCCATTTATTATTTGATTGATTTTGATTATTTCTATTTCTATATATGCAGTTTGAAGTGTTAATATATTCCTTGCTTTCTGATTCCAGCCTTTTCAGTTTCTTATTATCTATCTGCAGGTTTCGCAGGTTTTTCACACCCTCTTCTGGGGTGTTTTCCTGCTGTGGGCTATTTTTCCTATCCTAGGTTTTTAAGCCCACAATATGCATTTCTTCCGTGCACTTTTTTGCTATCTCTTTCTTACAAATTGACGAAGGGTTAGATGTAAGAAGAGACTATTCAGTCTCAATCTCGCCCGAATAAAGACGTTTTATTATTATTATTATTATTATTATTATTATATCGTAAGGAAGTTGGAATATGCAAAACAGATGAGGTATTTATAAGAAAGTACACGGCATCAGGCGGAAGCACGAAATTGATCAAAACTTAAACTTATATAATAATAAAAGTTGCGTATATACATAAATACGTATTTATATCTGTATATTTTACATATTTATGTATCCAATCTCGGTAACTTTCGTAAATAAAACTCCCAATTTTTGGAAATTAACTCCACTTACTTCCGAAGAGATAGAATTATAAAAATTTAGAGAATCGTTTGTAAACCCATGGGAACTTGAAAATTCGCTCATCAAAAATGCATGCGAAGTTCATTTTGACGGATTGCCGACTTCTTTTCTTAAGCAAAATTTAAGCAGGAATAATACTCCTACAAAATCGAGGCGGGTACCAAAACAAAGGAAACTGGATAAAAATTCTTGCCGAGGTAGTATAATATCGTTTTGGATTCGCAACTGCGAAAATCGGGACAAAAAATACGAAAAAATGCGCTATATTTTGGTCATAAACAACCGGTCACCCTGACTACTAAGGTGACACTTGAACTCGACTTTTATACGAATAAATGGAAAAATAGGCCTACAGCTATCTTTAATAAATTTCTCTATCACACTGCTCTTTGTGAATGATGTTGTTGGACGACACCTAAAATTGATATTATATAATTAACTTGGCCATTTAGGAACTAAAAAGCCGAGATAAATATTTAACACAGTAATAAATACGCAGCTTTGTGATCATAGCGCCTGTGGCATTTATAATTCCACTAAAATATACGTCATTAGAAATTAATACGTTAATGATATGGAGACTGTTTTCACATGGAATTAAAACATAATCTCCACTTAACTCACAGTTCCCGCTGCTATATCCTAAGAAGTAACAAATTTTTCATGTGCGATTTGGGAATGGATAGGGAAGAATGTATCTCTTATCTAATTTTGCCTCATTCTTAGTCTTCTTCGTGATTAATATAATGTGAAATTTATTTGGGAATGAGTGATGTTGAGAAATCATTACCAATCAAACGCCACGAACAGTGTTATTCGTGAGTTAATTGCACTGTACGGTAATACCCCGAAGTTACCCGATTGGTACAACCGATGAAAATCAAGTATATCGAAATTACGTGAATATAGGAAAAATTTAACAGAGAAGTACATCAATTTTTTACATTTTTACTATTAATATACCTTATAATTAGCTTCATACGAACAATTTTTGGAGATAATTACTTATTAAGATGTCATAATGACGTCTGTGATTTTCTTTTAATTTTATTTCTCAATTAGGTTTGGTAAATGTTATTTTTTCACTTGTGATTAATAACACTTTTATCTTTCTGTAAATTAATTAATTTAATTGTATGTAATTAATGAAAGTTTACAGTTTTAAATACTTTAATGTTAGTTTTAACTCTGTTTTCGCGGATTTCTTTACTCCCCATCTCTGTTGGTGTTTTCCCGCAACTTGGGTTTTTCTCTGTCGACCTTCAATTCTAAAGATTTTTCCCCTCTACTCTGACTTTTTGTTCTAACTTATATCTGTACATGTTCTAACGACATGTTGAGTGGAAGAGAGGCCCACATGGGCCTAACATCGCCAATAAAGGGTCGAAATAAACTAAACGTAGAAAAACGTTCTCCACCAATCGTGAGGAAAACAAAGACCCAATACCTCACACCTCACCTTCCCTAATACCTCTAAATTTTTCTCGGAACCTTTCAATGCCGAGTGGAAAGAAAATCCAACCATTTCTTATGCTCGATAACTTTACACCCAAATTCAGGCACGCAAAAGAAAGAATGGAGGATCTTTAAATTCTTGAGAACGGCGCCAAAAAGAATCTTTCTAAAGAGTAAGTAATTATTTTGCTTTCGCAAGCGAATTTCCAACGGACACGGTTTCCCAAGAGGTAACAGGTTTTCCATTTTTTTCTCTCAATCGAATGTAGACTGATAATAATGGAGATTCGGGAAAAAATGGTTCTGAGGAGGAAAAGTCAACGGCAAAGCGTCGTGGCTCCAAGGAGCAGGAAGGAAGAAAGAAAGAAATTAGCTGCCCACTTTTGTCCGCGGACAAAAGGAAAGATGAAATAGAAGAGAAAAGCGTCCGAGGAGATGAAAGAAAGAATCGGCCGACCGGAAATATGTTTCCAGCGAAAACAGAAGGAAATGTTTTCATGAATACGGTCCAAAATTAGAGAGGAAAGGAAAGGAAATGTTACTGAATCGGAGATGGAATAAGGATTGGGAGATATTTGTTTTCAAATAAACATACTGCGTAATACTCGTGTTTGGTATATGGTATTGGCCTTTACTTGGTGGTGGTCCATTATGAAAGAATTGTAGAACAAAATAGATTCAGTAGGTAGTAGGAGAGGTCTAGTATTATAAATCTTGTTCTTCAATTCTTACGTAATATTCGCTTAGTACTTAGTACCGGTCTTTCAGTTCGTTGCTAAAGATATTTCCTTATATCAGAAGTACTTCATATTTTGCTACGAATATCGGAGGATGACAAGGTTTCATGCTGTAAGTCGTCTGTATAAACACAGCGAATCCTTAAAATCTTTTAGCTTTAGTACCATCGGTAGGTTTGCGCAGGTTTATCATAGCCAACTTCCTTGTGTGTGTTTTCCTTCTACGGGTTTTTTCTCTTAGATAATACCTTAGTTTATTTTTGCATCCAATCCTTCTTAAGTTTTTCACTTTATCTCTATTTACATATACATTATTTACGATTTTATTTACTCCATGGTGTCTATGGCCGCCGTCACCCCGATACGTATGCACATAAAAACATTCCTTTGATAATACCTTAGTTTATTTTTGCATCCAATCCTTCTTAAGTTTTTCACTCTATCTCTATTTACACATACATTATTTACGATTTTATTTACTCCATGGTGTCTATGGCCGCCGTCACCCCGATACGTATGCACATAAAAACATTCCTTTGATAATACCTTAGTTTATTTTTGCATCCAATCCTCCTTAAGTTTTCACTCTATTTTTATTTACACATGCACTATTTACGTTCTTCTCTACGCCATGGTTACACAACCGTCACCGAGATATACATGTATATAAAAAAATATAACTTACATGTCAAGTTATCATGATAAACTATTTTGCGTCAGGATTATTACGTTTTCTAACGAACTACCTTTTCAGTGACGTAAAACCTTTGATTCGAGAAAATAGCTGTTCGTGTTAAAAATGAATGTTTCATTTCGACTTGAGAGCTCGTTCATGCGAAACTTTCACTTTGATTAAATCACCAGAAACGATATTGTGCTCATCCTTTCAAATATTTATAAAGGAAAGGTAAATAACGCGTATGAAAATAGTGAGATGATGTCCAATTTTTTACTAGTTAGGATATTCTCTGTTCATTTTTATGAGTCTAAAAGAGTATACTTTGGCATTCTAGCGATGGTAAAACAAGGATTTATATTGCTTCTGAGTATACTGTTGCTGAAAAAGAATTAAACCAAGATATAAAAAGGAATTTTGAACCAGTGAGATATTCTAATGGAAAAACTGTATACATTTAATATGTGCAAATATTTATATCTATCTACTATAGTATACTATAGTAGATAGATATAAATATAGATACTATATATATATACATCTAAGTCTACTTTATTGTTTACCTGCTGCTTCCCCACACACCATTCTTTCATCCAATACTTCATACCCTTCTTTCTCATTCGGTATTTGAAGTAATGCTTGTATTATACTTTCGTTTGTTTATGAACAGATAAATTTAAAACTGATCGCCATATTAACTCTTTCATGACACACCGGAGTGTATTACACCCCAAGCCCACCCAATACTTTTATTTCGTTATTATTAACATTTTCATAGCATTTTCTAATCAAAATCGTACGAATATTATTTTTAAACAATAAACACTTTGCTTATTTTGATAATAATAGAATTTTCACCTTTTCATGAAATTCTTTACTTTAATTTTCCAGAATAAATACCATTTTTAGATAGTTCAGTAATATGCTATTTTTTCTTGTAGTACTACATATTGAGTACTTGTTATTTAGTCTTGTAGTATATTGGGCAACCTCAGTTAAATTTTTAGCCATTTATATGAAAAATAAAAAATATAATATTTTAGTAAATACAACAATTTCATTTTTCGAATATTTGAGCTTTTAAGGTACACAATTTTTTGTTATGTAACCCATATAATTTCAAAACGTGATCTATTGAGAAGCCACAGAAAAATTTATATTCTAAAAGTTTTGAATAAACAATTTGTTATAACAATTTTTGTTGCTGGGGTGCGACCCACTCAAGTGCGTCAAGCACGTCACTCCACAGAGGTTTGTCAAGTAAATATTAAAATATCCTCTACAAAATTTGCATAGTTCATTTCATTTCAACTTTCTTCCTTTTCCGAGAGTTTCGAACCTCCGTTATCTCTCCTTATTCGTCCACGAATGAAAGCCCAACATTAAGATGTTCACCTGCGACCGCACACGCGTGGATTCATGTACCCCATCCAAACCATAAAGAGCAAATCCCCGTGCAGTCATGTGTTTACACACGAGGCAACTCTGTCTGATTGCGAATCAATCCTACACGCGCGGTCAGAACGTTCGCTCAGCTGCAAAAGGAAGCAGACGATATGAACTTTGGCCAGTGCAAACACGCAGATCTGCAACGCGATATCACGATAAAGAGCAGAAGCTGAAGGTAAATTCGGTTTATCACAAAGTCCTCCACTGGAATCATCGAGATTTGCGGTGAATATAGGTTGAAAATCTAGCGGCGATTAAACGTACGAAAAAATGAAAATAGTATGATTTGTGCAAAGATACATTGCTGAATATACTAAAAAGCTGTATAGCAAGCACAGGATATGCCGGGGAAGCGAAAATATCGGCATATACGCTTAATTTCGTATATTTTACTTTGTCAATGATCTGAGTCAATTAGCTCTACGTTGTCAGGTTACCAATCCGAGAGAAATGAGAAGTACTTTCCTTTAGGTAAACTATTTCAACTGTAAACAAAGATAATCTCAAATACCCCTATGATTGGCTGAGGCGCACTCTCTATTCAATTCCTGTACCCAGATTCTACAGTGTTATCTTATTTCCCTTCACTAGCTTGATGGTCGCTCTCTCCCAAAATATACGCCCCCATTTTTGTTTATAATCTGCAAACCAAGTATTACCAACAGACATTTGAACTGCAATCTTTGGCCGTTTGAGCAGCGACAAAATTTTCCCACAGACTTTTGCAAATAACTTTACATTATAAACTACATATACATAGGTAGGCAAATAGACCTCTTAACTTTAAATTTGTTAGGAATAAAATGCACGGATATGAATAACTGATGAAATTTAAATTTGAGAAATTTTTAAACTGGGGTGAAAACAAAACGTCTGTCAAGCAAAAGGAGAGAGTAAAGCCTCCCTATGGTAGAAAACTACACAATTAACTAAATCCAGCGATACGTGGTGGAACTTATCCATGTTTGAATGAAATGAAAAACAAGACCCGACTTTCATTTCATTTAAGGAAACTACACAACACGGAGTCCAACGCATTCACAAACAACGTCCAACCGTAAGTAAATATCGGAGCGGGATTAAATACCGCGCCTTATGCGGGAACGTCTTAAACGGGTTTTACTGTAGTTATGAATTGCTCGCGATGATGTCTCTCGAGTAAGAACCAAATTCAGGTTTGCCAGAGCACACACGATGAGCTGACTTCAAAGAAAGGCAATTCCAAAGACAGAAATAAATGGAGAGGAAAAGTTGGCTAAACAGACCGAGGGCCTGCTGAGTTAGAAAATCACTGAGTTATTTCGAGGAAACGAGCTCATGTTTTGTTCACTGGGGCAGAATAAAAATGATTTTCTCGACTTAAACATTAACATCAAAACCTGTGAGTGGCTAAAAGAAGAAGCGTCTCTTCAAATATATAAATCCAGAGAGAAGGGACTGAGACGCAGAGGCTCTTACTTTAAGCCATACTCGGCGTTCCTACTTTAATTGAAAAAATCATTTTATTCTTCTACTTCAAACGGAAGCACTTCGAGCGGCTTCACTTTCGTATAATTCAGAGGTGAATATTATCTGGAATTCATCGCGGCACTCTCATCTTTCTCTGTTACAAATATGCGGATTCGTTTCCCAATCTCGCATTTTTTAACTCAATTTCGAAAGTCAAAAAACTTAATTTCGAAAAAAAAAAACAGAAAAATCACAAAAGATTGGATGGAAAACTGTTTCGAGATAAAAACTTACCGGGCCAAGAATTCCACATTGGAAAGAATCAAGTTCGAAGGTCGATGCATCAATGTACAATAATAATACCGTGGCATTTGTAAGCAACATTTATTAATGAGTGACGATGAGGGCTTCTTAGATTTTTTTTAAATTCCAGTGCAGTTAATCTTCAGAAGGCTTAGCGATTCGCACTTGTGACAAGGAGATGATTTAGGATAAGAAGTATGCTGATTCCAGTTCCATTTCATAATATAAGGAGGAATGGTAAAAGATTCCTTTCTCTCAATAATGTATCAAATAATATTAGTGTAATCAGTCTTCTAGAGTGACAGGCAATCCCATATTTTTGATGAGTAAATAAATGGAGACACTTGTACAGTTCCACCGAATCCAATTTGCTTTGCGACCACGTGTGTCTATAACTTTGCTCTTTGAAGATGAACTAAACCTATTCACATAGTAAAATATGTTCAGTGTAATGTTCATTTGTACATCAGCAATTCGTGTAATGGTTGGTGTCAATCTGATGTTATCCTATCTAAGATAATATCAGAAATTGACTCGTGCAAGAACACAAAAACAGCTTATTTTACAGCTGTGATATAACACAATATAGCCAAATTTAGAAGCCTTATCACATAACAGAAGCAACCGAGAAAATCTTTTGGTGTAAATATTCTAAACTTTGTCAGTTGCAAATCGCATTTAATTCGCGTCCTCGAGGGTTTTAATCAACAAATTTATTAAATATTCGGTTAGATTTTCGCAGTGTAGTAGTAACGTACAAATGTTCTCTCTCGCAGAATTGTCTAACATGATACCGCGATTATCTAATAGTAAATAGAAAATAGAAAAAGGAGCCGGTTTTCTTACCTTGTGTCTGCAAAGCGTCATGGAGAATTAATGAATGGAGCAGCCAACTCCTTGTTGCTAGGTGACGAAACTATGTGCGTAGATTGTTTCTTTGAAGATGGTGGGGATGTGCTAGATAAGAATGGAATAGGAGAAATATATATTAATTAATTAATATATCAATTAAATAAATGGGTTATTCGATTCCAAACCGAACAAAAAAAAACATGACGAATTCGGATCTTCCTAAAATTCAGTCAAAATCCAGATAGTGATGATATAAATAGTTTTGACAATTCATATACCAATAGCTCTAATCTTTACAAAATGGAGGGCTGACAAAGTTCGCAAATAAGTGCAAAATTTGGCGCGCTCTCATTCTCAACGCTCGTTTCTCAAATTGTTTCGAACACACATTGCATTGCTATCATTCATTTTTAAATTCCAAAGTAGAGCTTTCTTTATCATGATACTTGATTCCATTCAGAAGAGACTACATCTATTTATAGAAGAAAGAAAAATTTCAGCATTGGACCCCCTATGAAGATGGAAACATTGTTTCTGAAATGCGCATCGGGATTCTGAATAACTGGTGATCGCTGAGCGATTATCCGTTTCCCGAGAATCGCCCTAGACGGTTTCCGCTGTCGGCGCTTGGAGAACCTTTGTCTCTTAATCTATTTATAGGTGAAAAAAATTTTTGAACGGATATTCGACTGAAACGGAATACATTTATGGCTTTCAAAAATGTTACCGAAAATTTACCTAAAGTAAAATAAAATAATGCTTTCTTATAAATAAATTAGTGGGGAATGGACGAGTTGCGTTATTAAAAACGCATGATATACCTCTGGTGCCGGATTAAATCAGTTTTTATAAACTTTCACTTGAATAATCGAAACATGTTGTGAGTTCTTTTCCTCTGCGTGGCTGTGTTTAGTTAAGAAATTAGGAAATAGTTTCTTGAGAAAAGTTTGTCAAGTTTTCCTTTCACCATGGACTACCTCAAAGTCACTCGCCATTCCGTTTATTTTATACATGAGGTTCTATAATATGCGTAGATTTCCATTTGGAAAGTGGGGATGAGATAGGTAAGAATGGAAGGAAAAATATCGGTATATGAATGCTTACGTAGCATTGCAAGCGATAAAGAGAGAGGAAAAGAGAAGTTTTGGGAAATTCTCGTTGGCGTACGGAAATGGTGGCAAGATATCTCAGGCGCCTTGAGTGGCATCTAATTACGAATACAGAAGAGAGCTCCTTTCCTTCCCCTTCCATATATTCGTCCCTTTCCAACCTTAGATCTACCGATTCTCTCTCCCTTTTCATATTTCCCTCTGTTTATCTAAACAACACCTCTCCTTTTCCGATACTCAACTATTCTCCGACTCCCTTCCAATTTTTCCCGTAAGAAAACATGGAATAAATATTTGGACTAAGGTGAATTGAAATGGAGAAAATCAAAGCAGTCCGTAAACGGAGGAAAATATGAAATATTATATGATAATCATCGTTGTGTATATATTATATAAAAATAACCGTTTTGTAGATATTCATAAATTCGTATATTCATATTTTTATTCATCCGATATCAGTAGCGCCGGTAAAAATACGTATATGGGAGAAATTTTGGACCGTTTCGAACCTGAAAGATGCCTACAAGTCGATTTACTCCTCGTCTTTTTTCTAACATTTCCCAACCGGGAATATCTAACATTTTTGTAACACTATCTTCTTCTCTGTCTCCCTAACACTTATCTAGCTGCTTTCCGTTGAACTATCTCTATCTTTTTGATATTCTTTTCATCACGCGGATCACACGCATTTGTTGAATATTCTAATAGAGGTCTCGCTATTGTCTTATACCCTAACTCTTTTGCTTCCCTACTACTTCCTTGTAAGTTTCTAATCACGTAATGTAGCTTTTTGAACTCTTTCAAACATCAACATTGTCATTTTCTGATCTTCATTATTATGGATTCTAAGTTTAATATTTAATCACAGCTACATTTTAACAAGGTTTAAGAGTTTCACCTCAAAAGTTTTCATGCCATTTCCCCGTTTTCAATACAATAGTAATCATGCGATATATAATATGTAGTAATTATGATGATGATGTTGTTATTATGATGATGATGTAGTAATTGTGATGATGATCATGTAGTAATTATGATGATGATCATGTAGTAATTATGATTGTGATGTAGTAATTATGAAGGTGATGTTTTCAGTTCAGTTATCTTATACCCTAACTTTTATTTCCCTTTTACTTTCTTGTAAGTTTCTCATCACATAATGTAGATTTTTAAAAGGTTTATAGCATTAAGAATGACATCTTTTAATTTTCATTATTTTGAATGCCATGTTTAATATTTAATCGCAGCTACATTTTAACAAGGTTTAAGAGACTCACTTCAAAAGTTTTCATACAATTTCCCCGTTTTCGACGCGTCATTCATTGCTCCATCGACGCATCCGGACGTCACAAAAGCGCCATCTTCCGCTACGCAATTCTGTTCCGGCGCTTTAATCCTCACAGAAAATTAAAACGTTTGGCCTTTTCTCCCTTTTTCGAATGCCTTTCGGAGGATCTAATTTCCGCCTTTTTCTCCCTTTGAAACGAACGGCGGGGCGTGAAATCCCTTCGACGAAAAATATCCTCCTCATCTGCTAAACGCTGCCGTTTAGTCGGATTCGCTTCCGAACTCACTGAATGTCCTCTTCTGACGCAGTTCTGGATGTGTGGCAGGGGGTGTGAAATACACCAAGTTTACAGCTAATGCTATAGTAATTATGCAATATATACCATGAGGTAATTATGATGATAATGATACAGTACTTATGACGATGATTTAGTAATCATGATGATAATGTGGTAATTATGATAATTATATGATAATTATGATAATAATATAATAATTTTGATGTAGTAATTATGATTATGATGTAGTAATTACGAGGGTGGTCTGAAAAGTTTCCGACCCCAGATTTTTCAGAAATCTTCAAAAAAATTTAGAAATTTTCAGAAAACATGCCGAGAAATAGCAAAATGTCGGAAACTTTTCAGACCACCCATGTATAATGATGATGTAGTATGATGAAGATGTAGTAATTATGATGGTTACTTAATAATTATGATAATTATATAATAATTATGATGATAATGTAGTAATTATGATAATGATGTAGTAAATACCCAATATATAAATACAGTAAAACCCAAGGAGAAGGGTATAGGTGATTTTGCACGTAATGGCGTGCATCCAGGAAATATCCAGAGGAAGAATAGACTAGAATGTAGTGACGAATACTCGAAACTACATAAGAAAATGTATAAATTAATTAAAATTACCAGCCCCCAAAGCCTTACCATTCCTAAGATTACACAATAGTCAATCACTTAAATCAGGAAATTGATAGAAGAAAGATTCTATCTATTTTCTAAAAATTTTATCTAAGTATAAAATCAATTCTATATAATCTTCTCAGTATAAATTTCTCTTTTCTTAACTCCGCTACGTTTAATAACACCTTGATAATGGGGCTAAACTAACCGCAATTTAAAAGGTACAATAGAAAGCGGTATTGTTTGTTATGTAAAGTTTTAGATCATGGCATACATATGTAAATGGAGATTTTATATTCACAGATGACCGTGTATCTGTGATGATAACACCCTTCGAATGCAATACAGTCCATTGAGATCTTTTAATAATCATCAACGATCGAAATTTCATCTTCTCAATGCAAAAGAGATTATACTCTCCTGTATCGGTCTGAAGAGCTTAACAGAAAAACCTTCTCCGGAATGAGAAGTTATTTTTGGCCTTTATTCCTTGCGGAATGTCGATAAAGACAACAGCCTGAGGGTTTCCCAACCCTCCGCCATTAGCTATCGGAAGCTTTGGAGAGGGATTTAGCCTTTCAAGATAAGATGAAGAATGAGGTAGTTTGGCCTTACTTTCCTCACTGAGCCAGAACAAGGCAAGAGAGTGCACCACGGCGCTCAGGTCGAAACTATTCCCTCGATGGGAATTGACAACGATGGATACCATTCTTCAGGAGCCTTCATATATCAGTTTCTTTCAGTTTATCCACAAATAAATGGAATAAAAGTTATTGAAAGATGTATTTTCTATTAACCTATACCATAAGACAAAGGAAAAGAAATACTTTCTTCGTTTTATTATGTGTAATCCTTATTAAATAGTAGGAACCTTAAGTCCGCTAAATTCATTGCTATAACTATATATTAGAGAATATATTAAAACACATTTACACGTAAATCGCTTGATACGCGGTTTTCTCTCGATCACGATCCCTTTCATGCTAAAAATACGGTAAATACCGCTTAAGACGCTTTATAACACGCTTATAAGGCGGATTATTCCCTTCCCCAGATGCAATGCAACACGCTCTAGCCAATCCTCCACCTCAATGGATTGATTAAAAATAATCCACATTATTCCTCTGGTAAAAACTGCTTTATTTTAGTAAAAAGTGGCAATAATTAATTAACTAGGACGCTCCCTTTGTACGAAAAGCAGACCATTCTTCATACTCTATATCTATTGCTCAAACAAGTAAAGCTAACAAAGGAATTATTCCTATCGTTTAAAGATATAAATCATTTATTTATTTATTTATAAAGACGTTAACTAATCCTTCCCTTATGTTTTCTAATGTAAAGGAAATAAAAGTTTGTAATATCCCGGATTTAATATTTAAAATGCGGTTTTAACTTGGTCCCCTGAAAATCTTAAGTAGGTTTTAATACATTTCAAAACACACGTTACACTTGCATCACTAAAAGAACAATGGAAGAAACTATTTCCAAGTTGGTATCTCATCTGTTACTGCTTTATTAAAACGTATGGTAAACTTAAAACTATGACATAACAACATTTACGTAACAGCTTCTAGGTAATAGCTTTTATGTTAAAAATTCTCAAAGAGGAAATATTCATAACATAGTAAATGCAAGTTGAATCACAACATAAAATGTAGGAAATTCTTCTATATAACATTGCAACCATCTAAGTTGGGATTTACATTACGTTGTAAATTTATACTGACATCTCCAAAGAGCTTCCTCAATAAATAACAAAATTATTTTTCCAAATATCCTTTTAAGGTTTTTAAGGATGGTTCCTAGTTTGTAGACAATTTTGTCTCATACCAATAGTCAGCTTATTCTAAGCTCTTCTACTCCTATAGATTGGGGATTCTATGCGTGCTTATATACAAAAACCGCCAATTTAACGTAAAGTTTTAATCAGAGCGATTCAGTCATCGATTTGGTCTGTTTTGAACGCTTTTCTGGGAATTGAAGCGGAAGAAAGAGGAAGGGGACAGCAATAACTAACGATCGCACCACGTTCATCAATCAAAGCCAAAGGAAGAGTTCTTTTAAAGGGAAGCTCCCACTAGAGCGCGCTGTAATCCGAAAAATTGCATTTGAGTAAAATCACGGCCATTAAATGGATCAGGGAAATGTAATTAAACCCGGTTAAGAAGATTTTCGGCGAAATACATTTTTAGCAACAGTGGTGAGAAATTAACACGATCTCTCCTAAACTACGATAAACAGCCAGCAGTAACAGCTTTTTCTTGTTTTATTTTTCGATATGTTTACTTCTTATGTATAGACAAAGGGAAACTTTGAAAAGAGACTTTCTAATCTACGTTCTGCCCTGAGAAAAAAGCGATAGAAAATATCTCCTTATCCCAGTGTTATTATTGGCTCTGACGGTGAGATTTGCTCTGCTCTTGTGGAAGAAATTAATTCTTGAATCGACTGGTTCTAGCATTTATTTCTCTGATCTTTCTCGCAGTATCGGAACGGCCTATATGACTAGGATGGCGCATAATATCGGCTACATATTCTACGAACTAATGCTCTCTGAATTTATAAAACAAATTTAGTCTTTCACTTAGTCTTTCACTTAGTCTTTCACACTTTCTTTCATTGAACCTTCTTACTTCCAATGATTTCTATCCTCCGTTCTGAAACATACGAGTAACGCTCACCGATTTTTCAAAGCAATTCTCTACAAAAACGTGTTTCGTTGTACCTTTTCTAATTCGCGGATACAACACTTTCCGGTCCATATACTGCAAGAATACTCTGGGTATTCAACTAGGTAAGCTTAACTAGCGCATGGTTAATCTACGACCAATTTTCGGTTTCTCCCTGAATCTTTTGTCATCCATGGATCGAACACCTATTCTGTGAAGCAAGATTGATAATATTTACCACCTTAAAAATGTGATTACTCGTTGTAATGTTTGCATTGCTTCCACACGAATGAATTTGGATCCTGCATGTCTCTATTTTCCCATTTTCATATCTGATTTCAATTGTCCCACCGAGGGATGGAAATAGACTATATAATGAATGCCTCAATTACCCATTTGATTGCACAGAGCCTAGTAAATGGTTCGTTACAATCGCATAGCGAATGATCAACGCGTTTTGCGTAAAGCTAACAATCATTGGGTTTACAGAGTATATCAATGTTTGCAGTATTAGTGGCTACGTTTCAACAACGTGTTACCTCCGGAACGGCTAATAGTTGGTTAGACTAGTTTACACTGCACTATTACAGCTGCTGCCGTAATGTACTTGTAACCATTATTTAAGAGCTATTAATTACATATCTAACAGTAAACTCCCGAAATGAGGGAACTAAATTTAAAGTAATTATATATTAATCTGTTATTTAATGCATTAAGCTGATATATAGCCTACAACAATAAAATTCATGTCGAAATTGTGTATTTATAAATATTAATCAATCAAGCTACAAAATGTAAGCGGAATGGAATTTATAAGACGGCTTAATCCTGATAGAATATTTTGGTGCACACATAAAAAAATAAAAAGGTTATCTTTAAATAAAATCTCGAACAAAATATTTGAAGGAACGTTATTCTGATGATGGCGGGATTGGCGCCGAAACCGGTGAACGCGTTCATTTTTTCTTGTGAGTTTCGTAAAAAAGTCATTTTAAATACGATTCTATAATGAAGTTCCCCCTAGTATCACTCAATTGTATTCATCATAAACTTTAAAAAAACTAAAGATAGAAAATTCAAACCACGCAAGTATAAAACAAAGAAAAGGAGCTATAAAAAGAATAATACTACTAATTTCAATATAGGAATAGTAAGATAAATTAAGCTGAAGATCAAGAATAAATTTACACCTTACATCTACATATGTACTTTGCAACCCTTCCGGTGTGTGGCAGGGGATGCATGCACCATGACTTTACCTTCCTAATTGATTATTTTCGCGTATAGTTCTCGGAAAAAACGGATTCTTGAATCGACTGATTGTAGCATCTATTTCTTCGATCTTCCTCGCGGTATCAGAACGGCCTATATAACAAGGAGGGCGCATAATATCGGCTACATCTTCTACGAACGTACTCTCCCTGAATTTATTAAATAAATTAAGTCTCTGATTGAGCCTTTTTTCTTCTAAAGATCCCTTTCCTGCCTCTTTAAGCACCCTAGTAACGCCCACTGATTTGTCTTAGCAATTCCTTAAAAGACGGATTGCATTTCTTTTTACCCTTTCTAATTCATGATTACAACATTTTTAGCAGGGTCTCATACACTGAATCCACAAATGGTGGAGGGACTACAGTCTTTCAACGCGAATACTACACTTTTCTGCAGGGTGCCATATACACTGCACGCAAGGTGAGGCCTAACTAGCGCAAAGTATCATCGCTCGCGGACTTTTTCTTCGTCCCTACCTGCTAATCTCTTGACAAAGCCTAGTTTCTTAAAAGCTCGCCCACTGAAATTATGGTTTTGGGTACCCCAAGTTAAGTTAATCGTGAGGATTATTCCAAGATATTTCATCAAATCGACTATTGATATTTTTCCCTCGGAAGCTATACGAATTATTATTGGGAAAGGATTTTCTTTGGAAAGAGTTAACTACCGAACATTTTTCTACGCTGAGCTCCAATTACCATTCGTCGTTCCATTTAATCTTTCAAAGAAATCTCGTAAATTACGATAATGCAACAACTAGCAATCATGATATCAACCGGAGGCACTTGCTTAAGCGATAATGACATCAGAAATCTTCGTAATAGCATTTCTTCATAAATTTCCTTGCTAAAAACGCGGTAAATACCATAGGAAATTGCCATATCATTGAATATATTTCATGCTTAATTGTTTCAACTTTCCATAACGGTCTCAAATAATGGAAATAAAATCGTTGCCAAAGCAAAGAATTACGGTCATTGCATTAGTAACTCTGCTTCCATTGCATAAGTAACTCAGCTTCCTTTCTCTTACGGAATCACATTTGCCTTTATCACTTCTGATTGGATAAGCGTTATATTCACAACCATCGCTTCGGTTTTCGCAGCTCTTTCTCTCTCTTTAAATCGACGCCCAGTGTACGAAACCCGTCCAATTCCATTTCCCCATCTTTCATCTCCCATTTCCCTTCCCCGCATAATCCGCAAGCCAAGAAAGAAGCCCGAAAGAAGTCGCATAAAAGAGGAGGCAAAGTGGACCATTAATAAAAGCCCTCCCGAAAAAAAAATAAAAGATTTGCGAAGTGGAAAAAAGGGAAGAAATTGAAAATCGATGCGAGGTCAAGTTGTTGTTCGAATCACTTGTGGAGTCGAAATGGAAATATAAAAAGGGAAATTCTCCGGGAAGAGAGACTCGGAAAAGGGGATTTCACAAATTTGAAATGTTCGAGAGGGTCTCGAGGGAATCTGACAAAAGTCACGACCGCTTTCGAACCGCAGAGATTGATTAAAAATTGCCGTTTAAAAATTCACGGTTTACATCAATGCGTAAAATAGTTGGTTTCTATAATATTTTGAGGCGGTAAATTGGAAATGAAAATCTGTCTCTTGTTGTAGCAACGTAATACAACTATTTAATGTTAGTAGAATTTACCCTTAGCTAATCTAAATAAAACAAATTCATCAAACAACAGCCACGACTCATTTCTTACCGCAATTGTTTGAAAATGCTATTAAAAATTCGCAATTTTTACATCAATGCAGTTAGTATTTGATTTTAAGAATATTTTGAGGATATATATTATCGTCTCATGTTGTAGTAACTGAATACAATTATATGATTCTAGCGATAACTGGTGGAATTTATGCATGTTTAAATGAAGTTTTAAGAAATTGATTGCGTCCATATAAAAATAAAATTTCTCTGAAATCTTAACTGCTTCGCGGATATCACCTCATTAGTAGGAAACCAGACCATTAGTGAGTCAAAATAAAAAGAAAATAGCTAATCAAACAAAACAAACGGTTGATTCCATTTAAAAGTCGGTGAAAAGTAATCAGATGATTCAAGAGGTAGAATGGGAATCTTTAGAAGAGAGAATATCCGAACAAAGACTTCATTCACTTAATTAATTCAGAGAGAGTAAATTCGTAGAAGACGTAGCTGATATTATGCTCCCTCCTAGTTACTGAGGCCTTTCTGATACAGCGAGTTCAGAGAAATAGATGCTAGAATCAGTCTATTGAAGAAATTATTTTTTCCGAGAACGATACGCGAGAGTAATCGGTTAGGGAAGTTCTGTCATAGTGCATACACCCTCTGCCACTTGCCAAAAGGCGGATCAAAGGGGAAATATGTAGATGTATATCTATATAACTCATTGCACCACGAGCAATATGATTGCAGGCTACATTAACGCAGGTCGTCCGTTGAATAAATTATATTTTTTTCCAAGGTTGCACAAGTGAAAAATAGTGACTTAATTCAGACTCTAACCATGGGCTCTCACTTCCGGGATAGTTATCCTAACTAGGAAAGTGGTTCGAATCCTAGTAAGGTCACTATTTTTCAATTTTTGTAAAGCTTAGGGCTAATACGCACACTTTTTTACATAGCTTAACTCATTACTGTCATTTGTATAATTTTTCTTTTAAAATCATCAAATAATGATTCTTCTTATCGATTCACACAATACCCATTACTGGAATCAGTGATTCCTCTCAGAGATAGAACGATGGTTTTCTACTGAAATAGAACCATTCCCAATCCGAACACGTGGGTCGGTTTGAAAATTCCATCATTTTAAGGCACCACTTGGCATGGATGTTGGCACATCCGCTGCAAAAGTCGAGAGCGAAAAAGGCCCGTCGAATATTTTCTGAAAAGCGCTCTTTGATTTTTCATTCTGAATCCCCTTTGAAGTGATTACCATGCGCCTTTTACAGGATCGTAAAAATCAGCATGTTTTCGTTTGTAGTCGATATTTATTAATTATGAAATCGGTATGATTTTTATCTTTTGATAAAAATTTTTATGACCTTAAGATAAAAGAAAATCATCTCGCTTTTTCCAAGCTTATTTATATTTCATCCAAGTTTAAAACGATGCGTAGATTGAAAGCTTCTTCTTAAGTGCTACTAAATATCATGCATATTCATCAATAATTTACTATATTTAGAGCTTTGAGAACTTAAATGTGCCAATTCTTAAAAATCAGAAAACCGTAAGTTGACATATCAATTTTAATTTATGATAAGAATACCTAAAACTGAATTATCATTTTTGTTGAACTATTTTTGTGAGGTTGTGCCAGTATGGCTTCCAACAAATCTTTACAGCTATTACATAAAAAGATGCCAGATTAAACAAAACTTTTTCTAAAATAAACTAGCATCTAGAGTATAATTAACGCAAACAAAATAAACAAAAGATATGAATAATATGTAATATTTACAATCTAATGTATACAAATTCATGGATAAATCAAATGGAAAATATTTTTAAAGCAGATCTAAATACAATTAAATATCAAAAGAGTTGGGTTGTGGTAAAAAAAACTTCTCGACTGAAAGTCTATGGAGAAAATAAACCCATGATGAAATGTATCCAAGCTCATATAATATGGGGGACGAGAAAAAACCGAAAATATTATCAAAGATAAGTATAGTTTAAATTATACAACGGTGATTATCATATAAGATGGAACTCTTTCGCCGTGGTTAAGCCAAAATTGCCTCTCTTCCACCTAACTTTTTTAGATATTACATAAATATATACAAAATTAATTAAGAACTAATCTCCACAGCTACATCTATTAAATTAAAATCTAATGCAGACAAAATAATCCAAAAATAAATAAGTGTATAATTTATAAAATCATATCTATACAAACTAATAAGATAATAGTAATAATATAATTTGAAACAAGATCCTAACGGTAATGAAAACAGGAAACGCTTCTTCGTGAACTGCTTTATAATTTTTCGAGTACACTACACTAAATTCGTTTTCTTCTCATCGATAGACCAAGAATAACTTACATATTTCTTCCATGGTTCTTCTAAAGAAACCAAAAAACTCTTCTCTTAAATCAGCACCGCGGTTGCCCCAAAGTAAATTAACCGAGGTAAATTTATTAGCTCAAAATTTGGCACCACTTTTCGGACCCTTTCCAATTCTGACCGCTCTAAAAAGGACCCCAAGCGCCCTCTCCAGAATGTACTGCTCACCCCAAAGCAAAGTATTAGAACTACCTGAGTCAGAACTCTTCTTTGAAATGAGTTCAACCGGCCGTAAATTTCAGCCTCACTGAGGCAGTTTTTCTTTTTTGGCTCTCTTTATTCCACAGATCTGTTTATCTAATCCTCAGAAATTTAAAAAAAAGAAAACTAAACGGTGTTTTCTCATTGAGAAATATAAACTTCGGGAGAATCAAAGAGTTAACGAAATTAATCCGAAATAGTAGAATTTACGCAAAATATATCAGGGACAATTTACGTAGAGAATCGTGGAGAAAATCCTCAAATTATTATTGAGTATTACCTGTATACAATGGTCTTTATTATCAGACGAAATTGAGGCTGGACATTACCATAGTATATTTAACCCATTAGAAATATATATGAGATAAAAGAAAACCGTGATGTAATGAGTGATATATGTTCCATCCTCCTCATATTTTTGAAGAATGGTATGTTTATCCAACGAATAGAACGTGTTTTTACATTCGATATAATTTTGATCCTTTTTTACTCTACATTGAAGCAATTTTTACCAGTCATTTTTTACCAATCATTTTCGATTTCCCTAATGGCAGAGGTTTGGTTAAAGCGGGTTACAAATCAAATGGGGATGGAAAAAAATCCGCCTTATAAACGGGTAGCAGAGTGTCTTAAGCGGTATTTTTACCATGAGATTCCTGTGGTAGGGACCGTGATAAAACCGCGTCTTTATGGGTGTAGCTTCCTAAGTGGGAGCGTCTTAAACGGGTTGTACAGTGTTTATTAGTAACTGACCGTAAATAGTTTCAAATTCCTCTTGAAATTTCTTGGGAAACATTCCATAACGGATTGATTCTTAGCCCTAACCGGTCTCTCTTAAAGGTCTTTATTAAGGCGAGATTGAGACTAATAACCCTCTTCTTCCATCTAACCTCTATTCAATGATATTAATAAAAACATAAGTAATGTAGGTGTAATTAGAAATAGAGTGAAAAACTTTATAAGGATGTAAAAAAACCTAAGTTGTCATCTTGGGAAGAAAGATCCACTGCAGCCACAAAGAAGGAGGGGTGAAAAACCTGCGCAAACCTACTGATAGTACAAGATAAAAGATGAAATGGAAAGCTGTATATTGCAATTAAACGATAAAATCAAATAATATGACATACGTTACATAAAATGATACCGATAAATAGACACGTTGCAATCATTCACCCATAAGCACTTCTACTTAATACTCTCCATAAGTACTTCTACAAAATATAAATTAAACACGAGGCAAATTTTATAGACGGTAACTCGGTTAATAGGATATATTTACATTTTAACCCTGCAAACCGCCACTGGCGCATGGCAGGGGGTGTAAAACACCGAAAACCCTATCTATCCTTGACTGCCGTTGGCTTCCCTACTACTTCCCTTACTTAAAAAATGACCAGAAATAACTATCAGTCCTGGCAACGATTTCCCTGTAACGCATCTTCTTTTTGTCTCGAAGATCACATACGTTATAGATAATTCATAGGAAAGCAATACCAGGTGACAAGACGAAAATTTTGGGTTCAAAGGAAAATAGTTACGGGGAATATAAACTAGTGGGAATAGTCAAAGAGACAAAGGTTCTCCAAGCGCCGACAGCGGCAACCGTCTAGGGCGATTCCCGAGAAACGGATAATCGCTTAGCGGTCACCAGTTAATCCCTTAATTCTGAATAACTGGTGACCGCTATGCGATTATCCGTTTCCCGGGAATCGCCCTAGACGGTTGCCGCTGTCGGCGCTTGGAGAACCTTTGTCTCTTAGTTCATTGAACGCCGAGTTCCTTCTTTCTTTCTTCTAGTGGGAATAGTGTTTAAAGGTTAGGTTGATAGATCGATTCCATCTTAATGATGTCCCAGTATGTTCCGCGCTGATGGGACATAACTGGTTTAAAGAATTCCCCAAGTTGATACCGAAACTGATATCATCAAGAGTACGATAATTCTTCCTCCAAATACCCCACGTTAGAAAAAGTTCTCCGCCGATGACAAATGAAACACGACTGGCGCTCTGACCACTCCGCGCAACAGTTGGAGATGGACGGCACTTTTCATCCATCAAATGCGCCCCAGTTTTTCCGTCGCTATGGGAGATGCATTCTGCGTATCCAAGGGAACACGTCGTCGAAGGATAGAGAAGAAAAGCTTCATTTGGTGGAGATGTGGATTCGGGTCTTTTTGGGAAGCAACTGCGGCACGTATATCGGTCGAGTCCTTAACAAAGCTCGCTCGGTTAGATCTCGAACAAAAAGCGATCGCATCCGATGGAAAAATCTCGATTCTTCGATGGCGGTCTTTAGGACGGAAATCTGGCACGTTGCTCTTTTCATCTTCCCTTAATGCTCTGAGTGTGGTGCTCGGAATTGAATCAATTGTATATTGATTGAAACACAATTATATGGTACATTTATGCTTAAGCATCATTATCAAGTCATCATCACTTGATAATGACGCTTAAGCTTTGAAACATGTCGTGTGTACTGTGATTCGTTGTGGAAGTTATTAAACCTGGAAATAGTTTCAATTGAAAAGTGTTTCCTGTTTTCTTTTCTTCGCCGTTTTATCGTACATTGATTTATATGGATTGAAACCCTTATAATCATAAAAATATTCTAATTTATACAAAACCACAAGATACATACACACATAACCATGGTTTTAATGCATAGTATCATCATTATAGCACCATGGAAACCATGGTAGTATGTGTAAGTACTTTGTGGTTTTGTATGAATTAAAATATTAGATATACTATATTATTCTTATTATAATGATAATGATCTTCCACCAAGTGAAGGCTGAAACTATCAACGCTAGACTGAAACACTATTTATTTATTTCTTTTAGACGCTTAAACCTGCCTCTTCCGTAAAACTCAGGTTATTTTTCTATCCGTAAGATTCGCAGCTATTTCTCACCACCCCTTCGTGCAGATATTTTCCTGCTGTTGGGTATTTTTCTTTAAGCACTGACTTAGGTGAGGAGAACAAATTAGTTTTGTTTTGTGCATAGCGGCATAGGCTAAAGCGGGATGCAGTGCATATTGGTATAGGAAAAATCCGCGTTTTAAACGGGTACAAGGCGTATTAAGCTGTTTCTATACTGCATGTGAATAGGACTGGGACCGTGAGGAGGGAGAGGTAGCGTCTTAAACGGGTTTAACTGTATACGTTAAAAATTTTAATCGGTAGTTAATTTGTAACTGTAAATGTCCTACACAAAGAGTAAAAGGCTTTATCCAAAGTACCACAGTCGAAGTTGGCTCTCCATGTCAGCTCTGACAAGGAGAGACTCTCACTTTTGTCCGGGGATTTTGATGAAACTTTTTGCAGTGGTGCAGGAAGTAGAGTAATGAAAAAGTGTAACGGCGTTTCTCTGAATGGGCCTACGTTTCGCTGCAATAAATAATTGAAAATTGATAATCGGAGTATAGGCAACCCCGCAATACACGCCCATGCTAGCCGAGTATGCATGAAAGAACGCGATGTTCTCTGGTATATTTATCATTAAATTTTTTTCGTTCGTTAAATTCTTTCCTTGATACTTATTATTTGACTTATTAATAATAATAAATAGTACGCTCGATTAGTAATCCCGTTAAGTAACCTTCGTAAGCGATTTTTTCCATTTAAGGTAGTTAACGACTATCCAAAGAACGTAAAAGGAGCTTGCATTCAAGTAATTTAGAATTCTACAATCATAAATAGCGATTGCTTTCCAAAATTTTATTTAATAAACACCATTGTCTATATATTAATTGATTGATTGTGAGTCAAGGATAACGCCGAGTCATTTCGTTCTTTACTTTCGGAATAGAGACATTCCGCCAGCTCAAATACGAGCGATCTTTTCGTTTATTTTCGCGAATCCCATCCTCAAGCATTAGTTTGGGTTACCCTTGAATTTCCGTTGAGATGCACAACTCCCATTCTTAGCTAAAAGATAACTGACGAATCCTACTACTCCATATATGGTGTCAAGAATATCATATAGTTACAGTTAGCATTATATTAAATATGTTCCTTGCGAGGTTGACATTTCGTGATTGAGTTAAACTTGTATTCAACTATTACTAACTAATATCAATTACCCTTACAGAACTGCAATTGAATCTGTAGTGGATATAATAATAAAGGATATAATAAAAACAAGATTACTGATTTCCATTTCAAATATCAGAAAATGAGGAGGTTTTTAAACTAGTGAAGCGTATTAAAAATCTGAATCCTTAACATTACTCCAAAATACAAGCTATAAACCATTAGAACATTACCGATCACGGGTGCTAAAACTTAAAATGGAAATTCCTTTTGATAAAATAGCAAATGACTTCTGTTATAATAAACTTTTCTAAAGGAGGAATCATTCTAAAAGGAACGTCTTCTTTCTCTTTAAAATCAGAATAGATCAGATGGCAACAAAATAGATTCGGTGGACACAGAGGAAAATTTAACAATCAGGGGGGGCGTAATTGGCCCTACGGCCCTCCCCACGCTAATAATATAAGTATACTCATTACATTAACCCCAAAAGAGCGCGTTGGATAAATATATCTAAATTTATCATCAACACCACTCATCAATAATACTTATCACGTGAGATTTTTCAGACTTACGAAATTAGAGTGTTTCCGACACCGAAGGGAATGCGTTACAGAAGAGCTAACAACCGTTAATTTGCTCTTCTGAGGATGGGACACCCTGGTAAACTACACTAGTTTGAGTAAATGACGCTTCTGAATCCAGCAAACGACTGCTGGAGGTGCTGAAGCTCGCGATAGCAAAGATAACGATGCAATTTACGGAGTTTTGGAAAAGATCGCTAACGAGAGGTTCAAGTTCGCGGTCACTATTCATTCGCGTGACGTAGTTTTGCTTCGGGAGAGACCGTCCGAGGCGCCACTGCAGCGATAAGGAAAGAGGTCAAACGAAGGTCAACTTGTACTTGTAAAGCGGATTCAATAAGCACCTACAGTAATAGCAGGTCAAAACGCTTTTCAGGATAATTAATAAATCTACATCTACATAAATACCCTTCAAACCACTTCGGCGTGTGGCAGAGGGTGTAAAGACAGAACGATTGAGCTGCTTATTTAGTTTGTTATTGTCGCGAATCGTTCGCAAAAAGGTCCATTGTAAAACTACGTTACTACACTATACTATACTATACTATAATATCCTATACTATACTATCACCACTGGGTTATGATAAGTGTTAACTTCTTCTACGTGGGAGAACAGCAAGGAAATTATTTCTTTGGCTCTTTGATTTTAAGTAAGTGGTTAAGTTCATTCAACGTTTTCTAATGAAAACTCATAAAATTATGGTAGTTGAAAAGCATGTTTAAATCGGTTAAAATATTGGCAAAGCAGCCAAAATGTAATGAATAAAGTAAATAATTAAATAAATTTATGTACATTTTTTTATTTTCAGTAAAAACAATTTATGTAACTATGGTAAAGATATTTATCTATTCATTCAAAGAATAAAGATGGATTATTTTAAAGTTAGGAGTGTTTTGAAAAACGCATATACCCGCGCCATCCTTCAGTTAGTGAAAAACGTCAGTGGGAGATCATTTCCCATCTATTGGCGCACATCAGAGTAATTGTAGAAATAACATATATTCACATTATGACCATTCCATTAAATATTGCTAATTATTTGAGGAAGCTATACTAACATGGTTTCTTATATATTTTTCCAATTAATTGCGGAAAATTACATGTTTCACGCGATTTTCCATACTGTTATAAATCATAGACCGTTCTTAACGGTTTGCTCATTTAAATTTAGGCGAGAAAGAATAATAACTAAGAAACGTGAAATAGGTTACGAAAATTTTAGAGAGTGGAAAAGGAAGCGACTTCCAATTCTTAAGAGAGGCGTTTTGAAAGAGAAAGATTTTTCCTTTTCTGGAATTCGCAATCTTGAGATTCGCGCGGAGTTTTACCAAAGATTGTTAAATTCAGTTCCTTTCACTTTTCGCGTTCCGGAGAGAAGTTAAAGAGGTTTATTGCCGGGGGAAATTCGCCTTTCTTTAAACTATTCACTAGCTTAAAGCGAAGGCGGTTGTTTTACATGCAGTAAAATCCGTCTTAAGAGGAACCCTCGAGACTGCACATTTGGCTATTTTCTGTTTTGGCTGGTTAATCCGACTTGTACCAACGTAGGCTATGAATGTATATACTTTTGCATTTCCTCTTAGAAAATATTTCATTATATCATTGGTATTATGAATATAAATAGTAATATATATATAACAGAGAAATAATAATCATATATATGATAGAGAAATAAGAATATATAATAGAGAAATATTCCTTTTCG
This sequence comes from Pachydiplax longipennis, assembly GCA_036926295.1. Classification (NCBI taxonomy): domain Eukaryota; kingdom Metazoa; phylum Arthropoda; class Insecta; order Odonata; family Libellulidae; genus Pachydiplax; species Pachydiplax longipennis. Next base: position 36,254,061 of record JAVFKF010000012.1, read on the forward strand.
ACACACATTTATTCTAAATTCATACACAAAAGTTCTGAATTCTATATTGTACTTTTATATGGTTCCCTTTTATAATTTTTTTTAACGTTTTACTATTTTATTCCATATAGCTGGGAGTATTTTATGCCGATAAAATGTGATATTGTATGCCGTAGGATATTAATTATGGTATTATCGATTTTTGAAGAACATTTACATTTATGTCTATATAAATACTATTATATTCTATAAATATCAAAATCGGCCAATCGCAACTGGAAAAATATTCGTACCTGTGTAGAAATTTAAATTACGTCAAGCATTTATCTTCAAAATAAAACAACATTCAATTTCATTGAAAACAACATTCAAAGCTTTTATAAAATAAAAAATAAGTCTCTGAAATGTGAAAATAAGACTCTTAATAATTCTGCCTCAACAAATGCCAATTAATTTTTACTTAGGCAATCGCGGTCGAAATGTTAATACAGCATGAGATTGGCAGTCCTGTTTTATACACACAATACTCCATTATCGTGCAAAATTCAAAAAAAGTCAGACATTAACATACATCAATCATCATTGGACAACATACATTTCTCAACTCACCGTCCGCAACTAATTTGCTACGATAAGTTTCGACTGAAAACAGTGTGTAAACCAAACACGACTTCCGCATGTCCTTTCCAAAGCATTCGCTTTTTTATTGAGAATCAATATCGCGGAATGCCTACGAGCATTAATATGTGAATGACAGTCGTTTCGTTTTGATGTTCTGCTCCCTTTCGTTTTATCACAATTTGGACACTCCAGAGTGAGGCAGCCAAACAACGTCGCCTCAAGCGGAGGCGGAAAATTTAGAAACGTCAAATTAGAGAGTCACGTTTAATTGTATCCTTCTAATTCCATACTTTACTTGCTACGTAGACAAATTTGTGGGAGGCTCTTAAGGAACTCGGGAAGAGAATATTCGGTAAGAGCGAAGGAATGATAAGTGATATTACTTACAATTACTTGAGTTACTTGAATGCAAGCTCCTTTTACGTTCTTAGGATAGTCGCTAACTTCCTTAAATGGAAAAATATCGCTTACGAAGGTCAATTAACGGGATTACAAATTGAGCATACTATTTATTACTGTTAATAAGTCAAATAGTAAGTATCAAGGAAAGAATTTAACGAACGAAAAGAAAAATTTAATGACAAATATACCAGAGAACATCGCATTCTTTCATGCATACCCGGCTAGCATTGACTTGTATTGCGGGGTTGCCTATACTCCGATTATCAATTTCAATTATTTATTGCAGCGAAACTAAGGCCCATTCAGACGAACGTTGTTACGCTTTTTCATTCCTTTACTTCCTGCACCACTGCAAAAAGTTTTATCAAAATCCCCGGAAAAAAGTGAGAGTCTCTCCTTGTTAGAGCTAGTTTGGTCTCTTCTTGAGAATACTTGCAGTGAATAAGCCGAAAAGTTTTGCATTCATGAATTAGAAAAGGTAAAACGAAAGGCAACACGTTTTGCAAAGAATTGCAATGCAAAATCGGTGAGCGTTACTCAGATACTTCAGGAGGCAAGATGAGAATTCTTAGAAGAAAGAATATTCTATCAAAGAAATAATTAACTTAATTAATTCAGAGGAAGTAAGTTGAATATGTATCCGATATAATCCGCCCTCCTTGTTAGATAGACCGTTCTGATACTGCGATAAAGATCAGATCAATAGATGCTAGAACCAGTCGATTCAAGAATCCAATTTTTCCAAGAACGATAATCAACTAGAAAAATTGAGTCATGGTGCTGGCATCCCCTGCCACACGCCGAAAGGCGGCTTTCAGGGTGCATATGTAGATGAAGTAAACGAGTGTTGAATATGACTGGGAAATGCCGTACGTTGTTATATAATAATAATAATAAATCGTCTTTATTCGGGCAAGATAGCGACTGTGCGAAAAAATAATGACGATGAACCGCTAACAAAGTTGACTTATGCTGAAATAAAGTTCTGTCACGATCATACGCCGACGAGCTACTTCGACAGACATCTCAGACCCAAAGGCATCTCGAACTATGAGCTCACTTATACACATATAGATGCTAGCACCAATCTATTAATGTATTCAAGTTTTCAGAGAAAGATACGCGAAAGTAATTGATTAGGAAAGTAAGTCATGAGTTCTTCATTTTGAAATGCCCGACAGGTAACGTCGCACTTCATTCATTGCGATAAATACATCGCTAAACTCAAGAAAGTAGATCATGTCTGAAAACACATTTCAATTTCAAAGTTCTGACGGGATCAATATAAAAATATTAGCATAATTCTACTTATGGAAACTGAATATTTCATAAGAGATAGTCGCATTATTTGTGAATGTTGTTCATAATGTGAAAAAGAGATGATAAATACTGAGGTTGTTTATAGGATATAGAATAGGGTAGGATGATATCATAAGATATTGGAGATTCAAAGAAGCATGTTCGACTGTTTCCTAAAAGATAGTTGCAGTATTTGTTGACGGTGGTCATTTATAGCTAAAAGATTTCGAATGCTGTTCATGATGTGAAAAATCGATAAAAAGTGAGATTTGTTATAAGATATAGAATAGAATAGCAGAATATCATAAGCTGTATGAGTTTTAAAGAAGCATATTCAGCTGTAGTATACAAGAACCGACCATTCACGACCATATGTCAATTACCCTTATTTACAAAGCTCTATTATTTCCCACGGTTTCTATATTACGTCTCAATTCCGAATTCTCCCGTTGAGACCCAAAGGAAGGTTAGAACATCCAATATATAAGAACTGAAAAAACAGGAAACGCTGACCCCGTCGCGGATTGGAAAGGAATATTCCAATTAAATAGAGTAAACAAAGTGCTTCGGAATCGGCGAATTCGCAAGCTTCGTTTTGCGATCCGCTTATAAATCCCACGCGAAATCCTAAGGCAACGAAACGACGCATCGGATAATGTTCTTCTCTCTCTCTCTCTCCTTTTGATTTTTTGAGAGCCTCTCTTCTCTCGCTTACGTAGATAAAAGAGAAACAAAAGAGGGCTTCTCATGCGCAAAAGGCGAGAATGTGGAAAGGAGAACTTCTGGAGTTAAGTCCAAGGAAGATGCTATTCAAGTGTTGAGAAACAGTCTTCACGCCCCGTTATTTGAGATGAAAATGAGTTGAAGATAAAATTAGGTACTCAATTTAAAATGGATTCGTAGAAATGTATTACGAAATAAATTTGTGAAACTACTAGTTTTCCCGTGCAAGAATTTCGCCCAATTAAATTGAAAGTAATTGTTTTATACATAAATGTGTTTTTTTAGGTATCTTTTAATGTTTGTGCATTCTTTTGTAGTGAATGGAGAAAGAGATAAAGGTTCTCCAAGCGCCGAATAGCGGCGACCGTCTAAGGGCGATTACCGGGAAACGGATAATCGTTTAGCGGTCCCAGTTCTTCAGAATCCCGATGTACATACATTTCGGAAACAATGCTTCCATCTTCATGGGGGGTCCAATGCTGAATGAGAGGGAGTGTTAGTTGGAGTGTTTGTTGAAGTGTTGATTGGGATTGAATTGAAGATTGGAGTGTTTGTTGAAATGCATTCGGGAGGGGAAATAGAGTATCACTGTCCGTTTCGATATTCCTCGTTTGTATAGATATTCAAATATCGATAGATATCCGAATCTTCACATCCAGTAACGAAACTCTACGGGAAAATTCAAATTTCAACTCAGTTTTTATTTTTGTCTCTTTTTGAGAGGAAGTGGGAAAGTTTCTCTTTAAAATGGTTTGCGATTTACACATTTTGATGGAGTGAGAAGGGAGAAAAGTTCTGGTCAACGAATAAAGATGTTTATATATAATTTATAAAGATATTTAAGGAGTAAATCAATCAAATCGATAAAAATATCAATGAAATATCTATATATACAATGAAACTATCGCCTGAGGAACATATACTATATTCAATGGCAATGGTATGCAGGAACGAACATATGGTTCAGATATGGGCCAAATGAAAAGCGATCTCAATTAGACGTTCTCTACTAACAGAAGGATAGCATATGGACGTATGCATTTTTTAAAGTATAGCTGCCATTTTCCAAAACCTTTATTGAATTTGTTTACTATAGTTACATATATTGTTTTTATTAAAAATAACAAAGACACGACTTTCTATTTACATCATTCATTACTTTTAGGCTACTTGGCCAATGATAGAGACTTTTTCAACAAAAAGCTTGCATGGACAGTCTCGAATGTCGAAATTATGTTCGTATCTCGAGGTTATAACAAAATTATAGTAATCCATGAATAATAGTACGAAAAAAGTTCGTTTCTTGAGCGGTTCGTAGTTCTTGGTACCACCGTAACTGAAAAATTCTAAGAAATGAAGGAATCTTAGCTGGGTCAAAAAAACAGTGCTGATTGAAATTGAGAAGTAATTACGGAAACATAACAAAGATACTGCCGTCAACACTTCTGCAATCAATCTCACTTATTAGCACCCGAAGCTGTTTGCAAACAATTTGTTTGTTGTTTGCCTTGTTTGAGTCAAAATCATTTCCGGCTTGGTAATGTCGACTTCTCCACAAAATTAGTTCCCTAAAAAAATTTACGCGTTACTTCGGAAATGAAAAATGTTTTCTGGCTATAAATTTTTAAACGCTAAAGACTAAGAAGAAGTAACACTCCTTATAGAAAATTTTTTGTCTACAAAAAACTCCATGTTCCAGAGAATCCTTTCACTAGAATACTATAAAAATAGAACTAGTGCATTAAAATAGGATTAGACCACAATAGAATTCTCTCATAGAGTTTTTTAATATCAATAAGTACCACAAAGTTTCATCTTCCTGATCTGTTTGTCTATAAACCTTTAAATGTTAAATACTGCCAAGAATTGACACCCTCCTCAGTGTTTTTATGTTCAAACAATGCATTGGAATATGATTTTTCAACTTATCTCTGATTCCCCTTTCAATAAACTCATAATTTTGAATTTTCCTTTTGCGAAATGAGCGAGATTAAGCCTCCAATCTAGCCAATAAGGCAAAATGGTAATTGGAAGCGTAAAGAACCACACTTTGATTTCGGAGTTCCCTTTTTCATTTGTTTCCGCAACTTTCCCTGAGTCACACCTTTACTTTGCACTTTCCCTCATTCTCTTTTTTTCTTCCAAAATGGCGGGCGAGAGAGAGAGGAATGAAATTTTACACAAAAACCCATAAAAATGCAAAGGGCTCTGTGAGAGGCAGGAATCCTTTAACGAAAGTGGGAATTTAAATGAAGGTATGAATTTAAGTAATGAATTTAAATGAAAGTGTTGGGAGAGAAAGACAGGGGAAAGCAAAGTTGCGGGAATATGAAACAAGTCCAACTAACAAACTGAGGCACAAAAGTTTTTCGGGAAAGTTTTCTAAAGAAAAAGGCGGTCGTTAAAAGCGAAACGCACAAATCTCATTCCAATGCGAAGAGCTTTAATCAGTTTGAGGATAAAGCAAAGGAAAAATATAAAGCTTCCTTATCGACTTGAGAAAGAAAACTACGACTTAATGGTAGTCACATGTTGATTAGTGAAACAAAGTTAAAGTGCGTCACGAAGAAACGTTCGGATATTTATTTATTTTATTTATTTACAATGTCAAGTTACAAGTGGACAACTGTCCGGTGGCAACTCATAAAATATATATAGAAAATATAAAATCAGATATTTAAACATATTCAGTCAACACATTTACAACCCTTACTTCAATATAAAATTATCATTCACCCATAGTATAAACAAAAATATCTATTTTATTAATTAATGGTGGCAGCTTATACATATGCAATTATTATATAACTTTACAAAAATGCTGAGAACAATATCCAATTAACCTATTGATAATCTACAATATTTTATCACATTTCTTTTTAAATGATTTGAGATTAGCTGGAAAGGGCTTCAAAAGCGATTCAGGCAACTTATTCCACTCTGTTATCCCTCTGTTTAAAAATGAGTATTTAGCTATGTTAGTTCTCTGCGGTCTAAGTTTTAATTTCTGGCTGTGACACCTTCCTAAAAAATCAGGCTCTTTGATTAAATGTTTAAATTAAATATATTAAAATACGCTGAAAGATTTGTTCGGGGTTTTTCTATTGTTTATAAAGAGAAATTCGTTCAAAGGAATGCGAACGATAAGCCGATTTTATAAAATATTCATTTTTTGATAAAGGCATGAGGTAATCTCATGACTAACCGAGAAAATTCTCGTTTCAATACGAAAATAATGTTAAATTTTTCAGAGAGAAGCTCAAAATTTGTATGCGATATTACATAACGTGATATTGTACGCTGTGGGTACATTAAAAATGAATATACATAATGTAGCATTGATATAATGTATTTTGCTGTTGAGTAGATTTTTGTGTGTATTGTAATATTTGCGTAAGTTGCATTAATAATAATTTATGTGTTGTTATGTAAATTAATTGAAATTGAGAGCTGCACTGAAGAATTATTGATATTGTTGAAACAGAATAGTGATATAATAACATAAAATAAATATAAATACTCGTTCAAAGGAACGCAAAAAACAAACCGATGTTACGAAGTATTCACTTATTAATAAAGGTATGACTTACTGGAATGACTTACCGAGAGAATCTCTCGTTCCAAAGCCGATTAAATGTAAAAAAAAATTCAAAGAGAAGCTTGTACGGGGTTGTACTGAGTTGTACTGGGTTTTATATAATGTGATTTTGTACTTTTTCGGTATATTAACTATTGTATAAGAAGTAGAACACCGCTGATGGTCTTAGTATAGAAAGGTATGTACTTTATAAGTATTTCGCTGCCAAAAGCAGCATCTTCTGAGGTTGAGAAGTGACTGTGAATCAGTAGCTATCCTATTTTTGATGGTTTTTGGAATGAGTGACTCGATTAATAATTTTATAGTTAGGTTTAATCATAATTTATGTCGTTCTCATGTAGGTTATTGTTTACATTTTAATATTTGAGTAGGTTGTATTAATATAGTGTTGTAGTTACTTATATAGGTGCGTTAATATAGTGTTGTTATGTAAATTATTTAAGATTGCAAGACGCCTTGCAGAATTGTTGTTTAAATGAATTAGTAATACTTTTGAAGTAACTTTGTGAGACGTGTGGCCATCGAGAAGTTTTTGGAAGGGTTATCCTCCCGACTAGGTGAATTTCAGGCAGGGAGTTTGCATTTCTACCTCCCCCTCGAATTACTGCCGCCGGGCTAGATGCCTACTTGTAGTCGTAAAATATAAATAAATAATTAACAACTAAGCAAACCTATATTGACATAAATCCTGGATCAGGAAATGCGAAGCAAATCTAAAATGATGAGGATGAGTTAACCCAATATGCAAATTTAACCTGCCAAATAATAACAATTTAAGAATTGCTGTAAATGGAATTTTTATCTGTTATTCGTAAAGGCAAACACTGAGTGAAAAGGTGAAAAAGGAAAATTCTAAATGAGATGAGACTGAAAAGGATTAAGCCGGATAAATGAAGTCTGATATTTCAAAGTGACAGAAATCCGCCGGTTAAAATGTAATAGAATGGAGAAAAAGCGAATTATCATTCGATAAAACTATATGACAGCAACATTCGACGAAATATTCCAAGTAATCAGTCGATCAAACACAGAGGCGAGGTCTCCTTTAATTTTCAAAGCCAGTGGAATAAATCAGGGCATTTCTTTAGAAAGGCAGCAAAGTGTGATCAATCGAAGTCGAATGAAAGACAGAAAGGATAAAAGGTGACACTGAAGAGTCTTCTCTTTTAAGAAATGCCAACGATTTGATTGGTGCGCAAGATAATGGTGGAAGGGGAAGGTAAAAAGTCAACGAAATGAAAGGCCAATTAAAGAGGATGGCAGATTCACTTTCACTCGCCGATGGACATTGAATTGAATGACAAATTAATTAGTTGTGAATTCAATCAAGAGGATGTAACTGTGCAACATAACAACTAGAGGTATCAAAAGTAAATACTAATCCAGTGTATGCATTAAAGAAGCCACTAGAAGCCAAGTAGAATTTCCGAAACAAATAGGGGCAAAGGGCGTCACAAATTGACTTGAACATACAATTGACATACCAGGAAAGACCATATAATTGAATACCCCAAGCATTTGTTCTTCTTCTTCTTCTTTGTTCTTTCTGTCCTACGACAGGTTTCAACGAAATTTTTGTCTCCACAGCATTCGGTTTTGGGTATCTCTCTTCATCTCGACATATTTCCTTCCTTCTTTGATGTCTGTTAGCATCCCATACTTCCTCCGTCCTCTTCCTCTCTTCCCTTCTATTTTCCCTTCTATTATCACTTTCTGTATTCCGTTCCTCCTTAAAATGTGTCCTATCCAATTTGCCTTCCTTTTTCTAATTTCTTTCAGAAGCATTTGCATGAGAAGTGAAAAGCAGTGACTTGACTGGGACTCGAACCCAGGCCTCCCATTTCCCCGTTATTCCGAGTCAAGTCAGTATTTTTCACTTCTAGTACACACAACCTTGGGTAACTCTCACACTTTCATGTGCAAAGTTAGAATTAATTTTCACCTAAGCATTTAACAGATTAATATAGGATTAAAAGTAAAATAGCAATAAAAAAAATTCTGACGCATTTAGCTCGCTTCAGAGGCACAAAGTTAACGGAATAAAACACACTGGAATCAAAAGGTCGTCCCTCCAAACCGCCGAAAGCCTTGAATTAAACTATCTTGCAGTAGTCACTGGGAAACAGGTATCTTATACTCGGCATCATTCATAACTGCCCGACAAACCTCTTCTCAAGAATGAAATAGGGAAAATGAGAGTTGAACACAGGTGACCTGACGTCACCAGACCACGCGGGAGATTCAAAATTTGACTTCTTTCAAAGTACAGGCCAATGAACATTCACGATTGCTCCCGGTTGTTCCGCAAGCACAGCTAGTACTACCTAATGTTTCATAAGCTATCTCTCTTAACGTTTTGTTATTATCATAATTATTGTAGCGAAACGAAAAATTTTATCGCTTTTCGAAAATTACTACTAATTTTAAGTTCTAAAAATATTGAGCTGATGATATTCTTATTTGAGAGTCAGAATTTCTCTATTTGATTTAATTTCACTGATGCAGTTTCCGTTTTCCCTCACAACGTGGAATACCTTAGGGAGACTTCATATGCAATTAGGAGTATAAAAAGAATTCAGTATATAAGCATTGCTTTCGAAAGGCGCAATAGCGATTCTGAATAACTGGTGACCGCTAAGCGATTATCCGTTTCCCGGGAATCGCCCTAGACGGTTGCCTCTGTCGGCGCTTGGAGAACCTTTGTCTCTTAGTTCATTGACCGCCGAGTTCCTTTTTTCTTTCTTCATGTAATTTTAACACAAGTTTTTGATTGAGTATTATATTTTTCTTTCATTCACCAAGGTAGCATTATTCTACAAATGGTCAGTCATTTATATGCTTTGATGGAGTGCGAAGGGAAAAAAGCGCCGTTCACAGAAGATTGATATTTAGAAATAATGTATAGAGGATTCTCAATGAAGTGGGAAGGTCTAAAGATATAAACTTTTAATTAAAAAAATCCAATTTCAACTGAAGTTTGTAAACCCATCCTTCAAAAATCTATGAATCATATTTTACGAGAGTACATCATAACCGCAGTCACTGTGTAATTTCATATGTAATGATCCGCAGTTGTTCCTTTTAATTAGTGAAATTAATCATTCTAGTTTTAGATTCGAGCCTTTATAAGAGGTGCTCTAGTCTTTGCAGTTGTGCAGAAGGATGTTCTCTAAGTTCGAAAGGATTCCCTAGAGACAGTTACCAAGGGAATAAATGTACGAGAAGGTAAACAACCGACAGAATTAGGTAATGGGTATGAATAAGCCAACGGCTCTCCGTTTCGTGTATTTGGGTTATTCCTCGTTTGATTAACAAACACAATTTCAAGTAATTAAGCTAATAGAAGACCGCTAATCATCACGTGATAATTTTGAAGGGGAGAAATATTTGCTATGTAAATAAGCAGCTTTAATTCGATGGGTAGCTTTCATAACAGAAGTACACTATGCATTTCACAGTTTTAGGAATAGCTTGCACTGAATTCCCATATATTTATCACACTTACTAACAGCATATTTCTCAGAATATATAAGCTCCGATTCATGAGTCGTAAAATATACAGTGAAACCCGTTAAAGACACTATCCCAATTAAGACGCAGTTTTCTCACTGTCCCAGTCCCTTTCGCACGAAACGCATGGAATATATACCGCTCAAGACGCTCTACTACCCTCTTATAGCGCGGATTATACCCGTCCCAAGATGCATTGCAACCCCCAATAGTTTTTCTAACTCGATCGACCAGTGTTATCCAATGATCCATTACAGAAGTATTAAAAAAGCTAGTTCTTGTTCCTTTATGTATTCATATTTCTTGCAGTCATGACTGACTTGAATGTAAGCCATTCTAGCACTATAAAAAGTTAATTAATAGTCATTTTGAACTTTTTCTTCCCCTTGGGCTAACATAGCGGAAACTAATTAAGGAGATAAAGAAACTTTTACTCTGATAGTTACAACTGTAGAGGCACGTAACACAGGAAAAATACTACAATTCATTGTTCCTACTTTTCTTTTTATATCATTATCTAAAGATAATCAGATTGGAACATGTACTGCGTTCAAATTTACGTATGCAATGCGTTCGGTGTAATCATCAACCAATGATACACACACAGAATGCATCATCAGCAGATGCGCTAATGCAGAAGTTCCCATTCCTACGTGCAAGATGTATTCTGTGATAATGTCATTATTTTACTATAGTGGTGATTAATAATGGAATACTCGTGTCTTCTCAAAGATACTCTTGACACCCCTTTGTACGAATACCAGTCTTATACAACCTGTGTTTGTCAGTACACCATCTGAATACAGTTTTGGGATTTGGCATTGTGAGGCATCTTCTCCCGTGAATACTAATTCTCGCTGATTAAGAATAGGATTGATATGGGATGTACACGAGTTTCCTCCATTTTCTCCTCTATTAGTCTCTGAAATTTTCCCGTATACCATTCAAAGAACATTCGAGAGAACTCCTCGACAGATGAGAAACTTTGCAAGCAGTAGGTTCCTACCTTTCATATTTTTAAACCATAAACATATTCGATCTTTTCTGGACTTCGAATATACAAAGTATCAAGTCCAACGCTAAAATAAAAATAAATAAAAACAGTTTTGGCCTCCTCTTTCCTTGTCCTCTTCCGATTCTAATCCACTTTGTTACGCCTACAATACTCGAAACGAATCGAATAAAAAAATCGAATTCGTTTAGTTGGGGAAAATTAGGTTAGCACTGCTCTTTTTTGTCTCATTTTTTAAATTTTTCAAAATTTTGTATGGAGTATTTTATACAAGTACGCTTTTAACTTGAGCCAACTTACTAATCTAAATGATTTTATAACGGAATTATGTCTCAATGAATGCTTATTGTTAATTTTTCAATGCTATTTTAACGAATGACGACGATATGATAGATACGTAGAAAATGCGACCTCCAGTTCGGGAATTTTACGATAAACAAACTTACGGAGCATTGCAAATCGAATCGAATTATTTAATTAATTTCAACTGGAATGGGTAAAGGGTGATTTTGCACGTTAGGGCGTGCACCCAGGAAAAATCCCAAGGAAGAATAGACTTGAAAAAAGTCCGAAGGGACCGGGAATCGAACCCGGGTCTCCCGATTTCCGGTCGGGTGCTCTGTCCGTTGAGCTATCTCGCCGGAACATTCTCTCATATCCTTGCCCACAAAGTCTCCCGAATGGCTTGAGAGAATGTTCCGGCGAGATAGCTCAACGGACAGAGCACCCGACCGGCAATCGGGAGACCTGGGTTCGATTCTCGGTCCCGTCGGACTTTTTTTATGTCTATTCTTCCTTGGGATTAATTTCAACTCTAAATCTGAGTAATTCAGCCCATTCGCTTAGAAGTTAAAAAAGAACGGTTCGCATAATACTTCCAATGAGCATCAATTATTTCTAGAAACGCCTGACTATTAGGTAATATTTATCTGTCGTATACAATACTTTAGCAGCTTTACCGTAGTATTGGTAGTAATAGTGTGGTTAAAAGTGTTTCGACAACTGAGGTCATTTCGCACGTGGACTCCCATCGGTAATCGAACCCTGAACCACATTCACCAAGTCTAACGTGCTGCCCATATGGCTATCCGGGAGCTCAGCTTTACTATAAAACGCTATGGACCAAAACAGCTAATTAGCTAGGGAGGATTATTTAGGTTAAATTAAGAGACGTAGGCGATGATTAGTGTTGAATTCAGAGGTTACAAGGGTAATGGAACGGTTTCTTAAACCTATAAGAAAACATAGACGATAAAAAAAGAATATTGTGTATAATGGCAGGGAAAAATTTTCACACCGAAAAACTTTAAGCATAGAATATAAAAAGAAGTTGTAAAAAATTATTAAAAACAGACATTACAAAATTGATGATAATGCATCCAGAAATATTCATTTTCGTTCTGATTCGTATTATTTAAAATGTGTGTAATAAAGTAAGAAAGTTTAATCAGTTCTTCCATAACACTTTTTTAGATTTTCTGAGTCACTCCTTCTAATCTCATAAAGGATCTGCTTTAAGGTCTCTAATTTAATTTACTTTACATTAGATATCGCGTCGATTTAAGTAAGATTGAGAACTCAATCCTTCACCTGATTTCATAGATTTACTCGTTAAGCACTAGGCATCCCAGTTAAGGATACGTTAGGATCATATTCCATTGTTTACTTTCTCTATCATACAGAGTTCATAGGTCGCACTCAATTCTTTTTAATTAGGCTAAAAAGGCATGGAAACTTTGATTTCCTCCCTCCGACCCGCAATAAATCGGATTGGATTAAGGAAAGAGTAGCGTAATGCCCTTTCGGGTTAGCTGAGACGGTCGATCCAAAGTGTCGCTTAAGGTTAATGAGATTCGCAAAGGTATCCCTTGGTAACGCTTCTTTGGGTCGTAAAACAAGGCCTTCGAAACCTACGTCTCCTAGATACGGCACCATTTCCCTACCGAAGATGATAATGCAGAGAAAGATGCTTTCTATGGAGAGAACTGCCATTGAAACTTCAAGTAATTCTGTGGCCAATGGGTTCAGTGTGCCATGAAATAGGATTGCTTGAATAGCGAGAGTGGTTGAATCTTATCCCCTCAATCCTTTCAGCCCGAAATATACGTGAATTATCTACCAGTTTACGTAGATTGAAGTTACTTACAAATAATGTCCAATTTAATAGAATATGGTACACAAAATTTAGATGGTGAAAAATTTAATTTGTAAATAAAGTAAATCTACCCATTAACGTAGATTTACTTTATTTAAGTCCAATTTAATGTTGTATGGTAGAAAATTTAGATAGCGAAACTTGTACATAATTTAAGATCTTAAATTATTAAGCTGAGATTGAGACTAAAAAGCCTCTTCTTCCATCTAACCTCTTATCAGTGACATTAATTAAAACATAAGCAATGTAGGTGTAATTAGAAATAGAGTGGAATAACTTTAGGAGTGGATTGATGAATACCTAAGGTATTATCTTAGGAAAAAACGCAGCATGAAAACACCAAGTAAAAAGGAGGTGTGAAAAACCTAAGCAATCTTACTGTTAGGACAAGCTAAAATATCTAATGGAAAACTGTGTATAACATAGAAGTCACAAGAGAAAATAAAACTACATAAATAACATAGAATGAAACAAATAAATCGGCACATTCCAATAACTAACTAATAAGGAGAAAAATTGAAATAGCAGAGAAATTTGCATCTACTTACTTTACTTTAATTAGCTACAAAAATATTCAATTATCGAATAAGAAAAAGAATTAAAAACAGGAGTATTCCATAGACGAAGTACTTATGAAAGATTAAGGCTAAGATTAATAAATATACAAAAAAGGACACGTATGAGTACTGAGTGTAATGTTTACTTAGTGCAACGTGAAATTAACGAAGCTGAATTATGCCAATTAAAAAGAAATTTTAAGGGAACTATTGCCTATACAATGGAATTTTCACTGCCTACATCGGGGGTTTTTCGATGGAACAATTAATTTGTGGATGAAGTTATTGGGGTGGAATTTCTTTTGAAAGCGTCTTAATTTTCCAAACTTATGATTAATATGCTTCGTAAGTTTCGTAAGTCGTTTCCCTCTGCAATATCTTTAATAGTTTAAAGTAACATTTTGAAAATCAGCTATAGGAATGAGGGTTTAATCGGAAGAGAACGAATCAGGAATGATTGAGCTGGAGGGCGGTTTGAGAAGTCACTCCTAATATCTTCCGGATGGATATAGTTATTCCTTCTAAAATAAAAATCAACTTCCTTCTTTTCTTGTTAGCTATAAAGACAAAAATGATTACCGCAAAGATATAGATATCTAGTAGAAAGTTGAAAAGAGAAGATTTTGACACTTTTTATGTATACTAGCAAAACAAGAAGTAATTCCCAACAAATAAATGCTACAGAAGAATGCGTAATTTTGTGAAACTTCATCATTATAAAATGAAAATAAGACAAGAATATACTTTACCATACATTAATGGTTTTAAACATATTATCGCCATCTTCAGCCTGGTTTCAGTCAGTTTCAAGGAATAATCGCCAGACTGAAGATGGAGGTTAATTCATTGAAACTGTTCTTGTGCAAATAAACCTATGAAAAAATTACACTCCTGTCTTCTTTTCCTTCTATTTTCAACAAATTTTTACGATCGTAATAAAATTTTCCTCATTAACTTTCATTCCTCCCCCTTTTCCCTTCCTCTTGGTCATTCTCAAGCACACTGACATGATGGCCTGAGAATAATGTGACAAAACTCAATGACGAGGAATCTTGATGTAATTATTTACTTGTTTATGAACCTACCTACGAATACCTCTGGCTTATTTCACAAGTACTAGCTATAGGATTATATTAATTTATGGGATTTAATAATGCTCTTTATGATAATTTAACTCACTAATTTTATAGTTGAAAATTTTAAATTAGTAATTTAATTCTGTTTGAAGCTATCCGCATTTTTTAACTAACTTTCTCTGCGTTATTCACTTCTGTATGTTAATTTCCTTTTATCTTTTTTATTTTCATTACATATAGTCCTTTTATGTTTTATACAGCTTTTTCGTGTTTTTTTCCACCCATTCTTTAATATACTTTCCCGCAACGTGGCTGGAAGGAAAACACCCAAAATCCCTCCCTTGCTACTTATCCTGCATAAAATAAGAGAAATAAAAACTAAGAAAAGTCGTTTTAAGGACTGATTCTTTCTGCGAACGATACGCATTTATCTCAAACAAAAAGAGTAGCTCAAACGCACGGTTTTTACACTTCGTGCAACACGCCTAGGCGTCTTTCAGCGTATTGATGTAGACGTAGACTTTTACACAAAATCGTAGAGATTCGAGCGTACAAATCTTTCAGTTGATGTAATAGCTGAGTTCGCAGATTCAAGCATTTTTCTTTCCGTAAGCAATTTCCGTCCTTTCTTTTTGTATCTCGTCGAGTAAAGGCCTTCGTATTCCTGCGTCACGTGCATTTCTTTCTCTTCTGACCCAAATAAACCGCTCTTCTGCCGATTCACCTCTTTCGCATGCATCGGATCGCTGAGATGCATTTTATTCGGGTTTATTTTCGGTGAAATTTAAAGTATCCATCGCATTTGCGAGAATTAATCCTCTCGGAGGTCGATTGCAGAGAATCAGGAAGATAGTTTTCTCCGATAACTTTCTTTTAACAGTGGATAACCATGCCATAAATTATAATGGTCTATATCAAAATATATATATTTTAAAAATTATATATAAAATATATATTTCTATTATATATACAATATATTGGATATGGTTTGGGTGGTGTTGTATACGATGCAGATTGTTTTAATATTTTAATGCAAAAGTATATAATTGTCCCTATCTTTATTTCCATATTAAATCTGCTTTACATTTATCCCAATTCATTCTCGGAACCTTCCTTCTTTCCTGTTGACTTTGGCAATTTTTGTTCATTTATTCGAAGAGAAGTGTTGAAAATTTCTCGAGCGTACCACATCTTCCGCCGCGAAACCATTTAGATGAACCTTGAAGGATAAGGCCTCCTCAGACGCGCTTAAATATTGAGTCTCCTAAAATGCGCGGACTTTCCTCATAAACGGCCATTATTCAGAAAGCTATTTCCCGGAAAAACCTCTTTAAAGTTGTCCTCTGGAAGAAGGCACTTATAAAGTTTCGCATACATAATTCAGTGAAACCTCATTATGGTCCAAGCATTCGACTTTCCACGAATTTATCTCCTCATTGCGAGAATCATCGGGTTTTTTGGTGAAGAAGGATGAGATTCGCATTCTGGAATTTTAATTTCAGGCGATAAACAAAAAAAATATTTAAAAAGTTATTTGAATGGCATAGCAGTGGTTGTGAATGACTTGGAAATGCCGGAGATGAGGCGTTTGTAGCCCTTTTTACATTGACACGTTTACAGTTTATTATGAGTGTTTCAGTGAAAAAAATAACTGGTATTTGTATAAGAATAATTCTATAATTGGGTTTAATTATCATTGATATTGCTGTTGCCTGAATTTTTTGTGTGCGTTGTATATTTTTGTGTATTTTGTATTATTTTTTTGTTTTTTATTATAATTTGTACATATTTATAGTTTATACATTGTGGAGAAGAAAATTAAATGGGTATAGGTATATTAATAATTGTATAGTCGGCTTTAATTATAATGTATGTTGTAGTGTATATACTTGTGCATGTTTTATTATTTTTGTATGCAGTATTAAATATAATTTGTGTTGTTAGGTAGAGTATTTGACTATCTTAATCGCATCTTAGCATTGTTGATTGTTGATTATTGAGATTTTTGAGATTGGCATTGTTGAAATAGCATACCATTGTTTATTATTTTGTAATAATAATAATAATAATAATAATAAAACGTCTTTATTCGGGCGAGATTGAGACTGAATAGTCTCTTCTTACATCTAACCCTTCGTCAATTTGTAAGAAAGAGATAGCAGAAAAAAAGTGCAAGGAAGAAACTTATATTGTGGGCTTAAAAACCTAGGATAGAAAAAATAGCTCACAGCAGGAAAACACCCCAGAAGAGGGTGTGAAAAACCTGCGAAACCTACAGATAGATAAGAAACTGAAATTTATAGAAAAGGCTGGAATCAGAAAGCAAGGAACATATTTACACTTCAAACTGCATATAGAAATAATCCAAAAAAATAACAGTTAGTAAAAAGGATAACATGAGATAAGAGATAAAAAAAATGTATGCTGTCATAATTATAATTTGTATTGTTATGTGAAGAGTTTGGCACTGTTAATCGTTTCTTAGTATTGCTGAGATTGTTTCGATAGCATACCATTGTTTATTAAACAACTTTGTGAAACGTGCTGCCTTTAGGAGGTATCTGAATAGATTTTCCTCCTGAATGGGGTGAATACCAGTAAGGAATTTTGATCTACCTCCTCCTCCAATGACACCCCCAGACTAGATGTCTATTTGCGGCCATAAAAATATAAATAAGTAAAATAGAATACAGAAAATCCAGTTTAAAACACTATAAATTAAGTTGTTATCTCGCTTAGACCGCAGTTTTCTCTCGGTCTTGGCCTCTTTCTCACTAAACACCGCTTAAGAACCTGCTCTGCTACCTACCTATAATATTACATGGATATAAGTGTGTCAATCTTTACATATCATTTCTTAACATCCATTCACGGTAACCAGCGCTTTCCCCACTTCACACAGCACCAAAACATATAAATGACGCACTATTTAATATAAAAAGTTTCCCGATTCCTGCTTAAAGTAGACCAACGATTGATAAATGCACCGATTGGTCAAAAAAATCGATTTAAAATTTGAATTTTTCCGTAAAACTTCGTTACTAGATGTGTAGATATCGATACAAGGGAAGTATATCGAAACGGACACTGATACAGAATCTAAAGATGCGTTTTTTGGGTATATTTTAGTGTTTGTGTATTCGTTTTCGGTGATTGAAGTGTTTGTGGAAATATTTTTTGAGTTAGGAAATAGAGTATCGGTGTCCGTCTGCAAAATTTTCGTACTATTAAAATATTTAAAACTATTTTAATTTAACTCGATTTTTCAATATAATTTCATTAACTCTCTGAGGATGAATCCGTTTTTCCATGAGGAATTTCAACATTTAAATATCTGAATCGAATCAAAAATTAACTTAAAGTTCACGGTTTTATAGAGAATGCGGTGTTCTGATGAAAAGTGCACCACATCTGTTCTAATCTATTGAGATAGCATGAATAATTGGAATAAAGGCAAATAGTAAAATAGTATCACTTTTAAAACGTTTTCCTTTTCAGTTTGCTAAGGAAATCACTCCGTATTGCTACGTGAGGGTAATAGATGAATAAGATAGAATTCTAACCGAATTGGACTGCGCGTGAATGGGACGTTAGACAGGCTGCGTTAAAAAGCAAAGCGTAGGTGTCGCTAAGAGACTATTTGGGGCTCTGACATCAGTAGGCGAATCACAGCAACGGCCCTATAGAATCTCAAATAGCCCATCGCATAGCTCTAATATCAAATCACCGCACAAAGGCTGAGGTATTCGCTAACTGAGTTTGGTTTCGAAGACGTCAACGCCACCGTGATTTGCATCGCATTCATTTGACGTCCAGTGATAAGGGAACTGTGCCTTAAAAACCATTACTTGTTTCACGTTTCATTTTGGGGATGCATTTGTAAATTAGCGAATTTCTATATATTATTCATTTTTACATTTTAGACGATAGATAGGTGTCAGTGTTCGGCGTAATTCAAATAATATAGCCAATGATACTGATTGCAATAATAGTTAAAGGGAAAAAGATATGTTAACTGCTTAGTCACTATCAAAGTTAAATCCAAGAATACAAATAAAACTTACTCGTATGTAAACACAAATAACCTTGTCCCACGTTACTCACTCTATCGCCTCACTATGTACCACCACTGTTATACTACACAGATAAAACATTAAGAGTTTGTTTTTAGTAAAATTATAACTAAATAGTCCCGCATTTTAACCGGACAATTAACCCGTTAATTATAAGTGGAAATGATAAAGAAAAAGATAACTAAGGAAAGGGAAAAGAAGAAAACAAAAAAGATGATAGTAATACAAAGTTAGTAACAATTAAAATTAAATCATTATGTACTACTACTACATACTGAGATAATAACAGTATTGGTCCCACAAAAGAGGTTAGAATCACAATGTAAGCGACAATTTTGCTATAAAAATAAATGCACGAAAATAATAATATAGAATAAAATAAAGAAGAAATGAGAAGTTGGCCGAAAGGAAATGAATTCAAGGAAAAAGTAAGTTCATCCTTGTGAAAAATCAAGCTCAACTTTGTCAATAAAGATTTGTTTCAGAAATAGATGCTTGTAGTAGCAGTTCTTAAATGCGGTAAGATAGTCAGATAGTGAGAAGGAGTTCTGAATATTTCATGGAAGAGCGTTCCATATCCTGAGTAACATAGAACGATTTATTGTAAACTTCAGTTATGTACTTCAGTATTCCTAGATGGTTATTAATAGTAAAACGGTTATAAATTTTCCTCGTAGTATAGGAAATAGATAATACTGGTACTGAGAATGGTTAAAATTATTTATTGAGATAGTTGTGAGAAGAGTTGGAAGTATTCTCTAGATTCTACCTTAGGCCAACAATATTATTGATAATATTTGGAGATGTGGTCGATGCAAGAATTTTGAACTGTTTGAAGTTTGTATGAACACAAATACTAAAGTATCAATAAATACTCTTCATTAGATATCTTGGAGATTAGATCACTAGCATTGAGATAACGTCATCTGATAGTTAATATCGTATAGTATCGGATAGGATGTTAGAACGATATATCAGCCTGAAATCACTTTTCCAATATCACACCACTGAGACACTTCGATTAAAAACATGGAAAGATAGACTCCATCTCAACTAAATGGACTCTCCATTCGATTACTTCCACACGAATGTTTCCCATCCTCCGAATCTTTACAACTGCGGAATTCCTTTCCCCCGAAATTTCAGATTCCTCTCCGCACCGAAATATGAAATTTCCAGAAAAATTCCTCTCCACGATTTTCGCTCTTCATAAACGTCTGAAAGTGTCTGAGATTAAAGACAGCTTCCTCTCCAACGAGGAATTTGATGAAAGACACGCGCATTCTTACACGCGTGAGAGACACAAAATATCTCCATAAAAAAACTAGGGCGCAAAATTTTAAATGCATCTAATATAATACCAAATATAATAGAACTTAGTTACGATATTTTCAGAGGTAAAAGCGAAAGTTATAAAAGCGATATACGCGGGATAGAGTTTACACTGTTTATTACCAATCTTCATTTCTCTTACTTAAGACAACAAAAGGAACGGAGACTTTGGTTTTTAAATTTTCCTTTAATAATTACATAATAAAGTAAGTGCTTGACCCATTAAAACGAAACTGAATCTCATTTAGTTTGCTTTACTTTCCACGACGAATGTAGTTAGCTTATCTGAAGAGTCCGCGAACTATTGTTGTATAACACTGCCTGTTGCCTTATTTCCTAGTAATCTTGCCGTTTCGTTATATTTTTTTAGAATGATATAATTTTCCAGCAAAGAGAGTTTCTTCCTTTGTTACTTAATTTTGTTCACTTTCACTTCACAATGAAGCAATTTTTAGCACTTAGACTATCAACTAAGAGACAAAGGTTCTCCAAGCGCCGACAGCGGCAACCGTCTAGGGCGATTCCCTGGAAAAGGATAATCGCTTAGCGGTCACCAGTTATTCAGAATCCCTAGTGCGCATTTCGAAAGCAATGTTTTCAGGATCACAGGGGGTCCAATGCTGAATGCTGTGCTGAATGCTGAATCATTCAGCATTGGACCCCCTGTGATCCTGAAAGCATTGCTTTCGAAATGCGTATTAGGTATTCTGAATAACTGGTGACCGCTAAGCGATTATCCTTTTCCCGGGAATCGCCCTAGACGGTTGCCGCTGTCGGCGCTTGGAGAACCTTTGTCTCTTAGTTCATTGAACGCCGAGTTCCTTTTTTCCTTTTTTCTACTTAGACTATCATAGAAGAGTAATGTAAAAAATTTTGGGTGTATCGACGGAGGTGGAAGATTAGCTATAGTGAGTTTGAATGCATCTGGGGACGGTAAAATCCGCCTTATATTCCACTGTTACACCTAGTGGACTGCTTTCGCTAATTATCGTATCCATGGCTATAAACAGTCTTAGAAATAATTTAGTATGTGGTACGTTTATTTTAAACCTAAGTGTTATATTAAACTTGGTCACAATGGTATCAAAACAAGCATGCAAATGCATCTTTACAAAAATGCATTTCGGCAATTTTAGCAAAACACTCAGTGAGTTCAGACATTATCTTATTGCTATTATTTATATACAATACAAGTTGCCCCGACCAGCAATTTCGCAGATGGACACTGATACTCTTTTCCTAACCCAAGAACGTTTTAACAAACACTCCAATCACTACAAACAAATACAAATCACTACGACATACCTTAAAAACACACCTTCATATTCTGTATCAGTTATACCTCCTTTGGATCGATAAATATCGAAATCTACGCATCCAGTAACGAAATTCTATGAACAAATTCAAATTTAATCTCGATATTCTTACGAAAGGTTAAATTCTTTATTTCCTCATCACTTTTTACCAGTAAGCGAGAAATTTTTCTTTTGAATGCTGTGTCATTTATATCTTATGATGGAATGTGACGAGAAAAAAGCGCTGGTCAACGCAAAAGAATGTTTAGAAACAATATCTAAAGTTTCGACTTATTCCTATGAATTCTACAAGAGACTTAATTCCTCATTTATTGTGATGTAAACATAGGGCTAGCTACAATAACCAAGTTGTTTTTCATAGGGATTGGCAGCTAAAAAATCGAATATTTGCACAAAAGTTTGCAATTTCGAGCCGAAGAGGCAAAAAAGCAGGAAAGTCTTGAATCTATATTTAATTTCGCTTTTCTAATGATGACAAATTGCCTAAACTCTCCAATAATTCTGATATATGAATAGGGTCGGCTACAATAATCTGTTAGCTGGACAAAGGGATTGGTAGCTAAATCTCAAATATTTGCACAAAAGTTTGCAATTTCGAGCCAAAGAGGCATAAAATCTGCAAAACCTCGAATCTTTCTTTTGAATTTTGCTAATGATGACGCATTGCGTCAACTAGTTTTCTTTTACGTTTCGTGTATGCTGTAAATTTTAAACTCAATTATTAACATTATTACTTTGACTTGTATGAAGGGCATTAAATCCGGATCCCACATAAAGAAGATTGAAATCTGAGTCATTCTAAAAATATCGCGCATTTTTCTACAGTAGAATTTCACTCTTCTTTGACGCAACTCTGGACTTTTCCTCTCTTTAATATTTCTCTACGAAAGAGAAGGTTAAATAGAAAGGGAGGCCCGCCATTCCACTGAGGACCTCGATTCATCTTCTGACCATTTCTAAGGGAGAAGATGCCTCCAATTCTTAAAGAAACACAAGAGAACTCTCTTTCTTCCGGAAATAGAATTCCGTTGGAAAAGCCTCTCTCAGTATGCGCTAATTTTACAGCTCAACTCCGTTTCATTTCCCAAAAGAAATCCTTGGAAAAGAAAAATCTTCTATGAAGATCTTCAATAGGCCAATCCCTGAATAAGCCTTGGAATGAGGCGGTATTCCATTTTGCGCTTTAAATTTTATAGAACTCTGTTGGATCCTTAGTATTTTTGAAGTTTAAAGTGAAAAGGTATTTTACCAAGTTTTAGGGAAGAGCTTTACATCTCGATTTAATTAAAATACAGTTCCGAAAAAACAGTATCGAAATACTTTTACAAGGACATTTTCAACAAGAAATACAACGGAAAAGAATTATATTATCTAGCTGAATTAATTAGAGGTAGGTGTATGAGAGAATATATTATTTCACTCTCTTTAATCCTATCTTTCTTCATTTATTGAGCTAAACGTTCACCCAACGTTGCAAATAATCACAGGATGAAGTTCAAAACAAAATATATTCCACATTCAGCAAATGAAAATCCTAATTTAACGCAATAATTTGCTGCATAACATAACTTAATTACTCCCTCTGGCGTTTAGTCAAGGACTCTATTAAATCCAAACCATAGTGAGTCTCTACGTAAATGAAGGTCTTTAGAAAGATTATTAAAGGTTGAAAATATTCCATTAAGGGGCACGTTTTTGCAGATTTGCTTTTCCTCATATAAAAAGTCCTCTTTATCCTCCCATGGATAGTAAAGACCTTGATTATGTTCTCTTGTCACGAGATGTTCACGAGTTCACTCGTCTTTTGGCATAAGATAGATGAAAATGAATCTTTTGTTTATAATTCTCACGGTCCCCGTCTTTTTCAGATAACATGGTAAAAATATCGCATTAGACGCTCTGCTACTCGCTTAAACAGCGAATATTTCCCGTCCCCAGATGAACTACAACCCGCTATAGCCATCGCTCTCATTCGATGGAGAAAAACATTTTTAAATTATTAGTATCGCCGTCCTATTTCCTTTCCTTTTAACTCGGTAGTATTTTTAAAATTGCTTCAAAGCTTCAATTGTACGAAAAGCAGACCATCCTTCCAAAATATGATGTAATGCAACCAGAATTACATAACCCAGTTGTAACGCTACCCAGCTTAAGACGAAGTTTTCGCTTGATTCCCCGAAATGGGTCTTGACCAGGATTTACCCTATTTCAGAAGTAGCGCTAACTTGTCATTAAACAATCTAGAAACCCTTCCTTTTATTTTCTAATGTAAAAGAAACAACTTTTTAATATCTTGACTTTACTTAATAATAATAATTTATAATGCAGTTTTCACACGATTCTCTAAAAAAGCCATAACTGGGTTAAACTTTATTTAACAGCTCTGTAATCTTATATAAAAATCACTGTTGTGTATATATTTATCCATCCGATGGTAGTAACTCTCAAAAGTAATGCAAGTAATAATTTTTTGAAAGTTTATTTTATGAACTTCTCGACTAGATAGTTAGGATATTCCATAGAGGGGCCATGATCTTACGCATATTCATATTTTTCTACATCTACATCTACATGAATACCCTGCAAGCCGCCTTTCGGCGTGTGGCAGGAGGAAAAACCTCTACCAAAATATCCTTGGTTCGACTGTGGAGGACTAAAAAATGATCTCATAAGAAATGCTTAAAAAGCTCATTTGGATCGATTGCGGTCTTTTCATCCTTCGCAAAATAATTCAGAAATAATTATCCTATGAAATTGAGACGAGTACAAAAGAAAAGGATATGGAATGAAATTCTTTATTTTGGTCGTAAAATACCGTTTTCGATTCGAATTTACGAGAATCGGGACTAAAAAGACCAAATTTTTATATAATTTTGAGGTTATAAACAGCCTGTCGCCTTGACTACTAAAGCGATTGTTGAACTGGACTGGATACGGAAAATGCGAAAGACCCATATGAAATGCACGGGGAAAGAGAATCGACATTTTATGGCAAGGATGGATTAGTTAACATCTGGAAATCGAAATTCTGCAATATGTGAATTGAAAATTGAACATAATTCAAATTTAGTTCCGTCATTCATGGCGGGGGAATCCACTAGTATATTAACAATTTAAAAGTAAAGCGATAGCATAAGCAACTCGTCCGCATCTAGCTTTCTATTCTCCTGAGGCACTTCAAACATCTCGATAGACTAAAACGCCCTTTAGTTTCGCCACGAAAAAGTTACATTTCCGGAAATCCTCGAGAGAGAGAGATGGCGGAGAGATATATGACTTTATGAAGGCACCGGAATTTTATTATGAAACAATAAATCCAGAAGATTCTTCCGAGAAAGTTTCGAAGGCTTCCAAACAAGAAAGTCGGCTCTCAGAAGCGAATATCGCGCATTTCTCTTTGATATTTAAATTTCTTTTCGGCCGAAACCGAATCCTTAGCATTTCATTACTTCATTAACGTTGTGAGAGTAGCCATTTTAAATTAAACTTGGAAAACGAATTGAAAAAAGGAAAATTTCGATCGAATCTCTAAAAAATATACGTAACATATATTTACTATAGTATAGTAGTATATACTACACGATAGTGCAATACTAGACGAAATACTAAGTAATACAACTAGATTGTAATGCTAGTATATGCTCCATAGTTAATTTTCTCGTATAAGAAAGTACTGTTTCAGAATTACCCATATATACCAAAGGGAATACCTTAAATTTAGTCGCATCAGTTCAATATCTTGGGATAATACTAACAAATCAGAAAAATCAGCAGTAAAGCAAGTAAAAGGCTCTGCTTTGTAGAGCTTATTCTCGGTAGATGCAATGAAAAGGTTGTTAGAGCGATGTTATTTCACCTTGGTTACGACCTATCCGGAATTTGCGGAAAGTATATAGAATCCAGTAGATCAAACGGGTATCTGTTTTCTCGTGAAAGCGCAACGCAAAGCGATGATTTTAGTCAGTAAATGTCATGATAAGAAGGTAAACGATGAAATGTAAAGCAGCAAACACTTTGAACGGCAGAAAATATATCTAAAGTCTGAATAATTCAAATTCCGTAACTATATGATTTCTAAGCAGGAAGTTTCAAAATAACATCATAAATAATTATCGTTGAATCATTATTACCTCTATTTCTGATCAATAAGATTCAGGATTTCTCTTTTAAATTCAGTAGTTCTGGCTTCTTCATCTGGCATAGCCAATCACACTTGCGGCAAAATAATTGTTTTTCTACAGTTAATTTCGAATTTCCGGGTGGTTCTCATCTTTTTTTAAGAGGCGCTTTCGAAAAAACTTTGCCCTCTGATGGGACAAAAAGCTATTTTAGTATCACCAAGCGAGTTTTCCCTGTATTGAATATATACTGAATTGAATTTGAAGTGTAAGATTTCAAATCTTCCTTCGTAAAATAAATGTTCATAAATTTGAAAAC
The DNA here is from genome assembly GCA_036926295.1 of Pachydiplax longipennis. Lineage (NCBI taxonomy): Eukaryota > Metazoa > Arthropoda > Insecta > Odonata > Libellulidae > Pachydiplax > Pachydiplax longipennis. Next base: position 36,280,151 of record JAVFKF010000012.1, read on the forward strand.
TACTAACAAAGAAAACAGGCAATGTTATCATTTCAGGGGATATGGTGAGACCCGTGGCATATCCGAAACCACTGTAGAGTTAGGAGTTATAACCGAATTTACTGTATTCCCTAGAACATTTCACTTTCATTTATCGAACCAAAAATACATTTTTTAAGCATAATAATTTCTCTGAAAACTTTTATATAATGCCTCATTTTACAAGTACATGCAGTAAAATCATGAACTTAAAACCCTTAAAGAGAATTCCGTAATATATATTCACACAATATGACATAAACAATAAAATAATCAACAAATAATGTAATTAATAAATAAATAATGTACTAAGATAAATAATAAATAAATACTATGATAAATAAATAAACAATCAATAGTAAAACTGATAGGATAAGTGATTAAAATAATACATAATATAATAAATAAGACAAATAATTAAAATAATAAATTTGATAATCAAGAAGCAATACAATAAAGGAGATAAGTGAATATAAACCTTTTAAAATGAATAAGTAATCGCAACTCTGATAAATCTCCGACGTCTTAATCGACATTGCTTCATTTTAAGTTGAGAAAGTCAAGCAAGTTGGAGTAGAGAGCCCCGTTGGACTGGCGAATGAGTAATTATGGAGCTTAATTGCATAGGCGAGTTTATGAAGCAAGTTTCCTTACTCTCCGTTGGGGACAGCACCGGCGAACTTTAGACCAAAGGCAAAGGAATATATTCCCAAGTAAAACCTCGTTATATTAGAATGTTAAAATTTATCCTTTCTATCCAAGTCTACGGTATACCTAAATTAAAAGAGTCATATCTCGTGCACAAAAGGCATTTCTATCTCTATTAAATCTGCATTCATCAGTTAAAAGTAAGAGAAAATAGATCTTATATTTTCCGTAAAAAATATGTTTTACGATACTAAGAGTTATTTGAAAGAGAAAGTACGTTTCATATACATACATACATATGGCTTTATTTCAGGCAAAACTGTGACTACATAGTCCTGTCTTATATTTAACCCGTTAATTATACGTAAAAATAATAAAGAAAACAAAAATGACAATAATAATCACAGAAAAAAGCAATATAAGTATAAATTCAATAAGCAATAAGCATAAAGTAAGCAATAAGTATAAATTCAGTTACAGTAATATTTAAATAATTATGTAATAAGACATTGCATACCGATATAATGACAGTATCACTTCCACAAGGAAAGTAAAATAGAACCACAGTGTAAGCAATAAAAATTACAATAAAAATAGATAAATGACTGAGAATAATAAACTGAATAAAGAATTGTCTCGGGAAAGAAATGATTGTTGTAGGCACGGTTCTAGAATGATAGAAGCAAGCAGAAATTTCACCCGTTAATTATAAGTAATAATAATAATAAAGAAAACAAAAATGATAAGAAGAATTAAAGAAAAGACAATAATAAGAATACAAATCCAGTTACAAAAATAATGAAATTTTACGATAAGACATTGCATACTAAGATCATAATAGTATTGGTTTTACAAAGAAACAAAGTAGAATAACTTTGTAAGCAATGATTTTACAACGATAATAAATAAATCAATGATAATAATAAATTCAATAAAGAATTCTTCCAGAAAGAGATGCTTGTGGTACGAGCGGTTCTGAAATGCTGGAAGTAAGTAGGACTTTTGAATATCTAACAAAGTGCGTTCCGTAACCTATATACTGTAACTTAGAATCATTTATTGTAAATTTCTTTTCTGTTTCGGTATCTGAAGATCTAGTGAAACGTAAATGTAGTAATATAAACGATATTGATTCTGTTTTCTGTCCATATGGTGGAAAAGAAATGATGAGTTGATAACAAAGATGATCACCATTTGAATGCAAACTGCCATGCTCTCAAGATAATAAATGTTGTAGCGAGGAAATTCTCTTAAAGCATTTTTCCAGTTCTTCATTTTCAAATACCCGATAGGCATCGTGGAATTGCGATGAATAAAAATACAGCAAAGAAAACCTTGTCTGATAACACATTTCATTCTCAAAGCTTCGACGCCGTTTATAATACAAATATTAACATAGTGCTTCTTATGGGAAATGAATATTTCTAAATCAATAATTACATCTACAATTCAGCAATATTCATATGAATGGTTATGATATTCATAATCCAAATATCAATATGTTTTCAGAGTTCGAAACACAAACAAGTTTGTGTTTGCCTCGAAACCGAGAGCCTCTCTCAGCCTTAATCCCTTTAATACTAATCAAATGGTAAAAATATCCCTTCAGACCTTCTGCTACCCGATTATAAGGAGCAGTTTTCTGATTTCCAGATACACAGCAACCCGTTATAGCAAATCTTAAACCTAAGACAATAACCGGAAATCGTTTACATTATTCTTTCCCAAGTTTGAATGTTCTAAAAATTGCTTTTTGAAATAAAGTGAAAATTATTAAAATTAAGTGGCAAGAGATTAAATTAAGTAGGTGCTCTCCTTGTACGAAAAGCAGACCTTTATTAAATAACGTGACGAGAAGGCCAACAGCAGTACTCAACAATAGTTCGCGGACTAAGTAGGAAAAAGTAGAGCACAGTGAAGAAGATTCCTTTCCGCTGTTAAGAAGAAAATATATTATTAAAATAGTTTTAAAAATTAATTAATTAATTATTTTTTAAAAGATTTTAATAATTTAATTAATTATCAATAATAGTGTAATTAATTAATAATTAAACTTAATTATCCACTTTTGTTTTTCTATACAGAAGAAAGGAATATTTGTAATGCTATATTCTATTTTTTATATTTATTTACTCTCCCGAAGTAAATATTTGAACTGTGATCTTTGAAAATGAAAGGACGTTCTACTCACAGTTAGAAGGTATTGAATACTCACGAGGAAATCTCGCTTGGTGGAACTAAAATAGGCCATGGGAGAAGGATAATTAAGAAGTAGTGAGAACTATTTGATTTTAAAGAAAAATCTAAAATATATAATTGACAAGTTCCAGTCTCATTATGTGGAAATGCAATGAAAAAACATACACTTTGTAAATTATTATTGATTATGTCCGATATCAGTGCCTGATGATGTCAGTAGATAGACGAAACTAGTTGCATTCAATATATTTCTATGGAATTTACGAAGTGTGTTTTTTCTTTGCATGAAGAAATCTAAAATCTATATTCTATATTTTAAAACCTTATTTCGATTACAATGCGGTTTTCATTCGATATCCTAAAGAAACATTTAATAATAAAACAAATAATAATAATTTAATAAGTAAATAAATAATTTAATTTTCTATTTCTAGAATTTTGATTTTTTTTTTCATTTTTCGGTTCGGATAGGTATTCACTCCCGCTGATACAACTTATTTATAGGTTCCGATATTCACTTCGGCTCCTGTTCGATACCCTGACTTCTGATCTATCCACATTTGACAATGTTTCCCAGTGGTCACCAAGAGAGAATCACCACATCTCCAGTTAAAGAGAAACTCGACTATGGATCAGTTTCCTTTTCGTCCAGTAATTCAGATTTCCTCCCGGATATTCCTCTTCTCATAAATGATTCACGGCTTCCTCGTAAACAAGTCCCAGTCATACTAGGCGACGTTTCCTCTTCCGATTATTTCCGTTGTCCGCCCGGCTTATGCCGATATCCCTACGCTTTATATTCTCTCTCAGTCATTTCACTTCCACAATATCCCCCAAAGGGAAAATAAAATCCGCTCTTAAAGAGCTGTGGAGAAGTGGTGTTCTTATGGATTTCTGTGATGCCAGAGGAGATCGAAGAAAGGGTTGGTGGGTTCCGTTGCTATGGTTCCGGATTCGATAAGGAAATGATAAATATGAAAGCGAATGAACTCACGCAGAATGACTTTCATATGCTTCGAGAGATAACCGCTGCGGTGGTTTGTTGGTGGAGAAGTTTAACCTCGATGATTTTTCATGAGATTTGTACCTTTATCAAACGGTACGCTCGTGCTACCGTGTCTTCATGAATGGGATGCATATCATTTATCATTCAAAGAAATAGAAATTTAGAGAATGGAACCAAAGACCACTTAAAATCCTGATTACACGTTACTTATTTTGTCACACATATACCTGAAGAAAAGGTAGCTTTGGTGTTCTGATCACCCTTTAACGCAAATTACAAATTATATAATCTTCATCAGACGGGAACAATATGTAAGGGCTCCTAAGTCTCTATATATTCTTTCTTGGCTATTGATAGCCAAATGGCTTATTATTATTAAATACTGCTCAGAAATTATACTTTTTGCTACTCCTCAGAAGCAAAAAAGCAGAAACTAAACGAATCCATTCTTAACAGCAAATCATCTAACCTCCAGCCACTCCTCATCGTAGTGCACTTAAAACCCTTTAAAAACACGAAGTTTGAACAAGAAAAAAATAAAGAGAGGAATTAGCAAAAAACAAATTTGCACGCCATGCTTTGCCAACTGTAAATCTCAATTTTCAAACGATATATTCCCTTTCTTTCGTCTCAATTCATTATTTTCCTCTTTCCGTCAACATCTATTGCTTGAGAATTTAAGAAAAGGTTCATCTTCATACTCTCATTGGATCTTTTGAAATCCTAAATTATTCTTCATTCACTCAGTAATCGTTTACTACACTCAATCAACAACTTCTTGGAGATATTTTGTTTTTCTTAAAATTAAATAGACAATTAATGCAATACTAACTCTAAAACTGAGTATAAAGCTTCAATGATTTGCTTTATAGTCATTATTGGTACATTATCTTGAATTAATTAACAATTTCTCTCAAACAGCATCTCACTCGACATCCTACATATAAGTATACTTAGCTTAGCAAAATCTTCTGTGCATCAAAACATTAATATTCCACTATGAAAAGGTAAAAATTTTATGATGTCGCGTGACGTCATGTACTCAATGTCTACATCAATATCATCTCTGCTGTATTATCGCAAGCATTGCTTATATGGATACGCATTATAGTTCAACAGCTATTAAGATTTGTTTGATATACACAAAATTGCGACATCGACTTAGAATAGTGTCCACTAATACTGGACCCGCGGCGTATTACGTTTTCCGTCAACACAGATATAAATTACAGAATTTGGCTAATACGTTTGCTAATAGAGTTATGGAGGACACTCATGGATGATACACTGAGTGCTCAAGTTTAAAATTGAGAATATTCGAAGAGAGTAAGGTTTTTTTATGGAAACTCGATAGAAGTACCCGTTGTCTGACACAACGAAGACTTTCTATCGACAGGAAAATTTAAACTGAGGAAAAATAATGAACAAGAACAATTTGTACTTTTTCCACAATCTTTTTTTATTATAAACAATAAAAGACAGTAAAACAAACACGATTAGTTTCGGAGATTGATCTTGATGATGGAGATCAATCTCTGAAACTAGTAGTGTGTGTTTTACTGTCTTTTATTCTTTATAATAAAAAAAAGTTTTTAATTTGTGGAAAAAGTACAAATTGTTCTTGTTCATTGTTGATCATTTAATCAATCTCCGAAACTAGTCGTGTGTTTTTTTACTGTCTTTTATTGTTTATAATAAAAAATTTGTGGAAAAAGTACAAATTGTTCTTGTTCATTATGGCATATTTCCAAAAGACAACGCCTGAGACTGTGAATTTTATGAGGAAAAATAGTTCCCAGACTTAGAGTAGAATATCACTGAGTGACAGATTAATATGTGAAAAAGAAGGAAAGGAAAGAGGATGTTATTTAAGCGTGGGACTGAAAGTGAAACTGTGGAGTCAGAAATAACTAAGGACAGAGTGGACGTGATCGGATTCCTCAATTACAAAGATTCCATCACAAAACCGCTCGCACGGATAAGAAAGTGATCAAAAGGCGGTTTCGCGGAGAATATTAATGGCAAACTGATTATCTCTTAAGTCAAGCACAAACTGCGTGGGTTGAGACTGAATTTCAAACAAAGTTTCCACAAAAATCGCCTTTCACAGTGAGTCTTATGACTTCAAAACAATTTCAGTTACGTCCTCCATTCACAGTAAGTTGTGGTTAAATGAATGGCTAAACAATATGACGAGTAAGTAATATATCAATGATTAAAAATATGTAGGAAGTTTCAAAATTTATGCATGCATAAATACATTTATTCATATTAATTACATAGTAATAAATTGTGGAATTTCCTCGAATATGTTGACATTTTAAAAATTGTACATGCGATATAAGAATTTAAACTTTCAAGTTTTAAAATTCTGCGATTTAAATTATTTAAACGTTTCATGAAATATTTTTTTTCTAAACGCTTACCTGAAATATCAACTATATTCTTTCGAATATCAAATGACTATTTCAAAATAAACGCATAAAAGGATTCTGTTAAAACAATGTTGAAAAATCATCTTCACAGACCCTATAACGTACTACACTACTAACTATAATAATTAGGAACAAATAAGGTGAAAAATGTTATTTATGTTAAGTTTTGAGCCTCTCTCTGAAATGAATCAAAATTATGATTCACTTAAATAAGGGTTTTTGCAAATATTTTGATTTTCTTCGATTGAAAAGAAGAATACTCCAAAAAGCAATTCATAGAAATCTTCATATGTGAGCCCAATGAGTGAATTCAGTGAATTAATACACTCACTATCGTCTCAGATAAACTTAGGTATACAATCAAAACCGTACAGTTCATTCACAACGGATTGAAAGCCTCTGAATATCGATTGAAATCGCAATAAAAACTAGTATGATTGGAGATTATATCGATAAGATACCAAATAATCAAAGCTGTTATTTTAACGCAGTAATTTATTCATTTTCAACGAGATTTATAGACGCAAGGGATGCTATAGTGATCAAATTTACTACATTTGATATATATTATTTTATGTATGGTATACAATGTATAATATTTAAGGAGTAATATCAACCATTTAAACTTGCTCAGTGTTTTCCCATGCATCTGCGACTTTTAAGAAAGAAAAGAACTTTATAATTAGATAAAGTAATAAAAAGCTGTAAAGTTGTTCCTACTGACTCAGGAGCTAAGGCTCGGCGTTGCGTATGTAGATTTTCTCTCTCGACAGAATTACACACAGATTCAAAACATAATCAGGCATAGATCAACGCAAAAGCATCTCAGTTAATAAAAAAAGACGAAGGAACAAGAATAAGGAGCGAAAAATTTAAGATAAATATGCAGAGAAATAATAGCAGCGGATAAAGAACATAGAATCAGGAAATGTAAAAGAAAAAAGCAAGGAAATGGAACGTAAAAGTCATTGAAATATTGTTGAGGCTCAAAACTTTAGGTTTTTTTTAATTTTAAACACATCATTCCATCAGTAAATTTATCTACATGGGTGGTCTGAAAAGCTTCCGACATTTCGCCATTTCTCGACATGTTTTCTGAAAATTTCTGAAAATTCTCTGAAGATTTCTGAAAAATCTGGGGTCGGAAACTTTTCAGACCACCCTCGTATTCATCCGCCGAAATACTGTTGACATAGCAGATGCTCGTGGAGTCGGCTCACAAGAACACAGTGTATCCTGAAGTGCAGGCAATTTGCAGTGCTTGTCGAGCGGGTTGCGTTATCACGGCGCTCACCATTTACTGTTTCAGTACCATATACACAGCATGAGAAGTCTCTACGAAGAGCTACATGACTTTAGAGCGGAAATAATGGAAAGGTGTTTAACTTGGCAGGAATAGTCATTCGGCTATAATTCTGTGGATGTAAACGAAAAGAAACACCGAAAAGCGAGTTTTTAATCTACTTTCTGACCTAAGAAAAAAGAGATAGAGATGATCTCACTCTATCACAGAGTTCGTATTAGGCGGGATATAGATTCATTCGCTTCGTAATATCTCCATTTTACTCTCGTAAAATTAGTCCTTCCAAGGAGGAGACTTAGGTGGATTCCTTTTGAAAACAAGTTGAAGCGTGAGATGAGATGCCGACACAGATAGTGTAAAAACTTTCGTTCTATCTACTGAGGTGAACGATTGCCTATAGCGGGTTGTAGCTCATCTGAGTATGGGAAAACTTTTGTTTTAAGCAGAGCGGCTTAAATGGGATCTTTATCGTTTGTTTCGTGTGAAAGGGACCGGGAGAAAACCACGGATTATGCGGGATAGCATTTTAATCGGTACATCTTGAATGGGTTTTACTGCATTGGAATTCAGCTCACATTAAATTTTTTCATGTTCACTGAGGTTAAGTGATTAAGTCACAAGTATAGATAAAAAGAATATAATGATACCGCTATAGCTGGAATCAACTTTTATGCTTGATTTTTTGTGACACGATGCTAGTATGTGTTTTTAATAATGATTAATTAGATTAGTGGATATTTGGAAACTAAAAGAAAAGAGTGATCGGAAAGCTATGAGAGCTGCGTGTTCGACTTTGGCTAAAGTAGTCCCGGGTTCGATTCCCGGTAGGAACTCACGTACGAAATTACCACAGCTATAAAAGCACTTTTAACAACACTACTGCCACTAACTTAAAGATAGCATCTTTGACTTTCACAATGAAATTAAATGTTAACGGCAAAAGGAAATTATACAAATGATAAAATAATGACAACAGGGGTAAAAATTATGCATGGATTGGAGGTCTAACTAAGACAAACAAAGCTGTTAACTTAGAGACCGTAGCCATGAGACTGCAAACATATTCCTTTCTTCTTTTCTCCACCTACTTTTGAAACCAATCGCAATCAGTTCCAACTTTCCCAACCGAACCCTAAACTTTCTTTCCAAAGTAACCCAGATAGCAGAGGAACATATGATAAACTACCGTTTCCAGATCAGGTGGATTTTATCTCCCTTACCAAAAATCACGTTTATGTCCATGACAACCATCGAAAAACTAAGTGGAGGATCCGTAATTACAAGGAAATATGGTTTTCATTCCACTCTCATGTTTCATCCGCGAGGTAATTTAGGCGTAAATGTGCTTATGGAGCTATTTCCCATTGGCCTCTTGAAAACCCATGCAAGTTTAACGTGCGATGCATTGACGTAGGACGAGAAATTAGGCCACCGTGACACATATTTTGCGCTGCTTCCCAACCTTTTGTCTTCCATGGCACATCCATGCATCAACTCCAATTTTTAGGCACGATGAACCAAGAGTAAATAAGTCCATTTTGTTCTTGTTGCCTGATGATGATCTAAAGAGTCGAAACCTTAGTCGCACAATAAAATATTGGTGGTAAAGGTATTAGTACTTTTTAGTCAATGTTTCTTTAAAATCAAATCGGTGATATAGGAAGTATAATACAAATAAAGCATCCGATCATTAAATTCATGATGAAATCAACTATCATGAGACAGCAGCCGATCATTAGTACCAATCACCGATCAGCCGATAGCATGATTCATGAATGATTCAAAGATGACAATGAACAAGCAGATAAAAATGGATAAATATTGTTGAGTGCATAGAGGTACAGTTACTCGAGATAAATAAAGCATTCTTAGCCTTAATATTCCCGTCACTTATGAATTGAGCTGATGATTATGATGAGAATTAGTGAATGAAAATTTTATTGGTTTTGACATTAATTTTAATAGCCCTTCTGCGAAAATTCTTGATTGGACTTTATGTTTACTCTCATTTATCAATCCTGCAAGTCACTATTGCTGTATGACAGAGCTATCTTGACACCAACATCAAAAAAGCAAAGAAAAATTGAAAACACTTTGAACCTCATCGATCACCATTGACGTGAAGAAGCATAAACATGAGATGCATCTCCAAGACACGACATTTTCCATCACGAAAATGTCATCTGAAATCTAAGGATAATAACTTGACGGCAGACGAAAGAAAATGAGGAAGTGCCATTTTGTGACATGGATATTCATGGTATACTAGTGACTAAATGACGTAGAGAAATATGAACGCCATTTACGTAAACAACGTTAGAACCAAATTTTTACCGTACCTAAAAATAAGGACGAGGTAAACGTAATTTTATTTTAAGGATTTCCTTAGATATCAACAATAATTATGTGATCAACTACTTTCAGAATTGATATCAGCATTCCTAACACTAGACTTTACTTGTTGACAGCCTTTAGTATTCAAGAAAGTTAATTTCACCTACAGTAGTCCAAGAAAAATCATTCCTCTATTTCGGTTCTTTCTCTAACTAAACTGATATTAAGAACGCTTAGAAATCCATCTACGTCTCTAAAGAAGGGCCGGCAGTATGCATTGGGGGTTCCATAGAAGGGAAGTGATGGTTATTCACAATTGGCATTTCATTTAAACAGAAGAGGATCGTTAATCAAAATATGAAATTTCTCCACGATTACTGTAAATCACTGTACATTTCTCATGACAAAAAGGTATCTTTCACGGTTGTTAGAGATGATTTTATATGAAAATTTCTTTGAATCACTGATGATAATAATATGCCATTTTACCGATAAATACACATTAACTACAGAGATTACACCGGAAATAATTTCCAGTATAAAGAACCTCCTAAAATATTCTCTCCAACTCCATTCATGGCGTAGTTTCCTAGTAAAGCTGTATCATGATACTATACTTAAATAGCTCGCTCCTAAATGACAAATTTCTAGATCGATCTGTTACTTGAGGTGGTAAGCAAACTACATATGCGCTCACGGGGACTCCACGAGTATGTTTTCTCATATTGCTGGTGCTATAAAGGTGGTGTTGTGTTAATGTGTGATTATTTACCACCTTTTAACTTTGCATAGAGGCGCCTGATTGATATAAAGAACAACGAGGACAATCAGCAGAGAATATGAGAAAGTAAGAAAGAATAATATAAACATACCTTGAAAGAAGTCTTCCGAGCAGAGCTGCCTTCAGATATTCCTGCGCTGCTACTCACACACACCCAACACTTCACATTAAATATTGTACACACTTAATAAAACCCCTTTAACTATCACAGCTGCACGGAAATATTTCTGCCATTCACGGTTAGCACGAGCAAAGCAAATGGTCGACCTTGGCGAGACCCTTCCTACTCCTCGCTTAGTCCTTTGCTAGAGGAAGTCCTTTGCAACCAGCAATTCAAGGGTAAATTCTAGGAATGTTTCCTTCTGCAGAGAAATACCATTCGCCACAATCCTAAGAAAATCCCCTGCAGTCTTTGATAAGAAGACCTTCCGTACCTAGGAGTCCAAAGAAAAAGATTTAAGACAAAATCAGAAAAAAATTATTAAGGAAGTTATTGAAGGAAATCATCTAACTACATCTCGTGTTTCAAGTCGAAATCATGCCTGGAAAACCCTCAATTATAGTTCCGTACTCTCCATTTAAATTATGCGGAAGAATACAAATCATGTATATCTAGTAGCCCAGTGCAAAAATTTCGCAGACGGACGTTACTCAATTTCCCCACCCAAATACATTTCAACAAACACTCCAATCACGAACGAATAAACAAACAGGAAAATATACCTAAAATCACATCTTCATATTCTCTATCAGTGTACGTTTCGATGTACCTCCTTCGTATCAATAGATATCGAATTATATGCATCCAGTAACCAAAACCTATGGGCAAACTCAAATGTTAACTCGATTTTATGACCAAATGGTGCATTTTTCATTAGTTGGTCTATTTTCTGCAGGAAGCGGGAAACTTTCTTTAAAATTATGTGCCATTTGTATGTTTTGATTGAGTGTGAAGGGAGAAAAGTGCTTGTCATCGGAAACGGATTTTTAGAAATAATATAAAAGGATTCAACAATAATGATTTAATGTTGAATCTTTTTACTTAAGCCTATTTATTGCATTTCGTACCAAAGTATTGAAGTTTTCATTTTTTTTTTTCAAAGTTCCATAAATTGTTTCTCTTCTTCTTTCAAGACGATTTTCTGTCTCATCATCCGACATTAGTCACATCAAGAGAAGTTTCCTTGTCAATAAGGAAGTATAACTGAAATCGATCCTACAAAGGCCACAACACGGATGGCATTGGGAGAGTTTCTGATTGTGTATTTCAGTGGTGATGTGTTTTTATTCACGGGTTTGAACGTGTGTTTTGATGTTTGCTTAAAAATAAAATATATAGATAATAATCATCGAGTAACTCTAACACGCTATTTAAAATCATGAGGGTGTTTTGATGGATGTTTAGAAACAATATATAAAGATAATAAACGTCGAGCTATTCTTTGACGCTCCGTAAAATCTTGAACCGTGCCTTATCAGAAAAACAATCTTTGACTCCGCGGTTCGACGGCGCTCACAAAAATTCGCAGCACTCCAGCGTACATGTAAAAGAAGGATTTGCTGCCTCTCTCAGTCTTCCCAAATCCTCAACTTGTAGGAACCCATAGATTCAATAGGGTACATAAATTGCGCGGCTTAAAAAAGAAAGCTAAGGACCGCCCCCTTTCTCGGCAGCGGAGATGTTTCGGTGGGAAAAGGGAAGGAACCGAAGCGAACCGGAGATCGTATATTCGAAGGAGGACAAGCCGAGGAACGTAAAAGCCTTGTTCCTTAGGTTTTTCTCCCACTGGAACTCCCCTTTAAATTCTCTCCGTCGCGAACTGCCTCTTTCCGATCCTGCACACGAAAATGCAGCCACCGGCGCCGAGATACTGTTGACATTAATCTCCGCGCTAAAGTGTGGTTTTCGGTACAACACGTGGTGGGATGGAGAAAGTTGCGGATTGGGGATTTGCTGCGAAGAGATCTCTTTCTTTTGGGAGATACCGCTGTTGAAAAGAAAGGGATTTTCAAAGAATTCGAAATTAGAAGAGAAGGTTTGGTGAATTGACACAGGCTAGGATTATTTTGTAAGAATAGCACCGTTCCTTACAGAGGGCCTTTTGGAGATTTTTGTTCTTTCCTTTCCATTGGAGAAAACATTAATAATGACTTAATTAATAAAATAAGTTTAAGTAAGTTATTTAGTAAGTAAGGTTTAAGTACTAAGTCATCAATAAATTATACTTGTTAAAAGTCATTTTTTATGTTTTTTCTAATTAAAAGGAAATTCGAAAACCTACAAAAATTCTTTCGAAGGAATGGTGCTTTTCGGAGCAAAATAATCGTAGGGTACGTCAGTTTATCGTGAAAGTAAAGAATCCTTCTCTGTTGAATAAGTATTATACGTCGTGAAAAATGAACAGATTATTTCAGCACCCACGAGTATGTATCAACTAGATGAAGTGTCCACTGATTCTCAATGGGGAAAGAAGTGGATAGTAATAGCTTAATAATATTTTTAAATAAGAGAATCTAAAATTTCTCACGTTAGATTAATTCAATAGAGCAGGTTCTACAAAATGAGAATTTGAATCTTTTAAAATTTCTCATAGTCTGGAACCGAAATCTAACCGATATGAATATGAAGCTTTATAGAATTTCCCTCTATAATAATAATAATAATTTGTCTAATTTTTCACGAAGAATGATGACCAAGACAGGTTAAACTAAGGAGAGCAAACGTAGTCTATTATACTAATAGGTAGTCTCTTATACTATATTACAATTATATTTTAACAATTAAGCATTTGCATTCACAAATAACTCAGTATACTAATACTATTAGAATAGTAAAGCATTATTTTTCTTAAAAACTATCATTTTTCACAAACACATAATAAATTACACGATTTCACACACAAAAGATATTCTATGGATAAAAAAGAGTGGATAAATATTAATTCTCTCCAATATATTCTTTCTACAGGAGGATCGAATAAGCTTGCTGTTATATTTTTCATCCACGGAGAGTCTTACGAGTGGAATTCTGGGAATCCTTACGACGGAAGCATATTGGCCAGCCTCGGTCACGTGATAGTGGTGACAATTAATTTCCGGTTGGGAGTCTTTGGTGAGTCTATGAAATCATTCCATCATCGGGTTGAGTAATAAATCCTATGCAAGTATGACCTCAGGGTTCGAGTCCCAGATATGGCAGACTCCAACGCTTCTTTCTCTAAAATCATGCAAGTGAACCTTTTTCATTCCTTCATTATCTTTTAAATGGTGAACCTGCGGCCTTAAAATTGCATTTTGTCTTAAACAACTGCTTGCATTTAAACTAATTTACTACCTCGGCTTATGAACTTCATTCATTCCAGATTCTCAAAAAGTTAGTACCTTGATACGCAGTTTACCACTTTTTTCTTCATTTTTTAGTGCTTTCTTTGCGCAAAAGACTTTAAGACCAAAATTTAAAAAATATCGGGAAAGAAACTTTAATAGATTTGTACTTTTACCACAGTTTTTATCGTAACATAAAACACAAACTGTGGTAAAAGTACAAATCTTTTAAAGTTCATTTCCATTATGGATTACCACAATACCTCGCCTGGTTCTGTAAAATTCATGAAAAAACATCAATTTTCTCTCATTCTTATGCTTACTGTTCGAATATTTCGCCACTTATTTCACCAAAGGTGTCACATATTGAAAATTCGAAACAGTTTTTAAGATTTTCCTCATTCTCGCGCAGGTTTCATGCAGACAGGTCCGGCGCGAATGGAATCTGCAAGCGACCCCACCAAAGTGGATGGAAACTGGGGTCTTCTGGACGTCCTTGAGGCGCTGCGGTGGATGCGGAAGAACGCGGAAGCTTTTGGAGGAGACAAAGACCGAATTACTGTAGTTGGACATCACACGGGTGCAGCGTTAGTCCATCTGCTTCTTGTGTCCTCTGCTGCGAAAGGTAATGCTGACTCTCAGTGGAATACCATCTATTTGATTTCCATGATCCTATTCTTCTTCATACAGAATATCTTTCTCATGAGAAATAATACTTTAGGAAATGGAGTAAATTTGTGTTTAAGTTTTTATGTTTTTCCTTTGGATATGATCATGCAAGAAACATTAAAAAAAGGTTCTTCTAATTACTTGATGGAACTCATATTCGATTCAGAATAATCCGGGATCGAAGCCGGGTCACTCAAGACACCTTACATTAAAATACACGTAAATTCGTTTCATAGTTAGCTTTCTTGGAAATTTTAAATTATAAATGATCCTAAATTCACATGAAGATGAGTGCCAGAAGAAAGATATAGTAAAATTCGGTTATAACGTGAATCCAGGGGAATGAGATTTCGAATATTTGACTGGATAAAATAATTAAAAAAGAATAAGGAAAAATATATATGTAATAAAAATAAAATAGAACAAGACATGAACTACTTTTAAAATTTAAGTAACAACGTATGTAAGAGTAGCTGCAGGTAAGATTTGTCATTGCCTTGTAATTGCCCCTTCTTCAGATGATCTATTTTATATCAACTAATCTGAGGAAATATTACAACATTCCCGACGGAAATCTTTACCTCAGAGCAGCCACGGTACTTCGCGAAATCACATTATATTAAGGATTAACTTTTCCCGTTCACAGGTCTCTTTCACCGTGCAATAATGCTAAGCGGATCCGCTCACAGCCTATGGGCCACAGTTCGAGAACCAAGGGCGCTGAGACGAAAAGTGGCCGAGAAGTTAGGCTGTCTGAATCCACCCCGCTCATCAGACTCACCCTCCTTACCACCTCCAGCACCAGAAGGGGAGGACCTCGACATAACCCCTTGTTTGAGACGCGCTACCACTGCCGAACTGCTCACTTCATACCCTCCAACACTCAGATTCCTCGCCCGATTCGGACCTTCATTACGCGAGGATGACATAGGCCCCTGGTTGGAATCCGAAGGCACCTCCAACTCCCTCCCCTTGCCCTCCTCCACCCCCTTCCCAAGAACCCCCTTACTCGTGGGGGTGTGCACCGCAGAAGCGTATGCAGAACTGTCCGCGGAGGACGTCCGGTGGGGTCTGGAGGAAGAGAGGAGGGACGCCCTCCTGAGGACATTCGTGGTAAATTCCTTCTACTTTCACCGGAGGGAGATACTGGCTGCGGTGAAGAATGAGTATACGGACTGGGTGGGACTGGGCACCGACCCAAGAGCCAGGACATCGAGGAACGCGGATGCCAAGTTTGGTGACGGGCCTCCGACGATGGCGCCCACGGTGTTCAAGGTGACGGCGGCGATGGTGCGGCACCACCAGCACCCGATTACGGTGAGGGACGCCACGGTGGAAGCCCTCGGAGATGGTCAGACCGTGGCCCCTTTGGTGGCTGTGACCAGAAGCCATGCGGGGATCAGGGGTTCGCCCACGTACTTTCTGCATTTCTCGCACCACGCCAAGGATGGAATGGACTACGCGCAAGAGAGGCTAGGGAGTGCTCCTGAGGAAGTGGTGACCCATTTACTGGGCGGATCCGTCCTAGGTGGAGAGACGCCGGTGATGGTGAGGTTCGCCGAAGATGAGTCAGAGCTGCCGCTGAACTACACGAAGCAGGATGCGGCGGTGGCTGTGGCGATGATCAAGTACTTCTCAAACTTCGCCAAGTCTGGGTGAGTGAAGTTCCGATTCTCAGCAATTGCTGAATTGAATTGCTGAATTCTATCGTAAATGTATGATGTGTATTGTGTATAAAACAGTGGCTATTTCAATCAAAAATAATAATAATAAATATTAAATTAATAATACTCAATCTAATATCAGGAAGTTCATTCGTTAAAAGAAATAAAATTAATGCTAAACAATCGTGAAAATATTTCAATAACATTTTACGCATCTCGGGTCATAGTGACCCAACGCGACCATGTTTTTAGGTGCGACCAGTTAAGAATTAATCATTTCTCAGCTAATGTACGCTTCTATTTTCTTCTTCTAGTTGTTTCCATCATAGTCTTTTACATTTTCCTCAATACCTAATAATTTCTCGCTGTGTCTATTCTCTTTTTCTGATCCAAATCCTTACGGCTTTACGACTTTTCTTGCTTCTTAATTGCCTCTGATACATATAATGGCGAGTTTTTGCCTTTCGACGCTAAAAGGCGTTGATTGGCAACTCTTACGGATGACGATAGCATGTAGGTTTTCGATATAAACTCACAGAAGAAGTTAAGCGTTTTCTTATGAGACTGTGTTTTACTATAGAGTTTTCTTCATTTCAGGGACCCAAATTGGGAGAGCCAAGCGAAACGAGAAGCTGCTAGAGGACAGCCGTGGCCCAGTGGCCGTGGAGAGCAGCTTCCAGTTTGGCTTCCGTTCGACCTAACCTCGCAAATGCATCTTAACATGGGTACGATCAAACTTAAGAAGGCTCTTGTTTTGTTTCCTTGCATCTGAAATTATCAATGACCAATTTCCTGCAAATCCATGATTCTAATCAATGTAAGAATTGCATCCCCGCTTCTGAAATCATAATACCTATCCATTGGGAATTTCTTAATATTGGAATCTGAATCTAATTGAAATACTGAAAGCGATACTTACCATTTCCAAAATTTTTATTTAAACGACCCGTTTCGATCATGACGACTATCTTCAGGTACACTACATTCGGAAATGACGAAACATTGAATTCTTAAGTCCTTTTAAATAAAATTGTGGAATTATTACCAAGAGAATTAGAGCAGTAATTGGTTCCGTATAAGTTTGGTCAATAAATGTAGCTTAAGAAAGCAGCGAGTATATACCTAAGTAGTATATATGCATGGTTACCTACAATAGTGAGTTTTATTTCCAATAATCTGTTTTTAATGAGATTTTAATTCTTTCCAAAGGACCTAAGCCAAAGATGCGGAGTCACTACCGCAGCCATAAGATGGCGCTTTGGCTGAATCTGATTCCTTTGCTGCACCACTCTCAGGATGAGGAAGACACGTCTCAGCACCACGAATTCCTCGAAAAGGAGCCTCAGTATTTCGCAGGTATGTCTCTTCCTCACATCAATGCTATCAATAGGTTTAGAATATCCTTAAAACTTCTTGGGCGAGGAATTTCAGTTTTTAACCTACTCACCGGAGTTACTGAAAATCACTTCCTTATCTGCTTCTCAGGATTTGCGTATTGTTTACTTGTAAACCGATGATCCAATTTGGAGTACATTTTTACGGTCTTTATGCAAGTGTTCTCCCTTTATGCAACTATTTCAGGATATTCTATAATACGTTCCAGTTTTTCTTGCCAGTTTGATTGCTGAAAATTTGGTTAAAATAGTCCACTGTGAGCTACAAATCAGATGTAAGAAATTCAAATAGAAAAGAGCCAAAATTAGACTATTCTTGCAGTAAAGATATTTGCGTAATAATCTAGGAACCCCAAACATAAACGACCTGCAATGAAACTATTCTTATAATAATGAGAAAAATACATAAGATTTAATTCTCATATAAAGTATCATTACTGGCTAGAAAAACTAGAATTGGATTAAATTCTCATTCTTGAGATTTACTAGTTTACATTTCTTCTGAAATATAAATATGCGAGTGATTTAATAGACGCATAGTTTACCGTAAACCCTTATTTAACTTCCATATAAGAGCACTTTCGTTGAATGCTTGTCTCATGTAGCAAGTTAGGATTTCATTGGGCACATTTTACACAACAGCGATACTACCGAATGTCTGGCTCGGGATGGCACCTAATAATTCAAAATTCTGCATTTTATAGGGGCGACCTTCAACAAATCAGTGATCCATCCATACTGGAGACTGGGAGCCACTTGGTCCAAGGGCCTGATGCACACTCCACCACCACTCAACTGCGATCCCTCAGAGTCCATCTCTTCCTCATCTCTCTCCAACCCATCGATATCTCCCAGAAACATCTCAATCGACCAAGAGGAACTCGAAGAACTTGAGAGGACCAACTACTTGGCCGCCCTCTCCATAACCGTCACCTTGGGCGTAGTTCTACTGCTTCTGAACGCGGCAGTCCTGGCAGCCGGGGTCCTGCACCACTACCGTCAAAAGGAGAAGGACCGCAAGAGGATGAAGAGGTACAGCAGCGATCAAGGAAGCGAAGGAGGGCACATACGCTTCGGAGACTTCCTGGACACCGTGTCCGATACCAAAAGCTGTAAAGACTTCGGCGAGGTGGGCACAGAACTGGGCATTGTGGGACTCCTTCCGAGAACGTACCCCGACGTCATGGGTCACGAGCACCGGACTTTCAAGTCGGAATCCTGCAAAAGTCTGGAGGTTAAGAGCGTCAGTGGAGGGGTTAGGAGCCATCCTCCTCTGGACCTGCCGTCCGGGTGCTCCAGAGCGGATTCTCTGTGCAGAAAGAAGAGTGGTGAAGGGACGGTGACTTGGGCCCAGGAGCCATCCTCACCTGGGTCATCCGGAGTCAAGAAGAGGGTGCAAATACAAGAGATTTCCGTGTGAGAATGTGCGTCGGTGTCCAAGACTATCGTTCTTGCATAAACTGGCAAAACCTCTTGTCGATACGAAAGTTTCCCGTTCTTGCATATGGAAGAATGCGGAACCATTTTGATGTGTACCTAGGTGTTCTCTTATTGGACCAAAGGACTGGGGTCTTTTTTTATAATTTTTCCAGAACCATCATCAGCATTCATTCATAGATTGGTGAGCCTAATATCAACTGTTCGAGATGGCGGCTTAAATACATGTATCGTCTTCTGATAATCTGGAGTGAAAGCTCTCCGTGTTGAACATGAAGTGTGTAATCCTTTAGAAATCGGAAACGAGAATGTGATTTTTTTATTTTCCCATTCATAATATGGCCGGAATGGGTTTCATCGTGTCTTTCTTCCCTTTAATATCCTTTTCAGATGTGAAAAATGAAAAAAATAACTACAGCATCTTATGAAAAAGACTGAAGAAAGAAGAAAGTCTTTCCAGTTTTTGATAAGTTTACAGTCGCTCATTTCCATCCGAAAAAGTAAGGAATCCTCAAACAATAAGATCTTAAGGAATGACGCACCCTTCACTTGGTTCGACCATAATTGAAATCAAACATCAAAATAGATGACGACATTGCCCACATATGTTCATCACTTTTGAATTCTACGATTTGAATCATTTCCTTTGGTTATCTTTCGTCCGACCAAGATACAGTAAAATAAATAAACGGTGTTCTAATTATGGACAAAATTGATATACTAGTGTTCTACTTTTCCGTAGGTTCATAAGCCCCTACATTTCCTATTTAATTTCCTCTCCTTCAATTCCTGGTAACTTATCCCACCCCTTAATTTGTCTAACAACTTCTGTCTTTGTCTTCCCCTCTGTTTTTTCCCTAGCATTCTTCCCTCGATCGCTTTCTTCAATAATCCCTCTCCTCTCAATATCTGACCCACCCATTCCTTTTGTCGATTTTTAATTACAGCTAACACTCTCTTCTCCCCAACCATCTCTAGCACCTCCTCGTTTGTTTTTCTATCGACAAAATTGATACTGAAAAAATATTTCTGCTTTGCTACAAACATATCTATTAACAACGATTTAATTACGATCATATCCCTAGCTTTTCTGCGTTTCCTTTCTTCTTTTTATCCGTTACATTTCTTTAAGTTGCACTTATTCCTTCTTCTGTATTCATCGGTTGATAACTCACATTTTCATATCAATTTCCACTTCAACATGTCCTTCATGGAAATTTTCGATTAATTTTCGACATTTTTCCTTCATGTATCGGTTTCTGTAATATTATACAAATCCTTCTGCTTCAAACTGTATTTTAAGGGTCTTTTATGAGTGTACTCTCTCAATTCTGGCAAAACATTTCTACTCAACACGGTTTCTCACAAAAAAGTTGATGCAAAGGTTAACTGTGATTAGTGCTCATTCCGAAAGTCTAATAAAATCTGGGTTATCCTAAATGCATTCCAAACGAAAAGGTATCGATTGAATCTTCCCACGATTACAATCATTGAGTCCAAATTTGGTTGCATTACTTTCATTTCTCATTTCCAGCCATCGAATCACTCCCTTTTTTTATCGAATCACAACTGTCAAACGAACATCTACAATTTGTTACTTCGACAGCCAAGTTGCTCAAAAAAAGATCGCCAATCTTGAAATTTTTGGAGGAGTTTGTGATGGACTCTGAGAATCTCTGGAAAACAATCTTTTGATAGTTTTATTTCCGTTTCTGTGCTCAGCAAATGAAAGGAAGTCACCCTCTTAAGGTACTTCTCTATGTATTTCTTAAAACTCTTTGTGAGAGTTGAAATTGTGTACATGCATTTCTATGAAGAAGTTTGAACGAAATGTTACTTTGTCACGCAATGAAATGTATTACTATTTTTATTAAAAAATCACGAAAAGTTCGTGTTTTCACTAACCCCCTGAAGCTGCAATACAATATAAGAAGAGCAGAATATACCAAATGCAATGCGCCATATAATGGGACCTAGAAATCCTTGTCGTATTTGGATTATTATATATACAAATAAAGTAAGGAGAACAAAGAAATTTATCCTATACAACCCATCTTTAATACTCAATTTTATTTTAAAAAATTTACTGATGTGGAATATTTAACATAGGCATAGTTTTGGAACAGAAAATCTTAGGAGGAGGTTAGAAAATGTAGATATTTACAAGAAAATATGACTATCAAGGAAACTTTACTAGGTATGATTAAAGTCGGATGATGGCCCAAAAAAGTCTTGGAAAAAGAAGCGAATCACAGTTATTATTGACCCCAGAAATTGGAAACTAACCATAAACACTCACCGCTTTTGTTAAAAAATGTACAATAATAGGCTACGCTAGAATGGTACAATTTAAAATCATAGTAAATGAATAAATATTCCTTCACTTTATGATTAAAACGATTCAGGTTTCTCTTTGAAAAGAAATAATTCTATTATATAAGAATATTATATATTCATGAATAAGTTTTTGAAAAATTTTCACCCTAAAAAAAACAAATTCATTCGGTTCTATAGTTGTAATCTGTAGACAAAAATCCTACGCAAAAACTACTGCAAGCAAAAGATGAAAATGACAAATAAATGCTCTGAATATTAAGAAAACAATACCAAGCTGGTGTAATAGATAGGAATTTGCATTTCATTGCGTAAATTTTTTAATATTATATAATATTACAAATGAAAAAAAAACTAAATAAAAAACGTCTTCTTAGGATTGTATGAATCCGTAAAAATAGCTTACGAAATCAATGTTGAAATCCGAAATAGGAAAACTTTAAAAACCGATATTGATAAGGATTATCTGTTACAAAATCTTGATGGATTGAAAATACAGATGTTGTGTTTTGGTACGGTACATAAAGGAGAAATGTCCTTTCCCTTCCTGAACCCACAATATGCAAATGCAATGCGTGTGTTTACGCGACGATGTCCTATGAAAGGATATCAATTAACATGAGATTATAATCAAGGCTGCGGCGAATTTAATTTACAATCGGCATTCGTGTTTAAGGGAGACAGATTAATTGGGTTGAGTTTCGATATCTAGATTTAATTAACCATGATGAATGAAAAATATTTCTCGTGATAATAGATAGAGGAAAATGCATGTTACATTTACTTTAATCTCTGTTTTGTTCTTGTCTGTGGCAATGCAATAGTCACTAAGGTTCGATTGATTCCATTCATCGAATGCTATGAATTTTCATTGAGTCATTAAGTAGTCCATTTTGCCCATATAATTTTAGTTCAATGAGGTGAGCAATGTAAAACAGGAACCCCTCGTTTTTGTTCGACGTTCACTTTGTCGACAGGTCGGTTGATCGACAGGTCGGTTGATCGACGGGTCGGTTGATCGACGGGTCGGTTGATCGACGGGTCGGTTGATCGACGGGTCGGTTGATCGACAGGTCGGTTGATCGACAGGTCGGTTGATCGACAGGTCGGTTGATCGACAGGTCGGTTGATCGACAGGTCGGTTGATCGACAGGTCGGTTGATCGACAGGTCGTTTGATATACAATCCATTTGACCGACATCTCGATTGAACAACATCTCGCTTTAGTGATATAGTTAATACGCTACATTAATAATACAACATGTAAATACATATGGAACGGAAGATTTAAGACCGCTTCTTAAAATTGTTAATTTTAAGAAGCGGTCGTCAAGTTTTCCGGCGTGTTAAAATAACGTATCGAATAACAATCTTGGTTAGACGAAATGGCGTTCAAGCGAGCTGTCGATCAAATGATCTGTCGGTAAAACGGAATCTTGATCAAACGAGCTAACGTTCGTATCACTGAGTGCGATCCGATCAAATTTGTGTCAGTCGAGTGGGTTTCGGTTAGGTGGGTGTCGGTCAGGTGGGTGTCGGTCAGGTGGGTGTCGGTCAAGTGGGTGTCGATCAAGTGGGTGTCGATCAAGTGAGCTCTGATCAATTGAGCGTCGGTCGAACCAATAGAAAACCCCCTCAATCCCCATCTTATCTCAATTCATTAACAAAGCTTATGTTAGCTTGCGATCAAAGGGCTTAAGGAGACAACCATCTGATGCATTACAGGAACAATCATCTGAACTCAGGAACGAGGAAACCGTAATCTATCAAAGGTTTAAAAAGATGCGAGTAAGCCCGTCAAGAGAATTAGTTCCTTCCGATGAATTCCGGACCTTCGTCCGTATGATCATGGGCTACTTTATGAAGTTAAAATGGAATTCTTCCAGGGTTTGGATTCCATCTGCCTTTTGGTGGCGCGTGGGAAGGGATCGACGCCAAAAGGACCATCGGCCCTCAATGGAGAACCTCTTAATTAACCTCTCTTTCATCAAACAAAGTGCGTTCTGAATGTTTGGGCGCATTCATACAGTTTCGTTAAATGAACCTTCCAAGAACGGAAGCTGCTTTTAATGTAATTCGAAATCAGTCATGCGAATCATTGCGAAATTTCTCAGTCGATAATCACTTTATTTCCATCCTAAAATGGTCCTATCTCAATATAATTATTAATAGCGTAAATAAAGAACTTATTTCAGAAACCCTTATGAGTTGAAGGATTCGTTTAGCCTGAAGTCAAACAGGGAACAATGACCTCATATTTACCCTGAAATACTTAATGGAGTAAGGGTAAATTTTACTGATCTAGGATGAATATCCCGAGGTCATAAATAGATAGAAGATAACTAGATCACAGTAGAAACTATTCTATTGTGGAGACCGACCGTTTGGTTGCTAACGATGACTGTTTATAGTGATTTATCTTTTTCAATTAGACATAATTTATGAGATTTGGTGTAACTACTGAATTTTTCACTGACTTTTTATACCGGTCATTTAAGTTTTTCTTTCTTAAAAAATATTTCCTCCATTTCATTGGTCTTAATTTTTTAGTAGTAGTATTGTTACAAGTGCTTCGACAGCTGAGGTCAATTCGGACGTGGGTTACCACCAGGAATCGAACCAGGAGCCGCTTTCACCATAGTCGAACGCGCTGCCCACAGCCATGGCTATTCCGTCATAATATTATATTTCATGTAATTGTTATAGGTATTGTCAGACTAATATAAATGAATTATAATAGTATAAATAATAAATATAGTATATATAATATATATAAAATAATATATAAGATTAACTTAATTATAACTTAACATAGTATAATATAATAGTAGTATATAATTTACTAGTTTATAGTACAATAGCATTAATGTGAATTAATTATAATAGTATAATTATGACTTATAGTAAAAATCAACTAATGAAGCTTCGTGGAACCTGAACTCCTGAATCGCAAGGATGAAGTTCGTGGAACTCCATCCTTGCGATTCAGGAGTAAATAACTTTGCATTAGTATTTCCTCCTATTTCACAAGAATTACTTATAGATTTTAATCATGTGATGTTTCTGTACAACATCTCTTCAATTATGGACTTGCACAAGATATCGCACCGGAAACATTTCATTGAACCACTTTTTAAGTTTATTAAATGAATATACAAGTGGAATCGAATCTAAGAGGGACTCCATAATGCGATCCTCTGGAAGACACCAAATATCCTTTCCCTTTTCTGTATTTTCCTTCCCAGAATTCCAGCCGTCACTCTCTCTCCATCCTTCCAATAACTCCTTTCCAAATTGCCTACACAAGAAGAGGATTTTCTTTATGGAACTGCTGTCGCGACACCCTCGTAATTTCCTCTGATTAACAACAGCAAAGTGATTTTCGAATGCCGTTTGTTTCGTACGATTCGCAGAGTTTGGAATTCTTTCACTTTTTCGCACGGCGAATTCCTAAGGATCCACGTTCTCCTTTTCAATTCGAAGAATCGAAAGCTAAAATGTCACTCTGTTTTCCTTATCTGGTATATTAATGAATGCAAGGAAAGACAACTGGAACTCAACTGTAAAGGAGCTAGAGATTGAATTCTCTCCGTTAGTCGTTCTTTGAAGACCCAATACTTATTTACACAGATACAACCAATTAGTCGTTTTCTGGGAACCCGATGCCCTTTTACCTCTCCATATTCATCAAGTTAATTAGTGAACATCGATAAATGTTTACCCCACCGGGAATCGAACCCAGGAACCATTCCAGAGAAGCTGAACCCCATTCAGGGAATCCCACTAGATTATCCCCATTCACTAAAATAGCATTCCTAATTCATGATAATGATGTTGCGATCAGTATAACTATATATTACCGTTGCCACCTGGTCCAAAAGCCAAACTGTAGCGTTTTTCATAAATAAATAAATATAATAAATTCAACGGAATCGCAAGTTAAATAACTTAGCACTTCCACAACAAATCACAATACATACGATGCTTAAGCATCATAATCAAGTGAAGCCAGGAACGAATTTTTCACAAAATATTTGTAGGAAAGGGATGGAACAGAATTATCAGGAAGCTATATATCAGATATAAATTCGTTATAAAATATATCAGATATAAGTGCGTAATTGAATAACCAGACCAGACTTTCATAGCTATATTGCAGACCAGATGATGGCGATTACTCGTCAAAACCGGTCTTGTGTTGTTTTTTAAAATTAAATGATTGGGAAAGAGTACAATTTTTGAGTTTCTTTCCGTAATTATATTAATTTTGGTTAGTAAACTATTTTCAGTTAGAAGCGTTGACTTATATGAAATATGCCATACAAATTTCACGTCGACAAAATCTGAAGAACGAAAAATTAAGAGTAGTTTTCAAAACATAATTTTCCGCCACTTAAATCTGTGGTCAATTTTGGATTTGATATTATTCAATTCGAGAGTCGTAGATATCGATTCAATTCGAAAGTTTCACCAAGGGAAAGAATTATTCTATTCGATTCCAAGTGTCGAAAATTCACACGCTTCTATGACACTGAACCTGAATATGGTTTTTTAATTGAGCAGCAGCAGAAACTGAAGGAAAAAACATCGAATTCAGACGTAAAGTCTGTAAAGACGCAAGTCTTCAAACCCTTACCTAAAAATAGAAAAGAGTTCAGAAGTAGATGTCTTAGTCTAATTAAATAAGTGGAGTGAGAATTGTTACGTTTTTTAAAATGTGGATATTTGTGAAAGTGACGATGTGAAAACGATTATGTGACAATTTGGACTGAAAAGAAACATTATAGACAATGACATTGAACTGTATTTTTTGTAATTAGAGGATATATGTGGTGTAAATGTTTAAAGGAGGGGGAGACAAGGAGGTGTGTGTAACAAAATTCACAGTCTCCGGCGATGTCTTGTGGAAATATGCCATAATGAACAAGAACAATTTGTACTTTTTCCAAAAATTTTTATTATAAATTACGTTTTTGGTAGGTCACTTGATGGTGGAGATCAATCTCCGAAACTAGTCGTGTTTTACTGTCTTTTATTGTTTGTAATGAAAATTTGTGGAAAGAGTACAAATTGTTCTTGTTCAGGTGTGTGTAAATTAAGTCTTGATGTAGTGTAGCGGAGTTTGAATACTGTACTGTGTGGGTAGTTAATTGTGGAATATTTATCAGTGCAAGTCTGGTATAAGGATTTGAGGTCTTAATTATGTTGCTTATATATAATGGTTGGGGCTGCCACCAGAAGTAATTCTACTCACAGTATACTTACTGATAAATAAATAAAGGGAATGTCCTCAGAGGGAAATAAGGAAGTGAAGGAGAGTAGATTACTGAAGAAATTCGGAAGTGTTGACCGAGAAGGCGATCGCAGAAAAAGCAAGGCAAAGAATAAAGAGAACAGAAAAAGAGAGGGAGAAATAAATGAAAAGGTAAAGAAGCTGCGATAAAAGAAATTGGACAGAGATAACAGCGGGATATGGGACAGTATCCGAGATGGAATTCAGTGAAAAGAGGCAAATATGTTCTCCAAAGTTATCATTTCTTATCCGATGGAAGAATGAAGCGATTTCACGGAGACAATTGACCTCCGTAATCTCGAAAATTCCATCTGAAGATTTTCATAAAAGGAAACGACTGTCACTTTGCCACTTCCGGAATATTTGGCATCCTTCGTCCCTTTCTTAAAGTTGCGAAAAAAGTCTTAACACATAGAGCGCATTCGGATTAAATTAGATTGATACAATATGCATGGACGTATCCAAATATGTTTCTATGGCAAATACAAATTCTTTTCTACGTATATCAATAAATCCTTATATATTATTTCCAAAAATTTATTTTCGGCGACCAGCAATTTTCTCTCCCATCAGAACATATAAATGAAACGCACACACGTTTTAAAGAGAAATTTTCCCGATATCTGCTAAAAATAGACGAACAAATGAAAAATGCACCATTTGGTCAAGAAGTAGAGTAAAAATCTGAATTTTCCCGTAGAGTTTTCGTTACTAGATGAGATGATATCGAACCAAACGAGATATATAGAAACAGACTCTGATACAGAATATGAATCTGCGTTTTTTTAGGTATGTTTTAGTGTTAGTGCATTCGTTTGTAGCGACTGGAGTGTTAGTTGAAATGTATTTTGGTGGGGAAATTGAATATCAGTGTCCTCCTGCAAAATTTTCGCAAATGGCTACTAGTACATCTTTATGTAAATTCAGGTTTTTAGCAATATTATAAAATAGTGTATATACAGGAAAAAGCAAGCAAGATTGGTTGTGTGAAGAGAAAAATCTATGATAATTTTAATCACTCAAAATATATACATCTACTGCAAGAAAACACCCACGAAAATATGGGGTGAGAAGAACGTTCGAAATTTTAAGGAAAGGTGAGTAAAATGAAACTCATTGTTGAATTACTTATCACTACAACAATTCAACAATTCACTATTCAGTAATGAGACTCATTGTTGAATAGCAATTTTCTACACCGATTCAACAATTCACTATTCAACGATGAGACTCATTGTTGAATTATTTTTGGTACAGCAATTCAACAATATATTATTGCTTTATTTTTACTACACTAATTCAACTATTCTCTATTCAATAACGAGTCTCTTTGTATCTCACTACTACAAAGTTAAGCCTGACCTCATCACTAGTGACTAAAATGACTGTAACATAGTGAGCAATAAAAATTTAAATAAAGTAATAAACATACAGCAATGTAAACCAGAACATATGTGTAAAAAAATACCAATAAAAAAGAGCATTTCTACCCTTTGAACAGATAGAAATGCAATGCAGAGTTAGGAAAAGTAGTTAATGGATGTGAATCACGCCATAAACGGCGTTCGAACTGAACTGGTCCGCTGTGAATCGGTCGGGGCGATTCGCAGAAGCAGAAGAAATGCCTCCCAAAGGAGAGCCATAATACATTCAAAGCCTCCCGAGTTCGTAATTTGCGTTAATCAATCGCCCACTCATTTCCGCATTAACGAGGCTTTGCCGTGCGATCGGCCCTGCGGAATGCGTGTTGGTCAGAGTAGTACGTGCCCTTCGCTCAAAAGATATGCCCAAGCATTCAATACGTGCCCATTCTGCGAGAGATTTCACCGCCAATTCACTTAGTGGCAAAGTCAAAGATTTCCTCATTTAATGCACTGCTGCAGCCGATTTTCCACCGGCAAAGATTGGTGTTTTTTACGGGGTTGGATTCACACAACTGACCTAGAGAACAAAGTGAATTGGTTAGCGAAAGGTTTTATGATCGCTTTAAGCTGGAATTATTGGGAAGCTGTGCATTATTCTCCTTTTATCCGTGGACCCTCTTATCCGCGAATTCACGCATCCGCGGAGTGGCTTTGTCTTCCATTACTCATTATTCGTGGCTGAAGTCTAACATATAAGCGAATTTTTGCGATTCTTAGACCTCATTCAGAACCGAGTACCAACATCATAATACGCTGCAATAGAAATAAATAAATATATTAAAAGCGTAGATATCAGGATTCAACTTGTTCATTATAATGAACATCCATAATCCTTCCAAATCTTTATATTTAATTTCTAAACGGTTAATATTCCGTTTTCGGTGCCCAGCGCTTTTCTCCCTTCACACTTCATCAAGACATATAAATGACACACAATTTAAAGAAAAAGTTTCCCGCTTCCTCCTAAAAATTCATCTACGTAAGAAAAATGCACCATTTGGTCAAAGAATCGGGTCAAAATTTTGATTTACCTATACCGTTTCGTTATTGGACGCTTAGATATCGATGTCTATCGATACAAATGAGGTATATAGAAACAGGTACTGATACAGAATATGAAGGTGTGTTTTTTTAGGTACGTTTCAGTGTTTGTGTACTCGTTTTTAATGATTTTACGGTTCGGAATTGGGATTTTGTTTGGGTTTGAATTTTTTTTTTTGGAGGGGAAATAGAATATCAGTTTCCTTCAGCGAAATTTTTGCACGGGACAGCTACTTTTATACAAATATCTTAAATGATGCAGAGCATAACCTTACATGAAAAAAGGTAACAATGATCCCATATCTATTAAAATACCATAAAAATCAAATAAATAAAAAATAAAGTGAAAGTCAACTTATTATGATGAAATACATTTAGGTTGAAATCTTAACCTACTCGAATACATTAATCAAAATATAAGCTTTCCGTCTAAGGATAAAAGGAAAATAAAAGAACAGAGATGAGCGAAGAGCTGTGATCAGCTACAAAAAATAACTTCAGGGATGATTATTTGAAACAGCAAAATAACAGATTATAAATCCTTTGCTTTAAATAGATTAATTCACTCGGCATATAAAACACCACGTTTCTACTACACAATGTAATAAGTTAAGAGACAAAGGTTCTCCAAGGGCCGACAGCGCCGACCGTCTAAGGGCGATTCCCTAATTCCTTGTGGTAGTGAGATACAAAGAGACTCGTTATTGAATAGAGAATGGTTGAATTAGTGTAGTAAAAATAAAGCAATAATAAATTGTTGAATTGTTGTACCAAAAATAATTCAACAATGAGTCTCATCGTTGAATAGTGAATTGTTGAATTGGTGTAGAAAATTGTTATTCAACAATGAGTCTCATTACTGAATAGTGAATTGTTGAATTGTTGTAGTTTAGCGGTCACCAGTCATTCAGAATCCCGATGCGCATTTCGGAAACAATGCTTCCATCTTCATGGGGGGTCCAATACTGAATGAGAGGGATTTTTCTTTCTTCTAACACAATGTAATACCAAACGAATATATATACAATATATAATGGAAAAAGAGGAAGGTAAATCAATGAAAGCAAACACTGCAGCAACTTAAGCTTATTTCCTTTGTCTTTCTTCTTCTATTCTCCCCGAGAAATTACATTAAAACGACATCTCTCCTTTTTCTGTTCCGTATCACTTAAAGTCGCCACTTCTGTTCGCCTAATTTCCCTAACACCGCAAAGATTACCTTTTCCCTCATTTTATAGCTGCCATTTCCCTTAACTTCTCATCTCTTTCCGTGGTTCCATTTCGCCCTCCGATATCTCGAATTCAGAACACGATCTCCGGATTTCCCATCTATCCCTCCATTTCCCTAAATCCTTTTTTTCTTTCTTTTTTGCATCGAATTTTCATTCCTCTTTCCTATTCCATTTTCCATAGACTTGTGCCACAAACTCTATCAACGGTATCGCATTTCTCCTTATGAATGAAAAGTAAATAGATTTGTGTGCCTTTTTCCTCATACATGAGGTTGAATAAAGGTAATGAAAAGGCATGGAAAGAATTGTTCACTTAATTGAAAGATTTAAAATGTATCCATACACTACAAGTAGAATTTCATTTCCTCTATGAATGCATTCTAACTCATATTCAAGTCTAATTTGAGTATGGCTTGTTAATTCAACCAATTCAACCAATGAAAACGTTTTCAAATGATAGTGTGCAACTTTTCAGTGACATCTGCTCTTTCCCGTATATTTTACTCAAGGCAGAACTCAGCCTCAAATAATGTTACTTTGAATGTAAGGGAGAGTCAATTATGTCGACCGAAACAAACCTATGACAAACCTTATGGGCAGCTTATTCATATAGTATATACTGTACTAATTCATTTTTTATATTCGTATGATTTTATTTCCTTTTAAATATTTTAAAAATAATTTTGACACCATGAAGTTTAGTTATTATTTTTTTCTTCACTGTGTTTTCGCGGTTTCTTTCACTCCTTATTAATTATCGTGGAGATTCTGTCAAAAATCAAATCCTTCTTTTTTCCTCTTCTCTTTTATAAGTGTTATTTATATACTTTTTCTCTGTCTCTTTTATCCTCTTTAAGATCATACGGGATCAAATGAAAGAGCGACCCACTCGGGCCTAACCTTGCTTAATAAAGGGTCGAACAAGAAAAATACTGGAATAAAATGCATTGACTGAAGAAGTAATTACTCCCTTCCCTATAATTGACTGGGGATGTAAGAAAAAACTTAGAATGATTGACTATTTCGAAGCGTTACGATATACATAGTGGATAGACATGGAATCTATGGAACTGTTGTACTTGCATAGTATTCGTACGCATAATTTTAATGTGGAATGACAGATACAAAGAATCATGTCAAAGAAAGTTATTCGACAGTTAAATACAACTTGTATTTATACTTATATACCAATTAATATTTGTTTGAATAATTTAATTTATTTATTACAAAAACACTTACGACGCACTTTACTTACGCTGCACGACGCCAATTACTGCTGATTGTAAACAACAGTGAATTAATAAGGTCAAAAATTCTGTCAAGCATTAAAATACAATCATTGAATTAATTATATGGATCAATCTCTTGCAATTATACTTAGAATTGATTTCAGAGGGAAATAAAACGGATCAAAGTTGTTATTGGAAGACAGAGTTGAAAACTGAAAGGATTCTGTAAAATTTTCACCTGTTTAATTAACCCATTTATTTTTAATCCGTTTTATTAAAGATAAAAGAGGAGTTCTTAGTAATACTCTTTAGGAATACTCTTAGGGATGCTCTTTATCTCTTGCAATAATTTGACAGCGTTCTCTTAAATTTTCAATGTTACGAGGCAGAGGTCCTGTTTGGGCGATCCTGCATCAAAACCTTACCATAGAATCATGAAAACATTCCCCAGGAAAGAGTACCTTTCTGCTGATAAAAGAGAGCAAATTGAACTCAAGAAAGAGTACACGTACTCTATGAAGAGTGAGTTGATGAATTGATGGGAGCGGGGCGAACCCAACGACGGCCACTCATCGTAATTTTCCACCGTCGCTTAAGGAAATTAGTGTGGCGGAGGAAAAATGACTAACTTCGTTGCTGAATTTGCCCAACTCTTCGCAGAAAGGGATGAAGTGAGGGAGGGCGTTAAATGGAATGTGACGAAGGGGAAATATTCGGAAAAGTAGAGGAAGGCAGGGCCAAACCTAGGTGTGTATATATAGGGTGTCACGCACCCCTTCCATATAAATGCTTGAAAGATATTCATTATTCAACATAGTGCTAATTTTCCTAAAGAATAAATTATATAACTAATAATCCTATATATAATTAGCGAACTGTCCGTCCGTCCCCCCTTTAATTTTTGTAAAGTTAATATATTCAAGTTTAATGACATTATTACTGCAAATAATTATCAGTAGCATAATAATAGTAATAAGTGTTTATGACAATCCATCACGTTCTGAATATTATGTACATAAAAAGACTGAATTCCACAGGTAAACATAGTGTTGTCACTGGTTTCAGAGTGTTTTTCGTCCAGTTAATTTTCATCTCCGTCACATAAGTTACATTTTCTATATTTCGTTTTGTTCAGAGTCCAGTTAATTGCATATAATATGGTTTTTATCACTGTTTTTCCCCATTGAGATTCAACGGGCAGTTCAGCTCGTATTTATTGAAAAAGGAAATAAAGGTTTAGTAGTTTAACCTAAAGTTACGATTTAGCCTAAACAGGCTGTATTTGTACTTGATTAAATCCTGTATAGAAACCATTAATTTTTTCTTTACATTTTATAATGGCGTTCCACGAATTCTGGCCTATGATGACGGATTGTAAACACTTATTACGAGGGGGGACCCAAAAATAACGAGAATTTCATTAAAACTTTTTTTATTTCTCAATATTTTTACACTAAATTTTTATCACCTTCAAAGTACTCTCCATTAACCAATATACATTTGTCTAAACGTTTTTCCCATTGATCAAAACAGCTCTGGAACTCACATAATGGGATGTCTTTTAACCCCTCCAGCGATTTTTGTTTCACTTCTTCCACAGTCCCAAAACGTTTTCCTTTCATGTTCTTTTTGAGCCTAGGGAACAAAAAGAAGTCACAGGGGGCCAGGTCAGGTGAGTACGGCGGGTGAGTAATCGGTGTCATTCCGTTTTTACTCAAAAACTGCCTCACAGACAACGCAGTGTGAGCCAAATTTGGCTGCAACTCTTCTCATGCGCAAATCCTCTGATAAAATCCTCTGAATTGAACTCCATGACATGCCAGAAATATTATAGAGCTCATCAATTGTTCGGCGACGATCTTCACGGACTAGGGTGTTGATTTTTTCAACGTTGTCGTCAGTTCTTGAAGTTGAGGGGCGCCCGGAACGAGGTTGGTCTTCAATCGTCATTTCGCCCCTTTTAAACCGCGAAAACCAGTCGTAGACCCGAGCTTGACTCAAAGCATCAACCTTGTAAGCTGTTTGAAGCATTACAAGAGTTTCCGCAGCCGATTTCCCCAACAGAAAACAAAATTTTACCGCCGCGCGTTGCTCTCGAGCGTCAGCCATCTCACGTTTTCGCCACATGGGAAAAAGTTACTTTGATAAAAGAAATGCTGCGCACAAACAGTTGCTCTCACGGCGACGAAACTTTGCATACTGACTCATGAGAGTTCCCGCAAAAATACCCTACCAACCAGAACTCGGTCCTCTGACGTTCCTCCCCTCCACAGCCCGGTTCTCGTTACTTTTGGGTCCCCCCACGTACCTTAATATAATTGTTATTAATCAAATTATTATCACTATAGTGTTAAAATTCAAGAAAATTATCGGTGTATATAAAATTAATGCACCCTAATCATTGAGAACTCTGATCTCCCTCCGATCGATTGATAAATTAAAATTGAAAAGTTGATTTGACTTCTTTTACTACAAATGAATTTATGAGAAGATTATAAC
Organism: Pachydiplax longipennis; assembly: GCA_036926295.1. Taxonomy (NCBI): domain Eukaryota; kingdom Metazoa; phylum Arthropoda; class Insecta; order Odonata; family Libellulidae; genus Pachydiplax; species Pachydiplax longipennis. Next base: position 36,314,415 of record JAVFKF010000012.1, read on the forward strand.
GCTCCGTTTTTGTGATAGTTTGAATTCTTCTAATGAATACTAGGCAGTGTGGGAATAATGACTTCTTAACACCAACCGTAAATGCAGATTTCGGCCTCTATCGGATATTTGTTGCACTGAAAATGTATATTTTAACGCTTGATATTGATAAGAGATTTATAGTAAAGATAGTACTTCCGTATTTTTCTTCATTGTAAAAAATGTTAGAGCTATGAATAGATGTCCATATACTCCGATTATTTCCTTATTTTATCAAGGCGTGAATCAATGCAGGAAAATGGTTTCAACCACGAAAGGTTGCGGTTGATTTTTAGAAAGGATTTCCTGTTAAACATAGATCAAAACACAATACTTATAGTATACTTCTCCACAATGTATCTCCATTCTGTGTTCTCCTTAGTCTTTAACACGAATGTCGTTCACCAAACATCGCTAAATCAGTTCAATTTAAAGCAACTTCTGATTATAAGAATCTGCAGAAAATAAAACTCCATTGACGTCACCTGGTTTGTGATTTCAATGGGAAATTTTTAAAGGATTCCATGAGTTCTGCTCAGCGAGAATTTCTTTGAGGTAAAAAAAGGACCTCATCTGTGAAACAAGTTGAGATTACGTCTCCCACGCTTTATCCAAGGCTTTTTCCCTTATCTTCTCCGATACATTATCAGCGCTCTCAACTGCGAGATTCTTATCAATGGAGGAAGACCTTAAGCCAAACTTACCCGACGCAAGTAAATCTCTTCATAATCTCTAAATTTACAGCTGTTTTAAGGTAAAAAGGACTTCTCTAAAAACGAAATGGCCAAGAAAACCTTACCCTTTTGTTTTCTAATGTGAAAGAATTAAAAATTTTTAACACGAAGCATACAACGCAGGAAGAAAAAAGAGGAACAACTTTAGTGTGTGTAATTCGCATAGTTATATTAAAGACGGAATTAGTTTCCTTTGTGAAAAGTTGTTCCTCTCTTCTCTTCTTGAGATGGATTGCTACAAAGTTACTAGCAGCTCAGTGGATTTTATACATATAACGCAGTTTTCCTTGGTCCCCTGAGAAACATCTAAACCGGATTTTACTGTATTTAGACTTAGATATCGTATACATACGAGGGTATATATCATTCATATTTACGCACATGATGAAGAAGTAATGAAATCTAAGGACAATTCCATGATAGATTTATTGCCGACTAGTCTCGTCAACGAGTTGGCATTTAATTTTACATTCACATTGACATTTTAACCCTGTAAACTGCCACTGGCGCATGGCAGAGAGTGTAAAACACCGAAAACTCTATCTACCCTTGACTGCTGTTGGCTTCTCTAATACTTCGCGGAAAAATGACCAGAAATAACCATCTGTCTTGGCAACTATTTCCCTGTAACACCTCTTCGTTTTATCGTTTTAAGATCACGTACGCTACTAACTGGTATGACAATATCAACTACCTCCTCCCTGAGATCCGTAGTGATAAATTTACTAAAAAGCTTCCCACGGTAATCAAGTCTTCTATCACTAAGCGAATTCCAAACGATAATAATAATATCAATCGATAATTTAGTCAACAGATTGACATTTAATAATAATTCCACAAAGTTACGCTTGAACACATCAATTTTATCCGTTTACGCATTGACAAATCGTGTATAACTCAGGCATTTCCTTCCCTGTAACATTTATAAAATAGTTTCAATTCCTTATAAATATATAAATGTCTTCAAAGAAAAATTGCCTTGCATCTAAACAGTAAGCATATATGCTTCAACGCTTTTTACGAAATATTACACGTATTGTCTTTTTCTCTGCAATTTTTGATGGCTTTATATTTGAAATATTGGCTCCAGCAACAAGCTGGGGTATACTGGATTCTACATGAGATAGTTTCAACGCAGAACATATTCAAAGCATAATTACCTCAGTAGATAAAATTTTCTTGAAGCTAAGATAATTTCAGATTTCGGCTAATTTATAGGAAATTTCCAACTATAATGCTTAAACATAAATAGAAAGAAACACTTAAACCGTACCATTTTCTTTCCATTTACACTTATCATATTGGAGAACTACCACAAATTCGAGGCCAGATTAGTAGATTCTATCATGGTTAGTTTTATTTCATGTAAATACGTTTCGATAATCAGTTTGCATTACAGTCAAATGTGGTATTAAACATATTGCTGCAAATTTAAACAATCTTGTAAGCAATATGTGTAATCTTTTATGATAACATTTAAATACACCTTCAATCACTAACAGAAAGAGGAAAGATATATACCAATAGCACTCATTCATTAAATCATTAATCAATCATTCATTAAAAATCATTAATTCATTCATTTCATTAAAAAGTCAATATAGTCCATGTTCGCCGAGTTTTGCAAAAGTTTTACATTTTAAAAATAATATGACAATATGATATTTTAAAAATAATTTTGCTAAATAATTTTCTTAGCCAAAACTTTGCAATGAAGTGCTTCTCATGAAAATGCGTAATAATAAAAATGTTCATACCTTTAAAAAATTTAGAGATCGATTTCCGTCCGATTTTACGTGGGACATAAAGTAAATGGAATCGTCCGCTGTGAACGTATTCCATCAATGTCTTTTTTGGCATCGAATTATCCGTCATTTGATCCTCATTCATCTGCGGCCGTGTTTTCGCCTTGTGATGCATTGTGATAGAGTTTTCGATAATTCATCGAACGACCAAAACTAAACGGACTTTCTCTTTTTGGTCCGATGCAAATGAGCTGATGTTGCCCTATGAAAGGACATCAATTACCATGAGATGATAATCAAGGCTGATTTGATATACAGTAGTCTCGGAGTTGGTGTTTAAGGGAAACAGATTAAAAGGGATGGGAATTTCATGGGCTAGGTTGAGTTAATGTGACGCCACAAAAAAAGAAAAATATTACTTTTTTCTTGTGGTGGAGAAAGTCTTTCGTTTATTTATTTGTCAGTCACGTCCGTGACGGAAAATACGAAAATATTGATGTATGACTACGCTGAATAGTGATGTTCATTTTGATTCTTCGTTACTGATTGCAATGTAAAGTGTCATTCATTGGGAGATCATACAGTTTTTTTACGGCCGCTCATAGTATTTAGGCTCAGTAAGTAAAACAAGGGAAAAATTCTCTACTTTTCATCTAGCTTTAAACGCCCATTTCCCTCATCATACCTCATATTTTATCATAGAGAGAATTTGGATCAGAGAATTACAAAAAGACCGAAATAGACATTTTTATTGTGCAACGGTTACCCTATACACATAACCAAACATGAGCAGTTATTTTGATAGGCCATACCATATTAATTTTCTTATAAAATTACATTTTCGAATATCTTGGAAGTTTTTAATCTAAGATTCAGTAGCTTAAAGAATGAACGCCGTCGAAGTTGATCATTGCAAGCGAATGTTTTAATTTTATTTCTAGTTCTATTTAGTTGTTACTGCTATTTTTCATTCTGAAATAACTTGTAACCTAATTCATTTGTACTTCATAATGTTAATTTTCTGTTTATTTTTTATGGAAACGTATTTCTGTTTGTATTGGCTATGTAAAGCGTACATTGATTTATGCTTTCAGATGCCTTAACCAGACATATATGTCTTAACCAACTTAACCTCATTGAATATTTGCCCTCGCACACGAATTCGAGAACAAAAAAAAAACTAGGGATAGAGTAAAAGTTGTAGTTTCGACCTCGTTTTCAGGAAAGTTTACAATCAAATATAACTCTAATAAAATCAAAACTGAGTGAAAGGGAATATTACATAGGGAGAATAAGAATCGGATTGATTTTGGGTGTTAACCTACATCCCACAAAAGGGTCTTCGTTCGAGTTTGGTCTCCAAATGATTAAGAATCGATTCCCTAAGACAAAAGAGAGGCATTTCCGCCCCACTTTGCGCTGAGGATCAACGTTTATTCTCCAGCTGCAGATGTCTGCGGGGACATTTGGAAAGAAGGGCAATGCTAACGTATATTAGGTATATCTCACTTGGTCGCGGTCTATGAAGATGGGGGATTGTATCAGCAGCTGATGGAATGTATAACGCTCAAATAAGAGCCTGGTGGTTAATATCTGAATTTTTTTAAACGTTCATCTAGATTGAAGACTTAGGTGGAAGTTGAAGTCAACTCTATCACAAAATTCATAACTTGTTGAGTTTATTTGCAACTCCTCCTGAACTTATTGAGAAAATTCAGAAGTTGAAAAAGTTAAAACTTAAAAGCATATGCAAACGAAGAATTCTCACTAATTGCAGATGTCGAATAGAAAGTGAGATTAAAAACTGTTATGCCTAAAGGAAGGACTGATAAATTCAAGAAACAAACATATGCGAATAGCAATCAAAATGTAGAATATAATCATGGATGCAATGCACTTCCTTGGTACATTTTCTTGGGAAATGAAAGTCCGTAAAATTTTGATATGGCAATATTGCTGTGGAAATACCCCCAAACTCGTATGTTGTTTATTTTTTATAGCCCTAAAACTAAAAGCCTAAATTATGTTTTTGCTGTGTTGGCTGGTTCAAAAGAACAATGGTAGACATATATCTTAAACTGAATAAGAGTAAGAATAACGAGTAATGAGATAATAATAAGAATAATGAGTTATAAAAATAATATGTTATAATAATAAAAGTTATAATAATAAGAGTTATAATAATAAGAGTCATAATAATAAGAGTTATAATAATAAGAGTCATAATAATAAGAGTTATAATAATAAGCTATAATAATGATAAGGGTAATAGTAATCAATAATATGATTTTTCTTCATTACAACAGCCGCAGTAAAGCAACATAAACTATTCCATGATTAAAGGAAACAAGCATAATGAAAGGTTGTTAAATAAGTACACACACTTGTCCCCTTGAATCTCCAATTCATCGCGGAAATGTAGATGATTCCCAACCTCAAAAATTTCGAACGAATTCTTTAAAAATCTTAGAGGAAAACCGCGCAAAATCCTGCCGAATTTCCCTGAATTACAACAGAAGATTTTCCTCCGAAACGTCGGGAGGGAGAGGGTTCCCGGGCAACCGCAAAAGGAATTAATCGACCTTCTATTGTTCCTTCCCTAAATACGTTACCAAAGGACAGGTGGTTACCAAAGGAAAGATAACAACCATTTTACCGACTGCTTTCATAAAAAATTTTTCGTTCCGAATCTCCAGGGAAACGGAGACTTTCATTTTCACTCCTTTATTAGATTCAAAGGCATATTTATACCGTGCGTGTACGGCGATTGGGGAGGTTTTTCTGTCCGGAAAAGATCCGATTATGTGGAAAAGCAATTTGGGAAAAGTAGTCTCGAGTAATATTTCCTCCGTAAATACGCTCCTTATTCAAACTTCCCATTTTTAAAGGGGAAAAATCTTGAAAAAAAGCTATATTGATTCGGTTCAAATTCCCACTGGTAAGAGACTGGTATGTGAAAGGATGGATGTGTAGAGATTTCCGCACTAAAAAATCGTATTCGGTCGTTAGAGATGTAATTTTGACCGTCCGTCCGGTTTTACCCGGACAGTCCGGAAATCAAGAAGTTTGTCCGGAGTCCGGATAGATGGCCATTCCGGACAGTAACTGTACTGGAATTCAAAGATGAACAATTGCAAAGCCTTTATTTCAAGCTACTGATGAAACGAATAATTATGGCTGAAATTTTATGCTAATTTGGAGATGACAGAGTCATCGAGAAGTCCATAGTTCTTTCCATTGCTTTGAACCTTAAAAAAAACTTTTCATTTATGTTGATTATAACTTACTTGCGTTAATTATGGAAAATTTTTCATTTGTATTGATTATATCTGTATTAGCAATAATTATGGAACACCAATGGACGGACAAGAGAAATCATTCAACTGATGAAAAGGTCAAAGCAAATAGAATCTATGAATTCGGCCTCGACTTTGTGGTAAGTCTCTATCATAACGAAAATGATAAGAGAACATATATACCTCAACCATAGTGCTTGTAAATTATGTTTTTACCTTTTCGGACATCTTTAGGCCCTTTAGTTCTATGGTATAGGTAGAAGTGTTCATATAATTTTAATTTTCATTATAAATTAAAAGCAAAATTAAAGATTAACTAAATTTTGTTTGACTTGCTTGGAATTTCATGATATTATCAAATATAAATCAAAGATGACAGAAACAATTAAAACTTAGAAAATTATTAACAAAAAAGCGACAACTCTGAGAAACAAAATTCACTTTTAACATCATATTATTCACTTATTCCCCTGGAAAGCGTCTTAACCATGTTTTATCCATCTAAATTAAGCGGAAAGCGAAGTGTTCCTATCATTATCATTATAAGGTGAAAGCTAAATTAAAGACAGAACTAAATTTTGATTGGCTAACACGGAATTTCATAAATAAAATTATGAAATTCCTTTATTTATTTGGTTTATCTTTGATAAAACAAAGATAAACCAAAGGTGATGGAAGCAATTAAAAATTAATAAAAATATTAACAGAAAATCGATAATTCTGTCTAACAAAAAACACTTTTAACATAATATTATTTAATTGATCCCCTAAAAAGCATCTTAAACAGGTTTTTACACTTCTAAATTAAGCGAAAACGATGCTAATTATTAAATTATCCCCTTAAAAATCTCTCTTAGAATTTTTATTTCTATTCCATCTCCTTTTTTAATTGCCAAAACGTTATCTTGATGGGAATTGCCATCAACATGCAAGAAGAGGTCTCATTAACCCTGAATGTGATGGCTTAAACCTGAAAACGGCTCTTACTTTCGGATTCCACTCGCTTTCAAATGATCATTGCTAATCTGTACTATGGTCGATTGGTGAACTTCTCAAGGGGAACTCATTACGGAAAATACGGATAGTGGTTTTCTTTAATATGACCTTCCCTCTTTGGTTTTAGACCGATTTCGAATGTCTCCTTTGGGAAAGATTGGGGACATTTCTGTAACTAGCGAGATTTCGACGTTACGACTTTCTCCAGACGTTAATCCTTGATGTAATCGTGGATTTGGAGGTGAGAAATTTTCTGTTATTTTGCGAACTGGATCAGAATTGGCATGGAAAGTGCCATATTAGTCTGGATATAGTGCGACCGCAAGTGATTCGGAGGGGGCAAATGAAACCCCATTTAACTTCTACTTTAGAATACCAACTATAATACTAATTTTCTCTAAACTCTTCAGTAAAATTGGCTACAAAAAACATTAAAATGAAATTGCAATATTACTTTTATATTAGAACAATATCAACAGTTTCACGATGTTACTTAAAATTTTTAATTCTTGCCATAACAACACAAATGTAAACAAACTCAATTTTACAATTAATAACACATCTATCATATATATACAATATCACATTTTCTTAGCTTATTCTCATAATTATTCGGAATAAAAAATAAAACAAGCTTTTGTAAGTACGCTTTTGTCTTTGCGGTTTTGCTATGGAAATGTGCCAATGATGGCATTATTCCTGCAGTAATATAATAAAAAAAAAATTTCTATATAGTTCGTATAAAGTTTGTTTAGATGACAGCACCGACAGTATACATGCCTACCCAAGCTTCCAAATAGCTCGCAGAATCTCCGTAGAGGTAGCAGCACTGGCGGTAACTTACAAAGTTACTCCCGCGTGCAGGCAATAACAACATTTTGCTATTTCGTAATTTGTTTGGTGGTGGTGGGGAATTACTTCAACATAAAAGACTGTCCACTGCCATCTCAAGCAAATCTACAAGTTATTATGCTATATGAGAGATTCTACTACTATATAAGAATAGAAATAACGGGCTAAATATACCAAACAGGATTTATAGATGATCCCTGGTACCCAAAAGACTCATAACTGCGAGTCGACAATGTAACCAATCCAAACCTAATTCAAACTTCTCGTACACTTCCACTTGCTTAAATAATTTCAATATAACATTTCGCTTGCAAAAACCAATCACCATCATCGTCCAACAGATTATATTATAATTGCAAATCTAAGACAGGTGCCCTGTCGCATCAACCATTTTCTGCATCTAAATTTATCGTATATTACTGCAACTCACCAGGTGTATTAAATCCTGTACAATTGGTACTCTGGGTCTTCCTCTCGTACTCTTGCCCAAAACGTTTTCTTTAAACTTGTTTTCATCAGCTCGCCGTGTTTCGATAAACGTCTGTCAATTGTATCACGCAGCGTTTTTAATTCAAATCTTTAAAATTTCGAAATTCAAATCTAAAAACGATTTCCACGATTCCAATTTCCACTATCAAAGTTTGAAATTATCAAATTTGAATTTCTTACTTCAAATTTATTATTTATAATTAAAATTTCGACATTTATGTCTTCAATGTTAAAAATTTGGAAGTCATATCTCAACTTTCGACGTTCAATTTTCTAATATTCACAATCCATGTTTCAAAATCTTAAATTCGTTTTGTGCAAATTTTAATTTCCAAAAACTGTGCACAGTAGATTCTAAAATACACTATCATCGAGCTGGTATCACAGAAAATATTAAATTCCAACATTTAAAGCTATGATCAGTCTTCCTTATTTCAGTTAATGTCCTATTCAGAAGCAATCATGAGCAAACATAAGCATGTTCGGGCGCGTTGGAAATGGCGAATGAATTACAAATCTTATAAAGTTTATCCATATTAAGTACTCAACTCAAGTTGAATTTATTAAGTTTGGAATTGAGACATGCAATTTATCCTTATAATCAGTAGCTGATTTAAGTAAAGCAAGAACTCGTTTTAATGTAGCATTTTAATTTTTGGAAAAAGCTTGGTAAGAAGAGGTTCATACTGTTTCTTCATATTATGTGAAAATATAAAACCACTCTTTTAGCTTTAGGTGAATAGCAAACTACTAAATTATGCTGATATTGGGAGTTTATTTCCTTAGGGTAAAATTTGAATGGATCGAACTATATGATAGTTGATTTTTTTGGGTTTAAGTGAGTGAATTTTAAATCCAAAACTATATTTAAGTTGAATATTCATATCATGCAAATTGCCACAGTAGTTTTCAGCTTTCTTATTCTACAAATTGTCTATTGTGAGTTGCATCATTTCTTGTATAATATGGATTCCAGATTTTACAAGAATCTGTTCATTCACATCCTCCAGTCATTCCTGGTCTTCATCCAAATTTAAACAAAATGTGTACTGATAATTTTGTAATATTATTACTTTATCTGAATTTCTCCTAATCTTTGAGGTTAAAATAATCAGTATAATTGTGACTTTACCATGCATATGCTATATTTTCTTATTTATGATAAAAGTTGTTTCAATTAAAATTGTTTTTGATACTCAATTTTTGTATCTATCGCAGCTTTTTGATGAAAAGTAAGTTTCGTGTATTCAAATTTCATGCTATTTAGAACATATGAGCTTCTACATTGATTTTGTTTCATTCTTGAAGTTATATTTTGGCATTATAATATATTTATGTTCTGAACATCTAAAAGTTAGTTTGTACATATTCGTGGTTTCCATTTGTATTCTAATTATGTTATTTTTGTGTAAATTAATTCATAATTCTTCATAACCCACTTATATGCTAAAACAGTCTGTAAACCCTGATATCACTTCACTTATTTGCAAAAAATTTACTTAAAGTTTGAGATACTCTATTGGAAATTCTAAAATGATTATTTTTGGTAAAATTGGTCAATATTTGAAAAGTGGATTTAGATTGGCCATGCTTTGCTCTACACTTGCATTGTTCTGGCACCCTCTGCTAGTCATAAGTTTGGCTTTAATTTCCTTGATTTACTTAATTAATACTGATTGGAATGTTTCCTCACTATTATATCACCAACATCTTTTAACAAACGTTAGGAAATTCAAGTTACATCAAGCTAGCATATACTAAAAACGTATTATTGTTCACAGTGGACAAGTGAATCATCAGTGGGGTCTCTGAATCATACCAAAAGAAGCTGATTATAGAGGACAATGCACCCCTCAGCATACTTCAGAAATAGTTTCCATATGTCATTCTACTTGCTGATATGCATTGTGAAGTTACCAACATTCTGGGTAAGTCTGTTCTAATCAAATTCAATTTGGAATATTTTTCTAGTAACCCTTAAGTTCATCATTTTATAATGAGCCTTGAAATTTGATCTTCGTTCGCTTGGTCATGTTTAATCTTCCTGTAGTGATTGTGTTAGAATATTACCACCTTATGACTAAGCTGAAAATTTTTTATAAGCCAATTAGGAGGAATTAAAAATTTTCCTTTTCACTGAAATTTCACATACCACTAACATAAGTGAAGGAAGGATTCAGCTGATGCATCATACCTTTTCTTGATGCTTCTCCTGAAGCTTTTTTGCATTTAATATCAAAATTATTTATTTACATTTTTTCCTTGTCATCTCATTTAGTGATTCCCATTTACTATTCAATGCAGCACTTAGAAATTTTATAAAAATCTCTACATGGAACATTCCTCATTGATTATTACTTGAATGGATTTTAGCATCCACATTTGCAATCAGAAATTGAGATGAATTGAATCAATTAAGCATTGGCATTTAATTTTCAGCTTGGAAAGAGAAGTCTTTCACAATAGCACTACAACTACAGGATATGTTATGCAATTTTTTTATCACCTCTTGCAATTAATGCATCACAATATTGTTTTCCAAAGCTGTCAAAAGTGTGGAAATTTTAATTTTGCATCAAATTGTGCAGGAATTATACATACATTTGGTATTACTTCATAATAAGAAAGGATCAGCCTATAAGTATTGTCTATTGATTTTATATTTAAGTAGAATTTTTCAATAACTGGTGCCTTGCTTTCTCTCTTCATTCATGGATACTTAATATCCATTCCTATTAGCTTATTTTCCAAGAATTGTTTTAGAAATTGGCAGAAATCTTATTTTTTTCAGGAATGAAGTGAGGCTTTGAAAAAGATGAAGATAAATTGTGTATAATGTTTACTGATGAGAATTATTTTAAATCTTTGTGAGTAGATGTTATCAATCAAAATTGACTAAAAGAAATAGTTTCTCATGATATTTTTCAGAGATTTACTTTCTTTAATTCCTAGCTCATTAAGGATGTATTACTTTAATTATATAGCTAATTATTGTTTATATTATAAATATCAATCAATGTCTGATTGATAAATACTCCTCTAACATTAATTAACATTCCTTTCTCTTTAAGCAAGATGCTCAGCTCCTTCCTTGTTATCTTTCAACTAGAAAATATTAAATGGTCTAGAATATCCTCTTGTTTCCATAACTAGTGAGTCAGTGCAAAGATTAATTAACATTCTTCAGAGAAGCTGAAGCTGATGAAGTAATTTAGGGATGGTTACACATTTTAGGCTTGTTTAGAGCAGTAGATAGAACCTTTAGAAGTTTTTATATTAGTGTAGCAGTTTAGAAGATAACATGAACAACTCTTGTCTGCAAAATTTTTGTCTTTGCCCAGATTTTTGCTATATTCAAATTAAAACCAATGTAGCAAGGATTCTTAATTCCCTATTTAATTTGAGGGTTCTTAAAAAGTCTAAAGGAAATGGAAAATTGAACCAATCCATGGGTTTGCAATGGAATTGAATAATAGTTTATCCATTGATCTATGCAATATATATGATTTAGAGCTCCGTTAACAATTCACTTTCAATATTTCAAAATCTACACTGGAAATGACACCCTTTTTCCACACTAGGAAAATATAGAAACTTTCTTGACTTAGCTTGATGTTGATAGCTTTTAGAAAGTAAGCTATAAAGCTAAATTACTTATGAATTCATTGGGGAGAAACCTTGGGGAATTTCAAGTTCAATGAGATCGTCATATATAACTCTACTCAAACGTGATGCATTTTAAGTTCAAGTTAGTTGGACTTAACATCCTCAAAAAGTGAACAGCCTTGAATCAGATGTTATATAATTTGATTATAAACAGAAGATAATATTTTTGAAAATATTTTGTCCATGGTCTGAATTTATCAAGTTATTAGTCACTACTATTAGTTGTAAATTTTTTTAAAGTTAAATTTAGTTCTCCAATTTTTTGGGGGAAATTTCAGTGGTAGCTATTATAAAAGTTGATGAAGGAAAAGTGTGGTTGTCTCAATGTTCCTGAAAATTTTCCAGCCAGTGTGTAAATTTATCAATGTGCCAGTTTAAGAATTGAGATTTTTTCCACATAAAGATGTTGTTGGTACAAAAAGGGAAATATTAATAACTAAATTATGGTTAGTAACGGTGGTATCAAATATAGGAAAAAATTGATTTTTCTTTCCACTGCAGACCATTTATATTTTTTGTAAAATTAGAGGTAAGTCTAGAGACATATCATGGAAAAGGAAATAATTCAAAATTCTTATAAAATTCCTTATCATATAAAATTACTGAAACTATGATAAAATACTGATTTTTTTACATAAAGAAGAAAAATTGTAAATATTTACGAAACAATGAACATTATTTTGGTCATTTAAGAATGATGGTTGCCTCATTAGTTTTGGCTTTAGTAGGAAACAATAAATTCATCAGTTTACAAGTCTAAACAGTTTTTTGCAAAGTAAATGTTGCTACCACATAGAGGGTAGGTACAGATAGTCCTTTTGAGAAAATAATGATACTTTGGCTTAAATACTTGTTTACCAAATATGATTGTATGTATTTGATAGTAAATTGATGATATTCTCAGGCTAAATATTTGAAAATTCAAAATCATTTTGAATAACCAAAGATAATATTCCCTTTATCAGTATATCTCATCATAGAGTTTGAAGGAAGGAATATATATTAATATATTATATAGAAAGAAAAATTTCCCATTATCTCACTATCCTGATATATGATCATATGTAAGATTCAATTATTGCAATTGTAAATTTTGGACTGACTGGGTATAAACTCTTTATCATAAACACTATCATTTTCTGTGACATATTAAGTGAATATAATTGTCTCTAAATCTGCTGCAATTGTATAAATCACACCCAATTTTAGATCAAAACATTTCAAAACAAAGAGAGTCTTAAGCATGAGGAAGTATGATATTTTGATGCCCAATTGAAAATGGTATTTTGTTTTATTATTTCAGTCTCAAAGGGCAATTAATACGGTAGAGTATTTAATAAACTAAATCCAACGATATGTGGTAGAACTTATCCATGTTTAAATGAAATGAAAAAGTTTTTATTCATGGAATCAGTCAAGTCTTGTTTTTCCTTTCATTTAAAAAAGCTAGAGTGTTTGTTATGTCAAACCACAAATCCTAATATGTTCTCTATGAAAGCTGAAGTTGCTTGACTATATCTTTTAAATGTTCTCTTAAAGAATGTGCCAGTATGATAGTAGAGATTTTATTTAACAATAAATTTTATCTTCATTGAAATAAGAGATTCTTTAACAGGGATTTTTGATCACTAAATTTGATTGAAGATGGCAAATATTAGTTTTTAAATTGGTTAAGTAATGTTCCGTCATTTTAGAGTGGGGATTTTACTCATGTATTAACAATTACTACATTACTAGTTCTACTTTACCATTTTTGAATCAACTGGCTCCTCGGTACGTGTGTTTGTAATGAATCAGAGTGTGGCAAATGAAAACTTGCACAACTTTCAAATTATAGAGAATATTAGATACTTTTCTCTATTTGAATTTCTTTCACAGAGGAGGATCAGTGTTTCCTTTTGAAATAAATATTAAGCTAATATTCATCACTTTCAGACTTTATTTCTTTTGCAAAATAAATGATTATTGGAAACAGTGACTGGTAGAAAAAGTGGGGTGTCAAATTTAGATCCTGCTTTAGGTCAAGAAAAATCGTTTTCAATTTAAATATTGAGCAAAACAAATAAATAAAATTTTAAACAATCAGTTTGTAATCATACAAACAAGTTCCCTTAGTGATGAACTTAGTTATTTAATTTTATATCATGCATTTAACCCTATGAGTGCTTGAAAGAGGTCATTCAAAGTAATTGTATGCATAATTGATAGACTGTATGAACTTGAGGAATTTTTTGAGATTTACTATATTTTTTCGAGAAAATGCTGTTCCGATGTGTACAGAGAGATGTAGGTCTTTATTTGGAGTATATTTTTGCAATTATAATCTGAAAATGTAATGATAGACTCTTTGAACAGTAAGAGGTTTTTAACAGGAAATATTAATGGTATGCTTACTTATAAATTTACTTATCTGATGCCAGTAATTCTCATACAAAATAGACTCAAAATTGATCTTTAATTTCCTTGTGGACCTTTTGTCTTTTGCAAAATTAAATTAGAAGTAATAGTCTTTCGAATTCGAGAGTCGTAAATAGAAATTTGATGAAAATTCTTATTATTCTCATATGATGTTTATGCAATTCGTAATTGTAGAATGTTTGACAAAAAATTTAGATCATTTGTACAATTTAGGAAGGAAATTGAGTGAAAATTTAGGATAGTATAAATATGATCCTAGTTTTTTATATTTTAGAATTTTTAAGAATGAATTTTGTCTCGTAAACACTGGTCAACATGGATTCACTAAAATCGACGTAATTAAGTTTCTCTTATTGAATTTTTGCACTGAATTCAGCCATGTACATCTACCTCATGTATAGTTTTTAGTTATTTTTCCTTAACCTTAAAGAATAATTGCATAATTTCCAGCACAATGGTAGAATCATCGGCTAAAATAATATGTATAGATAGACACGAGATGGTGCGAGACTCTCTAAGAGCTATCTCGGTATTTTGTTCATCTTTATCAAATCTCATAGGGATCACATTATATTTGTGTTTTCTACCAAAGTAAAATCAAGGCGACACACGTAATTTTTTCGATTTGTGTGAATCATTGTAAATTTTGTCAAATCAGACATAAAATTGGATCAGGGAGGGGATATTATTGCGTGTTAATCTTAATGCACTTGTGCATAAATACTACAGTGATCGGGATGATAAAATTATATCTTAATCCATCTATCTTAATTCGCGTTGCTGGAAATCTAGAAATGTACGAAGTAAATCGTATAACTTTGAAAACGTAAAATTAAAATCAAAGAAAAAAATTAAATTTTTATTCA
The DNA here is from genome assembly GCA_036926295.1 of Pachydiplax longipennis. NCBI lineage: Eukaryota > Metazoa > Arthropoda > Insecta > Odonata > Libellulidae > Pachydiplax > Pachydiplax longipennis. The sequence continues at coordinate 36,329,495 of JAVFKF010000012.1, forward strand.
CTTGCTCGAGATTTCGTGATTTTTATCAAAAATATATCAAAATTTATAAAAAAAATAGTTACAATTCATGAAAAATATTAACTGAAAATTATCGATTCTGTCTAACAACACTTTCAACTTAATATTAATTATAAATTTATATTTTTTGTTTTTGCTAATTTAAGATAAAGAATAATAATCAGGTTTGAAAAAATGCGAGGTTTTCTTAGCTGAAGGTATATCTATGGATGGTTTATAACGATTTCCCATGCCTTTTTTCTTTCTTAATTCTTTTTCGGTAATTTTCATAGGTAGAATGATATGTTCAGGGTTCTGCTCGGAATAAGATGACAACCCTAGTACCGCAGACTAGAGAAAATAAGTCTAAATTGTTTCGAAAGAGATAAGATCGAGTAAACCATAGGGATTCGAAGAATCGATTGCAATATTGTTTTGTTGACTTGAATTGAATTGACTCTTCCGTTTGCTGGATACGGATTCAATATTTACCCGTCCGTAGTAAGTTTATTAGGATAGATCTCGTTACGGAAACCCCTTCTGAAATCGAATAATCCTCAGAGAAGATCGTAGTCCCATTGGGTCATCGCGACGTCATCGGTTTAAAAGTGGAAATCCCATTCCATTAGCATTTCATAGCGACGCAATACTCCTCCATAAATTGATTTGGTTTTAGCAATCTCTCTTTCCGTGAGCTGGATAAATACGTGAGAAATCCCATGGAATTAATCCCGGAAAAAATAGGATGAGTAAGAAATTAATTTATGTTGTAGTGGTAGACCTGATTAGGGTTGATTGTTATGCTGTAAAACCAGTTTGTTATTTCGTCACAATCTCTTGGTAGTCTTGGAGATATCGTGTTCAGTAATTGTCTCTCACGAATATTGTCGAAACATTCGTTACTCTTCCATAATTGTCCGTCTGTTAAAAATGGCTCTATTGCAGACTGAAATATGACGAAAATTAATTAACAATGACGCTCTATTTGCTCGAAAAGTAGACCATTGTTCAAATATATGGCAAGAAGGCAAACATTGTTACGCAACAATAATAAGAATAAAACAACAATGAAAATCAACAAACTAAATATAAATAATTAAATTTCTATATTTTTTTAAGGCGTAAGGCACTTACTTGCATTTCTTTGGTTTCTAATGAGAATGAAATAGAAATTTGTAATATCCCGGTTAAAACGCTATCCTACTCATAACATGGTTATCTCTCGATTCCCTGAAAAGCGTCTTAACGGGGTTGTACTGTAGTTATTGATTTAAATGTTTCTCTGATTTTATATGCATGTCATTAGCAAGCTCAGCTTGATTCCAAGGTAGAAAGAATTTTAAGAGTATCATTTTTAATATTAATTAGTTTAAATTGACAAAACTGGTCACTAGTAGTAGTTCGATGTTGTTTATTTTTCATTAGTTTTTTTACATCGCTATTTTTACTATAATCTTACAACTTAATTAATTTTATTTCAAAATTCTCTTTTTTTTCTTTTTTTACATTTTATCCTATAACTTGATCAATTCTATTTCAAAATTTTTTGTGATTATTTTTGTGCTGAATTATTTGTTCTTGTTTTATATATTGAATCTTTTTTTAGTTTGCAGGTCTGTATTAACCAGCGTCCTCTATAAAGTTTAGTTATTTATTCGTTGGTTTCGCAGGTTTTTCACGCCTGCGGATATTTTCTGTGTATTTTTCCTAAGCGCAAATATATTTCTAAATCTGCTAAATACAGTAAAACCAGGTTAAGACGTTTTTTAGGGGACCAAACGAAAACCACGTCTAAAACGGGATGGCGTTATATCCAGGTTGTGTAATACTGATTTCCTTCCATCATAATTTTCAAGAATGGCATGCTTTTCGCATATATAGAAGAGAGCGTCTTCCTTTAAAATTCGCTCAATTTCGCTCCAAAATGGAGTAGTTTCCAAACTCTCCGATGTAAAAAGAAGTTTCGAAGTTTTCGATTAATCCTCCAGTCACTAATAATTACGCAATAATATTTTCGAAGCAAAACGTTGCTATGGAATGTACGTATATCGTTATGCTATAATACACCATTGAATATGTTTTTAAGATGGGCGGGGAACATTTTAATCGGAAGATCACATCCGTAGCATTAGATATCATCGGACAGTACTTAAGTTGCATATCGCCTACGTTCATATATTTTAACATCAAAACAGGAGGAAGAGCCAATCAAATTGCTAAGCAACCGTATGCTATGTGTTACCCTGTTTTCTGTTCATCTCTTAAAATAAAATGCATGTATAAATTATTTGATATGTGTATAAATTATAAATAAAATATTGAATATGTTTTTGGATAAATTAATGAATATGCAAGTTTTAAGTATAGTACAATTTAGATAGCACATTTTTAAATTTATAACATAGTGGAACACCAAATACTAAGTATAAGGGTGTCTTGAGGAAGCACGCAGGCATAAAAACATTCAAAATTTAAAAAAATACGTAATTCCATATTTTTCTACTCTTGCCTATGATTTCAGTAAAACGTCTGATTCAAACTTCCCGCGCCGGCTCTTTTTGGAGAGCGCTTCCCACATCCTCCGCTAGAGCGCGCCACTTGACACTTCCAGTAGGAATCCCACTTCCTGTGTGTGGAGAAGAAGTCCTGCGAACCGGCAGCGGAGATTGATCTTTTTGTCGTCGCTCGAAATGTTTCGATGCGAAGGCCTCCTGTAAATCCGAAACGCAGATACACCTGTGAGAGTGCGCCGTCCCCATCGATCCATTGTGAAAAGGGCGTTCTCTTAGACTCCCGATGGCCGCTGTGGTTCCCGTGGACCACGATGGTGAGTCACCGGACCGAAAAAAACTTATTTTTTTTAAGTCTGTCGCGAAAGGACCGATCTGACGACACCGTGGTAACCGACGGGTCACCATGGTAACCACCGGGTCACCATGGTAACCTGGTTGCCATGGTGTCGTATGAGAGTGGTTCGAATGCCGGATATACGTTTCCGAAATTTCTACGTTTTTGAAGCATCTGGGACGGGACTGGTGGGAATTCCCGATGATTTTTAAGGGGGCATTTTTTGTTTATTTCGGGGTATCTGCACTTAAGTTTGGTTTAACCTCCGGCAAGTTTGGTGAAACCTCCATGGTAACCTGGTTGCCATGGTGTCATATGCCAGATATGATTACGTTTTCGAAATTTGTACGTTTTTGTAGCATCTGGAACGGGACTGGTGGGAATTCCCGATGATTCCCAAGATGGTATTTTTTTTGTTTATTTCTGCACTTAAGTTTGGTGAGTCTTTTATGGTGGCTGGAGACCACGTGTCTAAGGAGTGGTATCTACCCCGAAGATGTCAGAATTAAGGCAGAGGTTGTCGAAGAGCTCTCGAATAGTCATGTGAGCAACGCTTTAGGCTTTGGTGGAAGCGGTCCCGGGTTCGATTCCCGCTGGGTGACGTGTGAAATAACTTAAGCGCTTTTAGCAATGCTACTACTATAACAGAGGTCGAGAGCCGTGGTAGAGGGAATTTATGTCACTTCGTATCGGTCTCAGGAAAGATAACCGTTGATAATGCACAAATGGCATTTCGGCGTTGCTCTGAGTGAGGCTGTCGGTCTCCATGGACACGGGATACGGAAAAAACCCGGTTGTCGCGGAAACGAGCTAAAATGCACCTCAAGCGGGATAATTTTATAACTAAGTTGTGAAATGCTGGTTGCCTTACGTCATAAATTTGAAGAATAGTCTTTATGCACAAAGAGAGTGTCTTAGTTACTTTAGTTTGGTCATTATTCACTCTAAAACGAAGCAATTTTTTACCAGGTAAACAATTAGGAGACAATAATGGTTTTTAACAGCAGTGGTGAGAGGGCATCTCCTAGACAACGCTCAAAGGCCTAAAAAACACCCCTTTTCTGTTTTTATTTATATGTTTACTTCTTGATAGTGCGACGACAGTAAACACGAGCAAACGACCTTTTAATCTATGTTCTATCATGAGAAAAAAGCGATAGAGAATAGAGATAGTGCATAATATATCAGCACTTTGCTCTTAAGATACACTCTATCTCATTGTGAGAGTTCGTATCGGCGATGAGGAAATGATTGCCCTAGTTCGCGATATATTCATTTTATTCTCACTAAACTAGTCGTTCGAATGAAGTTGATTGCAATGAACCCAATTATAGACAAGGAAAGTGACACTGATAATATAAACATTTTACAGTCTATCGCATGAGGCGAATTATTGGCTGGTTGCAGTGTATCTGGGAACGGGAAAAATCAGCGTCTTAAACGGGTAGCAGAGCGTCTTAAGTGATTTACCATTTGTTTTGTGTGAAAGGTACCGGAACCATATTAAACTGGATTTCATCTTAATCAGGAGCGTCTTAAACGGGTTTTACTGTTCAATAATTCCTTGCTCTTTGTATCCATTATATCGCATTGATGTATCGCATGAAATATGTATCCTTAATTTCGTATTCCTTTTGACATTCCTTGCGTCAAGGAGCCATTTTCCGGCCTAAATCTTTCAACATTGTGGAAAGAAAGGAACACAAACATTTCCCGGATATGGGTGGAAATACCTCACTGCGCGGAAACCCTACGTGTATCTAAGCCATCCTCAGTTGTTACCATCCCGGATGTTTCGAATAGGGTCACTCTACCGGTGTTATTTTCTACTCCATTAATTGTTTTTGTCTATGATATTGTGTTGTGAATATTATTGCTGTCGATTTTTCAGTAATGCTCCGTCCCTTTGGTACGATCAGGCCAATCTACCAGTATGATTTTCTTTATTCGCTTATCGTTATTGTTGTGAATGCTATTGTTGCCGACGTGTCAATAATTCCCCGTCCAGTCGGCACAATTTATGAATATGATACTCTTATTGTTGTTTTCTATGATTTATGATACTAGTATTATTAATTTGTTTATGATTTATGATACTGTTATTGTTGTTTCGTTTACATTGATATGCATGGCAACTTGCACTAGTTATCAGGATCATTCTACTAGTATGATTTTATGCAATCATTTATTGCTATTGTACATTATATTGTTATAAATATTGTTTCAGTAATGCCCCGTCCCGTCGGATCATTTTTGAAGTTTATTTACTGGTATTGTTGTTCTGTTTATAGTATTATGCTTGGCAGCGGGCGTAACTCATCCGGATCACTTTACAATTATGATTTCCTACACTTATTTATTGCTACTGTAGATGATATTGTAGTGAATCTTATCATTGTCGTTGTTTTAATAATGCTCCGTCCCTTAGATACGATTTATGAAGTTCATTTGCTTGTATTGTTGCTTTGTTTACATCGTTGCGCGTGGCAACGGGTATCTTTCGAATGGAAATATATCTGTATGTGAGTTTTGCTAGAAGATAACTCACTTTTCCAATGTTTTTGAGAGGAAACAAGCTACATTGCGAAGTGATTTCTTTTCCACGTTATAATGGCTCATAACAATGATACGTATGACCTTCCAAGGGCAGCTCAAAGTTGGCCTTCTGCACGGACGAGAAAAGAAACAAGACAAAAGAACGTGATTCTGCACCAGATGATCATTCTCGAATCCGCCCATTCGCCTATAGCGTATTTGTGTATAATTTGGAGATTTCCAAATAAGATTATCCCAAAAAGGGTTCGTATTCATATAAGGTGATTGAAGTTGAGTTAGGAGAGTAATTATCAGGAGTATTGAAGCATATAATAGATATTATCGCTTGTAGACATTTTATAAATAATATTAAATATTTTCAAGTTATAAAGGCTAAAAGTGGTATATACATGATACCTAATAATCGAATTATTGGTAATAACTTAATAATGATTCCTAATGGAATAATTAGTAAAAATAAACACCAAAAAAGTAATAAATACTACCGTGAAAACTAATAAATTAATAATAATTGTTAACACATGAAGTATATGAAAGACTGAATATTTCCTCATTGACTTTAAAATTGATATTCGTACTTTTTCCACAAAATTGTACTTGGATCATCGAACCGGAATCTAGCCGAAAACCGTAAAAACCGTCATTTTGCCGTAGTAAAAAATCGAACCGAAAAAATTGACATTCTAGAACAAGGAATTTCTAGGAACGAGAAACCTAGATTTCTAGGTTCGGATTTTCTTTTCCTTACTATGAACATCTTACGTGATAAGTAATTGAAGTTAGTTTTACTAAATACATTTAAGTACCATTTGTAAGTATGTTTTATCCTAAAATTCAGCTTAAATAATTATCGATAGAAATAATAATCTAAATTTTCAGTATAATATAATATAAAAATTGTCGGTGCAAAAATACTGGTTCGAACCGGTTCAGTATTCAGCGGAACTGAACCGGAATTCGGGTTTTTCGTTCAACAGTGGCGAAAACCGGAACGAAAAATATTACGGTTCGATGCCGTGGCACAGGGAACAAATTACAAGAACATTAGTAAAAATTAAATTAAGAATAATAAATTATTATTGAATGGAAAATTTACAAAAAATGGAATTGACAAATGAAAGTGACGCTAAAAACTTTATTGAATCGAAAATTTATAAAATAATAATAATGAAATAAAATCCTAATTGACAAATGAAAGTGATAAAAACCTTTATTGAATCGAAAATTGATAAAGTAGAAATTAAATAAATAAAATCTCGCTGATATAATCAATCAATGTTTTATGGTATCGACGAATTTCCTCATGAATGAAAGGACTGTAATCTCCATGGAAATTCCGGTTTCTTTATTAGTTGCCCATCAAGATAACAAGAAAGACTCTTCCACACCTCACTATCTTTGTGTATATAGCTCGATTGTGACGTATAAATATCTCTTTTCTTATATACCATTGTATTCTCAAAGCTTCCTACAGATCATCAGCTTCTGATTCATTCTCTCGGTCTTCCTCTTCCTCTTGAAATACCATATCGCTCATTCTTATTATTGGTCAGCTTACATACATCGTTTTAATTGTCCCTAGTATAGTAAAAAGCCACTTTAATTGTTGGTAATACTCTTCAGGTCGACGTATCCTAGATACCGCTTCGTTACAAACTCAAACGTTTCTTCGTCACGCATTGTAGGATTCAGACAATTAGAGGGCGAGTATACTCAAGGAATGTAGTTAATTAAATATTGGAAAGTGAAATTGAACTATTCAGGCTAAGAAGTTTATGACTTCATCTTAATTTAGGAACTTCTAAAACTGTCAATGGTATACGACAATATTGAATGATAATTACAAAATTGTCATTGTATTTTGTCAACAATAATATGGACAACAATCATAAAATGGTAATTTAGTCTTTGTCATTGTATATCCGTAAAATTTACACCAAAATATAATTATTTTAATAACTTACAATAATAATCTCGTAATTATAATTCTATATTGATAATTTTAATAGATTCTAGATGCTGACTCTAATTCTTATCGTTGAATTAGACCATTTATTTATCAACAATTCCGCTCCAAATATTGACGAATAACAATCGATTGCTGCAGCTTATGAAGCGCTACATAGCAACATATTTTGAGAATAAACTTGTGGAAACTAAACGAGTAACTACTGCTTCACCTTATAGCCTTCCACGAAGTCACGCCTAATCATACTGGTTTTATCATTTATTTATGAATGTACATGATACAGGTACATTTTATATTAGAATTTAAATCAGTGACCGTATTAGCTGATATATACAAGTAGATCCAAACTAATATTATATACGTACATGTATAACATGGTTAGATTATTACTTAAATCTGTAGTGAACATAAATACATAAAAAATAAGCCTGACCAAACTGGGACTCGAACCAGGGTCTCCCAATCGCCGGTCGGTTGCTCTAAGCACTGAGCTATCCGGGCAGAACTGTTAAATTAATTTTTCTTCTTCAAAGTGGAATTGGACGATTCCGACCAAATAATTTTTAAAAATCTCCTAGCTAAACAACTTTTCGTACCAAGTTACCTCTAACCTTTCCTGGTTTGTTAACATAAATATATACTGAACATAATCTTATGTATAAAAAGTAGAAAGTTTATATATGTGTGTGCGTTTGTTATTTGTGTGTGTGTGTTAAAGGCTCAGGGAACATGTAGTAGTTCAACTTTCAGACTCTTTCAAGATTTTTAAATGTATTCCCTGCGCAGGTATTAGGCTACTGTTATTTACAAAAGGGTACTACTCTTTATTTAATTTTTGTACCCTAGTAAGTTCGACCCCTGACTAGAAAAAGAGTTGCCATAGTTTTTACGAGTGTTCAACAATCGCAGCGAAGGTCGAGTTTCCGACAATCGTAGCTCGGGGAAATGATTGTCGCCGCTTGAATCGCTCTTTGGAGATTTCAACTGGAAGGAAATCTCTCGATTCTCCTACTGTGGGAGGGTGCGCCACCGCCCCAAGAGCCCGCCGCAGCCTCCGGAAGACCTTCCGGTAAATACAGAGTGAGTTGAACTCTCGAGGTAGAAAAGCGACAAAACACAGTTTCGAAACTCTTCTCCGACAGGACACCGATAATTGTGTTACGATAATGGAAGCCAAACGATCTCGTTCACGTGCTATTCGGATTAGGGGGAGGACAAGTCGGATCTCGCCGGGGATCGATCCCAAGACCCCGGAGAGCCTCCAAAGGGAGGGAAGGGGAGGCTCGTCACGTGACGTCGTCTTTGGTCTCAGTAAGTCGGTAGCAGTCTTCCGTTGACCATCGAAGGGGACGTCGTCTGCAGATCACCGGTAAGTGGCGCTTTCTCTAAGGCGACTTTCGGTTTCTAAGTGGAGGTCTTGTGGATCTCGAACAGGTGACGCTGTTACGCAGGTCGACGGTTGTCGACCATGGAGGAACTTGTCCAAAAGGGGGCGGACGGTATAAATACTCTCCCCAGTAGCAAATGAATATAGATGTGTATTAGTACGTTGGTTATCTAACGAATCCATAAATTACACGACTCTATCTAATCGGGAAGTGCGTGAAATTAATGTTCGAAAATTTCTTCCGGGTATTTCTTACGGGAGTTGCTGACATCGAATGGATATATACTCAACGATGATTGTATGTACTATGAGATTATTTCAAAGTTTTGTTTGCGAGTGTATGAAAGTTTAGGATATTTACTGGCTGAATTTTTCATTATCATTTCCGAGGAAATATCTTCCGTAAACATGTATTTCCGACGGGAATTTCGGACATCGGATGGATATACATTCAAAGATGATTACACTGTGAGATTATTCCCGATTTTTGCTTACGAGTTTATGAAATTTATGAAATTGTAGGATATTTACAAGATGGCAGAAATTTTCACTCTTTTCGGGGAAAATTGCCGAATTCGAGCAAATAAATATATGCTAAACAATTACTATTAATAATAAATATTTGGATGATTTTATGAGATTATAGAATATTTTCAGTACGGTAGAATTTTTCACTATTTTTTCGGAACCTATTTTTCCATTACCCGGCTGTTAGTTCCCTTTATTCGGCCATACATTTGCAGTCTCTAGCCAGTCTCTCCTATTTCTATGGCTTCCTATATGCCTTATTTGATCTTCAGTCCCTACTATCCACCTTTCATTTAACTTTATACGAGTATGTGCTAGTTATGACAGTCATACTTCTTCTATAGCCTAAAGCGAAAACCAACGAAAAACGATACTAAGTATTTTTAACAAATTTCATTTAAATAACCGATCATAACTATCGTACTTAGGCAAATCATAGTTGGAAAATGGGGGAATAATTACATCTACATAAATACCCTGTAAGCCGCCTTTGGGCGTGTGGCAGGGGGTGTAAACACGTATGTTCTAGCTACTTCTTTAGCTTGTTGTTATCGCGTATCGTCCGCAGAACAAATGAGCCCTTAAAACGACTTGTCTTTGAATCTATTACTCTTACTATATTCTCATAATCGAATCGGCCAAAGTAGCGGGGTGGGGGGGGTAAGTAGAGTCATGGAGCTTGCACCCCCTGCCACACGTCGAAAGGCAGCTTGCAGGGTACGTGTGTAAATATAGATGTAAATATTGCACCAGAAGATGATCATCGTGATTGAAACAGGTCATTTAAATAAAATTTGTGGAAAATACTAAGTTTTTGTTTGCAGATGGTTCTACATAGCGTTCCATTAAGTTCGGCCAAAACACCTGGATTTTATAAAGCGAAAATAATGTCATTCGTTCGTGACAAATGCGAATCGTTGTCCGTGTGAAATTGTCTTTTTCACTTGAAGCTACGCGTCAAACCCAGACAGACTACGGATGTCGGAGTGACGTTTATCTTTCCTGAATGCGGCCCTACGAGGGTCCCAGGGTTCGGCACGCGTGCCCACGTGTCTTAACCATAAGGGAGATTCGAAAGATATTCGTATTCTAGAACACATCGGTCATAAAACGGCTATTTTAGTAACAGTATCAAGTTTATTGACTTCCAATGCTTAAGGTGAACATAGATTCGTCTCCGTTCGAGATGGTCTCCTAGCAACTTGTTGCCATTGTTTGTTTAACGTTGGTTAGGGTTAGTAATCATTTTCGAGAATTTGTTTTTGTGATGAATTTCCATACGTTCCAGAAGTGACCCACAGTTGCTAATTGGCAGGTTATGTTAATGGGCTGAGCTGCTACTTTTGATTTTGTGCCGTTCTAAAAAATTGATGACTTTACTTCATTGATGGAGTAAAATTATAATTACATATAATTTACTTAAAATATATTTACTGATTACTTTCAGATAATAATACTATTATGTTACTTAATTATTATGAGTTAGTGGATGATTATTTAAACTAAATCATGTAAATAATTAATTAATTGCCTTGATAATTTATTAATTACTTTCAAACCAGCGATTTTTTTCTTCTTATCATCATATATTCAGCTTTTATTTTATAAAGTAGGTGTTATTAACAGAATACATATAAATGGATTTATTAAGAATGTCGGTTAACACATGGAATTCGCGCCAAAGGACTTAAAACTCGGACGTAAATATGACTGCGTTTACAAACAAATAAATTAGTGAAACCTGGCAACCCCGATCCCCCCAAGCCAATGCACCTCCAAGTATTATTTAGTACATTGTATGCACTCATGAGTAAAGTAAGAGTAGGTTGGGTCAGTTTGTGGTTGGCGGTTTTCTTTTAATAAAATTCTATTGTATGTGACCACAAACTATATGCGACCACTAATAAAACGTATCCTTGGTCATTATGGAGTTTGTTACATTATTATGTTTGATGCAACGCCTCAGTATTGTTGAGTAGTTTACACTGAAAGCAAGCGTTAGCAATGCAAATATGGCTTTTCTTTATTTACAGTAACATATGTACGTATAGCAACGTACTTTTTTAATATTGTTTCCATGGTTTCTCTGCTTAACGATTTCATATAAAGATGTGGAGCAATAAGCAATATTATGTATTGAAACAAATTTTTATAGAATTTACCCTTATGACCCGGATGTATCTGTAGTGAATGCGTGGAAAGCTCGTTTGTATATATTACAGGCTCTATTTCATATCTTCAAAATTCACTTATAAAAATGCCTGATGATCCTTACTGGGTGAATTAGAGAGCAATAAGAAATGCTAAATTTTGTGTTTAATTTATTTTCTCTAAATATTTTCGGTCTTAATGTATTTATTTTCTTGTTTTTGCATCGCTATTTGGCCTTCTTTGGCAACCCAATATGTTGTTGTTGTATCGCTTTTGACTTCTTAACGAAAGGTGACAAAACATTCAATCCTAAATATACTTCATTTATTAGCGGTTTTTATGGAAATCAGACCCGTTTACATTTCCATCTTCTACCTCTATCGTGAATTGATTTGTTTTGAGATGATAGGGGTAAATAGGTCAGTAGAGATCCAGTCATGTGGTCATTTTCATTATTATTATTATCACTATAGAATTTCGCACTTCTCAGCACTGGGAAAACCAGGATGCAAAGCACCAAAGGGAATAAGGCTCATCTATCGTTTTTATGCATAGTTTTATTAATTTAGAACTCTTTTTGCTATGAAAAAGGTGTTGATTAATGTTGTTTTTCTTTGTAAACGGACATCAATATGCTCGTCTATTCCAATAGTTTCTAGATTTTTCTATACATTTTTAAGTAATACTTGAAGTAATTTTTGGGACAACTTGGCTGTTTTGGTTCCAGATTTATTTAATCTCTTCGGTTAAGGGTATATATTCATTATTATTATCAACATACTTGAATTTATTACTTACAATTTGACTGTCAGACTGGTGGCAGCGTTGGACAATGGTGCCATAAACTAATAGCATGAAATGATGCTACATACAATGCTACAATTTACACAAAGCAACATTATTGACAATTACAGAAGATATATCAACTACCTACAACAATCAACTATTATGTAACAACTACCTCCTTAATACGATATTAAAACATACGACAACATTAAAACGTAAACAACAATATTATATTAATATTGTTAATTATTGTTGTTATATTATTATATATATTGTATATTGTTATTATTGTATATTATTGTTAATTATATATTATACACAACTATGACGACATATACAACAATCTACAACATTTACAACAATATTATAACATACAATAATAATATTACTTCATTTACAACAATATCACAACATACACCACAAATATGTGAAGCACAACTACATAGCATTTCATACCCAGCACACCTACAAGCCATAAATATTTACATGAAGCTAACACAGGAAATACAAATTTACGTATATCAGCTATCATTTTTCATGCTTAAAAAATTCAGCGTTTTTTTATCGGTCCTCATTTTTCGTGCATACTGCTAATAGTTTGTTAAATACAATTGCAATTCCTGCAGAAAATTCCCAAATTAATAAACTGCTATATATAATAAATATACAATTATAGAGAGGTTTTGAGTCTTTTTATAAGTAGCGAGGTCGTCGCATGAGAGCCTACTTTCTCCAAACTGATTTAACTATCTTAACCCGACTCATAATCTCCTTTCTTCCAAGGATTCTCGACCTGCGTCACGGAGCCGTTTACATTTTTAAGAAATTCTTCCCTATTTTCACCTCATATCGACTGTTTTCGTGCACAGACTTATCTGTAGGAAGAGAGAAAAGTGGCCCTACGACTCCTTTCTAATACCTTTCCAAATAGTTCTATGATGACGAATGCAATGTCATGAGAGCAACAGAAGTTAAATGTGATAGCGTTGCATTGATTCTTAACATATACAACACCATTTCTCCTATGGAATAGCAATCGAAATTAAATCAAAGATTCTACTTCGTTGTTTATTTATAATATAAAGATTCTTTCATCATCTTAATGTTTTAGAAGAAGCAAAACATTTTTACAAAAAGATTTTTATGTTTTTTATATTATATTTTAAGTCATATCATATATTATTTATTATTTAAATTTTATACTTTACAATATAAAGCAATTACTATTTTCCTATATTGAAAATGTGTAATACATGAGCTATTATATAGGCGTATGTTTTTGTATGTTCTTATTGGGCAATGTCTAAGAACGATGAAAACTTTCTTTTTTCTGTGTTAACACAACGAAGGAGTATTTGTCTGTCTTGCGTAAATGTAGAAATATGATCATAGTAAAACCCGGTTAAGACGCTATTCACGGAACCAAGTAAAACCTTTGTAAGAAGCGGAATAGCGTTATAACCGCAATTTAACCAATTTTTATTTTTTTTATATCAGAAAACAAAAGGGAAGAGATTTGGCTCTTTATATTTTAAATAGTTGTTTTACACCCAAAAGGAATAAGGAATCTTCTTTAGTTAGCTTTATTTGCAAAGCTGTAGATATCTTGATAGCCCGCGATATATTGTTGCGTAATACTATTGTTGCGTCTTCTTGTCATTTTTTTAAAGAATGATCTGCTTTTCGTACAAAGAGAGGATTTTTATTTCTTAACTAAATTGGTCATTGTTTACTCAACAATGAAGCTATTTTTACTAGCAAACAATTACGGAAGAATAACGTAAACAATTTTCTGTCTATCGAGGAGAAGGATTGGTTATAAAGGGTTGTAGTTTTACATCTAGGGATGGGAAAAATCCGCCCTGTAAACTGGTATTTGAGCTTCCTCTAAAAACTCCAAACACAACATGTTTGACTGTTTAAAAATCAAAATATCATCACTTTTACTTCATAAAAATGCAAAGAATTGGCACTTATTTTAAATTCATGTAATATCTTGACTTAAATTTTATATAAGCTAATTCAAACCTTCATATAATAGGATTTTTTGATTATTCATACTAATGGGGAATTTTTATCTACTTTTTAGGGTACCTCTAGTGACATATCACTCCTCCTCTCCCTGTTATATCAATTTCATATATCTTTATAGATCTGTTCCCATTCATGCCTATGTCTCGATCAACTCCTCCTCCCACACCACTCACGCAATTCTCATTCATTCCTCGCCCGCACCTTAAAGACACAGTTATGGCAATCGATGTTATGAATTAAACAGAATAGGTTTCATATTGCTCACATCTGTAAATTGTTCGAACTCTTGATCATAATCTCGAAGTATGATTTGTAGTGGAATATATAGTCATTTTATTTTTTCACTTCTCTGAAACGTTGACTCAATTCTCTGAACATGGACACTGATTTAGCTATCTACCCATCTTAGAGGGAACGATATGTTTGATTTGTCATTCTGATTCATAATTTCTCTACAAAAATGGAAATTAAGGTTCAGTTTTAACGAGATCGGAATGAATGGCAGTTTTTGCAGTTTCGGAGTTTCAGATTTGGTTAATCATATAGAAGATCTACTTATTACAAAGAAAATATTCCTTTAAAAAAGTAAAAACCCAATCTTAGAAATCGCTGACTTGATGCATTCGAAAGTGGGCGTGGTCTATAGATTACGTCTGGAAGACCATCCCTCGCCAAAGGAGTAACTTCCGGTATCTCCCCTTACGCATTTCTATTGCCGCTGTACTTTCTCTTGTCCCTAACTAAGAGACACTCAGCGGTGACGAATCAATCTAGAAGAGACCAAGGGGCAATATTGATTTGATTATGAATAAGGAAAGAAAGAAATATTCGTATACTTCCACAAATTTTATGAGTGCGACATGTTTCACTAGTGATCTAAAATTTCTGTGGAAGTGTACGAAAAGTTCTTTCTTTCTTTGTAATGGTCTTCCACGAGGCAATGCCTTCCCAAATTGAGTTTTGATCATGAATAAGCTCTAAGTGATATTAATCAAAATCGTCTTGAAGATGAGTCGGAATTGCTCAATAGAGAAAATGTTGCTAACTTGTTTTTGATAGTGCATGGTTCTTCAGATGCTATCCTTTTGAAGTAGGAAAATGATTCATTTTGGTGTTAGATTCTAACATATCTCACGTACTATCATGAAAGATTTACTGCATGATTCAGGTCTGTGTTTGGGAATGCCGAGTTTCTAATGTATAATCATGGTTTAGAAATTGGAAGTATGAGATGAAGCGTAAATGTGATCCTTTGTTAAGATTGTCAAATCAATGCATACGAGCTGAATTGCTCGTTGAATCTCAACGGGGGAAAAAACAATGATAAGTAACATATTATATGCAGTTAACTGGACTACGAAAAAAACGACAGAGATGAAAATTAACTCGTTACTATAATGCATATTAAAAGAATATGTATAAACCTAAATACAAATGCAATAACTATATTCTTGATCAAAATGAATTCAAGTTATGCAATTCAGAAATAAATGCATTTTATGTTAATAAGCAAAAAAAATAGAAGACACTATTGGCTGATATATACATATTTATATGTATTGATTCATAAATTGCAAAAGCGCGAGTTTGAACTTGTGTGTGTGTCCTAATCCTCCACCAGGTTTAGCCCTCCTGTAACAGTCCATTCCAATATATTACGTATTCTTTTCACTTATAAATTCCGCGGATTTGGTTTTTCTTTTTGTATATTACGTCTGCGGAATCGAAGCCAAGGTTAAAAAGTGCAAAATCGCAGCGGATGCATATGCTGTTCGTCTGACAAATAAATAAAAAGCGAGCGCAACAATGAGTCTGGTTTCCAAGAGCAACCGGCTCGGCTCATTGAGACGGAGTCAGCCTCACAGAGAACCATTATTTTTCAATAAAAACTTTGATTTCAAACATTTTTTAAAATTCCAAGTTTTTGCGAATTAAATTCTCTCTAAACCACGTCATTTTTTGCATTTTATGCCGCTTTATTTTATTTGGTTTTTGTTGCTTAGTTATTCCATTATCCTGGATCCTTTGTGCCTTAAAAGACAAAATTTAAATCTACGAAGACGCATAAAGCAGCCAAATTAGTTTAACACAGGTCCGGATTTCCGAGGACATGTCCTCCTTTCGAACTGTTCTAATTTTTTTATTTGTCCTGATTTGTCCCAGTCTTTCAATATTCAACTCGTGAATTATTTTCACTTAACATTTTTGCACCCTCTACATTCTCGTAAGCAATAAAAAACATTGATTTTTTTAAGTATTCCATTATTTTTTAAAGTATTTTTATCTTACTCTGTCAGAAGAGTATTAGATTGTTAATAATCCATAGAATCATTGATTAAGTATATGTTTATCTAGAGATAGTAGATTAATAATAGGTTAAAGATAATAATAGGTAATATATAAAAGATTATTAATAGATCATGCTTACTGTGTATAAGTATATACTTACTCTATATGATATAATGTTTAAGTATAATATTTCGTGAATTAAAAGCGGAATATTGTCCTCGTTTTGTCCTCTTTTACTAGTAGCAAATAGCCTAGTTTATTCCACCAGTGCCCTAGTTTCTCTTTAATACAAATACCGTCATCATAAGCATGGTGAATAAGTATCACAAGCGAAACCCATTTTTTAAACTATTTTATACGGTAGGAGCAAACAGAACGTGGGCACATTTCCACCTGTATTTGGACTCCTCTCAACTTCGCATGATCCCGATAAAAAAAAAGAAAATAATGATTTCAATGGAGCTTATCCCTCAATCCGTCGGGTGCCACCACCAGTCACACATTTCCCCACAATCGGTGACAATCGAACTATTCCGTCATCAAGTCCACACATGATGAACCGATTTTCGTGTGTTCTAATTCATCCTAATGTATATTAAAAAAACCGGAGTACTTAGCGTCCTCACTTAGCGCCTGCAATTAAATGGATCAATTTTGCCGCTTTTTTCTCTTAATCGGGTCGGCGTCCGTCTCTCTCTCTGAGAGAGGAGAATGACCTCTCTTCTGGAAATTTCTCAATGCGATGCAGACGTATCTCTCCAAGGCCAGAGGGAATTAACTTCCCAAACCGACACTTTTGCCATCCGGTTGGCGTTAGAAAATCACCACTTCAAGGCGACTTGAAATTCCATCGGCAAATTATTTTCTTGATCGTCTTCGCATCTTTCCAATCACGTTTATATGAGAATATCTATATACAGTGAAACCAGGTTAAAAGCTATACAGCTAAACCAGGTTTTTTTCGGGGGGACCAAGCGAAAATCGCATCTTAATCCTGAAGAAGCCTTCAAGCCCTTACCTGAATCACTTAAAGATTTTAAACTTAAACGCTATAAGGAACGGGTAAAGGTAACTTTGCACATGAGGGCGTGCACCCAGGAAAAATCTCAAGGAGAAAGAGACCTGAAAAAAATCTGACGGGACCGGGAATCGAACCCCGGATCTTCCTCCACCCGGGAGGCTGCTTTGACCAACTAAGCTATCTGATAAGAACAATTTCAATCTTCGGTGTTTTACACCCCCTGCCATGTGCCAGTGGCGGTTTGCAGGGTCTAAATGTAAATTTCTCAATCCGTTTTGGGATTTTTGGATGCTTTAATTTGTTATGAAAATGTATTTGCATGAAAGGGGGTTTTGGATTTGTTTTTTTTTTTTGGTTTTTTTATGATTGTATTATGGGTTGACGTCGCCACCGGTCCTAGCAACCAACAGCGGGGGTCTTATTTTATTTATTTTTTGATTTATTTAAGTCAACAAAAGCGCGTTCCATCAGACTAAGATCTGTCGACAGAACGTCAATACCACAAAAGAATTATATCAGAAAATATTTAAAAATGTATTTTGAAAACAGCTCGGAGCTCACCGTATCAAAGTAAGCAACAAACAAGCAATACTGAAGTGACAAGAAATACGAAGAATATAAAAAGGAAATTAACTATGCAATAGGTAAATCTAAACTAATTTTTCTCTTATCAAAATCAGCCCAGAAAATATTGCCTTTAGAAGAGAAAAAAAATATCTAGTACTATTTATGTGATAGTAATCAAACGGGGTAACATTTTTACCAGGATGTGCATTCCTGATTGCCTTACATGTTTTTGAAGAAGGTTCTGCTTTTCGCACCAAGAAAGCGCCTCATCTCTTTAATGTCGCTCATTTTTCACTCTCTACTGAAAGGATTTTTATCAGATAAACTATTAGGGAAGAATAACGATTTTTTAATAGCAGTGGTGAGCATCACGATCTCTCCGATACTGTACTTAACAGTCCACGAAACTCTTTTTTTTTTGTATTTTTACTTCTTAAGATCATGACAAAAGTAAAATTATTAAGTGGGAATTCGGGCGTATTAAGCGGTAATTTTACCATGTGTTTCGTGTAAATGGCACCGAGAGAAAACCATGTCTTAAGCGGGAGCGTCTTAAACGGGTTTTACCGTATCTCTCTGTACGTTCAGGGCTTTAGGGTGGATGCATAACCTGCGGGCCTCCGGTCTTAAGGGGCCCCTTTTCCCGAGGGTAATTTTTTTAAAGCTATATACCTGAACGAAGAGGCCCAGGTAGACATTTTCACCCGGGCCCCCTTGGGAAGAACCGTCCGAATATACGGGCCATTCCGCGGAAATACGGACCGGAATGCACTCTATTTCTTTAAGTTATGAACATTTTCATACTTGCGCACTTCCACGAAGAACCTTTTATGGTAAAGTTTCAGCTCAGAAAATTTTTCCATCCGTTGCGATGATCAATCAGATTTCTAATCTTTGTATATTTTTTTCTAAACATCGTTTTCGGTGACCAGCGCATTTCTCCCTTCGCGCACCATCAAAACATATGAATGACACACAATTTTCAAGAAACAGTTCACATCTTCCTGCTAAGAATAGACCAACTAATTAAAATGTACCTTTTGGTTAAAGAATCGAATTAAAATTTGAATTTTCCCATAGAGATTTGTTACTGTATGTGCAAATATCGATACAATCGAGTTATATCGAAACGGACACTGATACTCTATATCCCCACCCAAATATATTTCAACAAACACTATGATCAATAAAAATGAACACTAAAAATATCTAAAAAAGCACACCTTCGCATATAAATCAATTACCTTTAATTTAGTTAGTTGAAATTTCAGCACAGTGCAGATATTTTTTGTAATTCAATATTGTCATTATTTGTGAAAAATCATCGTCATATAATGTCATTACCTCTTATTGTCATATAATACCATTACCTCTACCGAGAATTATTAAAGTGTTTTAAGTATAGAGTTGAACCTGTCTGCAGAGCTATCAGTAGGTTTAAAATAATTATCAAGGAGTTCAGGTCGAACTTTATGGAATTCCAGCGTAACTAAACTGAAACAATTCTGTTATTTATTATTATTATTGTTATTGTTATTATTATCATTGTTATTGTTATTATTATTGTTGTTATTTTTATTATTATTATTGTTATTATTATTATTATTGTTATTTATTATTACACAAAACCGTCGCAGATAGACGTTATGTCAGGTGGCGACGTTTATACAGTACATGATTATTACACACTATCTAATACATAAAGAATACAAATATAAAGTTAAATACAATATAGAGTCCGTAATGTAATCTACAGCATGCACACACTACATCAACTATTACACTTGTTAATTTATACTCTAAAAGAATTCAATTTACACATATATACACAAACATGATATAACATTTAAATACCTATTTAGATCACTGCAACAACATGAACATAATTGAAATGTAAAATTAAAGAAAAGGAAATTTCCCGCTGATTTTCAGGACTGGTTTATTACTAACTTAAGAGAGGCTTCTTACTAATTTAAACGAGAGCGTAGCCGTAGGATGCATGGGGCTGAGATGTGTATCGCTCAATACCCTTTAATATCACATTATGTTCTTGTTTGGTGTCCCACTTTTAAAAAATATGCTCGTCTACAGGGAAAAGACTGCAGAATCCGATGATCTATTTTAATTTGCGATGCTTGCTTGGCTTTACGGTCAAATGTTGCATGAAAAAATTTGTTGCAAATTTATGCAATTTTGTAAGCAGTAGGTGAAATTTTCGTCAATAATTTTTTTAAAATAATTCTATGAACTGCGAAAAACTATAAAAACAACATATATATATGTTATATATAACATGTTTCAGTACAATTTTATGACCCTTCGAAATGACCCATATGCGACCATTTTTGCAAACATTCTCAAATTTTAAAAATTAATAACTTTGCGTTAAACTTTTTTCTGAGCTGAAACTTTGCCGATAATAATGCAAAATACTAATATCATATCAGATTAACATATAGTTTTATTTGTCTATTTCTATTTACCAATACATTACATATTTATTTATTTATCCAAAAGTGAATACCAACCACAAGTTAAATTAAGTATAAATTTAGCATGAATTAAATAATTCAAGTAAAAATTAGACGGATGTGTACACAAAATACGAACTAAGGATATTATTTACAAATATGTTTTTATTATTATCACTGACGGATGGATGGAACATTAAGCTTTTCAGTCTCAATCTCACCTCAATCAAGATCTTTCAAACTTAACGTATAACTTTAATCAAAGAGTTAAAATTAACTTATCTCAGTATCCATGGTTACATGAGAAGCAAGAAAAAACTTGTCTGGTGACACGGTTTCATTTCCACGCAGAATTTCTTCGTAGAAATATAGCAATTTTATTCCTTGCTTCGTGGCGATAACTCGTTCACTGCATAAAGGAATGTTTTCTATTATTTATAAGCTTTTTTTAACTGTGCCGGATTGAGATTTTGATGTACTTTATGTATTATTGTAATGTATTATCTGTCGAGCCTCACTCTGATAGGTGATGATATTTTTATTTTTTCATGCATGTTTCATCTCATTCATTCTCACTTTGTATTATTTTTCATGGTGTCTGGTATCTTATTATGAACATATGGTTTTTCATTTTTTTCTCTTCGAAAGAACATCGACGAAGTTGTTAAATGATAGTGATTTTTTTTCTTTTTTCTGTATTCCTACAAGTTTTTTGCCATTTTCATTTATGACATTCTGTATATTCAGTGTTTTTTTTATCTCTTATCTCATGTTTTCCTTTTTACTAACTTTTATTCTTTTATGGATTATTTCTATATGCAGTTTGAAGTGTGAATATGTTCCTTGCTTTTTGATTCCAGCCTTTTCTATAAATTTCAGTTTCTTATCTATCTGTAGGTTTCGCAGGTTTTTCACACCTTCTTCTGGGGTGTTTTCCTGCTGTGGGCTATTTTTCCTATCCTAGGTTTTTAAGCCCACAATATAAATTTCTTTCGTGCACTTTTTTTTGCTATCTCTTTCTTACAAATTGACGAAGGGTTAGATGTAAGAAGAGACTATTCAGTGTCAATCTCGCCGTAATAAAGACGTTTTATTATTATTATTATTATTACTTTACTGTTGGAACTAAAAGTGTCGGATCCTTCAGTAATGTTTTGATCACGCATCTCCACGAGCTGATCGGTTATTAGCTTCTGTAAATTCATCAGCTGACATCATAACCTTCCAAATCTAAACCTGGAGGTATGTACAACTTCTTTTATCACAGGAGAGTAAATGACAGTTTTTAAGGGTTGTTTCTCTATTTCATTTGATGAAGATCAGCTGATTTTCCTTCTGGGTTATGAAAATCAACTAGTCTGTAACTTCGCCTAAGTCAGGGTGTCACTGTACATTTACATTTTAACCCTGCGAACCGCCACTGGCGCATGGCAGGGGGTGTAAAACATAGAATATTCTTCTATTTTTACACTTTATTCCATTCATTGAGACTAGTTTCCGCGTGAGAAAATTTCATCCAACTAAATTGAAAGTAATTTATTTATACGTGAATGTGTGTGTTTTAGATATATTTTAGTGTTAGCATATTCGTTTGTAGTGATTGTAGCGTTTGTTGAAATGTATTTGGATTGGAAAATTAAGTATCGGTGTCCGTTTCGATTTACTTCGTTTCTATCGATAGATATCGATATCTAAGCAGTATCGAAACTCTTAAGGGAAAACTCAAATTTTAACTCGACTTTTTGACCAAATGGTGCATTTTTCATTCCTTGGTCTATCTTTAGCAGGAATCCGGAAACTTTCTCTTTAAAATGATGTGTCATTTATATGTTTCGATGGAGCGTGATGGGAGAAAAGCGCTGGTCACCGATAAAGGACTTCTAGAAATAATACATAAAGATATGATTGCTGGAACAGATTTCTATTATAATGAAAAATTCTCAACCCATTCAGGTAAATTAAAATGACTGTATTTCATCCACTTATGCTCTCCTTTACTACTTCAGGTTATTCCATCTCATAAGGCTTAAATCCCCTTTATAGGCGTGGCTTTCTCTATGGAGGTAATATTCATTTAGAGGGGAATATTCGGTGGAGATGGACAAGCGATTTTCAGCCTGTTGCAGCCGCTTTTGAAGCATCGATCCCTCGAAATGGACATTCTTCCAGACGGAGGAGCGGTTGACCTTTTAAATCAATTTTTGTCTGCGAATGCGTAGAACCCTCGCCAGGCTCCCACTACTACTATCATAGAATTACTCTCTGTTACATTCTGCACTGTTACGGCATAGCAACGTTGAGGCATTGTTGGCTTAATTGTTGATCTTTACAGCTTAATTGTTCAGCTTAACGAATTATGTATGACGCAATACATGCTACATTGTTAAGTTATGCTACATTTTTCTCAACAATGATACGTTGTTTATTTCGGTTTGGGTTGCGGAATTATTGGCGGTGATTATCTATCGATACTTAAGCTTAAAACTTATTTTAAATGCCCCCGATTAAAACGCTATCATGCGATTATTATACGCGATAGATAATTTATTTATAATTATATATTTGATAATTTAATTATAATTATTTAACATTGTTTTAACTGATTTATTCAACAATTTAATATTAATAATTTATTCGATAATGCAATTATTTATTTGAATATCGAATAATAATTCGTTTAAGAATTTAATGATAATTTTTTAATACTTCTTATTACTATAAGTTCGTGCTTTTTTATCTGAAATGTTTAATTCCTCGACATACCCTTCAAATGTAGAGTCACGTAAGTGAATAGTTCACTTCATTTCTTTCCTTAACGCCCTTTCCTCATGTATTACTTAGCAGGTCTTTTATATAATATGACATCATCATCTTTTGTCTTCCTCTATTCCTTTAACCTTCAAGTTCATTAAATTCCTCTTTTCTCCATATTTGACCCACCGATTTCATTTTTCTTACTTCAACCCTCTCTCCTAACCATTATTCCTTTGATTTTTCTGTCAACCCAACTTCATTTTCCATTCTTTACCACACACTACGTAAGGATCTTATAATTGACGTCATTCTCCTTCGGGGTCCACGTTTCATACCCACACAGAACATTCCAAACTAAGGATTTTAAAATTCTTTCCTGATATCTACAGACCATTACTCAATCTTTATCAACCTACTTCCATATTTCATTGGGTACTACACACTACGTAAGCATCTTATTAATGACGTCATCCTCTGTTAGAGTCCATGTTTCATACCTAACAACAGAGCATGACAAACTAAGGATTTTACTATTCTTTCTTAATATCTTTCTCTAGACCCCTCATCACTAATTCATTTTTCTTAACCGCTGATATTATTCTTTTGACCAAGATCTGTGTGTCCCGTTTTTGCCAGGACAGTCCCGTACATATACGAGTCACCAATTTACTTTGTCCCGTCCAATGGTAGAATAAGGAGAATTATAATTTTCAGTTTCACTAGAGTTAACTATACATATAATTACAAAAATGATAAAAAATTTTCGCAATAAATGTTATAATTATGATAATTATCAAATTGACAATATCTCTACTTTTAGGTCTGAATCAAAAATGGTAGTTACCCACGTTATCTAACATGTAAAATTTATAAATTCCCTGTGAAGTTCACTTACAGCCAGGAAATAGAGTTACTTAATCTCTGGTTAAGATAAAATCCATCCAAAAAATTTCCGAGAATTCTTTCGAATAGAATCTGAAGCAATGAGAAAATCCTCTTAGAAAAAATAGGACGAAAAAAAATCTGTCCCGTTTAAAACTGGATACCTATTCTAATCTCATTTGTGCCCCACCTGTCGTCGGTAGACGGGATTAGGTCGACAGATTACAACTTTATTCCGTAAACCGGTAATGGAGAGAGCCTATTTATAGTCCACACTTGTATGTATTTGAGGTGAAACTTCTAAAACCGAAACTTCCGCTGTCTACTGCGCATTTCTTTCCCTTAACGAATTCCCGCCAAAGCGCTAAAGAGTCACAATTTCCTAGATCCACTTCTTTCCCAATGTGAGTTTCGCAATCCATGTTACACTTCTCCATCTAAAACGTGCATTTCTACTTAACAATCCTACTCTTTAACTCAAAATATACAGAATTCCTTCGTTTATTTTCGAAATATATAACACCAGATATAAAAGTTTTATAAGAGGATAGTTTTTTCTTTGATTAGGGTTGGAAAACAAAAGGCTGTGCTGTATAATAGCACATTAATTCGTTATGTCTAGCAGTAAAAGAAGATTGTTTAAATTAATGCAACATGACATAACAATGGTCGTGGCTGACGTTATAGGAAACAATTGTCGTCTTTTGTCTAAGTGATATTGTTTCTTTTGATGAAGGATTATACTTTTAGGTGCTGATTATTCCATTTGATTGTTGTTTATTAGTTTTCTTTGTTGATGATATTTTTGATGCAATAACGGAAGATTGTTGCAATAACTGCAATACGACGTAACAATAGTCGTTGATGACGTTAGTCAAACCAATTTTTGTCTTTTCTAATTGGTATTGTTACTTATAATGGAGGATTATACTATTTGGTACTGATTATTCTTTTTGATTGTTGTTTATTAGTTTTCTTTGTAGATAATAATTCTTTGATGCAAGTAACTTTAGCTGTTGATGCACCCGTTCTTATAATTCTAATAATAATAATGCTTATTACTGTTGATTATTCTTTTTAATTGTCAATCAAACCACAGTTCGTTTCGGTTACTTTGACTGTTCCTTTTCGTCAAAATAGAAAGTGGTAGACTTCAGTCTATCAGCTTAAATGTTACAAAACTTATGTAGGCGGTACGGTTTCAGTGGTGTGATTAATTGTAGTATATAGTTCAGTTGTTAGTGGAGTAGAAAATAGAGTTATTTGAACATGTAATTATGTGCAATGTAATGCATCGGTAATGCTCGTAAAGCAGGACGATTTATAACCCTCTGTTATTATTATAATCAGTGGTATTGTTTACATTGTTGGTAGTATTGTCCCCATTTTTGGTTGCATTGTTGCGTACCGATCTAAGCCCTAAGCTCACCATTTTTTTACCTATTGCTTACCATTATACTCTTGTTTGGTTATAATTTCCCCATTGTCTCTTTAACTCAATTTAGCTCTCAAATGGAAATAAATTTAATAAATTCACTAACAATAATAATGTATATTGCTACAGTTAATATACGTAATCTAGATATTCAAAATTTTTCTCACACCTATATCAATCTATGTCAATCTCCCTTTATCATCTCCTTAAGAGATCTAGGAAATGTCAACCTGAAATCAAGTGATCCATTAATGGAGACAATATCGCCCACCACTGCTCTTAACCAGTTTATTTCCTTCATTGTGATTGCTTCATAAGTAACGCTTTCACGTCCACAGGAAAAAACCTTGAAATGTTCGAAAACCGATTCGACCTTCTTACAAATGACTCAAAAAAGGACTAAAGCAATGGTATTTTTAATCCTGCTTTGCTTTCTCCTTTTCTTTTTGACTCTCAGATAAAACAACTCTTCAAACGTATCTGTTATCATGGTCAGTAATAATAATGATAATAGTTTATTTTTGCCCCAGAAATTTACATGTAAAGCAGTCGTCAAAAATGTAAATTACAAAACTAAATATTATCGTTTGAAAAATCATCAGTAATAATTTATTTTTACCACAGAAATTTACATGTATAGCAGTATTTACAATTGTAAATTACAAAACTAAATATTATCGTTTAAAAAATCATCAATGTTGTAATACATTTTCTTATAAAGAGATATCTTTTGCATTCGATTCAAATTTTAATAATGTCGGAGAGCTTCTGTAAATTTTGGGAAGTTTATTATAAAAACGAAGAACAATGGACTTAGGTCTAAAAAAAGGAAACCTTAGATCTGTGATGATATGAAGATGGTAGCTAGATCTAGTAAAATGGGTGTGCAAGTACCAACAGATTGTATGTATGTACCAATGATTGTACCAATGTTAATACTAATTATTATATTGTGGATTGGGACTAGGATTCATCTACATTTATATAGGTACCCTGTAAGCCGCCTTTCGGCGTGTGGCATGGGGTGCAAACACCATGTACCGGGATTCTAGATTTTAGAGATTTTTCCAAATTTATGGAGTGTTTCCCGAATTCTGATCTAATCACTCAATACAATATATAATTTCATAGAATTGTCCCAAATAACATTTTCAAGAATGTAGCAATTATAATTAGAATGCTCTCTTTAAGAGATCTATCATTCGACGTGAGCTCTTCTCATTACTGCAGACAATACAATCAGTTCAAAAAGTTTATTGTTGAAGCTGATTTTTATGGACACAAAATTATTTTTCCTCGTCGATTGTCACTAATTTAGATATTTTCATTATTAGATACTCGCAATGTTCATTGTTGAGAATCATTGTTCTTCACAGGTTTATTTATTCATCATCGCTATTCTAGAAACATCCATTATTTGATTATCGCTGCATTTTTGCTCTAATAAAGTTATTTTCTTCTTTTATTGGTAGCCAGTCTAGAGATTTTCATTATTGGTTACTCGCAATATTCATTGTTGAAGCTCATCGTTGTTTATTTGTTCATTGTTACTAATCTAGAAGCGTTCATTGTTAGATTCTCGTAGCATAGTTGCTCTACAATATAGCTCGGGTTTGGTCTTTTATGATCTGCATTGTGACCTCAGCCAATTCTTCCGCGGATTTAGCGTCCCACAAATCGTTTCTCTTTTGTTTCGCCGGATCGATTGGCGCAACAAGTGTCAGCGGAGAAATTCATTACGCCCGAGAGAGATTGGCCTGAGACGCAGATAACGGAGTGAGGATCTCTTTCGTAACTGCAGATGGCTCTCGAATCGCTTCCTTCCTCAGGACGGCCTTTCTTGCGGCGCAATAACCCCACATGCATAAGGCGCTTTCATTGAAACGGCTATGTACTCAATTAAACCCGGTTAAGACGCTTTTCGGGAAACCTTGTAATGACCACTCTATTTAGCTGAATTATACAAATTTTTATTTGTTTTGCATCAGAGAGCAAAAGCCAATATTTTAAATTCCACTTAATCTTTTAAATAAGTAATTTTCGCTTTAAAAACTGCAATTAATCATCTTTAGTTTGATTTACTTGCCACATCTGTCATATCTAAGAAGTCCACTAGCTATTGTTGCGTAACACTGGTTTCCATCTTGTTATACTATTTAATAATGATCTTCTTTTCGAACAATATTAGCGTCTTTGATATACATAATTTGGTTTTTTTCACTCTTTAAGAAGATATTTTTACAAGATAGACAATAAGGTAGGAATAATGTAACCAATTTTCCATCTATCGACTGACAATTAAGAAAAATTCAATCAGCAAGAATCGAACCAGGGACCATAGCCTGATTCGATACCGTTGGACCACTAATCTCCTTCTCTTCAGACCCGAATATTTCGTATAATGTACGATCAGAAATTAATTTTTGTCATACGTATTTTATCTCTCGATCCCGGATCTATGGAGTCACAATCTGCGTCACTTTTTATACCTTTTCGTCTACTTTCTCATACAATTACTTTCATCAGATCCTTAGCATCACTTTAGCTATCCCTACTTGTGATTGGCTATAGCTGGTTGCAGTGAATCTGAAGAATGGAAAAATAGGCCTTGTTTGGGGAGGAAGCAAAGCGTCTTAAACAGTATTTTTAGCCTGTGTTTAGTGTGTAAGGATAGGAAGGAGAGAGAACCACGTATTATGTATGGTATTGTCTTAGACAAGAGCCTTTTAAACGGGATTTTACCGTACTTTCCTTTCTGAAGAACTTACCTGCACGCATATTAAATAAAAATAAATAGTGTCATTCCTTTCCGAATAACTTACCTGATTGTGTATTAAATGCAAATATCCAGTGTCTTTTTAATCCAGTTTTCTTTTTGAAGAGAAATTGTGAAACGGACTACTTATTCGGATTCAATAGAACGATTTTCATTGCTTTAGAAGGTCGACGTAGCCTGATTCACCGTTCTAAGAGGTCGAAAATACTAATTTTCCAGTTGGTGCTTTCCTTTAGTTTCCGCATTCAAAAAGAACATAAAAGTATATTGATATCCACAGAAGCACGTGGGATAGTCTTGTGTATAAAATTGCAGTTATTCGGCTGAATAAGCTGGCAGCAACTCAGACAAAACGTTGCAATTTTATCCATAGGAATATGCTGCGTACAGAAGAAGTCGTAAGTTATACAATCAGCAGTAAAAGCTCTTGTCGCCTTACAGCATTTCTTTAATTTTTCCCGTTTTTAGCGCTTGTTTTCTAGTGTATAAAGAAACATGTAACAGCAACGTGTAAATACAAACAAACGGTTGTTTATGTACTGTTTTTATAGGTACAGTTTAAATGTTTACTGGTTTATTTTTTATTTACTGGTTGCTATGCGACCTGATGATGAAATTTACTGGTTGCTATGCGATCTGATGATTAAATTTTGGTTGCTATGTGACCTGATGATGACGGTCAGTCTTCGAAACCTGGTCGTTTATTTTAATTTAAAAAAAGAATTATTATAAAAGATAAAGTACTGTTACAGAATTATAACTATTTTTTCAGTAAACGGTCGCGATTTCTGGAACATCTAAGTTCAGAGGTCACCTTCTAGTTGATGAAACCAATGGTTGAATTCGATTTTGTTTGTTTTTTCTTGTGATTACGTTGAGAAATAGATCTGAAAGTAATAAACTGTGATGTATTAGTGACTATTTGCCTCGACTTCTTCTATCTATCTTCCATATAATATCTAATATTTTGTCTCATATTCTAATTATGTCATCCAATATCTTGATCATTTTTGCTTTAATCTCTCAATTTGATTTAATCCTGTGTTACTGCGAAAGATACTCATCCTTAAACTAATGAAAGAATGCATTTTAACTGTCGGAAAGAAAAAAAACCGATTCGAACCGGTACAAAGTTGGCAGAGTGAAATCGGTTCAGAACTGATGTTTTTTCCATTCAGCCTTAGTAAACCGAAACTAAAGATATCGCGGTTCGATGACCTGGTATGCGTGGAGCGTACTCACACCAGCTGTAGCCCATTCTAAAAAGCATCTCATAATAATTCTAAGATTGGCCATACTGGTTATTTATATGTTGCATTTCCATTCTTCATATTTCACTTCTTTATGAAGTTGGGTTACCCTATATGAATAGGAGACGTTCTTTATTATAATGATTTCCAGAATAGCTTTAGAGTGGCTCCGGGTTCGATTCCCAGTGGGAGCACAAATACCTTATCTGTCATTTTATGGCGAAAATAAATGGTAAATGCGAATTGAATAACAGAGGTATAAACTTGATGAAATGAGGCAAATTTTGATGCCGGAAAAACCATGATTCTTTAAAGATAGACCCAAATACGTCGATTCTAAAAAAATCGTTATCTGCCCCCAATTTTGTATCTAGAGATAAATTTTAATAAGAGATCCTTAAGAGCGATTAGAAATATTGACAAATCAACTACATAACATCCTTGGAAAAGCTGTAAATTTTTATTGCTTTTACATCATGAAACTAAAAGGGAAGGATTTTTTTGCTCTTTAATTTTTAATTTACTGTTTAGAAGAGAAAAAAATTTTCATTACTTGTCACAGCTATAGATACATAGTGATTTGGCCTTAACATGGTAGGTTTCCATTGTAAGAAAAAATGATTATAAAGGATTTTTACCTTTAGCTTTCAGTCTATCGACTAATGGGGAATGTTAGCTTCAGCACATTTCAGTGCATGTGAGGAAGGGAAAAAATGCATCTTATAAACGGGTATCAGAGCGTCTTAAGCGGTATTTTCAACACGTTTTTAGTGTGAATGGGACCGGGACCATTGAGTGAGCCACGTCTTAAGCGGGATAACGTCTTAAACGGGTTTTACTCCTTTTTCGACGAATCATTATCAACTGCGAAGTATGAAGATGAGCATTTTCTACCGTATTTATTGTGATTTAAACGAAAGTTTCCAATAAAGTCAATTTTCCCTAAGTTTCAATAAATAATACTCTTGTGAATCATCAAGATATGCAAAACAAATGAGTCATAAGAAATCTCGAAAGCGGTCGTTCTTTTCCAGTTCTAACTCAGACGCTCTCAGATAAGATTATTTTTTTGAGATTCACGGAAGCGCGTGTGAGTTTAAAGTAAACATTTATTTAGAGATAAAATAGAGTTCACGAAGGAGCGATTCACGACAGCCTTCACGGATTTTTTTATCTTTGGTATCTCGCCCAGTGGGTGATATACTTGTATGTACTGCTAAGGATTCACAAGGAGTCGATTTGCGCTTGTCTACTGATATTTAGATGGTATTAGGAAGTTCGGGCATAATATATATACAATGGTAATAGTATTTAAGGCAGATACAACCTGGCAGTCCTTAAAATGTCATTGATGTATTGAAAAGGCTAAAAAATAACTCGTTTTCGGAGACTGGCTACAGTAAAACCCGTTTAAGACGCTATACTGCTTATTACACGGTTATCTCACGGTTCCAGTCCCATTCACACAAAACACATGGTAAGAATCAATATACTAGGTAGGTTTGAAGTTGTAGAATTTCATGAAAAATAGAATACCGATATTTATCGAGAAATTTGACCAATGTTGACCTCTGTATAATTTCAATCAACTTTATGACTTGCATAAATTTTTATAGAATTTATTTAAGAGTGCATATGAAAATTTTTAGTCTGAACTCAAAGAACCACTTTCGTATTTTTGGTCAGCTTTTTTCGATACCTACATTGCAGTTCCATGAAACTAGTTAAAAATGAAACCCTGACAGTTACTTTATCGTATTGTGTATATCATTATTAAACTTCCCTTTATATCTAGTATGCCAGTCTTAAATATAATCCTAACATATTATTTCTAAACATCCTTTTTTGTTTGAATGAAATCTAGATTTTAAGGCGTTACTTTGTGGAAAGCCATTGAAGAAATGAAGAAATAAACTTTTAATTTTCCTTTTTAAAATAATACTGTGAAAAATTAGAAGTTTACTTATCCTTTTCATTGACCAGCGCTTTTCTCCCTTCACACTCCATCGAAACATATAAATGTCACACCAATTTAAAGAGAAGGTTTCCTAGTTCCTGCTAAAAATAGACCAACGGATGAAAAATGCACTATTTGGTCAAAAACATAGAGTTAAAATTTGAATTTACCCACGGAGTTTCGTTACTGGATTTGTAGACATCGATATTTATCGATAAGAACGAGATACATCGAAATGGAGATCGATACAGAATATGAATTTGTGTTTTTAGCTATTTTTTAGTGTTTTTATATTCATTTGTAATGATTGGATTGTTTGTTGAAATTTATTTGGGAATTGGATTTATTGGAATTACAGTATCAGCGGCCTTCTGCGAAATTTTCTCAATGGGTAACTGGTTAAATTTAATTGAAAAAATATCTAGAGATATTAAATCATCTTTGAAAAGGAAATAGGATTCGGATCGTAAAAGAACCGGTTCGCACCGGTTTGTCGTTTGAAGGAATTATACTGAAAATTGTCATTTTCGTTGTACCAGAAAGAAAACAGGAAAAAGTGTTCTGCTATAAAATGAAGAGTAACCAAATTGAGTTCTATAATTCTAACACGACCCTTACACCTATAGTTTTTATATTATCACAAGACTGATAAGAAGAAAAGTGCAATCGCAATTTTGTGACGAACTTAAAGAGATAAAGAGACCCAAATTTATACGATACCGGATTTTTTATCGTTTTCTCTCCTTTGCGAAATGTAATTGCTTAAAAATCTTACTCACATACTTACTGCTAATGGTTATGCTCCTTATCAGCTATGTCGGATAACTCAGTAAGTTTAACCTTGTGAAATGTCATATTATAAATAAATATTATTTTTCTCGTATTTAAAACAATGAATAGCGACTTATACTTAAAAAAAAACAAACATTATTTTATACAAAAATGAATTTAAAAGCTTTTATAAAATTCCACCAAATTAAAAAATAAAAACACGATAAAACGACTGGTTTTAGTTCGGCCATATTTAAGTTGAGGATAGGTTAAGCATCAATATGACTTTAATTAATTACTATTCATTTAGAAGAATTTAGAATTTGCTCAATTGAAAATTTTCTTCGATAAAAACGATCCCCTGATTTAGGAAATACCTTATATATCTTAAAGGTAAAGTTCTGTGCATATTCATACTTTAATTTTAAACATCATATACTATTTTTTATCAATCACTCAACAAAGGTCGCAATTAATTCTACATACGTTCATTGATACCTCAGTATAGTTGTTGTTTCATTAATTTAATTATTGTATCTCGATTGTTGATAAAAACTCATTTTGCTTAGATTCTTATCAATATATATTTTACATTTACTTTAACGAATGTGCAAAAGACTCTAAAAATTGGTAAGCCGAACATCGTAGCTACATAGTGTGCATGAAATTCACTTGTCATCAAAATGGCTGTGATCATTGATGAGCCAGACGATCGCCGTGCGTTAGACGTGTAATTTTCTCGATCACGGAGTGTCCCGTCGGAGGAATGGGGTCACGGGAGGACAACGCCACGCGGTCTACTCACCGATGCCCTTGACATTTTTATACAATCGCTGCGCATTACATCTCAATCGATCAATTAACCTGTGCTGTTGCTACTCCCAGTGAAGAAATGCTGTTGCATAGCACTGTTGCTTGTTGTGGAGACGAAAAAGCTACTTATGGTTGCCATGTTGGTTACCGTCGTCCAGGAGATGGTAGCTCGATAGTATTGATTCATTTGGAAAATTAATATAGTTTTATGCTCATCGTTGTTTCGTCAGTTTTACTTATTTTTGTCGTGATTGAATGATACACGGTTACATTTCATTAGCGTGATTTGGTGTTACATTGTTATGTATAATTATCGTACCATGGTGATGAATTGTTGCGTAATATTGATTTAATATAATGACATATTGTTACGTATCTTTCGCGTAATATTATTATACATTGTTACGTATAATTATTGTACCATAGTGATGAATTGTTACGTGATATTGATTTAATATAATGATATATTGTTACGTATCTTTGCGCAATGTTATTATACATTGATAAGTATAATTATCGTATCACAGTGATAAATCTTTACTTGCTATTAATATGATATAATGACATATTGTTAAGTATCTTTGGTGTAATTTTATATTATACATAGTCACATATAATTATCGTACTGTT
This sequence comes from Pachydiplax longipennis, assembly GCA_036926295.1. Lineage (NCBI taxonomy): Eukaryota > Metazoa > Arthropoda > Insecta > Odonata > Libellulidae > Pachydiplax > Pachydiplax longipennis. The sequence continues at coordinate 36,363,366 of JAVFKF010000012.1, forward strand.
GTGTTAAATTGTTACGTGCTGTAGTTGTCATGTAATGATATATTGTTACATATGTTTGAGGTGATGCAAACATACATTGCTACTTCGCTTTGGTTTATTGTAATGATACATTTTTACGTCTCAGTGTTATAATGGGTTGTTAGATTGTTTCGCATCATTTTTAAAATAATGATACGTTGTTACGCATTATTGGCGTTCTGAAATGACTCATTGTTTGCGGATCATTGTCGTAATGTAATAATACACTGTTTCATACCATTGTCGCTCTCGGGAAATTTGAAGGCTATCAATTATTAGGTAAGTGAAACTATGACACACAACAATACCTCCTGGTTTTATTTAAATTTGTTATTGTAAAAGGCACTGTAAAGCGAGAATGACAATCCCAAACAAACATATGTACAAACGGACAAACAAATGGACAAACGTATGTACAACAGGACCGAACAATGCCTGCACTGACGAGGATACAACGACAAGTTTCCGAATTGGGTTTTTATTTTTACTTTCCAATCCCCGCAGCAATTCAGCGTTCTGAACGAGTTCAAGATTTGCTCATTAAATTTCCCTTAGTTAGCAATTTGGTGAGAACCATTCTCGCTGACTGAAAGATGGTCCGTCAGTCGCGGAAGACGCTAAAGAAACTCAATTCATGGCGTCATGTCTCTCTCCTCATGCAAACTGACTTCGTTTGCACCATTAAAACTCATCAAACCGTTTCCACTGGACTTATATTTCCCGACCGTACGACTCTAATATATTTGAATTTTCACTCAGTGCATTACGGAAGAGATGAAATTACGTAATTGAGTAAATATTACTCCGTTTATGTTTCTTTAGTAGTGTTTGTTTGTTTATTTATCACTGTGGCAACGAGTGGACATCGTAGTAACTGTCGTTTACATCGTCCATTGTAATAATCAACGTCGGGTTTTTATTTATTTACTAGTTGTCAGGAAGGAAGAGTATTTCTGTTTTCATTATTTTTCTACAATTATTATTTTAACTACATTATTTAGGTATTGTTATTTTAATATTATTATTATCTTATTATGATTATCGTATTATTATCGTATTTTATTATCTTATTATTATCATCTTACTATTATCATCTTATTGTTATCTTATTATGATAATATTATTATTATTATATCATCAGTCTATTAGTATGTTATTATCAAATTCAATTCTTAGTGAAAAAGCAAAATTTGCACCTCACTACACTTCATATTGCATTTCTATTTTATGATGATTAAGAATATTACAGAACGGTTGCATAATAACTCATTACACCTAACGAGAGCAAGGAGAAAGTAAGCAATATCAATTGTTTTCACATTAAAGGACAAGGAAAACAAGTACTTATGTAATCATGACCAATGACCAAGCAGGCGATTCACGCACACTGAAAGTAGTGAAACAGGGAAATATAACTTACAAATTTCCCGAGATCGACAGAAAGATAATTTACGGATATAATTAAGGAATTTCCATGTTTTCACACCCCCTGCCAAACGCCACATGGTGGCTTTCTAAGTTTCAATTCATATGTAAATGATTCCCACATTCTAGTAAAGGAAAATGAGGTATTTGGTCGAATTGGGAAAACACGGTAAACGTCAGGGAAAACTTAGTTCTGAATCCAGTTAACCCAGTTTAGAATATCATCCTAAGTCGTGTTAAAGCAATTGAGCAATTACTAAAAGACAGTCGAAGGGCATTTCGAGACATGGAAGCTAAAAGGCTTTAGAAGGACGGCCGGGGGATAACCTCAGCAGCTTCCTCATCACTGGGAGAGTATCATTAATGTCCTGATTATCCCGTTTCCCTGGAAACCGTTTAATTCCCGGGAATCCCGTAGAGATACGGTAGAGATGGTAGCTTCAAAACTGTACTACTTTAAATAATATTCTAATAAAACTCAGGATATCATGCCCCTTTCCCAAGGTAGTCTAGCTAAAAAGATGCATGTCCAGTAATGTTTGTCTGGTAATTTTTCAGTCTGAAGGCTAATTGGATTCTAGGCAGGATGACGTGGAAGAGAGCTTGCTTCCTCATTTAAGCAGAATGCTAAGAACAAGTCTTCCTTAGTGCTGCACAAGGATCCTATGAATTACACTTTTCAAAACAATTATTTATTCATTATTACTTGCTGCAGATTGGCTGTCGTCGTGTAGTAGCCCCTAACAATGCCTAGCAACCACAATAATAACACAAGCACTCTCAACAATCCTTTAGAATGGAAGTTTCATACAGATTGACATTCAGAACTAATATCAATATATTTTTTAATTGTATTAGAACTCATATAGAAACAAAATTCAGGTTTAATATATAGAACATTCCCCTGATATCATTGCTAATACATTTACGCAACGTATATCCCATAATGACAGTTACCACATAGTCAAAGTTTACATCATTCTTTTGGTAAGCCACATATCACATCAGTTTAACAATCATCACGCTTATAAATATATAAATATTTATCAAAATTTACAAATTCACTGCACTATTTCACAACAAACTCCTACATCTACTGCTAAACTTTTTATTTTTCGCATTCATCAAGGAGTGACCCAAGTTGATGTAATTAATAAGTATCTCTCTTACCTCAGGAATACACTTTTCATATCATCACAGCTATCATATGATAGAGACAAGAGTCAATTCAAGATACATTTTTACCTATCCCATACCAAAAAAATTATAGATATTTCATTCAACAAGTGATCTAGAGCAATGTCTGTCTGGATAATTTGGAAAATTTCTTATTCTATCCCTACTGTACATACCTTCGTATATATACCTTATAAACTTTATATACCTTATAAAATATTTAATTAATTTAAAAATATTCAGTAGATTCCAGTTAAGTCTCTCTTTAGTAAACTTCATTATAAGAGTGTTAGCAATATAACAGACGTGGCAAATTTTTGTTATTTCACATTAGAAAACAAAAGGTAAGGGTTTTTCGGATCTTTAAATTTGTGTAAAATGTTAACACCTTAAAACGAAAATTAAATTTCAAAGATTTGCTTTAATATGCCATAAATTTAGATATCTAAAGAGCCAGAGAACTATTGCTGCGTAATACTTGAAGCTTTCTAGTCATTTTTTTTAAGAATGGTCTGCTTTCCCTATTAAGGAAGCTTTTTTCTTTTTTTTCCTAATATTGGTTATTTTTCACTATACAACAAAGCAATTTTTACCAGATAGAAAATAAGTACCTGATTTTGGTCATTTTTCACTTTAGAATCAATATTTATCTAACGGACAATTAGGGAATAATAATGTAAAATAAATGTTTACTTTATTCACTGAGGCAAAGGATTGGGCTATAGCGGGTTGTAGTGCATCTGGAGAAGGGAAAAATCTACATTATGAGCTAGTAATAGAACGTCTTAAATAGTATTTTTTCCATGTGTTTAATGCAAAAAAGAAACGGTACATAGGAAAAACCTCGTATTAATCGTAATAGCTTCTTAAACGGGAGAATTCAAAACATTTTCTGTAATACTATTTTAATCTCATTAGAAATAATGATAGGTTTTGGACTGTATTGAATCTTTTCACGTTGTTACGTACTTAATACACATTTCACGTATCGGATTGACTCTTTTCCAATTGAACATTCCCAATTATTCCCAAAGTTTTCCAATTCTCCCTGATGAAATCTCCTTGGATTAAGAGAGAACGTGCAGAAAAATATTTTGGTCCTAAACACCGCCGTTCTCATTATTGATTGCCAACGGAGTGATTGATTCCTCATTACGTAACTTTTTTGTGTTACGTAAAAGCCCTAATGGATAGTGTAACCTATGAGAAAGACCGTGTTCTCTCCAATGTCTTTCAGAAGGCAATTTTGAGATTAAAAAAGTCCGTTTAAGGCGCTATACCGCTTAAAATTCTCTGTTTTCTCAGTCCCATTCACTCGACATAAGTTGTGGAAATACCGCTTAAGACGTTCTGGAACCCGATTAAAGCGCGGATTTTTCCAGTACAAATATAAATACGATAAAACTCGTCTAAGACGCTATCCAGCTTGAAACCTTTTTTTTCAGGCCCTTTTACACGAAATAAATCGTTGAAATACAGCTTAAGACGTTCTGGAACCCGCTTAAAGCGCGGATTTTTCCCTTCTCTAGATGCACTGTAATCTGCTGTAGCCAATTGTTATCTTCATTCGATAGACTGAAAAATTATTTACATCATCTGTGTCGCTGTCCTCTTTCTTTACCTTGTATTTAAAAGGATTTACTTTCGAGTCCCTTTTTTGGAATGCTATTTTTGTAGGAATTAATTTAAGATATCGCGGAACAATCTGTATGCCACTGGCAAAGCCCACACAAACTGAGAGTTAAATTGAGATCTTCCTTATCGGTTTTGTCTCAGGGCAGGACGTTAGTTTTACTAATTCGGTAATTCTTTTCGTCACGGTCTCATGTTGTAAAACATTCTGAATAAACCAAATAGGGACTGCTTGGTTTTGTGGGCAGTTGAGCTTAGTTTTGGAGAGATCGTGCTCTGTAATGCCCTCTCACCACTGTTAAAAATAAGTCGTTATTCTTCCCTAATTGTCTATCTAGTAAAAATTGCTTATAAAAGTGAAAAATGACCGGAATCAAGTAACTAAGAAAGACGTTCTCTTTGTGAGAAAAGCTGAAATTCTTCAGTAATATGACGAAAAGACAACCAACATTACAAAACCCGTTTATAACGCTATCTCACTCAACTGTTTACTGAAAAGCGTCTTAACCGGGTTTTACTGTTGTAGATATTTCTCATGACTTATCGATACATAGACACCAGTATACTATGATCTGAATATATGATAATCCATACCTAAATTTTTATGGCTATTTTCATAATGGTTCTGATAGCCATATCTTTATGGATTGAGTATTTTTCATTGGTACTTCAGTACAGTAAAAAGGGAAACATGTTTATGTTCGCTTACTGTAATGTATGTGAATTGAAAGTATGTTCTTGTATGCAAGAGTAGGAAATCATGTAGGAGAACCGAGGCTGCCAACCTGCTTACCATGAGAGAATACAAGTAAGCGCTATTTGCGTATTTATGATGTTTATCCATTCTCACTGAACATTTATGCTTTGATTTAACAAAACAGGAAGTGCAATATTTATATGTGTTTTAGACTTGCTGACCTCAGTCTTCAATGCAAAATATTTATACTGAAGGAAGTTTTGTATTTTTCAACCTCTTTGCATATATCGTTCCTATTTGCAGGTGCTAGCGAATGATCTCTAATGTGACTTCTTCCTCTCTGTAGAAGTTCGCTATTTAATGGATGAATGTTGAAAACAGCTGTACCCGATCGTCAGTCATTCAGTCATGTGTAAACGTTTTGTCTCTCCTTACGAAATTTGTGATTCCGTTTACTACAAGACTGTATGATCATTTTAAATTTAGTATTTACTGATCAATTTAAGTTAGAGAGATTAAAATAACGTCAATGGTTTCGGCCTTCATGATATGCCATTACAGAATACAGTAAACTGCTTGAACTAACACTAAAATTTTTACAATACCACAATACAAACACGCACTCAGGACCAGGGTTTCGATGCATGAGATCATCATCAGGTTGCGTTTGTACTGTGGTATTGTGCCCTTAAATATGATTTGTATAGTGTCCGTCCGTCTGTCCGTCCCCCTATATTTCAGAAACGATTTTATATAGAGATTTAAAACAAACTACATTGTATGAATACGAGTTAGAAACCCCTAGAAAGACTATTCCCATCACTAAGAAGGTTCGGGTTGGAACCCAGGACCCCACAATACGTTTCCATGGACAAATGTACACGTAAACCTCACCTTTATCGGTTCCAGGCCTTATTTCTCAAGAAAAATTAAATCGTCGTTCGAAATCGAAACTATTACCAAAAGCAGGGAAACTAAATACAATTTCTTATTTTGGCCATGGAATGTAAGTTTCAATTAGAAACTTCAAGAATTTCGGTATAATAGAGAAAAAAAATTGTGAAATTTTGAGGCTCTAAACAACCAGTCACCTTGACGATGTGCAGCGATTGTTGAATCCAAATGAACGTATTTTCCCGTAAGGATACACGGGAAATTAGGCCCATATAAATGACATTGTAAAAATATTTTAATGTCTTTATGAAGATTATGCAATCTTTCTTTATAGCAACGTAAATTTTTACGGATGTTTTCGTTAAATAAAAGGATTTTGGTGTTAGTGCGTCGCTTGAAATTTCTTTTACGAATACAAGAGATTGTGTACACACAGCTTAGTAAATTTAATTGTTATTTCAAACCAGTTTACATTCTTATGAAAGAGGTTCCCCTATTTTCCAAGACCCTAAACCAGCATAAGTGTTTCCCTGCATATTTTCTCTAGGCTTTATGGTTAAGGAACATTCTTCGATGTAGCAAGAGAACCAAGGTCTTCTTTTGGCTGTAAATTTTTTTTTGGAATGTCCGCTTTCGAGAGACAAGCTTTTCTACTTCTTCCGAGGATTTTAAAAGGATGCATTTCCCGTCTCTTCCAAAGCGAGAGGTATCATATGCACCTCACAAATGCTGTTTGTTTAACAAGTTCACGCTATTTCATATTTGGTAAAGCGCCTCCATTACCATGTTTTTCTAAATATTTATCCATATTCTCCTACCATAGCATATACTTATAACTTAAGACACATCTTTCCACGAATTTCTGTTTATTCCTATAGTTAGACGCATCTCTATGCAGAGTTTCAAATCAACTGTTACTCTAACATTCTCATAAACACAGTTTCATTCCTTCTTGTTCATCCATTCTGAATTTCCAACACAAATTTGTAGAGGCAATGAAAACATACTGTCACTTCCCAGTTGTTTGTTACAAAGACTTAATTGTAATAATTATTTTTCAACTACATTATTTTATTTATTAATTGATATTATTACTGTTACTACTGGTTACGTGTTTATTATCTATCATCTCTATGGAAATACCGATCATTAAGAACTGTCCAGCATTGTGTACAGGTTATAGCTTTAGTATGGAATTAAAGATCGAATTCCTAAAGTTAAAAATATTGTTTTCATATAATTAGATGGATATTTTAATTTTAATTTCATCATAAATTAAATACATGTAGAATTATTTAACTGGAAAAAAACATTGGAAGCTTTAAGTGAAATAAAATTGCATAATTAACATATCAAACTATTTAACGACTTGAAAAAATAAGAACGAAGTGAACATTTAAATATATACGTGCGAATAATTGGTAGCATCAGATATTTCTTTATAAATCGACAAAATTGTAAGTGATGTCAGTAAACTTGAAGATAGAAATAATTGCATGATTTTGTTAAGCCAATTCATATTACATGATCTCTGGAATAGAATTTTAACTTAGCACATTAAGTTCTGTGACTAAACTCAAGGTTACATGATCTTTTAATGGAATTTTGTAAATTAATAAGTATGTAAAACGAAGTATATGAGAACTTAAAAAATTATTATGTCGTATAAAAGCGTAGTTTCAAAAATTTCGAGTGAATACGGATTGATTGATTTACCATAATATACAATGGAAAATTGGGTTTCGAGATACAAACTCCAGTCTGGAACGAATTAAGTTTACCGCTGTATATACACATTCGCAAATCTGCCATGAACTCTTAAATAAATGAGATCATTACATGAAATCAGCCGTTGCTTTCAGTATCCTGTAATGCAGATCCTATAGCACGCATACTCTGAACTTAACCCCACAAGTATAGAACGTTTTTTTACTTAATCAAATATTTAAATCCATTCGCCCAGACTCTCTTATGGTTTCACATCTTTTATAAGTCTTCCTCCTGACTCGCTGTAACGGTTCTCTTCGGGTCAAGGTCAAACTTTCCCTCTTCCTTTCAAATGGAGATATTTAATATCTCTCATAAGTTAACTTCGTTTGTTTGCATTCGATTCTGTATATCGCATTGCTTATTACGGGAAATTAGGAAGCTGTTATCGGAAAGCGGATGGGGAATCTATAGCAGAGGGATATGTATTCAATTAGCGATAAGATAATTAATGCTCATGAGTATTTATAAACTGGAGATAAAGACGAAGCCAATGGCCTTTCCTGGAAGCGATAACGACTTAAAAAATTGTTAAATAACCATGGTGAATAGCAAGTCAAATAAGTGACATATGATAAGGAAGGAGACTTAATATTTGCTTACTTTGTTAGATAAAAAGAATCTACTTTTTCAAGGAATTTGGGAGGTAATTTAATGAGATAATGAATAAAAACAGGAAGAATATCAAGTTATGACGGAATATCTCTTATGTATGCTACAGAATGGGCAGTATAGGTATGAAAATTTATAGTAATATAACAGTATATTATACCTTATAATAATATAATAAAGGGTTCTACCTTTAAGTAGGTTCATGTGCGCCCACATTCCCTATTTAATTCTCCTTCAATTCCGGGTAACTTATCCCACCCTTTAATTCGTCTAATAACTTTTGTCTTTGTCTTCCCCTCTGTCTTTTCCCTAGCATTCTTCCCTCGATCGCTTTCTTCAACAATCCCTCCCCTCTCAATATTTGACCCACCCATTTCTTTTGTCTATTTCGAATTACATCAATCATTACTCTTTTCTCCCCAACCATCTCTAGAACCTCCTCGTTCGTTTTTCTGTCGACCCAACTAACTTCCTCCATTCTACGCCATACCCAAATCTCAAAAGCATCTAATCTTTTGACATCCTCCTTTCTTAACGTCCACGTTTCACACCCGTACAACATTACACTCCACACCAAGGATTTTACCAATCTCTTCCTGATTCCTTTATCAAGTCCCTTTGTCATCAGTTCCCTTCGCCTCATGAATGCTTCTTTCGCTAATGCTATCCTTTTTCTAATTTCTGTCGAACATCTGCCATCCTTAGAAAGAAGGCTGCCCAAGTATGGAAATTGATCTACTTGCTCTAGTTTTTCCCCATCCACCCTTATCGTTAACTTAGCTTTCTTTCCCTTTGAAAACCTCATAATCTTAGTCTTTCTTACATTGATTTTATCCCAAACTCCTTTGTTTTATCGTTTAGTGCATTTACTAGGATTTGCAAACCCCTTTCAGAATCGCACACGATAGCTTTATCGTCTCGTATGATTCCAGAAAGAATGTGGATTGAAATTAACGAGCTTATCTCGATCTTGCTTGGCTGTGACAATTGCATGACGATACTGAGACATCGGGAATATTTTACCCATGGTAATGAGTAATCTACCGCCGCTATATTCTGCATTGAGAAGGGAGGGACAGGCGGAGCTTGTCACGGGGGCTTCCTCATTTCCAAATTGAATAGAAAAGGGTTTAAAAACAACCCAAAGAAAATCACTTTTCAACTGTCTTATCTTTGTGGTTTTATTCTGATTTTCTTATAGATTAGGGCTGTTGGGATTATAGGCGCTAAAAAGTTTCTTCTGCCCGCAAATCACCAAAGTTGAAGATTTCCGATAAGGGTGACGTTGCGTGCAGTACCGTGAAGGCAAGGCCGTACAAGGCCGTCGAGTCGCATGAACTATTTTTGTTGTTTGTGGACACGCTATAGAAAAGTGTATAATCCATTATGTCTCTGTTTGATTAAATTTGCGATAGAATTGTTCTGAAGAGTATTCCGTTGATAATGTGCTAATCACGAAGGGAATGCTGAAAGTGGGTTGAAGAAGCCTGAATAAGGCAGATGGCGAGTACAGACAGATAACACTTTGAATCCCATATCCATTGGTAAACTCCTCAACATTCATTCTTATTGCTACTATCATTATTATAATCATTAGCTAGTGAATTCCTCCTTCAACAGCTACAGAACTAAATTTAAATCATACACAATGCACAACTGTTAGAGTATACATCTGATCCTTCTGAACAAACGTAAATAAGATTAATCGCTTTCTCTCATATCAATATTATTCTACTTATTCCTTTACAGAATAGAATTAGAAATGATGGTTCTACGAAATCGAGACAAGCCCCAAAAGAAGGGAAATCGAAAAAAGGTTCTGATTTTTGCCGTGAAATATAGTTTTCGATTCGATTATTCTATATATACGGTTCGATTATTCGATACATTCGATTCAATAATTCGATATATTCTATCCGATTATTTGATATATTCGATTCGATCACTCGTTATATTCTATTCGATTATTCGTAATATTCGATTCGATTGTCGAGTTCGACTCACAATCGAGTATAAAAGAATGTACAAAGAATAAGAGCCGGCATTTCATGGTAAAGAAAGCATTAGTAAACTTTGGAACAGTTTTAGCAATATATATATATTAACAAATTATATAATTTATATGATTTAGATGGGTTAAAATTAATCTTGAAACATAATGTTTTCAATCTCTAAAACATGGAAAATTTTGCCGTGGAAATTATTTACGAGGCAATAATGCAAACAAGCGCAGTATTGTTAAAGAAACCAAATAAACACACAGTAACCGAATCTATGTTTTTTGTGGAAGCTATAATGTCAAATTTACAAGGGATGTAGATAATAGAAAACTTCAGAAAAATGCTACTGGGATTGTTCTTCATTTACAATATGTAAAACCGCATTGTTATTCAAGAGCGACTGTTTTTATTGTTAATACTTGAGAAAGACCAGATACATGCTATAATAGTTGTACATTTTTTGTTTTAAATTTAGTTCCATCTTTTTGACTACAGAATTCGCAAGTCCCATAATGAAAAGCATACAGTTAAAAAAGATCCCATGACATACGCTGGCGACAGTTATAAAAGTGTTGAAAGTCGTGCAGCATAGTGCTCGTGATGCGTAGTCGAGCAAACTTTCTATTTCATTAACGATCGGATGACGGTGAAATTTTATTTTTGGCAATTAGAATGCTGGAAATACATTCGAACGCTAAGTCAACCATTGGCAATCAGTTTGTCACGTAACGTTCGTTAGAAGGCCTCTGTGGAGTCGAAAGGAACACCAATCGATTCCACTAATCGAATGAGCGGATGATCGATAAGCTAATGGTTCCACTTCCGGTTTCTCTATCGCTAATGATTGCGGCGATCATCACGCCACACTCGGACTAAATCTGTAACATCTTAGCGAGAGAGATGGAATTGACGAAATCGGTCCCGGGTTCGATTCCCGGTAAACGTGCGAAATTAGTTGGACAATATCATTACTACAATAGCATAATTTGGACATTACATACGAATTGTTACTCCTACTAACCTGGGGAAGATAAAAATCGCCCAACAATGCATTGTGACTGTAATTAAACCAGCACTTACTTATTTGAGTTACTTATTTAAGTTTAATTTACATTTAGAAGATGATTCTGTCATTGTATTACATTATCTTAGCCGTCGAAGTACTTTTACTATGCTGTTACTTCAATAGGATAACTTGAACATTGTGTGCGAATTGTTACACTTAATTTTCCGGAGAAGATAAAAATCGCCCAACAATGCATTTTAATTGGAGGTACTTTTCACAATTCCATAACTAAAATAAACGTAACTTGAACATTATATACGAATTGTTACTCTTAATTACCCATAGCAGGTAAAAATCACCCAACAATACATTTTGACTATAATTGATCCAACAATCACTTATTTATGACTTAGTTCCCGCTTTTGTCATGGACTACCACACCTTCCTATTGTCATTTGTTTCTTAATTAAGTTCAATTTGCATGTAGAAGATGACTCTGTCATTATATTACGTTACCTTAGCCGTCGAAGTACTTTTAACAATACCGTTACTACCGTAACATAATTTTTATATTACACACGAATTGTTACACTTGATTACCCGTTGAAAATAACAATCACCCAACAATGCACTTTTATTATAATAGATTGATTTAATATAATTAATTGATGAAACAATCATTTATTTATGACGCTGTTCCCACTGTTGTCATGACATGACTACCACACTTTCTATCACCTTCCTGTTGTCATTTTTTTCTTATTTACATTCAATTTGCACTCAGATGATGACTTTGTCATTGTCACTCTTATAAATCTCTTTCATAAAACTTACGGAAGTCATTTTCATTCCATTTCCTCGAATAAACGTATTCTGAATCTGAAGTAATTAACACGTCCACCCCCTTTTCTGCACTCACGTTTTCACCTCGTTCTCATGACGACCAACTGACGTACGCCTTACGCACGTGCCCTATCCGAAGGCTATATTTACACGCGTGGGATTTACTTGCAATGAACCTCCTACTCGGACATTTCATCTCATTTCCGGCTATTCTTGGCAGATAAGAACCGAACCTGGTATTTAGTATACCATACGTACGCACATGCGATCATTTATACCGTGTATTTCTACTTAAGTTAATTGGAAGGACCGCGTACATGTTATGAAAAACGGCCTCAGATTCAGAATTTTGGATAATCGAAGGTTACAATCGCGAAAAATATTTATTCAATAAAATATGCGAATTCCTCAGGATACTTTGAAACTCAGAGTACAAGCAATATAGTACAGGCTAAAACATTAGGAATTTATCTATTTTTTCCTATCTTTTTGAACAAGACAGTTATGATTTTTTTGTAAAAACAGTAAGTAAAAACATAAGTAAAAAGTAAAGTAAGTTAAGTAAAGTAAAAACTTTTTCATCTTTTCCGATGATCGAATTTTTTAAATGTACTTTTTCATATGTTTTGGTTATTTGACCCATTTAATTTTATAATTATTATGGGTGACAAGATTAAGACTTTGTCCATTTATAGTATGCGTGACAAAATTAAGAATTTATCCATTCATTTCCAAATCTTTATGAAACAAAAAAGTTATCATTTGTTGTTAAAACAGTAGTTTTTTCCGAGATTCGAATTTTTTAAATGTACTTACTTTTATGTTTAAGCCATAAGTCCCATATCTTTTTTCAAAAATATAAGCTTTTGAAAGGTTTAAGAAAAATATTTCAAGAGAAATATTCAATAGATAATTTTGTTCGACTAATTTTTGTGGATGGGATGTGATCCACCCCAATATGTCAGGCACGTCACTCCACAGAAGTGTGTTAAGTAAGGGTTGAGACTTACCAATTTATTTCCGAATTCTTTCAGCAATAAGAGAACATAATGTTGATAATATAGAGGAAAAATGATCAAGAAAATTTGAGATAACCGAGAGTTATCTTCAGGTTAAAAACAGTCCTTTTTTGTTACTTATCTTGTGTCATAAGCTGGATTTTCCTCCGTGTTTGAAATTTATAAAAATTGGTCCGTTTTTACTTATCGCTTCATTTGACGAATTCTTTTCCTTTCTGGGATTAAATGAGCGGTGGATAACCTTCAGATTTCTCTTCAACGGCCAATTTTTTAACAGATGCTTGTCATTTGCAAATTTTATATAATCTCTAATTTTCGCAAATGAGGATTATTTTCAAGGTTATTAAATAATGATAATAATGATTAATAATAATAAATAAAAATTCATAATAATGAGTAATAACAATTGATATTTAATAACAATAATAATAAATAAATAAAAATTTATAATAATAAATAACAATTGATGATGATAAATAATAATAAATAAGAATTAATGATAATAAAATAATAATAAAAAAACAATTAATAGGAATAAATAATCACACGACTTCAAAATTAGAAGAAATTAAAAATGAGAAGTCAAAACCGGTATAAAACAATAAAAGGCTCGCCAACTCTCTAGATAACTATATTTTTGGCAAATTAAAGAAAACCAAAGAAAATTCCTTTTTAAGGTATAAAGCATTTATTTTTTTCAAATGAAAGGGCTCAAAAAAAACCCCTTTCTTTGGTTTCTGATGTAAAATAAATAAAAATTTCTTCTATCTCTGTTATAATGCCACCTCACCTATAACGCGGTACCCACTCAGTTCCCTGAAAAGCGTCTTAACCGGGTTTTACTGTATATATATTCCTTAGAATGCCGTTGGAACTGATTTACGATAGATTAAATTAGTTTTGATTCAAGGAAGTCAAGGAAAATACACTTTTGATTCTCACCTGATATGAAATATAACCAATGAGATATGACTTTTATCTCATTTGCCGTCCTTGCTGATCTCGTGGACGATTGTTTTAATCGAAATTTAAAATCTTTTCATTGATATGAAGCAATTGAAGGCCTGGGTAAGATCCTCCGTTGGGAAAAAGTGACCTCTTTTTTCAAAAATCCCAATTGCGTGCAGGAAGATGATTCAGAACCTCTGTCACAGCATTACCAAAGCCCTGAATAAGGGCCGGTTAGAGATAAGAGCGATTCTGACCGTAGTCAAGGTTTTGGGGAACGCATTCCGTATGACGTCAGTCTAGCCGTCATACGGAATTAATAATAATAATAAGATAAGAATTTGTTTTGTTTTTGTCAGACTGAATTGTTGAAGTAATTCGTACTGTAGACTTTAATGCATCCTTCTATCGTAAAAAAATATAAATACCGATTGTTAAAGAGCGTTATCTTTCGATTAATGTAATATATATTTAATTTAAGTGTTATGATCATAATAATTGAATATGAATAATAGACGTATTACTTTCCTTCTGAACCATATTTTTCTTAAGGGAAGATGTAGGATTTTTTAGCCCATATTATATTCTTTTTTTCATTACTTCGCTTTCTTTCAATAACTCTTTAAAATAACATCTTTGTTATTTTTTTCTTTTCTCTGTATAATGACATAGGGTTAGATCTAAGAAAGGTTAGATGGAAGAAGAGACAACCTTGTTTTAATATCGCCCTGCAATAAAGACGTGTTGTTGTTGTTGTTGTTGTTGTTGTTATTATTATTATTATTATTATTATTATTATTATTATTATTAAGGGAAGAATAATGTGAATAATTTTTAGTTTATCGACTAAGGCGTAGGATTGGCTATAGCGGGTTATAGTATGTACATTTAGGGATGGAAAAAACACCGCTTCTTAATCCGTATTTTTACTATGTAAGACATGTGGTAGAGACCGGAAGAAAACAGCGTCTTAAAAGGGTTTTACAACATATGCTCATTGGATATTTCGGGGGTAAGGAATATTGAATGGCTTATAACACTATTCTCCTAGCAAACATATAATGAGGTTATAAATATATTTCTACGGTAGGTTGTTAGTTAGCTTTCCCACTGTCTAGCCTATCTCTACACAGCCATAAATTTTGGACGTTCTCAATTTTTTGGAATTCTTTTGTGCCTTTCTTTTGCCAAATAGCTCATAAATTAACTATTTCATTGCATTGCGTGTATAAGGCACATAGAAAATAGCGATGTGGGTTTTTCGGTGAGTATGTGTATGTATGTAATTCTCATTGTTAAAAACTTTCAACAATGCTAAGCAACAATTTCGTAGGACAATATTTAAGTCTGGACATATCCCAGACGTGATTGTTGCCAAAAATGCTGTTTCGTTAATTCATCACCACAAGTGAGATTTTGTATTAATTCTCATTGATAGCAAAAAATAAGCGCCTCCGGAAAAGCCATGTGGGCACCTCTTTGAACTTTACTGTTTGCGGTCTCGTGTTCGATCCCCGGCCCCTACGTGAGAAATTACCTCAGCTTTCGAAGAACTATTAAAAATTGTACCAATAATGAGAAAAAGAAAGATTAGTGTCTCTGAAAATTTTTGCCACTTGAGTTTAATAAATTTTTTAAAAAACTCGTTTTGGGAAAACGCCCACAAAAAACTGGCGAAAACACAGTAGTAAAAATTTAATAGGCACTATCTCACATAATTAGTAACAGAGCGAAAATAAATAAAAATAATATAAACTGAGAAAGAGGAAATTCAAGATACACGGCCTTTCAGAAAGAATTACATGAAGCTATATTTTACCAACACTTATAAGAATTTTATGATCGTTTAAAATTTCATGAAGCCGTTCTTAATTTAGCTCTAAAACGGTTCAGTTTTAAGAAAGACCTTTTCTAAAGTATAAAACAGAAACAGTGTTTTAAAATTGATACGGAAAGATTACAAACCACCTAACGTAACACCCCTTAAAATGCTAATAGTAATACAGATCTATACCAAATAACATGTTAAATTCATATAAGTTAAAATAATAAAACATCAAATTATAACGATCCCTGCTGGAGTCATTCCTTTAAGAATCTACAGTAATTTCAGAAATCTTATTTCGCCACAATCTTCGTGGTCAGTGTTAAGGATTGCTAGCATAATCCGATATTGGTCATTCATCGACATGTATTTGCTTCAATAGCTTCCAGGAACGTCCCTTGTTTACCTTCTCCCTACACCCTTCTTTACTTTTACAATAATTATTTTGTGTAAACGAGTAAAAAAGTATTTTTGTTCATAAAGTACTCGGAATCAAGGATAAGCACTTCTGGGATATGTCCAGACTGAAATAATATCCTACGAAATTGTTGCGTAGCATTGTTGGAAGTATTTAACAGTGAGAACTAACACACTGTCCAGACTTTAATAATGCCCTACGAAATTGTTGCGTAGCATTGTTGGAAGGATTTAACAATGAGAATTAAATCCAAAATCTCGCTCGCGACAATGCATTAATGAAATAGCTTTTTTGACAACAATCACGTCTGGGATATGTCCAGACTGAAATAATGTCCTACGAAACTTGGATAGTATTGTTGGGAGTATTTAACAATGAGAATTGATACAAAATCTCGTTCGCGACAATGCATTAATGAAATAGCTTTTCTGGCAGCAATAAGCGTCCTCTTGGAACTAATGAGATGCCCTCTGTGAATGGCGAAAGGAGATATGCTCAGCTGTATGCTAATGCTCCTGTGAAAGAGGGTGGGTTAATATTTGGTCGATTTTAAATGGCATTTGTAAAGCATTGAAATAACTTAACTCCTATCTGTTTTATACTGTATCCTCAGGGTAAATAAATTTTTAGTTTTAAGTCTCATTTCCTCCCAGATTTGACTTTACGACGGTCGCTAGTTATTATAATTATTACTTTGACAGAAAGGAGTGCTGATTTTTCAGCAATGATAAATTCGCTTTATATTTGCGGTTCTAAGAAAACTGCTTTAGTTTGAAATATATTACTTATTTAAATCTAGTGATGTTTGATGGAACGTCGCATTTGAATATATATGGTCGTATCGTGAATATTTCTTGAGATATGTTAAATAAATGATACAGTGAAAACCCGGTTAAGAGGTTTTTCAGGGAACCAAGTGAAAACTGCATCTTAAGCAAGATACCGTTATAACCGGGATGAATCAAGTTTATATTTATTTTATATCGGAAAACAAAAGAGAAGAGTTTTTGGCTTTTTAAATAGTCAATGAAGTGCTTTACGCATTATGAAAAGTTATCGTTTTTTAGCATCATGTTTTCGCTAGAGCTAGAGTTTTCTTGCGTAATTCTGGTTGCCTTCTTGTCTCATTTTTTTAATATTAAATTATTTTTTAAAATTTATTAAAATATTGAAAAATTTTTATATAATATATTTTTAATATTTAAAAGAATGGTACAAAGAGAATGTTTTCCATTGTTACTTACAAAGAGATTATTTCCATTGTTACTTAAAAGGACAATTTTTCCATTGTTTAGCCATGTTTGAATCAACAATGAAGCAAATTTTTACCATGTAGACAATAAGGGAATAATAATGCAAACAAATTTCGGTCAATTAAATGAGACGTATGCTTCGTTACGGGGGGGTAGTAGTGAATTTGAGGACGTGGACAATCCGCCTTATAAACGGTTAGCAGAGCGTCTTAAGCGGTATTTTCACCTTGTGTTTAATGTTGAAAGGGACCGAAAGAAAACCGCGTCTTAACCGGGATATCATCTTAAGAGGGAGGGTCTTAAAAAATAGTTTTTTAAAAGAATAGTTCGTTTTCCTTAACTAAGAGAATGTTTTCCATTGTTAATTACAGAGGGATTATTTTCCATTGTTTAGCCATATTGTAGCTGTATTTTGCTACACCAAAAGCCTAAGAGGGGTTTCTGGAAGAGGCTATCGTTCTATAGAAGCCCTCGACTTCTCATTAATTGGTCTAGACTTTTCATAAATAGAGACTGCCCTGTAATATCACCGTTTTATTTTAGCTTGAGACCACCCCACAAGCCATTAAGACAGATTCTTGGAACCTTTAAAAAACCTCATGCAGTCCTGAAACATTCATTTTGAATCCGTACCCGTCTAGCAGAAGACCCTGACGTTTCCTCCACCCCTCACTAGATAGCGTCTCTTCCTACAATTCCAAACGTAAGACGTCATTCAAGTAACGCACGCCAAAAAGCGGTTGGCAACTGTGTTTGACCATTAGAAAAAAAGGGTGAGTTAAGAAGAACCTTGGCTTAGGAACCAGGAGACGGAAAGTGAATCGGGGAAAGATAAATTGGGATTATAAAATTTTGGGGAATTCCCGTGCTTTGAGTCGCCCTCGATTGAAAGACCGTTGCTGTAGGTCAGGGGATTTCGACCTTAAAATAACATCGAAAGGGGGGAGACACAGCCGTTGAGGAATTCAGTGTGGGGGGAAAGAAATATTCGAGAGATTTTTCGCATCACTACTTTGCTATTGCAATCCGTCGCAAAGTTAGCGAAAATCTGTGAAGATTTACCACTGCCACGGTTAGTTATCCACCTGCAATGTTTATGCTATAATAATAATGTTAATGATAATAATTTTTTTAATTTTCATATTTACATGTAGCAATAACACCTAATAAAATACTGTCGACAGGAGTTTGTTATTGTTATATGAGACTTTGGGGGTTGCCATGAAAGTCATACTCAAACTGCAATTACTAGTAATAGTAATGATAATTTTATTTTCATTTGTCTATTTATTGTGAACAAAAAAGAACATTAAAGTTCTATCAGGTAAAGCCTATCTACGGAACATAGAATTACAAATTAAATGAAAAATATCCATAAGTTAACCTAAGAAGACAGCTGTATCGAAATATAAAATAAACGTCCACTAAATACAAAGAAAAAACAAATTATAAAAAATTACAAAATTACATTTCCTAAGTCATTAAATTAAAACAATTTTATGTAAACCACTTCAATGTAACAATCGGAAAACAAAAGTAACCTTTCTAACAGCATATATCTAATTTTTAGAACCCTCTGAAGGCTTCTTGCACTGTTAAAATGATGTAGACATCACATTGCATTATTTTTTTAATTTTTCATATTCACATACAGCAATAACACCCTGTCAGACTGAAAGTCTGTCAGGACGGAAACTGACACAGCTGTGTTACACAAATCATATAGTTAAAAATACTATTCAATGCAGCTCAAAGCCTCACATACAAGTGAAATACAGAAAGTGCTGAAATTACAATAAAAAAGAATGAAACCAAAATCAACGAAAACTTACAGTTAACACAAAACGAGAATATTAGAATGGAGAGCAGTCAAAATTTAAAGGTTACAAATGTACTATAAAATTCCAAGCAGATAGATTTAGAGACACACAAAAAGGTCAATACCTCTGAAAAGAAATTTCAAACATCTTTTTTTTAATGCAATTAATAAACTATTAAACTCAATCTGCACTAATATATCTTAAAGTTACTCCAAATGTGCCATTAAATTTTTTCAGCATGATTTATATATTCCGCGCCCAAAATAGGAATTTTTTTCATTTTTCTTTCTTTGGGTAATCTCGATTTCATAGAATAGTTATTTCAGGTAATTTCACTCCGCGAGCTACTTAGGCCTTTTTCTATTTATGATAGTCTTGGATTCGAATATAATGAAATTTACAAGTAGATAAGTTGAATATTCCACGTTTTTCAGTAATGAAGCGGTGTTTCTTTCTCAGAATCCCTTCAATTTTCAATTCCCTCCGATAAAAACTGTGATCCATTTCATCTCCCTCTTAGAACAACAATAAATTTAATTGTAAGAGATTGATACAATTCATTCGTATGGTCTCAAGCGTATGCTTGATCTGTGTAATTAATTATGTAATTTTGTTTTTCATACTTTACATAATTGTTTAACTCGCCGTTCTCATCGATTTATAATGTTTAAGGTCAGCTGTAATTGGTATCGTGCTGTATGTTGATGCTTGTTAAATATAATAGGTGTGAATCATAGATTATGCTTGTAAAATTTCAATATGAATGCTCACGAAAACGCTTTTTCCGCATTTAATTTGTCCGTATCTCTTGCTCTAAAGCTTAAATTGAAAAGGAATCTTCCTTGGTTTAATAATAATAATATCAATAATAATAACAATAATATCAACAATAATAACAATAATAGCAATAATAATAATTTATTCTTCCATAAAACAAACACATGTGAGCATAAGAAAAGTAAGCAGTTACTATATTACAATCATAATGAAAGAGGTAATTATATACATAGAAAACATATTTAAATCAAAATCATGAGATTTTACTAATGCTTACTTACAAACATTACTTTTTTACGTTATACATTTATGCGTTTTTTTCACTGATAAGTACATCTACACTATAGTGCATTGTACGTTTTACTGAGCGAAAGGTTCATTTGAAAAAAAGTGTACCGTTTGCTTTCTTCAAATCACCAGGCAGGTTGTTGTACACTTTCAGTGCCTTTTAGTTTCTTTTCTTGCTTGAGAGTAAGGAGAATTAGCTAAATATATTGTAATATTGATTGCCTTCTTGTCAATTTTTTTAATGATCAGCTTAAGAAAAAAGAGCACCTTCCTTTCTTACTTCATATTAGTCATTTTCATTCTATATATTCACAGTGATACTATAAATACTAGGTATACAATTAAGGAAGAATAACGAATGTTTTAACTGCTGTGGTGATAGGTCAAAGTTTACTGATTAATTACAAAAGCTTATTCTTTTAAGAAAGGGTCAAAGAATGATGAATCATCACAATGACCTATGCTTTGACCCCTGAGGATGATATCATGGTTATCGAAATGCGCATTGGGCTATTCCTAGGGTTATTAACCCATGGCTTTCCAGACTCTCGTATCGACGCGGCCAAAGGAGCGTTTTCGAACATTTTATTCATTCATAGCCGCGTTGTTCCAATTTCTGTCTTCACGTGACTTAAGACGTTCTACTTTCATATAACCACGTAGTTTACATCGTTTATACGTAACAGTCCTCCATAAATTTCTATCCTAACACCTTTTTCTATACCATACGCCTTTTATTAAATAGAAATTCTCTTTTTTGGTCGTGGAATATCGTTTAGAATTCGAGATTGCGAGAATTAGTAAAAGAGACGAAAAATCTGTATAATTTTGTGGTAATAAACAGCAAGTTTCCCTGACGACCTAGGCGATTGTTGAAATCGACTCTCATGCGAATATATGGGAAGTACAGGTCTATATGAAAAGCATGGGTAAAGAAAGTTTATTCATAGTCGCGAAAGTATTAGTTAACTTTGGAAATATATTTTTACGAGTAATTGCACCTTGTATAATGTAGATGGTTTAATATTAGACTGCGAATAACATTTAAAGTGATCGATGTTTTCGTTCTCAAAAACGTGGAATATTTTGCCGTTTTAATCATTTCAAAGGCAACAATGTAATTATCTTAGCAACCGAATATTATCGATAATTATCTTAGCAACCAAATAAACTCATGTTATCTACATCGTTGTTTTGTGTGGAACCTATGCATCACTTTTAAAAAGGATAGAATAACAGAAAACTTGAGAAGAAAACGAAAAAATTTCGATCGTTCTTCATTAACAAAATATAAAATCGTACTTTTATTGTGGAGCTATTATTTTTATTTTTGATTATGCACAATTATCAGATATATGCAGTATTATTTCTAAGTTTTTCATAAGTTAAATTCAGTTCCCTCATTTTTTGACGGGAGAATTCACTAGTAGTATAATAAAATTGTCTGCACGCTGAATTAACACAATAAGACGTGGAAAGTTGAAGTAGAAGACCTTTGATTGTGACGTGACCAAAGATCTATTGGATTAGGATAATTCAACTCTCACCTATAAAAGTCTGTGCGTAAATACATTTTTAATATTTAATGAAAATAATTAGCTTAATGAAAAACTAAATCAATGTGGTTAAATTCAGAATTTGATGTTTGTGTGTCATCTGACAGAAAACATAAGATTTTCTTTAGTTTATTAGTTTATTATTGTATAATTTAATCTCCAATGCGTTTGTGATGGTAACCCTGTGCAGTCATAAACACGTTCAGGATTCCTACGGTTGCCAAGGTGACTCTTTGAAATTAACAAAAAGTTTGCCAAAATTCCCATTACTTCATTAAAATTTTCGCAATTCTGAGCCAAAACTATATTTTACGTTCACCTTTACTTTCATTACGGAGTTGCCATGGTTAAATTTAGTGTGTTTCGTTTCTAGGTAACTACATGAAAAATACTAAAGCGCCAAAATATTCTTCCCCTTTGTTTTATAACGTGTATGAATTAAAAAGTAGTATAATTAACTTTTATTTAACTTATATAATATAATTAACTTTTATTTAAATTTATTTATAATTAACTTTTATTTAACTTGTATAATATAATTAACTTTTATTTAACTTATATAATATAATTAAATTTTATTAAACTTTATTTATAATTAACTTTTATTTAACTTTATTTATAATTAACTTTTATTAAATTTAACCGCTTAAAACGCGGTTTTTCCTCGATCATCTGATAAACGTCTTAAGCGGATTTTACTTTATTTTCTTTGGTATATCTTTCATCTATTGTGATACACTCAGAGAAAAACTTGAACCGAAAATCAATGGTTTAGCTAATACCGGAATTTCTTAAAGACAGGAAAGCAAAGGCACGTGTCAGAGAATCATTGTCCCGAATCCGAATTCGCTTCTATTTTTCTGCGGTCTCGTTTACGCACACGCCAATTTTCTCTCTCTGCCAAATTCGCCTGAGGAGACTGGTTCCTTAGGAACGGGGTCACGCCTTCTTCTATCCCTCGTGCTGTCTGCGTAACGAGACCACCGATGCTCTAATTTTAGGGGAAAGTGATTGACATTGACTAATATGTACGACCCAAGTCTGGTTGTAAAAACTCGAAAACCACCCATTGTATCCAAGTGTGAAAAGTGCGATTGTTGGAGGTTGAGATGCAAATTACATCATGAAAGAAGTCGTTGCTAGGATACCAATGGCCCTGGGTTGCCCCGGGCTCCCAACTTAAAATAATCGAACTTCTACATGTCAGCGATGATTTTAATTTCTTCAGCTGAACGGTACTATTTTTTACAAGTAGGAACCGCTTAATCATGGTGCAGTTTAATTGTAAATTATGTTGTAAGTTCATTATTATAAACAGTCGAAATTTCCGATCGGTGTTTTGAAATAATTTATAAATTTCATGTACAATTGGCAATGCTGATAATATATAAAAGATGGAATGTCTTATTCATGTACAATTGCCAATGCACTTTTAACTCAGATAATATATAAATGATGGAATGTCTTAGTCAAGCGATTCTTAAACATGATTAGGCAGAGTATCACCTTTTTCTCATTCCTTTGTTTAGCGGATTCCCTAATTTTTCTGCTTTCGCGTATATTTCGAGATTTTTTAAATATATAATATTAAGTAGATGCAATTAAAAACAAACTTAGCATTAAAATTACTCTAAGCGGTTTCATTAACAGGCAAATATAACTATACATAACATTATATTAATCACTACAAACATTGATACTTAAAGATTCCTTCGGATCAATCCGACCTCAATTATTTAAAAATCGTCATTGTATTTAATGATAGTTAAGAAATCAAAGTTCATGATTCATTCATTTTTATTCTGGACATTTAACCGTAATATATTTCGTTCCGGTTTTCACTCCGGATCAACAATTAAATTCCGGTTTCACTTGTTAAACCAACATCGAACCGGTTTTTTTCATTCCGACCATTGTTATATATCCTATTGTTATTATATTCCTAACAATTTGTTATCTATTGTAATATTCTATTGTAATTTGTTAATATTGTAATCTTGGTATGTAATATTCTTACAACAACACTCGTAAGAGGATATTAGCTTATGTATTACAAGTTTTGAAAAATATTTGACATCATTAATTGCTGTGAAGAAGTTCGAAAAATCTAAATTTTATTACCTAATTCTTATATCATTTTCGTCATGACAAAGGAGTTTCACACAGTCTGCAAAATTATCGTTATTTACTCCAGTGCTGTAAATAAGAATATCTACACCTATGATGTAGCGGTCTGAGATTTTAGCTAGAACCAAAGCAGAATTTATACCTTGCAGAATCCCTTTAAGAAAAATTTGTATAAGAGATTGGCAAAGTTTTCCATCTCTTAGTTCCTCTTTGGTGTAATTGAGAATATATTTGTGGTAACCGAGAGAATACAAAAGATTTTAAATATTAATTAATTAATTTAATACAGAAAATACAAGTACAAGAGTATAAGAATACAAGAAGTAGCGGTCATATTATCACTCATTACTTACATTGATATCACAACAGAGTAAGATACTTATTCCATAATATCACCTGCAAGAATGCAATTTTCTCAGTTAACAATTAAGGATGGTTTCGCAACAATCCTGCACAACAATATAGCCCGGTCTCATTGTTGTTCGAAAGTATCCCAGAAGCAGGAAAGCTGGATTACGAATTTTTAAAGCATTCATTTCAGCCTCTTCTAAAAGATTATACACGATCTTTAGGCCCCTTTTGTCAACCCTGATGTCGAAAATAACTTGAACATTGATGCCATTTTTATTGCTATTGTTAGAAAATTTTCTACTATGCATTTCGGAATCAGGCTCACAGATATTTCAAACCAGTCCTATACGAAGATTTTTCGTTGGAGCAATTAAAAATCGCGCTCCGTCCATAGATAAGATAAGAGAGCGATAGTATTTCATTTCGTTGGGCCTCATCTAGGCTATATGGGGTGTAACATTTGCCTTCTAAACCGTGAAGAAATTGAGTTTTATTATAAATTGCTTATGTGAATAGCGAAAGTTCTAAAAGCAGAATCTCAAATGCAGGGGACTCAAATATACCCTTTGGAATCCTATAAAGAAAGGATATTAGAATCTAGGCAATTTTTTCTGATTATATTAAGAAAAAATGCCATCAGAAGATGCCTTAATATTTTGTTTTATTACCTCCCAGTTGCTTTGGTTGTATCTTACGAAAAATTTAACATTTTGTTTCATCCCTGGATTATCTTTTTTGTGGACAATTTTTCCTTTCAGGAGTATGTGTATCGTAAAGCTCGTTAGAGAGACTATCCCGTTTAATACGCTATTTTGTCGCGGTCCCATTCACGGTAAGGATACCGCTTAAGACGCTCTGCTACCCGGTTATTAGGCGGATCACCAAATCTTTATTACATTATCTGTATCGATGTCATTCTCTTCTTCAGCCTTGCCTTATCCATTAGAGAGGATTTGAATGCTTTTGACTCTCTTGTTTGCAATGACTAATTTGGTGAAAGCAAACGAAGATATGAAACAGAACAATCTCACTATCAGAACCGATACTACTAGTATCATACTAGGTATGACAAATTAGATAGAAACTTCCTTATCAGTATCGTCTCAGGACATAATATAAGATTAAATTCTTCCTTGTTCTTTTCGTCCAATATCTCAAGTTGTAAACATATGTAGTAAACCAGATTGTTGTTGCAACTATTGTGTTGAGCGTAGTCATGGAGATACCGTGCTCTGTGACGGCCTCTCACCTATTGTTAAAAATATTCGTAATTCTCCCACAACAGTCAATTTGGTAACAATCGCTTCATTGTTGAGTTTAAAAAATGACCGAAATTATGTAACTAAGGAAGGCGCTCTCCATGAACGAATTCTTTTTTAAAAAATATGAAGAGAATGAAATCAGTCTGACACAAAGTTCTTTCGAACTATATATGTTTAAATTTATGGCAAATGAAACGAACTAAAGAAAATCCCTACTTGTTTTTATTATTTGAACGTAATTATTTAAACATAAAAGAGCAAAATATCCTTCCATTTTGTTTTCTAATGTGAAAGAAGTAGAAATTTGTAATATCCCGTTTATAGCGCTCTCCAGCTGATAATGATGTTTTTGCTCAACTCCTTTAAAAGCGTCTTAACCGGGTTTTGACTGTATATTTTTTCGCTGAAACAGAATTTTACCTGGGAAACTTAATCGTAGCGTCTGCAGATGTCTTGTTAGTCTCTTTTGGTATCCTGTATTAGCTTTTACTACATTTTAAAAGCCAATAAACATTGTCTCTTTAGTGAGACACGTTTTACGCCCTCTTTAACGTTTAATCTTTGGTGGGTGCCAGCAAAAACACTTTGGAATAGAATTCCAGTCATTCCCCTGTTTGCCGAGCGGGAATAATATTTGATATCTCCGTCTGTTTGTCTGGAACGCGATAACCCATTTCTGCGCCTTCGTTTCTATGGGAACACCATATATTCCATCATTGTTGCATTATGAAGCAATAACTACCTTTTTCTAGCTATCGAATTGTGAATATTCAGCAAGTTAAGGCAGGAATCTTAACGCATGACTTGCAAATCACATCTACGCATCTTATTTTACTCATTGAATCAACGTGAATATTAATCGATGTCTCTTGATTGTTGCATTATTGTTTGTTGCTATTTATTGTTGCTTATTCAACAATCACAGATCCGTTCCGTCTAACTCTAGCGATATTTTACGTTGTAAATTACATGAATGACAATTTTAATCCGAAATACATTGATTAATCACTTTGATGACGCTGAGACAATGATTTTAGTGTTTAAACTACTCTAGTTGTTTCCGAAAAATGATGGACTTTCTCCTGCGATTGTTGCCAAGGAGAATCTCATTGTTGAATTTCCTGCGTATAAAATTCTGAAATATGCGAAAAACTACCTTCGTACAGAAGCTTATAGCAACCGACGTTTTGTTGAATGCTACTCAATAAACTGATGTAAATTAAACTTATGATTGCTTATTATTGTTGCTTAGTATTGTTACTTATTGTTGCAACAATCACAGCCCCAATCTGTCTGACTCTAGCGATATTTTACGTGGAAAATTAATGCGTTACATCATTGTTACTACTATTACAATATTAATTTATTACATAAACTTAATGCAAATTACATTTATGAATTACTTAAAGCTACGCTGAAACAATGAGGTCAGTGTTTCAAACACTAATTGTTTCCAGAAATTTACAGACTTTTCGTGCGATTGTTGCAAATGAGTGAGAATACCATTGTTGATTTTTTTGTGAATTTAATTCTGAAATATGCGAAAAAATACCGTTATTCAGACCATTATAAGAACCGACTTTTTGTCAATGCTACGTAAACAATCAATAACTGTCATAACTTAAACTTTCTTCTTACATATACTATTTTACCACTTTCAATTTATTTCAAGTTTAATGGCAATTTTGTATTCTTTCTCCTGGCTACCATTGGTTACCGCAATATTACCCTTTGGTTAAGTCTTAAGATAATAAATGCTTTATTCCTTTTAGCCCGAACCAATGCATATATACAGCGGCGTATTCTGAGAGAAGTCAAAGGAACATATGCCCCCACTTAAAAATATTGATAGATCCATGAGGGGTGGGGGGCGGAGGGGGTGATCTCCCCTCCATGATGACTTTGCAGTTTTTAAAAACAATTTATCTAAGATCTGACGAAGACCTTGAATTTAAATATATTGTGAAGTTTTTTTCACAATCAATGTAAGCAATTTATCACTACAGAATAGCATTTTAAAAGTTGATTTAAGATGAATTCATGAATTAAATTCCTTAAATCCACCTTGAGAAGTTTCTAGACCTGCTTTAAAATTTTCAAAAAGATAGCCGGGCTGTGGTCCTGGATTCGATTCCCGGTGGGGACCTATTTGTGATGAATTACCATAGCTGTCGAAGTACTTTTATAAATACTACCACTGCTATTTTGAAAGTAAGAGAGGGTTTTTCGCCTCCTTTAAAACTATTTATTTCAGTACTTCTCTAATAAGAACGTAGTGATTGATGTTAACACAATATTATTAATTTAATTTGTGTATTGTATTATTATTATATTATTGTATTGTATTGTTGTAAAAATATTTAAACATCAACGTGTGTTAGTGTAATTCTTTTTTTGTTTTATTCGTTTTTCCAAGTAGACTCCTGAATAATTGTATGACGTTGATAATTATTACAAATTATCTCAAGACATTATTAATTTATCATGATCAGATAAGATATTATTAATTATATTAATTTGATTCCATTGAATAGTTATTTTATTAACATGACTAGAAGATATTATGAATTAAATGTGGTTAGAAGCAATTATTATTAAAAATAGTTGGAAGATTTTATTGATTAAACATAATTAGAAGATTTTATTCATCTAACATGTTTAGAAGCAATAATTAATTAAATACAGTTAAAAGATAGTGTTAATTAAACTTGATTAGAATATTTTGTTGATTTTACATGATCAGAAGATGTTATTAATTTAATATAATTAGATCACATTCTTAGCTAAACGTTACCATAGGATGTTATGAATTAAATATTATTAGAATCTTCTATTAGTTAAACATCTTTAAAATATATTTTTAATTAAACATGGCTGGAAGCTATAATTAAGTAAACATAATAAAAAATATTGTTAATTTAATATGATTAGAAAATGTTATTGGTTCAACATGATTACAGGATATTTTTAACTAATGTGATCACCGTGGTGATTCCAACAATTCCATATCCTTGTTAGTTCATTGTATTTGTTGGTTGCCGAGATACAATCGTCATGGAGATAAAGGGAATGTGAACGTGATTTCTGAAAGTGCGCCATATATATAGTAGATATTGTTACTTAGAACAGAATATTTTATTGATTTAGGATATTATTGATCACCATGGTGATTCCAACAATTCCATACCCTTGTTAGTTCATTGTAGTCAATGGTTGCCGGGATACAATCGTCATGGAGATGAAGGGAATGCGAACGTGACTTCTGAAAGTGCGGCTGGCGAGTTTCTCTTTAAGCGGTGCGTCTGTATAATTGAAACAGTTCCAGCGGGGGTGGATCTATAAATTCAAAAGGGGCTATTTCCAATCATCCAAACGGTTTCATAACGCATTACACCAGAATAGCGCGATGAGACGTATCAGAGCACTATAACTTCACTCACCTGGCTTAAGATCAATATTTGCCCCAAAGATCGCCTATTATCGAGAATTCGCACCAACATTTACCAGCGGAAATGTGTGCTGAGCTGAGAGCTACTCTTCAAGTTGTGAAAGAGTTCTCCAAATCCATGATATTGCTCATAGAACCCCTTGATTCATCAATGTAAAATAAAACGATGATCTGGTATTGATAGCATGAAGTTTTTACTTAGGAAAAATGTGTTTCATTCAAATATCCCGGATTCTAATTAATCTCTGCGAGCGAATTATGAAATAAGATGCAAAATGAAAAGACACCTCTATAATTTTTTATTTCATTACTTGGATAAAATTTCATAGTTCATCTTCCATTATGCATAATTTCATTGCCTTATCTATCATACTTTCTGTTCTGTTAGAAATTGTAATTCGGGAGATTAGAATCGAACACTTTTTTATTAAAAAAATGACCATGCTATTAATAGTGTGTTTGCATATCAGCTAGATATATCATGCATGTATGCATATCAGCTAGATGAAGATTTATCATTTATCTTGAAAAAAATTAATTCACAAAAACATGACGATTTCCCAAAAATAGTTTAAAACTATTGGTTTTAAACTACTGGTGAATTTATTTTACTATGAATTATAAACCTAAATCCAACTACATATATACAGGATGTTCCATTTAAAACTCTAAAATTTCAATTTCTAATGGCATTGGAGCGTTTCCCAATTGATCCTTGGTTCGACGCCAGATCGCCTTAAGCATTCTATAGTAAGGAATGTATGGGAAACTTAGATCTGGGAAATTCAGGTTCTGCAATTTTTTGATTCCATATAAAGAAAAACCCGTTTAAGACGCTATCCCTCTTGAGACGTGGTTTTATCACGGTCCCTACCCTTTTCACATTAAACTCATGGTAAATATACCGTTTAAGACACTCATCTACCCATTTAAGAAGCGGATTTTTCTCATCCCTAGATGCGCTGTAATCTCCCATAGTCAGTCGTTAGCCTCAGTCGATGGACCAAAAAATTTTTCCTTGTATATGTCACCGTCATCTCTACTCTCCTTGTTTTTGGATGGATTACTTTTAAGTATCTTTTTTTAATGACTTTTTAAGTATCTTTTTTTACTTTTTAATTTTTTTTAATGACATTTTTTTAATTTCCTGAGAATAAAAATAAGATATCACGAAGCAGAGCTGTCTACATCACACCTCTGAAGGCGATACGAACTCTGAGGTAGAATGAGATATTCTCTATCTCTTTTTTCTCATGGCAGAACATAGATAAAAAAGTCGCTCTTCGGTGTTTTCTTTCATCAGAATCTTAAGAAGTAAAAAAGGAACATAAAATGAGTATTTCGTACGCTCTTGAGCATAGTCTTGCCGAGATCGTTATGCCCTCTCACCACTCATGTTAAAAAAATGTTAATTCTTTCCTAATTGTCTATTTGGCAGTTCTTTCTGAAATCATATTTTGCTCTTAATTATAGTCATAGTCAAGTCATGAATCGAATTTTTTTGACTTTAAGAAGACGAAAACAGAAAAGAGATAGGTTCAACATACTTTGTTTTTTTTCCTACTGCTAAAAAGAAAAAAAATGTCACATACATATTTAATGTCCTCATAAGCCAATTAACCATAAATCCAAGTTTTATACCATCTTATTTTCCTCCATTTCATTTGATCAAGGAAAAACCATCACAAATAAAACCCATTCGAATAAACACTCAAATAATACCAGTCCAAAGCGACGTGGTATAGCTCGTGAGCCATTTCAAAACGCATATTTCCGTGACATAAACGTATATCACCATGGTAATAAATAAAACCCAATATAATTCATATATATGACATGTAAAGTACAGGAAATGGAACTTGCCTACCTTCTATATCCTTGAGAAATGTTGGATCGAAATGATTTTAACTTGTACCGTGTACGACGTAGAGCAGCTCGTTTCGTTAAGGGAGACTATAAGTTAAATAGCAGTGAATCAGAGATCATAAATATATATGATAATCCTTAAATTGGGAATCTCTTGAAGATAGAAAGCATAAGCTATTCGAGAAATTTTTTATCATTGATTTAAATGATTAGGTACATACATTGTAGTTACCGTAAGCAATTTTCGAGGCTAGAAGGCTAAGAGATTTCGCGAGATTATAGCAAGAATTGAGAACTATTTCTGGTCTCTATTTCCAGGAAGTATAAGGTACACAGATCAGATAGTTAATTAAGGACTTCGGTGTTTTCACACCCCCTGTCATACGCCACATGTCTCGCAGGGTATTAATGTAAATGTAAACTAAATTGAGATGTGGTGGGAACTACAGTAAGATCTGAAACCAACCCATTAGTTAAGTTGTATTCTTGTATATTTGTATATCCACATTTAGGTTAGTGATGAGATTTATGCAATTCTACCATACATTTTCAAGTAGAACTTGTTTCATTGTTGAGTAAACAGTGACCACATTAATTAGCTTTCTTTGTAGGAAATGAAGACAATTGTTAGAAAAACTGAGAATGCAACCAGTATCACGCAACAATGGTTCGTTGACTATAAGTATATCGACAATTGTTGCTAGTAAAGCAAACGAAAGAATATTCCTTTCTTTTATAAGGCTCAAAGCACTCGTTTAAAAATTGAAAAGGGATAGATTACTTCCATTTTGTTTCCTGACATAAAATAAATAAAAATTTGTGATATACCGCTAATTTGAGAAAATTATTAATTTATTTTTGTTTAATATTTATAATAATAGAGGCAGTTTTCATCCTGTTTGCCGATGAGCGTCTTAACCGGTTTCTTCTGTATGTATAAAAATATATAAAAATTTAATATAATTAAGACGTTGTACATCTCATAGCTCTCGAATATTCCAGAAACGACAGTTGCTATGACACCCACCGTCTGACTGCATTGTTGTCCGTTGACATGGAGAAATAGAAAAACTTTCCAGAGCGTCTTGACCGGTTATATATATAAAAATGTAAAATAATTAAGACGTTATATATAAAAATATGAAATCATTAAGACGTTCCCATAGCTCTCGAATATTCCAGAAACGACGCCTCAGCATCATGTAGGTTGCTAAGACACCCACCGTCTGAATGCATTGTTGTCCGTTGGCATAGAGAAATAGAAAAACGTGCATCTTCTCTCTCTGGGATAGCGCTGCGTTGTCAAGAGCGTGATAATCAAGAGTAGATAAGAGGGATGTTGTCAGTGTAAAATATAAGCTGAAGCTGCGAAGACGTGATCAAATGCATAAGTGCAGGAAGGAAGGCCGTGTGTGATTGAAGAATGAAGTAGCTAGTAGATCAAGGATGTCCTAAGGTTACTCCTTCAGAAGATATGTAAGTAGAGCACAAGTACATAAGCATAGAGCTGTCTTAAGGCTACCGGAAGACGCCCATTGTCGTTAGGGAAAAGCTTTTGTTGCGTCCCATTGTTGAGGGCGCGTACTTGTAATTGTTAGATGCTTGCAACAATGCTGCACGACAATACTTTACGGCTCTATTATAACTATTAAAACTATTCCAGATTCTATTAAAACTCTATTAAAACTATTCTAGACGCGGTGAAGCCTGATTATGGGAAATTTTTCAGCTTTCGTAGGTTTCGGTGTAAAATTTTATTGAATTAAAATTTTATTTAATCAGAGTTTTCAAGTGAAACGGATTGAATAGTTAAGCTATGAATAAGCTACCGGAAGATGTCCATTGTCGTTAGGGTAAAGCTTTTGTTGTGTCGCACTGTTGAGAGCGCGATCCTGTAATTGTTAGATGCTTGCAACAATGCCTCCATTTATTAGTGAATACCGAGCAATTTAAATAACCGATAATATACATGAATTGAAGACAAATCGACAAAATCTTACTTACAAGGAGACTACACACCGTCGGACGCGATTTAAGTGGTAAGACTCGGTAATTTGATAGATATCGAGTCAAGATTGACGAATCACCCCCAAAGTTGGGTTTTATGAGCGATAGTTTTCACGGAAAATGAACTTAAAGTTTACGAAAAATTGTCAGGTAGGCTATAAAGCTAAGCGTAGCGACCTTCCTCATTCGTCATTTCCCTGGAAAGGCAACACAGCCTAAAGCAGGGGAACTTCTCAATATAATGTATAATGACCAAAAGACCAATAAACGCTTTTCGAAACAACAACTTCGTCATTCGAGCGTTTGGCGCTGTGGTATGGTATCCGCTTCCAAAGTCCTTTTGGTCGAGTTCGAGCCCTCATGCGGGAAAATTTCTTTTCTCTTTTTTTCTTTTACGTACTCTGTCATAATCTTAATCTATATCTGTTTTCTTCTTTTCGTGGATTTTGAACTTATTTTCCAAAAGTTAGAGTATTTTTCCGCTGTGAGTCACCCGTTTCTTCAAATTATGCGCAAATACTTGTCCGCATTTATTATCTGAAAACTACAATACTAGAGAGGTAACGCAGAGGACTATTTCAAATCTCTCCTACATCCAGCTGCTCGCTCTAACGGCAACATTTATTGCAATACCCGACTTACATTTACCAATTCTGAACTCTGAACACATTGGTTTAAATATAGAAGCCGACAACTGTTTGAGTAAAGTAAAGATTTTTATTTCGCGCATTCAGAATTCATTCCTTAATAAAGAAGAAAACAGATATAGGTTAAGATTATGACAGAGTACGTAAAAGAAAAAAAGAGAAAAGAAATTTTCCCGCATGAGGGCTCGAACCCGACCAAAAGGATTTTGGAAGCGGATACCATACCACAGCGCCAAACGTTCGAATGACGAAGTTGTTGTTTTGAAAAGCGTTTATTGGTCTTTTGGTCATTATACATCACATTGAGAAGTTCCCCTGCTTTAGGCTGTGTTGCCTTTCCAGGGAAATGACGAATGACGAAGGTCGCTACGCTCAGCTTTATAGCCTACCTGACAATTTTTCGTAAACTTTAAGTTCATTTTCCGTGAAAACTATCGCTCATAAAACCCAACTTTGGGGGTGATTCGTCAATCTTCACTCGATATCTATCAAATTACCGAGTCTTACCACTTAAATCGCGTCCGACGGTGTGTAGTCTCCTTGTTAGAGAATCATCTATATGTGTATGTGTCTGAATGAAATTTCAGATTTCATTAAAATTTCTCTTAGGGATATTACATACGTAAATACGTACGTAAAAAATACGTACGCAGTCGAAGATTGTTCGTTCATCATGGTCATTGTTGAAAGCGCGGACTTGGCTAGACTTTTAATTGTTAGATATCTGCAACAATGCTGAACGACAATACGGCACGAATCCATTATTTTTTAAACTATCCAACGGTAAAGTTTGATTATGGGAACTTTTTCAACGCCCTTTTTCCAAAATTCGCCTAATTCTGACTAGGGAATAAAGTATATAGTAGATAAAGGATATCCTAGGATTATCCTCTGAAAAGATGCAAGTAGAGATCAACATAGGTGAAGAGTGCTTGAAATGCTACCTGTCAATACCATTGTCATTTGGGAAAAGCTCCCGTTGCTTCTCATTGTTGACCGCGCGAACTTGTAATTGTTGGACACTTGCAACAATGCTGCGTAACAATACGGCACACCTTAATCTTTATTTGAAACTACCCAGGACACGGGGAAGCTTGATTATAGGCATCTTTTCAACGCCCAATTTCCAAAATCCACTTAATTCAGTAAAATACGATTCTAAATCTACTGGAATTGAAAAGTCTTTTTAGTATAATAAAATGTCACGCTGAGGGCTAGAAATCCGATTCGTGAGGTGTCTGAGTGAGCGAAAACGGAGCCAAAATCACGCCTTTTTATTGCACGTGAGCAAAACCGGATTGAGAAAAGTTCAACGGCCTCAAAATCTAACCTTCCCTGCACTTGTACAGAGAGATTTTCAATGCTCTTCCACATTGTGCTGGCCACAGGTCAATTTTTCAGTATGTCATACTGTTTCATATTCGTTGAGAATTAGAATATCACACATTTATTACGTGCATTGAGTTCGGCAAATTTTAAATTTTTTAGGATTCCTGAGTTTTACTTATTGTTAGGCTGTTACCATGGTGACATAATCGTTTTTATTAAAAATTTTTACCATTAAATCTACAGATTTCAGTTTAATATCACAAATAAAATATAAATATTATAAGTTTTTAATTCAAAGTTTAGCTACCCTAATTCAAAGGATAGGGGGGAGTAATTTTGATAACAATTATATATTATTTAATTGCAGTTTAAATGTAAATATTATTTATTAAATAATAATTAGTATTATAGATGTATGTTATAGAATATAAAAATTAGTTATGAATTTGGTTTGCAAATGTAATTACATCCCTCGAGGTGCTTTTTATTGCAAATTATTTGGACAAGTAATTAATTTTAATCAATCTTATGCCTCGTTAACCATCTTCTAAAAGTTGAAGGTTTTCTTGTGACTGTAGATCTTTTAAGTGTTACATTTAAAATATTTTCTACGCTAGCTCCGTTTTTGAAATTGAATTTCGAAAGTCAATACGTTTTGTAAAGAATTGCTCTGATAAATTATTAAGTTTTACTCAGGTGCTTCTGGAGGCAGGATGGGAATCTTTAGGAGAAAGAATGCTCAATGAGAGATTTAATTTACTTGATATATTCAGACAGAGTACGTTCAGAGAAAATGTAGCCGATATTATGCGCCCTCCTTGCTATACAGGCCGTTCTGATACAGCGAGATAGATCAGAGAAATAGATGCTAGAACCAGTCTATTCTAGAATTCATTTTTTCCGAGAACAATACGCGAAAATAATCGACTAGGAAAGAGTAGGTTCATGGTGCTTGCACCCCCTGCCACACGCCAAAAGGAGCCTTGCAGGGTACATATGTAGATGTAGATTAAGTGTTGGAATATTATATCTATTCTGCATATTTTTTCTTCATTGTGGCATTTTTTCTATATTTATCTTCTGTAGAAATTCTACTTCTCAGTTATAATAATAAAAATCTTTAATTGAATTACAAATACTATTCAATGATAGAAATACATAAATCATACAATGTATTCTTGCCTATGATCAGCTTACATAATACTACTAGTCCTTAAATATTGCGCAAGATAAATTATTCTCAGAAAAAGATTTAAATTAAATTAAACAGTGAAGTATTTATAATGGATGCTAAGGCTACATTTCAATAAAAGGCATTTTTTCCTTAAGAGTTTTGTATAAATAAATGAATAAATTGAGCCTAATATACGATTCCTAAAAACAATTATTCGCAATTTTTTGTTTCAAATTCAATCTTCCATTTCTGATTATTCTTACTATCTCTGATGATTACTGATGAATAGATAATCATTCCCCAATTTAACTATCTTTAATACCGAAATCTATTGAACATAATCACACCTAAATATGGTATTTAATTTGAATTAATGTTTCTTATTCTTGCGTAGGCATGGTAGACATCTTCGAATTTCTACCCATTTCTCGAACTTTCCAGAAAGTTCTTCAGGTTCCTTTTCCTTCGTTTCCATGTAAAATTTTTATTTTTATCCCATTTTAAAATTAACTCAGAATTTTTCTGAATTTTATGACTTAATTATTACATCTAAATAAATAAAGAAAATTTTCTCTATATTGTTTAAACTTATATCCAGGTTAAAGATTGCAATAAGAAGGATATCTCACTTTATTTTATCAGCTTTTGTAATAATTATTCCACTAAATTTTTCATTTATAATTATAGTTTGTTCATTGAATATTTGTAAGGTATTCATCAGTAACTAGAGATCATTTCAGGAATCGTAATCTGCAATTATACTGAAATTTTAGACAAGTATGGAAGATTGTATGTAATTCTGTAAAAAAAATGTTAGTATATTCCTATTAATGATTGTAATAATCTTCGAAATTTTCAAGTCTTTTCGATTGGAATATCGAAAGAGACATTCCGATACGAATAATTCCAAACACGAGGCGAAACGTCACCACGCGGAAGAGCTTTAAAGATTTTGTAACCCAGTTATTTTGGTATCTCCGGAATTAGTCTGTCACTGCGACTAGAAAATAGATGCATATTTGGCTCTTCCGCATCTTCCTCTCCATCTTAGAGAGAGATTCACGAAATACATCACCAATTGTAAACATTTTCACGTCATGAGAACATCACAACCTTGCACATGTAATCGTCCATCTTGCTCTACTGATCTTAGAGAATGTCATTGATAATTCCTTTCCAGTTTCTAGGGAATTGTTTGGTTTCTAGGGAATCTCCACGTTTCTAGGGAATCACTCTCTTTCTAGGGAATTGGTCTGTTTATAAGGAATTGTTCTGGTTCTAGGGAATAGTTTTGTTTCAAGGAATCGTTCATTTTATAGGGAATAGGACTGTTTCCAGGGTATTGTACTGTTTTTAGGGAATAGTTCTGTTTCCAGGGTATTGTTCTGTTTCTAAGGAATTGTTCCGTTTCTAGGGAATCGTTCTGTTTTAAAGAAATTTTCTGTTTCTAGTGAATATTTCTGTTTCTAAGGATTCGTTCTGTTTCAAGGATTTGTTCTGTTTCTAGGCAATTGCTCTGTTTCTTGGCAACAATCATAATTGATTGTTAAATTCAAAGGGTGTTTATGCTTATTGCAGATTTCTTTTCTGTCATTTATTTATTTTTCATACATTAAAGCTGTTTAAATTGAAAATTAGTGTAGATTGTGAAAGTTTCTAGTTAATGGACTGAGTTTTTAAATATTTACGTCCTGTAATTGTATAATTAGAAATTCGTAATGATGTTTGTGTTCTTGTAGAGTAAATTGAAATTCCCACTTGTCCAATTATCCGATAATGAATGGTCCCAACAAACTTATGCTCGCAACAATGAAATTTGAAAGTAGATTTATGTGAACAATGAACGTTGCCTGGAAACCTTTTCTAAAGCCCTATGCATTGTCAAGTCCATTATTTTTTAATTTAAATTTATTTTTAAATATTGCCGCTTTCATCGCCAGATTTGTGCCCTTATCTTCAACGCATACCTCTATTTAGATTATTTTCCTCCTTTTGGATTACTTTTCTCTCGAAACTAAGACTACTATCTACCCTTCAAACATCGTTTATGTCTTTGGTGGTATCTTAGTCATGCATACATGGACATAGAAGTTAACAAAGGGATACTCAACATGGCCTATAATATGGTCCATTGGATCAATTCTACTGATTGTCCACGAGAGGTTACTAACCCCTGTAGGCAAGGGGGAATACAAGTGAGGCAGCAGGGCTCGGCAAATCAATGGGGCATCAAGGAAGAATTTTGGATCGACCATTGGAAACTAGGTTTTCCGGTCCTGAATCGAATTATATCGTAAGAATGTAGAAATATTGAAATAAAAATATAGAATATTCAGCGTTGCATTTCGGAGATACTAATATATCGAACAACAATTGACAGTTGAATCTGGTCAACAATTACGTAACAATGAATGACGCAGACATTGTTGCAACATGACTTGAACAATATCATTAACCACTGGGTGAGTTGATGACACATGAAGACTTGCTAAAGTTATATAGGTCATTGTAAAATTCATGCTTTCAAAGCTTTGATATATTTTACTATCGTGGTTACAAGCAAAGTTACAGATATAAATTAGAGGAAATAATGCAATAACTTGGTAATTATTTCCTGTAATGGAGCTCTAACAAGTAACGGCTACTTAGTTTAGTTTATTGCTTTCAAAAACAAATAAAATTTTACAAAAAAGGCTTAGAAACCATTAGGTTATAGGTTAACTACAATTGATTATAAATATAAATCAATAATAATTACAAATATTGAATAAGAAACTCCATAAATCGTTAATATACCGCCTTCAGATATATCAAGAAATGTTTAAATATTCCCAGCATCTCTCTTTACCATTTTAAAATAATAAATTTTTAATAATAAACTCAATAATCCGAGCTTCATTATCACGCATCATTGTTGCAAACATCTTACTATGAACATTTCCGCGCGCAGCTGACGTAACAATGAATGCGTAACAATTGCGTTTTCCGGACGACAATGAGCGTCTTCCGGGAACTCTTAGGATAGCCTGCGTAACTAGGAATGTTCCGAATTACCTCTTAGGGGGCTAAAAAAGGCATGCGTTCTTCCTCCTATGAGTAGACCGTCGAAATACCCAGAAATACCTTTAGAATAGAGGTTAGAGATAATTTTCCGCGAAGTTTATGTTGCATATCATTTACCGGCACTAATGAAAACAGTCTACAATAATATTAAATGTATGAATAGCTATTGAATGCACGAACGTTGAAATAATGAATTCTAGAATACATAAGGAAATTCCTTTTTCTTCGCTCTAGTATTATATAATAGATTTTCTGTTCCCGACAGTTTCCAAGGCGACTAGTTTTGTTGTCAAGCTGACTCAAGATTTAGGTTTAGAAAGTAACATAGGTAAAACCGCCTCAGGGCTTATGGGGTGACAGTATTAGAATTTTTGAAAGTGACTTGGATGTCCAGAAATAGAAAATGTAGATATAAATCTTTGCCCACGTTATATTAGTATTCAAATATAAACTTAAGTGTGATTTTCGATTTTCATCAACAATACTGCACTTGAGATCGATAAAAAGTAGTTATTTTTAAACAACAATTGCATTAGTGGTGCATAATTGTTGAAGCAAACAAAGTGTAACAATATTAGTTGAATTAAACGAATCTATTATATAATGGTTTCAACAGAACATTGTGCAATAATTGGGCGTTGCGTAACAATGTGGTAATAATATTCGTGACTAATAAAGCGCTGACAATAATCGTCGCCTATGGTGATAACATAATTCAAATAAAAGAGGAAATTATTCGAAATGCTGTCTTAAGGAGGAAATAAGACAGGGATTTGAGTTAAATGAGAGTGGGAGGAAATTCAATAAGACCAAGTTGTCATGGAGAAAAGACTAGACATTCTAGACTAGTCTAAACTCCGACGGTGGATCAATGAATGCCCGATTTTGGAAACAGGTGAATTTTTGGAAACGGAATTTTTTAGAAATAGTAATTATATGAACGTATATAATAAGTTTTATATTAATATAAATATGTATAAATCATTGATATTTGCCAATCGGTGGGCCCCACAAAAGATATTTTTCATACATATGGGCTGCACTTAGAATCAGTGTAGCAAATAGTAATAATTAAATCAGACGAAATGCATGAATGACTTCATATATATTTAAAGATACATCAAATAGCTAACGAACAGAAATCTATACAAAATTGTTTCCCCATTGAAATTTTGTTTTGATTTTAAATATGCAGTAAAACCCGGTTAAGACGCTTTTCAATGAACCGAGTGAAAACCACGTTATAATAGGAATAACGTTATAACCGATAAATTACAAATTCTTATATCTTTCACATCAGAAAACAAAAGGGAAAGGTTTTTTGATCTCTTAAATTTTTAAATAAGTGCTTAAAACCTTAAAAAAACCAAAAGGAATCTTCTTTAGCTTGCTAAACTTACCACAAATGTAGATATCTGAAGAGTCCGCGAACTATAGCTGCGTAGTACTTGTTGTTTTTTCATCATATTTGTTAACAATAGTCTTCATTTTTTTTACTAAGAGAGCGTTTTCCTTAGTGACCTAATTTTGGCTATTTTTCACTCTAAAATGAAGCGATTTTTATAATACAGAAAATTTGGGAAGAACAATTTAAGCAATTTTATCGACTGATTCGGAGATTAAGTTATAGCAGGTTACAGTGCATATTGGGACGGGAAAAATCCGCCTTATAAACGGGTTTCAGAGCGTCTTAAGCGGTATTTTTTTACCATATTCTCAACGTAAAAGGGACAGTACTCGGGAGAAAACCACGTATTAAGCTAAGTAACGTCTTAAGCGGTATGGTTTTTGAACGGTTAGTTAAGGCAAGTGCTTCAGAAAAGGTTCGTGATAGTAGAAATGCATTATATTGAAGTTTATCGAATAAAATTCGTTAAATCTAATTAAGTTTAATAATTTATTTAAAATGGAGTAGTGACCACCTCAATGGTCTTTGAGAGAAAACAAGTTTTTCGAGGTAAACGACGACTTCAGCTTATCCTTGAATAATGCGAAATGCTTTCGCAAACGGTGTTTGCCAAGCACCTGTACGGAGAGAATTGATGGGAAATGAAGTGGAATCTCATTGCGGTGATTTTTATAATTTTATTCACAATCTTGCGTCAAGAATAATCTAAATTTATACCCTATAAAATCACTATTTATTGAAATATCAGAATGCTAAACGATAGTTTCATTCTGAATAACCCAATATGGATTCCTTCCAAACATTTACAATCGACGATTACAAACGATAATCAAATAATTCGAACAAATATTCGAACCCGAAACCGGGGTGGTGCAAGCCAGGTATATAACAAACAAGTGATTTTTATTATTCACATCACCTCGAAGATTTCGTTGCTATGGTGAGAGGAATTCAAGATTGTTTCGTAGCTTCACTGCTTGTGTGTCTATTTTATATCTATTTTTATCAAATTAATTAGCCGTTTAAATTCACAGCAATTTAGAGATATGGGTATAATTAATAATCAAGTTTTTTTGTAAGGTGTGGTTGCCAGTGGTTACCCTTTGGGGTGGGCAAACTTTACTTATTTATCTCGTAATTTTTTTTCCAAAAATTCTTCATCATATAATTTCATAGGTCTATTTTCTATAACATTTTGTATTGAAAAGGAAAAAATTATCCCTGAAAACAACAATGAATAAAAAAAATAAGAAAGTAGGATTATTATATATATTTTTATGACTATTTCAATGATTTGATACGAAAAAGATTGATTTAAAATATCATTTGAATTAAACTAAGGTATGGCAAATTAGATATCGTGATTCGAAAAAATTTTATTTTAAGGAAAAAGTGCCAACTAGTGAATCTTTATCATAATATAAAATACCCAGATGAGTGATTAAGGATCTGCTTGATATAAAGGAAACCAGTTTCTCATTTAATTGGAATCTTTTCAAGTTTTCGTCGGCATTATATTTCTAAACACGCCAAAGTATAATTTAAAACTATTTGTGAAGGCTTAGACAGATATACTGAAAACAATAACACAATTTGAATTCATGGATTTATTCATCTAGCTTTAATATAAGCAAGTTAATCGCTTATTTTTGATTTAATAATTTTATGATGTTAGATTGACAAAATGCATAATTGTATCTGCGTCTCCAAGGAAATGTAAACAACTTTTTATTGACGTTAACTTTGAATGGGATCTTTCATCCGTTGCCAACGTTACCGGCATTGTTAGAATTAATCTACGAAACATTTTTGTGTTTGGGTACTTTTTTGGAATTTAATTCAGTAGCGATTCCCAATGAATATTTTAAAAGGCTGTGAAAACCATAGACCCTTATGTATCGGTAAAATTACAGCGCTTTGGATATTATTTTCAATTTAATCTGAAAATTTTCGTGTTTGTATACTACTGCCTATTACCCTTGCATTTCGAAATCTTCTTAGAGTAATTAGCCATTCTCATATATTGGTTTAAAACGAAGATTCAAAGGAATGAGATCAAATAAACCTTCCGTTTTGGTATCATATTATGATAAAGATGCAACGCACTCAAGATTACTGGTACTATTCCGTAACAGCCACCGCCCGGCCACTCCGTTATGTTCACCGCTGTACAGTCATACAAAACAACCAACAAGACTGACCTCACCCAACGTACTCAGAGAACGAATTGCAAGCTCAAATCTTCAATTCATTTAATGATTTCTCCAAAGTGAACATTAGGGTTGCATTTAGAATTTTCCATATGGACAATTAAAATGAAAATAATGTGCTTTTTGTGAGAATATTGGAGTACTATTTATACTTTTCAATTTTTAACCATTCCGTGAAAGACCTGCTTAAATTGTTAATTTAAAGGATCAAGAATTGCTGTTTTTTAATTATTTTATCAATTGGTTTTATTTCGATTTAAATGAGAATAATTGCAGAGCACGGTACATATACTGATCGTTCAAAAATTTCCAGAAAGTTGACGCTTATTGTCGATCCCAACAGCTTTTGATGCGTCTCATTGTTGAATTTGTCAATTTTCATTGTTGGATGCTTTCAACAATGCTGCACGATTGTTACGCTCGATGATAATGTAGTTAGAACATATCCCACACGAAATAAAGCCTGATTTTTTTTAGTTTTTGGACGCCCCTTGTATCAGCGTTTAATTTGATTTAATAAACGGGTATAAAAAAATCCTTCTTTCTATTGCTTAAAGAAATAACAAATAATACTTTAAAAGAATATCACAGTCTTGGTCTCAGTTACAAAAACCATACATTCATTATAAATTAAAAATTATAAAAAT
The DNA here is from genome assembly GCA_036926295.1 of Pachydiplax longipennis. Lineage (NCBI taxonomy): Eukaryota > Metazoa > Arthropoda > Insecta > Odonata > Libellulidae > Pachydiplax > Pachydiplax longipennis. The sequence goes on from JAVFKF010000012.1 coordinate 36,406,879, forward strand.
TGAAGATGTACAAACTCTTGCTTGTGACAACATTCACAAACAGAATAAACATATTCGGAATCTAGACTGGATTAATTAAGACAATAACTCAGCAATAGCAGAATAACTTCACAAAGCAGCAAAAACTGCAAAATATAGAACATTATTAATCAGTATACATTATTAAACGACTTAAATAAGCTAAATATTTTGATAAATAATAAAATATAAATGTTAAAATTATTTCCCAGTTCACTTGTCAAACTAGAATAGTAAAGACGCATATATCTGTTTAATTCTTTTATAAAGGCCTTTATTTGCTTTATATCGGTATTAAATAAATCTATGGAATTGGAAAGTTTTTGCAGAATTGTGATTATCGTCCAAATAATTATTGCAATTTTTTCATCTTTTTTTTTTGCTGTCAGTACTGGAGAAAAGGAAAAACTTTCAATTTAAACGGTACATGTTCAGGCTTAACCTTGAGGTAATCATTAATGTAAAAATCATCCGTGAATTGAAAAGTACTAAATTCATGGTTTAGTAAGTTCGATCAAATAATTTTTATCTCCTATTTATTTTCATTAGTTATTTGCCTCGTTAATCTTTGTTCTTTCCTTTTCCTACTTTGTTTTAATCTATCATTATGATAGAAACTACGTGTAGCGACATCTTAAAATCATACTTCCTGTTATTCAATTTATTAGAGAAGCGCTTCTTTCCCGATAAAAACATATTGAATTGTGCCATTCTGAAGTCTGAGAGTGAATGAAGGGGAATGTCCCCTTCTACGTCGAAGAGGAAGTCTTCTACGCTTTGGAATTGATAAAAACACTCCTTTTAGTTACGCTCTGATAAGCAGGAATTGCAGCGATTAAAACTATCATTTATCCAAGTTCCTGATTAGAGTAAGAAAAATCAAAGTTATGTCACACTTTTAAACCAATATGCCGTATGGAACTTAATTTCTCAAAAAGCAACAACTCTCAAATATTATTATTAAATATATTAAAGTTTATTTTCTGTCAAACAGTCGCCATTATTTTCATGTCGCTAACTAATAGATTGTACATAAGTGCGAAGATTGTGATATCACAGACTATTTATATTAACCTTGTGAGTTCCCTTGAGTCACGAGTTCGAAAAGTTCCAAGAATAAAATTTTATCGCCTCAAAATACCGAATTAATAAAAATTGAAAACACAAAATGCATTACTCAAATATGGTCGTCAAGCAAACAATATTGTTGCAATCATCCAATGACGAAGAGTCTCGACTGGTTGGCGCGCACTTCACAAACGCAACAATACCTTTTCCACGAACGTCAGTGAGGTTTATTTAGAAGTTTTAATTTTCGGAGGGAAACTTCAGATAATTTGTATCTTTTCATGTTGTGGATTCGGATATCATTCATCTTTTAGGTTAATAATATCTCTCCTTCGATTTTTCCTATCAGTTCGTGCTATCAATTTAGCTGAGTGAGGTTACATTTTTATATTTTAATAACTTCACTTTTGAAAAAGGTTGCGTCACCCGTCGAGTAACAATTAACTAATATAATAGCTTTTCATGGCCTGGTAGACTTGTATAGTTTTCCGGTTCAAGGATGTCTGTGAAACGTTTCAGGATTGTGGAAGGTAGATCTCGAATTTTCACGAAAATGCGGGAATGACCGAGAGTAGAGGTGAAATGCTTGGCGTGGTAGGAGTGTCTTTCATCGATCGACTGGCAATCTGCGTCTGTCTTTTCGTGGAGAATTACGCTATGAATTATAGTTCCAAGATTCCAGTTAATTTTCCTTCATTAAATTGTGAAGTAAGGATAGCACAAACACGTTAACTTCATTTATAAATGAATCGCTGTCATTGAAAATGTCAATCGGAAAGTTAATAAACAACATGGCTGACCATGGAGCTGGAGGAGATTATGGTATGTTCCTTTCATCTCTATTTTCTCTGTGATTTATAGCAACAGTGAAATATATTTCTTGTGAGCAAGTTCTGAACGAATACTTTAATCTAAAAATCCATCTTAAAAATGGTCACAAATCCCACTTATGATTACGCAGGAGAATATGCCCGCTTACCCTTCAGCAAACACTCGAATTAGAATATGACAGGTAAAAACGCATCGTATTCCCACACGCTAGAACGCTTATGTGCATTTAAAAAAACTCTTGCATATATACTCTTTGTAAAGTGATACCTCTAACCGTGTGTATAGGTCATTCGTATTATTAACAAAGGACTAAAAGTGGAGCAGTGCCGGGTTTCTTGGGGACAATGATCCCTGAAGTATGGAATCCCTTTTAGTTAGTTTTGTTTGACAAAAACTCTTGGCACACTCGCATCTCGCCGTCCTGGAATCTTTCCTTTTACGCATGAAGTTCTCTTTACTTCATGTATTTAATCGTTGATTATACAATATTTATTTAGATAAGGAACGAGAACCTCCGTTTCAAAGATAAAATCTTCCTACTTATTATTATTAATCGTTCGTGTAAACAAAAGATAGTCGGAACAGCCTCGTGGTATCAGAGTGGGGGAAGAAGATCTATAACCGTAACAGCCTGTGCGAAGAGAACGCCGCATGGGTTGGTCGGTAGTCCTCAGTGCGTACCTCGTTCTCCTGTAATTTGCAGTATTTCACGAGAATTTTGTACGACCACTTCACTCTTGCAAAATGTACCCCACTGAGAATGACCGTAAGTAATATATTTCCATTTAAATCGAGTTATTTGCATCAATTTCACGACCATGCCTTCCCGGCATCGCGCATCTGCATTGTAGAGAACTTAAGTTATTTATATAATACTTGTCTTACATTCTTAATTAAACTTTGAATCGATGTGACGAACATTTATAACGATGTCTGAAATACTTATGAAGGTTATCTTTCCATTTAGGAATCTTTACCCGTGTAAGCTTTTGTATTAAATGGTGACTACGTGCTTAAGTGTATTTCGTCTGCGTTTCAGAGTTGGCGATTAACTCCAAGGACCAGCTCACCATGGTTGAGCAGCACCAAATAGATCAACAGGCCAACGATCTGGTGTTTGAAGATGAAAAACATCTCAGCAGAACTCTGCAAGGGCTCAATATGATGAGGAAGAACAGACGTTTCTGCGATGTAGTGCTGCACGTAAGTTATCTCCTTCATTTTGTTTTGGCGTATTCTTAAGTATGCTATTTTGGGGCATTATTGTCATACATATTTCTCTTTTTTTCCTCGAAGGTTGGAAGTATTGAAATACACGCCCACAGAGCTGTTTTAGCAAGTGTCAGCCCATATCTTTTTGAGCTTTTTTCTGCTGACGATGAAACGAAAGGTAGTACTCGTGAAAACATTATTACCTACAAACTCAACGGCGTATTCGATAAAAATGCCTTTGAGAAGCTTGTGGACTACGCATATACTGCCAAGTAAGTGCAGAGTTTGTGTCGCATTGCATGCATAAATTTGCATATTCCTCATCTTAATCAAAGTTTGACTTTTTAATTAATAAGTAGGAAGCGTTATGTGCAGACTGTCTTTCATGAAAATCAAAGTCCATTTGTTCTTTTTTTAATTATTAGAGGAATGTTAGGTAGTGTTGAAGTAACTTCACTACAGGATTTCTGTGTGATTAAATTTAACTCGCGTTAGATTTTGGTTTGGATATTATAATTAAGTCGAAGTCATTCCAGCGGTATAACAATATGATCATAAAACTAAGTTAATTATTATCTAAATTTGCTTACAGTAACAATTGTATAAGCGTTGAAGTATGATTCAATTATTACCCAAATGACAACATTATGATGCTGTAATAACCGTAATAATCTTAATTACAGACTAGAAGTTCCAAGCCAGCATGTCCGTAACGTTTATTTGGCTGCACGTCAATTGAAAATGGAAAAGGTTGTTCAGGAATGTAGTGAACACCTGATTCGTTCTCTAGATGAGAAAAACTGTATTGAAATAAGAGCTTTGCCCGGAATTAACCGGAACCATGCCTTGGTATCTAAAGTGGATGCATTCATCGCTGAAGAGGTAACTAATTTGACCATATTCTTGTAATATTTCTGTTGCATTTACATTATTTGAAAGGATTCGACTCTATGTATACTATGGTAGAATAATTAGGTAAAGGAAGTGCACAAAAATTATGAATTTGAAATTTCTCAGTGTTGAGTGAATTAAAATTTGGGAAAATAAAAATAGAATAATTTTAGCTTAATAATGGTCCCTCTCACCAAAAAGTTCTCTATTTCTGTATTTGTCAGTGAACACCAAGCATTGGTGTAAGTACTTGTGTAAGACACAAAATTATGAAAAGAAAATTTTGGATAATTAAATTGATATGAAAAGATTGGCATTTCAAAACTTTTTGATTAACTCAATATATTCATTAACACTTTATTTATAGCATTTTCGTAGCTTTTGAAAAGTAGATTTAATTTAATATGTGGGAACAGAACATGAAAAGTTGGGAGAAAAGAATAAGATTCAATTTATTTAGAATAAATGTAGTATGTGTTTAACATGCAGGTTGAATGTCAGACATGAATATTATAGAGATAAAATACCTTCAATGTGCAGATAGATACACTAAATTCTCAGGGTGAAAATTTCTTTTTTTGCTTTCTTATTGTAGAGTCATTTCCATAAGGGATTACATTTCTTTGGCTTTGAGATGACAATTATTTTTTGTTTCTGTTTGTAGGTTATTAAGATAAAATGGGATATCTTAGGGTGTGGTTTATATTTCATTGTATGTTTAAATTGGACCAAATTAGGGTGGAGTAAAATCTACATTTAGTATTTCAGTAAACTAACAATTTTGCTGCAAATGTGGAAAACCTTGGAGTAATTTTTATGTACTATTTCCAAAGAATTCATCCAACAAAATTAGCTTCTTGATAAAAGTGTATGCAGATCTGTTATATAGTTAATTAAGCAAACTTCAAAGTTGAATCGAATCCCTTATTTATTTAATGCAATATAAAATTTGATTAAGTTTGGTTTCTTCATTGTGACTTGTTTATAAGTGAGTTTTGCTGCATCATATTCAACAAGACTAATATGGCTGACATATGCTTGTATGCAGTTATGTTTTTAGTTCATTTCACCATGCTTTCATTATTGAGTTATACAAAATAAAGGCTTCTAGCATTGAAATGATGCCAGGTGCCTCGGCAACCTCAAATGGTTGTGAATAAACAAAATATTCAGTAGAAGATTTGTTCAGTAAAAACAGTTTTGGGTGATTTTTAATCATTGGATTGTATTGCAATATTGTTTGACATTTACAGTGCAAGTAACCCAACTTGGCAAAATGTTTGGTTAGGTTGATTTACCAGTGAAGATATGGACTTTTTAACTTATTAAAATGTATTATATATCTTTAAATAGCTCCACATGTTGCTTAGCTAATAAACATTTACTTTAGTCAGAAATATGTTGGAGAAGTTGCTGGATTGTGATTTAATGTATTAAAATGCTTTATTCTGTTTGCAGTTCGTAAAAGTATACAAGTCCCCAGTTATTACTTCCCTGCAATGTGCTCGTATAGAGGTTCTGAATCAAACAAGGGAAGAGATGTCCTTGGTTGCCAGTGACTCTCTGTGTCGTTTAGTGTTGGCCTGGATAAGGCAGCATTGGGAAGATGAAGAACCCCCAGCCCGTCTTGAAGCACTTACAGAAAAGGTCAGTACAATGGTGGAGAACTAGGCATATGTAGTTTAATGTTTCTACTATGTAAATTGTTTTTTTTTCATATACAGTGGTGCCTTGACTTAAGAACTGCTCAGCAGACAAACTGTTTTCTATTATGACCTCAAGGCTTAACAAACATAGCTTAGACATACTAACAGTGGTGCTTTAATAGTTCCAGCTACTGTAGGTTATAAGCACCTGTGCATGTAGATGACCACACAATAAACTAAATGTAGCCTTAACTAAATAAACCATGATGCAACATTTTGCCTGATTCAACAAGATTTCTAACAATTTGACAGAATTTTCCAGCATCACTTCAGTCTTTATGGTTCATAACTTATATCCAATGAATTCTTTACCAAAGCTATCTCAAATGACGTGAAGTCAAAGCTGCTACTATTAGTTGTATGAAAGTTGTGTAGTATTATCTTGTGTTGCAAGTAGAATCATGAACTCCTGGAAATTGATACCAAAGGTTCTCTCTGATTACTGTTCTTGAGATTCTAATTGTATCAGTTGGAATGTTAAGTTTCTGAAATTAGGCACTTTTTTAGCAGGAAAAAATGGTAATTTCTTCTTTAAGCAAGGTGAAGAACCTATACCACATTTGCAGAATTATTATGTCAAATTCTTGTGAGAAAATCAGAATGCAGGCTTGTTTCTTTGATTAAATTAGTCCTGGAATTCCTAATGAACTTCCTAGAATTAACTAATGGTGGGACATATATTAACCATTTTAGTAATTCCACAGAGAACGTTTACTGCTTTTGCAAGGAAGCTTATAAAAAAAGACTTTTCCGACAGTAGAAATGTTCTAAAGGAATCAAAGTTAGAATTAGCTGCCCAAAACTATTGATTTAGGGAATTTAAAGTGCGCAACAGAATGGTTTTGTGTTATAAGTCCCTTACTCTCGTTGTAAGGAAGCTTGCAAAGTTAAATTTAAAGTATAGATTTATGATATTTAGTTGGTGTCTCCAGATGACAAAGTGTTAATGCGAATGTATGTGGAATCCCCATTGTGGATGTATGGACAAGGAAAGTTAGATAACAGCATCAATAATTTAATCTTTTTCTTTTCTATGTTAGACTCACTTGTTATATTTGGCCATGGACAATTCTTTACAAGACTGCAGTGAGTTGCCAACCGGTGACGTAAGTGATACTGAATTAGTCCAGGACTACAAGAAACTTTCTATCAAAAAGAAGGCCCAAAACAATGCAAAGGTAAGTCTGCATTTCTTCACAATTTGAATTTAGAATGTCTAGAATTTATGAAATGTAAGATGAATTTTTTTTTTTTATTTTTGTTTCATATTGCCATGATTGTAAGGGGAAATTTGATAATATGGAATGATATGGTAGACTTTGACCTAAAATTTAGTGTTGTTTTTGGTCATTTATGTTCAAGCAAGCTGTTCATTCCATCATAATTGATTGCAGCTTTTCCTGAAGCAATTTATAATGTGTTTATCATTACTAAATATGATTAATAATAAGTAAAAAGACAGAAATTCAGAGAAATAGGAATTTCAGATACCATAAACTAAGTTAATGGCAGTATGAACTGATGCATTGATGGCTATGCAGCATCTCAGCTAATGTAAAAATGATTATAAGATTAACTTTGATCCATCAAACTATTTAATCTATATTGAAGATTAATTATTCACGATTCCATATTTTTATGATCATCTAACATTTATCTCTATATTACTTATTCAGAGTCGGCGGAAAGGTCCTCTCCAACCTGCTAAACCCAGGATTCTCATGTATTCCCGGGAGATCAGTGGAAATGAAAGACTTGAAGCTGAAGCAGAAAAGGAGTGGAAGCTCATTGCATCAACTAGAGCACATGGTAGGCATACAATATTCAGTTTATTTTCATTGCAGTATTTTACAATTATCCAACTTTAAATTCTCATGCATTCAGGTACATTAACCCAATATATGAAGTTCTTAATGTTCACTATTCTGTGTATATGGAAAGTCTGGTATTAGTGATGTATTGTGTTAACATGAATCTAAGATGATACTCTTATGGGCGTCCAAAAGAAAGGAGTTTGTCTTGCAAATGTAAGCCCATGTATAGCCAAGAAGCTGTCTGCTGAAAGTTTCGTCATCTCATCTCGAAAAGTGCCCATAAATTAGGTTGCAATTTGCAGATATTTGCAGATGTTTTCTAAATAATCTATTTATAATTGCTGTGGTTGATTATTGCTCAAACTTTATTGCCTTAGTGGAATTCCAAAAAAGAGGGATTTTCTTGTTTTATAATAATAAGAAATCATCTCTATTCAGGTGAGATGGATTTAGATTCATCTTACTAGGAGTGACTCACTTTTGTCCAGGGATTTTGATAAAACTTTTGAAATGAAAAGGTGTACTGTGTAGGTGTTTGTCTGAATGAGCCTTAGTTTCGCAGCAATAATTAATGTAAATTGATGATCATTTATAGGCAACCCACGATACAATTGCATAATAGCTGAAAATTAATTCTGCTTTTATTTGATACTCCAGTTTTTAGATCATTAGATAATATCTTAATGTAACATGATAACATAATGTAACATATGAATGATATTAACACACTGCAATCAAACTTTCTGCTTAATATGTTGGATTATAACATTGGAAATTTCGTTTTCAGAACACAGTTTCCTGGCACTTGCAATGATAGATGGCTGCCTGATGACCATGTCAGTCCTACTGCGTCTCAACCAGCCATCCAGCCCCTCCCCAACAGCCCTCACGTCAGATTCCCCTCCATTAGCAATTCAAGAAGAGGAGGAGGAAGAAGAAGGGGAAGAGGTAGCTGTAGCTGCTTTGAATGGCAGTGGGGGTGAAGAAGGACGCAGTGCAGAGTCGAGCAGGGAAGGAGGAGAGGATGAGGACGGGAAAGAAGAAGAAGGGAAAAAGATGAGGAGGAGGAAACGAAGGACCGTGTGCGATAGGAATGGAGAAGAGACCTCAGCAGGACATCTGCCAGATATGTACTGTGCTCTGCCTCACATGGCATCTGTCAAGTGTGCCGTGGGTTGTGCCAGTCTTGATGGATCACTTCTTGTCTGTGGTAAGGAATTCCTACACAGACTTTCAGAGATTTGCTTCTTTGTTGGCTATATATTTCTCTTAATAGTCTTCGTCAGAATTGTAACATTTTGGTAGATGAGGGGCTGCAGGTTGGATATGTCTAGGGTTCTCATGTCAGATATACTGCTATATCCATGAATAGGAGATTCAGTGGGATCAGATCAAACAATTTCCATAATTTCAGATATCAAAAGTATGCCATCAGAAACATATGACTGCAATAATTTAAGGTTGGGTTGAGTTTAGGACAGTTTTAGTTTTCAGCCGTTGTTCTATGTTGGAAACTTCTTTGGTTTGCCTTTCTCTGCTAGAGCTGAAGAGCTTGTCATATTTTTAAAGAATGGTCAGCTTTTTGGAGAACCTTCCTTCATTTATTTTGGTCATTATTACTCAAAAATATTGCAATATTTACTAGATAGACCTTGTATAAATATTTTCATAACTACAGAGGTGAGAGGAAACAGCAGTCTCCAAGACTTAGCTCGGCATCCCTCTAAATGCTTCAGTGCCACTCTGGTTAACTTTATCTGTTTAGAGCATGAGATTGCAGTTATGTGGATAGCTGAGTTTCTTAACCCTTTCCCTATGCTAATTTATTTCAAGAGATTTTCCATCAAAGCATCAAAAATTTGCTGAAAAACCAAAATTGATAGTCTAAAAGTTTTTTAATCTTTTTTAATATTGTACTGTGTTTCACAACTATACTTCAGATATTTTTAACTCCCAGTCCATTATATTATATTCATAGTTTCAATAATTACAGTAAGAGGCTTAAATTCTTCATTCAGATGTATCCAAAATTTTCAGCAAAAGGGTTAAGGGATATTTTTACAATTTGCTAAATGAGAATGGGACCAGGACCAAGAGAAAACTGCTTATAAACTGGGATATCATCTTAAGTAGGAGAATTTCAAATGGCCTCTATTTAGTTACGTGGATGGACAGGCATTTAAAAAATAAACTTGGAGAAGTATATTAATAATTTGAACATTTCATTAAAATCTGTAACTTTATTTATGGTTTGAGGATTATGAGTTACTTCAATAATACATTTCTCTTTCAGGAGGGTATGATCGTGGGGAGTGCCTTCGTTGTGTAGAGGTATATGACCCTGCACGAAACACATGGTCTCCCCTCCCCCCAATGAGGGAGGCTAGGGGGCGCTTCTCAGTTGCCGTGGCTGCAGGAAAACTCTATGCCGTTGGTGGAAGCAACGGAACCACGGAATTGGACACGGCTGAGGTCTACGATCCAAAGGAAGGCCGTTGGGGTCGTCTGCCCTCTATGGCTTTAGCTAGATCTAATGCCGGTTAGTGTTGCACTCTTATTTTCAGATACCTGCAGACTACTTGGGAAAAGTTTTTCTTTAGAGCAGTGTCTCTCAACCTTTCTCCCATTAATGGACCATGTAATCATCTAGAAATCCTCTTCTAATCAGTTAGTTTTGTTTGTGGGACTATTGCTTATCCAAAGTGGGTTAAGTTTTTATATGAAATGTTTATATGAATTTTTTCTAGTATCTCAAAATTTTTAGAATGTTAGATTTGCAAGGAATCGGACTGAATCCTGGAATGTGTTTAGAAATTTAGGTTTTGATGTTTACATCAATCAACTTTCCATTACTTAAGATGAGGGTAATTAATTCCTTGAAGAGTTTGGGCTCTGAAAATAAGTTAATTCAAGTTGAAGTACCTCTGTAAGATTTCCTCACTCTATTTAAAGCAATGAAACTGTTTTAAATAGAGGGGATTTATAAAGTGTTAACATCACAATCAGACAAATAATTGGTTCGGTGGAAGAATATTTCCTTTCGTTTTTCTTATTGCTTGATTAATCACATATTCCTCAATACTCTGCCGATTTAACTAAGATGAGGGAGTAAATTATTTTTAAAGATATGCAGATCATCAGAATTGTTTGCCATCTGACATTATTAAATTAAATCATTGTCCTCGAATTCCTATCTGGTTTGCAATTGTTTGGTAAATGAATACCATACTAAATTTTAAAACAAGGGTGTACCTTCCTGCAAACTTACCAATTTGGTAATGAGTACAGCATGCTAATCATCCTTTTTTTAAGATTTCTGATTTCTTTAACATTTAGAGTTTATTAGTTTGAAACTATTCTCAGGACATCCCTTTGAGTATGACGAAGAGTTCTGAGGTCTTGGGAAACACTGGTTGAGAGATGCTGCTTGAGAAGTTCTTGTAGTCATATTTTTGGGTTGGGAAAGTCTCTTAAATATTAGTACTTTCTTAAATTCTTTCTTTGCAGTTAATTAACATTTTTCCCTCTTTGTCATATCATTGTGTTAGAGGGATATTTCCTACTATGTATAATATTCATATTTTTACAAAGTATTATTGGGACTGCAATCATAGGATTCCTGTTTTCATTCTGAAATTATTACTTCTCTATGAACGTTAACTTGTGGTTGAAATTTTTCTTTACTGTAGGGAAGTGATTTTATAAGCTTTGTCACTCTGCTTCAGTTTTTCTCCATTACTTAGTTTGAGTTTAATAGTAGCTAAATCTGAGTGGCAATAGTCCGTGATTAGCTGTAATCTTGCCAAATAGCATCTGATCAGTATATATTTTCCAAAGCTAAGTTGTCTTATTAACAGAATTGGATTCGCCAATTAATCATTTGGGTAACTCCCTTGTTTTTTAGCTCATATTGAGTTGTTCAGAGGCCTCTAAATGGAATTTAACCAAGTTTCACCTAAGGCAAACATCTTAGAAGCGGCTGAAATATATTTCTGGAAACTGGAAATCATGGACAAGGGGATTTAAGAGTCGTATAGGTTTGAAACCGTATTTGGGCAGTTTTGTTGCGATTTACTTAACTTTTTAATGCCAATCTGTAAATACTGTATATACCAGCATATAAGATGCATTTTCTCACCAATAATTTATGCTAATTAGCAGGGTGCATCTTGTAGGAGGGTATAGATTTTCCCTGGCAAGAATACAATCCCAAAAACCTTGCGTGTTTCATAATAGGCATATTTTATATGCAGGTATATATGGTATATGGCCAGTTTATTTCCTCCCTAAGATGCCAACTCCTCCTTTAGAACATCCTTTGTGAAGCTGTTAGTAGGCATCTTTCATCTACGTATTTTCAAAAATGCAGTTCCCTTCTTTTATTTGATTTGTTTAACCAATAAAGCTGGTTGCAAGAGGCTGAGGAAAGGTTTTGATAAACAAAGGTAACCTAAGGTAACTAAGCTAATGAATGAAAGTGATTCTATGACCAAACCATGACCTTAGGGTTTCTTGATTTCTTCTTTCACCTGAATAGATTTCTATAGAGATAGATTCACATTTTTGGACCAAAATGTTTTGCGTAAAACTCCTTTTTGTATATTTATCTATTCAAAAAGTTTTTGTCTTTGTTTTTAGTTACATTTTTTCCATTCTTTTATTCACTGTAAACCCTGCTGAAAGTTATTCTAAACTTGTCCTGCTATTAAGGTGTTTATTGTAAGGAATATTTGGGAAAAGGAAGGGATGGCATTGAAACAGGTCAAAAATCATCTAAAACATCTTTCATGCTGGGATCAAAATCCACCTTCAGTTAAATGGCAGCCTATTAAATATTTTTTTATTATATCGTCTATCTGCAAAGCGGCATTCAATATTTCCAGCTTATTTTTATGGTTTTATATGTACCATAATCTGAATACCATTGTCTGAATGTGAATATTTGAATCAATGAGTTGTGAATTTCCCTATTTTTTCTCACAATACCATACCAGCTAGTGTAGTTTGTATGAATAACATCCTAGTCTTCTGACAATGTATCAGTAGTTGTAGTTTTTTAAATCTGCTTCAAAAGCTGAGGTCATTTCACAAAGGCACAAACTTGGAATCTAACCCAAAGTTGCATGCTTGAGTATCTGGTAGCTCTGGCAATATATTTTCTTTAAATTTATTTTTTTAATACTTTAACATAAACTGTAATCATCTTGTTGCCTTTAGAAGTACTGGGTAACATTCCTCATTTCAGTTTAACAAAACCAAACTTAGTACCTGGCTTTATAATTTACTTTAACAAATTCAGAAGGATAACTGTGAGTTGCAGAGTACCACATAATCTTCAAGGCAGGTTCTCTTTTAAGAAATGTATCCTTGCTCAGTGCCTTTCTTCACTGCAATTGACAACTTGTGACAAAGGGACTATGGGCTATAGGAAGTATTCCTGAAATGTTTTTGCACTCACTAATAACAGTTAATTGTTCTGTGCAAATCATTCTTTTTCTCTTTGATTCTACTAAATTAATTATAATTTGAAACAAACCGACTAATATCCAATTTCTGTTTTTTTCATTTGTTTCTCGTAAAGTTCCCAATCTGGAGAACTTATCTTCTTTTTCACCTGCACATCTTCCTCTAAAATAGTATTGCAAATTTCTAACAAGGAAAGATTAGATTAAATTTAATTTCATTATTAAACATTTTGATTATTACAATGGTTTTGGTTACATGCTTACTTTCACAAAATTCACAGTAAAAATCCAGCTTTAAAAATTGAAATAAAAATATGCCTCTTAATATTGTATTTTATTTTTGAATCACTTTGAAGTTTTGCAGGTGTCTAGTTGTTTCGAAATTTTTCGGAAAAAAAATTGGTTTGAATATTAGCACATCTCCGTTATTTGTACTTTTTTAGGGTGTGGGATTTTGAGACAACTTTCTCAGACAATGTCATACTATTTCAGGGTTATTTGGAAAATAGTTTTTCCTCGGGAAACTGAATAACTGGATGAATAATTTCCCTAAGGCAATGGATGTTCTGTAGATTTGCTCTCATTCATATCTTAATTGGTTTAGTTTTTATAATTTGTCAAAACCTGGAAGTCGTAGAAAATAATGTTACGTTACACGGCCTTGTAAAATAACAGTACTATATATTATACTAGCTTAAATCAAGACACTAACGTATTTACCATCGTGTATATATTAGTTTAGTTGTTAATTATTTTTAGCTTATTTAGATTGACTGTAATAATTAATATATTGCTTAGTTTGCCTGAGTCTCAGAATAATACTTGAGCATATACACAAGCATGATTTCAGTTACGTTAATCAGTATGGGAGAAATTTATTTAAAAGACAAAATTTGAAAATATCCGTACTTATCTCAAAGCATTTGACTTAGAAATCGTAAAACATGACAAAGAACCTCTATTAAATTTTCTCATATTAGTTCTGATTTACTATCAGAATTTTCATTAAATTTTGCCAAAGATAACGTCAGACATGTAACAGCGATGGAATTCTAACATAGTAATGCTCAAGTTACTGTGAATGTATAGAAAGGATGATAAAGTGAATGAATTGGTGTAAGGACATGAGATGAATGTTGGTAGGTAGGTTAATGTGGGTTAGTTTGAATGGAATTGAAGCAATTTTTCTCGTTATTTTTCAGTGAGGTATATATCTGTTACATTTCGTATTAATATGGTTTTTCCTTGAGCAAATTCATTGTAAACATGATTATTGATGTAGCTGACTGCTCATTTTCAGCTTTTAAAACCCAAAATTTTTCTATTATTTTCTTAATTTTCTTCTTCTGTGCTATGAATTTTCCATTCAAGTTATCTAAAACTTTCTTTGTATGTCAGAAGTGCCTTCAGATTGAAGAAGACCTTTGTATTTCAAAATAAATATATCAGCACAATCCAGACTTTTGTGTGGATTGCTTTTCCAATTTTTGATTCAAAATAGCACAGAGGATAGAACCTTTGGACTATGGTGTATCCTCGAAATAATGCAGTTCTTTGGGCTTTATTATGCTTTAAAGTTCTGTTATATGCAAAGTATTTGTCTTCAGTAGATGTAATGAAGTGTAAAGATTAATTTTCTCATTAGAAATTCGTATGTTGTATCATTCTACCAGTTTTGGTAAGGAAGCAACTTTTCACTGGAAATGATTTTGCCCTTGTATAAAATTAAAGCAGAAATGATTTATTTTTCCACTAAAGAATGATACGGTGTTGTAATTCTCTGAACCGCCTGCTGTCCTTTCTATTTGTGAAGGATTTGCTGGTTACCGTGAGTAATCAACCAAAAGGTGAAATAAGTATTTTAAATATTGTTTTTCTTATTTATAAAACTTCATTGAGAAATAATTTCATGGTGATGCCCTGGCTTATTCAGCAATGATCCATTTTCTCATGGATATTTTTTTTAGAAATAGTTAATGGGTATTACTGTGCCCAATTCCTTACGAAGATACACAGTTTCACATGCTTTATGTTGAGGATATACCATAATATGTTGAGAGAGAGAGATTGTGTCTAGAGTTGGCAGGGACCAGACTCAACGTGGCATGTAATGGAAGAGTTTGCCTGTGGTGAATTTGTTTGTGTTGGACGGATGTATGAAACTAGCATCTATTTAAATCTCTTTCTTATTTTGTTTTCAGCTGTGACGTGTTGTGGTGGAGATGGAGTAAAGGGGGGCTGAAAGTATGCCCTGCCCGAGAAGAATAAGACTGCAACATTCACTCACACACACATACAGACAAGACAATGTCCACGTGATGCAGAGTGTAACCCCCAAGGCACCTGCACCAATGGGAGACGGGTTATTCCCTTCTCCATTTAGTCGAGTCAATCAGAGAAGCACCCTAAAATTGGGTGTGGCTGTTTAATGATTTTTGCAGCCGATGCTTTATTTTCGAAATGGATTGCAGGATGCTCTGGGTGGCACTCTGACATTACTTACACAGAGAGGAGGGATGTTTATTTCTAGGACTCTCTCTATTAAACACAAAATATCCAGAATTACTATCTCCTGAATTGGTAAGTAAGGTGGAATATTTTTTAACCATAAAAGCTAAGACTTATTAAAAGAATATATCTACTTGGGAATTTTTCTATTTTATTGTTAGAATTTTTTGACCCTAAGCAGTCTCCTACTTTGGCACACAAGACACTTGTTTTCTTTTGGTTTAGTTTTATAATTGCGTCATTTACAGAAGCCTTAGAAAAAGACCTGCCTCCCTGGCTGACGGTGGATTTTGATCCTGCAATGGGCAGTCCTCATTTTCTCTCTGCCTCTTTCTTTTTTCGCAATTTTGACAAAGTTCCCTATGATTCACTTCAGTTGTGCACCAGTTGTTGGGAGTTTGTGGCATTCTAGCAAGGTCGATGGAGCTTGTTAGTTGATGCGGGACGTTGGAAACTGCTGCATGGGTTTAAATTTTTTATTCTAAAACGATCAACGAAGTACATAAATGGGCCCTTTCATGTGCATGCAATTCTTAATTTGCTACTTTTGTAAAAAAAATAATACTTTGGACCCATATTAATATTCTATTTGACTTAAAGACTTTGTGTATGATATATATACATACGTGCAGGAAGTGTATCGGCTACGCCACCAGACGTACATACATTCCCCTGTGCACTGAATAAAGGGGGAGCACATGTAATGAGACTCTCCATCATAAACTGTTTTTCATTAGCATAAGGTGTGCAGGTTGGCTGTCATTTCTCTTTTCTTTATTGTTAGCTATGTGTGATTATCGTTATAGTACTTGCAGTATCACTCAGTGGTTCAACTTTTTAACTGGGGAAT
This sequence comes from Pachydiplax longipennis, assembly GCA_036926295.1. NCBI lineage: Eukaryota > Metazoa > Arthropoda > Insecta > Odonata > Libellulidae > Pachydiplax > Pachydiplax longipennis. The sequence goes on from JAVFKF010000012.1 coordinate 36,423,242, forward strand.
CCACATCCCCTCCCTTTCCATCTTTCCTTTGCAGGAGTGTGTGAACTTGGAGGAAAGATCTACTGCATTGGTGGTTGGAATGGACAAGTTGGTATCAAGCAGTGTGAAGCATTTGACCCAGAGCAGAAAGTGTGGGCTCGCCTTGCCCCATTGCAAACTGGTACGTTCTGCAAAATTATATTCAGTAAAACCTGTTCAGATATCCCTCAGTCCCTGTCCCTATCACATGAAACCTTGTGAGTCTCTTGTTTGAAATGAGTAATTTCAGGAGAATGAAATGAAGATATCATAAAGCAGAGCTATCATTCTCCCAATGTCGAAGCCAGTTACGTGGAATGAAATCTTCACTATCGTTTATTTTTTAAGACAGAACATTAGATGAAAATTTCATTTGGTGGGGTTTCCTTTTGCTGCAATTTCAAGAAGTAAACATTGAAAAAAAAAATACAGGAAGGAGTGGTTTGCAGACTGTAGTCTTGGATAGATTGTACTCTGTAATGACCTCTTGCCGCTGCTTTTAAGAAATGCATTATTTTTCCCTAATTATCTATCACTTTTGTGAAAATTGCATCATTTTAGAGTTTAAAAGGATCAAAATGAAGAGTAGAGGAAGCTTAGCATCTTAAAAGAGGCAACTACAAGAATATAAATTTTATATTTGCAAAATCTTAATGCTCGTGTTATAAAGAAACTATCAACTTTTGGGGTGAAAGAAAACATTCCCACTGATAAAGTAGTTATAAATTTTGTTCCGTAGATTCATTGTTTACCATGACACAGGTGTAAAGTTCATCCCATAGACTCTTGTTATAACCAAATTTTACTATATCATTGTTCTGATTTTCTATCAAACACTTCATCTGCTGTAAGTTTATTGGTCTGTCTTATTTTCAGCAGTATTCCATTACATTACGTCTTGAATGCTTGGATATTCTCTTTCTTCAGCCTTTATTCTCAAGTATATTTGAGGAGATTATAGTAGTGTAGCTAATATTTGAATCCCTTGTTCACTTAGGTCGGTATCAAGCTGGCGTATGTTCCATGGATGGACACGTTTATGCAGCAGGTGGCTGTGATGCATGGAACTGCTTAAATTCCGTAGAAGTGTACGACCCAACCACAGACACATGGAATTTCACTAAACCCATGATTACTGCTAGGAGAGGATGTGGAGTTGCAATCTTCAAAGGTAAGTTCTTTGAAGTATTGGATTCCTTCTTGACTTATCCCTTTGGCATTGACATTTATACAGTAATGCAATCATGCTCAAAAAATTGTTCAGTTTATTATTTAAACTGGAAAATATCTACAAAATGAAACGTAATGAATTCTTTTATTAAACTTAATTAAACATTATAATATTTTATTAAACCTTAATTCATTTTTTAAGTAAACCTATTATCTCTGATGGTATCTATAAAAAATTTCTTACATCATAGTTTGGTTAGCTTACGTCATATTTAGTAATATTGTCTTGAAAATAAATAAAATTTTTATACAAATCTTGATGATGCTATTCTAAATTAATAAAAAGTAGAAACCGCCTCTGAATACTAAATTAGGAGTTTATGAAATTGTAATGATAATTTTGCTGATAGATAAAATAATCAAAGATTTATGTCAACTATTTTTCTTTTGATTATTCATGAATACAATAATTCTTTTGATTTGTAGGAAAACTATACGTTGTTGGAGGTACAGATGGTACTCAATCTCTTTGTTCAACTGAAATATTTGATCCTCGCAAACAAACGTGGAGTATGGGACCTAACATGACGACTCCTCGTGCGAATGTTGGAGTGGCCGTCATTGGTGATCGTCTCTATGCCGTGGGTGGCTTTTCAGGTATGCTTTTCAACTGAAAGAGGTACAAACTATACCTTGATGATGGATCATGAATGATTACATACATTCAGATATGTTTCTCAACATCTGAAAAACTTTAAAACTTTGTGACTACGAAACTCTGTCAGCTATTGTTCCAAAAGAACATATTGGAGTATTTTAGTAACTCCTGTTGAAGTACATTGTGCATTTATATAATTTTTTGATGAATCAGCTGTATAAATGAGTTTTGCAGGTTTTTCATAGTTTCCAGTAAAGTTTCCTATAATAATTAAATTTAAATCAGAAGTCATTATTTTTCTAATTGTTTTTTTTTGTAAATAAATTATTAATAAATTAGGTAAATTAGTTTGCAGGTTTTTCATAGTTTCTCATGCAGTTTCCCATAATAATGTGAATTACTGATAACTTGGGTGTAAACTCAGTCATCTTAGACCTATGTTGTAATCAAATTTTACTGTATTTTAGAACCATAAGGCTATCAACTATTGTGCCAGAAAAAATTTTTGTGTATTTTAGTTACTCCTGTCAGAATCTCATAAATCAGAAATCATTATTTTTTAATTGTTTTTTTTGTAAATCAGCTATATCAATTAGTTTCCCATAGTAATGTGGATTGCTGATAACGTAGTTGTAAACTCAGTCCTCCTAGACCTATATTGTAATCAAATTTTACTCCATTTTAGTACCATAAAGGTAGAAAACGTGCTCAAAAGCTGTTGTTTTATTTTCAGGTAAAGCATTCCTCAATAGTTTTGAGTATTTGGATGAAAATACTGGTGAATGGACCACATTTGTTCCGAAGACTCCTTTAACGAGGGTGGCTGAGGATTGTAAGGAGATGGGGACCAAAAGCCCTCAGATAGTAGAGGGTGCCATTGTCAATGGAAGCGAGAGCAACGGAGTACACTCGTAGAGAAGGTGCTCTCGACGTGATTTCTTGAGGATTTATCAAGTCTGGAGCGATTTATCATTGCCAATCAGAATTTCCCTAGATTCAGCTTAAGAAACTTTTGACTAAGAAAATTTTTCAAAGGAGTAAATGCCTTTTTATTTTTGTAATGGAAGATGGAAGCTTGAATTGTTTGAATCAAGCCATTAACTGACTGGACCACGTACTCAGTTTACTACAATCCTTCGAGATTGAAACGGATGTTGGACTCTCTTCAGATCTTTTGATTTTGTCTGAGAGATCTGCTTTACAGTCTGAAGTCAGTTGCCAAACTTTTTTTCTTTTTTTTTCCCTAAGAGTCTGGTCGATCGAGAATTCCTCCTCTCAGTGTCTTGCAGATAGATAGTCTTAATGTCTAATGAAATGGTGGCATAGTAACCTTGTAAGTAGCGTATGCCGTGACCATTTTGTTAAGGTAGTTCTCCTTAAATTGTATTGTCCTTCTAGCTGATTGGGCATTGTCTAAAGACAGATTTGTTCTCTAGCATGTATGTGTGTGTGTGTTTGCATATTACTTGGTACTGAGGGAAGTGTATGGTGAACTTTTGGAGATCCTTTCAAATAAAGACATTTTATAAGGCATTTGTTACTGAAATTTTCAAATTGAGTTCTTGCAGCTTTCAAAGTCTTTTTGCAGTTATTTTTTGAAGACAAACAGTTGAATAATTTAACTGATATTATTTTAATATACGAAAATCTACTTCCATGATGTAACTAGGTCGATGGCCTATGAATTCATCCACTTTGAGCCCTTAAGTGTTGTTCTTGGGCATTATTGTTATACTTTTATACTGATACAGCTTATCTACTGAACTTTTCAGTGAAATGATGGAAATAAACTTATTGACACTTAACGTCTGTTTTTATTATTTGAGTTCTCGCAGCCTAAGGATTCACCGAAATGCATAGAAGTTAGGGGAGTATTTCCCTCTTAGATTAGATGGAGGGAAGTTAGCCTTAGGGTTTTCACTGGCAGAAAAGAGAGAGTTTTTCCTTTCTTTCCCATTACTGTAGAATAGACTTGTCCTGAACAAAATTGAGGAAACAGACAGGTGCATCTTTAGGCCGTGAGAACTCGACTGGAAAACCCCCGAAAATAGTTTTCTTGAGATTGAAGACTGATTAAAATTAATATATTGATATATTACTAATATAAGTGAAATATTTATGTTTGAGGTAGAAATTAACAGTTTAGCATGAAATATGCAGGACGTTCATTGCTCATACTTGAATGGCAAATTTTAAACGTTAATAATACGAAAGAAATGCTATATAATGTTGAATTGGAAATGAAGTTAAACTTATAACAGTAAGTGGATATATCTGGATCTGCTGTTATTTTAAGCTCTTCAGTATCAAATTGGAATTGTAAAATGATTTTTGATATCTGTAGAAATTTTAAAGTAAAAAATTAAGACTAGCCATTTAATTTTACTGCATAATGAAAGCATAATTGTCCTTAAAATTAGTAAAATCATTTTAAGTTTGATTGCTAATTACAATGTTGATGTAATAAGATTATAGGATAGAACCAATATTCTTTTTGTAGTAAAATTGACTTAGTGATAAATTTAAGACTTGTTGAAGACGATATACAAAACTAACTAATCCTAGTTGTAATATTATGAACATTCTGTCATAATGTTGACAGGATGATGAATGGACATGATGTTCATTTGACATTACGACAGAACAACTCAATGACTAATACTTTATATAGGATTTCTAGTTGGCAAGTATTAATTAATCACATGCATGTGGTCTTTGCTTAATTATCAACTTCATCAAAAAAGTTAAAAAGATTTAATTTGTGTCAATTTTCACCATGCCATAAATCTAATATAATAAAATATCTATCAAAGAAATTATCCATTACTTTTGTTAATAAGATTAAGAATTTAGTTTAACTTCAAATACCTTAATTTCTTCTTTCTGGCTTCATTTTATCCAGTTATTGATTAAGCCGCAAGTAATGAAAATAATAATTTGAACCAACCAGTATAAAAATATCACTAGCCAAAATATTAGATGGATCTGTTTTATTACAAAGTCATGGGAGCAAATTTTAAAAAAATTGATAAAATCTTTCAACTACCATGTAATGAGATACTTTGAATGAGGGTCATTTCATAATTGACAATCATTGCTTCCAAAGAGAAATATAAGTAAAAATTTTAAAGCTCTAACTAATGTAGTCAAATATATGATGCTTTTGTAGTAAAAAATTTGACAAAATTTCTTGAGTCAACTAACCTAAATAGTCCTTGAACGTACCATTTTCGACTGGATGCCAAAAAAACTAATCAAAATCATGAATTTGTCAAAAATGTTATTTCTTCCATACTGTAAGGTGGTAAAATTCTGCCAATACCCCATTATTTTGAGAAATTCTTACAAAAACATTCTCAAGATTACCTCAGTAAACTTCTAACTAGAAAATATAACCAGTCTGATGTTGAACCTAGAACTAATTTGTGGGAGATGACATAGCACCTTACATTACGGAAGCAAAACTCCAGCATATCCAGATTTTAAAGTTATATAATTTAAAAAAGGTACTAATAGAAGGTGTCATATTCCCTATATAAATTATATGGAAGAATATAAATGGCAATCTGGCATTGAACCTAATGCCATAAGGGAAATAGTCAACTATACAATAGTTGCTCACTTTTTAAAGTTTAATTTCATGCCATCATTTTTAACGGAAATTCAATAGTCTCTTCAGAGTCTTCATTAAGAATTCTGCAATTTCTGTCCTGGATGTCCACGGTCAAATTTAAAACTCATTGTCAGTTGAGAAAAGTCTATTTCTGTAAAGAAAATAATTCTGCAAGCATTGTTATATGAGTATCTAGTATCATATATTTAATTTGAGTTGTAGGTAGATGGATTATAAGGATTAGGAATAAATTGTAATTTATAGTAAATGAAAAGAGAAAGAAATAATTGGATTTTATATATTATATGTCACATAATATACAGGCATAAAAATGTGCAAACATTCACTTAAGTTTATGCAGTGAATGATTTGAAATACTTTCCATATAAAATTATGAGTGATTGTGCATTTGCAATTCACCTCCACCATTCTGAATCTAAACTGAACCAATTGAAAAAGGATAATTTAAAAGTAATTTCATTCATTACTTTAACTCTTTTTGGTCTGTCAATACTATTACACTTGCTTCTTTAGGGAATCTTGAAATCGTGATCCTTCCTCAGTCTCTGTAACATCTCATTAGTATCTAATTGTTGCCAAGATGGTCATCTGTTTTATAACTTTGACTTGCTCTGGAATCTTGACAATGCAAATGGTTTGATGTTATGTACTGTTGGCTTTCCCTCGGCCATGTTTCCAAGTATATGAGCAACAACTGGTGATATTTTAAAACCAGTGCCTAAATAAGATAAGATTACAGTATATAATATTAATTCACCCTTTCGTTTCCTAATTAGTTTCATAAATCTGCTATTTACCTGAAAATCCACAGCCAAATATGATGTTTTCATATAATGGATGTTTATCCAGAATACAGAAAGTGTCTGGGGTTTCCTGCAATTGGAAATAATAACATTCATCATGGTTCTCCCTGAATGTATTTACGTTATGTATGTATTTAGCCCAAGGCTGATTTGAACAGACCTCTCCACAAAGAGTAAATAAAAGCCCTGATATTATAAAGATAATCTCACAATAGAATTAATTAGCTGCTTAATGCCCTCATTTCTCATAAATATCAAGAAGTATGATTTCTTACATGACACTTTTCACTTTAAAGTAAAAAAATTAAAAGCAACTATTGCAATATGGGTAAATATGATTAACATGTAACCCATAAAATTAGGTAATATTATTGATGATAAATTTAAATTGCAACTCACCGTGTACATGCATGTTTCAACGATTGCCGGTCGAGGTTCAAGTGATGGGAAATGTTTTTTTACATAGTTAATTGTGCCTAAATGAGCATTTCTCTGCACCGCCATATCTCTTGTATTAGGATCAGCAGATCCGTGATGATGACAGCAAAGCTATGGGAAGAAAAATAAGTCTAAAATATTACCATTCGGGATTAGAACCAAAGGGGTGCTGATGACAAACATATATCTTTGGTGTTGATCACACTACACATTTACCCTTCCTGGCAGCTTAATTAGCTCCACTGGTCCCTCTATTTTTTTCATATAATTTTTATAATTAAGGATATTAAAAGATTAGAGGCTTCTGAGATGTGGGTATGGTGTAGAATGGAGAAAGTGAAAGCTGGGTTGATAGAAAAACAAATGTGGAGGTGCTAGAGATGGTGAGGGAGAAGAGGGTTTTTACAAAGTAACTATACATCATCAGAGGAAATGAGTGGGCCAAATATTGCGAAGAAAGGGAATGCTGAAGAAAGCAAAGGAGGGAAGAATGTTATGGGAAATGAATAGCAAAAATATATCTTATGCTGTAATTAGAAAAACTTGGACAAAGTTGGTAAATTTTTTGCTAAGACATCCAAGAGCAACTCAAAAAAAGCTTTTATACTAGGAAACACAGAAATATGTAACACCCTAAATATCAATTTGTAAAAGCTTGGATATGAAGAAATAGTCCATAAAGAGAGAAGTCAATGGAAATACTTGAAGTAAAGCTGAGTTAAAATGATTGAGCACATTTATCTTGAGGAGTAATTGTCTGCTGAAGGGAGGAATCATAGAGGAAGATGTAGGTTAGATTATGAGGGGCAGACAATTGTTAGTTCTAAGAATTTGAAGGAAATGAAGCAATTAACTGGGAATGACTTGCAGAGCTGGAATAAATAAATCCTCTGGTTGATAATCCACAATGATGTTGATTCAATAACATAAGCCTCCTATTCTTAAGGAAAGTGGGCATGATGACCCAAAGGCCATTGTAACCTTCATCCCAAAAATGTTTTAAATCAGAGATTGGTTTATCTCCATGATTATAGTTTTCAAATCTTAGATATAAAGCATCTCCTGTGATACCTAAATCTGGCTTCCTGAAATAGGTTCTACGAATGAAAACATTTTATTTATATACTAATGTTCCTTTATTGGTTATTAAAGTATTATATAATTTGTCCTGCTGTGTTAGAATATGCATAAATTTTCCATCCAAATTCATTGGAAATAGTTTGATTTTTACTGCTTTATATGGAAATAGAAATTACATCTATTATTTATTACTCAATAGAATGATGTGAGGCAACTTGCCTTGGAACAGAAATACTTTCTTTTTACTACCGAAATTTAAGACTTTATCAATAAAGGCTGTAAGAGTGTTTAATCACCTGCTTGTTTTGTTTTCGGTAAAATTTTTTACACTTTATTTCAGTGACTTTATTTTGCTTTGTGCTTTTTCCAATTATCTTATAGTTATAAAAAATTAATATTTTTCTTCATTTATCTATTTTATTTTGTAAAATCTAACCTAAAATCCACCACTGGTCCCAAACATATGGGTTTACTTCTATTTAATAAACTTTAATATATAAATAAATATTATGTAAATTTTGTATGATGTCTTTGATGTTCTATTTGACCTGCCTTATATCTTCTACAACCTTTTTTTATTTGTAATTCATCTCTGAGCAAATAAATTAATAATAATAATAAGATTTATATAAAAACGCTTGAATCCATGCGATAAAGTATTTTTTATATTTATTGCTAATAGCTTGAAAATGTCACTCACCTTTACCATACCTGGATACTCTACAGATGGCAGACCATAGAATTCACCATCATTCATGAGGTCAATGAAAACAATTGGAAGGCCACCAACATGCGTGTCTTTTACTCGCCAGTATGTCACCTCAACCCTCTTTGGTGTTAGCGGAAGACTTAATGCAAAAATCTTTTTAGCAAGAGGACCTGTCCAAGGTCCTGCACAAATGATCACTGCCTTTGCTGAATAAGATTCATCTTTCCTTCCTTCATCCGGTTTATTTCTCACCCAGTTTCTTATTTTTGTACCTTGCACCACTGCTGGAGGCCCTGGCTGTATGTTCATGACTTCAAAGCCATCAATCAGCACTCCACCTAAGTCTTGAAATCTTCTCTGAAATATTAAGACATAAAATCAAAATTTTTGGGCGTTACTTCATGGAAAGCCATCACAATAGAGAAAAAGAAAACTGTAATTTTTCCACAGGATTTTTTTTTTATGCAACCGGTTGGCCAGAAGATGGTAGTAATTTAATGAAACCAGTTGCATAATAAAAAATCTTGTGCATAATTGTGCATTTTCTTTTTCTCTATATTTAAACGTAGTAATGGGATCGGTAAGCAATGTGGAAATATGCTGATTCAGCATACTTGTATCTTATCATCAATCAAGTTTGACTTAAACTCGAGAACAATAGCTTGCAAAATTTTGCTCAATAGAACTTAGGGTGATTTTCATTCATAAGATAATCCAGAGTGAAGAACGAACAATGTTCGTCAAAAGACTAATAAAATGGATATTTGGACAAAAAGATACTCCAAAGCACTGTAATAATTGGGTAGATTAACTTCACAATAGAACTGTCAAGTAGTAAATATACTTACTTGAACGGTATTCAGGCATTTCTGTGCAAATAATATTCCAGCATTCTTTTCCCAACATGCCTTATATTCTTTACCATATTTCATCTGTGGGAAATTCTCAGCTATCTCCTTGGAATCCATTATCTTGTAGGTTACATCAGGAAATTTACTTAGATTTGTAGCTATACTGAGCATGTCATTCCTGGATTTTCCATCAGCTATATACAATGCTCCAGTTTCCCTATTGAAGATAGAGAAGATAAAAATATAAAACAATATTTTCTCACATTAAGTCATAGAAATTTGAATATTTACATCAAATGTTTAATCAGATTGATTTAGCATTGGTATTTTTTAAAGGTGCTTCAACCGCTAAGATCCATGAGTGCATATGGGACCCCTCTAGGAATTGAACCCAGGACTATTTTCACCAAGGGCAAATGTGTAATCCACATGGCTATCCTGGATCCCTGATTGGTTTACTTTAGATTGCTTCCTGTATCAATCAAGTCCAGTCAAAAATAATCTTTCTTCTAGTGGAATTAAATGAGCTCATGTAAAAAAACGTTCCTTTTTGGGGAGATTTTCAATTTCCACCAGGAGAAAGGGAAAAAAAGAAAATATTACTTGGATGGAGACTTATAAGGTCTTATTAATTGTTAAAGTTCATCAGAGAAATGTTAACTTTTCTTGAAATGTTTGGTGTTGCTCAATTTTGTACAATGAGCAGTCTTTTCAGCTCTCATGTCTATCTTTAATAATAATAATATGAGTTTTATTCAGCTCAATGCTATTCATTAAATAAAAGAAATAAGACAATATACTGCATTATAGACTATGGTAACAAAACATCTTTCTTGGCCTTCATTCATTGTGCTCTAAAAGTTAAAATTTCCTAGGAAAGTTAAAGAATAATTGATGTAAAAGTGAAAGAGAATATGAAATTGTAAGTTCATAACTCCTGAAGTTTATTATTCAGCAGAATGAAAATAAAAGTCACTTTAGGAAGGAAAGGAAGAAAGAAGGATGTAGTATGTACGTCAATACCATTTATACTTTGTCATCATTGAGCAAATATTTCCACCCAAGCCCCATGCTGCTCCAATTCCTTGAAGTGTGTAGGGGCCATAAACTTTAAATTTATCTTTACCAAAAATGCTCAAAAGTCATAAATTACTGGAAAGTATGATGCTGCATTTTCTGATTGACCTAATCTAGAAACGTATGCAAGAATTAAACTCATTAAGTAAATCGCAGACTTCTTTTTTAGGTGTTGTTGTAGATGTTGATATTACTCTCTAGCATTTTATATTCATAAATCAGAAATGTTTTATCAACTCTTTTCTATCTCTTTGAGCTGCTTTTTATATATTAAAGTGAATATTGTGTATAGTACTTTATCATCTTACAAACAGAAGTGATTAACCATCTGTTTGCCAGTCCAAATTTATTCAAACTCAATTTTGACATTATAATGGCTTTTGTGATTAGATACACTATGGCTAAATTGCCCTGTAAACTTTAGCTCAAAAAGAAATTTTAGTATCTTCCTCATGATAATTACTTATGATAAACTTTTTGTTAGATTTGTAATTCTTTAAAAAGAAAATTATGAAATTTTTGAAAATGCATATGTTAACTAAGTTTTGACAAAACCTCACAGCCCATGAATATTGGAATATTTTTTGTTTATTTTTTAGAATTATTGACATTAATTAGGAATTAAATTCAGATTGACGAAATGGTGAAAGGATTGTATCATACTAAGATCCTCTATGTATTTAAATACTTGAAAGCATTTGTGGACATTCTGCAATTCATCAACTTTGCTGTATTTTTCATTCTAAAGCATACTACTCTTCTGAGTTCTAAATAGATTAACATTCATTCATAATTATAATTTGTAGTTGTAAGAAATATTTGAAGGTTTCAAATAAATAACACTGTTATTCAAGCATGATTTACAGCTGATATCTAGATCATAAAAATCAATGACAGCAAAGTTTTATGTTTGTTGATGAAGTTTTATAGGAGAATGTTTAATCACATCTTCCAGTGCCTCCAAAAATCCCTCCAGGCCATGAGGCATCTATTGACATTGGATGTTATCAGCATTATAAATATATCAAAGTCACTATGATGTAGCAATAGCTGCATGTTTATCAGATCTTCCGATCTGTGATGCAGAGTGCAAACCTATTCACTCTTTATTGTCACAACTCAAGGGCAGAAACATGACGTCTGTTGGTTTCCAAGCAGGGCTTGAAAAGAAGGGTATTTGGAATAAGGCCAGCGTATTGGTCCCCAGTTTTGGAATTTTATGAAGGAAACAATTTTATTTTGGAGATGGCAAACAATACACAGTAAAACCTGGTTAAGTTGCGTTAAGTTTACTTATGAGGGATATCACAAATTTTTATTACATTTACATAATAAATTAAAAAAGTGGATTTTCGGCTCTTTAATATGTTAATAGGTGATTTATAACTTTAAACAAAAAGGAATTTTCTATAATTTTCTTTATTTTATACAGCATCACTGTAGATAGTGTATTTCCATGGGATTGTTGAATATAATGGAAATCTTATTTATTTTGCCATAGCGGTAGATATCTTTCTATCTAGAGTCTATGAACTGTTGTTGTGTAATACTGGTTGCTTTCTCATCATGTTTTTAAGAGAGGGAATATTGTCAGAGAAAGAGATTTTAAGCTCTTAAATATGTAAATGCTTTACTCTTAAAAGATAATTCTTTAGTTTGTTTTGTTTTCCACAGTTGAAGAGTGGATAAAGCCAACAAACTCTTGTTATGCAACACTAGTTGCCTTCTCATCATATTTTTAAGAATGTTCCTTTTCATACTAAGAGATAAAATTCATTTGTAACTTAATTAGGTTATTTTTTGCTCTAAAATGTGGCAATTTTTATCAGATGAACACTTGGGAAATAATAATTTTCGGTCTATTGTCTGGGGTGGAAGATTGGCTAACGCTGGTTGCAGTGCATTTGGGAAAAGGAAAAATCTGCATAAATGATAGAATTTTTCCTTTGCCAGGTAACGGAACATTTAAATAGAATTTACCATATCCTTCATGAGGTAGAGACTCGGACAAAACCATGTATTAAGCAGGTTAGCATTTTAAGTGGGAACATTTTAAACAGGTTTTTACTTTATTATTAATAAATTTTGTAATACAAATATCATGCTAAATTTATTAACCATCACTGTTCACATAGGTTGAGGATGTATGAAGAAGAAATGGAAATTTGAACATAAGCGTCCTTTAGTTGACAGTAAACACTCTTTCAAAGATCGGCTTGTAACTAGATGACAGCAGCAAAATTTTTTATTGGCAAGCAGCATTCATAACTGAATTAAAAATAAAGGTTTGTATACAGGATAAAATCAAAGAGGTGGCCTGTTGCCAAAACAGAGATGATGAGGTGAAGTAAGGATAAGATGTCCTTAAGAAACTAAAATTCTGCTATCTGGTTAGCAAAATCATCTGGAAAGGAAGTAGCCAGTAGTGGTGGGAACCATACGGGAGAGAGGAGGTCAATTCCATGGAATATCTCAGAGTCGTGCTAACGGATGATTTATACTAGGATTTATATCAGAGGCCGGTTCCGTAAATACTAAAAATCCAGGGGCCCCAGTTGCAGGGGTCAAATTTTACAAAGGTAACTTTAATAGAACTCATAGGGCACACAGTCTATCCGAAATAAATTTTATATGTTAAAAAGCATGCTTTATTAATTGACAGTTACTAATCTCCTGAGCAAAGAAAGCGGATCGAATGAAAATTTTGCCTCCTTTGGTAGAATGAACTAATCTAAATAGCTTAGGCTTGGGTGGATTTTGACAATCAAAATTCCTAGGTGCAATGTCAACTTTGGGGCCCCACCGAAAAAATTGGTATCAAAATATGCCAAAATGTCCTTTTTCAGGCTCCGTTAATGCTTAGGTCCTCAGCTAAAGCCTAGTGCGACTAATGGTAAACCTGTACCTGTCTAGGCTGGTTCACTCATCCGGAAAATCAGGGGTAAAGCAAATAAAAATCTCGGCATTAGTGAGCGTATTGTCGGCAGGTGCAATGAATAGGTAAGAGAGTGAGGCTGTTTCACATAATGCACGCCTTATATCCGCCGGATTAATCTTGTACCGGCAAACTTAAAAAGGAGTTGATAAAGGCGATGCGTTTCGCTAAAACTTGTTATGATAACGCAACAAGCATTACGAAAATCCTACAACAGGTCGGTAATCCTTGGAAGAAAGATTATGAGAACCTAGGTTGCTATTGGTAAATAAAGTTAGAGAGAGTTTGTTTTCAAAAAACACTAAGCCATGTAGCTTCCTTGGAATTTCGCCAGATTCTATAAGGAGTGAAAAATTAGAGTTGTTTCGAATATAAAACATTTTAAAACTGATTCTTCCAATTAATAAATCCGTCGATCTGTCAATGACGGGATTGTAAGGGACCGATTTTGAAGCAGTTGTTGCAAGGTGGAGCTTTTCGAAGAAATTATAAAAATAATTTAAGAAAAAATATTGTTACGCCACTGGTTTTGTCAGAGTTCATGGCTTGGAAACGTCCTTTCTTTCTCCGATTGGAATTCGCCAAAAACATCGACATCGGCAGAGACCAAGCGGTTAAAAGGCGGTCATCCATGTATGATGTAACTAAACGATGTAAAATCATCATCATTTGAGAGAATTTATCTTAATTAAGAACAAGTAATGGTTATAAACGTTCGCAAAATAATTTAAGTCTAAAATCGTCTCGTTGCTAGGGAACTTTTTTTACAGCTAAATAAACAACGCTTGATTTAGTGATTAATATGAGTTTCGGGAATGATCTCGAAAAGTAATTAAGAGACTTGTAGAGATCTGATTGAAAAGGGATAGCGGCGAGAAGAAAGGGATCGTACTGATTCAACAATCTTCGATTATTCTTCGACGAACTCCTTCGTAACTCACAGAAAACGTACTATTATTTTTATCATGACCATGACTCATTATATAAATTCTTGTTTACAGAGGCTTTTTCCTAACATTTCAAATGAAATTTTGGTTATCAGTGCATATTATTAATGCATCAACAGTAATTTATTTCATTCGCAATTGAAAATGATTCGTCACAGAGCTGTCTCTGTGAGCCTTAATAATGCAGCGAACGATGCATTAGCAAAATCAATAGTCAGCAAATAAAATCATAGTCACTCCATTGAAGATAACGGCGAGATATCAGTATGACATTGTATTCCCATCACTCTGAGAGCTTGTTGACAGAGTCTATCTGCTCATTTGTCCCTTACAATCTGCCTCAAAAATAAATTAAATCACCTAGTAATGTTCCCTATGAAGTGATATGGAAAAAATGTCTTTTATGCCTCAACTACTAACTAAAACCTAAACAGATATATGCTTTAGAAGTAAACAATAAAAATATATGTCAGTATATTGTGTAAATGACAGTTGATCCGTTATCTAAGTATCACTGTCACCCACCGCGATAATTACTTATGTATCTTCTCTCCGTAAACGCTTATCTATTTTGCGTAATAATAACGTAACAATTCTCATTCTCTTCATCTCAAATCATGCGCGAAATGTTAGAAGATTAGCGCGCGTGATCTGTTGTTTCCAGATACATATGTTGCCCGTGAAAGTCTTCAGAAGTCTAGATAAAGAATCAATCTATAGCCCGTGTTAAAGGTTAGACATCCTCATGATTGGAACCTTCCCTTCTACGTTTATTATATAAAAATTGAGCGATTTAATAGAACAAATATAATGATTCATGGACTACTCTAAATTGAAAGAGGCACGCCTTGATGGATATTATTAAGTAACAGGAATGAATTGTGCTGTTTTTATGCTTACGTTTGCGGCGGTTTAGTTCTTTGAATATTTGAATCGGCGCCATCCTAATTGTTTGGGGGCAACGGCCAATTGCCGTTTAATTGACATTGTTACAAGAGGAGATAGCGTCGGTTGGATAAAAGTGTTTATATGCTGCATGTATGTAGATTCAGTAGTAAAGTATGTATATATTAAGTAGTATAATGTGTACAGATTCAGTACTAAATTATGTATAGATTCAGTAATAAAGTCAGTAATACCAATTACGTTGCCTAAACGTCGATACGGAAAGCTGGAAAGCTCCGTATTTATGTAACAGCAAGTGGGATTTTTCGCATGACGAATTTTCAAACGATTCTCTCTTTGCCTGATCAAGTGAGCTGCATTAGCGGACCCAGAGGGGTTGCGCGAGGGACGGTCGCCCCCAACCCCTGATGACTTAATAGTTTTAGTAATTCGCATAGAATCTGACAAGTAGCTTGAATTAAAATCTGATTGTGAAGTCTTTGAAGTTAAGTGAAATTACAATAAAACCCGGTTAAAATGCTTTTAATGGAACTGAGTGAAAACTGCATATTCGGTTGGATAGCGTTGTAACCGGGATTTTACAATTTTAATTTCTTTTACATCATAAAACAAAAGAAAAGACCTTTCTGGTTCTTTAATATTAAAATAACATCTTTGGACCTTAAACATGAAAAGGAATCTCCTTTAGTTTGTTTTTTGTGCTTTCAACAGCTTTAAATATCTTGAGAGTCGGTATACTATTGCTCTGTAATACTTCGTACAAATACTTTCTACAAGTACAAGTACTTTCGTAAGCGACTTCCTTTGTTACTTAATTTTAGTCCCTGATTGTCTATATTTATCACAGATTCTATGATGAAGTTAGACAGTCAGGGAAGATTGTGAACAATTTTCTGTCATCCGACTGAGGCGGAGGATCGGCTACAGCAGGTTGCAGTGCATCTGGGGAAGGGAAAATATCCGCGCTTTAAACGGGTATCAAGCGTCTTAAGCTGTATCTTTATTATGTTTTTCGTGTGAAAGGGAACGTGACCGAGAGAAAACCGCTTATTAAATTGGATAGCGTTTATAGAATATATAGATATAGAAACGTTTTAAACAAGTTTTACCGTATGAATATGTACGAGGACGGTCTAAAATTTCCAGGAGCCAAGCTTTACCTCAACACGAATGGTCCAAGACACAGGAATAGCGAGCTACATTGTTACGCAGCATCAGTAACTAACATCAATCAACAACGCAAACGAGCTCGACCTTGAATTTTAAACGCACCGCGCTCGTGAGATTTAAAACGCATGACGTCCGCACACGAAAACGAAGAACTTGAGCACTTCCCAACCGTCGGGTTGTAGGGTGCATGGGATTGCCGGAAACCCACTCCGTGAATCCCTTTTCTTTAAACAGAAACTAGCCTGGCAGAAAGGTGCCTTACTTACGAAGCCAGCTGCATAGCAGAGCACAATGCTAATAGGGGAGGAAAGAACGTCACAAAACTCACGTGAAAAGCGTAACACCTGCTTCTTTTTCCAACTGGTTCCATTTCTCGTATGCTTCGCCCATGAGCGCCGCATGAAAATCTTCCACATAGCCGTAGCGTGTGATTCGGGTCTGTCCGTGCGAACTGCCTCTCGTATGAGGTAATGTGAACTGAAACAAAAATCATCCATTACGAAATTTTCGAGGATTGACCGAAAAAATGTATGTTCCGTACATACCTGTTCCAGCAGGAGGACTTTGTATCCAAGTTTGAGGAGGTGATATGCGGTCCAAGATCCTTCAATCCCAGCGCCCACGACTATGTAGTCGAAGGATTCCATCTTTGATTCCAAGAGACGCTCAGACTCTCTGTGAAGGACACTCAGAGCTCTGCCTCGTTTTCAATTTATAAGTCTCTTCCAGATAACATCTTCATCACAAGGGGGAGCATATGCTCGAGAATTGAGATAACCAATCGCTCGAAACGTTGCATTTTCCCATCTGACTCTTCGATTGAATTTTTAAATATTTTTTAAAGTAATTTCTGGGAAAGTTAGTGCGTATTTTTCATCCCATTTTCAGGATTAAGTCTGATGCAATGACACTATTTTAATCAAGAAATTATGCGAAGATTAAGTCAATTAAATTTTTCTTGAATTATGAAAAATAGCAAATCACTGATGAGGATTAAGATTTTTCAATTGATATGAAAACAGGGCTCAAGATGATATCTGATGCAGCGACACCATTTTAATGAGGAAATTATGCGAATATTAAGTAAATTAAATTTCTCCAGAATGATTAAAAATGGTTTTTCACAAACGAGGATTAAAATCTTTAATTGAAAAGAAAACAAGGCTAATTTGGTATTAATGTTTAGGTTTTGCTCAATAGAAATATTAAAGATTTGGTTTGATGGTATCTTTTCCTCATTAACTTATCTTTGATTAACTTTTAAAATACCATTGCGTCGTGATAAATGTACAATTAATGTATAAATACCCAGGTGACACCACATGTCTTTGTACAGTAAATTTATAGATTGATATTTCTGCGTCTTATTCTATCATTAATTATATTTTTATATAATTCTATGATTTGGATTGGAAATCTTTTCTCATCCAAATCAACTTTCATTTCTATTATAACTAACACCCAAAGCTCGATTCTTTAAATTACCCTCTCATATTGTTATTTTTCACGTTTATTTTGTTTTGTTTTTGTTTTAATTTGTTATACTGCATTTTATTGTATCCAATGTAAGTTACCAGCCATGGCTGTTGTTGGATCTATTTATAAATAAATAAATAAAAAGATAATTAAATAAAACTTTTCTGATTTTTTAAATTTACACTTTACTCTTCAGAGTTTCATAAAAGCACTGTTTTTCTCGTTTTTTATTTACAAAGTATCATCGTTATACGGATATTTTGAACCGATTTATCTATGTGAAAATTAATTTATTTAACGAATAAAAAATTAATAAATGAAAAATAATTTTACGCATTAAAATCTTACGTAAAAAAGTAGGGCGTTGGGTATAGAATTTGATGCAATCAATCAGACTGGACTCCGGATTACTTATTTAGTGAGTTCGGGTTCGAACAAGAAATTTTGCCCCACGGAGACTTCTACTACAAAGCCATCAGGGAAGGGGACGATCTCCCTTTCGCCCCGCCCTGAATCCGCCAACTTCAGACGTGGATATGATAATCACGATAAGAATTCCGGTATATCCAGCAGTGGTGGGATTTAGTCGCTTCGTACCGGTTTTCGCAAATCTGTTCTTATCATTAGAATTCAAAACCGCGTTATAAACGGGATAGCGTGATGACCAGAATATCATCAAGTTTTATTTCTTTTACTTCAGAAAACAAAAGGGAAAGGTTTTTGGTTACTTTAGTTTTTACTTAAGTTATTTACACCTTAAAAAAGAAAGAAACTTCTATAGTTAGCTTTACATGCCACAGCTGTAGATCTGTGGCAAGTAATATAGAGTACACGAGTTACTTAAAAAAGGGTTCCTTCTCAATATATTAAATATTTTGCTTTTACGGCTATAAAAATTGGTATAAACTTAAAATAAAAAAAAACTTTAAAATAAATAATCAAATGGCATTTTTTGCATTACTTGCTAATATAGAAACTCAGAATTTCATCATTTACTTAATACGTATTTTCTTTTCCATATTCATCTCTTGTTTGTTAATGAAATATAGTTATTAATTTTAATTGAATTTTCTAAAAACTGAAAGGCATTTTATTTGGTTTGCTTTATTTGCTGCAGCTGAAGATGGGATATCTGGAGAGTCCGCGGACTATTGCTATCTAAGATTGGGTGCTTTTTCGTCATATTTTGAAGTATTATCAGCATTTCGGACAAAGAGACTGCCTTCGTTGGTTGTTTCATTTTGACCATTTTCCACTTAACAATTAAGCAAATTTTTAAAAGCCCTTCGAATAGTTTACGTCGACACGAAGGAAAAATTCGTAGACTATGCAGAATTTTTTATTGCTGACTTCCTGTTATAGAGATGACTTACCATGAGATACATAATACTCGTAGTTGTTCTTTTGAACGGAGAAAATCGCTATATTTATAAGGATTTTCTAACTATTAAAGTACAAGAATATAAAAATAATGAAGTTTGGTTAATTAGTCAAATCCTAAACATAATAGCTATCATAATAGATAATTGGCTTTCACATGTGGACTTTAAAGTAGTAAGGAGGTTTCAGGTAACTTTTCAGAATGCTGACATGCAGAATTAAACACAGACTCCTGCAGAAAGTTCTCATCACTTCTATTGAAAGATCCAGAAAGAAGACTGGTTGTTCAAAAAATCTTCGGATAGCATCATGAACACACTAATTTAATAGTTCTTGAATGAGCTAAAGTTCGTGATTATCGTGTTTTATTATTACAACATTTTTTGGATTTGTGCAGTTTCATAGGTAAATGATTATCTATACTTCAGATGGAAATCAATCCTGGTTTTCCTGGAGTTTAATTATTAAGTAATATCTTAATGTAATCGATATCTAAATCAGCTAATATTTTAACGAAAGTTGCTAATGATTATTTCATCCGTTTAAAACATCATAATATAACGTTGAGAAACTGTAGTTGCAAGATGACTTTTAGAGTAAAAGTATTTATTTGATATTTTTCTGAGAGATTATCTTGACGGGATATTTTTATGAGTTTTTAACTAAGGAAATAAGCGTTTTGTATCGATAACTTTCCTATTCTAATTCGGCGCTTGTACGGTCAAGATTCTTTCCTGTAGATGGACCTCTTTCCAAGCAACTAGTTGATGTTTTGGCGCCAGACGAAAGTTCGGTAGTTCATGACGGCCTTCTCGGTTCTACCGCAGATTGACATATGATTTTAGTTAAACAATAGCAAAGTTTTTAATGGTTGACTGAACACTTTTTGTTATGGTTTTAAATCGCAGGAGTAACCTCTTCCTATGATTCATCATGTATATAGAGGATTTAAAGAAAGACTTCTACAATGTCATCACTGGCGAGGTAAGATCTTTGCCCAAAACCAGAGGTTTGGGTATAGTGATTCAAATTTTTTTTAGGTGAAACAGAAAGGTAAACATGACAGTCACTCATGTCTCATTTTTATTTTCAGAGGTTACTTCTTCTTGTCAACTTTGATATTGACTCAATATGTGCCTGTAAAATTCTTCAATATTTGTTTCGATGTGATAATATGGTGTACACCCTCGTCCCTGTTCAAGGAATTAAAGGTCTACAGGATGCCTATAACGATAACAGAGATGAGGTGAATGAGGACAAGTGTTGAATTTACTCATTAAATTCAGTGTTACAAAAATTTTAATGTGGTTCATTCCAGGTAAAATTCGTCCTTTTTATAAACTGTGGTGGGAATCTCGATTTAGTCGAGGTTCTTCAGCCAGACGAGGATGTGGTGTTCTTTGTTGCTGACAATCATAGACCTACCGATGTGTGCAATGTTTACAGTAATGGCCAGGCAAGTTACAGTGTGGCTTTTAATCATAATAATTCGTGATTTACTCATTAGTGACGCTATTTCCAATTGCACTTTCCACAGGTTCGTCTGTTAATGAAACCAACGAATGATGAAGGAATCCCCGCTTTTGATGAAATATTTCGGGACGAAGAGGTAATTTAAATTTCCTATTTAACGTAACGTAAATTTTCGTATTAGTAAATATTCATTTTCTTGCTCATAAATAACCGATGAACCATGATAATGAAGTAAATTTTAATAGAATTTATGTACCAAAATTACCCCTTATCTGGTGGTGTTACTTTAAACTTTCAGCTATCATTCTTTGTTTTTATCTCTTCTGTCTCTTACTTTCGATCATTTTCATGGAATTTAAAACACTCAGTATCGATATCTTCATCACTTTCAGAAAAATATATCGCCTTTACATTCCATTACATTCTTTTAGCATGTTTCTGCTGTTTTTAGCTTATTTATTACAAACGCTACTACATTTCTCCATGTAATTAGTATAGAAATACTTTTACTTTTCTTTTACTCAATTTTAAATGCTAAAAGTTGATTTTCATTATCAGAAACAGTACATATCTGTGTTATTATTGAAGTTAAAATCAGCTCCTTTCTCTATTAAGTTTTTAGTTAGTTATTTTCCTGGAATTACCTTATCGGTAAGTTCTCCCATAACCAATTTTGAAAAGAAAACACTTCATAACTTCCACAGTAGATTTTTAATTCAACATTTTTCATCATCAAGTTGACCTCTTCAGGCGATGAAACTCTGACTTTGTCAACTGAAGATGACATTTAAAAAAAATGAATTAATAATCTTCCAGGTGAAGATTGACCATATTAATTTTAACTCTTGTCGAATTCATTCATTTCCTTGTCTAAGAAAAGATAACTCCAACTCTTGATAACCCCAAAGACACAAGAAGTTTTTAAATATACTACTGGCAGATGCTTAATATTTTTCTTTCACTATTCTCTTCTTCATAATATAAGCAATGGTCTGTAGGTAATTGACATCTTTTATCTTCCTCTTTAAGAACAGGTGTAGTTGTCTTTGTACAATGGTTTTGGCAAGTGTGATTGATGAAGTTGGAAAGAATTACCATGGTGGGGTTATCATGCATTTCTGTCCACATTCCTCTATATAATAACCTTTTTCTACTGATAAAATTTTTATGGCTTTTGTGAGGTTTGATTATTTCAGCTTCAGTATATTTGAACGTTAGGTGCCACTTCTTTCTGACACCATAAGCATAGTGAATTTGGCTTTTTTCAACTTATATCATTGGCTTCATATATATCTTGCCTCATTGTGTGTATATATTATTTTGTTTTCTCCCCTCGTACTACCACAGTTCATCACCTCTTTGGGGTAGGGGTATTAATGATGCGATATGTAATACAGGCTCAACCTGGATTACATATCACATACCAGGAATACTTCAATAATATCTCTTGCTAAGTGTAATGAAAGTGTGATTCACCAACCAGTAGTAGGAAAGCCTGGTGAATTATTATCTTTTGTTCGTTAAATGTTATTTGAATTTGCATTTATCTTCTGTGAGCTTCTGCCATGGAAATTCATCCAGACGTAAAAGCACACTTCATTAGAATGTCCTGGAGGTGATGGAATATAGATGTCCATCATGTGTTCTTATAATCAGTAATAATGAATTTTATGAGAATGTAAGTCTCAGCCATCCAATTGAGTTAAGAGACTGGAAAGGATGTATTTTTCAATGAAATTTAATGTACACAGGCTAACATTAGAGCCAACGTATGATGTAATTAGTGATAAATGAAGGATGTTTGTTACTTTCAGTCTGGAGAAGAGGACGAAGGAGAAGATGAGGATGAGGAAGGAGGAGAAGGAGTAGAGGAAAGTGCAAGAGAGAAAAGGATGCGAATGAGTGAAGAAGCAATTATGAAAAGGAGAGAGAAGAGGCAATGGGAGGAAAACAGACATCGTATTCTTTTTGAATATACTCAGTTCAGTTATTATGGCCAGTCGGTAAGATATTAATTCTGTTGATGCATACATATAAAGTGTAATTTATTTTAGGGATTATTATTAATCAAAGTACAGTGATATATTGACTTATGAGCTTAAATGGTTCCATAAAGGTGTTTGTATCTTGAGAGACAGTTTCCCATAGCATATTTGGTCATTCTGTTAATCAGTTTTGTAATGGAAATTTAAAAAATGTTCGTTCACAATAATGCAATTATTCTTGTTCATCAGATTCTTATTTTTGCTCAGTTTAAATTTTTCTAAGTTCCCACACATTGGACGAACTGAATAATTGGCTTAAATATTGTGTATAAGATGGACATGCAAAAATTGCTGTTATGTTTTGATATGTTGAAGTAAATGAAGTATTTTTAAGGGTTTTTGCTGATGGAAAATTTATGTTGAAAAGTGTGACTTGATTTATGATTTGCCATGAGTTGAAAATTTAGATTAGATTGTGAATGGTCGAAACTATTTTTTAACTCATTTCTTATCTATTTTTCAGTGTTCCGTCTTAATGTTTGAATTGGCCTGGAAGTTGTCCAAAGATAATAATGACCTTATTTGGTGAGTTTAGTTTATTGTTTTTATAAACAAAGTTTCAAAATTAGATAATTTACATGTGAAGTAACTGAATTGTATTATAGTAATTAATTAATTATATTATATTATTAAATGTATGTATGTAAACTGAAAAACCTGTAAATTCTAGATTAAAAAAGGGATGTAATTTTTCCGTAGATTTTTCATCTCACCTAATGAAGGTGTTATTTAAATAAATATTTTCATCTTGTTTCATTTTTTATCTGATGAGAATGTCAGTGTCATAAATAAGCTAATTATTTTCTCATACAATAAATGTTCACATTTCAGGTGGGCCATAGTTGGTGCTACTGAGCAGTTGATCCTGGGAAAGGTTGAAAACCAGCAATATGTGCTAGAATCTGGTAATTTACAGAACCATGTGTCCCGATTGAGTCATCAAAGTGTTACTGATGCCTCTGCCAATACAGCTGTTAAAATCACCTTTGACAAGGAGTATCCTTTATAATTTTGGTTTTAGCACTCATTTTTCCTTTTAGCGATTCATTCTCTTTCCTCAGAAATATTTTGATGACTGATTTTGGCTTTACATAGTCATTATTAGCTCTAATTAAAAATTCAAACTTATTTGTTTGATGTCATATAAGTAACCTGAGGATGACTATATAACTTCTTAGAACACTACCTCACCATTCATTCTTGATAGGGTTGACTACAAATGTATTGAAGAGTAATTAAAAATGCTTTTCAACTGAGAGAATTTAATTTTTTTCTGTTGTATGGCTCCAGAATTCAACCCATTCTGCTGTGTTAGAATCCTTAACTTTGATTCAGTTTACGACTGGCTCTTTATAGGCATTGGACAGTTGAATCTAGCATAAGGAATACCATGTACACTGCTTGTAAGTTGAAACTTTGGACTCTGAGAGGAGAGAAGAGAATGAATGAACTTATGGCTGAAATGGGGTGAGTACATAAATTAATATTATTTATTATTATTATCAATTTATTTGCCCAGAGATGAATTACAAATACAAAAGGTTGTAGATGATATAAGGCACGTCAAATAGAACATCAAAGACATATAAAATTTAAAGTAAAAGCTTTACCATATAATATTCAGGATATAGAAATGCATAACAAATGCATAAGATAAGATTAAGAATGTTACTTTCAAGAAAAATTCATAAATCAAAAATTTAAGTAGGTATTTTAATTCAGAAGGGACATTTCAAGATTAAGAATATATAATTAAAGACACAAATAGTAAATAATTTCAGAATTAAAATTTAGAATACATGCAGTTTACAATGGATAACTAGAGACTACAAAGGTATACTAAATATAGCTTACTCTGTAAGTTAAATTTATGAATTAAGAACTTGTTAATGGAGTAATATAATTTAGACTGAAGATACTTTATCTAGACTTGACTAAGATTTAGACTCGTTTCCAATTATTAGTGTGAACTCTGCAAACTCTCATGTGTAAAACTGACATATTATAACTTGGCATTATCTTAAGTAACTGTCATTGCTATCATTTTAATTCATTGATGTTCCAATCATTATATTCCATGCAAATCTTTAAAATGATTTTATTTTCGGGTAAATAATTCTATGTTAAATTGAAGGTTTATACTTACAACTCTTTGTTGTTTTCTTTCAGATTACCGCTTGCTCAAAGCAGGCAGAAGTTCTCTGCTATGGATTTAGTGTTGAGGAAGGAGTTTCAGTCATCTCTGGAAAAGGTCTCCGAAAAATATGGCCTGACTAATATTGTGTATGCATCTTTCGTCCTTCAATATGGATTCCGCTCAAGATTTTGTGCAGCTGATGTAGTTTATGCCATGCTTGCCCTTTTGGAAGGGATGGTCAGTATGCTTTTCTGTTATAAAAACAATAGTAACTGACAATAAGAATTAATTAAGATAAAGTGGTATCTTATGAACTAATGTCGTTCTAGACAAGAGTATATCCAGATATCTGTAAAAGTTCATACCTTGAAAGCCAGTTTTCTATTGTATTTTTGCATTGTTTTAGAAATTTTGTTAAGAGGTTTGTGTATAATACAAATTATTTGCAATCATTAGATTTTTAGTTTTACACTGTTTTAATCTCTTGCAAATTTCCCATAAAGTGAATACGAGTTTGTACAAGTAGCAAGTCTCACGGTGAGCTCCCTTGCTTTAAGAGCTATCTCCACAGCTTGTTCATCTTTTTAAAAGGAAATGCCTTAGAATCAATTTTTCATTTTCTAATAGAGAGAGATGAATACTTCTGCTTATGAGACAAATTTTGCTTGTCCCCCTGAAAATTATTTTTTAGTGGAACATCTTTAGATGTGAACCAGATTTTACTGTAGATTGTAAAAGATACAATATTTCCAAAATGAAAATAGTATCATTAACTCTGGCAATTTTCCAACTAAAAGAATCAATGTTAAATAGTTTTATGGAAACATTATGGATTCTTTAAAATATATTTCTCATTTCTTTGAACCTTGATTGCTATTCCAGGGAAGAGCGAGAGCAGCTTCTGATTGTTTTCTAGATGCACTGGATTGTTTATCAAGGTGAGTGTAGTTTTATTATGTTTTGCAACCTTTATGAAATTTTGAGGAAATGATTGCTTTTATATCTTGTGATACTATGACCTTTTATTGCTTCTTTCAGATCGCAGAAGGAAATATTGATAGGAGGTATAGAGAAGGCAAAAAAGCTGTTAGAATGCATCTTTAAACAGGTTCAGTCATCCCTGGATATGAGCCAGGTTCTTTCAGCAGGACCCTATCTCTACCTAGTCATACAAGAGGTATATTTCATCATTTAATAGACTAAGTCCTTTGGCACTGATAACATTTCTTGATCTTCTGTGTGATCTATCATAATCATCTGTAAATTTCTGTTCTATGACATCCATCCATATACATATAAAATTCATTTTGCATTCCATTTGAGGGCTTTCTTTCTTATTTAAAATTAAATTATCAATATCAGTCATACTAATTGGGGATGCCCTTATTATAGAGAAAATACAATAAAGGTTTTTCATTTATCTCTGAATTTGGTTTTAAATTCAAATTGGTATTACCATAAATACATTATACTAATGTTAGTAAATTTTAGTTTTGGTGAATCTTCTCTTTCACATCCATCAACGATTGTGGAAGTGATAAATTCATTAATATCCTTGTATTATAAGAATCATTTATAATTTCATTATTATGAATGAAAGTAATATTGCAGTCTATTTCATTAAATGATAAATAAATCTTTAATGAAGATATGGATATTATATTGTGTATCATTTTTGCATTATATCCAATGGGATGATTTATTAAATCGAAAAAGATGGTGATCTTTCATAAAATAGTATTTTTATGACCCTCAATGTTGCAATCCTTTTCACTATAGACTTTTCTTTCTTTATACATTCAATAAGTTTTTTCAAAACCCTTCACAGTTTTTATTTACTGGATTGAAAATATTTTTTCAATGATCGTTATACATCTCACACTTTTACTCTATATAAATCATTCTTAAAAAAACTAGCTTTCAATTATTTTTCCAATTAAGTAGATTTGCTTCAGAAGCTCTACACTTTTTTAACCTTAAGAAACCATTGTAATAGCTCTGTTGTGTGCAAAATTCATTCTTTAATCATTGATTACTTAATCCTATATATTTTTAGGGAGCAGTAGATGCTGCATGTTTTTCCAATCCCCACTGCCTTTCACTCCTTGCTCAGTTTGCTCTCCGTGCATACGTTGCTGTCTCCAAATCACGGAGGGCACCAAATCTTCCTTTAATTGTCTCTGCTCCATATGACCCAGATGAAGAGACATGCTTGGTGCTTGGAGTACCTCCAGTCAGTGAGGACTCCCCAAGAAAGTAAGTGAATTCTCAAGTTATCGTTATGATTATCTCTCAAGAAGTTACTGAGGAAAAAAAGATGTGAAGGTCCATCTTTGGATAAAAACCAAGTGAAGCAAGCGTTTCATTAAAGCATCCAAAGAAGTGCAAACATTTTATTTTCAAAACGTTGTATGATCTCTTTATGTACAAATATATACAATTTTTGTGAGTGAAAAAGGTTAAGATTTATTTTAAGCAAGTAAGTTTGAGTTAATACTCCACCATAGTTAATATAGTATGACTAAAATAATGTCTAATGGTAAATGTATATCTAATAGCTAAGGTTAAGCAGTTTCAGATTTTTCATTTAATTAGATAATTTTCTTTTTCTTTTTTGAATTTACTTATCTTTGTGTTGCAATAGCTGACATTCTCAATCTGCTATTTTCAGTTTCTTTGGTAAAGCATTTGAGCAAGCAGCAGAGAAAACCACCTCAAGAGCAGAATTTGATTATTTTGACACTTCATGTAAGTATTTTTAAGTTATTCCTTCATATAAATGTACAAAATCAAATTCATGTACTGCTGTGAACTTACTTTTGATTGGAAAAAGTTAGCCTTACTTTTCTTGCATTTTTCCAAAATTAAGCTTAATTTTCAGTTATTACATAATAAATTATTATTTCATAATAAATTATTTTAGGGTAATTTTGCACTATCCAGCATGTGTTGTTACAAATAAACTCTTGTATCTTCTTACAGCATACCTTGCTTGCTTATGCATCAGTAATAAGAGCATTGAATATACTTGACAAAAGACATAAATTATATTTTATCTGATCGAAGCAAAAAAAAGTTTTAACCTCTTTTTAGCAGCCTTTATTTAGTTGTTATGTAAATTTGTATCTACTTAGTTCATCTAGCGACATTATCAAAAGTAAATTGGTGTCACTGCTTCTATGTTATTGTTAGGTTTATAACATATAAATATGTTCTGTCAACATCTTGATATTGAGGTATTTGCTTTAATTTGTGTGTAGAAGGCCCTTCTATGAATGTTTTCATCCATTCTCTCTCACTATAGCATTGTCTTAGTGTGTGTGGATTTTAGTAATTCCTTTCCTTTACTATGCTTTGGTGTATAACATGCTCCTTTGACTAAAATTCAAGGCTTATTTTGACCTGTGTTATTCAATAAAAATAACAAAGAAATTCTTCCTAATGTTCCAACCTTGGAGGCAAATTATCTTCACATGTTAATAGTTAAGAAATTAATCTGTAAACTATCTTGTAAAATTAACAATTTCAAAGGTAGTCTAAATTTTAATGTATTTTCTTTACTAATAATTGGTTACTTCTGAAGCCAGAGAGAAAGGGTGTTCAAATGGAAAGGTATGAAATGAAGCTGTAGGTATAATTGAAGTCTTTATTAAAAAATAATCACCATAGGCCCAGCTATCCCACTTTAACAAGCCTAAAGACTACTTGCTCCCAGAATTCCTGTGACTATGACAAGAGCTAGTCCTTCACCAATTGATTGTGCGTTCTGTCCAATTGATGCGGTGGTGCATATGAGGACATCATGGCGTTCACATTACAAAATTTGACGATGTAGGAGCTGTGAGGTGTTATCAGATTTCTGACTGCGGAAGGTGTTAAACTGGCCAATATTCATCCATCAAAATCAAAAGGCCATGGCTGCTCACGAAAGGAGTGATTCTGCTCCACTATACTGTGTCTCCAGGGTCACACAAAGTGTACTGGCCAAGTCCAAGTAGCTTGATCATCCACCTTACAGCCTGGACATGTCACCCTGCAACTTCCATCTTTTTGGTCTGCTAAAAAAATATCTCAAAGAGAAGCGCTTCAACTCGGACGACAAACTGAAGGATACAGTGATGGACTACCTCTTGTCACAGCTACAGGAATTCTGGGAGCAGTGAATCTTTCAGCTTGTTAAATAGTGGGATATTTGTGCTCTGGTGATTACTTTTGAATAAGGCTTCAATTATACCCACAGTGTCATTTCATACCTTTTCATTTGAACACCCCTTGTATTAAAACGAAGCAATGGAAGGAGATCTGTAACTTTTGCCCAAGCATACTTTTGATTCCCTTTGCAGAGACGAAATGGAATAAATATAAGAAATAAGAAAGCTTACTGAGCCAAACAATTCACCCTTTTTCTGATTACTGATTATCACATATTGACCTGTATATACAGAAATTATTTTCTCTTTTAATATATATATTTTTTTGATATAACAGATCTGTATCATACATCTCTTTCTATTTTCAGGCATTCGGCTGAAATGTGAGGACAGAACCAAATTTTTTGATGCCTTAACTGCTCTATTGAGTTAAATTTCAGGTGCGGAAGATTTTATAAATATGAGCCACCTCTGTAAATAGGATTAAATATATTTTGTGTGTGATTTTAATCTCTGGATAATGGAATGGTTTTAGGATTGGATTTTAGCATCAATCGTGGAATACTTTTATTATGGATATGTAAGTGGGCTGCAATGGCTCAAGATTTTTAAATGTTTGATTTGTACATATTATAAATTCAGATGTGAAAGTAAATTTTATTTATTAAGAGAAGGAGCGATTGCCAGTGAAGTGAAATAAACAATTTAAGGGAAAATCTTTATTACAACTTGTACCTAATTGAAAGATACATGATATCACAACTCCTACTCCCAGTGCCTTTACACTGTTTAGAAGCGTGCAAAAACACATTTCATAGCAAAATCGTTCATGTAAATATAAGAAAGGGGACACATTGTGGTTACGGGATGGAATCTCTCAACTCGGCCTTTGTTACATGTCTTAGTCTATTTTGCCGCGCTGAGTCACTTTTAATCCTTTGGTTTTTGTAGTCTCTTAAATTCCTCTAGGCAGGTTTAGTCTCTAATGCTATCTCTTTCAGATTTGTTATTTACCTAGTCAGTTTTCACTTCTCACTTCCTGAAGAAGATTGACTTTTTTCACTATGTCACAATATGTCATCTTGGGCATACATGTTAAATTAATCGTAAATCAGTGATGCACTGCTCGAAATTGTTTTATTTACCTCTTTGAGTAAAAGTGTTTTGATGAGCAATCTAATCCTTCAAGTTCTTTTTGATTCCATTTTTCTGAAATGAAATATATTACAATGTTTTGATATCTTTGGCATTTGTTTTTTCACTTTCCTGTTTATCAAGAGTTAGATTCATATTTGACCTTAATCTTTCCTTTGTGTACATTAGAAAATTTTTGCTATCGAACTAATGTATACGAACAGAGTACAGATTTGTCAGATAAGGATGTAAGACTGTATTCTGTTGATAATTTTTAAGAAACACTTTTTTTAAATGCAATTAACTATAACTTCCTTATCTAAAAATACGTCTAAAATCTGCCAAGAATTTAAACTTCTTGAAATTTGCATGCACATATCTGTTTTGACCTCAAAATTTTATTCAAATTTGAAAAACAGCAAAAATATTAATGTAACTAAAAGTATTTATTGAAGAATCAATGATCAGGATTTGTAATCAGCAAAAGTATCTCGGTAAGACGTTTTTTGATGCAATTGTAAAATTTATTGGATAGATGCATTATATTTTTGTTCATTTACTTTAACATGGAAGTAAACATGAAATAGATTTTAAATCCAAGATATTCTGGTCTTCTAATGTGTTAGGGCAAATACATAGCGAACAATTGCATCCCTTGGACAATCAAGTACCTCCTTTTTAATGATAAAATACAGGGACTGTAATAATGCAAGTAGGATACAAAACAGTGATGTAGTCAAATAAATTAAACCCATAATCTAACCTGAAGTACTTAATGGTTTAATTCCTTAAAATGTGATTCAATAGCAGTAGTCTGAGAGATACATTTACCCAGGTTCAGTCCAATGTACAATTTTACAATTTCCACTTTACAAATATTCTGTTTGCACTTGATAATGAAAATCAGAGGTTTCTGAATCATTCAACTCTTAGAGTTCTGCTTCAACAAGGCCGTGCATCACTGATTCAAATGATTGAGTTTCGTTTCCGTAGTATTTATAACAGTTCATCAGAAAAGATGTGGTTGGCATAGAAAAAGAATGGGTCTATCTTTGGATTGGGATGAAACGTTGGTGGAAGAGCTATAACTTGTAGCTAATGTTTTGTCAACCTACACTTCCTGCGTATTTGCTCTCAGTGGAGGTGCAGCGGGCACTGCCTTTGTAGCTGGTTGAGGAGGTACTATTTTTGGCTGAGCTTCATACGGAGATGGGCTGTCTCGGATCTCCGTCACAGGCAGAGCCCCTATTAGAAATTTGTTGACAAACGCCTTCACTGATTCTTCCGTTATTTCTGCTCCGTCCTCCATGATGCAGACTTTCCTTGCTGCCATGTCAATGACTGTGAGCAGGGGAACTGCATCGTCGATTCCCACACTTTCTCTGAGAGTGTCAACTGGTTCAGACTGCAGAGAGAAGCAAATAATTGTGTTATCTCAAGGTTGTAAATTCACTGATGCTGAAACATGTACAGTAGACTCATTAATCAGGATGGTAGGGAATAAACTACTCCCATTTTAAAAAATCCTGAATAATCTAATGTCTATTTGATACCTACACTTGTACCCTATTAGTGACTTTTTGGCTTAAGCTAGAGGTTACATTCACCTTGACTCTACTTTCCTAATAGATTAATTTTGTGTATCATGGAACAAATGAATTCTTGAATTAACTTGTTCTAGCATTTGTTTCTATGATCTTTCCCACAGAATCGGAGTGGCCTATGTAACAAGGAGGGCACATAATCTTGGCAACATCTACATGCATACTATCTCTGAATCTATTAAGTAAATTGACTTTGATTAAACCTTCTTTCTCCTAAGGATTCCTATCCTGCGTCCAGAACCTTCCAAGTAAAGCTCACCGATTTCTTATAGTGATTCCTCACAAAACGTATTGCTTTTTGTTGTACCTTTCTAATTTTCAAATACTACACTTTATAACCAAGGCTTTTCTAACATTTTATATTAATTTACTAGCTACTACTTGCTCATGAATTTCTGCAAGAGTATTATGAATTTCATGTAATTTGCTAACCATATAATTTTCCACGTTCCTTGCTACTGTCTCTCTGCTATCTATCAGTTATACCAGATTAAACTGTTATCTCTAGTATACATTATCTAAATGTACTGGTACTAAACAACTTTAGCTGATTATTTTAACTATGCCATTCCTTATTTAATACCAAAGATATTCGATCTAAGAGAAAGTTATTTTTAGGAATTTCCACATAAAGCATTTTCCCTCATCTATGATAAAATCCTGTAAGACTGTCCCCAATGTCATTTTCATATCCTGAGAATTTCCTTTAAAATCCTGATGCTGATGATTCTCTAAAACAGAAGGCAACCAGTATTACTCAACATTAGTTAACGGAGAGTAACGATAATCCGTCTGCAGCTGTGGTAAATAAAACTAATGAAGCTCCCTTTTCATTGTAAGCTGTAAAGCACTTATTTATAAAACTAAAGAGCCAAAAATACTTCCCTTTGGTTTTCGAATGTGAAAGAAATAAAAATTAATAATATCCTCGTCATGATGCTTTCCTGCTAATAATTGAGATTTCACTTGTTTCCCTGAATAGACTCATAAGCAAGTTTTACTGTGTGCGTAAGCTCTTGTTAATGAATGCTGTTTGATTTAATAATATTTTCCTTAGTTTAATTTAATATCCTCTCATAGTTATTCAAGAAATAGAGCATTCAAAAAGTTCCAAAAAATGGTCATTGTGTTTTGCATAAAGATATTGTTACATCTATAACTGTCATGCACATGAATTTGACAAGACATTTCATTATTAGATGCAGCAATGCTATTTGAAAATATTGCTAGACTTTTAGTTTAAAACCATACCAGATGCAGGAAATATTGATTTTGGGAACCTTTTGAATGCCCCTTAAATAATCTCATATTTGAATGGTCACAAATATGCTCATACATCACATCCAATGAAAAACTGGAGACATAAGTCATCCTCTTCTTGATGCGTTGATTTATATTCATCAGCAGCCGGCAGGAGGACTGATTCAGCAAATTCGATTTCACTGTCTTCGCCCTCTGAAAAGATAAATGACATGGAGATGTAGTGATTTCATCATTGTTCAATTGTGCATTTATTTAGAGACTATGAAATATACTCACCAACAAAAAGAATAACTGCAGGGTAATCTGCCAGCATTGCCGCATGCCTTTCTGTTAGTGTGTTTACTAGCCTAGGATGCCACGGAAAGTTCTGTAAAATTAGATTTATTATTAGAGTTTCATAAGACTTTCTCAATAATGGTTTCTGAAAATATATATTAACAATTTAAAGATAGCATTATTAATAATGTTCACCTTCTTCTTAATAAAATCATTCACTTACGAAGAGAATTACATTAGGAATTATAAGGAAACGTACCACAAAAATATCCTTATATTAACATAGATAAAGTTCTGATTTAGTTTTGTTCATGATGGAAAATATGAAAGCCACTTGGGTAAAAATGATGCTAAAAATGACATTATTACAGTCAGTCCTCTTGAATGCAATAAGTGCTAATGTGGTTATTGCACTGAAGTTATGAGAACTTCTTCCAATTATAGTATTCTCGCCCGGTGAACTATGAAATATCTTACTGAATATGCCTCATTCCACCTGCAGATATTTTGGTAGTACTTGATGGCGTCTTAGCATCCAACCAGACATGGGCTGGTGACTTAACAGAGAGCATCATATGATGAATTGACTTGGTATGTAACTCTAGTAAAAGCTGGTAAAAATGTTCAAGTAACTTGTTAAATTTTTGGTTTATCAAAATTTAACTCCATCACTCAAAGGCTAACATAAATTTCACAGTAGAAATAAAAATGAGATAAATGTACCTTTCCCACAAATTTTATTGGACACAAGTATATATTTTTATTTCTACTGGCATTTCACTTCAGAATATTAATTTTAGCCTAAATTTATTGAATTAGCTTGATTTGTAATGGGCAAAAAATTGTGCCAGTGATAATAATAGTTTCTTTAATTTCTATGATTTCAATTGGTAGCATTTCTTGTTCCAGAATACTTATTCTTGGCAGAGATAATGACAAATTTTGAGTTGAGTAATTTCAAAAGGTCTTCAACAGCTGAGGTCATTTTGCATGTGTGCCCCCACTTACGAATTGAACCTAGGAACCTTTTGATTAAAGTTGTATGCATTAGCCCATCCAAAGGCCAGCATAATATTCCTGTTTACAATCTTTGATCACAGAAAAAAAGAAAATTCCAACAAAAATGGGAAGAATGCATTTATTCTATATCTCAGTGCCTTATATACGTTTCTTAATTTTATTTACATTAGAATACAGTGATGAAAATTTTCAAATTATTATCACAGTAATACAAGAGTGGTTGGTGACGGGCACAGCCTGCAATTCCTCATACCATGGCCTTGTATATGCCGTAGAATAATCAGTAGCGCAATGCAGAGAAATATTAAAAGTCTGTGGTTGAATACTCACTATTCCTTCAGGATCTTCACTGACTTCGACACGTCCTTCATCGGTTATCACATTTCCCTTAGAATCTAAAAGTACAAGCGTTGGGATTCCCTGCACCCCAAGTACGGTGGCCAGTTCTTGTCTCCTGGATTCCTCGTCGAATGGAACCGCAGGCCATGGCATTGAAGAATGGTATAAAGAAAAAGATTCCTCGCTCCTGAAAAATATGCAAAGGAAAAAGGTATTCAATTTGATTGCAGAAAATAGACATGTGAACAACATTTAGTTATTTTCGATGGTTTCGCGCACTCTTAAAGTTTTTTTACACCCGAACTCGGATATTTTTTGTGGTAATAATGTCATTGTAATCGTAAGTAATTGAGGAAGACAATTACGTTTTGTAAAGTACATTGGAGTTGAAAGGAAAGGGTCCTACATAAGTTCTCTTTGTATAAGACCGCGAATGTCTCTGTGTAAAATTCTTTTCTTTGAAGAAAATAGAGTTACTTTTTAATCTTGAATATATTTTAAAAGACCACGGAAAAATATCGACGAAAAGTAAAAACTCTTGCTCGGATAATCGAAAGCTAACTTTATATGGGGAGTGCAAATGGCAAAAACAGGAAATGTAGTAACCATCGCCTTGATAATGAAGGACTGTGCACTGAAGAAAGATTACATAACCAATATAAAAGGGTTGATTATGCAAACGAAAATGGTGTGTGAGGAGAATGGTTAGAAATGGAAAGGTTGACCGAAATACAACAGAATAAATGTTGTGGATGGAATTCTGAGGATATTTCCATAATTTGGGGAACAGAAAGAGCTGTAGTAATAGTTTAGGAAAATGGTTTGTCTGCCTGTGAAGTATTTAGTCGAAATTTAGGTTTCAACCCCTACATCATTAAATACCTAAAAAGCTGGAGAGGGAATAAATTATACCAACTATACAAGATGAGAAGTGAGGTAGTGGGTGGTTAACTGGAGTAAAGTAAGAATTAGAGTCATCTACAAAAATTCCTGAAATCCGCCTTACAGCGTATGGTAGGAAGGGGGGGGGGTAAACACCAAACGTTTGAGATACTCCTTTAGCTTGTTGTCATCAAATATCGTTCGCAGGAAGATAAAACCTTAAAAAGACACGTCTTGGTATCTATTCTCTTAATTTAACATCATTGTGAGATCTATTGAAGTAGCAGGGGAGTCGCATAATACCGATTACGTCTTATGTAAACGTCCTTTCTCTAAATTTACAAAGCAATCGGAATCTAGCTTCTAGTCTTCTTTCTTTCAAGGATTCCCAACCTGCCTCTGAGTCTATCTTCCTATTTTCTTACCTTTCTATCAAAGCATTTTTTTTAACAAAACGTATCACTTTGCGCTGAACTTTCTCGAATTAACGGGTACCCATTTCATCCGCCAGGTCCCATATACTTGCCGCATATTCAAGATGGGACCAGACCAAAGTAAAATAACATTCTCCCTAAAATTTCCATCGGATATGCAGACAAAATGGAGAAACATGAGTATTGTCCCAAAAGGTATAGAGACTGTTGAGACTTTCTGCTCAAGGCATATCCAACGTGAAGACCATCCAATAATTTTCCCGCCCATCGCTTATCTCTGCCGGATTTACCTGGAAGCGCGTTCCAGTTGCCATAGCAACTCCCCTAAGGCATCTGCGTGCGGGGATTTCGCTTCGTTTCCATTGGTCGAGGAGTCGTTCGGCGCCGTTTTTATGACAATCGTTGCCTAAAAAGTACGCGACCCCTCCGACTTCCTCACTGTTACCAATTCTTTGCATGAGTTTCTGCAGCGTATGGATAACCCTCGTATTTTCTTTTGTCACGGCATACGTTCGACTCCAAGCCTTGCTTGCAAACGTATTTCGACCACTTTCCGGGATACTTGAAATGTGGAAGGAATACAGTAAAAACCCATTTAAGACGCTTTTCAGGGGGAAACCGCGTTATAAGCGGGATAGATGTATGACAGAGATCGTACAAGTTTTTTTATTCCTTTTACACTGAAAAACAAAAGGGAATGTTTTTGTAATCTTTTAGTTTAAAAAAATTGCGTTACACCTTCAAATCCAAGAGGAATCTTCTTTGGTTTGCTTTTTTTGCTAAAGCTATAGATATATAGAGAGTTTGAGAATTATTACCGTGTGATACTGCGATAAAAAACGAAAGTGAAGGTTTTTCCTGCTCTTTAATATTGAACTAAGTGGTTTACACCTTATGAACGAAAAGGAATTTTCTTTAGTATGCTTTACTTGATACAATAATAGATATTTAGGGCTCCCGGATAGCCGTGTGGACAGCGCATTTGACTTCAATGAAAGCGGTCCAGGGTTCGATTTCCGGTGGGAGCCCACGTGCGAAGTGACCTCAGTTGTAGAAGCACTTTTGACAATAATAGGTATTTAAAGTGTTTGACAACTATTGTTGCGTAATACTGGTTTCCTCCTCGTCATATTCTTTTAAAATGGTTTTCTGCTCGTAGAGATCTTTCTTTATTCCTTCCTTCATTATGGTAATTTTACACTCTAAAAAGAAGCAACTTTTACCAGATAATCAATTAGGAACGAATAAAGTAAACAATTTTCGATATATCGACTGAGGGGGAGGATTGGCTATAGCGGGTTGCAGTGCTTCTGGAGAAGGGAAAAACCCGCCTTAAAATAAAATAGCAGAGAGTCTTAAGGGGTATTTTAACCAAGTGTTTCGTTCGGTAGGGATCGAGAGAAAATTGCATACGAAGCAGGATAGCGTCTTAAACAGGTTTTACTGCAAGTTCGGAGATTCGAGAATATACATGGGGTGTAAAAAATTCTTAAATCCACTGACTATCTTCTGCAATAAAGTCTCGTTACTTCTCATTGTCCTACGAAAGATTATTTCACCACTTTCTACTCTCAATTACTTGCAATAGCGCTGCACAACATTATCGCTCGATTTAATCTTCGTTTAAAACTATCTTAGGATATGAATATTTAATTCTGTGATAATTTTGAGTAATTATTTGGCGACAGTTTTCCGAGCACGGTGATATTTTAGCTATTTTTCAGGATATATTTTGAGACTTTTTCAGAGACAGTATTTTGGAGATTTAACTTCGGAAATATATGCTAACAAATAATATCACCTTCTATAATGCAGATGTTCGAAAATTTGTGAATGAATTTTCAAATAATAAATGCCTTCGTTCTCAAAAACGTGGAATATATTTTCCGACAAAATGATACCTAAGTCAAAAATGTTTACAAAAACTTCACGATATTGTTTCATCAAGCCAAATGCACAAATATAATCAATGTTTTGCGTGGAAGCTATTTTTGCATCAAATTTACAAAGGAACAGTAGAAATTTTCACAAGAAAATTCGGATCATGTTTCATTTACAATATAGAAAACTGCACTGCTATTGGAGAGCGATTAGGTTTACTGTGGATCATTCAGAAAGATAAGATATTTGCAATAATAGTTAGTTTTTATTAATAAATATTATTATATTCTTATGTTTTAAACTTATTCCGTCATTTTTGTTGGAGGAATCACAAGTGATAATAATGATAATGGTCGCTGAAAATATTATAAATGCATTTATAAGAAAGTATTCTAAACATACAATGAACAAAGTACTAGCTGAACCATTGCAAGCAGTCTTCAACTATCTACACCGGAGGAATCAAACCAATAGACGCATAATACGAAGGAGAATTCTTTTGGCACGCGGAACTCAGATGGCGCTCTATATTCTTTTGATTATGCATTCTTAAATTAACACATACTTAATCTTCGAAGTGAGTACATATAAAATTACTTCGCTAACCATGTAAATTAATTTTATTTAATTTCCTCGAAACATCTCATGCCCGTCTTGACCTGATAACACAGATAATGTCTGCATCTCACGACATCGTTTGGCACGCAAAACTTTTATTTTATCCCAAAATGGCCCACTTTTGAATAAAAGTTCTCCGTCTCTGAAAACTACATTAAATTAGGAGGTCCTTCCATAACCTGTTTAGAAATCATTTCCGCTGAATTGGAAGGCTTCCAAACGGGCAGAGGGACATTACTTCACATAAAGAATCTCCACACCGTGAACGCAAATTGCATCCAATTCATTGCTCCAAAACTCACTCTACATACATCACATATAATCTCTCCTCTAGATAATCTTGTCTGTGCTTTTTCGACATTATGTCTTTGGTATATAAGATTTGCGGTAAAGAATTGGCAGGGTTTTCCTCTGAGAAAATCAATAAGAAATGCAGTAAATCCCGGTTAAGACGCTTTCCATGGGACCAAGTGGAAACTGTCATATAAGCAGGATAGCGTTATAAACGACATTATATGAATTTATACTGAAAAACGAAAGGGAAGAGTTTTTTTTTCTTTTTTAGTTTTAAAGAAGTGCTTTATACCTCAAAAACGGAAAGGAATCTTCTTTAGTTTGGTTTACTTTCCACAGATGTAGAAATTTAGAGAGTATGCGATTTGTTGTAAAATGCTGGTTGCTTTCACGTCATATTTTTTTACAGGATAGTCTACTTTTCGTACATAAATAGTCTACTTTTCGTTTCGTCTTTCTTTATTAGGTAATTTTAGTCATATTTTTATAATGAAGCAATTTTTTTACAAGGCTGACTCTTTAGGAACTATTATGTTCCTAAAGAGTCAGCAGTATATTACCCTACAGAGGTAATATTATTAGTCAGAGGATATAATTTTAGTCATACTTTTAAAATGAAGCAATTTTTTACAATATTGACACTTAAGGAACAAAAATGTAAACTATTTTCGATCTATCGACTAAGGCAGAATATATAGCAAGTTGCTGTTTATCTTGGTATCCGTCTTATAAGTGGATAACGATCTGTTACCCTTATTAACATTTGCATTGTGTTAAAAGAACCGATAACTAGAGAAAACCGCGTATTAAGCGGGATAGCGTTTTAAAAGGCTTTCACTATAATAACTCTAGGATGCCGAGATACGTAAAAATTACTGAAAAATATATAATTTCTTACTTCTGCGACTGAGCCTTTATGCCTTGATATCACGCAAATGAGATAAAATACTCCAAAATTTCAAGCAAATAGAACGTTTTCAAACGCCGTCTCCTTGACTACAAATGCCGTTGTTTACAAATAAAAGATTCGTAAGAAATATCGGCGATGGAGGGATTCCTTTTGCTGAACTTTTTGGGGATTTTTAAGATTATTTTTATGATCAGATAAAACTGGATGATAACATCCAAGATTAAGGCCGAATTAAACATTCTATAAGGGATGATTTATAGCGGTCTTTCCTCTTCTTAATTATAGTCTCCATGGTTGCTACGGAATTGTTTTCTTTTGAAACTCCCAAGAGATATTTTGTCCCTGT
The DNA here is from genome assembly GCA_036926295.1 of Pachydiplax longipennis. Taxonomy (NCBI): domain Eukaryota; kingdom Metazoa; phylum Arthropoda; class Insecta; order Odonata; family Libellulidae; genus Pachydiplax; species Pachydiplax longipennis. The sequence continues at coordinate 36,463,301 of JAVFKF010000012.1, forward strand.
TTCCATATCTTGATTAATGGAACGTTTATCTTTTGGCGCAGGATTTATATTCAATTTACCGTTGCCTGAAAAGGGAGGCTTTGCCTTTTTTAATCATGCCTATGATAACATGAAAATTGTTCCCCATCAAACCCGTGGCTGGTACGTGAGGTATCGCGTATATTAATATGGAATAACCAGGGCATCGAACCGTGATTTTTTTCGTTCCGATTAAAACGGCAAACAGAAATATTGGTTCAGTTCTGGTTGAACCTTCCTCACGCTGCCTATCTCGAATTTTCCCCGTATATTGTAATATTAAATCCTCCTGCAAGCTAGTTTCATTATTCCTAACTTTTTCACTTATATTGCGCTAAATGTAAGAATAAAATTTATGTTAGCAGAAGTTAGCTGCAAGTCATAGTCACACATATTTGGGAAAACTTTATTGAAATATTGAAATTTATTTTTATTTATCTTTTTTGAAATATTTAGGAAACGAAATATAAGAAAAAACGTACATTTTTCGGAACCACAATCCGGAAAGAAATAAATAAATTTTTCGGTTTTGAATGTAATCAATCATCTATGGCCGTACTTCGTGGTAAGCCATCATGAAGAAATACGATTCACTTTGTAATTTCCACAGATGTATGTATTGCATATATTTTGAAAGGAAGGATGAGGATAGGAGAAGGGGTTATGAAATTTATTTCACTCGTCAGATTTTCTTCCAAAATACCCACGGATATATAAGTGCTGTTTTTCTTACATAACTGACCTGATGATAGTTCTTAGCCTAATCCGGTAGTTCAGATTATATACATTTGTGGAAATTACAAAGTGATTCTTGCTACTTCAGTTTCTGTTCCGGTTCGGGTTCAACGGTTCCAGTTTATTTTTTTAGGTTTTCATCCGAGAAATACCGTTTTTCCGGTTTTCGGTTAGATTTCGGTTTAATGAGCTGATGATATCGATAATCAATTCAAACGGATAATAAGTAATGAATGAATGAATACGTGGATGACTGTAATTCTATCTTTCGAGTTATTCTAAGTTAACCTAGAATTTAATTAACCAATTAACGGCCTGGAATAAATAACCTAAGAGTAACTCGACAGTTAATCAATATTGATTGACGTTTATAATTCGTTTCTCATAGCAACCTTTTCTTATAATTCAATTGTTTATATCCATTGTTAAAGCGCACCTTATAATGCATGAATAAGGGCAATCTAAACAACGTTGATTGCCTCTGAAATTTATTCAGTCATTTTCATCAGCGAGGGCACCCGTTAATGGAATACATTCATGAAGGATTGTTTTCAATCCGAATTTCGATAGATCGATCGCATATCGCGATAAAACGCCTTAGCACGAGTTGCGGAAGGAAGCAAAAGAAACCGTGGATGCAGTGGGTCGATTGCGAGAGTTTTCGTTTGGAAAATAAATGGCAGCTGACGGTGCTGCCGCCGCGCGGTGGAAAACGGCGGCTCCGCTGCATTTCAGTGGCCTTTGTATTTCAGACGGCGTTTTTCCCTCAGGCACGTTCTGTTTGATGTTTTTATCGGCAGCTGTATACTCCCCGTCGGAGACGAATTTAGAGGTGTTTTTCTATGCTCATGTGACCGCGCCTTCGAATCATATACGGTTCTCTCGCGGTAAATGAAACTTGTTATTCGTTGTGAATGTTCTAACTTTTGTAAACTTCTAAGTCCAGGTTTCTTTTTCCCATTCAGAACTCCATTTCGCTGATTTTTTTGCTGCGGGTTTCTCAATTTTTTCTGAGAGCTATCTCGAGAGATATTTTTAACCGTACACGTTACATTTTGCAATCTGGTTTCTAGATTCGCGTAGTATAAATGGCAGATGTATTCAGGTGGGGAGAAAGGGGTAAACGCCCCCTTCAGAACCAAGGTCGAAGAGAGGTGTTTTTTCTATTCTCACACTTTATTTTTAACTTCAATTCTTTAAAGATAAACACATAAAATCGATATTCATTCAGTTTCCTGATTTTCGTGTAAAAACAAACACAAAAATTTCAATGCCTGAAAATGTCTCAATCGACATAGAAAAACTATTTTCACATATTTTTTTCTTGTTTACAAAGAAACGAGTTTTATATTGAGCAAGTCTACATAATGTATATAGAATGTATCTCATAGTTAATTTTACTATATGTATGTATAACGCCTATATGTTATGTATAGATTGGCCATCATTCATGATAGTTTATGGTAATGCTAGTTTAATTTTTTTTACTCTTTCTTTGTAGTGAAGCAATTGGATTTTCCGTGTATTATAAGCAACTGGGTATTTCTACTTGTTTTATGAAAAAATTGAATTTTAACTCCCATATTTCATAGTGGGGGCCTCGGTATGTTCTATGTATGCGCTTGGGGTCTCTGATACCTTAAATCTGTCCCTGGAATATTGAATCTTTGTGATGGAAGCTTTTCGAAACATATATAAGTGCAGAACTCTTCGACGAAATCGGTCGTTTGTTTGGGGAGAGATCTCAAAGCCTTTACTGAGGGATTCGAATTTTAGTGCCAATATATCGCACCAATCTCCCGTAAGGAATAAACGGAGCCATAAGATTTACGTGGTCTCTTCATGACATTGGACGTCGTATAGTCGCCGAGAGGCTGTTAACGTCGAAACTAAAGTGGTTTATATTGAATAACTATCTTCATGAGGGTCAGCTGAGTCCACAAGCAATGGGAATAGCGAGAATAAAAATATTTACAGTAAAACCTGTTTAAAACGATCCCTCTTATGACGCTATCCAGGTTAATATTTGGTTTACACCCGGTCACCTTTCACACTAAGCACGTAGTAAAAATTTAGCTTAATACTCTCTAGCTTATGATGATTTTTCTTGTACAAAGATGCACTGCAGCCCGACATAGCCATTCCTCTTCTTTAGTTGATATACCGAAAATTGTATACATTATCCTTTCCTGATTACCTAGCCGGTAGATATTGCTTCATCGTATATTGAAAAATGACCAAAATTAGGTAAGGAAACTAAGGCTCTTTTCATACGAAAAGCAGACATTTTTTTTAATATGACGAGAAAGTAGTTAGTATTACGCAGCATTAGTTTATGGACTTCCTAGATATCTACTTCTGTGGCAAGTAACGCAAACTAAAGAAGCTTCCTCTTCGTTTTTAAGGTTTAAAGCACTCATTCAAAAATAAAATGGGGAAAAACCCTCCCTTTTTGATTTTTAGTATAAAAGAAACAAAAATTTGTATGATCTCACCAATAACGCAATTACGTGTAACATAGTTTTCATTCGGTTTTCTGAACAGCGTTTTAACCGGGTTTTACTGAATTTATCTCCGTTAATTGTTCCTCTAAAACCTCAATATTCATTTGTAATTTTTTATCTCATTGTGCCTAGTTATCTTTGATTTATATATGGCATCATTTAATGCTCAGTTTCTATGTTTGGTTTCTATAAAATCCGAGTTTGTCTTCGTTGCTTCCTCTGTTTAATGCTGATTCCATTCTCAAATAATCATTTGATTCTTATTACAGCATAATTTCTTTCCGCCGAGAATTTACTTTTAGGAGTATAGTATGTATTGTCTGCCTAAACGCGAAATATTTTCAGATCCAGCTTCTTGATCATTTACTTGACGTATATATCTTCTAAACTTCTGAAATCCCTGTCTTATTTCAAAATGTTTAGGGAATTTTCTAAGGCAAGTGTGTTTTCGTGCGGCATAATCCAAGCCACGACCTCTTTGAGGCACTGACCAAACAAAGTGGTGTTAAGAGGAATTCCCTTACGGAAACACAAGGAAGAGGGTTAGGGTCATTTACATAAGGGTCTCTCAGGAAAAATCTCAAGAAAGAACGGACTTGAAAATAGTCTCAAGGGACCGGGAATCGAACCCAAGATCTACCTCATATCCCAGTATTATACTAGGAAAATACCCCAGATAGGGTGAGACCATAAGATGTTGATTACATAAATAAAATTAACTTACAACTCGCCTCTGGTTGAAAGAAATCTCAGCATAATAATAATAATAATGGGCTTTATTTAGGATAAGATTGAGACTATAAAGTCTCTTCTTACATCTAACCCTTCGTCATATAAATTTAAAAAAAGAGATATCTTGAATAGCTTAAGATGAATATGAGATACCGAAAATATTTGAACTTACCTGTCTGAACTGACGAATATCACTTCGAATTTATGCCCCCTTTCTCTAACACGGCGATACGTTTCTGCTAGCTGAGGAGTGAAGGCTTTGCACGGTGGACACTGCAACAGAAAAGAAGAAAAAATCAGTCAATACATTGAAAGAAAAAAATTGGAACTCGGCTGTTAATGAATAAGAGATCGAATTAAATCGAGTCATTCAATACTAGACTTAAATATATTCTCTATTAAATAATTAGTATAGTATTATATTTTATTAATTATCATTATAATTATTATTAGTAATATATTAGATTATAGTAGTATAATATATGAAACCTAAATAAAATGTTCTCTCACGTTTTTCCTTATCTTCAGAATTTAGGGAGACCTGAATCAACTTCAATTACCTGAGTTGAACAAGTAGTACAGAGGATATATACGTCATAGTCGCCTCAAAAATATCTTCTGGGTTACAGAAGGTGAAAATAACGAGGGTGATAACCTGTATACTTGATGAATTTCCTACTAAGTTAATAATGGTTCCTTGTGAATTTTCTCTTTTAAAAGTCTAATTTAGTGAGAATGAAATTAAGATATCGCGAAGTAGAATAATCTCCAACCCATCCTCGGAGCTGATACGAATTCTGAGATAGACTGCGATAAGCAGACTTTGTCAATGAAACGTCGGTCCTCTTCCCTAGAGAGAAAAGAAGAGCCAGAGGATTACTAATCTTCTAAGAATCACCCAATGTGCATTAAAAATACGAAATAAACCAAAAAGAGAGTACAGAGTTTAGTGAGTTTTCTTGGAGAGATTGTGCTCCGTGATCCCACTCATCACGGCTATAAAAAAATTCGTTATCCTTTCCTAATTGTGTATCTGATAAAAACTAAATAAAATTCACGGTCGTTGGCGAAGTCTGGTGGAAGCTCATCATGATGAGAAAAGATAAAAGTAGTACTTTTTCCACATTTTTTTATTAAAACAATAAAGATTAATACAACATGTTTCGGCGATTGATCGCCATCCTCAAGTCAAGTCGTATTACTCATTATTGTTTTAATAAAAAAATGTGGAAAAAAACTTTTATCTTTTCTCATCATGCTAAAAACTATTATATTGTAGGGTGAAAAGTGACTTATATTATGCAACCATGACGCTCTCTTTGTGTTAAAACTTCGCGTTACCTTTTCTTTAGTCGACAGACCGAAAACTCTTTTACATTATTCTTCCCTCATCGTCTCTCTGGTATAAACTGCTTCATTGTAGAGAGAAAAATTACTAAAGTATATAAGAAGCTCTCTTTATGTAAACAGCAGATAATCCTTCAAAATTATTATGTAATTACACAATCCGGTCATAACACCATCCCGCTTAAGAGCCAGTCTCACTTGTTATTACTATTATTATTATTATTATTTATAAGTGGTTCTCTGAACAGCAACAATTATAAACTGATAATTCGTAAAACAATTATTAGGTTCTTGAGATAATGATCTATATTGTTTTTTTGTGTCTTTGTGTTTTTTTGGTTGGAATTTCGTATAACATTTGTGGTCCACTTATATTATGCCTGATATTCATTGTATACCCTTCATTTTGTTTTCACTGTAAGTTTTCGTTGATTTTGGTTTATTTCTTTCTTTTTCATTGTATTTTCAGCACTTTTTTATTACACTTGTTGTGAGCCTTGAGCTGCAGTGAATGTTATTATAAACTATATGGTTTGTTTAACGCACCTGTCAAAACATCTGTCCTGTCGACAGATGTTTAGTCTGACAGGGCGTTATTACTGTACGCGAATATGAAAATAAAAAATATTATTATTATTATTCGACCCTTTATTAGGCGAGGCCAGGCCTGAGTGGGCCTCTCTTCCACCTTCCGAAAAGCGTCTTAACCGGGTTTTGCAGTAATGTTTAAGTAAACACTGTGCTTGACAACATGTTTGACCGTGTATGGGGACCTTAAGTTGGCGACCATTGGCCCATGTTACGTGTTTGTGGCAGGAAATGGACAGTAATTTAATCTCCTTTTAAAAAGGAGTAGTACTGCCTTCTCTGTGTGTATACAAGGCGTGACGTCTGAAAGGGGTGTGTGGGAGAGTACAAAGAGTGAGTCAGTGTTTGCAGAGCAATTAAGTTGCCTTCTCTACGTTTGTAGGTGACGATGAGAGCTAATTAAAAGATCCCCACTCAAATTCTCAATTCTCATTTCATCCGCCGACTGTTCTCGCTGAATTACACCGAATGTCTGGGAGGTATATCTCAACTATTTGTACAAGATTAATTTACGTCGGATAGTCTACGGTATTCGTCTTTTTCGAAACAAGATATACCCTAATAGTAATTAAAATCAATAAAAAAATTGTCGGTTAAAAGTGGCTTAAAAGTAATTAGAATCGAGAAAAAATTGTTGGTTAACGTCCGATTCTATACTACTGAGGCTGTTAGAAGAAAACGTCACACTAAATGATGGGTTAATAATAATAATAATAATGGGCTTTATTTAGAACGAGATTGAGACTATAAAGTCTCTTCTTACATCTAACCCTTCGTCATATAAATTTACCAAAGTATATATTTATATATTTTACATATAAATTTAAAAAAGAGATAGCTTGAAAAAACAGTACACAGAAGACGACTACTTAATGGATTTAAAAACCTGACATACGATCCACGATAGCCTAGTGGGTAGCGCGGTCGCCTTTGGTGAAATAGTCACGGGTTCGATTCCCAGTGACAGTCTTTGATGGCCTTAGCAGTTAAAGCACTTTTAATACTGCTAATACAACCTGAGCGGCGTTGTATGGGTGTGTTGTTTGTAGGCTTGACAAGAAAGAAATGTAACTAACATGTATACCATGTTAATCCTAACAATTCTGATTGATTGGTAGAAAAGAGGCCTTTTTGGTTTCCTCATTTATCCTTCTTTCACTTAGTAATAGTTTACTATACTTAGTTAAATACTCTACTTTTTCTTAGATATTTGAACATTTAAAAAAATCACAGAAAATTAGTAAAAGTTCTATGCTTTATCAGAGTATATTTGTTCAACTATTTCCTTTCTGGTACTTATTTGTATATCTAGAAGCATTTGCCGAGTTCTATCAGAGATCATCTCAGGCAACACCCAACGCTGACGCAATGTCGCAGAGTGGGCTAGAATCTAAATAAGCTGACCAGGAGGCCAAAAATGTTTTTTTAGAGTACGGAACTTGAAACTTCGCATAGTTATTATAAAATGATTGAAGTTTATTTTCCCATTTACCTTTCTTCGATACCTTTACGGTCTGAGGTTCGATTCCCGGCGGGAGCCCACGTGCGAAATGACCTCAGATGTCGAAGCACTTTTGATAATATTATAAGTAACTAATAGATCACGAAGTTATAAAAGAAGTGAAAAAATGTAACTTGACTGAGACTCGAACCCAGGTCTCCCACTTTCCGGGGGGGTATTCTAACCAACTAAACTATCGAGTCACGCCTCTTCACATCTGTAATCGGGAGCTTATGTGAGAAGGGAAGTGGTGCTCCACTTAGTGGCACCAACCACCACCAGAGGTGCTCGTTGAGGTTTTGAGATTGAGGTGTTGAGATTCTCTCTATAACATCGCTTTGTTTCGTGGTTGCCTCAAAAAATTAAATAAATTATAATAATTATTAACGTAATATTAATTAAAATAATTTTTCTTCCGTTTATTTCTTGCGGGAGTTTCTGACATAAACAAATGCATAACTCAATAAATATATGCACATCGGTTATTATTATATAAGAAAACGGGGCGATAATCGGCGGCCATGTTGTTTAACTGCTATTGGCAACAGAAAAATCAACAACGTAGTGAGTGAGCCCGTGTGTGTGTGTGGTAGACGTGTGTATGGATTGAAGCTCTGCGAAAGGGGGAAAGACGAATGAGATTCATTACACAGAAATTGCTTCGCAGATCCCATTTGATATTCTTCCTCCCCTCCCAGAGCCCCATTTGCCTCCCCATTCGACACGGTTGGCTTACGTGGGGATCGCTTCAGATTGCATTCCTCGGCCATCTCATTTTCGGAGGTCTTATGAAAAGACAAAGGACCTCCATGTTTTGCTATGAGGGTTGATCAATAATTACCCGACAGGTGGCGTTGCATTATCGCCCTCTGCTGTAATCATCCCTGAGGCAGGTTGATGACCCTCATACCCTAATATGGTATCGAAACCTTAAGAGAGGCTTACCATACGTGATGAGGAGTGAGGTAGTTGTGGTACTGAGCAAGTAAAGTTGCTCAATGATCTATAACAGCAGTGGTAGTATTGTTAAAATTGCTTCGACAGCTGACGTCATAACGCACGTGAGCCCTCACCGGGAATCGAACCCGGGACCGCTTTCATTGAAGTCTAACGCGCTGCCCACATGGCTGTTGACCGTAATTTCACGAACTTCTCTGCGAGGTAGGAATATGAGATTTGGAGATTCATCAGAGAGCTAACAGACTATCACAAATCTACATACTTTTTACAAAAAGTATCTTTGGTTCTAGACAACTCGAAGATGATCGAGTAAGAAATACACGCAAGGTTAATTTCGATATTGCAGACTTTTTTCTTTTGCGGATAAAAATTAGAAATGATGATCATACGAAATCGAGACAAGCACCAAAAAGAAGGAAATTGAATAAAAGTTCTTATTTTGGTCGATTAATATAGTTTTTCACTCGAAAATTTGAGATAGTGCGCAGTAAACTCCGAGGTCAGGTGGAAGAGAGGCCCCCTCGGACCTAACCTCGCCTAATAAAGGGTCCAATAATAATAATAATAAACAATAAAAGTGATGAACATATACAACAAATATCAAAACGTAAGTATTCTTTGTCATAAAAACAGAGCATAAAAGAAATTTCTGAAGTTAGTGTATAGTATGAACATTAGATTCACAGTCAGATGAATTTATTATGATGAATGTCTTAGGATTGTTAGAGAAAACGGACAAGTAAACAGTCTCAAACTTCGTTAAGTATTTTCCCTTGGATAGCCAGTGCGGTGTCCAAGGGAGATTAAGTAAACAACAGACAGCCATTATGCGACTTGAAGAGTAAAAGTAAAGGCCGTATTGTCAAGGACGGAAAATGTCTTCCTTGAGGTCTACGAAAGGTTTACTCAGCCTCAGGAAGTCCTTCAATAGCGAAAATACCAACTCATGTCGATACATGTTTCAGTTAAATAGAAATATTCGATTATTATCTGGTTTTGGATGGGGCATTAAAATCACTACTACTGTAAACGGTGGTGCTCAATAGTTGAATGGTATGGTTCGAATCACGGTTGGGGCCCAGTAGAATTTACGAGTCAGTTAACAGTTAATTGCTTAGGGAACCACGAGTTAGGAAGAAAAGAGACAGAAATCGCTGGCATAGCGTGGCCCTCAGTTCGACATCTGTTCGACATTAATTCGACGCGTGAACCTCAGTGTCCGATTCTAGTCGTCGTAACGTTTATTTCGTAAAACACAACCGAGAAATGTAACCTTATTTATATACGTGATCGGTGGAATGCTGACTTGGAATTTATACAAACTTTTCGAGAGTGAATTGTGCAAAGTGACTTCAATCGTGACATTCAGTGGCTACGTCATTCCAAGAGACCAACTGCTTTTGATGCACTGTGATTTGGATTTGGAAGGCCAGTACAAGACATTTCTACGGGTAATTGGTGAGTAGAAGAATACTTTCTTTCTAATGTAGTCACGTGAATGAATTCACCAATGCCATTGAAGCCATGTATTTTCAAAACACATCGTCGGCGTCATGGAAACGCATATGACGTGCAAATCTTCTGATCAGGACATCGTGAAACTGTCCTTCATGAGGGGTTTTACTTAAGTTGATTATTGGTGTGAATGTTTCGAATAATTCTCTAGCAGCGGTTTCTATGACGACATTCCTACTTGGATTAAATATCTAAGCAATTTCTTCAGAAATGTTTAAGACGAAATGTGATTAATTCTTGGTCTATCCCGTGAAACGATTAGGACATTTCGACACCAACTGCTACAGCGTTGTTTATAATCGTGAATGCAAATTCAGCTTCTCGTTGAGCACGTTTATTGAGTCCTCAGTGACTATCTGCACGGTTCTATTTATATATTATTTAAGGGGAATTCTGACTCGGAAAGTCGAAAGGGTGGGAGTCCATGCGATGACCATGTGTCACCCAATGCCACCCATCTGACTGAGGCTACACCTAGTGTCTAAATTGTTGCCTAGTAACCTTATGACTCTCCTAGCGATTCATCCTCTAACAGCTTAGATTAATCGCCCCCTCAGGCAACAAAGCGAGTCTGTCGATCTCACCAAGGGAATACTCTGGCGTATTGCCATTTCATATCTATATGATAATAGCTATCTTTTGCGTACATATTTTAGTCAACGTAATAATTATCATGGATAACAACATATTAACATGCCCGTCTTCATAGTTCCGATGTTATTTTTACAGCAAGTTAAATTCTGCCACATTTAATATTGAGCCCCCAGCATGATAAGAGCAATGGCTCATAATATTTAACAATATATATTTTCTATGTTTTTCTACCCGAGTTTGAAAGAGAAATTTCAATGATCAACGTATGGTGACTGGATGTGTGGTCACTATTTATCTAGGCACTTGCTCTACTAGGTAAGTTGTCAGAAGTTCCATGTAAGAAATCTCTTGGGTGTCCTTAGCCTCATATAAATGTCTCTTCAAGGACTACTTACGGTGAATTTCGGCTTCGTGTAGTAAATTTAGTAGCCTAGTGGAGTGAAAGAGGTTTTAAAGTATGTACTGAATTACGTTAATTAATTAATTCGTAAATTATTTTGATTAGTAAATTCATTTTGGTAAGATGCATACTCATATAAAATGTTTCACACAAGTTTCTCGTGGAAAATTGAAAAACGAAAAAGATTTTAGCAAACATAATTTTCCGTATATAAATTCGTGCTCGATTTAAAATAAAATAAGTTTCGGTAATATAAAACGTTTCATACAAATTTCAATAAGAAAATAGAAGAATAAAACAAAAAAAGTAACGTGAACCTAATTTTCCGCTAAGAAAATTTTTACTCGATTTGAATTTTGTAGATAGACTCGATTCACTTAGAAAATTTTGAACAGAAGATGTATATCATAATGATAATGTATATTTTGAAGAAGTTAAATGAAGTCCCGCCATGCTCGAGTTAATTAGTAAAATACCGAAATAGGAGGCGATGGAAAAGTCACGCAGGCACGACCGGAGGATTAGATCGAACCACGGACTTCACACTCCAAATCCAGCGAACAAGGGTCCGAAAAAAAAACTCAAAGGGATCTTGTTTTGTCCATTGTTCCCTGGATCATTCCGAAGACCCACTCAAGATGGAATTTCCCCGAGACACCTTTTTTTTATTTGCCCCTTCATTAAGTGTGGTCTGGTGGTTACACAGAATGCCTTTCCTTCCTTTCTCTCTTCCCCCTCCACTCCCCCTTCTTACCCCCTCCACTCCCCCTACTATTATCCCCACTCCCCCTCCCACTTTCACCCCCTTCTCCTTCTCCCCTATTTTCCAAATTTTTCCAAATCCGATTCGCACCCTCCAAATTCTTTTGTTGGTTTTCCGCTCGTTCAATTCAATTCAAAACTCTTTAACGAGGATTTTCTTTTCTTTTCTCTTTTATTTTTTCGTTATTGTGGCACAGTAGCGACTCGAGTGCGCCAACTATAAATGCGGGAGAAATTTTTGTCTCGACGCTGAGTAATTTTTATGGGAAAAAGTTTTCGCTGATGCAAATATAGTTGCGCGGATTGAATAGATGAGTTTTTCTCACAGCGGATGTGAAAAAGTCGGGCCAGGTCGGGATTCGAACCCGGGTATGCCACATTCCGGGAGGTTATTCTTACTAAATGAGATGTTTTTCAAGCTGATTTAAACTTTATTCTGGTGAATTGAATCTGGGAGAATATGACTGTTTCCTAGCAACCATGAAAAAGTCAGAAATTTCAGATACGTTTTCTAATGAAATGCATGTTTTTTCGAATATTCGACTTCATTGTCAAAAATAAATTAATAAATAGCATAGATGTGAAGCTGAAGACATTTATAACTATTTTAAAAAATGAAAACGAAATACAAAATTTTAGTATATATTGAGTATTCAATATTTTTAATTTTCTCCCCCAATATTTCAGGAATACTTTTTCTCTTGAATAGATTCTGTTGAATGTTGAGTGAATTTAAATTTCAAATTTTTTTCCTATGTTTAAAATGCTAATTTTTGTGTGAGCTCTATTACTTTTTTAATTTTAACAATGCATTTTAAGATTGATTTAATTTTATATAATATTTTCAATACTGTTTTTGTGTTTTCCATGTTACATACGGTCCTCCTTTACATCTTTTAGCTTGTACTATCAGTAGGTTTGCGCAGGTTATCTTACATCTCCCTTCTCTGCGGGCTTTTTATTACTAAGGATTTTTTTTACATCCACTCCTTTTAAAGAGAGAGCAACTAGTATTACAAAGCAATACTTCGCATACTGTACTTTTCATCTCTTGGAACTTGGGAGAGATTTTTGCACTTCTTATGCACCGACAGCCTATTTCTATTTCCTTTTCTTTCAATGATATTGCATTCCTATCAGATCTATTTTTTAAATACTACGAACAGTATTTAAAATCCCAGGAAAATTATATAAATCTTATCAAGACCAAATCTGGGGTATTTCAGATGCAAGATATACAAATTTTCCTCCCTGTCTGAGTCAGAAAAGAAGGTTAGAAGATGATGATCTGACAGTCTTTTGTACCCATTTGGACATGCTCATAAAGGTGTGTCTAAACTATCTAAGGATCATTATTAAAAAGGGCGTTTTAAGCGGAAATTTTACGGTGTGTTTCGTGTGAAAGGGACCGTGAGCAAACCGCATCTTAAGTGGGATAACGTCTTAAGGGGGAGCGTTTTAAACGTGTTTTACTGTACATATAATAGCTAATTAAACCCCCAAATAATCGCATAAGGTCAATATGATCCCAAAAAATGCACTTCTTTGAATAAAGCAAAAACTATTAAAGATATTGTAATCATTTTGTTGTATTTGAGTTTTATGATTTTGAGAACATCGTCAATTGGTTTCGGATGGGTTAAACAAACGGTATCTGCATTGAAAAGTGTATCAGAAATTCATATAAATTTAGAGTCATACTGACCCCACTCTACTAATTAAGGAACTTTCTATGACGCGACTAACTAGGGGATAAGGGTACATATATCTATAGATATGCTATAATAGGTAATGGGAAGCGCCCGACATATAGGCAACGGAGTGACACACGAGTATGAAGGATTTGCAGATATTCCAGGATGACGTTGCGTAGGTGGCTCCATCATCGGGAGTAATGAGAAACGAATCTTCCGATACATCCTCATTAAGAGTTGACGAGACAAGCAACAAATCCAATGCAGAATAATAATGGTTCACTCCTATCGCAACTCTTTTGTTTGGACAAAGGAACTGTCGTTGAAAATGCATGAATATCATTGAAACTTACACTTCGCTGACTCAATGGACTATTTTTTGATAGCAGATCCATGGTATCTCGTTTCTTCTAAAAACTTCCTTCTGTCACTCAAACATATGGCCTAATGAATATCGCACAGTGACCGAAATAGGCATCAAAGAATAATTTTAGGTCTGCCAGCTCTTTTAGTCCATACGAGCTACTTCTTTTAAGAGAAAGATCCCGAGAATAATGGAGAGAAACTTGCTTACAATGCTGCAATTTAAATTATAAAGAGAGTTATTATCCCTCTCACTTCAATAAGTAAAGATTATCTCCCTACTTTCACCACTGTTCCAGTTCTTGCTTTATCGGGTAAATACTAGAGGTGAGAACAATTGAATGAAAACAATCGAATAATTCGATTGTTTGCTTACATAGAATAATGCGAATAGAGCGTATCGATTTTTCACTCCATCCTAACGGAGTGGATCTATTCTATTGTTCTAAGCGAGTGAAAAACCGAATGGATCTATTCCATTGTTAGAAGTGTGTTAGTACAAAATGAAAGGTATGGAAACATTGCCGTAATAGTGGGGTATTATGCTGATCCAAGAATAATAGAAACCAAATTCTACAACAGAAATTATATCTTTTCCGATTATGATTATGAAAAATAGTTCGTATGAAAATTGTAAAAGAACTGGTAGCTTTTTAAATAACATCTCTTTCAATGCTATAATGTTCCACAATATGTAGTTAAATTCTTAACAATTAAAGGAGGCTAGATATTTAAGCATATAAATGAAACTACACTTTTTCCGTTCATGCACAGTTCTTCTAATAGCATTTTTATTGGAATATTCATTATTCTTTCCTTCTAAGCCATCTTTACAATATTTCAAAAGGAGAAAATGAAGTGACATATCACTTTATCGGAAATACTAACAAGTTAGCACGTATTTAAGTAAGCTTTAAGCACGAATTTAATCAGATATGTACGATAACAAGAAGGACGCGATAAGTAGACATGGATAATAACTGCCAGAGCAACCACTAATTTATTATTACTAATTTCCGAAGAAATTTTCATTCATCCGAATGAAAAAATCCTTAATTAAAGGCCTTAATAAATTGAAATTCCATCCGAATGTTTTTCAATCGATCGTCCCATTTCTAGTGAATACTTGATATGCCACAAATTAAGCTTTGTTTTCCAATATTCATGCGAAAATTTCACTGACGGACACTGGTACTCTATTCCCCACCCAAATACATTATACGAACAGTCCGATCACTACAAAAGAATACAAAATACACTAAAACATACCTAAAATCACGACTTCATATTCTGTATCAGAACTCGTTTCTATATACCTCATTGGGTATCGATACCGATTGGGCATCGGTGCCTACACATCTAGTAACAAAACTCGATGGGCAACTTCAAATTTAAACTCAGTTTTTTTAACCAAAAGGTGCAATTTTTAATTTTTTGGACTATTTTTTGCAGAAAGCGGGAAACTCTTTAAAATGGTTTGTCATTTATATGTTTTGATGGAGTGTGAGGGGAGAAAAGCGCTGATCACCGAAAAAGGATGTTTAGAAATGATATATAAAGATTCAAAGTATTTTAGAGACGAAATGTAGCTTAAATGTACTTTTCTTCTGTTAGACGTACATGCCTTGATTTGAAGCCGTCATTTACGGAAGAAACACAATGTACTGATTTAGAGAGAGAGATCAGAAGGGATTATGAGGTAGTTATGCTACATTCGTCATAGCATACATCAGAAGCTAATAGATAATAGTAGCACATCAGTAGCATAATTCAGTTTTTTTAACCAAAAGGTGCATTTTTCACTTTTTGGTCAATTTTTAGCAGGAAACAGAAAACTTTCACTTTAAAACTGAGCGGTATTCTTATGTTTTGATAAAGTATGAAGAAAGAAAAACGCTGGTCACCGAAAACAGTTTAGAAGTAATAAACATCGTAGATTTCACACAAAATAAACATTTTCTGTAGCGGCAGACCTGCGAATCCTGGAATTAGCGCACGTGATTCGGGAACAATGGGCTTATGAAAACGCGACCGACTGGCAGATTGCAATCAACTTGTTAAACCCCACTTGAGGGCCGATATAAGAGTCGGAAAAAGCGAGAGAAACGTTCATCTCGGAAGGCACGAAATGAACGTATATCCGAATCCGTCCAGGTCACGTCGAGTGGGAAATCGGACAAAAGATAAAATGCTCTGCGAAATGGAAAATCTAACGCACTGGAAATGCAGCCCTCGAGAAAAAAAAACGGAGGGCAATCGCGGAGGGCGTATTGCACTTTCGTATCGGCACTTACTGCAGCTCAAGAGCGGAAGGGGGATTCCACGAACAAAAGACTACGTTCTCGAACACAAAGGGACAAATGATATTTCCTATACGTCTATGCGTTGCATTGAAAGAGTTCCCAAACGACAATGACGTTCGCAACAAGTAATTTTTCCGCTCCATTGTTCCTATGGCGATATTGCTGAGACTTTTTCATTGTTGGATTCATTCGACAATGCTGCGCAACAATGGGGTCTGGTTTAATTTCAGCTCGATATTGTAGCAGAAGTGATCAAGTTTGTTTCCCGGAAAGTTTTTGTAAGCCTCTCAGAAACTGTTGCGTTCCAAGTTACAAATGATCATTAAAAAGGAAAAATATCAGATTTATTAAACCCTAAGACCAAGCTTTCACTGCTCTCATTCGTGTAATTGTGAATTATTTTTATGTGCAGTCTGATGGTTTCTTACGCAGCTTGGTTAAAGGCTGCTTGTAGGAACGATGTAGATATAATCGAACAAACACATACATTGTAAGTCACCTTCATTGAATATATCATTTACTCTACGGAATGTTATGCATATAAACGAATTTTCTAAAGTTATCAAGGCCACTGTGAAGGAAAACGAAACTTAAAACTACTATATATGTATACGCTGAAATGCAATTCACGCTGAATAGTTTTCTACGTACTAGTAAATTCCCTCGTCAAAAATGTCGGAACCAAACTAAACTTATAAAAATGTCTACCTATTATTGGTCAATCTTATTTTTACATTTCCCCATCTTCATTTCCATGACAATCTTCATCTATTCCATTCTTCTATTTATAGTCTTCGTTTTTTACACCCCCTGATCTTAATTATTTTCAATTACCGATCTTCATCTTTTCATTTATAAATAATTCAGCACATTTTATATTACAGAAGTCTGCAATCGATCAATATAATCTTTACGTGCATTCCTAATGAGAGCATTTTTGAGTCGCCTGGAGTCGAACCAAAGATACTTAGAGTAAATAAACATCGATTTGGAATATTCCGTTTGCACTCTAATCTGAATTCCCAAATTTAATTATAGTACTCCTTACTCTATCTCGTCGAGAAGTTCGTGAAATTGAAGTTGAAAGGTTCCTTCGGAACAAGGATACTTCCGGTGGTAAAATATCGAATCTTTGGGGGAAACTGGCTCTCTGATGATCTCCTAAATTTCACATTTTTGTTCAAGGAATATCTTCCAAGTATTTCTCGCGGGAGCTACCGACATCGGAAAAATAAATACATAAACGTATAAACATATAAACACATAAATCTATAAAAATATCAATATAAACGCAGAGGTGATTATTACATGAGATACATGAAGAAGAGAAATAGTCCCGCAAAATGGCCAACCTGTTTGACCAACACGTCTCAAGTCATACCTCATTTTGAATTCTGGGCTAAGATGGCGCATTGAGCTGCTTGTCTTTGACTCAAAGCAACAGCGGATGTAAAAGAAGGGAAGGACACCCTTTCGCGCATTAATGAAATACCTTTTGTTCCCTCCGTATACAATGAAAACTTTTTTGGCAGCTATTCTTTCTCCCTTTCTGGACCCTTGAGAGATAAAAAGAAAAAGCTTCAGATCTTAAAAATGAAGTGAAAATGACGTAACGAAGCCGTGTGAAGGGAAAAGGTGAGGCGTGCTTTTTTATAAAACGCGGAATAAAAAGAGTTCAAAGGGCACGCGTGCTAAAGAGGGTTTGCTACGCTTGCTTTGAAGAAAAAGAAGTAGACGAATTCGGGTGTAAATCGCGCCTTTTAGAAGACCATCTCGCGGAGGATTATACAGAATCCTTTGAATTGAGGGGTGTTTGCAAAAGACGGCATACTAGCAAGAATGATAATGAAGAAAATAAAGCTGTGCTCCACCAAGATATACCTCACCGGGATTATTTCCAACCGACACTTGGGAGAGGTCGAAAGTTTTCCGTTCCTGTGCTAATAAACTGAATTCTTTCAATTCCTGCATTCTTTCAATTGCTGCATTCTTTCAATAGCTGCATTCTGTTATTAAATAAGTATTGGTAACATTTTGCATAATAATAATTTTTAATAATCTATTTCGAAACTTGTGATAATTAATATCTTCAGTCGATTGTTTTTATTTTTACTAGTAATCGATATTTTTTATGCTTATGGGTTAAATACACGAGTGGTCTGAAAAGTTACCGACATTTCGCCATTCTTTCAATAGCTGCATTCTGTTATTAAATAAGTATTGGTAACATTTTGCATAATAATAATTTTTAATAATCTATTTCGAAACTTGTGATAATTAATATCTTCAGTCGATTGTTTTTATTTTTACTAGTAATCGATATTTTTTATGCTTATGGGTTAAATACACGAGTGGTCTGAAAAGTTACCGACATTTCGCCATTTATCGACATGTTTTCTGAAAATTTTCTGAATATTTCTGAAAAATCTGAGGTCGGAAACTTTTCAAACCACCCTCGTTTAAGATGGGACTATCCAGTATCAATTTCTCCCGGAAATAAAGATCTCTGTATGTATTTTTGTATTTAATAAACTGATCAAGAATGACGAACTTAATTAAGATTGAAAATTGTTGTCTTAAAACTGAGTAAGTCTCTTTATTCCTCTCCATATGCCTCCATACTCTTAGAATGGATAGCTATGGATTTATTGGATGATAAAAAAGAATTAGAGATAGAAATACACTATGTTAGTATTGGTATTACATAAATTTATACGAGTGTACATATACATGTTTCGACTAGATGATTTCATATATTCTTATGGGAGTCAAGTCAATATTTGCCTTTGTCGTCAAGGAGACTAGTTGTTTATAACCACAAAATTATTCATGTTTTTCGTCATTTGTATCCTGATTCTCACAATAAAACGAAATTTCATTACCAAATTAAAAATCTCCATTTAATTTCCTTTCTTTTAGTACTAATATCGATTTCGTAGGACTAATATTTCTCAATCAATTCTGCAATAGTTCAGAATGAACCTAACGTGCATTTCTTATGAGATAATTTTCGGGTCGCTCTAGAGTCGAACCAAGGTAATTCCTTCAGTAAAAAAGTATCTGTATGTAACATTCTCTCCATTCTCTAATGAATCCCCAAGTTTCATATTCCTATCTCGTTGAGAAGTTCGCGAAATTGAAGTTGAAAAGTTTCTTCCATTAATTTTTTGCGACAGTTGCTGACATCGATTAAATAAACAATTAAAAATATAAATATAAGCACAGCGGTGACAATTTTTAAGATTGCTTACGTGTAATTAACCTCAAGCTGAATGTCGATGCATTTTCAAGAAATAAATAAAATAAATAAGAGCTTCAACACGTCTCATTAAAATATAATCGCAGACTTCTTTACCGTTCTTTTTCTAATCCATCCCGAAGTGCAACGATAACACGGCAGAATTTTTCGAAAGCAAATCTTCTCGACACACAATTGAGCCCATGTATTCATTCACGTACAGCCCATAAAAAAGAGAAAATGCTTAATCGATTTATGAGAGAAAGACTCGAAAATGCACACAATAGCTTATCTCTTCTTCGCTGACAAACAAAAACACTTCAACTCTTCCATTCGTAGTTCCTTTTTCGAAAACAAATACCTGCTTCGATTGTCCTCCAACGCGTTCGTTCGGAAGCTGCTTCTCCGACATGTTTCTCCAAAAAAATAAATGAGGAGCGAAACGCGAGCTGGAGTAGCTATTGTCAAGGGTTATTCGCCTCTTTCTGAATCTATCGCCTCGTTAATTAAGACGCCTTGTCTTGGATTTCCTCCTTGACAACAGGCGAGCGCCAAATGGTGGAAATCCATCGTAATTGGATTTGCCTCTAAATCGGGTTAAATTACTCGAAAGGGAGAGAAATTGCACCTCGATTAAGTGAATTGAATTAAAAGGTGATTCGGTTGAATTGTCACGGGATCACGGGCACGAATCGTTTTAGCGATTGCAGCTCAATTCGGAGAAAATCAATGGCCGATGCATAGTTCGAAAGAAAAATTATTTACGGTAGAATCGGTGAAATGTCTCAGAGCAATCCTCTCCTAATAAATTAACATGAGCTACCTACAACAGTAATATATGTGGGCTTAAGAAACTCGGCTACGTCAAGAGAATAGTTGGTAAAGATGAATGAGGAGAGAGTGAAGTAATTTCATACATATATGTTGCTTTCTTATTTCCATTTGTAAGTCATCTGAGTTATCAAGTTAATAGAAAGCTCGCTCATCCAAATTTTTGAGGATTACTCATCACGGTTACATGTTTCTCTTTATCAAAAAATAACAAACGCGTTTTAAAATTTTGGTTTTGAAATTAAAATCAAATTGAAAATTTCGGAATAACTCTCAGGAATTAATGAATACGGGATACTACTGGCATTCGCTAAAAGCAGGTGTATCTTACTCTAAGGGGTAACTTACTTTTTGAATGCCCTTCGTATAAGCCTTCAATCAAATTTTTTCTTTTGATTATCGAAAGTCTTGTAAATTAAATTTTTAACATCAAGTTTTATTGTATCTATTTCATGAGGTGGGATTAAAAATATTAGGAACAGATTCTGAACCCAAAGGAGCATGCAGTCATTCACTGCAGTATTAAGTGCACATCTTTTCCTTTTCTATTCTAATTTAAGAATTTGTTCTCTGAACTTCATGATGAAATGAAATTGAAGCATTTCACAATCCAACATTTAAGTTTCATACCCCTTGCAATGATAGGTTTGTGGTACTTCTACGTATATCGTACCACTACCATCGTATTTGATAGATTGGGGAGTGTCTGAGTTTTAACTTTTCAGAGAGTAAGTGTAGAAGTAGTAGAACAATTTTTTGCAAGGGAATTAGTAATGGAGTTGGGAATTGTGTCATATTGGAGTTTTTTTTATCTTTTAAAGTAGTTGTATGTAAGTGTTTAATCTTGTGATGGTATTATATAGTTTGTTCTGAGTTGTTTAATTATGCTTGTGAAAATTAGTGTAGTTGTTTGTAATGTTGCCACCAGACTAGCAGTCTATCTGCAACAATGTACTTAATAATAATAATAATAATAACAATGATAACAATAATAATAATTAGGAACCGGCTCGGCAAAATCGGAAAATGTTTTTAGAACCGGTATAGGCCAACTGGCCGAATCCCACAACCAATTACGTATCTGTACTCACCCAATTGGCGGAGAAGTAGAGTCCATGCACAATGCCATCCTCGTCCTCATCCTCCGGTTGGATATTGTAATTGTGTCGTCTGCCCACTGTGTCCACGAGAGCGCCTTCCGAGAGCACTGTGAGCAGCGGCCGAGGACGCCATGGAAACCCGTTGGCTTCTGGATCGTGGATCACGTGATGCCTCCCCGCACCCGTTATAACACGACCCGTGTCTGCATCCACAAGAACCAGCGTCGGCATTCCCCGCACCCGGTATCTTCTCCGAAGCCGCGCCTGTGAAAATAATCACAAAAGGGATTATCTTTATGGTGCATGAAGAAAGATAAAGGCAGTAATTACACCTACGTATGCTCCCTAGAAACCGTATGGCAGGGGGTTCATGAACCATGACGTTACTTTCATAATGACTTACTTTCGCGTATGAAATAAATTCCTGAATCGACTGCTTTTAGCATATATCTCTCTGATCTTCCTCACAATATCAGAACGGCCCATCTAACAAGGATGGCGCTTGATATCGGCTACATATTCTATGAACTTACTCTGAATTTATTGAGACAATCAAGTCCTTGATTCAACCTTGTTTATTTTAAATATTTACATCCTGAAGCATGTTAGTTACTCTCAAGAATCGCCTTTTGTTGTCAAGGGGTTGTTAAAATCGCAAAATTTCGCATGTTTACGAAAATCCTCCTGATTAACTTAATTAGTTTAAATAGCCCCTCATAACTACTATTAGTGAAATAATATATTGAAATAATTAAAATTTACAATAGTCTTAAAAGTAGGACGGAAATAGGAAGTGTTGATATTTCCTTGAATGCTAAATATAGCAGAAAATAGGAGAAAATATATTTGACTATATAAAAGTCGGACTTCGTATTTATGTATATGTACGAGTATATTAAATGAAAGCTGCCTGTACTAAGCTTTGCCGTCAATATAAACGACCGGTTATAACCTTTGAGGTTACCTGAGGACGGCTAAAGGGCCGAACCCGGTGATTTATCAAAATATTGTGGAAAACACGCTGCCAAGTTTTGATTTATTAAATAGCCCCGAAGTCACGTCGACTCAAATTGATATTTTATGTTAGAGAAAATGGTCGAAAGAAGAATTATGGAAAGATAAAAGCGTATTTAAGCTATCAGAGTGGCCTTAGGCACAATAACAGAGTTCCCTACCATGAATCATGAGAATTAAAATTCTAATATTTTTCAGTATAATCAGAGAAAAATACTTGCCATGAAAACTCAGTCGCTTTACTGTAGAAAGAATAAACGAAATATTGAATTATAAGTTGTAGTAGAGGTAGTAGTAGTAGTCAGCAGTCGATTCAGTTCGAAATATTTGTCGACCAAAAAGTAATTCGATTTGATTGTAATCTCCGAATATTCACACACCTCTACAACGTATTAATTAATCCTTAACCTTACGGAGATTCTTCTGGTATAAGTTTGCTTCGACTAGCAAATCTACTGCATTCTTTCTCGTGCTCAACTTGGTACTCATCTACATCTACATATGTACCCCGTAAGCCGCCTTTCAGCCTGTGGCAGGGGATGCAAGCACCATGACTCTACTTTCCTAGTCGATTATTTTCGCGTATCGGAAAAAGATACTACTAGTACTAGTAGTACTAATATCCTTCAGAATATAACGCCCATACGAGGAATTCCTCCGCCATTCCCTAAGAGGAGAGGATGAGAAAAGGGTTGGCATAATGGATCTGAGATGGGATCTGCAGATAAGGAGGCGATCGTGGTTCCTCTTTTATCTCCCTTTGGTCCAGCTGACGTCCATCCCTTATCGCCTCCCTCACGGTCATTTTCCTTTCACGCGTTCATCTCTCTTCTTCCATTCATCCGACTCTTCTTCATAAATACTTTGCTTTACATCGATCGCCTTCATAAATGGAGATTGCCTTCACCTCTCTTTTAACTTTCATTCGCCGAAACATCCAGGAATGACCGCTATGACGTTGAATTGGGATTTTTAATTTCTAACTTGTAATAGGGCTAATATACATGTATTTTTAGATTTTTCTCAGACTAACGATAACAGTGACGGAGGAAGATTTTGAGTCAAGAAGTAATCTTGTCTCTCACCAACGCAATCTGTGCTGTTTGTAAACATTATATATGCATTCATATCATCGAGCCACGCCCATTACATTATTATTCCCAAATTGCCAATCTAGTAAAAAATTTCTTAATGATAGAGTGAAAAATAACAAAAATTTTGTAACAAAGGAAGTTGCTATGTTAACGAAAAGCACATCATTCATGAAAACTATGACGAGATAGCAATAAGTGTTACTCAACAAGAGTCCAAAGACACTCTATCTGTAAGATATCTAGAGCAGTGGCAAGCAAAGTAAACTGCAAACATTACTCTTAGCTTTTTTTTGATTTCCAGCACTAATTAAAAAATTAAAGAGCCAAAACACCTCTTCACTTCCATTTCTAACGTAAAAGAAATAAAAATCTGTAAAATCCCGATAATCTTATGATATACTCTATCCTGCTTATGAGGCGGTATACATTCAGTTCCCTGAGAAGCGTCTTGAGGTTTTACTGTATCTTTTCCGAAGTAAATCCCGCCTCACTCAGGATTTTCCTTTATTGAGAAAGCACGTTTTCACGACACTCCTCCCTCTCATCCATGCATCCATCTTTCGTTACATGCGTTTCGTCTTTTCACGCATTTTCCCCTTTTTTCTTAGCTCAGGAGGAATCTCTCCCCTTCGCATGTTTCTCACTACTTTGAACCAGATCTTCCACATTCTTCCCCTTCCTTTGGGGCTTCTCTAAAGCTCCACCATTTATATCACTTCTCTACCATCAGTATACCAATATTTTTCATTATTTTGTTATTCATTTAATCAATGATCTCTGACAAGTTGTTAACTGCCAGTGAGTTTCTAATTTACATTTCTTGTTTTTTATTCATTTTAGATTTCCTTGTCCTATTTAACTTTGAAGTATTTTGCAACCAATGTTTTTATTCCACAATGTTCATTTTCTGTTTATTTTTATTACTATTTGTAATATAATTTTTTTCTTATGGTGTTAGAAATTTAAAGTGTACATTTTTCTTGCTTCCAGATAACATTTTTCTATGTAAAATTTTAGTTTTCTTCCATCAAAAGGTTTCACAGGTTTTTCACAACCCCATCGATAGAAAAGTTGGAATTTTTCAATTTTCATTATTTTGTTATTTATTTTATCAATGATCACTGAGAAAGTTGGTATATGCAAGTGAGTTTCTAATTTTTAATTCTAGCAAAATAAATTCTAAATTTTTCGGCGTTACTTCGTAGAAAGCAATACGAGTATATAAATGAAGGAAAAGAAAATTTTGTAATTTTCCATTTTTTAATCCTTGTTACGTATTCATCTTAGTTTTTATTGCCTTATTTCATTTTGAAGTATTTTGTAGCCAATGTTTTCACTTCACGATTTATTTACTTATTGAATAAGATTTCAAAACAGCCAGAAAGGACCAATTACATTGCATCGTAACAGAAATAGAAGGAAAATATAAATATTAACGAGGAAACAGTAAAAAGAAAACAGGAAAAGATGAAGACTGAAAAGATAAAGACCAGAGATTAATTAATGGAAGAAAGGAGTGAATCAATAGGGGAAAACAGTTCAAGAGAAGGGTTGAGAGACATAAGAGATTTAAAAAGTTATGGGATGCCATAGAAATTGAATCTTTGAGAGATGGAAGGTCGGAAATGAGGTATGAGGAGGTTAGAATTTCGGTTAGGGCGGGAAGGGCGAATCAAGAGAGGATGTCGTTAGATCTGCATTGGTCAATTTCATTTTCTACTAATTTTTACTATCATTTTATATGTAAACGTATTTCCTTTTGTATTAGCAATTTAAGTTAGAATATAAGGACAAAAGAGGACGAATAATAATCACACCTCTTTGTTCTTTTTTTACGGTATAATTGACTGCTCTACATCATAATAGTGTTTCAGGTTTTGATTGTCTTGTCATCGTAATCTTAGAGACCTTTCAACGAAGTGAGATTAGTCTCCGATTTGGAGATGATTCAACTTAGAACAGCCAGGTGTGTTAAAGGAGATTCAGATTCAATAGCAGTGTTTGGTAGAGTACCTCAGGTGGGATTCTATCGAGAGGACAGAAGAATTGATTATCGACGGAAACTATTCCATAATTCATAGGAACAGATCTCGTGGACGAGATAGCAGATTTTATTACTTCAGTTAACAGTGTACGTCAACGAAAACGAAAAAATGTTACCAGGAAATGATCGCGATAACTGATAGCTACCTTTGGTCGTTTTCGGAGGAGTGTTGGAGAACATACTAGCAAGGAATGAAAGAAACTTTAGCACACTTCCACCCTTTATTTAGTGCTACATGTTTCTTTTTCTCCGCAGCAAAATTTTCACTTCCTAAACCCTCTCCTTCGCTTCTCCTAATCCATTCTTTGCTTCCCTTATATAGCTGAAAATTGTAAATAGAATACTGCCTGATGGTGCTAGTTCGCTAGCAAAACATATTACACTAAATAAAGCCTGTGGAAGTGCACTTGAGTTTCTTTCATTCCATATATTTATTTATTTATTTTCCAAATCCCCCACAAACATCCATTGTAGGACAATTACAGTAGTGGGAACCAAATTCAAATACCGACACAACACACAACCATCCCCTAACCAGAAAAAATCCTGACTAGCCGGGACTCGAACCCTTAGTGTTGGAAGGCTAGAACGCTAACCACTCCCCCACCACGGCCGGTGATTGTAATGGCCTTCCACGAAGTTATATCTTCCCACATTGAGTTTAATATATTAGAAGTTATAGGTAGATAGGGGTAGGATTTTCGCACCTCTTGCCACACGCCTTTGGCAGCTGCCAGAGTCTTTATGAGCTCATTCCGTAAGAGATTAGTGTCAAAGGTTTTAAGGGGAGTGAAACGGTGGCGAAAAACCCTGAGAAAATGAGCGTATCATCAAGAAAAGCTGTGCAATGAAGGGAAAGGATAAGAGAATGGCTTAGGAAAGGAGAAAAGTTGGAAGAGGATGTAACATATATAAGGAGAGAGAATAGGATGTCGGACGAAGGGGATTTAGGCGAATGAGAAAGGGAATTTCTTATCTTGGAAGAGTTATCGCACTTCTGGAGCTTCCACAGGATATGATTTATGAAAGTTCTTGGCGCAAAAGCCCTCAAGCGGAACGCGGGAAATATAAGACTTTCCAAATCGTTTTTTTCGGGCTCAACGAAACGTGAGTCGAAATTTATCTTCCATAAAGAAGCCGTTCTGTAGCACTTATACGAAGAATATTTAAATTAGGGAAAAGAGTAGTGTGCTACCTACATTTTCCTTCCTGCGTTGGCATTCTTAGGGCTTTACTTGTGCTGAACATTTCCTTTTCTGAGAAATACGATAGCAAAACTATTGGTCGGTAATGTGAAGAGGCTGGCTGTGCGGTACCCCTCAATCATTAGACATTAATGACTGCAGAGAGGGAATAAGGCTTACTAAAATGAGATATTTTGTTCTTGCTTACCTAGAGAAGACGTATGGTATTGATTAATATGAAATTTGATTGTCATTATTACCAACCATATATGATTTTTTATAGATACTGGTTTAGTTTTATAGCACCTGGTTTCA
Organism: Pachydiplax longipennis; assembly: GCA_036926295.1. NCBI lineage: Eukaryota > Metazoa > Arthropoda > Insecta > Odonata > Libellulidae > Pachydiplax > Pachydiplax longipennis. The sequence continues at coordinate 36,490,137 of JAVFKF010000012.1, forward strand.
CTCTATCCCCACCTAACATCACTTTACCTAAAAATCACCTTCTCATATTTTAAAATTCACAGTCTCAGGCGTTGTCTTGTGGAAATATTCTATAATGAGCAAGAACAATTTGTACTTTTTCCACAAATTATTTTTATTATTAACAATAAAAGACAGTAAAACACACACGACTAGTTTCGGAGATTGGTCTCCATCCTCAAGTAATTATGAGCAAGAACAATTTGTACTTGATGATGGAGATCAATCTCCGAAACTAGTCGTGTGTGTTTTACTGTCTTTTATTGTTAATAATAAAAATAATTTGTGGAAAAAGTACAAATTGTTCTTGCTCATTATAGAATATTTTGTCTAATTTATTGATTTTTCTACACTCGTCATATATAATTATATTTATGAATACTTTTATGTTTCTTTCGAAAGACTTCTTCATGGCCGATTCTCCCCAGGATTGGGTTGACTTTTCAATCATTGCAATTAGTATTTCTAATTATTTTCCGGAATACGTCATACAGATAATAACTGACATAAATGACAGTTGGGGGCGGTTGTATGCGTTGTATGGAACCTACTGCATTGACACTAAATTAGCATTAAATAGTTTTGGATACAATCCTCTATAATATCTCCTCCTACTTTTGTAATATCTACCTAACACTTAGCCGCTCTTCCTTGCACCTTAATTCCTTTTATTTCTTACAAGATAATTTGTCACCGTTAAAAAAAGTAAGCTTTACAGCGACACTCTAACTAATTAGAGGGGAATCTTTAGAAGTATAAATGTAGAACATTAGGTCAAATTTGCTCTATAGGTTCGGAGATAATACAAGTATTATTCGTTTAAATGCTGCTGAAAAATGTTGTATTCGCGAGATAGAAAAGATACAACGAAAGGCAATACGCTTTGTAAAAAATTGCTATGATAAATCGGTGAGTGTTACTCAGATGCTTCGGGAGGCAGGATGGGAATCTTTAGAAGAAAGAAGGCTCAATCAGAGATTTAAATTACTAGATAAATTCAGACAGAGCACGTTCATAGAAGATGTAGCCGATATTATGCGCCCTCCTTACTATATAGGCCGTTCTGATACAGCGAGAAAGATCAGAGAAATAGATGCTAAAACCAGTCGATTCAAGAATTCTTTTTTTCCGAGAACAATACGCGAAAATAATCGGCTAGGCAAATAGAGTCATGGTGCTTGCACCCCCTGCCACACGCTGAAAGGCGGCTTGCAGGGTACATATGTAGATGTAGATGTTTATCATGCCAATCAGGCCGATATGACACAGACATTCAAAATGGGGTAAACAGAGGATTGATGAAATCTAACTTTCCTAGATAAGAAGTTCTAGAAGGGAGGACAAGATATGATATGGATGACAGGCGTAAAGCGAATCTATCAAACGGTATGATGAACGGATGAATAGATAGATAGATAGACCCTTACTGGGAAGATTAGGTTCATGGGAGCCCCTCAACCAACCTTTTCAGATTCGCTAGACAAGTGATGGAAAAACGTAGCAATATTCCTCAGTTTCCTAAAACGTTTCTAATTTTCAATCTTCGGGCAGAAGAAGAGGAGATTTTATCCAACCTCGATTAACCTCAAATACGGCGGAAACATTAGTCGACTGGAAACATTCCGAACGGGGAAAATCTACGAGAATAAAACACGAGAGACTCATTCGAAGAAACGGGCGCCTGGAGGCAATCCTTTAAAAAAATAAGAAAAGGAAGAAGAAGACCAGAAATTTATCCGAAAAGACCTCGTATACACATAACCACGAAATCGGACGAATTCATCTTCGCCGCAAAACAATTTTCGAGCGAGAAAATAAAAGAGAAACATTTTTATCTCTCATTTATTCCCGAATACTTTTGAGAGAAATCTCTGCCGGAGAAAAAACGAAGAGAGAATGTGTATCGCTCGCCAGTGCAGTGGATTTCCCGAGGGATGGGATATCGCACGAGTTGTCGTGATTACGGCGAAAGCACTACGAAAAAAAGTGACGCGTTTTCAACGTAAATGTAAGTGGAGGGCACGCTTTTACTCGTCAGGTCGTCATGACTTGCGTATTACTCCCTAGAAAATGATCACTGTCTGGAGAAAGAGATGGTTTTTTTCCACGCGAGACCCTTTATGAGCGACTCCAGATATTAAAAACGATCTAAAAATACCCTTTTAGGAAGAGAAGAGAGTTTTGGCAGATATATAAGGGTGACATTTTGGATACAGTTTATTGAAGTCTGTTGGATTGCACTAGTTATCAAGGTTGCTATGCTGTATCTATGCTATTTTTTATTGAGTTATTATTATTATTATTATTGACTATTTTTGTTTTGGTCTTTTATTATTGATATCATTATTATCATTATAATCATCATCATTATTATTATCGAACTCTTTTGACAAATTTGTCAGAATGGACTCTCTTCCACCTAACCATATTTTTTCTGTATGCTTGTTTTTTAAGAGTGTAGTATCTGGTATGGATATATCTATTATGTATCTATATTATTCTTTTCTGTTTTATGATAAAGTTACATCTGGTATATTGATTGATATTGATCGATCTGAAGGATATTTATTTTTATTATTATCATGTTTGAAGTAGATATGGTCAGCGAGGGAGAACAGGGCAAAGAGGATAAATAAATGTGTTGAAAAGTTGTACATTTTTAACAATCATTCAATCAACCTTCATCATCTGCCCAACGGTACTGATTTACAATATCTAAAATACACTTTTTACTGTACCCCGTGGATTGAATTTTAAAAACCCGAATGCATCGCCGATTTTAAAGGTATATAGAGGTAATCCCCATTGAATGGGGACTATTGCCCCTGGCGCATGAGCCTCGATAATGTGAATGCAAATAGTTCCAGGTCATCGCACTTCGTGAATTTCAATACTGCTGGGTCTAGGGTTATATTCAAACAGCTTTTAATTCGCCTCTGATATTTAAAATACTAGAGAACTCTCCCATCGAGAATGAAAAGAATTAATTTCACTTATTTGGTAAGGTAGATACTTTTATTTCTGTATAAATCTAAAAAATTTCCTAAATATTTTTCCGCTTCCCGTTTATTCATTCCAATTCCCTGCCTTCAGAATATACGCATATTTTACATTCTTCATGGCGATAGATTAAATTTCAGCGAAGCGAACAAATTTTATCGAACATTAAGGATTCCTCAAGAGAAACAGACTTGAAAAAAGTCTAACAGGACCGGGAATATAATCTAGGATCTTCCTCTATACGGGAGGCTGCTCTATCGAACCAAGCTACCCGGCCAATAGATTTTCTCAAACCTGTGGGGTATTTTGAAGGTAGGGTAAGTGTGGTTTTGTCCGTTTGTGCGGCATCGTCCACGCCACGACCTCGTAATGACACCGTATAGTCAAACAAAGTGGTGTTATGGAGTTTCTCCGGGTTTCTTCACCGATCCCTCTTTTGGAGTCGCTTTTTCCTTGGGATTTTTCCTGTGCGCAAGCCCTTATGTGCAAAATTGCCCCAACCTTCTTCATTAAGGATTTGTGTTAAGTACCCCTACAAAGTACATACATCACAGTATATAAAATACTACTCAGTCTTATGTCAGTATTACAGTAAACAGTGGGTTCTGACGATATAAATTCTTAAGAGAAAATCTTCATTTATTTACCCTTGATTTCTTAGAAAAAATCAACGAGGAAGAGTAGTTAAAATCGAAATTCAGAATATTGCGTGTTTCAAAAGTTGGTCATACTGCAAAGGAATGGATTCGTGAAAGTGCCGAAGTTACAAATCGATTTCACCGACACTCATCTGAAAAATATTCCAACTTTTTTCCACTCTCGCTTTATCATACAAAGGTCTTCTTCCGCGGATATTTCTTCAGGTAGCATCGCAACCCAGATGAAATAACGACACAGGTGAAACCAAAAATTTCATTCCAGCATTCAGTTAGCTTGTGAATCATCATCCGATTCGATTAGTGGAAATATTTCATAACAAATACGGCAGATGCATATTTTCTGTATATTGGCCATGTAGTGTGGAGGCATATTCCTTTCTTTCTGGTTTCTAATAACAGCGTTTAACGTAGTTGAAGGCCCGTTTAATATACCTTTTATCTTTTGATAAAATAATAATAAAGCGTCTTTATTAGGCCGAAATTGAGACTAAATAGTCTGTTCTTGCCCATCCTGAAGTGAAAACACTAATTGTAATAATCTTCCACAGGGATTTCTAATTCTAAATGTCAAAGAGTTGACACCTTAAGGTATTTCATATTTAAAAGTCGCTTTTAATCTGAAGAATTAGTGAACCATTCAGCGTTGTCAGTTTACTCGATTAAATTTCATATGATATATTCATAACCTTAAATAACTTCCTCTTTTTAATCGGCTGACTGATAATAATGATAATAAAAATAAAAAGCGTGTTATTCGGCTTAGATTGAGAAAAAATAGTCACCTTTTGCATCTAATCCTTCGTCATAGAAGAATAGATACGTACAATAAGTTTTATTCATAGAGAATAGGATTTGCAACTTATGGAAGACCCACCACAGGTGAAAATAAACTAAAATATGCGAGAAAAGAGAAAATAATAATACTAAAAAAATTTTATTCGGGAGACATTGAGATAATATTCTCTTCTATCGATTTACCTTTTGCCATATAACATACGGAAGAAAGAGATACTATAAAAAAGTGCGCAGGAAAAACTAATTTGTGAATCTAAAACTTAAGCTAAAGCTTAAGAAAGAATACCCCACAGTAGGAAAACACCCGCAAGAAGAGAGTGTGATAAACCAGAGAAACCTACGGATACTTAAATCTAAATGTTACGGCAGGTTAAGACAATTGAAAACAAAAATGCTATACATATATATTATTCATAGCTAATACAAATAATACTTTTACATAAAAATGAACATAATGATATGAGAACAAAAAAATTAGGTCAAAAGATATTCAAGACTGAGAAGTCGCAATTTAAAACTAAAATGGCTATAATAGGGAATGACACATCTCAGATTGACCATAGATACATAAATCAATCGAACAGCTATCAAACGAGTAACTTAACGGTTGATGCTTCTTAGGTAAATATGATATTTAATGGTGGGTATTTATTGATCGATGGATATGAATTTATCGAGCGTTACTCTCCGTCCATTTGCAATAAAGATTCAGGTTTACTTCTCATACGAAGTTCGAAGAGAACATTTCTTGTGAACTTTAAAGAGGGAGTCATTAAGTAAAGAGCTTGTAGATCAATCCTTCTTAGCATGTCTACCATTCGCAACGAACGCTTTCGAGATTTTCCCAAGAAATTTTAAAGGCCTAAGTTCTACGTATTTTCATCGATATACTGAACCGTAGGAGGAAATTTAAATGAGCAACTATGAACTTTGGATACGTCTCATTATTTCTCATATTTTCCTTCCATGATTTGAATTTTCGGAGTTTTTTTAAAGCTATCTCGGATTCGGTTCTCCACGTTGCTAATGTTTAACAAGGCATAGAACCTTAAACCGAAAATTGATATCGAAAATTGTATAGAAAATCAGCTCAAAAATAACCCGAGAAAACCATTATGTTTACTGGATTTAAAACCGAACCAAAACCAACATTGTAAAATTTTTGAACCCGAACTAAAAGGGAAAACCGCTATTTATTCCGTTCCGATTTTTTCACTAATACTCCTTCTACTGAATTGTAATTCATTGAAAGCTTATTAAACATGTGAAACTACGATTTGCAGTTAAAATGTAATAATTTTCAGTCTAAATTTTGTTGTAATGTAAATGAGAAATGCTAAAAATAATTATATAAATAAAAAGGATATAATATATCAGCGTTCAGAGTAAAACAACCAGTTCGGATATGTGTATGCTTTTTTATGATATGCACTGATGTTGTATACGGGTGACAGTTTCCTTATGTATCTGGGTAGTAATGTATGTGGGAATTTCATGTGTTTCCACAGATTTTGTTGTTGTATTTCTTACTCTTAATGGATGTTGGCGAATTGAAGTTGTATTTTGACCATTATTTTGAGATAATAATAATAATGGACTTTATTTACGATGACACATTAAAAGATACCATGTAAAATCTATATGATTACGATGTATTGCTGTTAATGATAATGGCTATAGTGATGTATTTGTATTATATACTTTTAATGTGAAATATGCTAGTATGTGTATGATAAGTGTAGTTAGATGTACGTAAGATTTATTGTAATGTTAGTCGGTATCTTTAGATGCTCGTAAACTGTATGATAATGTTGTCAACTTGAATTGCGATATTTATAATAATAATAGTTATTAGAAGGGAGTTACTATGAAATTGATTGAAGATAAATGTATAAAATTAGAAAGTCAACAGCTCAGAACTGTTCTACGTAACTTCTCTATAGATACAATATATAATTGAATGCTGAATGCAGATGTTTAGATGATACAATATATAATATTTGGATTGTAACGTTGAGATTTATATAGTTTCTGGCATTTTGCGTTGAATTAAGCTTCCTGGAAATTAATCCTCTTCTGTTTTTATATCTTTTTCTTCCACAAATGTTCTCTCAAGAATTAATGCAACGAGAGATCACAAAATGAATAATCACCCACCGAAATGATGATAAAACGGAAGTAATTGAATAACTCGCGGCTTAATTCCGAATCACATCAAAAACCTGCCGTGGGCATTAAATAAATGCCGAGATTTGCGAATTTAAGCGAAAAATGAATTTCCAATCCGATAAAATCTGATATCACATATCCGGATTTTAATTGAATTTCGGAGTTCTCTCTCTCTTGATCACGTGACCCGAATTTCATGAATCATTGGTGAGATTCTGGAATTTGGAATAAAATCTGGTGATTGAGAGTGTGTATATAATATTGGAGACTGTTTTACAATGTCCAAAATCATGCGTTACTCAATCAAAACACACATAATTCATTTGAAATTTTATGCATTTTAAATTTTGGCTGCCGACTTGTAATTAATGAGCTCTTCCTGAATTTCGCGTTATTGCTGTTATTCAAACAATTCTTGCATTTACCAAGATATATGTATAATCGTTAAATGATGTGGACCATTTATAACTGGTCTAAAATTCAGTTAAAACATGGAAGGTTAATAAATGAATTAAGCAAATAATTAGAAAGAAAATAATGTGTGGCTATCATTTACTAATAGCTCCAACACCGAAGTTCCGGGTTCGTATTCCGGCAATTCAGTTATAATAGGGAAGGTTAGAAAAATGAATAAAGCAAATAATTAGATAGTAAATAATGTGTGGTTACTATTTACTGATATACTATACTAACGCTCTAACACCGAAGTTCCGAGTTCGTATTCCGGCTAACTGGATTTTTATGGTTAAGGAATGGTCTTATGATCTATATGTTTATTAAAATGGATGTAATTGGGGTAATTTGTATAACTCAAAGACGCAATAATAATAAGCAGAATAGCGTAATGAACAAAATATTACGAATGTTTCATTCGTTCGAGTTAGAAAAACAACATTTCGATTCTTTTTAGTTTTAAAATAAGTGCTTTGCGCCTTCAAGACGAAAAGAATCTTTCTTAAGTTTGATTTCTTTGCCACAGCTGTAGATATATATAGAACTATTACTGTACTGCGAACTATTACTGTACAATACAGATTGCCTTTTCATCATATCTTTTAAGAATTGTCTGCTTTTCGTACCAAGAGAAATTCATCCTTTGTAAATCAATTTTGTTAATTTTTCATTCTACAATGAGGAAAATTTATCAGATGAAAATTAGGGAAGAATAATATAAATAATTTTCGGTCTATTCAGTAGGAGGATTGGCTGTAGAGGGTTGCAGTACATCTAGGAAAGGGAAAAATCTACCTTATTAGCGGGTAGCAGAGCGTCTTAAGCGGTATTTTTACCATTTGTTCAGGGTAAAAGGGACCGGGACTCAAAGAAAACAGTGCATTAAGCGAAATAATACATTAATCAAGAGCCTCTTAAACGGGTTTTACTGTATGTGAAATACGATTACAAATTGTATAAAATACAAAATTGATATATTTCAGCTCAACTCTGTGGAATGAAGACATTATACAATGGAAAAAACACTGTAAATTCCACAGACATGTATAAAGGCAACTAGTTACGTCTAGTATAAAATACAATCAATATATTATTTACTCTATATTAATACGAGTAATTATACGAAGAAAATGAGAGTATGCATCACTTCGATTTTGTTACATTAAAAGAGAACCCGAAACTTGGGCTCAAATTCGATACAAAGCTGTGTCTTAGAGAATTCAATCACATTAACATGGCAAGATAATTTATGTCGGGATGTGAAAGTCTCTTTTGGGCAAGATGGCGCATCAGACAGTTACCAGACGGCATTATTCCCTCTCCTTCCCACTTCTAATATAATTCTCCGTCCGAATTTTTTATTTTCTTTGATTCCCATTGATTTTTCCGACACCCGCGCCTTTATTTGATTTGGTCTCTTCCATTCGATGCAATCCGACGGAAAAGCTCTCTTTCGGGGAAATGTATCTCCATTTCGTTCGATGGATTATTCTAAACAATTACTCAGTATCCCATGGGGTTTATCCTTTCCATTGGGATGAAAAAGATACCCGAGTGGACAGAGCAAGGGTACAGACTGAATGCATGGGTAGCACCCATTGGGAGGGATTCAGTTACTGTACATGCATCGGAGAGGATTGATACAAAAAATGACAATCGAAAACATTTCTACAATGTATCGAACAACGAAATATCCCTTGTATTGAACAATGAAACAGCGCTTAAGTTCTTAGAGCCATAGAGGTAGACAACAATGCCCAACAGTATCAATTAGATATCTCTCCTTTATCTACTATATCTAGTAGTATCAATATTAATGTCTTACAAGCCGACTACTGGCAATTGAGGCAGGGGATGTAAACCTTTGAAGCAATTCTTTACTTAGTTGTTATCGTCTATCGTTCGTGGAAAGCATGAGACATAAACTCTCAGCATCTATTTATCATATTTTACGCTTATTATTTGAATTAGCAAGGGAGGGGGTCACATAATACCGATTGCATCCTCCTCTAACGTCAATTTTCTGAATTTATCCAACAATCGCAACCTGAATTCTAATTTAGTTTCTTTCAAGGACCTTCGTCTAAGAATATATTAGTAACGCTTGCCTTTTTCTCGTAGCAATTAAAAAAAAACGTATCGCTTTGCGCTGCACAGGAACCCGTTTCATCCCATATGCTTGCAGCATATTCCAGATGAGGCCTAACCAAAGTGAAGTTACATAACTCTCTAACAATTTCATCGCATCTATAGACAATACGTTGTATGAATATGACTTTGAGTTGGTTTATCGCAGGTTTTTCTGATGTGGACGCTTTTGTTTAAGTTAATTGTAAGAATATTCTATTTTAACATGAGATATGAAATTATGCTCAACTCCATATAATGAATGAAAGCTTGTTTGTAGATGTATATGAAATGTTCACTGTAATATAGCTGTTGAAAATTATCGAGTATCATATCGTTGTATTATCTATCTAAATAAAATAGTGATACAAAATTAAAAGACCAATGTTGATTTGAACTACAAAAGTAAGATGGTCTAGAAACGTAAATTGAACTCATACTTCTAACCTTCATTTCACAAGTGATTAGATTAGGCTTTAATTTGAGGTATTGACATACAAGGAGGTTCATTATTGAACAACCTTTTACTAAACCGCAGTATAATATACAGCGACCATGGTTTCGCAGCGTAGTTGCATCATCAGGCTAAGAAAAAGTTTTTCAACGATGAGTCCAATTTCATTTATTAGTTACCTAGAGTTAGCCTTCGTTAGTTACTTAGATAAGATAATTATATACGTGCTTAATGATATAAGCGGAACAGGTGCAAGTAAGCGAGGAAGAATGACTCCGAGAGTGGCATTTCTTATAGAATTCCATAAAGGAGACATTAACCAAAATTAAGCATCACTCACGCCTCAGCAGTTTCCATATCATCACAGCCAAAAACGAGATTTAGACAAAAGTAAATGAAGGATGCATTTGTCTTCATCCCTTATCAATAAAGGCAATCGTATAACATTCCTGAGGCTTATTCAATATTTACGGGGATATGGTGGCAGGATCTGCAGAAAGCAAAATCTACCAAATACGTTTGTGAAATTTGCGATCTTATTTGACCGAAAAAACAACCAATTTTCGAGGGGATTCACATATAGACTACTCTGATTTTGCACAAGTATTACTCGATGTCATTCGAGTAGTCATTGACTCGGCTCGAGTCTCGACTACCCACTGAACAACCCGAAGAAGAGGGAGATAAACGATTCGTTTACGTAGCGGCGTAAGGATGGATCGATGGAAAAAACCCTTTCATTCTCTCATGCATTCTTTATCTGGCGCTCATGAACTTGTGTCGCTGGACGTCGTGCCTTTGCCAAGAGATGTCCAAGGGAAACAAAAGAAAAACAAATGAGTGTTAATCTCCGCAAGGCCTCGTTATCCCGCCGTCTCGGCGTCTCTTCTTTCATCTTTGGATGCGTGTTCGACGTCACTACTTTGCGCATGCACGAGTATTTGACGAGTAAAATTCGCTTGCATAAAGCTAATGTTTAATATGACAGGAAATGATTATACAAAATGCCTAATTATTATAATTATGTGATTATATTATTCAAATATAGTATAATATTTCTATATGAAAAAATTTCAACTCTCTTTCTTCCAACACTCATTTTGATCCTTTCTTCTTATCTGCAAAATCTATTCTAAATATGGTTGCGAAAGAGTAACATGGAAAATTTCATCTTATATGTTCGTTTTGTTTTGTTATCGATTATTATTTATTTATTCTCGTTGTTTTTCACATTGTTAATTTTATTCATTTCATTTATTGAATTTATTTTATAATTTTGTTTTTAATTTTCGTTCATCGTCAGCTGTAATTGGCCTCGTGCTGTATGTTGATACTACTAATAAATAAATAAAAAAATAAAATAAATAAATAAATTATGCCACCCTAGTTAGTCACTAGGTCAGGTAGCGACGTCAATTTACCTCACAATTAATATAACAAATTTCTGCCAATACAATCGCAGAACATAATAAAAATAACCGCCGTCTAATAGCTGCAACATATAAAAATTTACAATAATTTACAATTAAAACAGATATAATGCACAATAAATTAACAATAAATAAAAAATTTACAAAAATCACAAAAACCATTTGAATACAAGTAACCAGAACAATTCACAATCATTCAATTATTCTTTCGTGTTTTCTTTCCATCTACACCGTCGAAAAATGCTACAAAAGGAATAATAATTACCCTTATTCAGTTTGAGATTCTTTCCTGAGTGTTGTGTATTGAGCTTGAAATGAATTCGCAGAGGCCAGGGGCATATAATTAAAAATCCGATAGCAGTAGCTTGTATACAGGTCGTAATTTTTGGCGAATTTTACCCGAATGGTGACGTTGTTTTGTTGAAACTGGTTGTTGTCAAAACTACTTTGAGGAAAGCAAAATAATTGGTAAACTTTCTTTCACGACAAATTGTAATTGTTCACTTGTTTTTCTTATCAAAATTAAAGGGTGAACATGATTCACATTCATTCATGCTCGTGTTAAATTGCATCTATGTATGCCATTATAAATGTAATCCATTTAATCGGAAATTTAAATACTAATTAGTGATTTAAAATTTGAATGCATGGGAAATTATCGCACGGGAATGATTTGCGACTACTTTCTAATAGTTTATAATCAAAATTGCTATGGAAGAGAAACGATTTTACCTGCTATGTTAAGATAAGTAAAATGTTATCAGTTTTATCTTCACATAACGTAATAAACGAGTCATAGAAAAAAAGCAATTTTAACTCGTGAATTATATTCAGAAAGTATGGAAAACGTCGCCCAACTCAGCTCAAGGCACAATATGTAGCTATACGCCTGAACGCAGGCAGAAAGTAATACACGGCCGTAGTTCGGGTTGCGGCATTTCAGGCGCACCGCCTGGTGGGATTTCAAGCTATGGAAATTCGTCGAGTTATCAATACAGTAAAATCCGTTTAAGACGCTTTTCAGGGAGGTAGGCAAAATCCGCGTAGTAAATGGGATAGTGTAATAAGCCGGATAGGGTTGTAAGCGGGATAGCATTATAACCGGATTGTGTATTGCTGGTTGCATTTTCGTAATATTATGAAGAATTAACACTTTTAATTAACTTTTCGCAGAAAGTCTTCTCTTTTACTTACTTTTGGTCATTTATTCCCTCTAAAATGAAGCAATTTGAAGCATTTCAAAAAATTAGGGCAACCAGTATTACATAACATAGTTTGGAAGGTCTAACTATGTACAGTAGGGTGGTCCTTATTCATAGGGGAAAAATGATTTTGAGAATATCTTTAGTCCGCTAAAATTGTTCCATTTGGTTAGAAAAATTAATTGTGTAAAATATTACCAGAATCGAATAAAGGAAAGGCCTTCCGTATCGCGCTTAAAGTTCATACATTTAAAAAATTTTGGCCTTTTTTTTGATCATCACGGGCGATTACAGAGTCTTCCCATTTTTGAACTGTTTTTATTTTTTTATCAATATGTTAACTGTGATTTTCTTAAAATATTTCTAAAATCCGAGCTGTAGTTCTCGAGATCTAGCCCTAATAGTGAGTGCGTTATACATTGCAGAGCTTTAATAAGTTATAACACCATCCCGCTTAGTATAACGAGGTTTTCACTTCTTATGCTGAAAAGCATCCTAACCGAGTTTTACTGTAATTTGTATTTTTATCGAAACACCATGATAGAGTAAATCGCAACAATAAAATTTTGTTTGAAAATCTACGATCATAATGTGCTAGAATATTATAGTTTCTTACGTAAATTAAGCTACGATTTGCGATTAAAATTTCGCATTATTACAACATTTCATGATATTAGGGAGAGTATGAAATATAATAATAAGTAATTCTTTTAAATTTAATATCTAAAAATTCACCTCTATTTCAATTTTGAAGCTTCAGTATTTTAATTAATTTGACAATAATAAATTATTAACTATGATTTTTATAATGAGATTAAAAAATTAACAACGATGAAAAACAATAAATAATAATAAATTATCTTAAATAATTAAAGTGATTACAATTATAATAATTATAATAATGACTCAACAATTCCACAATGAAAACAATTGACAATGAAAACTGCATGTTAATAGAGATGATACATAAAGAAATTCTCCTCATGCATCTCCGTCAATCTGCCCCATAATGCTTCAGCGATACTGTGAAACTCTACTATGACTCTCAAGGAGACAAAGTGAATCAAAATTCAATGGAAATGAACGCCTCGACGAAATTTCGCAGTCACTGTTGCACGAAAACGCGCCGTGACGAATACGAAATTAATTTTTTGTGATAAACGGTTGTTGAGTTCTGTCACGCTCACGGATAAGCACGCACGTCCGAAAAATTGGTGGGGATGCGATGGCAGGGATTTATTCTATATTAAGGCGGGATTGAGCTCAAGTTAGCTTCTCTACCACCTAACCTCAATTTATTATACATATTTTACTTATGATATTTTGAATAAAATCGGAATAATTGAAAAAGGTAGATATAACAAAATTAAATATAATCTGTAACAATAACTTTATGCTTCTATAAAACATAAAATAAAATATATTAATATTTTACGTGAATTTATTTTACTTTATTGCTATATGGACCTCCATGGAGGTCCACACAGTTATATCTACATCTACATCTACATCTGTACCCTGCAAGCCGCCTTTCGGCGTGTGGCGGGGGGTGCAAGCACCAGGACTCTATTTGCCCAGTCGATTATTTTCGCGTATTGTTCTCGGAAAAAAAGAATTCTTGAATCGACTGGTTTTAGCATCTATTTCTCTGATCTTTCTCGCTGGATCAGAACGGCCTATATAGCAAGGAGGGCGCATAATATCGGCTACATCTTCTATGAACGTGCTCTGTCTGAATTTATCTAGTAATTAAAATCTCTGATTGAGCCTTCTATCTTCTAAAGATTCCCATCCTGCCTCCTGAAGCATCCGAGTAACACTTACCGATTTATCATAGCAATTTTTTACAAAGCGTATTGCCTTTCTTTGTACCTTTTCTATCTCGCGAATACAACACTTTTCAGCAGGGTCCCATACACTGCATGCGTACTCGAGGTAAGGCCTAACTAGCGCAAAGTAACATCGCTCGCGGACTTTTTCTTCGCTTTTACCGACTATTCTTTTGACGAAGCCTAGTTTCTTAAGAGCTCGCCCACATATGTTATGGATGTGGGTACTAGGGCGTACCGAAAAACAAAAATTTTTAATAGCTGGAACGTAATAGGTTGGAAAAGTTGCCTTTTAGGCTCAATAAGAAATGTGCAAAAGATGGGCTCTAACAAAGTTCGTCTTGGGCTTGACCAAACAGCTCGAAAATTCGAAATTTTAGTGAAAATTGCGTTTTTTTAGGTAAGTTTATTTTTTGACGGAGCATACATACATTTAATTAAATGGCTGTTTTAATTCGTTTTGAATGAGGAACAATTATATTGAGCCGTTAATACCGAATATGACGAGATATCGTACTTTTAAAATTTTTGGAAACACCATGAAAAGTGGCAGCTCCTCGCTGGTTCAGCTGCAGTGAACCACCCAGGACTCATCATGAGGTAGAGCCTGCTAATCGAGTTCCACCCGCCTACACACCCGTGGACGCATACCAGAATACTAGCTGATGTCTTTGAAGGTTGCTTTTGTTCCAGTTTTTGGTATTCGCGAGAGGATCCTATCGCCTATGAACCCATCTCTTGCATCGTGGCCTTAGTCTAACCGTGAGTCCTCTGCGACTTCTTTTACGGTTCGTTCGACTGCTTGAGAATTATTTGGGAGGACAAATAATGTAGCAAGCTGCTTTATAGGTTCCTTAGCATTATCTTTAATGTTTTGAAGATCCTCGGGGGAAAAGCTGACAGTAAGTGGTGGCTCGGTGACAGTGACTTTATCGCAATCTATCAATTCTTCATAAGAAGGCACGTCGAACTTCTATTGCGGAATGATGAACCGACAAATCTACTCCATTTGACTGTTTCCTGCGTTGATGAATAAATGTCCTAACTGTGTTCTTATTTTAGGTCACTCATCAGTAAACATGGCAATCAAAACCCGAAGTTTGTCATGCATGTCTACGTTCCAATGCCGTATGTCATTAAGAGAAATCACACAGTGAAAGATAGAGCCATAAAACTATGGAGGTCCATAGCTGCTATACCATACCTTCCTTTGCAAACACGAAAACTTTTTGAATATGTAATTCAACATAATGACTTTTACGCTCGCCCAGAAATCGTTTTGGTAGTCACGATCGCTTAAGAGTGTGTATGATAAATTAACGAGATGAATAATGTGCTAACTTCGAAGTTAGGTATCGTGATATGTGCCGCCATAATAATTTTATGTTTCAAAACGCTTTATAGATGAGCGTAGAAGGTGTTATATTGAATTAACCATCAAACGGAGTAGGTTTGTCGTGCCTTTTTATGAAGAATTGATAGATTGGGTTAAAGTCACTGACACCGAGCCACCACTTACTGTCAGCTTTTCTCCCGAGGATCTTCAAAACATTAAAGATAATGCTAAGGAACCTATAAAGCAGCTTGCTACATTATTTGTCCTCCCAAATAATTCTCAAGCAGTCGAACGAACCGTAAAAGAAGTCGCAGAGGACTCACGGTTAGACTAAGGCCACGATGCAAGAGATGGGTTCATAGGCGATAGGATCCTCTCGCGAATACCAAAAACTGGAACAAAAGCAACCTTCAAAGACATCAGCTAGTATTCTGGTATGCGTCCACGGGTGTGTAGGCGGGTGGAACTCGATTAGCAGGCTCTACCTCATGATGAGTCCTGGGTGGTTCACTGCAGCTGAACCAGCGAGGAGCTGCCACTTTTCATGGTGTTTCCAAAAATTTTAAAAGTACGATATCTCGTCATATTCGGTATTAACGGCTCAATATAATTGTTCCTCATTCAAAACGAATTAAAACAGCCATTTAATTAAATGTATGTATGCTCCGTCAAAAAATAAACTTACCTAAAAAAACGCAATTTTCACTAAAATTTCGAATTTTCGAGCTGTTTGGTCAGGCCCAAGACGAACTTTGTTAGAGCCCATCTTTTGCACATTTCTTATTGAGCCTAAAAGGCAACTTTTCCAACCTATTACGTTCCCGCTATTAAAAATTTTTGTTTTTCGGTACGCCCTAGTGGGTACCCCAAGTTAAGTTATTCGTGAGGGTTATTCCGAGATATTTTACCGAATCGACAGTTGATAATGTTTTCCCTCGAAGGCTATATGAATTATGATTGGCAAAGGATTTTCTTTCGAAAAAATTAACTACTGAACATTTATCTACGTTGAGCTCCAATTGCCAGTCGTCGCACCATTTTACTATTTTATCTAAGTCATTCGACAGGCTTAATCTATCGTCATTACTTTTTATTTCTCTGTAAATAACCGTGTCGTCCGCAAATATTCTAACGTTACTGTCGATGTGTTCATTAAGATCGTTAATGTATATTAAGAATAATAATGGCCCGATTACGCTTCCTTGTGGGACGCCTGAGGTCACCTTGACTAGGTTGGAACTAATACCATCTAATACTACTCGTTGTTCTCTATCGGACAGGAAATCTTTTATCCAACTTATTACTTGTTCGTTGATGCCCGCAAGTTTTAATTTGTACAACAATTTACGATGCGGGACTTTATCGAACGCTTTCCGAAAATCCAAAAATATTGCATCGACTTGTCTTTTACTTTCGGCCGATTTCAAGATATCGTGAATTAATAACGCTAACTGTGACTCGCAGGAACGTGTCTTACGAAAACCATGTTGATTCTTAACAATGAATTTAGAGGTTTCGAGAAAACCCATTAAGGAACTAGTAATTATATGTTCCATTATTTTACCACTCAATGAAGTTAACGAAATGGGCCTATAATTCGATGGATTATCTTTTACGCCGCTTTTAAAAATTGGGGTGACATTTGCAATTTTCCAATCTTTTGGGACCTTACCTTCGCTTATAGATTTTTCAAATATTACTTTAAGAAAGGGGCCTATGCTCTCTGCTAATTCTTTAAATACTCGAGCTGGTATATCCTCAGGACCAGGAGCTTATTTGGCTTTTACAAGTTACGACTTATCCCGTCAATATTAGTACAAAAAGATTGAGTTTGTGTGGAAAAATCTTCTTAACTGAAGGTTGAAAGATATAAACGTGTGGAAAATCAACCACGATAAGTGTTGAAAAAATCTGCAGAACTTAGAGTATATAGTTTAAGAAAAATATTCAATCAATATAATTGAAAATTACAATTTAAGTAAATATAGTTGAAGAAACAATGAGTTAAAAGGTGAGAGAGGGCATCTTAGGGTAGGATTTACATAGTAGATATTTCAGGTTGATATACTAGTATGGGGATTAAATATGCTTCCAAGAGCTTGAGAGTATGCTATGCAGTTTAGCATATTTAGCCGAAAAATTCTATGATCTAAGGAGAAACAGATGTGAAAAATTACCGACATGACAGGGACTCGAACCTAGATCCCCAACCTTATAGTAATTTTTCACATCTGTTTCTCTGAGGGTTATCTTGCTGCACGGATATCGTAGTAGTAATACTGTTACTGAAGTCACTTCAACTTCTACAGCTGAGGTAATTTTTCATGTGGGCTTCCACCGGGAATCGAACCCGGGACCTTTTTCACCAACGCTGAACGCGCTATAACACATGACTATCCGGGAGCCCTCCACGGCTATCGTGCAATGTTCAATACCTTCCCATCATTCAAAAGATGAAGTCTATTGACCTAGAGATTGCAAGTGCTTGACCGCGTACAGTCTATGGAACAGAGCGCTTTTTTCCCATGCCATTAACTGAACTCACTCGTCCATCTGCTTAGCAACGGAATTGTCGATAGCGCTTCGAAACGTGACTTACGAATCCAATGGAATTGCGTCACTCGGAAACGGGGTTAGCAGTGCCTAATGGACATGTGAATGCAGTTGGCATTAACCTCTTCAGAAGAGGCACTTCGTTGTAGCACCTGAGACTGAGGACCGAATTGTATTTGGCGTCGTAAATGAGACGTAAATCTGTCCCCCAAGAACTCGACATGCACTATAAGAAGATTCGCTTTGTTAAGAATGATTTCATAAAACGATTATGAAAATACTCCCCGCTACATATTGGTGATGTATAGAAAAAAGGAGACCTTAAGCTTGATGGCGATTGCGAAAAATAATAAACACTGCTAAAATTCAATAAAGATGCGTCTGCAGAAACATACGAAGAGTTATTCGAACGCTTATTTATTTTTGCCCACCTAACAATGGTCAAAAATGAATTACATATTTCATTCTTTGATCATTGTTAATAAATAACTTACATTATTTCCATCCCATTGTTAATAAATAAATTACATTGTTTATAATTCATTGTCACAAAATATATTACGTTTTTAGCTCATTGTCAGTAAAAATATTACATTGTTTTTTCAATCATTGTTAATAAATATATTGAATTATTTTAGCTCATTTTGAATACATAGATTATGTATTGTTTTTATCTCATTGTCATCCTTTTAATACAGTTTTTTCCCGTCTCTTTCCACACTGAACACACGGTAAATAGACCCCTTAAGGCGCTCAGATTCCCGCTTATAAGGCGGATTTTTCCTTATAGATATCTCTATTTTCCTATGTTCACCACAACCCATAAGAGCCGATCCTCCACCTCAGTTGATACATCGAAAAATGATTACATTATCCTCTCACTTGTTTATCTAGTAAAAATTGATTCATCATGGAAACCACCAAAATTATGAAGCAAAGGAAGACATTCTCTTTGTACGAAAAACAGACATTTTTAATACAACGATAAGACAACCAATACACAGCAA
Organism: Pachydiplax longipennis; assembly: GCA_036926295.1. NCBI lineage: Eukaryota > Metazoa > Arthropoda > Insecta > Odonata > Libellulidae > Pachydiplax > Pachydiplax longipennis. The sequence goes on from JAVFKF010000012.1 coordinate 36,509,169, forward strand.
CAATACGCGGACTCTCTAGATAAATGCGGCTGTGGCAGATAAACCACTCTATAGATGGTTCATACTTATTTTTAACATGCAAATAATTTTTTTAAATTAAATACCCTTTCCTTATATTTTCCAACATAAAATAAATAAGTTGTCGTATCCTGGTTAAAACGCTATCCAGCTGATAGTTTGGTTTTCACCTGTTTCCCTGAAAAGCGTCTTAATCGGGTTTTACCGTACCTTTTTTCTCTTAGATATTTTTTGTGTTTTTTTATGGAAACCCTCCTCAATTAAGCTTTTCTACTTAATATTTTGCTGATTCTACCGATGGTGATCACACTACCTAAATAACGGGATTCCTTTCGAGCGATTGCAGTTGAATACAGAGAATGAAAATACCTTAATAGATTTTTGAGGCCCCTAAGGCCGAAGTCAATCGGACTTCCTTCCCCTTTTCTCGTTATTGCTCTTTAGGTCTCGATTTTGGTAGTTGGAAAAAAATCAGAAAACAATTTGCCTTTCCGATAATCGAAGCTTTGATTCCGATTTCAAATGGGAATGAAACCGAGATTCCCATTACAAGCAAGATGAAGATCGTGATGACTTCAGATGGAAATTGTATCTTCGTCGGATTCCAGAAGCTAAATTCAGGAATTACATCGCACATGATGAGCCGATCGCCGATTTTCAATGAGAGTTCAAAAAGTAGGAAATGAAATATAGAAACTGGTTATAGATTAATTAAATATGATATAGAATTGAATATTTCACACATCGGCCTATAACTTCTACAGCTTACTCCTTTTTCTGTGTTTTATACTAGGGTAATTTGAACTTCCTCTTTTTAAAGCATCTTTATAGCCTCTTATATTTAATTGTTTTTTTTTCGCGGTTTTTTTCACTCCCCTCCTCTGTAAAGGTTTTCTGGCTCTTCGTTGAATTCTGGGTCGCACAATAAATCCAGTGTGGAAAAGTACCAAGTCTTTACTTTCATTGTATTATGGCTTTCCACGAAGTCACGCCTACCAATATCGATTTTATTGTTTTCTCTTATCGTTACGAAAATGCTCTAAGACGCAGGTTAGGAACCCTCGAAAGAAAGGAGACTAGAAGCTAGGTTACTATATTGCTTGATGAATTCAGGAAAGGTAAGTTTTTAGGGGATGTAAAAGGTATTATGCGACCCCCCTGCAACTTCTACCGATCCGACAATAAGGATAAAATAAAAGAATTAGATGCTAGATCAAATCGCTTTTAAGGAATTATTCTTTCTTTGAATAATACGCAGTAACAACAACCTAAAGAAGTAGCTGAAACAATTCGTGTTTACCTCCAATGCCACACTCCGAAAGCAGACTTGCAGGGCCTAAATATAGATGTATAATACGTGGAACATGCGCACGGGTGTACTTGTGTATTTAAATTGACCTGATAGGAGTTATGCTACAGCTTATTTCTGCCCACCTAACAATGAGTGAAAAATAAATAACATTATTTTCAGCTCATTCTTAATAAATAAATAACATTACTTTAGCACATTGTAAATAAATAAATCTGTTTTTAGACAATTGTTGATAATTAATTATACGTTTTCTCTTATTGTTAATAAATAGCATTATTTTAACTCATTAAATAATCATTTAGCTAATAAATAGTTACGTTGATTTTTGATCATTTTTTATAAATAAATTATATCACTTTGAGCTAATTGTTAATACATATATTTCATTGATTTTTAGACCATTGGTAATGAATAAATTATTGTTTTCTCGCTGACTGTTCATTGAAAGTTGCAATGAAAGCCAGATCAAGTCGCTTCAAGGACCTAATCTTTCTATAAATGATATCCAATACCAAAAAGCTAAAGAAGTAGCTCAAACAATCCGTGTTTACACCCCCTGCCACACGCCAAAAGATGCATTACAGGGCATTAATGTAGATGTATAACACGTGGGTGTACGTATGTTTGTATAAACAATGTTATGGATAACATTCTACCTCTTGTAAAAAATCGCTGGGATACCATCCTCCAAAGTTGGATGAACCAGAGAGTAAAAAACTTTGGTTTTTCCCTTTAACTGAGTTTACCCCGATTTTTTTCCTGGTTTTAGTGTTTTATCTTTGGTTTCCTGGAACAATTGTCGTCCATCCACCGTTGGCTGGATGTATCCGGGGGACTTTTTCGCATGTACGTAGTAGCTTGATATCAGTTGTCTCCCTCTTCTTAGCGCGTGATTCCTCAAGCGTCACCCTTTTCTGGAATTTGAATGAGAATCGCCCGGAGCGACACTCTTCCTCGTGGAGTTTTTACCTCTCCAAAAGTGAGATTATGACTCCTGTATTTATCATTTTCGTGACAAGAACAAAGAAGGAATTAATAAGGAGTAATGGAGGGAGCTCTTTTTTTCCAGGAGCATTTCTTTTTTCGGCTGGATTTATATTTCATGCTGTCGGAAATAAGCTCGAGTTAGAGTAGCACTTAATATTTATAAGAGGATGTAAAAATCGCTAATTTGACGATTTTTGAATAGCATTTTTTTTATTTATTGCGTATTGGAAAAACTACCATCATTTAGGTAGATAATGGTTGTTATAGCACTTTAAGAAAATTCTGTGGACTTGAACTTTGCTTCGCATATTCACAACATTTCATATATTGTTATTCTTGCATAAGAATCTCCCTATTAAAGTTTCATATATTCTCAACCGTTCATAAACTTATAGCGAATTCCTCCGTCAAAAATGACGGAACTACAAAAGGTCGGCTATATTTGCATGCAGACTGATCCTCTTAAATAATCGAGGTAGCATATCGCGTGACAAAGATCGTACGTACTCATCGTTAGCTCGTCCTTTACTTCAATACTGTTCAGTGTACTCCGCATGAGAAGGGTTTAATATTGGATAAGCGCGTTTCGTTAAGAGAAATTGTTGGTTAAATAGCAGAGTATTCTCAAAACTCTCGGCTAGGAATTTCTAAGATATACCGTACATTGGCATAAGCCATTCGATAAATTTTTATCAGTGGTTTACATGAAGGAATGCGCAACATCGTATTTCCCGTACTCAGCGAACGCAATTTTCTAGGCCAGACATCGAGAAGATTTCGAAAGATTATAGCGAGAACTTTCTTGCTTTTTTCTCGACACTGTGACATTTCCTAAGCAATGTTATAACGTATTCCGATATAAACTTGAATATCCAATTCCGTTCCAATATTTCTCCGGTGTTGACAAATTGACAGATGTGCTTCAGAAGACGTTTTTTTAGAAAAATAAAGGAATTCATTTCCTTTTCATTTCTCTCGAAGCGTCTCCGAAAATGCAGCTGACAATACATTCCTTTGAGCGATTTTGCACCTGCCACTCTTCCAAACATCTTTCAAACATTAAATATCATTGGTATTATTCATTGATACCATTACTTTTCCTTCTATTTTAATATCATTAATTATTTGCTGGTTTTTAGGAAAAAGCTTTTCCGAGAAAATTTGTGTATTTAGCGACAGGGCCGGTTTTAGTAATAGACCGATTAGGAACTATGAGTATCTTTGTGAAGTCCAGAAGAAAAATATTACACATTTCAGACATTGCTTGGCTAAGAATTTTTCAAGAGTTCTGAGATAAAGATACCGAAAAGAATTCCTGCCTTTCCTTAAACGTAATTTTAACCAGTAGTGAAATTAGATCCTTGGAATCACTATCCTTGTATATTATTTCTAAATATCCATTTCCGGTGACCAGCGCTTTTCTCCCTTCTCACTCCATCAAAACATATAAATGAGCAACCATTTTCAAAAGAAAGTATCTCTACTTGTAGATCAGCAAATGAAAAATCATATTTTCGCAAAAATGCAAGTTAAAATTTGAGTTTTTCCACACCGTTTCCTTACTGGATGTTAAGAAGATCGATATCTATCGATACAAAAGTGTTATATCGAAACGGACCCTGATTCTCTATCTCCCACCTCAATACATTTCAACAAACAGTGCAATCAGTACAAACAAATATACAAACACTAATCGCGTATTCGCGTATCAATCATTTGGTATTTTTACCACGTGTTTAGCATAAAAGGGACCGGGAAAAACCTGCGAGTTATGCGGAAAAACGCCTTACCTGTATTTTACTATATAAGGAAAAACCATGAGGAGATTTGGCACATCCTGGTGCATATGCATCACGGAAAGATTTTCTCTATGGGATAATACATGGGTGGTCTGAAAAGTTTCCGACATTTCGCCATTTCTCGACATGTTTTCTGAACATTTTCTGAAGATTTCTGAAAAAACTTGGGTCGGAAACTTTTCAGACCACCCTCGTAAATATTAGATTATATTATGAGTGTTCTTTGTCATAAAAACTGAATATAAAAGTAAGTGTATTGTAAGGGCGTTTTATTTTATTGCATGGGGTTCGACGTCGGATATACGTTTATATAACTAGTACACATTTAATTTTCCTGGATTCGAATCCCCGTCATGTCGATATATTTGCCCTTCTGATCCTCCTCATGCCGCATAACTCATTCTCATTTCTATAATACCAAATTGTATCAAAAGTGTTTCTGATCGATAAATGAGCTCATAAACTTCTAATCCCTTCACTCAGCCTATGTTTGCAATCGTAATTATTCCCGCCCGTCTGAAGAAGAGGTTAGAAGGCGTCGCCCCCTTCACACACGACGCCGGATTATTCAAAAGGAAAACAATGACGAAGCGGCGCTCTTCTTCCCTCGCACCTGCTCCCGAAATACACGGAAAAAAATGAAAAACGCTCCCCGAATTCCGTCCCAATTAAGAGACAGTCGGTACGGAAATTATTTTATCTTTCGTTATAACCTGGAGGGTGGCTTTGATCTCCATCGTTTCTTGTTCTTTAGGCACGAAAGTCTGTCGGCGACTCAAGTACGGCTAACTCAAAGTGTTCGCAATTCTACAACTACTGTAAAACACGTTTAAGACGCTCCGCTTAAGACGATAACCCGCTTAATATTAATAATACCCGCTTTTAAATTTCTTTTTTTTTCTGTATTCATACTAGTTTTTTTTGCCATTTTCATTTATGACATTCTGTATATTCAGCGTTTTTTTTAATCTCTTATCTCATGTCTTCCTCTTTGTTAACTGTTATTATTTTATGGATTATTTCTATATGCAGTTTGAAGTGTAAATATGTTCCTTGCTTTCTGATTCCAGCCTTTTCTATAAATTTAAGTTTCTTATTCTATCTGTAGGTTTCGCAGGTTTTTCACACCCTCTTCTGGGGTGTTTTCCTGCTGTGGGCTATTTTTCCTATCCTAGGTTTTTAAGCCCACAATATAAATTTCTTCCGTGCACTTTTTTTTTGCTATCTCTTCCTTACAAATTGACGAAGGGTTAGATGTAAGAAGAGACTATTAAGTCTCAATTTCGCCCGAATAAAGACGTTTTATTATTATATTAATACGCAATTTCATCATTCCCAGCACTCGAAACATACGTTAAATATACCAAAAGGTGACAACGAATGTTAGCAACTTTGTGAGAGAAAACGAATTAAATCTAAATAATTCTCCGTTCTTAAATTTTGCTTAACTAAATTACCACTTAAGAAGCCCTGATTCTCCCTTAAAACGTGGATTTTTCCCGTTCCAAGATGCATTGAAATCAGCTTTATACAATCGTTCGCCTCATTCAATATCCCAAATTTTTTAACTCATTTGTGTCGCCCTCTAACGCTTCGCTTTATCTCAAGAATGACTTTCATTCCTTGCGAATAACCTTTTTGCAATGACTAATTTTACATTACATCATCAGTGTCATCTACTCACGCCTCGTCTTATCTCTAAAATGGTTCTTATTTAGAGAATTAATTCTTTAGAATGACTGATTTTGTGAGAATAAGAAAATTAAGATACAGAGAAGCAGAATAATCCAACTGTCAGAGGTGATGCAAATTATGAGATAGAGTGAGATCTTCTCACTTTTTCCAAGGGCAGCAAGATTAAAAATTCCCTTGGCGGTGTTTCCTTTTTGTCGCAATCTCAAGATGTAAACACATCCAATAACCAGAAAGAGAATGCAGTGTTTTGTGAGCGTACTTTTGAAGACGTGCTCTGAGACGCCATCTCACCACTGCTGTTAAAACATTTGATATTCTTCCCTAATTGTCTATCTAGTGAAAACTACTTCGTTTAAGGGTGGGATTTGACCAAAAATAAGTAGATGATCTTTCTATGCGAAAAGTAAACCAATCTTCGAACATATGATATAAAGAATAAGTATTGTATAACTCTGTTATAACGCTACCATGCTTAAGACGCGGTTTTCCCTTTGTCCCATGAAAAACGTCTTAACTGCATTTTACTGTATATATTGTCTTGTAAAAGCTTTGTGAATAACTTTTGCAATTTTCATTGCTGTAATGTATCTCTTTTTTCACCTTATCCTAAAAATTTCGGTTTTTATATCCTCTTCTTTCTATGGATGTCTTTCTGAAGTGAATATTCTTTCGACGTTTTTAAGGACTTGAAGGAAAAGTTGAAGGAAAAAATGAATTCTTGAATTGACTGGTTCTAGCATCTATTTCTCTGACCTTTCTCGCGGTATCAGAACGGCCTATGTAAAAAGGAGGGCGCACAATATCGGTTACTTCTTCTATGAACGTACTGTCTGAATTTATTTAGAAAATTAAATCTCTGATGGATCCTTCTTTCTTCTAAAGATTCCCATCCTGCCTCTTGAAGCATATGAGTGACACTTACCGATTTATCATGGCAATTTTTTACAAAACGTATTGCCTTTCGTTGTATCTTTTCTATCTCGCGAATACAACACTTTTCTGCAGGATTCCACAAACTGCATGCGTACTCGAGATGAGGCCTAACTAGCGCAAAGTAGAAACTTATGATAAAGTAACTAAACAAATAAGAAACGTAATATGTCAAAAAACCGAGGTTCAAATCATTTCCATAGTTAAAACAGAAAGGAGCAGCATAAGAAACGTTGGGATTCAACGCAATCCTCGAATCGCAGTTTTGAATGAAAAAAGCAATATGGCGGACGCGCGCATGTGCGAAAACAAGATTTCGGAAGGAAAAAAAATATCCATTATGTTCGCACATTTTTCTTTTCGATTGCGTCGTCCTCTGAGAGGCAAAAAGTGAACCTTCAAAGGCGGCAATTTTGCGCGGCCTCTCTCTCTCTCACTTGATCCCGCAAAAAACAACCCTTTTTTAATGCTTGCTCTTTGATTTTCGCTTCCCCTCTCGGAAGAGATTAAACAAAGTCAATCGCACGTAATCCGCGCTAATCCGAGAACACCACCTACAGGCAGAAAATCAGACGGCATTCTGAAGGGAGAAATCGTGTTTAAAATTGAGAATATGGGATAACACAACTGATATATGCTTAATCCATGAATGTTATATGAGATTTAACACTCGCTTTAATCGCTTATTTTTCCCTGGGTTCCGTTGATTTTTACGATTTAGCACCCATCGATACCACAAGATATGATATCCCAATTCAGCCATAATTGAGTGATATTCTAAATCGCAGATTATACACAGATATACTTGTAAGTATACTTGTACCTTTGTAAGGCTTTAATCCAACGTCTAATGTTATATGTACAGTATAACTTGATTAAGACATTATTCAGGGGACAGAGTCAAGATTGTTTTAGAAGCGGGTTAGCGTTATAGCCGAGTTACCATAGCCTTATCATCGTTTTACTTTTTAATGTCAACAGAAATTTTATCACTTATATATTTAAGTAAGTGCATTACACCTTATGAAGAAAATTTTACATTTTTTTACCTAATAACGCAAAAAGGAAGGATTTTAGCCCTTTAATATTTAAATAAGAGTATCAAGCCTTGTACAGACAATGTTACATCTATTTGCCGAATTTGAAGATGAGAGTATTGTTTCGTTATACTGGTTACCTTTTCGTTAAATATTTGATGAATGATCAGCTATTTCGGCAAAAGAGTTTAATCCTTACTTCATTTTGGTCTTTCTCTAGAATGAAGTAATTTTAACAAAGGGAAGACGAATTATTAGGGATAGTAACGAATTTTTTATCAGCAGTGTTGACTCTGTCACAGAGCACGATGATTCTACGACTAGGCTCAGCAGCATTAGTGTTAATACGTTACCACTGCTAGGAATGTTAGTCCATCTGCAACCAATGGATTAATAATAAAAACAATTAGAGGCGCCACATTAGAATTGTATAGTTCGAATTAGAAGTCTATACACATATTAGAAGTGTCTATACACGTAAATATTAGAAGTATATACACATATTTAGACGTTCTTTTCAGAAATAACTTATCGTATTAAGCAAGGATTGCACCATAAAAAGGGAAACTAGTATATAAGTGTATTAGCGTCCACCTAAAATCGTGTAGAGGCTAAAGTTGGATCGGTAAAAGAATCAGAGTAAATGTGATGCAGTTATAATTGATTACAAGAGACACATGCACAGAAAAATTTAAACGAATGAATTAACAGTTTGTGGAATTGAACCATGAGAAGACGTGGATTGTACGAAGGCATCGGTTAAACGAGGCAATCGGTTAAGATCAAAAGTTCCCGTAAGAAATTCGTTTCATAGGCACCTTTGATAGATGCGTTTTGACCTTGCTATTTCCGTCCTACTTTCTTTTCGACTCGGATTCAGATCAATCGCAGTGATTCCATTTATACGTCCCTTTAATCATCCCCCAAGCAAATCCATAAAAATAATATTCCAAAGGCACCCCTCTCCCATATAAATGCATCCTTTTGATCGGTCCAATCTCCATGGAATAACTCTTTATCGATGTTCGGATGCCATGGAAACACTCGAGATGGGGCTGTGACGAAACCCTTCTCGAAAACAAATGAAAGAATGCCTTCAGATTTCAGAAGTTTCGATCTTTACGATTGTAAAGAAGGATTAACGGAAGTGGATATAACTGGGACTCGAACCCAGGTCTCCCATTTTCCGATATGGTGTTGCAATTTATTACATTCATTACTATAAGGTATAGGGATATTAGAGATATTCTGAACTATTAGATAAAACTATTATTCTTATTACTGTTTAATTATTTATTTGTTAATATTTTAAGGTATAATTATATTTAATATGTTAAAAGTATAGGTTTATTGAAAGTATTCTAATTTTTTAGAGTGAAATTGCATTTATTATTTTTTGTATTTTATTATTTGTTAATAAATTTATATTTTATTCTGTATATATGCATTTATAATTTATTATTATTTATTAATATATTGATATTTAATTACATATTTGTTTTTATTATTTATTAAAGGCATAGATGTACTAGTATTATTGGATGTATGTATTGAATGTAGTATTGGATGCATTCTAATTTTCAGATTAAGATTATTATTCATATTTTATTATTTATTTACACTATTTATTCAATATATTAAACGTATACTGGTACTATGGATATTCTAATTTATTAACTTACTTGTTCGGAAAGGGAGAGACCTGGGTTAGATTACCACTCACGTCACTATTTTTTACTTCTGTTATTACTTCTATCGATCACTTCTAATATTTTATAAAAATGTTATTTATAAATCAATATTTCGCTGATTTATTCTGTATTGAAGCGATTGACTTTTACATGGTACGTATTTTTCTCTGTTTTATGAAAAAAAATAGAATTTTAAATTTCATGATTGATATTGGGGGCCTCGGCCTTTGGCCTCTAATAGTTTAAATACGCTCCAGTTCCTCCTCCATAATTCATTTTTCGACCATTCCTTCGAACATTTATATGTAACCAATGTGAGTTGACCCAACTTCATGGAAGGCCATTCAATATATCAAATCCGGACTTGGTATTTGTCACAATATTCTGATAAATCACCAGTTTCAGCTTTTAGCCTTCCTCAGGTGACCTCAAAGGTCATAACCGGTCATTTATTAAAATACGGACGAAAAAGATAAGCCCAGATTTTATTTTCTACCTTTAAATGTATTTCCTCGTATTTTCTGACATTTTTAACATTCAACGAAATATTCAACTCTCTCTCTTTTGATTCTATTTTTAAGAGATTATCATAATTTCGTGGGCGATTCCATTTCGTCGCTTTTCATATGTATTTTTCATAGAAAATGTACCTTAGGAATAATAGTTATATTTGAAAAGGTTCCATTCCAACCTTTCGAAATGGCGTCCATAATAAAAGAATGTAAAGTTCATTCACATTTTTGGTGAGATTTATTGAAGTCATTCAAATGAAAAATGCTGTCAATCTGTGGAGGGCGATATATTTTGAAAATAATTTGACGAAAAATCAGTTAGCGTTTCTCAGATGCATGAGAACGCGAGACTGGAATCTTTAAAAGAAAGAGCATTCGAATTAAAGACGCAATATACGTACTAAATTCAGAGAGAATTCGTTCTTATAGGTTCTAAACCGATATTATATGCCCTCCTTGTTACGAATGCTATTCTGATACTGCGAGGAGGATTAAACAAATAGAAGCTAGAGGTAGACTATTCAAGAATTCATTTTTTTCCGTGAAAAAAATCTATTAGAAAGGTAGAATCGCGCTGTACGCATCCCCTGTCACACATCGAAATTTAGCTCTTAGGGTACATACGTAGATGTAGATGTAGAAGCCGAGCTAACGCATTTCCTCAAAAGAAATCGTGTAAAAGTTAGGTCCAAACAGAAATGATGGTAATAGAACCATTGTTTTCTTTATTACCGATTGCAATGCTGAATATTGATAAAACGAACGTTAGAAGGATTTCATAATCATCGATAAGATAACCAATGTTTTGAATCCTTGATATTCAGGCTATACGTATTCTTATATCATCTGAAATGTAATTGGTATCAATCGAGCTCTATAGCGCATTAGTCTATATACACATACATACATAAATACCTATATAAAATAAAGCAACTATAGAGGGTACATGTCCATATTAAGGTGTAAATCACTCGTTTATAAATTAAATAGATCAAAAACCCCTCCCTAATGTAAAACAAACGTAAATCAATCATAACCCGGATATAACGCTAACCCTTAACCATAACGCGATTTCCCCTTGTTCCCTGAAAAGAGTCTTTAAACGGTTTCTACCGTTTTAAGTTCCGTTTGAAGTCTGAATGGAGGGTCTCACTAATTAAAATGCATCGAATTATCGATTGATATGAAAATCGCCGTAATCCCGGTTTCTTTAGAGTCGTCGTTGACTTTCCACAATCGATGGTGGCGCCTGTGACGTCGACCCGGTGAATTACGAGGTCGTCGGTGTCAACGAACGCTCGCTCACTAAACATTAAATAAAGTCGCGCCTTTTTGAGCTGCTGATTATTAAAGCCAACGCATTCTTCCCTATCGATAGACGCGCCTCTGACGGCACCCACTGCAACCTTCATTTTGAGCACGTTTACCTCTCTATCTTCCTAGTGCATGTGTTAGTGCTGTGGTATATTACGTTCTTCTCACGACTTATCAATCACAAATTTTATCTTTAATATTCTGAACTATATTTGGCCATCTGTAATCGAATGAATCTTTCTCTTGGGATTTATTTAAAAAAATTTAACCCATTTAAGACGCCACCTACCTTAAGAAGCAGTTTTCTCCACATCTCGGTCCCTTTCACATTAAATATATGGTAATGATACCGCTTAAGACGCTCTGCTGCCCGCTTTTAAAGCGGATTATTCCCTTTCCTCAGGTGTACTGCAACCAGACATAACCAATGGTTCGTCTCATTCGATAAACTAAAGTGTTTTGCATTATTTTTCCCTGATTGAGTATTTGGAAAAATTATTTCTTTCAGAGTGAAAAATGACCCAAATTATGAAATGAAGAAACACTCTATTTGTGCGAAAAGCAGACTATTCTTCAAAAATATGGAGAAAAGGCAATAGGTATTTCAGAACCTGCTTACAACGCTATACCGCTTATAACGAAGTTTTCGTTTAGTCCCTCATAAATCGTCTCAACCGGGTTTTACTGTATTACAATCGATTGGATAGAAGAAGTGGTTCATTATTTATTACCGGAGTCAAATTCAGAAAAACTGGCATAAGATAGATTCTGTTACCTTGATGAATGGAAACATTAGCGATAATTGGATCCTGCAATTTTTATGCATAGAATATTTTTCATTTGTCTACAGGATGCAGGAATAAAATATATCTTTCATTCAATTCTGCCAGAGTCGAAACTACTTGCTCGAATACAAACAGTTGGAAAATGCTAAGTATTGTTTTTAGTTGGTTCTAATGCTATTAAAAGTGCTTCCACGGTTGGGGCCATTTCGCACACATGGGCTTCCGCTAGGAATCGAACCCCGAATCGCCTTCAACGGAAGCTGACGAGCTACTCACTTGGCTATCAGGGAACTCAATACTTAAAAAGAAGGTTGTACGAAAAGTGAAAAGTATTGACTTGACTGGGATTTATTTTCATTTTCAAGTCACTATTAGTCACTTCGCGATATTTCACTCAAGTCACCATTTTTTCACTTCTCGCACAACCTTGGGTTAGTCACACTTCATGTTCTGAGTTTCATATCATTTCCATAATTTACTTAAAAAGAAATCCGAAAAACTCTCCAATCGCAGAATATACCGGTGAACGTAGGACCGATTCCTCGACTGGAGAAAGACCTTCGAGACGACCTTCTGGGAAACACCCACACATACGAAAACACCCAGGAATTAGCCAGACGTTTATTGGTATATTCGGCGATTGGAAAATTTTTTCGCCAATATCCATGTCCCAATTTCTCTTCTTTCACGGATACTCAATGTTAACTCGAAGAGCAACAGTACTTCACCTAGGTGGACTTGCTCCTTGTGAGTTAATTCTTTAGAAAGACTGATTTTTTGAGAATACAATCATGATATAGAGAAGCAGAATATTCTCTATTTCACTGTTGGAGGTGATACAAATTCTGAGATAGAGTGAAATATAGCTATTTTATCTACAAGTAACACATCGTAAGCTTGCCTAGTAAGCCTCATTCCTCTGTACTAGCAAATGGGAGAGAGCATGAGGTTGCAAGGAGCCTAGGGGCTGAGAGAGAAAGACAGGTGGATCAGGGATGTAGATACGCCGTTCGGTATGAGTTTCAGGATAACAAAAGGGGAAAAGTTAGGGGTTTAAAAGGGTCGCTTGCAGTGGGAACACGTTCAGGGACGGTGAAGTATGGGGGAGGTGTCCATGTGAATGGGGGATAGCAAGGGTAAGGGGGGAGGGAGAGGCAGCAGGAGTCAAGATTAGGATGGATATGGGAAGGAAATTTAAGGAAGGAATTAGGGTAAAGAGGAACGCACACATGAAAACGATCTCATTCGAAATTTAAAGTTCAAGAGTCTCGTTTAATGTTTTCCATGACCTGCTGTTTATGTTGAAAGGAAAGAGATTGGAGGTCGGCTGTTAATGAATGAGAGGTTCGAAAAACTCTCCAACTGCTGAACATGCCGATGAACGTAGGGCAAATTCCTCGAATGTAAAAAGATAACCGACCCTATGGGAACTACAGCTCTCTATGTATAATAAGTATCAGTATAGTTAATTTTTCTTTGAGTTTTGCGGACTTTTTTATTTCGTAATATATGATTAGAAATCTGGAGGGTTTACATACATCAGGGTTCTAAAATCCTTATATTGATCGTGGCGATTTCAAACAAAACTTAAAATCAATGAAATAAAGGAATGATGCGGTAAAATACACATTGCTAAAAAGAGGGTTAAGAGAAAGGATCTGTTATATGAAAAGGTCCTCAAGCCCTCATCAAAAACAAATAAGTTAGTAAAAGATGTGAGATGTTCTTATTGCAATGTAAATGCATATAATTAATAACATTGCAATATTAATGTCTATAGTTGTTTTTTTGATAGTGTGAAACAAATATGACAAACAAATCTTTTGTTTGAAATCTAATGTTCACTTTTGAATCTTGTGTCATAGGTTTATACGTTACAGGGGACAATAAGCCTGTATAGCATAAAGTAGAAGGTGAATGTGCACATAGCTAATGTAACAATTCTTATCAAAACGTTTAGGAACTGATATTAAAGGTAACACCAGACTTTAGTCGTACAGCAATTAATCACGCGAATGAAAAGAAAAAAACACTCCAAGAATCAAAACATAAGACACGTCTGGTGACGTAGGCATATTCGCAGCAAAAAAACGTTTGGTTGATTGCGTCTGACAAAAGAAAGAGACAAAAGGGGGGGAGGCGTGTTAAGCTACGGTTTAAGAAGGAGTGCAAATAAGGGGCACTTGAGTCGGCCTAACAAGGCAGTGGCGGTGTATTGTCTCCGAGGTCATTAGGGGTCGTCTGAGGGCTTCCACAAGAGGGCGTGCACTGGCAAATAACGAACACTTTTCTAAACTTTTTCACAAATGACCCGTGGCTCACGTTTTTAATCTGAAGAGTCCACGGCGCTGACTTTGGCACTTCCCGAATTCCGAGGATATTGAAGATTAAAAACTCGGCTCTCCAGATCGCTCTTTTGCGCACTGGAAAATCAATCGGAACGAAATTCAAAGGGGAGTCGTTTTTTCGCTAAATATGATAAAAACCCGTCTGAAACGCTCTCCTTTAATATACTATCCCTATTAATATGCGGTTTTGTCTCAGTCCCTTTCACACTAAACAGACGGTAAAACTCCGCTTAAGACGTTCTGTTACCCACTTATGAAGCGGATTTTACCGTCCCATAATGCACTGCAATCCGCTATAGACAATCCTCTGCCTTACAGTCAATACATTGAAATTTGTTTACATTATTCTTCCCTAATTGTGAATCCGTTGAAAATTTCCTTAACCGTAAAATAAAATGGTCAAAATTAATATCAAAGGAAGACGCTTTCTTTGAACGAAAAGCAGACCATTCTTTTAAATATGACGAGAAGTAAACCAGTATTACGCACAGATAGCTCGCGGATTCTTTGTAGATCTTATTTATTTATTTATTTAAGATTTTCCGCCGCAGTTAGACTTATGCCTGGTGGCAGCGTAATTATCACAATAACTTATGTAGCGTCTGTTTATATTGACATTTGTATTTATTTACCCGACAACGATAAGATTGTTGAATTGTTTACAGAAAAATAAACAGCAATTCTTGAGCTTGGTTACTGGCGAAAAGACGTTAAATCATCTCTCTCCAAAAATAATATATAAAGAAGCACATACGGGTTTCTAATGCCTTCATCTTACATATCACAATACCTTATATATCATAATTACAATTACAACTAAAATACCATTCTAATTTATATACCATTATATACATTGTCAATGTTACATACCTACGAATGTAACAGTAAACAATAAAATCAATCACACTCGCCAGTTTTTTTGTGGCAAGTATAGCAAACTAATGAAGATTCCTATAAGTTTTCATGGAGTATAGGACTCATTTATCATCTAAAGGGCCAAAGAACCTTTCTCATTTGTTTCCTAATTTAAAAGAAATAAAAATTGGCAATATCCTGGCTATAACCCATGTTAGGCGGTGTTCACTCCCCTGAAAAGTGTCTTAACCAGGATTTACCCTATATGGGCGGAGGATAAAATGATTTTACTGAAATCTAAATTCCTACGGTTAATTGATTAATTAATTCTAAGGATTAAAGAATGAGTTAAGGGATTTAAAAATAATATTCGTGGAATTTAGAAGCGATGGAACCAACTCAGCAAATTGCTTTACTGGAAGAGTATACGTTAATATAACATACATTTAGTTCAGTTTTTCAAGGGGATATACATGGGTGGTCTGAAAATTTTCCGACATTTCGCCATTTCTCGACATGTTTTCTGAAAATTTTCTGAAGATTTCTAAAAAATCTGGGGTCAGA
Source organism: Pachydiplax longipennis (assembly GCA_036926295.1). Taxonomy (NCBI): domain Eukaryota; kingdom Metazoa; phylum Arthropoda; class Insecta; order Odonata; family Libellulidae; genus Pachydiplax; species Pachydiplax longipennis. Next base: position 36,525,016 of record JAVFKF010000012.1, read on the forward strand.
AACTTTTCAGATCACTCTGGTATGCACTACGATTCTTTTTCTTAAATCTGTTTTTATCGAGTACGGTCAGCGGAAAATGCGAAACTTTAAAAGGCCAAGTTCTAGAATTCAGTTCCCTGAATTGTTCAGTATGTAATTGGCCTGAATACTATGGTGGTGGTAGTGGTCTATGATCGTTTACATCGAGTTCATTCTTTCCTATGCATGCAGAAATAGTGGGGTGGATAGATAAGAAAGGAATTCACAGTTGGCATGCTGTGAAAAGTCCTGTAACTTGGATGGCTAGCCAATGGCACGCGATAGATCTTCTTGGCGGAACTGTGGTAGCAACTGATGGTATCAATAAATTATATCAAGGATATTTGATGTTGGGAAAGACGTTTGGAAGAGTGACAGGAACAAAATTGCCTCGAGGATTGTGTGGAATTTATGGAGACGCGTCGAAAAAAATGAAGACCGAGTGAATTCCTTATTTTCTCTGAAAAACGACAACAAGCACGTCTGTCAATTTGTACACATCAGGGAAATATTAGAACGGAATTTCCAATGTTTTTCAAGTGTATATCAGAATAAGAGGCACGTTGATCAGTATGATGTACAAAGCAGATAGAAATAAACTCAAAACATTTCAGCTTTATTTGGTGGAACACCTGCATTAAGAATAACATAAGTTAAACACCTCCACGTATAATAATTTAAGTTTATATAGAAACAAAAATTAAGTAAAAATCCTGTTAACACGCTAATCCTGTTAAGTAATAACCGCGTTATAAAGGGGATAGTGTAATAACCGGAATGTTACAATATTTTATTAGCATTAGATCAACAAAAGAGAAAGTTTTTTCGGACTTTTGATTTTTAAATAAGTGTTTCAAGCGTTAAAAGAACTATAAGAAAGCTTATCAGGTTTGCTTTACTTGCCACAGATGAGAACTCGCGACCTATAGTTGTGGTTATACCGGCTGCCTTTTCGTCATATTTTTTTTTTTTTTAAGAATTGCTAGCTATTCGGACAAAGAGAGCATCCTCTCTTGTTACTTAATTTTGGTAAATTTTTGATCTTCAATGAAACAGTATTTAGCCAATCAGTCAGTTAGACATTTGGAAGGCGACTTTATTGCCTTTTAATTTTAAAATTTTATAGATCCAGGTTTCTTGCCATAATAATACGCTGACCCTATATTTAAGTAGCTAATGCTCTACTTACACAACTCGAGACTTTTTTCTTTTATCGACTGCAAACTGCGATTGAAGTTCACGTAATTACCTGTAAAAGAAGGAAATGCAAATTAATTCGTGAAACAGATGTAAAATGATGAGTATGCAGTTTGGTTTTATATAAATGGAACATGGAAGATTGGAATGAAAGCAGAAAAGTGTTTGAAAGATTTGGAAATGGTTGTGTAGAGACACGAAGAGTGTGAAACAGACACATAAAGAGATATTATAGAAAACTAGAGATAAGAGATTAATAATTAGCTCAATAAACAGGAGGTAAGCAAAATGGATAAGGATAATCACAATTGTAACAAATTGTCTTTATTCGGGCGAGATTGAGACTAAATAGTCTCCTCCTTCACCTAAACCCTCCGTCATATGTGTTAGCTAACAGGAAGGTAATTTCATATACGCTTACCCGACTCAGATTGAATCTTATGTCTAGTATAATTCACCAACGAAACAAAAAAGTAGAGTAAATTAGCAGATAAATTAGTATCCGTGTGGTAATTATCATTCCCTGATTAAGGTGTACGTAAAATAATCAGAAATTCTACACTCTAAGTCAGTCAATATTGTGTTTCTTCATAAAAAAATGGGAAGCTTTCAGAGTTCATATTATGCAAAATAATAAAAATTCTAAACTGAATCGAAATATAAGAAAAAATTCAAACACGACTGTTTATGAATTATGGGTTTAAAAAAACGAGCCGTCTGTAGGACTATAGTCTCCCAGGTACTGAAGGTAGAAGGCCAGGATTACCAAATTCGAGAAATCACTCTAGAAGTTGGTATTTCAAACCTTTCCCGTTGCTACTAAAACATGTGCAAGTAATGCGTTAATCAGACAGATTGCCAACGGGCGACGTTTTCAAATCTATAAGTAACTAAAAGTTTTTGCGGAAGATCAGAGATACTGAAATTATTTTCCATTTACTCTAAATCTTAATCATATTATCCGTGGTCATTCCCACTTGTTAGAGTACCTAATTTCACAAAAACACAAGTCACTAGAATACATTATTCACACTTCTTACTGGAATACTAAACAGGTGTACTTAACAAGTGTAATACATGGCATACTGAATCAAGGACACAATACAATTCTATTCGATAATTTTATATCCTAGAGAAATATGAAGCCCCTTCCCCTTCACAGCGACAAAAAGTTTGTCCTCATCTTTCACGGTTTCAGAACGAAATGATTGCAGAAAGAAATTCGTAGATTGATACCAAAATTCAAAGCGAAAGAGAAATAAAGCGTTTGATGAAAAAAAGGCGTTTTCAACCACAGCACACATCCGACTCAACTCAGTAAGCGTCAGAGCGGCATAATTTGCACGAGTTTATGTATAACGATGGCATTTGGAAGATATTCGCATGGCTTCGTTCGTTTGGGAGTTTTAAGAACGTGAAGATTCTCTCATTAAAGTTAAACCGTCATCATCGCCTGCAACAGAAAGATAATTCGAAATTTCCTAATGAACTTTACCTGCAATTCGACAGACCCTCATAATTATGTACACACACCAGGATGGATACTTTTTATTTCTATTCATTTATTTAAAAGACTAACATTCAGAGCTGATACCATTTTATGGTGAAAACCAATATAAAAGAACCAACAAATTGACAGTAAATATGCATGAATACATGTAATAAAAATCAAAACAAATCAACAAAATCTAACCCAGAGAAAGGTGATAAAACCCGTACAAAACACACCCTCCTAAGACGCCATCCCGCTTAATAAGCGGTACTCTTCCTGTTTCGGACCTTTTCACAAGAAACACACGGCAAAATAATTCATTCTATGCTTAATTTGCATTCGTATGATTAAACAAAACCATTCACGAAAAATAGATAACTCACATCTCAATACCTGCTACGACTTGCTAAAAGTAATAGTCAACCGGTGGATATTTGTATCAAATAAAACCTACAAAGGTGCCCAAAATTTAGGGTAATCCATAGTAAATTAATAAGCTTAAAAACATTGTATATTATTTCCACATATATTTATTTATTATTTGACCACCAGTTTTGGATTAGCCATCTTCAGGTCGTTAATAATTGAAAATTCAAATAGACACTGGAAACATTATAAAATTCAAACAGACATGGACCCATTTTCTGTGCTTTTTTGAATTTTAAACTTATCAGTGAAATGTAAGCGATCATTATACAAAGCCGTAACTGTTAACAAGTAATAAATAATATTATGTGGAAATGGAATAAAACGTTTTTCTTCTAAATAGTTACACGTATACGTACTTTAAAACGTACCTGTATTTACAGCAAACGCAGTTGCTTAAGAAACGTAGTTTAGATTGTTAATTGTTCCATCACATTAACATAAACTACAATCACCATGGAAATACGCCAACTTCGTTTCCTTAAGGAAATTCCTAAAAGCCAAACAGGTCGTCAAATAATAAAGATATTTTTATTTATATAAATGTAAATTTTAAAATAAAAATTCAAATTCACAAAATTAAAATATACGTTGACATTTTAATAGTCTTCATGAATCTTAATGGTGAAACCTTACGATGGCTATCCAAAGTCGAAACCAGTCGTTAAATACTAAATAAATTTTGTATGTAAATAGTAAAAATCTTTACAATATAAAGAGTTTTCTATCATCAATCATCGTAATTCGACACATCTATTCCATCCGCAATTTCTTTGGAAACGTGGTTGCATCAGATGAAGGAATAAGTTCCCCGTTTGGCTGTATTTATTGTGTATTTCCCAAAGGCCAAACAAGAGGTCCTCTACAAATCAAAGGGCCTTTTGATAGACTCTCTCTTTTGTGGCGGCTCCTTTCAAAGCACGGCGAATTCGCGGCGTTTAAAAGAGGACATCAAAAGCTCCCATTTTTTCCGCAAAGGGAATCCTCCTTCAGATGGGGCTCTTTACAGCCGATGGTGCATCCCTTTGCGGCACCTCTTTGGTGGTTTTCATCCCTCCAATACTTTGCATCTGCGATTTGCTTGAAAGCTCCTTTACAGCGGTCGTTCACTCTTACCACATGCACTACCTAATGCTGTGGTCACCTTATCTGCCTTCCATTTAAGAAAGAACGCCTTTCCCTATACATTGATGACGAGATGAACTACCCAGCGATGTCCAGCGAGTATATTCAGTAAATTTGTAGTTAAAACTTTGCGCTAACGCTAAAATATTTCAAAAATACAATTCATGATAAAAAATGAGCATGAAAGAAAATAAGCAGATACATATACGCCCTTAATTATAAAAGTAGTTTTGAGCAAACTTTATCTTTTTTAATTAAAATTTTAAAAAGTTCAAAGTTCCCATTTAAGTTAGGTTCATAATTCACTTTCGCAAATTTTACTGAAACGCTAAGGTTGTGGGGCCTTAAAAAATTCTGAAAAAGTTAAAATCTCAAAAATTCAAATCTAAAAAATTCTAATTCAATTTTTTTTAAAGTTCAAAGTTAAAATTTAAGTTAGGTTCATAATTCACTATCACTGATTTCACTGAAACACTAAGGTGGTGGATTTGGTTGGCCTTATACACAGACCCCACCACCTGCACCATGGGGAAATGAATGTTACAACAATTATTATAATCCGTTTATTTTTGGTCCTTTTTTCCATTGAGAGCATATATCGGATGGGCGCTTCTCGGCCCGGAAGAAAGAAAGAGAAGAAAAAGAGAAGTAAAAGAAAGAACACAGTGAAAGTGACTTCTAAACCAGACTGTAGAGCAAATATACGCTTGGGTCATTTTTCTTACTTTTATTCTGAGATTTAAAACCGAAAAATGTTTTGAATCTCTTCACCCACAAGATACTCCATAATTTTTTATAGTAAAGACTTAACCTAACCACTTATAATGCGGATTTTTCCCGTCTCCGGATGCACTGCAACAAAATTTAGCCAATCGTTCGCCTTATCCGATAGACCGTATTTTTTTACATCGAGTGCGTCGCCCTCTCACGGTTCGCCTTATCTCCAGAACAGTTCTTTTTGTACAGCTTCTTTGAAACGACGCTACGTTACAAGATATAAAATAAGAAAAAGGTTAGGATAAAGTTATAAAAAAAGTTAAGATATCGCGATGCAGCACAATCTCCCCTGTCGAAGCTGATACGAATACTACGACAAACTGAGATATTCTTTATCATTTTTTCTCTCAGGATAGCTCGCTATATTAAAAATTTGCTCGATGGCGTTTCCTTTCGTAGCTATCTCAAGTTATAAAGATGCTGAAAAAACAAGAAAGGGAGTGCAGAGTTTTGTGAGTGTAGTTTTTGAGATATCATGCTCTGTGATGCTCTCTCACCACTGCTGTTAAGAAATTCGGTATTCTACCCTATTTATCAACCTGGTGAAAATTGTTTAGTTTTAGAGTAAAAAATTAGAAAAATTAAGTCACTAAGACGCTCTCTTTGTGCGTTAAGAAGACCATTCTTCAAAGAATTAAAATATTAAGGAAACCGGCATTACACAACCCGGTTATAACGCTAATCCGCTTATTTCACGGGTTTTAGTTTGGTCTCCTGAAAAGTTCCCTAACTAGATTTTACTGTCGTTTGAAAATTTTTTCAAAAAATGTCCCTGTCATTTTTGGAGGTGAACGCAGCTACTGGACAATAGAAAGGTGAAAACCACGGAGAGAAATCAGTGGTTATGCTACATGGGTGGTCTGAGAAGTTTCCGACACTTCGCCATTTCTCGACGTTTTCTAAAAATTTCTGAAAATTTTCTGAAGATTTCTGAAAAATCTGGGGTCCGAAACTTTTCCTCTCGTATTTAGATATCGATGAGTCCAATTTAATTCTTTGTTGTCAATATTTTGAGTATTCTGAATTGATGATGACAAATACAGTGACAGAAGCAATGGGTATGCAGTGTATGAGACCCTGCAGAAAAGAGTTGCATTCGCAAATTAGAAAAAGTACAAAGTAAGGCAATGTGTTTTGTAAAGAATTGCTTGTGAGAGCTACTCAGGTGCATCAGGACATAGGATGAAACAATTTGAGGAGATAAGTATAAAAAAGGAAGCTAATTTAATTAATAAGAACTTAATTTAAGTACCGAGAGAGTACGTTCGTTGAAGAAGTAGCCGGTATTATGCGCCCTCCTTGTTACATTGGCCGTTCTGATGAGGAAGATCAAAGAAACAGATGCAAGAAGCAGTCGATTCAAGAACACATTTTTTACGAGAAGGATACGCGAAAGTAATCGATTATGGAGGTAGAGTGCATGCACCCCCTGCCACACGCCGAAAGGCGGCTAGAATGGTACATATGTAGATGTAGATGAAAGACAGGCAAACTTAGATCCACCTAAATAGCACTATGAAACGTATCTAAATTATTTTCCACTGAAAGACAAAGTTGTTATGATTCAGTCTTTCCTTAGTCCACGTAAAGCATCATAAAACAAGCCCTCATCTCATTAAAGGGAGGTCATCGGCAGGAACATGTCCATGCAGCACGTCTGCTTTAATACGAAAGGAGGATTTGGAACGAAGCAAGCCAAGAAAAAAATGTGAGCCAAGGGAAAGGAAATTGGCCGGGTTTTCTAGGGTTTAACTTAAGGAGAATATAAGGAAAGAACCGAAGGAGTAAGAAGTACTTTGTTACATCCGTAGACATTTATTGCACCACCAGTTTCGGTTACACACCTATCTTCAGGGGAAAAAGACTAAAATTCAGTCTCTTATATATTGGCAAATTTTAAGGGAGGTAAAGGAGAAGGGAAGTTAATCTCATTGGTCAGGCTTCCAGCACAGGTTATCTTAATGATTTCAACTTCTTCCCCATGGGCTGCATATATAGAGGATTTTCTGAGAACCTCCGGCGCTCCTTATCTTACCCGAGGGATAATAGGGACCCTTCCTCTCTCCAGGGGGTGTGCGAGTTGGCTACTCTTTCAGTATGTCTTTCAACGAACCCCGGATAAGATAGAATTTATAGGCAAAGAACTGTTAAATTTATATCATTCGATAGGTAATATACTCGCTATGTGATGAAACGCTTTGTAACAAAAAACAACAAACTCAACTAAATTGATGGTGGTGATTTTTATAGTAGGCAAGATTTTCAATCCAAAGTAGGCAAGGGCTTCAAGATTTCGAAGAAAAATCACTTTTGACCCCTGAAAGACCAATTCGGATTGTACATGGTTTTGAATATTTCCTTGATTGTACCGTAGGACTATGGGCACCTTTTAATGAATCGGCATACCTACAATTCAAAGTAATTTACTTACAAAAGCGAAGTAGAGAGTACTTAGACGACTACTTATTTTAGCAGTTCGATTCAATGATATATATCGTGTAATCAGTTATATCGTACAAAATACTCGTTTAGAAACAATAATATGAAGTAATGAATATTGTCCGGATGCTTTTTCATACTTTGGACTTATTTTATGTAGGGTGAAGGGGACCAGTGGTGCAATATCGGGACGCTTACTACTTTGAGGACGAAAAATGCGAGACAATCGGGTCATAACCGGGAATTTACCGGGACAATATGCACATTCATTAAGTGTAATTAAGTAATTCGAATGATCGCTTGCAATTGTTCCTCTGTAAATGCAAACGTAAAATGAGTTTTAAATTTATTCTTATAAGTGTATTATCTTCATCGAATAAGAGTTTATAAGATGATATATATATATATATATATATATATATATATATATATATATATATATATATATATATATATATATATATATATATATATATAAAGTGTTCTACCTTTCGGTAGGTTCATGTGCCTACACATTCCCTATTTAAGACCCTCTCCTTCAATTCCCGGTAACTTATCCCACCCCTTAATTCGTCTAATAACTTTTGTCTTTGTCTTCCCCTGTCTTTTCTCTAGCATTCTTCCCTCGATCGCTTTCTTCAGTAATCTCTCCCCTCTCAATATTTGACCCACCCATTTCCTTTGTCTATTTCTAATTACTTCAATCATTACTCTTTTCTCCCCAACCATCTCTAGAACCTCCTCGTTCGTTTTTCTATCGACCCAACTTACTTTCTCCATTTTACGCCATACCCACATCTCAAAAGCCTCCAATCTTTTGACATCCTTTTTTCTTACACTCCACACCAAGGATTTTACTATATGAAGATATATAAATCGAAAATGTATAGTGGTCATATAAGTAGTCAAATTAAAGATACCAAGTACACTACAACCCATTCAATTCGCTCCCGGTTAAGAAGACATCCCGCTTGATAAGCGGTCTTCCCTCAATCCCGGTCTCTTTTGCCCTGATTACATGTTAGAAATATCGCTTAAGACGCTCTGATACCTGCTTTTAAGTCGGGTATTTCCCAAGATGCACCGTAACCCACTGAAAGCGATCCTCAGTAGGATAAAGATAGCTCTACTTCGCGATATCTTCATTTTCTCCTCAAAAAATTAGTCATTGTAAACAAGAGAATCCTTGAACAAGGCAAAGTAAAAGAAGAGAGGGGAAGACGAAGACAAATATAATGTAATTGTTAATAATAATATAATTATAATATAATAATAAAATAATAAAAATAATAAAAAATAACAATAAAATAATAAAAATAATAATAAAATAATAATAAAATAATAAAAAATAATAATAAAATAATAATATAATTATCATAAAATTATAATATTATTAGAATATAATAATAATTAATAATTGATATTTTGTTCCATCGAATGAGGCGGCCGATCAGCTATAGCGAGTTGCAATCCATCTGTAGAAGCGAAAAATCCGCCTTATAAGCGGGTAGCCGAGCGTCTTAAGCGGTATTTTTATCAAATGATTCGTATGATTGGATCTAGGAGAAAACAGCGCATTAAGCTTTAAAGCGTTTTAAACGTTAGCGTCGTAAACGTTAGCGTCTTAAACGTTAGCGTCTTAAACGTCAGCGTCTTAAACGCGAGCGTCATAAACGTTAGCGTCTTAAACGCGAGCGTCTTAAATAGAGTATATTAGAAGGATTTCGCTTTAAGCGGAGGCGTATTAAAGGTGTTTTACTGAACGTCTCCTGGATTCTCTCCGTTCTCTTTCGTAGAACAGCATAGAATTCGCTCATCCGCTTGCATCGCAGCGATGCGTTGCTATGGCACTCATTAATTTTCCTGTCTCACTTCATTTTCCCCTTTTCCATTTATTGTTTGAACCTCTTCCAGACGCCTCATTCTGCGACGCCCTCACCTGTTTCTACCGCCTTTTTTGAGGTAGGCCAAGAAAGTAAAAGAAATCCCATGACTAACGAGGAAAATCATTATCTCCCCTTTGTGTACTCGCAGCTCTAAATGTGTAATTCCCTCTGAATATTTCTACAGCGAAGGAAAGCCCCGGGGAATTTATTTTGTTTAGATGTGTTGTACAACATTATGAGGCTGATTCTTAAAGAGTTTGTGAGGGAGGTGTGGAGATTTCTTGTAAGAAAAGAAAGATGGCGCGTTTCCATGGCGATAACAATTTTTAATTTACAAGGCGATGGAACAATTTACGACATAAACTATGTTTCTCAAGCAAATCAATATAGACTATGTTTTTCTGTGTTTGCTGGATAAAATATACGTTTCAAAGTACGATAATTGGAACAAGAAGACTATTTAGATTAATAACGCTATACACTATTTCTAAATAATTTTATCTGTTATTTGTTATTTCGGCATTGGATAATTATTATCAGGTTTCTCTAATTAGTTTATAATTCATAAAAATATATAAAATATTTTCGTCCTCTTCAGTTTTAATAATATTCCAAGTTTATGTATATATTTTCTACTTATTAGCGACCTCAATATGGTTATTTAAAGCCGAAATTGGTCGTCGAATAACAAATTTATCTGAAAATAGCATACATCGTTTTTAAGCTAATAGGTAACTATGGATTTCCAAAGATTCTTCACCATCCCTGTAGATTTTAATTGCAAATATTAGTCGGCTGACCATTATTTTCAACGAACATTGGTAACAAAATGATGCAGATAATCTATTATATAGTATTATAATACAATATCTGATCTTGCTGATTTAGGAATAAAAATGAGTTAATGAGTAGAAGAAGCGCAAGTAGCAAAAAAATGAAAGAAAATGAATAAAATTACATATGTAATATGGTATATGTGACTTGTATACAACAAAAAAGGTTCGGTGAAATATAGGGAATATAGAAATAAAGAGAAAACGAGAATAAAAGGAACACATGTATGAATATATTCACTTTTTTGAATGAGAATTCGTTTCATTCCATCAAAATCGTCTGTTATTTGTAGAAGTGTGTCAAAACGACCATATAAGCTGTCAAAATTTGAAATGCATACAGACAGTAGTAATAGAAGTATTTTTAAAAGTGCTCCGATTTCTACAGTCATTTCGCACATTTAGGCTTTCACCGAGAATCGAACCAGGGACCGCTTTCACAATAGGCGAATGCGCTGCCTCCTTGTCTATCAGGGAGGCACTGTGCATACATTTACTCGTATGTAACCTGCCATTCGTCTTTCGGCGTGTGGCAGGGGGGTATGCATCATGATTCTACCTCCATCATCGATTACTTTCGCGTATCTTTCTCGGAAAAAGTGAATTCTTTAATCGTCTTGTACTTGCATCCATTTCTTTGATCTTCCTCCTCTATGTAACAAGGAAGGCACGTAATATCGGCTACATATTCTACAAGCGTGCTCTCTCTGAATTTATTAAGCAAATTAAGTCTTTGATTGAATCTTCTTTCTTCTAAAGATTCCCATCCTGCCTCCTTAAGCATCCGAGTAAAGCTCAGCGATTTGTTACAGCAATTCTTTACAAAACGTATTTCCTTTCGTTAGACATTTTTTATTTCGCGAACGCAACGTTTTTCAGCCCTTAAGCTTCATGCATATTCAAGTGAGGCCTAACTAGCGCAAAGTAACATCGCTCGCGGACTTTTTCTTCGCTTCTACCGACTATTCCCTTGACGAAGCGAGTTCCTTAAAAACTCTTTCACATAAATCACCGATGTAAGTATTCCATCTTAGGTTATTCCAAAATTTGTAATTTAATTTTTATTATACAGAAATTTTTGTTATTCATGTTTGTTATTTTCCTATAAAGAGAATGCTCTAACCGTGATTAGTAATTTTCTGAATTTGGAAAAGCGGGTTATTTTTGACCGATTGTAGACATTTTTTTATTTTTGCAGTATTAAAGTTCAAGTAATTGTCCTACTTAATCGTGATAAGTGCCAAAAGAATGGAAATCAAATAAAGATTCTTATTTTGGTCGTGCATTATTGCTTTGGATTCCAAATTGCGAGAATTTTGATAAAATAAAACAAAAATTTCGAGACAACGCTTGATTTATGAAGAAATGAGACGAAACGAGAATCAAAGTGAACATCTTATGCATTTTAGAGTACGAAATACACGAAAATTATAAAGTTATTATGAATACTATACATATTCATCTATGTAATTGTGAGTCATTGAAATAAAGAATTGCGTAACCAATTAAAGAATTGCTTTATTGAAACACAAGCAAGCTATGAGAACTACTTAGTTTCTTTGGAAGCTTCTTGGCAAACCTGAAACTTAATTTTCAGGAAAAAAAAATTTCCTTAAACAGGATTCGAACCACTGAGGATAAAGTTTTGGAGTAATCTTTGGAAACTTTTGGAAATAAGAACCAGACACTCTAACCACTCGGCCACTCTGTTGATATTAAAAATCAGGTTATTATTCCATAAAACGCTGGCTGAGTAGACTGCGTGTCAGATAATGACATTAATAGATAAATTTGAATTAGTCCTTTTCTCTATTTCATAATGCTATAAAATCGAGAAAAGTACTAAGTAAAAGTACTAAGAAAGAAAATTGAATGAAGGTTCTTATTCTGGACTTAGAATATAGTTTTCGAGTCGAAATCGCGAGAAAGCAGACAAAATCGACGAAAAATTGATGTATGTAATTTTGCTACTATAATGACAGATAAAAAAGACAGATACAGCTAAAAAAATCCCTGATATTTTGACATACATCAGACGTATGCGATGATAGCAGTACATTTGTATTTAAATTTAAATTAATTTCCTTCATTTCTGACAGGGGAATACACTAGTTCTATATTAAAAATCTGCTTTCAGATTGATGCTTATTATAGAGACAAGGAATCATCCAGCATGATCTCACGGAAATGTTAAAAGATCAAGGCCAAACAATCTAAATTCTCATTCGCCTAAACTTCTATTCTCTTGACTTTCTTGAGTCCACATGTATTTCGGATGTGAGTAGGAAGGCAAAACTAAGTTAAAACATGTGAATGTGAAAATAACGAATCTCACATTTTGAATGTTGCAAAAGCAATGAATTTTTCCGAGTATATCTCCTTTAAATGAAATCCGAGAATCTCCTTTGGATATGCAACAGCGCAATTGGGAAATAATAAGAAGCGCTCATTAGCGGTGCTCCCTTCGAAACATCGCTTAATCATTATAATTGGTTCGGCGCATTTCCGGGTGTTAATGAGGAATTCCAATGAATATAACCCACATAATGAGAGGGGTTGGAATTGTTTATTTTTTGCATTTATGCACCCCGTATGAGTGAGACTTGCAATTTCAATTGGGAGTATTGTTAAAAGAACTTCGACATTGCACATATGGAAGTCTAACACGGTACTGCTTCCACCAATTGCGAACGCACTACCCACTTGGCAATCCAGGAATTTCAACTTTAATATTAATAATATTTAATAGATTCCATGGTATATTTATGGACCAGCTACCATTAAAGTACACAAGGATTGATAGGGAATGTTATGTGAATCACAGAATGCAGGCTATGAGTTTCTTAATGAACTCATTATGAGGTATTTCCATTGAAAAACCACATCTGCAAAACAGGATAAATGAGGGTTTAAATAGTAATCACTTGTAATGACTAATGATGATGGGTTATTGAAAAGGCTACGTGACATATGATAGTTCATTTTCCTCCGAGAAACCCAAATATTTCCATGTTACGCCCAGTTTTCATTATATCTTTTAACTTGAACTGTCAGTAAGTTTGTGCAGGTATTTTACAACCCTCCCCTGCTATGGATACTTTTCCTAAGATGATACCTTACGCTTAGGTTATTTGGCTATTTCATTTTAAATAAGTACTTTACAGCTTAAAACTTAAAAGGTTCTTCTTAAGTTCGCTATATTTGCATCAGCGGTAGCCAGGGTATCTAGATAGTACACAAACTACAGGTGCTATTATTGATTTATGTAACACAGGTTGCCTTCTCGTCATATAAAGAACGTTTAATTTTTCGGACAAAGATAGTAACTTCCTTTATTTCTTCGTTTTATTAAATTTTCACTCTATCTACTAAATGAGGGGGCTAATTGGCTAAAGCGGATTGCAATGAAACAATGGATGGGTAAATCTGTTTTATAAAGGGTTATCAGAATTTCTTAAGCCGTATTTTCACCAATTATTTCGTGTGCAAAGGACCGAGACAAGAAGAAGACCGCATATTCAGAAGGATGGCTTTTTATGCGGGAGAGTTTTAAACAGGTTTTGCTGAATAATACAATAGTGGCACAAAAGAATAATAATCATCATAAGAATAATCAGAACAATGTAATAATAATAAATTTGATAATCCAACGAAATAAGAATGAATCTAAAGGACAAGTCATTGACAATAATTGTATTGCAATCCATTGTACAACTGCATTGTAATCCGTATTAACACATAAACCAAGTTATAAATACAATTAAATTTATGCATTTAAACACATCTAACTAGAATAGCCACATTTACATTTTAAAACCATTATATATTAGTCAAAAATCGCAAAAATATGCTACAATACAATAAATTTTATTACAATTACTATGAAATATATCTATATTATAGTTTATTCCTTAATTTTATTCGTTATATCTACATTATATATCAATGTCATCAGGTTTTTTGACTAAAAATATATATATAAAAATGTTTTGGTCAGTAAAAGTGTATATTTACATACACGTCAATATACAAGTAAGAGTATATAAAGGTCAATATATTAAACGAGGGACACAAGGATAGTTAAATGGAGATATATCTAATGATATGATCCTACATCGATAACCATTTTGGTCCTCTTTCACAGCAAATATTCATGAGATATAAAATAGTGGAGAGACATACATTGGAGGCGACCAAATGCAACACATTGCATACATTAAAATATTCCGAACGTATTGGCATCGCAGCCTGCATTCTCGAAATCGACTAACATCGATGTTCTTTACGTTGACTCCGTCGTTCCTTTCTTAGAACCGTCGTGACGAATCTACGGTTGGGTCGGAATATTATTTTGGGCAAAAGAACGAAAAAAAAGGAACGGACGGAAGTTTTGGTGGACAAGTCTAAGGAACGAGTTTCCAGCGAAGGACGACCACATCACCTCTGCTTATTTTTCATATTCCTTCCGTCTCCTTCATATTTCTAGATCTTTCGAGCATTCCTTAGGCAAATATTTGTGTCTCGAGTACCGTATTCACGTCTCCACGAATAGTTGGTAAAGATCGGACAAAGGGCAAAGGTTAGAAGGTGGATATTTTGAGAAGGGACCTTGAAACATTGGTTTTTTTTTGGACGGTGAAAATTTATTCTGTGCTACTTGTCCCGTTCGTAAATTTCGCTCAACTAAATTGAAAATAATTGATTTATGCGCTAAGGTGTGTGTTTTTTCTAAGCTAAGAGCACGATCTCTTTAATGCTACAAGAAATTGCACTCCTTTTTTCTTTATTCGATATATTTACAAATAAAGCTTTCGACGAAAGGTAACACTGCAAATCGACTTTGTTTGACTAGTTTTACTGTTCATTAGCTTAAATATGAATTTATGTAATTCATGCCCTTCCAGATACTGTACGAATTATCTGCATTAAATACGATTTTTTTGTTTTCCGTCAACTAGGCATATTTCTTATACATAAGTCAAAATTTTAATGTAAGAGTTCGGTAGTTGGCTGCGAACACATGTCAGATAGTGCTATAATTCACTGAAACCATAAAAAGTCGCAAAATTAAGGGAGAAAATCGGTGATCCGCTAATGATGACTGTCGCAATAGGATGATACATTATCAGTTTATTATTACCTATCTATCAACAGCGATATAAACGAGTTATCTCGAAAAGGACAAATACAGAATATTAAGGTGTGTTTTAGGTACATATTAGTGTTTGTGTATTCGTTTGTAAAGATTAAAGTGTTTTTGAAATGTATTTGTGGGTGGGGGGAAATACAGAATCCGTGTCTGTCTGCTAAATCTTCGAAGGGGGAAACTAATGGACCAATATTCTGATTGATAATCCTTGATTTACTGCAGCAGTAACTATTAAATTCCATGATAAAATGTAATAGCAAAACTCATGTCATAATCATGAAATTCCATGATAAAAAGTGATAAAAAGTAATACCAATACATTAGATAATTTGAATTATCTCAGACGTCATCCATCACTGTAAACGTGATATCTTCTCTGAGAAAATGAGTTCAAATAAAAGAAGGATGTTCCATTGAAGACTTCGCAGACGCTGCATTATATTTCACGAATGTCGGCTAAAAATACGTGAAGCAGGTCACCTCCCGGAAGCTCACGGTGACTAATATTTCATTTTCCGAAAATAACCACCGTCCGATTATTTATTTTCATCGGGAAACTTGCTCCTGTACACAAACCCCGTTGTATACATTTCGGACGGGAACTTGCTTACCTGCCAACCGGTATAACGGTTCGTTAACTTCCGAACTTCATCTTTAAGCTAAAAGAGATATTCTTTATTATGTTATCTACTTTCTTAGTCTTCGTTGAATTGAGCCATCATCAGGGGTGGGTTTATAATTAGGTGGTTGCTGAGGGCTTAATCCATTTAGGAGCCTCAATACGACTGTGTTTATGAACTCTCCAAAGATTATAACTCATTTCAACTTTTTAGAGTTCATGGGTGCTTGTGTTAGCTTCAGGAAAGAATTTATTTATAGTTTATATATATGATGGTATTATATTTATTTATAGAGTAATTCTATTTTATACGTTTATATATTTTACTAAATAACTAATGTCACTATACGTTGTAAATTCATTCCATCATTCATGATTATTTATGGAAATACTACTTATATTCAATGTTTTCTTTATATTTGCCTTAGTAAAGTTTTCTATAGTCTGTATTTTTACGTATGTTTTGGAAAAAATCGAATTTTTACTTCACAAATATAAGGGGCATTCAAAACGTTTATGGAAAAAAAATAAATTAAACGTAGAATTCAACTCAAGTGTGCTAGAAAGTGGAAAGTAAAAACTAGTTTTTCTGAGCGACTATGAGTTTCTTTAAGCATCATTTTTACGTCAAAGGATGCAAAAATATTAACAGAAGTAATAAACGATCCCACTGTGTTATATAAGTATTGAAGATTGTGAAATATGTTAAGATATGCCGCTGTATTAAATAAAGTGTAAGATGAGCGGTAGGTATAAAGGCAAAATATGGCGATGGATTAATTCAGAGCAGTACAAAGAGAGGATAATATTTCACAGTTTTTTGACGGAATCCGTAATTTCTGCTCCCTTATTCTTTTTCGGAATGTATTGCAACGGGTGTTTCATGACTCTACACATAAATCAAATCCCCCTCCCTATACTGGAGCCCCCCCTCCGTCCCCTGGAGGAGAGAGTGACGTCATCTGGGATTCCATCCAATGCGTCATCGTAATGATGATCAATGTAACGTATGAATTCCCTTTAACATTAATAAACACTTCAATTAAGGAAAGGAAATGTTCAAAATTTTCCCTATTCAAGTAGTTGCCATTTTGAAATGATGATTTCTCGCCGCAAGTATCACATTTATATGTAAAAATAGAATTTTGAAGTTTCTACGGTTACATCACTTGACCAAAGAATTTCATACATTCAAGTAAAACGTATTTAGAAGAACTTTCATTTTTCTTTACAATAATGACAATTAATGAAAATAATAATTTGTTAAACATACAGGAAAAACCCTACTCATTACGTTACAAAAAAGCGATAGATGAAAGTCACATAAAATCAGACAAGATGAATGCAAAAGTGGTAGACAAAGACAAAAAATGAAGAATAAAAGTAATTAAAAAATAGATATCCTTCTTTGGATTCATTCATTTATCACAGAAAATCATTATTCCATATTCACCACAATTTTTATTTGCCACATTGCATCTTTTGAAAGCAGAACAACTACAGAAACATGAGCATTATATAATACGAAGGTATGTGTCATACTTTTAGACCAATCTTAAATTCTCATTTCATTACTACGACCGCTTTCTTTTAAATAAAGTGCATTCACTCCAGTTGCTATTTATGCGAAATTTACACCCCGGACAACTAGCATTGAATAAGGCAAATTTTTTGCCAACGTAAGTGATTCTGAAACGCGCGAACTTTCATGCGGCATTGTAATATATAGCGTATTCGAAAACTGCAAAATCAGTCCTACTTCTTATCAGCAAACGTACGACCTGGATGCGTTCGAATGAACAGCCGTAAGCTGGACAACAGTTCTCTTTCGCCCATAAATACATAGACTGTTGACTCGGCGAACTGGAGATTTCGATTTCCGAAGGGTTTCCATTCTTTTATGAATCGCGAGGGAAAAATAAATAGATCCCAACTTTTCTCGTTTCGGAGGACGTGTTTTGGGTGCAATAAGAGCTTCGAATCAATACCACCCAACGGCGCCTCATTCGATACCCTTATTGCTAATAGGGAAGAACTCTTATCCATGGGAATTCCCTCCTTTTCAGTTCTCGTGGTTCTTCCTCTATGCATATCAAGAAGTGTTTAGCAAAAGGTTTTGGTGTCCGTGAAAAGTTGTTTCCGAGAACGAGTGGCGGATACTAGAATAGATATTCAAATTTATACAGAATACATCTATATTTACATACGTACCCTACGAGCCTTCTTTCGGCGTGTGGCAAGGGGTGCAAGCACCATGACTTTCCTAGTCGATTATTTTCGCGTAACGTTCTCGGAAAAATGGATTCTTAATTCGACTTGTTCTAGCATCTATTTCTCTGATCTTACTCATTAGAACGGCCTATGTAACAAGGCGGGCGCACTATATCGGTTACTACTTCTATGAACGTACTCTGAATTTATCAAGTAAATTAAATCTCTAACTGAGTCTTCTTTCTTCTAGTACTAATACTAGTAGTTACGTGAGAAAATCTCGCAGATGGACTCCGATACACTGTTTCCCCACCCAAATACAATTCAACACAAACACTCCAACCGCTGAAAACGAATATATAAACACTAAAAGATAGCTATAAAACACACCTTCATATTTCTGTAAAAGTGTCCGCTTCGATATACCTAGTTTGTATCGATAGATATCGATATTTACACATCAAGTAACGAAACTCATAAATTTAAATTTTAACTCGAGTTTTGACAGAATGGTACATTTTTCATTTTTTGGTCTCTTTTTAGCAGGAAGCGGAAACCTTTCTCTTTAAAATGGTGTCATTTATATTTCTTGATGGAGTGTGATGGGATAAAAGCACTGGTCACCGAAAATGGATGTGTAGAAATAATATAAAAAGATCCAAAGTATTTTACAGGTGAAATGTCACTTAAAACGCTGCATTTTTCTTGTGTTAGAAGTATGTTGGAATAATTCTGTGATTTGGAATCCTCATTTAAAAAAAAGAAACACAATAAACTGATTTAGTAACGTTCAGAAGAGATTTTTGAGGTATTTATACCACGTATGCTATCGCATATATCCCACTTTTCGGTTTTATGTATATTGCAATGCATTGATGGCATTAAGCTGAAGGGCGTTATGTCCATCACAAAAAGAGACGCAGTGGTATTTGGGAAGAGAGGGCTAATGGAACGACGAATCGGGTGACGTTTAAATCCTTGTCTCTCTGAAGAGTGATTGATCATATTGACTCAACTTATGGAGGATTAACGTTTGTCTTCGTTATATTGAGCAAACTTTCCACGCATGCGCAAGTGAAAGTGTATTTGCAAAGCACTATATCCTTATATCCTCGAGAGAATGAAAGGGACTTTTGATGGAGAACATGGAGGTGACTTATGGAAAAGTATTGAACTGAAAGAACTACAGCAAATATTTAGTGTACCAACTGAGAGTACCAACTGAAATGATATTAGCACTGATTTACTGGAGAACTGCATTTAAAATTAATATTAATGCGCTAAATGATACGCTATTTCCTCTCGGTGTTAGCACAGTTTCATTTATAATACAATGTTTCCTTTTTATTTATCACATTTTTAATTTTCTTACTTTTCCCTATTTTTATACTTAAGTATGTTCTAATTGTGTTTAAAGTGTACTTATAATTACATATTTACGTTCAGATTTCTTTAAACTGCTTTTTCCATAAAATTTAGTCTTAAAATATCTGTATTTTTCTCAGTTTTTCCTCACTCCCCATCTTGCGGGTGTTTTCCAGCTGTGGGGTATTTCATAATAAAATATATAATAAAAGCTAAATCCAGAGATTAATTAATGGAAAAAAAGAGTTATTGGAGGCATTCTTTTTTGGCTGTTATTATCGCGTATTACGTTAAGAAAAGAGGATGTCAAAAGATTAGAGGCTTCTGAGATGTGGGTATGGCGTAGAATGGAGAAAGTTAGTTGGGTCGATAGAAAAACAAACGAGGAGGTTCTAGAGATGGTTGGGGAGAAAAGAGTAATGATTAAAGTAATTAAAAATAGACAAAAGAAATGGGTGGGTCAAATTTTGAGAGGAGAGGGATTGTTGAAGAAAGCGATCGAGGGAAGAATGCTAGGGAAAAGACAAAGGGGAAGACAAAGACAAAAGTTATTAGACAAATTAAGGGGTGGGATAAGCTACCGGGAATTGAAGGAGAGGGAATTAAATAGGGAATGTGGGGGCACATGAACCTACCAAAAGGTAGAACACTTATATATATCGCAGAAAGAATGAGTCATAGATAATAGTATTATATAATGAGGGTGCAAGAGTACTTCTATGCGTAGCAAATTTCGTCTCTTTCGAAAATGACTTTTATATTCAATATTAAGCAAGATTTGCAATTTAATATTGGCCGGAATACATAGTATCAGGAAACACTGAAATGATGAGTAAGAGGGGCAATAGTAAGGCGGTAAAGTGCATTCACGTATGGAGCAATCTCGATTCTCCCAAGTCCATGAGAAGGCGATGGCCACAGTATTTCTGAATCGAGGCGGAAACTGAAGTTGAGCGGAAATAAATGGGTGCCATTCTTCCGCTCGCCCCAACGCAGGAGAACACGCTTATCCCGGAGTCGTGTGGATGTCGAATCAATACCGTCTTAGAATGGGATAATCATTCAAACGAAGTGAATTCACGGCTGAAAATCTGCAGCAACGATTTCCGGAAATCTGATTCTGTGGCAGAATTTCCCGTGGGATGGTTCTAACGGAAGTAATAAGGGATGAGTACGATCGTGGATATCCTGGGGAGATGTATCAAACCAAGTACACGAATACAGAGCCTTACCATTGGTGCAGAATTCTGTTTCTAAGTTTTTCGGCATGTTCTTCAAAAATGGATCTCATAGACAAACTTCCTCTTATTTGTCACAAAGAATTTAAAACTTCATTCTAAGTGGTTATACTATTTGTCAGTATCAGAGACCTAAATTTTTGAGCTGTTTGTAACTGAAATTAACATCCGCAAATTTAAACTACGTATATATACAAAAACAAATTAACTTTAGTTGCGATACCTGCTTGTTAACAGTATCTTAAGGTGTCTGTACACTTTGAAATAACTTTTAATAGTATTCTCTCATAAGAGCTTTCTTGCTTTTATATTTTTGAACCTTTGCTAGCTTTTGAATACAGAAGATGGATATATTTCATAATGCAAATGTAAAATGATTGCATCGTAAACATTTGATCAAGAAAATATGACCTGTATGATTTAATCTATTTCTGAACTCCTACATGCAAATTATAATCAATTTCCATACCAATTTAGATCAGAGACTTTTACATGCCTTGCTCCTTACGGGAAATACACGGTAAATTAATCTACATAAGCACGCGTGGTTTCAGCTAGATGTGGAATCATTTTATTTCGTATAGCCGAAAAACACCGCTTCGTTCTTGGGTGTCCCACTGATTGTCACTCTGAAAAACTTTTAGCAGCTCTACGTTCATAAAATAAGGAAACTCAACTACCGATTACGTTGGTGGGATAAGAACCGCAATATCTATCAGAAAAAAAGGCGAGTAAAAATGTACATCACTCCTCCCATAAAGACTGGCCCTCTATGTGATAATACGAGTAGACTCACCGTATGCCACTGTCAACATTTTAAGTGTTTCGGAGCACTTTATTCCATTTTTTACACAAATTTTGATGCAAATTCTTTGATCCATTTTTTTTGAGAGCAGAAAATCGCCGAGCACACCAAAATACGTCTAACCTTTATATCTGTCAAAAACAAACAAAAAATGCTATACACTTGAAAATTTGTACAGATGTTCGGGACAAGTGTACCAACATGACATAAAAAAATCGAAAATCGAACGGACGTAGCCCGCGAAATTTGAAAAGTCACCTTACTTTTTGAACACACCTAGTATACATTAACCCTTATTGACTTTCCGTGAGACTTGGCAAGCAATATCTCGAAGCTTAAGCGTGCTCTGAAAAAAACTATTGTTTAGCTCGAAAAGGAATGTTTTGTGAGCGAATCGAAAAATGTGGCAGAAACAGACATTTATAAGACAACCACTCTTCACACAAATCCTCTCTTTCTCTCTAGATTCGCGAAATCCTCTCCAAAGTGATATTTACGCCTCAACCCATTCCTCATTTCTCACCGAACCCATTCCCCTGGAAATGCCTAAACAAGCAGTTTTCCGTTGCCGTGGAAACGGTGAAAATGGCGGATGCATCGCCACCGCGATATGTACTCCTTCTTTTGTCCTACAATTCGGAAAAATGAATGCAGCGCGCGACTGAGATTGAGTTCGCTTAATTCGTGAATAATCTGAACCTTGGAATTGCGTTCTTGGATTCGTGCTCGGATGAGCGTGTGTTCGAATCACGGTCGGAGACATGAGAAACGGCAACAAGCTTTCAAATATCTAACAAAAGTAAAACCCGTTTAAGAGGATTTTTCAGGTGATCAAACGAATAACGCGTCTTTATTGGGATAGTGTTATAACCGGGTTGCGTATCGCTGGTTGCATTGCATGATATTTTTGAGGAATGGTCTGCTTTACGCACAAAGAGAGCATCTTAGTTACTTAATTTTGATCACTTTTTACTGTACAATGAAGTAAATTTTTCCAGATAGACACTTAGGATAGAATACCGAAATTTTTAACTGCAGTGGTGATAGGATACCAAGAAATACGTTCTATCCAAAATACGCTTCCAAAATACTGCACTCCCTTTCCTTTCTGTTTTATGCGATATGTTTACAATTTGAGATTGTGACAACAAGAAAAATCATTCAAGTTCAAGACACTCCCCTTTCAGACGCTCCCGCTTAATATGCGGGACCATTTCACACAAAACACATTTAATAGATACCGCTTACGACGATCTGCTAAACTTTAAGCCACGGATCTTTCTTGTTACCAGATGCACTGCAATCCTCTACAGCCAGTGGTTCGCCTCTTTCAATAGATCAAAAGATTTTTAAATTATCCATGTCGCGGTCGTTTCTCCTCTTCTTTCTCTAAATGGTTTCATTATGGGTCTCTTCTTTTGAATGACTAATTCTGTGAGTGAAAAAGCCCCCTGTCGGAGCTCATACGAACTCGGAGACAGAGTGAGATCTAGTGTATTGGATCTTGTCTATTGTATCTCAGGGCAGAACACAGATTAAAAGGTCACTTTTCGGTGTTTACTTTCGTCGGAATCTTAAGGATTGAAAATATCGAATCAGCCATAAAAGGAGTGTTTCATGTGCTCTTGAACAGTCTAGAAGAGATCATGATGCCCTCTCACAACTGCAGTTAAAAAATCTTTATTCCTCCATAATTTTATGCCAGGTAAAGATCTGCTTCTTTGTAGACAGAAGAATGGCCAAAACTAAGTAGTAACTCTATCCTTGTGCGAAAGACACACCATGCTTCAGAAATATTACTTAAGGCAACCAGAATTACACAACCCTGTTATAACGCCATCCCGGCTTCTTTCGGTGTTTTACACCCCCTGCCATGCGCCAGAGACGGTTTGCAGGGGTAAGTTGTAATTGTAAATGTAAAAGGCGATTTTTCCTTGGTTCCCTGAAAAGCGTCTTAACCGGGTTTCACTGTAGTATCTTTTCACAATCGATAACGCAATGCCTTCTTTATCAAAGTTTGCTTCGCTTTCATATCTGCAACTCCTCTCAACACCATTTCATACGGCTCTTGAATTATCGTATCTTGAATCGAACAAACGGCGAGATTTCGGGCGTCACTTCCGTCCACTCTCTCTCTCCCCACTTCCGAATGATGCATGTTCTGTTTATGGTCCCAGATGCGCGCCATCTCCCCTCTCTCTCTCATACTGTTTGGCCCAATAACTAAACAAGCAAATGGACTCGAAAATACACTTCCAAACTCTCCACTGAGCGAGCTCAGATACTCTATAGAACTTTCCCGCTAAGTTTCTGAAAGAGGATATGGGAACCATATTGAGCATGATTCAATTCAGGGAATGTAGAGTTTGTTGTATTGTGATGGCAAAGTTCAGTCGTATGGTGACCCAACTTACAGAGGCGTGTGAAGAGGGTGTACAAATATCGATGTCCCTATCTAACTCTAGCTGCTATTATCTTCTATAATACTCCGAGGAAAACAAACTGAAGTAGGTATCTGTTTTCGCGATTATCTCCTGCAAACAATTGTTCCCATCGACTTAAGTAATCCATCACCTTGGTTTTATTGATAAAATAATAATATTTAATAAAAATAATGATGAAATATTAATCTTACAAAATCAATGTGAGAAGGCGTTACACCATGGAAGGCCATTGCAAGGAATGAAAGAAATACAGTACTTACAGTATACATAAGTACACTTCCGCAGACTTTATTATATTTTATCAAATATATTAATATATTAATATATATATTAAATATATGTAAATATAGACACTGCATATTAAAGTCTGTGGTAAAAGTGTATTAAAGTTTCTTTCATTCCTTATTAATGTTATAATAATATAATGATGATATGTAAGGTCTATAAGGTCTTTATTAGGGCGAGATTGAGACTGAAAAGTCTCTTCTTCCATCTAACCTTTCGTCAATAATATTACATACATAATAAGTTATGTGTAGGTGAATAGAGAGGGGAATAATATAACAATGATGTAGTAATAAATTATAATAATAATCGTATAATAATAATAATTCTTTTTATTTCACTTTGTCACAAAATAAATAAATAATAATAATATAATACTTTAATAATATTATATAATAACGATAGAATATATAGTATATACTATATGGCCTTCATTTAATTTTTCCTAATTTAATTCCTTTATTCACTTAATCACCAAATACGGTAATGACGACCCGGGTTTCTCAGAAATGCTACATCATCCATTTATCTTATTTAGCGGTAAAGTTAAATTGTCTTCATGAAATTTTGAGTCTCTCACTACCTCAAAATTAATCCCAAACTCATTACCTGCTATTCTGATTAATTATTCAAGTATTACCACGATAATAAGGAGAAGGGGAAAAGTATCGGAGATAAGTTTTCGAATATGGAAAACCATATTACAGTCATTCTGTTCATTATATCCAAGCCATTGGGGCGAATTAGTGCAGCCCTTAAAGGAATGCTATTCTGGTACACAATTAATTTGATTTATGAGTTCATTAATCTGATATTTCACGCTCAATTTCATTAATGAGGGAGATAGAGAGCGACTAATATCGAATATGCCGCTTTAGTTTTCCACTTGGGCGATAATCTTTGGTCGATTGATTTTCTTCCTAATGAAGACGCTAAGGCTCTGTTGCGGTAGCGTTGGAAACTATGGAACACATGACCGATTTAATGGAAATTAATTATGATTAAGTTAAGGAGCTTAGAATGGGACTTGTAGCACTGTTTCTGAATCCTTTGAGATATGATAGAATTGCAGTTTTCATTTTCACTGCCAATTCAAGCCGAATATCGGAATAAAGTGTTAAATAAGTCTTTCCATGGGTAGATCTTGCTGTGGAGGATGATTTAAGACGGTTTACTTATGCACACATGTTAAAGTGACTGAAATCTCATTGCCTTTATGAAGTAGAACAAGAATGCCTTCTTGACGTGAACTTTCTGTAGTTGTACAGAAGTCGTAGAATCATCGGCAGTTTATTTATTTGTTTATTATGTACTGCAGTTTATTTTCGTCAGGTGGCAGCCCCAAACTTGACGCATTGTCAAGTAACAATTAAAACACTAACAATCCACAATCACGTACACTACAAGTCTCATACAGATTAACATTCTGCGTTAACATGACAGTCATTATTAGCAATATATTATTTATTGATGACATCATTAAAAATTACATAAGATATATAAACTACCTTCAACACCTGCCTTGAAACAATATTACAACATATACAGCAATATTACAACATATACAGCAATATTACAACATATACAGCAATATTATAACATACACCTCAATAATATCGATGACAACACAATTGACACCTAGTTACAGCTACACGGTATTTCAATCCTAGTACACTCACAAGTCATACATATTCACATGAAATTTTTTATATAAATGCAAATTTACGTATGTAAACCATTTCTCAGTTCTAAACGTCCCTTATTAGTTTTCACAAATTTTTCAGGGTTCATAGTAGGTCTTTGAAGGCTACCTTAGCATTTTCAGAGGCAATTCTTCACCGTGCATCACCCTACAGGAAACTATAATCGAAGTCGAAAATGGTTCAAATGTTAGCAAAGGCAGTGAACAATCCGTTTTTCCTTACCATACGCCATTGGTGGGTTAAGGGATACAAATCTAAATCTAAATGCAAAGAGAAATTTGACCCAATTCGACCAAACTTTTGGAGCACTTCTTGAATAGCCGTCTATTTCAAAGCTCAATGAAAGCAAAGACTTAGTACTTTTACTCACTGAATTTATTATGCGAACGGTTTCGTAAGTTTACTCATATACATAAGATGTAATTGAACTTACAAAACCGGTCGCATAATAAATTCAGTGTGGAAAAGTACCAAGTCTTTGCTTTCATTGTATTATGATTTTCCGCGAAGTCATGCCTACCTATATCGATTTTAATTCAAAGTTATTTAACGTGATGCTTCCAGCTAACGATTTTATCCTTGCAAAAGAAAATAGTGCTATCTGCATTTTAAATGACAATACTATTGGTCAAACAACAGAACCTTGAGAAACACCTGTGTATGTGTACTTAATTCTGTTTTATTTATGTAGAACTGTAAAGTAATAAGAATCAATGATAACATTGTTAGGAAACTATGATTGAAGTCGAGAATGGCTGAAACGTTAGAAAAGGAAGTCATACATTTGAAGCACTCCTTGAATTTCCGTCTTTTTCGAAGATATTTAACTCGATTTTTCCAGCCAAAGAATTTATCCTATTAAGACTGCAGTGCCATCTGCATATTGAATAATATAAGAATTGGTCCAACAACAGAACCTTGAGGAACACCTAGGTTTTTGTGCTTAATTCATTATTTATGCATAACTGTAATGTAATAAAATCAATGATATCACCGTATTACGAAACTAAGACTTCAGCATTTTCTTTTGAGCTGAAACGGCGATTTGACGCCCACACGTTTGAAGCACTCTTTGAATTGCCGTGTTTTAGAAGAAGAGGTTATTTAACGTGCTAATGATTTGATCTCCGGGTGCGAATGTGGCAGCAATGAGTGACGCCCTCATTTAATCCTTCCGTCCCTTGATCAAAAGACCACTTCACCTGCTTTTACATGTTTCAAGGAACCCCTTTCTGCTATTCTTTCGCCGCCTCTGCCGCAGAGGTCCTCTCCGAATTTTCTTGCCGCAGATTTCTTGTCCTTCCTTAGGGATTTTCTTCGGTTCGCTTGGGCGGGTTTCTCCTCTTCGCAAGCTGAAAGTTTTTCTCTTTTTTTCTGCAGTCGTGAAATATGGAACATGTATCCCTCAGTGATCCGAGTCTTTTTCTATGAGGGATGGTGAGAAACTTAGTGACAGAGAAATTTCACTTGGCGTGACTTACGTCGGATTATGTGACAAACGTAATCCAAAAGAACGGTTTAAAAAAGTAAGAAAATCACAATTTTGGGCACCTTGAATTCAAAAATAACTGGAAAAATTATTCCGCAACTCAATTATTTTGTTCGAAATCCAATGAATAGGCTAGGAAGGTTCGATATACAATCATGAATGTTTACTGTTGAATAATTTCTGTTTGATTAAAAAGTCTCAACAATTTTGACATTTTAAATTTCCAAATTATCCGAATAAAATATAACTTAACTCAATTATTTCGTTAAAATGCAATAAACAGGACATTCGATATAAAATCGTAAATAATTATTGTTGAATAATTTCTATAATAAATTAATGAATGAACTTCTATTTTCGATTAAAACCTTTCAATATTTCTCTTTGAAATGAAATCAGTCTTGCTCATAAATAATTTCGAAACATTTTGGCACCAAAATCAAATTTAATCGGTTTCACAGTTCTTATGATTTTCAGCAACATCACCACCAGCGGTAAATGTTAAAATATTAGATTAGACAAAAAGAATCAAAGACTTATCTCTATGCAAGAATAGATTATTTTCAAAGATGCCTGGAATCTTTTTAATGGAGCAAAGAATATTTAATAATTCAACGATAATAATTTGTGATGTTATGCTGAACTTTCCCATCATGCCCCGTACATGGAATTTTTAACAAAAGAATTGAAGAAAAAATTAATAGTAACTTAAATATTTACTGGATTTACCTAATCAACCTCCATAGCAACGTGTTTACTGTTTTCAGAGTTAATTTCGAATTTACTAAAATTGTGCTTCTCATCCCATAAACAACTTCTATAGCAACAACGTGATAGGGTGTTTACTGTTTTCACAGTTGATTTCGGATTTTCAAAAATCGTGCTTCTCATCCCATTTCAAGACATTCTTTCGGAAACTGTTTGTCCCAATATCTGACTTTAGTCACACTAAATGAGGTTTCCTGGTGAGGTAAGAGCAGGAGCATACCCGGGATAGGACCCGCAATCAAGGGAGCTTAGGGTTTAGGACCCCCTTTTATCACTGCCTGGGGACCAAGGGTATTCGATAAGCCACCTGCTGTAAATGATCCTGAGTAATGGGATTCAATTTGTCGCTCTTCATTACATGCTGAGAGGAATGCCATTGCCTTTACGCACTTTTTCCGCTTATAGTATTCTACCACAGTAAGGAAAGTAAGTACATTATGCACTATAAGCATATAAATTACCTCACTCCTTCTCTAGTAAGCCCCTTCCAATGCCTTTTCGTTAATGAATGTTTAGTATCCCACCATCCTTCTGGCTGATGATTTTTTTCATTGACTTGGTAGTTCAGTGGTTAGAATACCTGCCCGGAAAGTGGGAGGACTGGGTTCGAGTCTCAGTAAAGTCACAATTTTTCACTTTTCGTGGTGGATTTTTTCATTATTTTTAGACTTTACTTTTATAGCGCAAATGAATCATAGGTTACTTATGACTTTATTTTTACATCCCAGATAAATTATAGGTTACATTACGCGAATTACAGTAAAATAAACAAAATTTACTTCATTTTTCTGTCGATATAGTGGTTGCTACTGTTGTTATTCATTGGTTTTTTCCCTTTCTTATGCGGGCGTTTTCCCGCATCGTGGATTTTTCTATGTAGACCTTCACTCAAGGGTTTTTTAACCACAATCCAATTCTTTTTATGCACGATTGTGTTTGGATTACAATGATTTTGATAGTATTACCAATATTTTGGTGTAAGGTGTGCTGAATAATGGAAATCCTTTTTGTCAATCGATACTGAATACAATGAAATGTTAATTATTTGAGTTTTTCCCACGACCTAACTCAATTTCGATTTTAGTGTACTTATTTGAATCTAAAGATTTTGCTTTATATTCATCTATTACTTTGTAGGTATTAGATTAGACATATTGTCTATTTTTATATCTTTTGTTAATACTTTAGCTATACAATGTTCTCCTCTCTAGATGTAAGTTAACTGTACATATTAGTTTTGAATTTATATAGTGTTTTTTCATATATTATCTGTAAAGGTTAGGCGTAAAAGAGACCTATCCTTGCCGAAAAAGTTTCTCCATCTATATTAAAGTCCACGAGCCGACTTATGGTGTATGGCAGGGGGTATGAAAACACCGAACTTTCCTATGAGCTATCTGATTTGTGTTCCTAAAACTGTCTAGAAAAAGAAACCAATAATAGTTCACTATTTCTCTATCGGTTCTTGCTATAACATAGCAAAATCTCTCCGAGTTCAATCAAATATATCTCTGACAAAAGAAATGCTTTGATGAAATGTAATTAATGCTATGAAATGCACAAACACACGCAAATATACAGCAGTGTACAGGAATGCTATGAATGTTTCGGATTTCAGAATTAGCTTTTGAAGCAAGAGAGATTCCGGATCTCAAACATTCCATCTTGTGCTCCTTCTCTTATTGGAGATTGTATTCTCCCTTAGGCTCTCTCTCTTATTCTCTCTCTCTCTCTCTCTCCAGGGATTCATTCACCTTCCCACAACTTCCGCACTAAACGAATCAAACAAGTTCCGCCTCCTTTTCTTCTCGAGAAAGGGCTAATTCAACCGCCCTTTTCGTATACACTGTAAATCTTCTTCATTCTGAACTAACATTGGAAAGAACAGCGGTAGTAGTACCATTCATTACTGCATTACGCTGTTTACATTACACTGTTTAAACTACACTTATAACATTAAACCATTTACATTAAGCTATGTAAATTGCACCATTTGCATTACACTATTTACTGCATTTACATTATACCATTCAAATTACAATATTTACATAACACTATTTAAATAGCAGTATTGACTTAAACTATATATATTTACTATATAATTATATATTTGTATTCGCGAGTAAGAAAAGATACAACGAAAGGCAATACGCTTTGTAAATAATTGCTATGATAAATCGGTAAGTGTTACTCAGATGCTTCAGGAGGCAGGATGGGAATATTTAGAAGAAAGAAGGCTCAATCAGAGATTTAAATTACTAGATAAATTCAGACAGAGCATGTTCATAGAAGATGTAGCCGATATTATGCGCCCTCCTTGCTATATAGGCCGTTCTGATACCGCGAGAAAGATCAGAGAAATAGATGCTAGAACCAGTCGATTCAAGAATTCTTTTTTTCCGAGAACAATACGCGAAAATAATCGACTAAGAAAATAGAGTCATGGTGCTTGCACCCCCTGCCACACGCCGAAAGGCGGATTGCAGGGTACATATGTAGATTTAGATATTTAATTACACTATTTACATTTATATCATACAGCTTTCAAAAATTTCCAGGAAGACTTTTTTTCGTTGGCGGACGCTCTTGTTACGTCCAACAAAAACTTGCGTTTTATAGCCTTTTCGTTATTAGACACTCGTAACAATGAAGCTCGGTTTTATTTAATTTTGGATGTATGCATAGTTTTATTCCGGAGGATTTCTAACGCCACTGGTATATTCATTCTGGGATAGATTTATTTTTCCTCTAACTGTACAAACATTACATAAATGTAAAACGTGTCGATATAAAACGGTTTTCCAGTACAATATATGCATATATAAACGTACTTATGACGATATTTGGGTTATAATTTAAAAATATAATAAAAAACATAATGAATTATGTTATTGTGATTGTACGTCGTACGGTAGCGTAACATTTTCTGCGATTGTTAAATAATTAATAATGGTTATAAAAATGGTAATATAATAAATATAAATATAATAATAATAAAAATGGTAATATAATAAATATAAATATAATAATAATAAAATGTAAATTTGGTTGTTGTAATTAGATGCGTAATTTGTGACGTATTTAGAAATTAGTAATCATATAATTGTTATAATTATTACTATTACATTAGTGTTATTTAATTTCAGTGAAATTAATCACAATGAATTGTCTTACACATGTTTTTGTAAGTCGTTGGATCAATACATTCAGTATTATTATTCCCTCATTTATATGCTCTTCACACATTCTACTTAATGTTTCAAGACTAATACTTCCCTTTTCTTGGAATTCGCTCCAACTAGAGCAATTTTATCGTGTGGAATTGAACAGGAAACAAGTCAAGTAACTCAATTCCTTAATAGATACAAGAACTTATTTAACAACAACATATTTAGCAACTCGTATATAGTATACTTAGATACAGCAACTTATCTTTTTAAGCATAACCCATATAAATAAGAAAACCATCCGTTGAATCTGCTTCCATGGAGATGAAGTAAATAATGAAACCATCCACTGGATCGGTTTAATAGAAAAAACCACTTATTTAATAATTACATTAGAAACTCGTCTACAGTACTCGTCTTCGTCTTAGATACAGCAACTTATCATCCTAACCATTCCCCATGTAAATAATGAAACCGTCCGTTGAATTTTTTCCATGGAGATGAAATATATAATAAAAACATCCTCTGGATCCATTTCTATGGAGACGAACTAAATAATAATACCATCTACTGGATCGGTTTAATAGAAAAACAATATATTCAACAACTACATTAGCAGCTCGTCTGCAGGTGAAGTTCCTTCTTCCGGTATCCGGTAACGTATCTTTCTAATCCATTCCCTATGTAAATAATGAAACCATCCGCTGGGTCCGTTTCCGTGGAGATGGAGTTAAATAATGAAACCATCATACGGATCCGTTTCTATGGAGATGAGCCTCCGCTAGATTAGTTGGAATGAAAATAAACTCGCATGTCACGAAGTGGGGGATCTCAACCGCCTGCGAACCGCAAGAAGTTGAACCGGAAGGGGTTAAAGGGGAAGCGATGGGAAGGGTAAAGAAAAAGTTTTGATTCGGATAAACAAAGGATGAGAGGGTTGAACTTTGATGTTTTGAGGGAAATGAAAAAAGTTGGGGAAAGTATTCCTCCGGGTTTTCTCAATGGGAATAGTTGTTCACACAACGAATTTTGGGATGCGTTGATTTATGGGAGGTTTTATCGGTTGTTTCCTCAAAGGAGGAAGATAAACGGGCAGATTTATAGGTGATGAAGTATGTACAGTAATCTTAATTTTCTTGTGTATATATATTGTATATATCTTTTATGATTTTTGCATGTTCTATTAATTATAATTTATTTGTTGTTATGTAAAGTTATTGTGTGTATCATTTTATTGATTGTAATCGTATTGTGAAATTGTTGATATTTTTATAATAGCGTATTAGTATTTGTGTATATTGTATTATGATTTTTATGCTTTAAATGTAATGTATTTGCCATTGTGAATCGTATTTTAGTATTGTTGCAATTGTTGTAATAGCATTGTATTGGTTTTCTATAACTTATAGAAATGGGCAGATTTATGGGCGATGAGGTACAGTATTGTTATTGTTGCGTATATCTTATGTTTATCTTGTATTATTTTTGTTTGTTGCATTAATTATAATTTATAGGTTATATGAAGTATTTGTCATTGTAAATCGTATTGTAGTACTGCTGATATTGTTGTAATGGCATAGTGTTCTTTGTTAAATAAATTTCTATGGCGTAATGCTTAAATCCTACCTCACAAGGTCATTATTATTGAGTTAATATCAAAATTATTCAATGTATTGATCATATGAGAGGTATATTGAAGCAATAATATTGATAGAGAAGTATTAAATTATATCGCTTCGGTAATATTGGATTCATAATATTGTTTCAGTGATATCGACCATGTGTGGTAGACTTTATGGAGGTTTTTGGATATATAATTGCAACTAATAAAGCTTCACATATTGTACTATACACTAATATGTGTCTATATTAAATATTAATTATTATATTTCCGAATAGCACTAATTTATTATTTTAGTAATTCAGTATTTTTAGTATTTAGTCTACTATACATCGCTATGCGACTAATAATGCGTTATATATTGTATTATACAGAAATATGTCTACATTAAATACTAATTATGTATATATCCTAATACGTGTCCATATTCTATGAATAGATAAAAAACTTAGTAGCTTCGATTCAATCTTCGAATGTGTTCTCGGGCATGAGTAAAAAAAATCACGTGATAAATAATAAAAACACTAGACGAAGGCATAATCAAGTCTGGAAACAAAAAGAAAAAACGATTTCCGAATAGAAGTAATATTTCTATCAGAGTGTATCTATCACGTATCACTCTGATGTATAAACCCATCGTTGCCATGGGAAAGGGTTAATACGCCCCCCAGTGGGGGGAAAAGAAACCTCGGTTGTTTCGTCTGCTGAGACAAAAGTGACGGTGGATAATGAGGATGACGCCTGGTGTTTTTCCACCGCTTTTTTTGGGAAGGCGGTTTGAGAGAGAGAAAGAAGTGGAAATCTCATGTAAATGAAATGGTGTGACACTAACAAAAGAAACGCGCCGTCCGTTTATCATCCGCTTGCGCGCTGACACCTGCGGTTTCCTTTCTGAATTTAGACTGACGAAAATTTTAAAAAACGAAGAAAATGAGGTACTTTTCTTGGCATCACATAGTGGTACCAATGAAGAAAACCCAAACCCAACCCAGGTTCAAACAGACTTACAACATCAGTTATAATCGAATTGAATATTTTTTTTTGCAAGGGAAATAGCAATGGAGTTGGGAATTGTGTTATATTGGAGTTTTGTATCATGTAAAGTAGTTGTATGTAAGTGTTTAATCTTGTGAGGGTTTTATATAATTTGTTCTGGGTTGTTTAAATATGTTTGTGAAAGTTACTGTAGTTGTTTGTCATGTTGCCACCAGACTAGCAGTCTATCTGCAACAATGTACTTAATAATAATAATAATAATAATAATAATAATAATAATCGAATTGAATATAGATGTAGATAATCATAAAGTATCTGCAAATTTAATATATCTGCAAATATAATATATTTGCAGATACTTTCATGATTATCTACATCTATATTATAGACCCTTTCAGGCTGTCACTCGATGCATTCTTAAAAGAATGCTTATATAAAGATCCATGTAAATAATTTCCTTTTTTAGTATTTTTTGTATATACGATATTTCCGTCTTACTTTTAGTTGGATTTCTTATTCCATGTTCTTATGTAAATTTAGTTATAGCTTGTTGGCATTCACATTAAATTGGCTTCACAGCTGTATGTGAATCATTGGATGAATAAATAAATACCTTGAAATCTGCCTTCGGTGTATGGCAGGGAGTGTAATGACTTCTTTTCCTTAGAAATACCTATTTTAGCATGTTTATTTCATTTTACGATTGCCTTACGTAGCAGAGGTGTAGCATATTCTTTTGATATTCTTTAAGGTCTTCTACATCTACATATATACCCTGCAAGCTGCCTTTTGACGTGTGGCAGGGGGTGTAAACACCGAACTAATGAGCTACTTCTTAAGTCTGATTTTATCTCGTATTGTTCACTGAAAGATTGAGTCCTTAAAACGACTTGTTCTTGCGTCTATTTCTCTTATTTAATGCTCATTATCCGATCGACCGAAGTAGCATGGTTGTCACATAATATCAATTATATCATCTGTAAACGTGCCTTCTTAGAATTCATCAAGTAATATAGCAACCTAGCTTCTAGTCTCCTTTATTCAAGGATTCTCAACCTGCATCTGAGAGCATCTTTCTAATGTTTACCTTTATATTGTAGCTTTTCATATGAAAACGTATCGCTTTTCGCTGTACGTTCTCGAGTTACCGTTTCATCCGCTGGATCCCATATACTTGCCGCGTATTCAAGATGGGCCTGACCAAGGTGAAATAACATAGCTCCCTCACCTTTACATCGCATCTACATCTACAATGTGCTTTATAAAGCCAAGCTTTTTTTTATAAAAACTGGGTGTGTATGCTGCAGTTTAAGTTAGTAGTAAGAGTTTTCCCGAGATATCCCACTGATTCGACTACATAAATATTTATGCTATTCACTAGGTACGGGTAATCCTGACACATTATTGTACTTCAATATCCTAGGTTACCCTCATTTTCATGGTTGAAAACTACTTATTTTTCATTTTGCTCTGTCTCACATGCGTTTTTCCCTTTATTTAGATATTTCTTTTTTCCTCTGGATCATCACTTTTTCCTCTCTCTTCTTTCCATTATCATTTCCATAATAACGTTAGCATTTTAAGACGTTTCACTGCTATTTTCGCAAACATTAGAAAACTTTTTCAACTGATTAAACGCACGAGTAGCCGAGAGTAGCAGCTTAAAGCAGAAATTGTGAAATAAAGTTTGGGATAAGTTTTTGATTTGATTATAAGTTTTTCTTTCTTACGAAGTAGCAACTGCCTTCCAGACGTAGGCTCTGAATCGGAAATTTCAGCATAATATAAATAAAACGAAAGAAAGCAGAAATACGACTTAGGAAATTCTTTTTCTAGATTTTTTAAAAGTTTCTTCACATAATTTTGTTTCTTCATTTGGAATGTTTCATTTAAAAAGTTACGAAATTTATTATCTGTTGTAGCTCTTACTACTTTTATATCTAACTGGCTTATCAGAAGCATGTAATCAAATAAAAAAACATATTTTAGGACGCTCTACTAATAACATCCAGTATCGACTCTTACGAATTAAAAACGGATGGTAAATGAGCTATAAAAATACTTTTAAATTGATTTTTTATTGATTTCGTGGGTGGGCTACTTGATTACCATATTAATTTTAAGATTTCTTCTCTAATCTTCAAATATTTTTACTTGTATTATACAAAATAATTGCTGTAAATCTAGGCATTTAAAATCAATCAAATGGAAAAATCGTAATTTTTCATCCATCAGAATATTTCTATGAATTTTCATATTCTTTGTCTGTAGTAATATTAAATAATTAGCAAGCAAAATTTTTGCTTGCTAATTATTTATATAATTTAATTCCATAATTAGCAAGCAAAAATTTTGCTTGCTAATTATAGAATATTTCCACAAGACAACGCCTGAAACAGTGAATTTGATTATGTAGTAATATTAATGATGAAATACTTTGGAAATCAAAGAAATTGTTATCTAATAGGCTACATACATGTTCATTCAATATTATTATTATTTAGATATGTATTCAAAATGGTAAGACAACAAAATACTGCAAAACAACCTAGTACCTCAAAGAAAACAGTAAAATTAATCATTTTAGCTGCTATTGTAGGTATATACGTTACGGTATACCTAGACCGCAGTTAAATGAGGCTCGTTAAATCCAGATATTACTTTATTTCATCAAAAACTAATTATTCAGCCATAGAACGTTATTTACAGCCTCCAATTACACATTGGCAGATTAAAAACCGTAAACATTTCGACGAAAAAACTGTTTCGACGAGTTCAACGAAGAATTTACGATAGAAAACGCGTTTTTTTGGTGGAAATTGTCCTGGATGTCAAACGGTGAATGACTGTCTCGAATTTCATTACAGCGAAATGAACGGATCTGCCGTGGAAAAGGCGTCTTGGGAAAAGTGAAATGAAAGCAAGTCACCCTCTGGGGAAAAGAAGTTGAAATTGAATGAGAAAATAAATGAGAGAGAGAGTTGCGCACTTCGTTTCACTTGTTGATTGTGAATTGCAGTTTAAATGCTTTACAATGGCGATTGAAGCTGAGTTGAAAATGTAAAGAATGCGAAAACAAAGTGTCTGATTAGTTAGGGTGGGAATAAATATTATCGAGAAGTAGAATATTTAGATTATGAAAGCTGGGATAAACTAAGATATTATACACCTAATTATATCGGACGCAGTGATCAAGGATTTATAAAATTCATCGTTCTTACTGTTTTGCATGCATTTTTGATCTAGTCTTTTCCATGTAATTTTTCGGTTGTTTTTAAACTCAGGTAGATGTGAAATTCTCTCAGGTTTTGGAAAGTTTTGCTTTTACTGAAGGTTTTGCTCCTAAATTTATGACCAGTAGTAAATTTCTCTATGCAGCTGCCATCAAGTTAAATATTCTATCACATGGTGTATGATAATTATAAAAGGTTATACATAAAACAGCAGGACATTCAAAGAGAAATAAATTGCATATATTATAAATATATATTGCATATATTTATAAATAAATTTTTTAAATCATTTTTGACTGTAAATAACCGATCACAGATAGTTGAAGCTTGATTACACATTTGGTTTGAGTTTTAAACGACATATGTGGTTATTCCTCTAATATAAATGGTATTCCATAATGTCTGAAGTTTCTCTATAAACGACAGTATAACTACATGAAATAAAATACAGAGAATCAATATTTTTTAGATTATACATTACCAAAGGGGTTCTGCGCATGCGAATGGAATAAACTCTTTGTGCTGCTGATATCGGCACACTCACCTGAAACAGAAAACAGTTTATATAGATTTCTGCCGTGAGTTTTCAAACTTACCAAAAGTTAAAAATATCAAACAAATATGGATTACTAGATAAGTAACATTTTCATGATAATTTTTAGCAATCGACATCAATTACTGTTATCATTATACACAATACGACCGCAGCTAGTCACCAGAACAGGTGGCGTAAATACTAGCATACTAATACTAGCATAAACAGCATATTTAATTTAAATGTTAAATTATTATTCCTTATATTACTTTACCTTTAAATTTACTTGAACTTACATCAAAACCACTTATCAGTATAACTTATCTTACGTGAGATTTTTCATTGTTCATCATAGGCCTTAAGGATTACTGTAGCGACTAGCGGCCCACCGTAAAAGTGTATCTCAAAATATTCCCATTCCTCTATTTTCATTAACCACACTACCTGTAGTTGGCTTTGGATGGAATCATCTGGAATATGATGTCATTATTCAAAATATCTTCAAAATTCGCTGAAAAACCCACATTTCCTATTCGAAACCCTATTTAATCTGGTCGTTTTTAGTTTTCAACATTCTGTTCCAAATACCAAAAGATAATACCAGATTCAGTTACCGATGGTAGCTAATGTGTACCACATGACCTCAACTATCGTAGCACTTTTAAATTCTTGAGAGCAAGATTGTAATCGCATAAAATGAAAAGTGCTGAAGAGAGTGGACGGTTATCACCTGCATTGGCCTCAATGAAATATCCGATACAAAAATCGCAATCCAGACACATAAGCTGACTCAGTTTCTCGAGGGAATTTCACTTATAAAAGAATCAGGAGCGAAAAGCCCATATTTTCATTGAGAAGCGAACTGAGGGGGACGAATTGTATCATAGCATACGGGCGGTTGCTTGGCAACAAACATCAGCGTCTTTCCACCCTTTGACTCTTGAATTCAAAGAAAGGCGTGGAGATGCGGGTCCCAAATGATCCAAACAAAAGAAGGAAGAATATGAGTATCGAAAAGGTGTATGGGATAAGTAAGGAGGAAGATTGTGTGTGAGTGAAATTGTATTTTCATGCAACCGCAACGTAAAACTAATATGAGACACTAGTGTACGGTTGAGTTTGGAAACTCTTTATGTAAATGAATAGAGCTTCCTTGGCGAGGTTAGACACATGTGAATCTCTCTACAACCTAAAATCATATGCCATAATATGTACAAATATTAATTAAAGCATAAATATAAGAGTAAAATATGAATGGATCTCAAATTATTTATGTAAAATATTTGTAACTCAAGGTTGGAAAAGTAAAGAATCCATGTTGAGGAAAAACACCCACTGAGAAGGGGGGTGATAAAATAAAAAATAATACTAAAAATTATTTAAAAAGATGATAAAAATTAAGGATTTTTGCGGTATGCCACAAAATAATGATACACAGTAAAAATAAAGAAAAATCGAATAAACTGTAAAAAGAAAATTCAGAATACAGGGTATTTAAAAAAGAATGGACTAATTCCATGAATTCAAAATTTTGAATTAGTTATAGCTAAAAACGCCCCTAATAGGTTTGCCAAAAATAAAGGGGTTGGTTTGAAAACTGAATAAAATATAAATTGAGTGATAGAAATGCGTTGTTTGCTATTTCTACTCGAGAGACCACTAAAAATTTGGACACAAAACTTTAAAATTATTGCAAGTTCGCCAACTTGATTAAATGTAATTTTGTAATCATGTAAGATTTATGTAATAATCATTTGGTTTAAGAAATTAGCTTTGGTTAGAAGCTTACTTCTATAAAATGTACCTTACAAATTTGATGTAGTGAAAAAAACGAAAGCAATTTTCCACCACTTAAATTAGAATTTAATTTGAAGTTTTCCAGATGTAATTTGATACACAGGTTTTCGCCAATCCCTCGAATTAGTAAGGCAGTGAATGAACTCTCTAACTACGTGGACTTCTTTGACGATGTCTTGCATACCGTAATGAGGAAGGGATATTCGATTTTTATCCCTAATTCACTAGCATTTACTTTATTGCTCTTTTTTTTAATTTTATCACTCTTGTTGTTCCATGTTATATTGTGTCGTCCATTTATTAAATTTCATGTAATTGGGGCCACCTCTATGGGCTTTATAAATTATTATTATTATTGAATGTATACTTTAATTGTTAACATTTTTATGATTGTATTTCCTTGTAATATTAATGCACTACAAAATTAATCAAACTAGTGACAAATTGGACTAACCAATAAATTCAAAGTCAATATCTCAACAACAAAGAACTTAAAATTTGATTGTGACTATATTTTAATATTATTTAATATTATTATTATACTATTGTAACATAATTGCATATTGCACTATTATTAATTGTAATTTTATTGCTATTGGATCAGTGATAAGGATTTTGTATTGTAGTATTGAAATAATTGAATGATTTAATTGGTTGTTAGTTATAAATGTAGACGGTTAATTTCTTGTATCTTTTATTGTTTGTGTTATTTTCTATGCTAAACGTGGAACCTCCTGACGAGCCTTTCTCTGGCGCAGGGGGACCTTAAGGTTTACAATGAAAAAAGTTTACAATGAAAAATTATTATTATTATTAATTATGGAATACCTATAAATGTAATTTTGAATCTATCAGTAATTCTATAAACAGCAATAATTATAAAATGCTAATTCGTACAACAATTATTAGGTCCTTAAGTTGATATCTTGTACTGATCTTTTTGTGTGTCTCTATATCCATCTGATTGGAATTTTATAGTACATTTGTAATCCACTTTATATTTTGACTGCTCTCCATTCTAATATTGTCGTTTTGTGATCACTGTAAGTTTTCGTTGATTTTGGTTTCTTTCTTTTTCATTGTAATTTCAGCACTTTTTGTACTTCTCTTGTATGTGAGCTTTAAGCTGCATTGAATAGTATTTTTAACTATGTGATTTGTATAACACATCTGTATCAGTTCCGTCCTGGCGACAGACTTTCAGTCTGACAGGGTGTTATTGTCTAAGAAACAAAGATTCTCCAAGCGCCGACAGCGGCCACCGTCTTGGGCGATTCCCGGGAAACGGATAATCGCTTAGCGGTCACCAGTTATTCAGAATCCCTAATGCGCATTTCGAAAGCAATGCTTTCATGATCACAGGGGGTCCAATGCTGAAATTCGCTTGGAGAACCTTTGTCTCTTAGTTCATCGAACGCTGAGTTGCTTTTTTCTTTTTTTCTAGGGTCTCATTGCTCTAAGTGAATATGAAAATAAAAATATTAAAAACTTATTATGATTATATTATACGAAATTTTTGTCGAATAAAAGGAAGTCGGTTCGAAATTTGTAATATTCGCATACTTCTGGTAACCAGGCAATTAAAACGAAATGGAATCCTTTAAGCAGTCCTTTTTGTGACTATAATTATAAACCTAGAGAAGGACGAAAGAAATTCTTAAGAGAGTAATTAGAGAAAGATAGGTTTTTTTGTAATCTGGAGGAGTGTCTATAAAACAGAGAGAGGACTGCGAAATGGAAATTTTCGGAGATAAAAATGAAAATAGTAATAAAACGCAGCGCATGGAAATGAGAAACGGCGTCTGAGGTGATGAGTTTTTGGAATGACTGAGAGAAAGGAAAGAGCATTAAAGAAGA
Organism: Pachydiplax longipennis; assembly: GCA_036926295.1. Classification (NCBI taxonomy): domain Eukaryota; kingdom Metazoa; phylum Arthropoda; class Insecta; order Odonata; family Libellulidae; genus Pachydiplax; species Pachydiplax longipennis. The sequence continues at coordinate 36,566,491 of JAVFKF010000012.1, forward strand.
ACTCTCAAAAGAAGAAAAGGAAATTGAATTAATAGGGGTCTTGCGACCATATCTTGATGACTTTTTCGTTCTTTTTTTTCGCTAGAGGAAAGAGAAACTTGACCTTTGATCTGCAGAACTCCTATTCCTTGCTGTTATAACAAGAAAGTGGAACTAGAAATATTCGCTACTTCTCTTCAGAGTATTTTAATTACAGAATTTTTTCGTGAATTTTTCGTTGCAGCGTTTTCATTACGTTATGCACTTGTTAAGGATTATTTTTATGCAATTTTTTACTTATATTCTATATTTTATCATTGCAAATAGGCATCTAAACTAGTGAAGGAGGGGCAAATAGAAAAGCAATATTCCTGCCTGGCGTTCATTCCAGTCTGATAAAAATCCCCTCCAAAAACCTCCCGAAGCCAATACTTCATACGAAGTTATTTAAAGTTGTACAAGAAGTGAAAAATTGTGACTTGTGAAAGTGGGAGACCTGAGTTCGAGTCCCAGTCAATTCACAATTTTTCACTTCTTGTACGACTTTGGGTTTAGTCGCACAACTTAATGCGCCAAGTTAAATTTCATTTCCATTAATTTATTTAATAAACAATACTCTGCTGTAACAACAATAACAACAAAAATTCTACAATGCACCTTACAATTTCAAATACTTTACCTAACAATGCACAAATTACAAGTGACACAACTTACACAAGAAATGCAATGTAATATTTTTGATACAATTCCAAAATGCTTAGATTTTAACAAATTATTCCTTTGCAATAACTTTAAGCCACTAATATTTGAGTGAGAACCAAGCCCGAACCTAAATATTTTTAGAACTTTTTGTCAAAAAATAACCCCTTTTCGTTCGAAACTCTGAATATTCTGTCAAACTTCTAACTTCTTTTGGATATTTTTCCATCTATTTTGGTCACCGAAAATCTATTTAGTTTTTTATATACCTTGTTTGGAATATTCTCAGCCGTAGGAAGGATGAAAAAAGGGATGATAAATATATTACACGTAATAGTATGAACCTTTTAGAACAACAATTTTAGAGCGAAATATAGCTGTTGGGCGGAGTTTGGTAAGAATTACTAGCCTTTGTGGCGTAGGAGCATGGTAACCTAGCAACACCGAGGCTCTGGGTTCACATAATGTTAGAGTATTGTTATTTGTATTAACTATGTAAATAGAAAATTCTTAATTGTTATAGTGCAAATAATGTTAGAGTACTGTTGTTTGTATTAACTATAATAATAATAATTTCTTAATTGTTACAGTGGCCATGGGTTCAAATATTGTCAGAGTATCGTTGTTTGTATTAACAATAGCAATAAAAATTGTTAATTGTTACAGTGGCCTCTAAAGGCTAAAATTATTTCTAATTAAGTTATTATTAACTTTTGTTATTATTAGTTATATTATTTAAGTTACTTTTAAAATACGAGTTTGACGGTTGATGTCGCAGCAAAACCCGAATCCAAAATCCGGATTCTTGAATGAACCTGAACGAAAAGTATAAATAATCTCGGTTAGAAGGTCTGAGTGATGCTGAGACAACTGTCAATAAAACCGCCCTTTTGGGTGCGTTTGAAGACGAATTCGAAACCACCATTCTCTCCAATTCTGCTACTCAGAACACACTCTCCGAAATACCGACCGTTCTGAGGCCTTCCTTTCAGACTCCCGATTCTGAGGTGCGATGGTAATCTAAGAGGAACGGCTATTAAATCCCTCCAATTGAAAAAGTTCGCTTCATTCCTCCTATTGAAAAAGGAAGGGATCGCCTTTCGAATATTTTAGTCTGGGAGAGACGCGCTGGGAGAGACGGTTCTTTTTTCGGCTCTTCAAAACTCTTCGACGCCAGTCTGGATGCGAGAAAAGGGGGGGCGTGCAGAACGGGGGATCGGTGTTTCCCAGACCAAGTTCACCCTCTTATTACGACAATTACTACCGAAAGACCCCCTTCGAGTAAGACGGGATCTGAATTTTAATTCCGAGAAGCGCATCTAACCGGAATCCTACCGAAAGTCGAAAGCAAAGACATGAAAATCGTAAAGATCGGAATCAAAAATATCGGTTCCAAAACTATAGGACTCAAAAAATAGGAACCGAAAAGATCGGAATAGAAAATATAGGAACCGAAAATAATCGAAATAGAAACAATCGGAACTGAAGAAACCGGAACCAAAAAATCGTAACAAAAAGATTCGGAATAGAAAAAATCGGAGCAGAAAATATCGGAACAAAAAAGATCGGAATAGAAAAAATCGGAATAAAAAAATCGGAACCACAAAGATCGGAATAGAAAAATATCGGAACCAAGGAAATCGGAACCAAAAAAAACGGAATAGAAAAAAATCGGAATAGAAAATATCGGAACCGAAGAAATCGGAATAGAAACAATCGGAACCGAAAGCATCGGAAAAGGAAAAATCTGAGCCGAAGAAATCGGAAAAGAAAAATCTGAACCAAAAGCATCATTACCTTCGCCGGAATTATAAAACCAAATCCGAACCGGAAAACTTGAAATTCTTGATCTCGAACCGAAACCGGAAAATCGTTATTTGCTCCGCTCTGCTTTTCGGTTCGTAACGATGCAAATTCTACAAATGATGGAAATGAAGTTTGCCCTAGCACAAGATAGTATGCGACTTGACCCAAGGTTGTGCAAGAAGTGAAAAATAGTGACTTGACTGGTCCTTGACTTGGTCTCCCACTTTTAGTGCAGATATCTCTCTAGTGCAGTCTCTCCATCTGTTAGAGACCCTGAAAGCGGGAGACCTGGGCTCGAGTCCCAATCAAGTAACTAATTTTCATTGCTTGCACATTCTAAATTCTACTTGAATGGAAGTACAGGAAAGTTTCAGTGTAATAACGACTTGTAAATGACCAAGTTTTAAGTTTTAAATTTTATTGTAACGAAATGCAAGTAGAAATAGCAGGAGATAACAAAACAAACTTTCAGCTAAAACCTGTTTGAAGTTACCTAATAAGCTGCAACGATGAAATAACAAGCAATTATTTCCTTTTTCTGGGGCGCCAGTTAACTTTTCAATACCTGTCAAATTAAAATAAAACCAAGCGAAAATCATGCAGCATTGCAGTAAATATTTAATTATATAGTCTCAAGAATTTTATATGATTAAGGGTGAAACGAAACAAAGGCTCTTTAATTATCTTCTTGTGATAAAAAATCGCAATACTACAAACTAATTGCAGTACACTATCGTAGTGATTTCTTCATACTTATTAAGTACCCTGACTCATTGTTTCTACCAATTAAAGTAAGTCTATAGGATTGGGTTACTATGCTACTACTTTGTTATTATTATCCTGCATTGTTGTAGCTTAATTCTTATTGTCCTTCTCTCTCAAACATTTCCTTAATTGAAATTGTTAAATATCTAACACGCACGCAAAAGCTGATAAAACAGTACACAACGTCATTTCTTCAACAATAACGGAAAATATTACGCAAAAATTATCAATGGAAATATAAAGAACCCGTGAAAACCGTCATGCAACACAATTATGCGACAGTAAACCTATGAATGAAAATTAACTGGTTGAAGACATTATGTTAAGGTTATTATGTTAAATTTAGAACTCAATTATGCAACTATAATATTATAACTATTATATTTACATAAAATTATAACTAACGGAACGAAGCATCACCCAACAATCGTCACCACTGTTATACAATAATATTATAAGTAAACGGTTGAGGTCATCACACAACAATGTCAGCACAATGATGCAACAATGAACTACAATATTATAAAAATCTGTTTGCTGCCATTAATAAACAATGGTGAAAACAGTTATACAACAATGAACTACGGAATTATAACTAAACCGTTGAAGTCATCTCGCAACAATGGTAAACCCAATAACGAAACAATGAACCATTGGATAAAAAACACGGCATAAAAATACTCTAAAGTATTACGTAACAGTGTTCCACGAAACTACACAAAATTGAAGCACACCCACGAAGCAAAGGTCTTCGTATAGCGGCGGTGATGTAGTGAATTCTGTAATGGGGAGATATGAAGAGTGTTTGTCACCTCCTTCACCTGAGATATCAATAATTCATGTTTCCATTTGGCGAATGCATCAGCGACTCTTCAGACGCCCTCTCCACCGTTTTATTTTTGTCCCTCTCATACATTTTGTATTCATCGCCAAATCGAATGAGCTGATTGCATCGACTTTTTTACGGGTCGACTTGAGGTCTTCCTCTCCCCTATAACCTACTTTCTCCTCCAATTCTATGACATCCTCGAAAATCCGTATAAAGTGCTTACATCAATAGCTTTCGGTGAAGCACAGATTTAGGTTTTTTAAATCTCGGAGTTTGGGGGCATATTACCATTTATTAGATCGAATTCACGAAATACTCGTTTTATAAATTCCTTAAAGGGGTACGGATTATACCCCATCTTGGTGTTTGTAATATAAAATCCTTCTTTTAGTCTGCTGAAGCTCTAGGGTAGTTCTTATATTACATTCACTATTGTGTATATATTCATTTATCCAATCTCTGTAAGTTACATAAGGAATACATGATAGATTTTTTTAACATTAATTTCTCGCACTACCCGACGAGATAGAATTTTGAAATTTGGGGAGTACTAAGATCAAACGCATATCAATATTTTGGTACTAAAAGGATCCGTGGTTCGACTCTGGAACATTCGAAAATACTCTCATAAGAAATACATGTGTTTTTCATTTTCAATTTAGAACATTTTAAAATCATAAATATTTTCAATTTAGAAAAATTTTTATATTTTTATATTTTAGGTATTAATCTTCTCTTATCATTTTCATTCTTAAAAAAATTGAGTAAAAATTCTTATTTTGTTCGTAGAATCTCGCTTCGGATTCACAATTACGAAATATGGTAAAATTACGTGAAAATTTTGCAAAATTTCGAATTTTGCGAATTAAATTTGTAAATAACTAGGGCTTAAGTTTGCATTTATATCTGTATTTCCTTTGAGTACCTGATTTGCTCCTGTGAGTTTTTTTTCTACTATCAATTAAAATCCTTCTTTAGCACGATACATTCAAAAGTGATCTCACAAATGATTAAACAAAATGGATACTTTTAGATGAGTTAATATTTATGCCTCTGTCTTAATAGTTACATTAACTATCAAATGCATTATTTAGAGTTCAGTATATCACAACGCTGCCTTCGGGAGGTTTTGGGAGGATTTTTTCCTGCTTACTCAGGTGAATGCAGAGATTTTGATTTTTTATTTGCTCCTCAAATGACTGCCACTAGGCTGGATTATTTGTAGTCATTTGCTGTCTATTTAAAGTCTCGAATATAAATAAACAATAAAGAAAGTTTAAATAAATAATAAATAAATAATAAATAAATAATAAATAAATAATAAATAAATAATAAATAAATAATAAATAAATAATAAATAAATAATAAATAAATAATAAATAAATAATAAATAAATAATAAATAAATAATAAATAAATAATAAATAAATAATAAATAAATAATAAATAAATAATAAATAAATAATAAATAAATAATAAATAAATAATAAATAAATAATAAATAAATAATAAATAAATAATAAATAAATAATAAATAAATAATAAATAAATAATAAATAAATAATAAATAAATAATAAATAAATAATAAATAAATAATAAATAATAAATAAATACATTCGTATTGCACTTTTCAATTTTTATTTCACCGTTGAGAAGCGACAGCAAGTTCTGCTGGTTCTATTTAAAGCGAAAAGTTGAATCTTTATCCTACGCAAGCGCAGTTTTCGGTTCAAGTAACAATGACAAAAGATCGTCAAGCGAATGTTCTTAGCTGATCACCAGTGTTATTGTGTGGAAATGGACTGTTTTGTTTGCACCCTTCATTCATATTCCTTCCGCTGAGACAGATCCATTGAAAAGGTTCATCGAAATCGTCGGGAAATGCGAGAGAGAGTCACGCCTTCACAAGTGTCTGCATGGAAGAGTGCACGCGTGCGTTCCGACGAATGGTGTCGACAGTAAACATCTCTTTCATTGCGTCACATCCAAGTGGCGACGAACTGCATTTCTTCCTCCACTTTGGTGCATTCTGCATGAATAACGGTCACGTTGTGGATATGGAAACCGTGCCAATAATCGTTACTACGTTCATCGCAGTTGAATTATCAGTCCCAAGGCAACGTTCCACTATAGTATTATACACTAATGACATCGTACTACATACAATACTACAATATACGTAATAAAACATTATTGACGATTGAGCAAGATATATGTACTATCTACAACAAAGCCAAACTATTATGAAACAAAAACTTCCTTGCTAAGGAATTAAGTACTTGAGTAAGTTATGTGTTAAGGGAGTGAGTATTATCAAGTAACTAATACAACAATAATTAAACACATCTGACACCTACCTACAACTATACAGTATATAATTTCTAGTACACTAGCAAATCATATACATAAGTTCACATAAATGTCATACAAAACTTACTATATACAAATTTGTACACATCAACTAATTTCCCTTCCTAAGCATCCCTCTTTGTTACAGAAGTTTTTTCAGGGTTCCTGGTAACAGTATAAATGGTAATCCTAATAGCTTTATCTATTCATAGAAGTCCTTTATAATTCCATATTCATGTACATATCTATTTCTGGGATTACCGTACGCCCCGTTATGGGCAGGACTGTCCTGATCTAAATGCATGGTCCCGATCTTATTTCGGCTGTCCCGAATTGATGGAAAACTCTTAGAGAGAATGCAACGTACGTTACGAAGATTTTAATCCATAGAAATCATTTGAGTGCAAATTTTCATGAAGTGGTACCACTGCACAGACATGGAGGGGTCTAATAGGACAATTTGCCGCCACCGTTTCGCCGCGAGTATTATAATGTATTGTATGTAATGTATATTTAAAAAAGGAACTAAATTGTATATTAATTACACAATGTTTTCCTGAATTGAAGGATTTCACCCCCGCCTTCCAATAGACCAACCAACCCAACCCAACACAGCTATCTACTAGTTCGTAAATATAGCTAACGAAAATTACTGCATTCTATCTAGCAATAACATTCATTATGGTGTGAGCCATTTTGATGATAATGTATAGTTACTTATACCCTCTGCTGACATTTTATTATCAGAATTATCGATGATCGATATGATCATAATAAAGTCGATTTACTATTATTATTAGAGAATTTTACAATTTTCACTACTGGGAGATATTGACGTAACTCGAATGCTAAGCACCAAAAGCATAACGCTAATCGATTGTTCTTATTCATATATTTAGTATTCATATGATAATCTTCTCACTATGAATGTTCATTATTATTGTTTTTCGTAAATGGACAATTTTTAATTAAAATTATTATAAGCGTTATAATTATAATCGTTAGTATTCAATTTTAAAAATTTTCACCTGCTGGAAACTCCATACTTAGGACATAGCAGGATTTTAATAAATACTTACATACATTTAGAATGCTAGGTATAATTTTATTGTATATGTTTGAGGAGTTATCTTGTTTTTCTTCTGAACATACTATTGAAAATAAAATAAAAAAGAATTATTTTTGTATGTAACTAAGACTCCACTTTGTGATATATCATATCTGAGTTCTTAAGCACGATCTGACAATCATTACCGGTCCCTCAAATAAAATTCGCGGATGAGTATCGTTTTTTGTTCGTTCCATACTCTGACTTTTTCCGTCTGATAAATCGAATGATTTTTCGACCGACGCAGCTTCGATTCTGGACGAATTTCTCGGGGGCAATCACGCAATCGTGCACGGAAGAGGGAGCAGAGAGGAGATGACAGCCGAGGGTACAAGGGAAAGAGAGGGTTTTTTTTAGGAAGGGTTCGGTTGGCCCGAGGGATACATCCTAATTCCCCACTCCAGGGCTTCCAAAAATAACATATCGGAGGATATATGCGTGGGATGCTGTGTCCTCAAATGAGCTGAAAAGATGGGAATTCAAATGCGACGGATCGATTTTCCGACGACTCTCAACGTTAATATACGTTTTTGCGATTCCATATATAGAAGAACTTCAGGTATTATGGAATGGTCGGGAAATATGGAATGATGAGGTTTCTCTTTGGTAAATTACAGTATCCAAGAGTCAGTGCCATAAAGTACACTTCAGATAATGTGTCACAGTGTCACTCAGAAGGTGTCATTCGTTTGCCGAATTCAGGACGTGCTTTGTAAATAAAGATTTGTTTTTAATGACTGACATTTTTCAAGACGTTAGTTTTCAGTGATTTTTTTTATTATTTGAAGATTTTTACATTCAAATAAGCATAAAGTGTATCCAGATACTAATACGTAATCCTGTAATTTTGGTTTTTCAATTCGCTACTCATTCCAATAAACAAAGGGCAATTTTTTCGAAGACGGCGGGTCGGGTGATATGGAATAATGGTATTTCTCTCCCAAAAATTCTAGGTATATTATATTCAAATATATTTTTGACATAACTTCTCCTTGTTCATCTTGGTCTTTATGGCAGTTAGGTTCGACCCTCACAAATTTCGATCAATATCTTTTCTGGTATAGAATAATTTCCGACAGCAGCGGAGAAATCTGGATGTATCGATTTGTTTTCTATATGAACCTTACACTTCTATTTTGTGCAATTTTCACCACTTCTGTATCTATGAGCAAAAACAGTCAATATCCATCTGTAAACTACGATATAAACTATATACTGTAGTATGAGAGCATCGTTCAGATTATCGACACTTCTAACAGTTTTACACTCATCAGTATATAAAATAATAGAAGATAAAATAAAAGACAGGTCTTTAATACAAAAATGGTAAAAAGTAAGGATCCAAAAATAAATAAATAATAATAAATAATAATATAATATAATAAAAGGTTAATTGTTAGTGTGATCTTGAAAGGGGAAAATTAGACTCATTAAGGTCGTAGTACTTTTCAAATTCCTTTTCGTTCTGATAGTGCGAGGAAGATCAGAGAAATAGATGCTAGAAAATGTCTATTAAAGAAGTAAGTTTTCCGCGAACGATACGCGAAACTAAACCATTTGGTAAGTACTATAGAGTCATGGTGCATGCACCCCCTGCCATACGCCGAAAGACAGCTTACAGAGTACATACATAGTTGTAGGCTTAGTAAGCACAGAGACGATACTACGATTGCTGTATCTAAAAGATAAGTATATGACACATAAGCATCATTATATAAATTATATAATCACATAATACGACCGCCACTGGCATGTTTCCAGATCCACCCTTCTGCGTAAAGCGCTAAATCGCTGAGGGCGTGGTTAAGAGGATGGAAATGTTGAGGACAATGCACTCCCGAGTCCAGCGATCCCTTGTCAGATGAAATTCCGCTGAAAGATGAATATCTGCGAGACAGGTGATGGTCAGAGTTAAAGTTATGAGGGAATGTAGCCGTTGGCAATGTAGCTGCCAATTCAGTGACTTTGTCGGTTGATTTAGCTAGAGTTCCCTTCTTTTAACGACCTCTTTTTTTAGATATCATGCACTCTATATGGGTTTGTCGCCTACTTCTGAGCAGATTTCCGAAAAATCTTAGGTTTTTCATCATAGTAGATGAATATATATCTTTAATAATTAAGACGGCTGAAATTTCTAGGGTAAAGTCTGCTTTTATTTAATTTTAATTATATTAAACAAAACTAACATTTTTAGGCACCAGTTATTTCAGTGGTTTTTAGGTAATTCGGTAGTTTCCATGTACTGAATTAGGTTCAGTAAAATTTTGACAAGTTATTTTTTTAGGCTATTCGTTTAAATTTATAGCATCAGTCTTTGTCATCAGGCATATTTAAGAATGGAGAGGGCTTATATTTATTTAAGATTATTCATACATTGTTTGTGCAATTGTTAGTTTTATATCACTGTTATGGCAAAAAATAAATAAATACTATCGAAATCTATATTTAGTATGAAAGCTATGTATCAACTCTAAAAGGATGTAGTGGAAATTTTCTGAAGAAAATAATCGTAGTCTATAATAGTCTTTTATCCGCATCAAGATGTTTATCGCAGAAAGGAGAAAAATTGGATAATTTTTGGAATATTTTCAGTATAAATGAGCCACTTATATGAAAAAAGAAGATTCTCTGGTGTGAGTTCGGGTGACTTCTACATATTACATTCAATAAAATTATATCGAATCGATATTTTTGCGTTCCATTTATCTTTGCCACTTTAGTTTTTATCACCAGAGTTATTAGAGATAAATTAATCATATTTCTAAAAATCAATTAATTAAGGATCAGAAGTAAAAATAATAGTAATTATAAGTCAAATTTAGTTCCATCATTTTTGACGAGGTAATGCACCAGTACAAATTGCATTCGAAGACAGCGGTTGTCATGGCAGTTGTTTATTTCACAATCACAGGATTGAATTCCGTAATACTGAAAGCATTCAGAAAACAAAAGCGCTTAGAATCCACGCCCAAGTGGAGATACGCATTCAGAAAAATGGAGGAACGAAAGTGAATGGCGAGATTCATTTGTCTCCCACTCGCATTTAAGGAGATTCCAAAATGCATGCGAACACGGCGTCATCAATCTGTCCCGCCCCCATCACGCACCCGTCCCTGGGCGGGGTAAATCCCTGAGTAATTGTGCTTCTCTCTGGAAATACTCCCACTCTTAAGCTCTTCCCGTACAATCACTTCCGTTTCTCTCCTTTTCCTAGAAAGCTTGAATATTCAGGAGTCTTATATAATAATATGTTGGTATATATTCATTTATCCGATGTCAGTAACTCCCGTAAGAAATACATGGAAGACTTTTTTGAACGTTAATTTCATGCACTTCTCGATGAGATACAATTATGGTATTCATTAGAGGACCAATGACCTATTACACAACTTAAATATTCGGGAGTCTTGTAAAATAATCACAGTTACGTATATACGAGGGTGGTCTGAAAAGTTTCCGACCCCAGTTTTTCAGAAATCTTCGGAAAATTTTCAGAAAACATGTCGATAAATGGCAAAATGTCGGAAACTTTTCAGACCACCCATTTATTCGATGTCAGTAACTCCCGAAAGAAATGCATAGAAAAATTTTTGAACATTGATTTAACGAACTTCTCGATGAGATAGTAACATGAAATTTGGATATTCATTAGTGAGACATATATATTATAGACATGTCTATATTTTTCTACAAAAAGTATCCCTGGCTCGACTTTAATCGACTCAAGAATAATCTCATAAGAAATGCGCGTAAATTTTATTTTTCTCGATTGCAGAATTTCTTTTGTACAATTAAATAATAAATAATGGTCCTACGAAATCGAAACAAGTAACTAAGAAAAAGAAATTCAATATAATTTTCTTATTCTAGTAACTATGTTATATTCTGTGTAAAAAAATTCTTTGAGATAGAATTATGGAATTGAGGGATTCTTTAGAGGACCAATGGCCTAACACACAGCGATATTTTTCTTCCAAAAGTATCATTGGTATGACTCTGGACGACTCGATAATTCCACCATAAGAAATGCACGTAGAGTTCATTTTGATCCATTGCAGACCTTTTTTCTTTTGCAAAATTAAATTAGTAAAAATGCTCCTACGAACTCAATAAAAGTACCGAATGAACGAAAATCGAATGTAGATTCTTATTTAAATCGTGTAATATCGTTTTGGATTCGGAATTGAGAGAATTCGAGCAAAAAAGACGAGAAAATTGTATAATTTTGCGACTGTAACCCGTCCCCCTGACGACAGAGGCGATTGTTGAATCCGATATCATTCAATTTTTTAATACATCTCGGTGTGATTTCGCAATCAAAATATGGTAACCCTCATTAATAAAAATTGTACATTAAAAGTAAATTCACTAGAACTAAAGAGACAGGATGGGAATCCCTAGAAGAAAACTGTAATTAAAGATTCTACAAGAAGTGAAAATTTTTGACTAGACTGGGACTCGAACCCAGGTCTCCCACTCTCCGGGCAGGTATTCTAACCACTGAACTACCAAGCCACGCTTCTTCACTTCTGTAATCGATAGCTTATACGTTTCCATCCATTTCCATCATTTGTGTAATTAAATACTTAGTTTGCTCAATAAATTCAGAGAGAGTACGTCTATGGGAGACGTAGCCGAAATAATACCTCCTTGTTACATAGGCCGTTCTGATACTACGAGGAACATCAGAGAAATACATGCTAGAACCAGTCGATTCAGGAATTCATTAACTGAACGATATTAATCGATTGTGAAAGTAGAGTCATCATGCATGCACCCCCTATGCGGGTTACATACACAGATGTAAGTAATGGAATGGGCTATCTATGATGAAATTCGCCCCACTCGACTCGGTAGTGAAGCACCTGCTCGATATCGACGAATGAAATGATGCATTCGATAGGGAGGCAACAATGAGGCATCTGTTTCCCGGGGAAACGAGCGCAGATAACGGGGGTTAATTAATCAATGTTCCTTTTGTTCTCTCCCATTTTTCTCATTCATACCCATTCAATCCACCGCTTCCTTGCCCACTTTCTGCCCTCTCTTCGTTTTACGCCACACTTATGGCCAATGCAGTGCTTTTGTTAATCCCTTCCACAAAGCTGAATAGATTCAAACCCACGGATTCTTAGTTAACAAAGGATTGATGAGTGTACTGATGCGGATAATGTTATCGAGAGAGTTATTTGTTCATTAATGACTAATTGCTTTCCTACCTGCCTTTCAGGTGTAGTAAAATATATATAGAAGAATATATAGAATATAATAGAAATAATTTATTGAACGCATACAGGAAGCACGCATCTCAAGCGTGTAGTAATAAATTAATGAAGATGATTCACATAAAATATCAAAATTTTAAAAAAGATGGATGAAATACCAGTGAAGAAAGGAAAAAAATAAAGTATGATAATTAAAAAATGATGAGCTAATAATGTCGCTGTTGCGATGACAACGGCTGCCATAATGACGAATATTACGGAACTATAATGTATAACAATCGCCAAAATTTCTATTCCTGTGAATAGTCCTCTGTTGGTTTACGGATTATTGTATTCAGGATGAGTATGTACACCAATGCTTTGAATTTCTAAGTGTTGACTCTGTAGTATTGTTTGAGTTAGCTGTTAATTTACTTAATTTACTAGATAAACTCAGAGAGAGTACGTTCGTAGAAGATGTAGCCGATATTATGCGCCCTCCTTGTTATATAGGCCGTTCTGATACTACGAAAAAGATTGGAGAAACAGATGCTTGAACCAGTCGATTCGGGAATTCATTTCTTCTGAGAACGATACGCGAAAATAATCGACTAGGAAAGTAGAGTCATTGTGCTTGCACCCCCTGCCACACTCCGAAAGCCGACTCGCAGGTTACATGTATGTAAATGTATGCATAGTGACTCTCTGATAGCCAAGGGGTAGCGCGTTCGCCAATAATGGAAGCGGTCACGGGTTCGATTCCCGGTGGGAGCCTATGTATGGTAAATGACCATAGATGTCGAAGTACTTTTAACAATACTCCTACCACTACTACATGCATGCCTTTCATAACTTTGACAGCTTATTTGAGAATTCCGACACACTTCTACAGATGTATATTCAAGCCCTTCCAAACGCCAAAAGATGGCTTGCAGACTATATATCTAGATGTAGAACCCCTTAGTGCCAACGTCAGAAAGGTATACCCACACTGTAACGAGAAATTCATTGATTTTTACGCAGCATCTCCCCAATTCCGCAGGAAAGGGGACCACGAAAAGTGAAAGTGTATGCGTTAATTACTCGGACACCAGAGGACGCCTGGAATTCCTTAACGACTCATTCCTTGATTGGGAGCGACGGCTGCAGAAAACGTGCGATTCGATTTTAATTGAGGGATAATCTGAGGAAAGTCGACGCAGCAATTTGAGAGCGCCGTCTGTGAAAAGGACAAAGATGGCTTCGGTTTTGAGAAGTACGAGAAAATTCTTCGTAAATGAGCAAATTTCTTAAAAGATCCGTACGAAAAGATTTGGAAGCATAAAGTACGGATATGAAAACGCATGCGGAAGAAATATGAATAGGTAATTGCTAAGGATGTGAGAATAGTCGAAATTTCCATCTCTATCGAATCGTACCACAGTGAATCCATAGTGCCCGAGGTTGTAGAAAGGTAGTTTTCATGAAGAATATTAATACAGTAGTGCACTTCACTTGTAACTAGATTGAAGAGAGAAAGTGTTGGGGTAAATAAGTTACTTTCGTTGAATTGGAACGAAAACTATTACGATTCTATGCCCTGGTTCTAAGTCTATAAGGAAGGAAGGAAGTCTATAAGGAAGGCAAATAAAAGAGAGAGTCAGGGTAAATTTGCAAAAAAGGCTTGCACCCAGAAAAAATCCCAAGAAAAAAAAACGGACTTGAAAAAAGTCGAAAAAAGTCTGACGGGGCAGGGAATTGAACCTGGGATCTTCCTTATAATAACGCAGTACTGTTCCAAATGGAAAATTTTAGGCTGAAGATTTGGAAAAAGTAAAAGAAAAAACTTGCCTTTGTAGTAAATGTGTGCGAATATTCGAAATTTCGAATTGAATTTCTTGTTTTGTTCGAAAGAAATTTGGAACAGAATCGGCGTTTGTAAATTTCAAATCGAATGCAGTTTTAAGTGGTGGAAAATTATGTTTTCGTTGATCTTTATTATGTTTCATTTTTCAATTTTCTACGTAAAATTTGTGCGGTACATTTCATGCAAGTACGCTTCTATCCAAAACTAATTTAGTGATCTGAATAATTATAACTGCAATATTATATCTAATCAAAAATTTTCATTCTTATAAATTTGCAATGATTCTTAATTGATGGATGACAATAAGCATGGAGGGAATAAAATGCCTTCAGTATCGGAAATTTACGAGAAAAAATATATAAATAATCGTGTAACAAATCAGATATTTAGTAGATTCGATTCGCAGTTTAAATTATTTCGTAAATTTGATTCGGAATGAAAGGACAGTTCGCACATCCCTAGCAACTGCTCGTTTTCTGAAAACCTCATTTGTTTTGCTGTTTTCATTCCACCACTTTCATGAACCCCAAATCCTCTTCCTCTATAACAGTCCTTCAACTTTCCTCATATCCTACATTCACTTCTAATTAACTTTTTACGTCCAGCGTGCTCCTGAGCAGAGAGAAATGCTGTTTTGCTACACCCCTGCCCTCTCACGGATTGTTTGCATGACAAACAAATAAAGAACGGAGAGCGCAGAATGAAAAAGCGTGCTAATGGGAGCTTCCAATGAGTCCTTATCAACATCCGTGTCTGCAGACTCCATTTACATATTTACCCTTTCGCCAGTGGCGTATGGCAGGGGTTGAATCGAACCCTATCTAACTCCCAAGTAGGTTGGCTTATACTTCAGGTAAAAACCTGCTAGATGCTACTATCGGCAAAAACGGTCCAAGATATTTTGGCGCCCCAAGCAAGGAGTGTTTAGGAAAACCTTGTATTCATTTTTTGTATTCCAGATTACCTTTTTTGGGCGAGGAAACATCCTGATACGTGATTTCTTCAAGCTGAAGCTACTAGCTGAAGTGCCTGTGGATTATCAAGGGGGAAAATAGATCGGAGAATAATTTTAAATAAGAGGATCTAACGTCTCTTATATTAGATTAATTCAATGGGACAGTTATCAAACATCAACATTTTGAATCTTTTAAAAGTTTTCACAATATGGAACCGAAATCTAATATCGACGATTAGAATATGAAACTTTATAAAAGTTCTTTCTATTCAGAACTCGACTCAAGTTCGTACGATAATTTTACGATAGAAAATGGTGCCTGAAGACGATTAAAATGAACTTTATATGCATTTTTGGAACACTTTGCCTCGTTTGGAGTCGAACCGGAGTCTTAAAGGTAAATATTAGTAAACTATTATCTGGACAGGGAGGATATTCAACAATATCCAAGGTTTGAAAATTGTGCAATCTCTGATTGTTCAGATTTTCGAGAATTACACATACACACAAACTCCATTTATAAGAAAATCACCGTATATTTTCGGACTTATTATACTTTGGCTTATTTAGAGATTCCAAAACTATCATGCGTCTGAAATTCGCGATTTCAAATGCGTTGTCATAAAGCAGGTTCTTCCCCAACTACAGGTCTTCCGAATTTGCCTCTGATCAAGATATAACACCATTCATATCTGAATCAAAATGTGTGCATGCACTGCTATTCAAAATGAATCAGACACGTTAACAAGACCTTACCTTCTTCCCTCTCCAAATATTGCAACATTTGATACTGTCTGCTGTTACGGTATAAAGATAAAAAAGTCTTACATTTACTACTGTCACGATCTTCCTCGTTGCTATAGTGATATGTAACTTGCTACGTTGAGAGTGATGCTGAATTTTGAATTCATTTTGGAAACTCCATGCCTCCACTCCAACTACGTATATCATGAAAAATGCGTTTTCATAGCTATAATATGCAGCGATTTCGTGGACTTATTCCATTGATGGTATTTTGGCTGGGTAAAGAAAACAAGTACCTCACTCCTCATGTTACCCAACCCTTCACCACTGCTCGTTCTGGTGCATGATGCAGGGGTTAAGGTTCAACCAGTCCTCCGGGATGAATACTTTGCAGACAGAGTTCGATTGTCGAAAAATGGCGAGCGCAAATTTTCTGCGTCACGATCCTGAAAAGCCCTCGTCCGGTGGCTTTTGGAGTGATATTGAAAGCGCATTGGGGAGCGCAAGTCGAGTCTCATTTGTTTAGGGGACTGCGAAGAGGGCAATCGTGAGGGCGGGTCGATCACTTCCACGTGTCCGAGCGAATGCAATTCACGCACAACCGCACGAATCACGTGACAAAGGCACGGTTTCGATTGCGACGCTTCTAAACGTGTCTTTTTGTGAAACTATTCGCAGAGGAAATCTTGTACAAATGGTTTACGTGTGAAATATGCTGGCTAGTAGAATTTTTTGTAAAAGATTTATTAATAAAACAATTGTAAAAATAATAATTATAAAAAATAATATAACAATCATAAAAATAATATAACGATTAAAAATATAATATGAAATTACAAAAATAATGTAGAAATTAATAAAAAATATAAATTATAAAATTTATATAACAATTATAAAAATAATATAAAAATTACAAAAATATATTTTAGAAATAATAATATGAAATCATAAAAATTATTTAAAAATAAACGAATCACGTGACAAATGCACGATTTCGATAGCGACGCTTGTAAACGTGTCTTTTTGCAATTCCTTAAAATTTCAACTGCGGATAATCTGCAGAAAAATGATACAAACTCAATGGAAAAAGTGAGTTAGTCATGGAGATGTCATTCGAGATGAAGTGAGAATTCTGTGAGATACGATGATGAACGTATTCTAACATAAATTTTTTTATTAATATTTTAACGCATGAAGTGATTTTAATAGAAAACAACTTGAAGAAAAGTTCCCTGCAAAAGATTTTTATTTTTTACATCTACACATGTACCCTGCAATCTTCCTTTCGGCGTGTGGCAGGGGGTGCATGCACCATGACTCTACTCCTAATAGATTAGTATGGTCAGCGGAAAAATTGATTTCTTGAATTGATTGGTTCTAGCATCTATTTCTCTGATTTTTCTCGCAGAATCAGAACGGCCAATATAACAAGGAGGGCGCATAATATCGGCTACATCTTCTACGAACGTACTCTCTCTGAATTTATTAAGTAAATTAAGCCTTCGTTTGAATCTTCTAAGTAATTCATTCCTTCCTCCTGAAGCATTCGAGTAACACTTGAAAATTTGTAATAGTAATTCTTTACAAAACTTATTGCCTTTCTTTGTGCTTTTTCTAATTAACCAATGCAACATTTTACGGCTCATTCACTGCATGCATACTCAAAATGAGGCCTAAGTAGGGCATCGTAACATCGCTCGCGGACTTTAACTTCGTTCCTACTTAAAATATACTCTCGAATTTTTACTCCCACTTGTAACTTGTTTATTGCAAATAATAATTATTAAATAATAAACAATAAACCACTCTCTCCACCGCGGCTGAAAAGTAAATTTTAGTCTTCCTTTCTTTTTGAAAATCAAACTGTAGAATTAAGACTTCCTAACACTTGGGATACTGAGAAAATGCAAAATGACCTTTGCTGTCGAGGCACCTTCATAAAACACATTGCTACTACTACTACTTGCCCTGCTATGCATATAATCCCTAAGGAAATATCCTAGGGATGCCACATCCGGAAATGGGCAAACAACCCTTGTCCTTGGATGCCTTAACCCCATTGGGACCGACCACCTGAGTCCAAGCATCCACAAACAAGGATAATCACAAAAGGCAAGAGAGTTCAGCACCTCGGGAAACACTCGGATAAATCGGAGCAAGAAAACGGATTGAAAAAAGATGAGTATGTTTCGTGAGATACATTTCTTAGGAAAACTTTGTGTCAACACGTCCACTTGGTAGAATTAATCAATTCAGTGAAATTCTCGGGTTCAAATCTATGTCGTTCGGAATAGTGTCTATAAGAAATGCATCTTAAGTGCATCTTCATTTCTTGCAGGATTGATATATTTTAGGATACCTCTTACTTTTTGCTTTCGTTGATTCATATAAAAATTACAATGGCATATAAGGTTAGGTGGAGGAGAGGCCCACATGGGCCTAACTTTTGCCAAAAAGGGTACATCTATCTTTTTATCAACAACTATTTTAGAATCCTGTAATAAATATCCGAATCGAGACACCTTTAGGAAGAGACTTTTTAAAACGTTCTTATATTTGTCATGCAATATGGTTTCTGATTCGAAGTTGAGAATTTTGGTAAAGATTGCCAAAATTCTGCAAAATATTTTTTCCAACAACCGCTGAGGGAAGACATTTTTGATGTCGAGCTCAGGCATTTTCTCACAAAAATAGGAATTCAGCCAAGTGGGCAGCGCGTTCGACTATGGTGAAAGTGGTACCAGGTTCGATTCCCAGCGGGGGTCCACGAGTGATATGATCTTAGATATTTGAGGTAGTTTCAAAATTACTACTATCAATATGAATTCAGACACATATACTATTATTCAAGGTAAGGAAATGATTGTCTTATAGAAGTATTTCAAAAGTGCTTGGACAGCTACGATCGTTTCGTACGAATGGAAATTTACCGGGAATCGAACTCGAAACCAATTCAACCATAGTCGAACGCACTACTCACTTGAATATCCCGGAATTATAGTCTTTTTGCCAAAAAATCGAAAATTGAAGAAACTGAAAATACAATTTGGAAATTGAATTATGATTTCATTATCATCATTGGTATGATTTTCACTTTGTCTTATACATTATAATATCATACAATATATAGTAAGAAATTTCATTTGAATAAATGTCCAGCATCACTTAAAACACTTCGGAGAATGCACATGAATATGAATTGAATATGAATATTCGTGGGCTTGCAATTCCATTTGAACTAAGCACCGCCACGCTTGGCATAAGATTTACATGAAATTCCGTTATGAAAAGTCGTAGCCGTGTAGCGAAACTAGCGACGAGTAACTCGTAATAAAAGAAGCATTTGGAATCGGGAGCGCTTTTGAAGTGCTCGTTCCTTCCACATCTCGCTCGGATGCAAAATATTTCGACAAATTAAAATCGCAAGTAAACATTTCTCTTGGAGGAGTGGAATTCGCAAATGCGAGTTGGCTCTCGAGATAGAGAGAGTTCCCGCTCGGATTCGCCAAAATTTTCTCCGGTTAATTTGGGCAGAGAAATGCCTGCCAGACGTCCTGAGTGCACTCGAAAAGAAGAAGCGATGTACGCTGCGAAAAAAGAGGCAATTGGAGCGAACTGTGCCCATCTCTGAAAGGGACGAATAAAAGAGGCACCGAAAACATGGAGCCAACAGGAATATCTTAAAGGGGATGTCATCAACCCTCTGAATGGGGTATCCCACGCATTCCGTGTTTACATCTACATCTACATATAGGGAATTGCGTTAGAGGGAAATAGTTGACAGGACAGATAGTTATTTCTGGTCATTTTTTCCGCGAAGTATTAGAGAAGTGTTTACATTTACATCTATCCAAAGTATTGTTACGAGAGTTTGACGTGGAAAAATACAATTTTTCTATGATTTTTTCGTTTGTTTCCCTATATTCATTTGTTATACTATTATATGTTAAATTTGTTGCTAATCGTAGCAGTAATTGGCTTTTTGCTGTATGATGATGCTTGTTATTAAATATATAAATAAAATAAATAAATCTACATAAATTACAGGGAATTGTGTTATAGGGAAATAGTTGCCAGGACAGATAGTTATTTCTGTTCATTTTCAGATTTTACAGCAATGTTTCAGCTATAATAGAATCCCTCGGTTGGGATTCGCTTAGTGATAGAAGACTTCATTACCGTGGGAATCTTTTTAATAAATTTATAGTATCACTACGGACCTCGGGGAGGAGGTAGCTGATACTGTCATACCATTTAGTAGCATACGTGATCTTCGAGACAAAACGATGAAGCGTTACAGGGAAATAGTTGCCAGGACAGATAGTTCTGGTCATTTGACATTTGACAAGTGCTTTGACAAGCGAGGTCATTTAAAACATGTGGATTCCCATCGGGAATCGAACCCTAGGTAGCAATGGAGAAACCGCTACCCACTCGGCTAATAACAATGAATAGGGGTTACGGAATATGGATAGTAAACGCCAAGTGGTACGTGGACCAAATAGATTTGGAATCCCCTGGTCTGTGAGGAATGGTCCATATATATTGATATACGGACAGACGGATATTGGATACGGACAGAATGAGAAAATGAGAAGGATACATTGTTAACGATTTACAATCTAGTCCTTTTGACATAATAATGTCCCATTTCTAATTTACGTAACATTAAATATTAATAAAGACGTTGACATCTCACTATCAGTGCGAATCTATCAAGGGAAAAAATTCTTCCAATTGAGAGGTTGCCTTCTTTCCTGTGAGCTGTACAAGAGACTTACTGTTAAACCAAACTCTCCGCACCATTCCAAAAAGCATTACGGTCTTAAAAACACGTACGAATCACCAGAGTATAATTTTCTTTCTATTCAAAGAAAATTTCTGCAACAACAGTTTCCTCGCGAATTCTGAATCGTTGGAGTTAAAATAATGTTCTGGATAACATGAAAATGTAAATTTCACGCCGTACCTCGTTGAAAATGAAATTTTTTTCCGCCAACTATTACAGATTTCAAATGCGAAAATGATGCAATTTAAAAGCAGAAGAGGGCTTCATGGAGGGAGTTTCACAGCTGAATGCGTGAAAACGTCCGTGAAAGAGATATAAATGCCCGTCGTTTTGATGTCCGTTTGTTTGCGAATGCAATGCGAAAACTGTCAAAAACACCACCTTGAAATGTTTTTTTTTAATATTCACGTGAAATTCGACTTCAACTACGTCGTCTAGGCAACATTTTTTTTCACAGCCGGAAAATATTTCCAGTAATCTGCTTACATTATGAATGTTTCGGGGCTAAGAGCAGAAAGCTGTAGTGTTTTATGAGAATAAAATTCATTGTGGAAATCTTGTTCAAATGGTTTCCGTGTGAAATATGTTGGCCAGTAGAAATTTAACATGAAATAATTATTGAAATAATATAACAATTATAAAAATAATATGAAAATCATAAAAAATATGTAAAAATTATGAATCTAATGTAGCTAATTATAAAATAATATAAAAATTACAAAAATATATTTAAAAAATAATGTAAAAATCACAAAAATTATTTACAAATATATTATTAAAATCATATATGAACTATTTAAATAATGTAACAGTTGTCAAAATAATAATTAAAAAATTTTAAGAGAAACATGCTATGTACACGGAAAAGGAGATTATCACCTTCTTAATTCATTGTATCCTCGTTAAAAAATAAAACATCGAATACATTCGAACCCGGGAACATCAGATAAACAGTACCCTGTTATCCACCAATCGTCAACATTCAATGATGAGCAAACTTTCAAAGTTCAGCAACTTCTACTTCTCGAGTTCCAGGCGAGCATACTTACACAAGCTCTTAATTATATTAAGATTTAATCCCGAGGAATAAAAAAAGAAGCAACTCTGGAGTTACACGCTTCATTAAAAGCATCCAGGAAGTAAGAATTCGGGGCACGAAGGCTTTTGTAAGGCTGTGGGGCAATTTCGTCTCGAGAGCATCTCCTCCAATAGGAGAGAGATCAAAGTAGCAACTCCTCAACAACGAGAGAGTTAATGGCGGAACCCGGAAGAAGATTTGCAAATACCTCGTTCGCCTTTGAATATTTACTCAGAGGGAGGTTTGGAGTCGGTGAAATTGTAGCTAATCCTTAAAGTTTCCATAGACTTCATAGCTTTCACTACACAATGCTTATCTATATCAATGTTTCCATTTGATATGAAATAAGAAATGTAACCATTGATTTTCAAATATCTTGTTCGCCTTTCAATATTTACTGAAGGAAGGTTTGGAGTCTTGAAATTGTAGCTAATCCTTAAAGTTTTCATAGCCACGACTTTATAACTTTCACTACTCATTGCTCATCTAATTCTATGTTTCCAATCGATATTAAATAACAAATGTAAAATTTGTAACAAATTTTTAACATTGATTTTCAAATATCTTGTTTTCCTTTGGAAATATACTTAGAGGGAGGTTTGGAATCGGCGAAATTGTAGCCAATCCTTAAATTTTTCATAGTCAAGTTATGTCTGTATTGCGCTCGCTATAATGTTTACCCATATCAATGTTCCCATTTCATAAGATATAACGAATGTGACTAATGATCAGAAATTATCATTAGCCCTTTATTTAGGTTATTTTCAGATAATTCACATTTGTCGAATAAAATACTGAGTCAAACTACTTATAAATAGAATTATATACAATTGTTACAAACTTGCTTCGACTAGGTGGGAAAGATGGGCTTCCACCGGGAGTCGAACCCGGGACCGGTTTCATTGAAATCGATTGCGCAACCCACTTGGCTGTCTGATATATCATCCACCCCTCTTAATACTAGCTAGTTTCAATAATAGTAGATTTAATATAATCATAAGAGCAAGATAGATATTACTTAAAGGTCCTAAATCTTCTCTACTGGTCCAAAATTAAAATTAATCCTCAAGATGCAGTGTAGGGAACAGAATCTACGAGTGTATACATATAAGTGTATAATATAAGTGAATAGATATAAATATAAAGTATATAATATAAGTGTATTTCTGCATATTTAAAATAAACAAAAGCGTAAGCAAGTAAAGAATTGCTTTATTGAAATAAACAACTTATGGAAACTTCTTAGCTTCTTTTCACGAGGCATCTTAGCAAAACTGAAACTTAATTTTCCTGAAAAAAAATTTTCCCTAAACAGGATTTGAACCACTGAGGATAAACTTTTGGATAAATCTTTGGAAATTTTGGAAACTCTTCGGAAATTAGAATCAGGCACTCTAACCGCTCGGCCAGTTAGATGATAATTTTAGCAGATGGTTATAATTTAATAAAAAGGATGATGAAGTAGACTACTGCATGTCAGACAATGACAGATAATATGGCACATACATTAAAATTAATTTAATTGTTTATTATTAAGAAGGATCAGATGTATGCGATAATAATAATGAATACTATGAATTAAATATATTTCCGTCCTTATTGACGGAGAAATTCACTAGTTATGTAATAATATACTTTATACATCATAATAAATAAAATAATTGCTTTCTAAAAGGAAGTAGCAACTCATTACTAGGCATACAGGCATTGAAAGACATCTCGATACCATTGATTCAGCGGTGTTTTTGTTGTGATAATGTGCACTTATCTGTTATAGCCAAAGTGTTTGCTGCACTATCTATTGGCGATTAGCCATCAATTACGGATATAAAGGAAATAAAATATTAATAATCTGCGGGAATATTTTGCCAATGTAACATCGCGATATACATAAATACGCAAAGTCAATTACCGATTGAGGTCATAGGATAGTATATAAGTTTATAAGATAGTTTCAGGATTTATATGCTAATTAATTATTCAAAGCAATCAAATTAATTAAATCACAGCCATTTGAATAATATAATCTGTGGAATTATATTTTTATCCAGCCTATGCCAAGAATTTAGCGTAAGAAAGTTAAATATAGGGACGATGCCATAAACTGATGCCATACTGTT
This sequence comes from Pachydiplax longipennis, assembly GCA_036926295.1. NCBI lineage: Eukaryota > Metazoa > Arthropoda > Insecta > Odonata > Libellulidae > Pachydiplax > Pachydiplax longipennis. Next base: position 36,590,762 of record JAVFKF010000012.1, read on the forward strand.
CATAAACAGTAGAATGGAATTATACAATAATAATACGATATGAAATTTATAATTACTAGCTGAATTGCCCACTGATTCATAATAATAATCCCCATATATAACTCGTGGGGATAGAAGCACATGTGGACTGTGATATGTAATGAGAATCGTGATATGTTAGTTTATCACTAAAATTCTTATCAATTATGTTGAAATGAGTACATCGGGTATACTTATAGAGGGATATAGAATATAAAAACTAGGACAAGGGAGGACAGATTTTATCAAATCCGCGAGGACTTCCGAGGACTTATTTTCAAAAAGAGGACATTTTCTCGCACCCATTGAATGTTTACCAAATTTTATACTACCGTTACCATGACTATCTTCAGAAACAGCGAATCTGCAATGAATTCCGTTAAAAATACCTACCCACCCCACTGGACCCAATGCAGCTGATGAGATCTCATACCGTGATCTGTGTATCACCAATATTCTTATACATTATGCTTAACAGGAATACATAGGTAATACACATAGAGATATAAAATGTAAAACTAGGACAAAGGAGGACAGATTTTTAAATCCACGAGGACTTCCGAGGATTTACTTTTAAAAAGAGGACATATCCTCGCATCCATAGAATGTTTACCAAATCTTATAACATTTTATACTATACCTTCAAATCAGGCCAAACATCCTCAGAAAGGGGCAATCCCGCTGAAAACACCGAACCAATCAACGGAGAGCACTAATTTAATTACTCATGGATATATTAGACCGAATTCTTCTTCCTTTGGACATCCAATCGCAGAGCATCTCTCCAAATCGATAACCTAATCAAATTCCGTTGCCGAGCGACCGCGAGAAAATTTCGCCTACGCATCGAGAATCGAATGAGTCGATTAATCGAATCAACCTAAATAATCGACGATGGAAGAGAGATCCTAAGGGAAGTGCTTAAGGATATTAGATTGAGCGGCGTTTTGTGAGGAAAATAGAAAAGTAGTCCGTGAGTTAGTCGAATAAAGTTACCTATAGGAATCGCTCTCTTACTTGATCAAATAATCCCGGTATTTTCAGTACTCTCTCAAATTGCTACGGAATACGCACTCTATTCAATCGATATGGAGGTTTTGATTCTGATTGGTAATTAATGTTAAAAGTTGCCATTCGGATGATTTCGCGACATGTTCATTAGCTGAAATCCTATCACAAGTTGTTAGCGCACTCCTACCCCATGGTCCTTGGTTCGAGTGCCAGTCAATCGGGGTTTTCTTTCTGATTAGAGAATCGTCATTTTTATACGCTGGTAATAATAATTATTGAAAGCTGCGATTGGGGTATTCTTGTTTCCATCATATAAATTAGCCTTATCTAGGTTTTTTTCTGGTTAGGGAATGGTCATATTTATTTGGCAATAATAGTTTTCATTAAATTTTGTAAGGGGTCTTCCTCTTTCCATTACACAAATTACCATCATCATTTGAAATTTTATATTCTTACCCTATTTTGACTGGAAAAATTTATGTATGTCATATGTGTTAAACAAAAGGGATTATGTTCAAACTATTGTTTTAATGTTCTGTTCAGGCCACATACTTTTTATTGTTAATTTAATAATTTTCTGACTTCGATTTAGTTTATAGAATTACTGTTTTTTGAATTTTTTTGTGTTTATCTTTGATGGAATTCTAAAATGTTTTGTGTGCTTGTAGAATTTTTTTTCTCCGCTCTCTGTAACTAAAATGACCACAAGACCTATAATAATCATTTTTTTCAAAAGCTTTCTTAATTCTATTGTTAATGATGCTTATTTAGTATTTTTTCTATATCTGTGATATTGGCCTAGTTGCTAATATTATTTTTTATTCTCTTGGGTTTCCAGAATTTAAAAATTGATCACGAATGTTATTTATACAATTCTTCTTTGAAAGAAAATTAAAAGGACGAAATTAAAGATTTGCGCGCAGACAAAAAATGAGAATAAATTCATAAGAATCGTGCTATATCTTTTACTTCCCAATTAATTTTTTCTTACGTACCCCTTCTTAGAAGCAAATTTGATTTGACCAACACATTTTTCATATTTAATCTCCGGAGTAAGTGAATTATAGTTGATATGGGATTTGATTTAAACTGAGATAAACTAACAGCTTAAGTTACAGGTAGTTAATTACAACGATTAAGAGAAACTTTAGCGAGTCGCGTACAGACGGTTTTATACTACTGAAAACACTCAATTCATAAATATACCTTGGGCGTACAAAAAGCTCTACTTTTATTACGTCGGAATACATTCAACCACAATTATACCGAGCAGTATTGTTTGAAAGCATTGTTGAAAGTTCCTAACAATGAAATGTCTAGGTATGCGCATCACAGCCAGACGTAACAATTACTTTTGCGAATAACAATCAGCTTTTCCGGGAAGTTTTTGAAACGTTTTCAATGAGCTTCGAGGAAGATAATTCGGGACTGTAACAGCTTACGCCATTGAGTTTAGTCTGCATGGTTTCCATAGTAACAGCTTCATATATAAACCTCAACCGCAGCAGCCACGTAGAATATCAAACTAACTAATTGAGTCTCTGATTATCCACGCACTCACACAAACACGGTTACTAGTGATTAGATTGTCCAAAATATTCCGAAAAGCAAAAGGTTTAGCCATTGCGAAAATGAAATCCATCACATTTTACATTGTTAGAGGCAGAGAATGATATTTCAAAATTTAAGTACATATTCATACATATCACTTGGCTAACAGTATGTATAGTACGGTCCCGTATCGTTCCGTTTCTATCGGTAGAAAATGTAATATGTCCCGATATTTGAAACAAAGAATATTTTTTCGCCAAAAAGGATGATTACCTTCCACGGTTGTCATGGCCACGGTATCACTCATTAGTGACGTTTGTTATTTTATATCGAGTGGAAACATTAGATTTAGAGTAACATGAAGTTTGAATGGCATATTTTAGTTTAGTAAACCCTAACCAAAACTAATTTACCGATCAAAATGACTATCTTTACGAAATTATGTACATACATCCAATCAAACAAAATTCTTAGTGTAAATTAACAATGCTATTTTATAAGTGGATGACGATGACAAGCAGAAGATAATGAGAGCTCCAGACTGGGAAATTAAACAGTAACAAACACAAAATATTAAATTTATTTTAGTCAGTTCGATTCGAAGTGCAAAATTGAAAATTCGCAGAGCATCACATATTATTAACGATAAATATTTATAATAATAATAATGATAATAATAACAACAACAATAATAATAATAATGACGACTTTTTTGATAATGGCGAATTTTAGTCTTTCAAAGACCATTCTTACAATGACATACACACCATAATTACATGGATACCATGTATAACATACTTGCCATATTTACAGCAGTACTCAAAAATATCTAACATCCCCAGGTGTTCTTACACCAATAAATCGAAGCCGTGAATTTCAACGGAGGATAGGTTAGATTTAATCGTAAGAAAGTCGATGAAATTTGCATGGAGTTCAAAAAAATAATATCAGCACCTCCATCAATCTCCTGCAGTCGTCCGCAGGCCTAAAAGAGGAATAAAAAACGACCCCTACTTTCTAGATAGTAAGCGCCCTCTACTTCCCCATTCATCAACTTTTTGCACCATTCGTCTAACATTCACTTTGCCACGCTAAACTGGCATTCAGACCTAAATTTAAAGGAGATAAATATTCTTATATAGAAAGAGGACAATATTGGAATACTTCCGTGCTACTTGAGCTTTATTGTCGCCTAATTCACTACAAGAGTGTATAGCGATTCGGCCGCACTTGAGTTGTGAATTACTTCCAAACGTACACCAAAATCATATACGAGAAAATATAATTCGCTGAGAAGGAGTTTTCATTTTCTATTTTAATTTCAATTGGCGTAAATAGCAGGATTCAGAAACGAAATTATTAGAATACAGGCATTTGTTTTAATAAGCGACTTAAAGAACACATTGCACTATACTCCGTCCAACGTCATGAAGACACCACCCAAAGCAAAAGAGTGAAGAACATCGGAATGGAACATCGCGGGTTCGATTCCCGGTACAGTCGGAATTTTTCAATTCCGTTTTACCTTGGTCGATGGCTTTTTTCTGAACATGGACTTCCGCGCTGTAAAGCCTTACAATATTAACTCCAGGATTATAATTTTCTCGTGAATTTTGATACAAACGAATGTTTCTACCTTATCTGAATGACATTCTCACGAAACAGGCCTAAATCGCCAAGAAAATAATTTGCTTCATCTTCATAGCCTAGGAACAGTACTGGGAGAGGAAAACATAACACGGGAATAATGACAAGAAGGTTAAAATCATATCATAAAATGTTACTCAAACCCTAAATGCAAAAATGAAGTAGAGAAGATGGAATATTAGACTCTATAATTATTTCGCTGAGAAAATGAGAAAATTTTCACAGAATACGAACAAGAATAACCAACACAGTTCTCTTCACTGAGAGTAATAGGCACAAATAGTGGCATGAAATCCTCTGAAATTGGCTCATTGCATTCAATGATCAAGATTAATCGTAAATAATAATAACAAGTTAATGGTATAGATCAGCTATTGCAAACAAGAGTTAACAAACAGTTGGCAAGCACAGAGATGAACCCATTGAGCAGTGAAATATTATTATTATTATTAAGCAGTGAAATATTATTATTGTATCCATCCATTCGATTATGATATAAGTCATAATGTCTGACGAAAATATAACCACTAGGAAAAGGGTTAGGGTGTCAATACACATTGCGAATCATTGTTCTTTCAGGGTCGTTGCCTTCTTGTCATATATTTTAAGATTGTTCCGCTTTTCATGAAAAGATGACGCTTTCCTTTGTTACTTTTCAATTTCTCACTCTCTATATCTGTCTATGCTTCTAAGTGAACAATATATAATGATAATAATAATAAAACTCTTTATTCGGCGAGGTTAGGCCCATAAGAACCTCTCTCTTACACCTAACCATTATGGGTAACTAATGTTAATTACAAACAAAGTTAGAAAGAAAAAAAGAAATACAAATATATCTAAAAAAAAATAAGATAAAAATATCTTAGGTAAGAGTGAATTCCGCGCGCCTTGGGTTTGCCACTCTAGAACCCGCATTATTTGCGATGTTAGAATTATCCGCGAATCTACGACGTAGAATTCTTCCCGTTTAACCCTTCCATCTCTCGAATCCACCTCGAGCAGACTCCAAAGAAGGAGGGAGAGAGGGCAGGTGTTGAAGTTGCAGCTGTACATTTCTCCCCAAAGCCATGGACTTAACTTCAAAGGACTTCCTTCCCATCTTTCATTCCCTTTTCGCCATGCATTCCTTCTCTTGTTATTTGGGGACACACATTTGTTTCCGGGTACAGGAAATGCTGTTTTTTTCTTCGATTCGCCATAAATGCCATAATATAAACTCTATTCATTCCATGCGACAGTTTCGAATATTTCTTACTTACTTCCATAGGGAAATGTGCTCTAGATTGCTTCTGATCTTTAAGACGGCCAGAACTAAAGCATATTTCATTTCCGTGATGTTTAAACGTTGCCATTACGACCACTTTAAATATCTTTCCCATGACTACGGTTACTGTTTGTTGAAGTCCATATTCTGTATCTCTAAATGAACAGCATGTTTCGGCATACTAAATGAGGGATTATATATTATAATAAAACGACTTTATTAGAGAGAGATTAAGACTTACAGGTTCTTTTCTTGCATATAACACTTTGTCGTATAAAATTAAAGAGAAAGATAGCTTAAAAAAGTTCATCACATTGTGGGTTTGGGAACCCAAAGCGTTTTAATATCCCTACTTCCTTGTCTATTTTGTATTTAATGTAGACTATACTTTTCCATTAGATTATTTTTAATTACGCATAGAAAGGAGATATCATGAATATCTATGATATAAAACAGTTTATTTTTATACAAAAACTTTACTATCAAAAAATGTTTTATAAAATTAGGCCTTTATTTCGTGATATGATATCATAATTATAAAATGTGGTACTTATATGTATGTTATCATAATGTGATTCGGTATATGTAAAAAAAGGCTAGTAGGTTAATTGAAATATGCATAAATGTATAATCTATTCGAAACTGACGAGACATCAGTTCATTATCAGTTTTTACTGAAAAAATGTTAATGCTTTACGTCGATCAAAAACGTCATTAAAAGATATATTCGAGATTGAGGATAAAAAGTCTCCTCTTCCATATAATCTGTCTTTAATAATATTTATAAAAACATAAGTAAGTTTGTTAAAATAGAATGTAAAAAAACATTAGAATGAATGAATGTAAAAAAACCTGAGATCATCTTAAGAAAAAAGATCTAGAGCAGAAAAACACCCAAAAAGAAGGGGTGTAAAAAGCCTGCATTAAACAACTATTACCATAAACACTTGAACTCACTCGTGACCTCAATAATCATATCGCTAATGATGAATACCTTGGAATGCAAGAAAAATGAATTAAGAGACGATTAAACTTTGGTTACCAGTGGAAGGCGGTAAAAACTTCCAATTCTTAAGGAACTCGGTGATGAAAAGTAGTTTCAAGTAGGAGGTATTTCAAAGTAGTTTCGAATCGCCCTATTTAAAAGATCTCAAACTTCGTCCTAGAGAATCGCTTTAGAGAAGAACAAAAAGAAGGATTATCAAGGGAACCTCATTAAGGGTTCAAATCGTGCCAAACGGCTCAAAGAAGAATACTCTTTTCATAGCAGACTATCATTAAGGATTCTTAATCTTAGAGCAAGAAGACGGCAGCATTGTTTCGAGAAATTATTTCGAGGCAAACAATGAGTAATTGGGAAAAAATGCGAAATAAGGGACAACAGTGGCTCCGAAGATAGTAAGAATGACTGGAAGGAAGAAAAACTGAGGAATAAAAACAGAAAAAGAAAGAATTTTGATATGAAAAAGAGCTGATCTGAGTACAAAGGGGGATTAAAAAGTACCTCTGTTTGAAGGCAGATGGAGTTTCTGAAGTAAGTTGTCATTACCTTCGTGTGTTTAAGACTTTCAAAAGACGAAATACAAAATTTCAGACGGATTTATACATCCACACATGCAATCTGCAAGCTTCCTTCCAGCGTATGACAGGGGATGCATGCACCATGATTCTACTTCCCTAATCGATTACTGTACTCCACGGAAAAAATGAATTCTTGAAACGACTGGTTCTTCCATCTGTTTCTCTGGTATTTCTGATCTGATAAAAATTTTCATAACCAAAAAAAGACACGTCAATTTCTGTCAGATTTCTCGTAGAGTGGTTCAAATATTCTTTGGATTGGTGCGATTCAGTTAAAGACGGAGATTTTTCCATTAGACACACCAGAGATATTAGTTAAAGAGCTGGTGGGTGTAGACGACTAGGAAGGAAGATAATATGAAAGAAGTACCACTCTTTTCTTTGGAGGACCTTAACTGAAGTAAGGGAAGATGCATGTCTCTCCAGGTCACTTGGATTCCTAATCGACTCACTGTTTCAAAGTGCCTAGCTTCGTATTTCTATTTCTAGTTGTGTCTAATGTTTTTCTATTTGAACTACCGATCAGTTTGGTCTCTTAGTGAATCATAGTGATTACAAAAAGGTTACTGATTACATTGTACTGTAATGTTTACTTCATTATTACCTAAGTTCAATTGATCTTGCCGATAAAATAAAATTTCATGTTCCTCCGGAAAACGCTAGAAATTACCCACTTTTTCGTAGTCGAAGATAAAAAGAAAATATACCTACTTCACAACTATATTAGGTGCAATAAGAAATTATAATTATGAAGAGAATGAAACAAATATGTTTAATATTAAGTTACCATCGTCAAAGAGATATTTTAAATTATTATCATTCTAACTATTTATGCATGACTCCTTTTCCTTTTAATATTGAATAATCATTATAATATTTTATCTATCGCAAACAGGTAAAAAACTAATTACATGCAATACGATGAATAAAATAAATATAAAGAAAAATTCAAATACTAAAAGGAAAAATCATCATAACTACATGCATCATAAAGGAAATTCAAGTTTCAATCTTTTTAAAAGACCCGCTGTGATTCTTGAAGGATTATTTCCTCAGTAGATAGGGTTCACGATTTTCTAAATACGGGAATCTCGAAATCCTACAAAATAATTTGATCGTTCAATGATTCTTCTATTTCAGTCAAGCTATTTTCGTATACCTCACCGCCATTCTATGAAATAACCCTTCAACTGAACTATAATAAAACAATGGCCGAATGTGCTCGTTTTTGGCTTTTCCTAAAGCAAAACATGAACCTCAAAGAGCGAATGCATTCATTTCATTCAGCCCATTAATTCATTGAACTTTCGAATAAAAGTTAACGGTTTTGGCATATTTAAAGCAAAAATGAAAGTGTACTTAGCGCTAGTGGTTGCATTCAGCGCCATGTATGATTCACGTACCTGAAAAGGAAAAGAAGCGTGGTTTAATCAAAAGGAATGATTGTACAAATCCAACCGTCCACAATTATCCACAACAAAGTAATAATAACAAACGAAATATATGCAGTCCAACACGTTCAACAACAAAAGGGTACTCATTGTTGTCAACACTAATTTATTCTTATCAATTGTTGTAAATTTAAGAGAGGTTCATTCTTTGTCATTCAATTCCGATACTTTTTAACCTATAATGAAATAATTGTAACCAGATAGTTAAAACTTAAGTTGGTGCTTAGGAAAAATATTTCACAGCAGGAAAACACCCATAAGAAGGGGGAGGTGTAACCTGCGGATGGAATACCTAAGGTTTTACAGAAATAGCAGGTTTTACAGAATAGCATCTAAAAGGGATGTCTTTTGGTTCCCATTCATTCACTACACTCTTTCTCACGATTCTAATCGTTTTAGGCAATAGTGTTAATATAGACGTTTGACAGAGTCGTAATGTCAAGTCGTTTGCTTTGATTATAAAGGAAACATCTCACTTGTCGCCTGTATCCTTCAAGTGGATTTCCTTTTGCCCTCGGTCTAAATGCCTTCCCGCCCTACACTCCAACCCTTTCTGCCTTTAATCTTCTCTTCTTCGCCCTCTACCAATTTCCCCCGCATTCTTCTTAATTTCCCTTTGATCTCCCTTCATTATACGCCTTTCCTTTCCATCCTTATTATTACCGACAAATCCCTCTTCACCACACTACATTGCGATTTCCTTCACCAAAGTTAATCTACGTCTACCTTTAAAGAGGGACTGTGTTAAACAGTGTTTACAATAAAACCCGTACTAAAAACACTCCCGCTTAAGCCGCTATCCACATTAACATCCGGTTCTCCCTCGGTCTCGGTCCCTTGCCACACGAAAGATATGCTATAAACACCGCTTAAGACGCTCTCATACCCGCTTATAAGGCGGATATTCCCACTTCCAGATGCAATGTGACTCGCTATTTTGTCAATTATTTCATTCAAAAAACAATAATAATATTAATTCAACAATAATAAATAATTCATTTTAATAATAATACAATAATCTTATCGAACCGTAATAATAACTATACAATAATAATAGTACACAATAGTAATGAAAAATGAATAATACAATAATAGTCAATTATCATAATACTATAATAATAGAATAATAATATATTGAAAATACTTGCATAGTTACCTGCATAGTTGATTATATTAGCACATGATCATTTGCAAGTTTGATTAGTTGAGAAATGCTGTTTACCTTTATGGTCCTCTTACAGAGCCTGGTCCACCTCCTAGAGCCCACATCTGAGCCAGATGTAGACTCATCAGGAGGTGCCTGATCTTAAGCCAAAGTTTACAAATTAATTGAAATTTGAAATTTTTTGTAATATTGTTGACAATAAAGCTGTTATTCATCTACCTTTAAATCAAAAAATACAAATTCAATAATAATAATAATCTTCATATAATAATAATTTATTGAACACATAAAGGTAACACCAATTAAATGTGATGAATTGACGACACAATACATAAAAAAGTTAAATAAGAATTAAATAATCAAAAAAACAATAAAATAACACATGAAGTTTGAATTGTACACCGAAAAAAGAGTACGCCTTTCTCCTTACGAAGTAGGGCGAGCCACGGAAAAAGTCAATAGAAATGGACATTTCGTTTACTGTTCTTCTTATTCTGAGAATGGGAGAAAACTTATGAGCGTACTTCTTAGAGAGATTAGAAGAGATCCGCTGTGGGTTCTGCGGGATCGTAGAGTCATGCCACAAAGTCCAATTAGGGAACAACGATCGACATCACCTTTGAAAACCTTGTATGCAAAGGATATGTCCAAGATTTTGCCACAGTGGTTGGATACCAAAACAATATATATAACAAATCTTCCGCCTTATCGATAACCGAAACTGTTTACATTATTCTTCCCTAGCTAGCTATCTGGTACGAAAATGCTTGACAAATGAGAGGAAAATGTCCTAAATTAAATATCAGAGACTATACCAAGGTAAAGCAGACCATTCTTTAAAAAAATATGAAATAAAAGCAACCAGTTAAATCTAGATGATCAGGAGTTACTTAGTGTAAAACCATTATACATTACGGAAGAAAACCTTCGTAAAATTCCCACGCAAATGCAACCAGTTTTTCACAATTACTTTATTAATTATTACATTACATAGATCTCAGACTCTTTAGATATCTACCGATAGTAAACCGATAGTCAAATTTAAGAATATTCCTTTTCGTTTTTGAGGTCTTAAGAATTTGTGTTAAGAATTTTTCATCGTATGTACTTACTAAAGTACCATGAAAAATCATGGGATAATCCAAACCGCTGATAGAAGGCTTAACCAAAACGGTATTTTCACCGATTTTCATCGAATACGAAGATGTAAAACCACTTGATACAACGTTAAAACCGAAACAAAAAAAGTAAACGACGGATTTCATTTGATCGATGGGAGCAAAATGATCATATCCGCGCTTATCATTCGTGGATAAATATCCGGGAGCGACACGAGAACAAGGGAAAAACGTGATATTCAAATCGACGTCAAAGAACAAAGAACGTCTGCAGCTAAAGGCATTCTTCACCTTCCCCGGGATCTTTAATGGGCTGACATTTCTCCTCTATTTTAGTTCTCAAGTTCTATGACCGATTACATTCCAGACTCCTTTGTTCTCTTCAAAGCGCCGACTAAAATGCCCCGCACAAGAGCGCTTCTTGTAAAACGTAGTGCAGCCAAAGAGAAGCGAATGCGGGGGAGATATTAATGCCGCATTACTCCTATTTTCAAAGACCAGATGCGCCGTGAGTTAATAAAAAGTGAGTTTTAAGACTTGTGTGATCAATCACATGCGGAAACAGACGGACACCGACCTATATTCATCGGGGGTTTTCGATTGTGTTTTCTGTTGCCATTTTTGCTCCGTTTGGGTGAAACAAATTTCGGTTCGAATCCAGTTTTTCTCAGTCTGCCTTTGAAGGTTGGAACAGGAATTTTTTTGCACTGAGACCGTTGAAATATCATATAACAAATACTAAATATTCTATGAATGTCATATGACTACTAACTAAGCATGAGTACTATAGGTTAGTCATCTTACAAATACTAAATATTCTATGAATGTCATATTACCTCTAACTTAGCACGAATAGGCGTGCGCCTTAAAACCGAAGATTTAAGAGAAGTGAAAAATATCGACATGACTGGGACTCGAACCCAGGTCTCCCACTTTCCAGGAAGGTATTCAGATACCTCAGAATAAATGCCCAGAAAGTGAGAGACCTGAGTTCGCATCGAAGTCATGTCGTTTTCACTTCTGATATTTCTTCGACCATATTACTATATTACGAATACTTTCCGAAAGGTAATCTAATATATGTAGCTTTTCCATTGAATCCAATTAAATTTTAGAAAATAAATTGCGATATAATAGAAACGATTGTGAAAATATTAGACCAGATATATTTTGATGTAAAGCGTCCATTTTGAGATATGAGGATGGGATGGATATGGAATGCATGAACCATTAACTTAATTTCCTAAGCGATTACTTTCACGCATTAATTGCAGAAACAATGAATTCTTGAATCGACATCTATTTTTCCGATCTTCCTCGAAGTATCAGAACAGCATACGTAACATGGACGTAGGTCGGTTACATCTTCCTCCCTCTCTCTGAATTTATTAAGCGAATTAAGTCATCGATTTAATCTTTCTTATTATGTTTCGCATCCTTTAATCTGAATTATCCGATAGATGCTCACCGATTCTTTAGAATTACTACGACAAGAAAAATGACAACAAAGCACTTATACCTTAACCACAATATTTTTATTATATAACCATGGTTACGACCTAGAAATCATCATCATCAGCCATTTTCAATCCGATGTCGGATGTAGGCCTCCCCAAGCGCTTTCCAATTCTCTCTATTCTGAGCTTCTCTTTGCCATGTCACACCTAAGTACTTAATGATGTCTCTGTTCCATCGGTCCTTTGGTCTTCTTCTTGGTCTCTTCACATCTCTTGGTGTCCAGTTCAGAACCGCTTTTGCCCAACGGTTGTCGTTTCTTCTCGCCACATGGCCTGCCCACATCCATTCTCCCATCCCATCCCATCCCACGACCTAGATATAAAAGTAGAAAAAGTCCGCTGCAGCCTGGACAACGGACTTTCTTTCACCTCTTGATAACTCATCCTACCCCTTAATTCCTCCAACAACCTCTATCTTTGTCTTCCTTTCAGTCTTTTCCCTAGAATTCTTCCCTCGATCGCTTTCTTCAGCAATCCCTCTCCTCTCAATATTTGACCCACTCATTTCCTTTGTCCATTTCTAATTACTTCCATCGTCAATTCTAATTACTTCAATCAACACCATCTTATCCCCAACCATCCTCAGAACCTCCTCGTTCGTTTTACTATCAACCCTTCTTACTTTCTCCATTCTACGCCATACCCACATCTCAAAAGCCACTAATCCTTGGATATCCTCTTTTCTTAACGTCCACGTTTCACACCCAATTACCCCAAAAAAATTACAAAATGCATTATGGCAGATGAGGATAAACGTAATAGATACAAACGAATTCCAAGAATCGCAGGATTGCATGGGTGGATGCGAGGATGTTGCTCGGGAACTGTAGTCATGGTGATAAATCGAAAATTTCGAGGCGTAACCAAGGCCCTTTGAAGAGTTCTAATCACTCGGAGAGACACCTAAAGATTGGAAAAGTTTTCAGCGATACTTTGGAAGGGATTCCAGCGGCACCGTCTTTTGTCTAAATAGAAACGCAACCTACAGAGAGTCTTCTTATAAAATCAGGAGGGATTCAAAACGGAATCCTTTGCAGAAATGAAAGGTGCGGGAGCATTGGAGTTTCCATTGAGTCGATGCAAGAGGGGAATATTACGATGGGAAAGCGCTCTGCCTCGAGGGCTTGAGAATGTTTCGTTTACAGGAAGGAAGCGAAACTTTCGTTTGAGAAATGAAATGGACTCAAAAAATAAAGGAAGGATTTCTGTACCTGTTGTTATCATGGGGTCAATGAACGGTTCCATCGTCTTCACTCCCCGATTTTGATTTTTTGAGAAAGATGCTGAAGAATTTGTAGTCGTTTGGTTATGCAGCTAGTCTTTGCAATTACAGGTTGCACATGTGATAATGCACAAGACGTCCACATGATCAAATAAGTCAATCGAATCATATAATAAACGCTAACAAAAATTTATTTCACGACATACCTTTTTTCATTCTACAGTAATACCCGGTTATTTATTTACATTCTACAGTAAGACGCTTTCCAGAGAAACGAATTAAAACCGCTAAACTAAAAAATTTAGTCGGTATACCGTTATAACTGGGTGATTATAAATATATATTTTGTTTACGTTGGAAGAAGAAGGATTTTTAGTCACTTTATTTTTTTATGAAAGTGTTTTACACCAAAAAACGAAGGAGAAACCCCTATAGTTTTCCTTATTTGTCACTACTTTAATATGTATCTAGAATTCACAAACTAAGGTTGTGTAAAACTGGATACCACCTCGTCATAGTTTTAAGAATAAACTAGACTAGACTAGAAGACTAAGCAGACAACTACGGAAGAATAATGTATGTACACAATTTTTGGTCTATCGAATGTGGGGGACGATCCGCTATGGAGGGTTGCAGTGCATCATGGGACGGGGAAAATCCATCCCATAAGCGGGTGGAAGAGCGTCTTATGCGGTATTTTTACCATGTGTTTAGAGTGAAAAGGACCGGAATCGAGGGAAAACTGTATTTTATCCCGGGTCCAACGACAGGTAATTCAAAACTCCTTCCATATGAAACGAATGTGAATTTTTATTTTTACCAGGGTTTACTCACACATTTAATAAGGTTGAGATGAAGTTGTATGCTAAATCGTTATTTATTATTTATTTATTACACAAAACCGTCGCAGATAGACGTTATGTCAGGTGGCGACGTTTATACGGTACGTGATTATTACACACTATCTAATACATAAAGAATACAAATATAAAGTTAATTACAACATAGAGTCCGTAATGTAATCTACAGCATGCACACACTACATCAACTATTACACTTATAAATTTATACATTAAAAGAATTCAATTTACAAATATATACACAAACATGATATAACATTTAAATACTTATTTAGATCACTGCAACAACATTAACATAATTGAAATGTAAAATTAAAGAAAAGAAAAATACTCTCGGGCAGCAGTAGCCCTTCTTAATACCGATCATATAAGACTTTTCAGGGTTCCTGACTTTTCAGGATTCCTTATTGATACAATGGAAAGCGGTTCTCGGACTTCAATTCGAAAAATTGATAAAATTCCATTTTAAATATAAAATTTACTTTTGTAGCGTTTTTTCCTCGTTCATATTCTATCCTTTCTCTTACATCTACGTCCTTGGAAGCCGCCTTTTGGCGTGTTGCAGGGGGTTACACACCGAGCATTATAGCTACTTCTTTAGCTCGATGTCATCGCGTATAGTCCGTAGGAAAGAATGAGCCCTTAAAACGACTTGTCCTAGCATCTATTTTTCTTATTCTACGCTCATTGTGTGGAGTAGCAGTGAGGTCTCATAATACCGATTACGTCCTCCGAAAACGTGCTTCCTCTGAACTTACCAAGCAATCGCTTCCTGGCTTCTAATCTCTTTTGGTCATTTTGCGCGGGGATGCTGTGCATGGAGTCAGGAAGATTAGGGATGTGAGTGAAATGAGAGGGAGAAACCTAAGGGATTAAGGATTAGAGAGAGGGAAGACAATGCACAAGAAGGGGACAAGGAAATGGAGAGAACGCATTTCCATCCGAAATTGAAAGCGAGATCCTGGAATTTTTTTGGATGTCATTTACTTAGTTTCATCTTCATATGAGAGGTCGTCGAAAGTGCTTGACTCTCTGACTTCTCATCATATCACTCCATTCCGACTGAATTCAATTGAGTTCTTTGCATCTTCTGCAACATCTACATCTACATAAATACCTTGCTAGCTGCCTTTCGGCGTGTGGCAGGGGGTGTAAACACCGCACTTTCGAACAATTTCTCTAACTTGTTATTACTGTAGCTAGAAGGTATTTGGTCATAGTATTTTATTTTTGTAGGTAGTTTGTATGTCCCGTAATTTTCAATAGCGTTGTATTATGTATTGTATATAGCATTGGGTGATTTCGTAAGTGCGTGATATTATTATAGCAACTTTGCCAACGGACTCTTAATCTGCATGCAGTGAATGAGGAACTTTTAGTGTATATGGAATTTTCATAACGGCCTATCGAGCTATAATCAGGCAATCGCAGAATTAAAAAAAAAAAATTTTCCGGAATGTGGCAAATGCTGAAAGAAGATATTTGTTTCATAGTATATCATTGCTGTAGATAGTTTTTATGTTTTGTAATTGACAATAGGGCTGAGTTATTTAATTGGTATTGCACATATCATTCGGCAAAATGTAGACAATAAACGTTCTAGCTACTTCTTTAGCTTGTTCTAGCATCTATTTCCATAGCATCATTGATCTAGTAAGAGAATAGATGCATTAGCAAGTCGTTTTGGGGACTCATTCTATCCGCGAACGATACGCTGTAACAACAAGCTACAGAAGTAGCTCAATCTTTCAATGTTTACATCCCCTGCCACACGCCAAAAGGCTGCTTGTAGGGAATTTATGTAAATGCAAATTTTGAGGATCGGATGAGAGGGCAATATATTGTGCAGAGGAAGAGTTGAAATGCGTGTGGGAGTGCTTGGTGGGTTGGAATGAATGGAATGAAGGCGTGTGTAAGAGGGATACGCCCTTCCGCAATTCCACTTTCCAAACTAACACATCTGCATTCGGTTGTCTCTCTCATTTTCGCCTTCGAGAAGACGCTCGATATACGTCGCAAGTCTCATTCATGCAGTGAAAAATACAGATGAACCAGGTTAAGACGCTTTTCAGGGGACCAAGGGAAAACCACTTCCAGAGAGATTATTTTTTATTATGCAAAATTATCGTGTTTTTATTCTAACTGCATTTTTATGTTCGTACATTTGACAGTATGTTCGCGCCTACGACTTCATGCAAAAAACTTAAAGATATCCTTTCAGCTTATCATATATACAGTAAAACCCGGTTAAGACGCCTTCAGTGGACAAAGCAAAATCAACCTCTTAAGCGGGATAGCGTTGTAACCGAGTTGTGTAATGTTGGCAACATTTCCGTTACATTTTTGAAGAATGGACTGCTTTCCGCATGAAGAGAGCGTCTTAGTTCTATAATTTTGGTCATTTTTCACTCTACGATCAAACACTTTTTACTAGATAGACAATTAAGGAAGATTAACGAAATTTTCAACATCAGCGGTGATTGGGCATCGAATTGCACGAACTCTCCTAAACTATACTCATAAGCCCTCAATACACTCCTCTGGTACATTCGATATGCTTACAATTTGAGATCTCGACGAAAAGAAACACCGCCAATTTTAAACATATCGTTCTGCTAGAAGGAAGAAAAAAGGAACTCGGCGGTCAATGAACTAAGAGACAAAGGTTCTCCAAGCGTCGACAGCGGCCACCGTCTAAGGGCGATTCCCGGGAAACGGATAATCGCTTAGCGGTCACCAGTTATTCAGAAAAATTCAGAATAACTGGTGACCGCTAAGCGATTGTCCGTTTCCCGGGAATCGCCCTAGACGGTTACCGCTGTCGGCGATTCGAGAACCTTTGTCTCTTAGTATTATCTTTCTGCCCTGTGACAAACTTGATGAAGAGAATCTCACTCTACCTCTGAGTTCGTATCAGCTCTGACGGTGTAATATTCTCGCAATACTGCTTTTGTGGGTCGGCTGCCTCAGTGAGGACCTCTGAGGATGGCTTAACACCCGTTTACAGAAGTTAGAATGAAGTCTTTTGGTAGTTCTGTGGTTAGAATACCTACCCGGAAACTGGGAGACCTGGGTATGAGTCCCTGTCAATTCAATAGTTTTCACTTCTTACACAAGAAAGGAGATTATTCTGCTTCTGGAAATCTTAATTTTATTCCCACAAAATCTGTCATTGCAGGGAAGACATTCTGAAGGAACCATTCTTGAGGTGAGGCGAATCGTGAGAGTACGACTATAATGAAGTAAAAAAATTTTGTGTCTATCAAATGAGGTGAACGAATATTATATATATATATATATATATTATATAATGTTATATTAATGCATATACATGTTACAGTGCATATGGGGACGGGAAAAATCCGCGTCTTAAGCGGGAAGCAGAGCGTTTTAAGCAGTAATTTCACTATTTGTTTAGTGTTAAAGGGAGTCGAACCAGGAGAAAACCGTGTGATAAGTGGTATAGCGTCTTAAGCGGGTTTTACTGTATATCATTTTTTAAAAAAGTATGTATAGTAACTACATTGCAGTGCATTTCAAGGACGGGGAAAATCAGCCTCTTAAGCGGGAATAAGGGCGTCTTAAGTGGTATTTTTACCATGTGTTTAGTGAGAAAGGGACTGGGAATGGAAGAAAACTCCTTAGTAAGCCACATAACGTCTTAAGCGGGAGAGCCTTGAACGGGTTTTACTGTATACATATTTGCATACGGCAATAATACTTTTAGTAAGCGAGATAAGCTATATGTCTTAAACGGGTTTTATTGTGTACATACGGCATACCACTTTATGATAAATGTAAGACATAAGTTTCGTGTGGAAAGAAATCCTTCCTTCGCTGAAAATCGTGCCGAGGCGCAGAGAGACATGACGTAGTGCTTTTGCCGTCGGTAATTCGAGTTTTCCATTCTTAAATATTTATCCTTCGCACGCTAAGAATAGAGTGTTCGCGAGGTTACGGAAGGAAGGAGTTCATAAAAGCCAAGAGAAGAAAAAATGCGGATTCGAACTGTTCTCTGATAAAGGCGAAAATAACCTGGGTTGTGTGTTTCCCGCAATCTGGGATGATATTGATTATGTGAGGAGTAATTGTGGAGGGACAGGTTTGATACTGCGTTGAGTTGGACTTCAAGAAGTTTTCAATTCGTTCCCGGAATCAAAGTTGGAATATGTTACCCGAAGAGGTCTTCAGGCTCTTACCGAAAAGAAAGAGTTTAGACAGAGATGCATAAAGTTATTACAACAATGTAATGTATTTAAACACAATATTGTACTAAGGTGTATGTTATAGTATTTTAGTTTATGTTTACTGGGGGAATGTCCTGTAATGCATTGGGGAATGTATTGTGAATGAGGTATTGTACTTTTCGTATTTCTATTATCATTTCTAAGTAGTATTATTCTTATTATTTCCAATTAGTATTATTCTTATTATGTCGAATTAGTATTAGTATTCTAATATTATTTGTAAACAGAGTGATGTTATTTTGGAATTTTTAGAGACTTCTGGTGTAACGGATTGTGTTGTTTTTGTGCAATAAGTGTTATTAGTCATTGTTCAGGGATGCCACCTAAAGAAATTCAAACTGCAGCGTACATATAATGATTAAAAAATAAGAAATATACAGTGTCTGAATTGTCTTCAGAGTAATAATTAGAAGTGATATTGTCGTGTTGTATTGTTGCAGATAAATAACAATGAAAGCTATAAAAAATTTACGTTTCCAGTAGGGATGGGTAACAATGGCTTTTTCGTAACAATAGCGAGCACTTTTCGTAAATGACTTAATTAATTCTTAATTAAAGCGAGGCTAGGCCGAAGTTGGACTCTCTTTCACTTTCACATTTACCTCAATTCTGTATACAGAGGTTAATTTATTATTCAAAATGAGAAAAGAAAATTCCGACTAGAACACAGAAAGATTTGGCGTGTGAGGTAAAAATATTCTCAACTGAGGGATAAAGAAGACAAAAATCTAACTGTGAAGGGAAACACCCGTGAGGAGGAGATGGCGAAAAAGAACAGCAAAAACAAAGAGAATATAATATGAGAAAAGGACATTTAAAACTGATATAATTTAAAATTTTAATGCAAGTTAATTATTCAGTTAAAGTAGCAACCTTATACCAATGCAATCCACATTAACTAAGAAAGATTTAAGGGTGACATTTATTAAATAGCAGCAATATATCAAGAGCATTTAAATGAATGACACTATTAGCGGAAGCGTCTTAAACGGGTTTTACTGTATATTTCTTATGTGGAGGAAGAGGGTGAAGTGGGGCGGCTGGCAACCGTGGTACGAAGACCCCCTTGTTTGATTCCCTCCTGATCTCCCTCACTTCATTCCAGAAGCACACGTTGTAATATAACCGCTGTATAAGGACACCTGCCACCCTCCTGCCTCTTTTGCATAAGAAACTGCGGCTACTAAAGTGTGATCCGCTATTTAATCACACGAATATATGCATTTTGGAGTCCAATAAATTGATGAATAGGAATAAGATTAATACGATCGACAAAGACACTAGACTTTGTGAAACTCTATACTATGGATAATGATGAAAAACTAAACTTAAGTACTACTGGGTAAATACTTAAATATGGCGACCGGTTTCAAATTGTTACAAGATCACTGCATGAAAATGAACTTCCAGAAGCTTGTTGTATTATTATTATATTGTTGCTAGTTTCAAATTACTGAAAGTTAAATAGTAATAGTTCGAAACTGGTGACCATATATAAGTATTTCTCAAATGATGGAAATGAAATTTAATTTAGCACATTAAGTTGTGCGACTAAACCCAAAGTTATACAAGAAAGGAGAAATTGTGACTTGGCTGGGACTCGAACCCAGGTCTTCCACTTTCCAGGCAGGTATTCTAGCCATTTTTTTCACTTCTTGTATAACTTTAAGTATTTCTTCTTTGGAAATTACAATTAGCTATTTCATCCTTTAGTTTACACACAGACTTCGATTCTAAATCGCGAGAACTTTGATGAAATGAACGAAACTTTTGCAATATGTTGTGATTGTAGACAGCCCGTTTCTATCACAACAGAGGCTATTGATTTACTCTAAGCTCATCCATTATTCCATAGTAATACTTTAGGAATTTAGACCCATCAAATACAGCCCATTTCTAGTTGAGAGTAAGAATTAATAATAGACTATGAATTATATACAGGGTGCGGCAGTTAAATCCGGACAAATTAAACTTTGTTTTAAAATATAATTTATTGACACAAAGTACAAATGTAAAAGAAATTGTTTTTAGTCAATAGTATATGAATTTGAGAAACTATATATACTCACTATAGATATGAATCGGAGGAATTATAGATACTTACTTTAAATATGAATTGGAGGAACTTTTATAAGATTTTTGCATTTGCAGCCATGATAAACATGTCCCTGGGTCAAAGTTATGATTATGTAAGCATGTATATTTTTCGTTCCGATATTGATAACAGTTTCTGATATATGCTGTAACGGTATATAGAAAAAAAGCGCTACGGCTATAACGGGAGAATGCCAAAGAATAATCGAATAGCATATCACGTCCTGGATATAAACGTGCATAAACGCGACACGCCCACACCATGCTTTATCTGACCATCATAGTTTGAGCACCAATGTTCCAAGACATCAGTCAAGAAAAGTGTCAGCCGTTCAGTCAAAATTAATGCGCCCAACACAAAATCACACAAAATCGTGAGTTATCATTCTGATAGACCAATTGAAGTCAAAGCGTGAAGATATCTCACAGATTTCCTATTCCTTGCGTGAGTCGATAGGGAGTCGGTCGCGTGGAATTATGGGAAAATCGGAAACCGAAAGCAAATAGGAACGTTTTATAGCTTTCACGCGAAAAAGTCTTTGGCTCGAGTGACCCTTTGATCTTTCTCTCGTGGAATTGACTGCAGTCGAGAGTATGTCATTCTGAGGCAATTCGCTACGTGATACAGTAAGGTTGAATTAAACTTCTAAAATACAGAAGTTCTAAATACACAAACTCACTTTGTTTAACTGATTTTTCATAATTTATATATATTTATTTCTGTTCTTTACCGACTGCTTGTTCAAAACATCTACACAGATTTAAGTTAAATCAAAAGATATTTTAATACTGGTTAAGACTCTTTTAGGGAAACAAATGGAAAGCACGTTTCAAGCAGGATAACGTTGTAGCCAGCATAACACAAGTTTTTATTAATAACAAAGTAGAACACCCTCAAGAAGGGGAGTGTGAAAAACCTGCGAAACCTACGGATAGGAAAACGAAGTTTAGTGGTGAAATCGTACAAAAAAAGAGATTTTAAAACACAAGGAGACATAGAAGGAGAAAAAAGGAACTCGGCGGTCAATGAACTAAGAGATAAAGGTTCTCCAAGCGCCGAAATAGCGGCGACCGTCTAAGGGCGATTTCCCGGGAAACGGATAATCGTTTAGAGGTCCCAATTCTTCAGAATCTGGGATTCTGGGATTCTGTACAAGGAGACATACCAACAATGTCGTACAAAACGAAAAAGAACAAATATTTACATATTTACATTAAGTTTCGCTAAGTAACATATTTATATTAAAATGATAATGGTTAGAAAAAAAAGAGAAAATAGAATAATAATAAAAATAATAAAAATAGAATGATAATAAAAATCACAAAAATAGAATAATAATAAAAATAATGAGAATATAATAATAATAAAAAGTAAAATATAAACTCCAGAAGGTAAAATACAATTTGAAATACATTCTATTATTAAGAAAATCAAGCAAAGCCATGTAGAATGACGGACGGTTTAAGGAGTAAATGAGACTAATAGAGATTAAAGGTTCAGCAGAGGAAGACAAAAGGGCTTAGTGGTTTAGAGTGCGGGATTTTGAGGCTGGATTAAGAGAGGAAAGGTCGAAATTCGTGGAGGAAGTGAGGAGTAGAAGAAACGGGACAACGTACGGCCTCATCCTTTATTCAACAGCAGTTTACCGAGTGATTTCCATGCAACGCACACGCTTTTAAACCTCTTCGTTTGTTTGTTTTAGCCACGGAGGTAACCATGGAAACGAAAGTCTTCGCTGGGGATGCGGAAGATTATCTCATCTACGAAATGTCATTTAGAAACAATACTCGGAATAATTCGTGCGTAGATACAATTTGCGCTTGAGGTAAACTCATAAATGTTGGCGAAAATCAGATTTGACAAGTATATTGTACAAATTCGACAGACCGGCATTAAATGTTATATTTTAAATATAGGCTGTCCTAAATTATAGCGTCACTGGTCATAATTCATGCATAGATACGTGTTGCGCTTGAGGTAACTCAATAATGTTGGCAAAATGAGTTTTGACAAGTATATGGTATAAATTTGACTGAATTGTATTCGTCACTACCCGAGTGTAAATAAAGTCTCAGTTATAAAATTTAGCTCCATTGTTCTGCAGCTTTTTGCACTACATTTAGCAACTTTTCAGGTTTCTTTTGCTGCATTTTATAAAAATGTGGTTCTATACCTTTATGGTTCCCTTAACTTACATTCCCGAGCCACTAAGGCGAATTTAAGCTATCCCTTGGTGCTAAAGAAACTTAAAGACTCCACCTAGAGATAGATTTTATAAGTACGTACCTTTATGAACATAATTTTCTGGGCCCTGTTAACGTCAGGGCCCTAAGTTTGCTCCTAATTTATTTATTTGACCCAAACAGGTAGGACCCACTGAGCTGAATTATGATATAATCAAGAAGAATGCAAATACAATAGGGTAACTAAACAATAATATATTACAGTTCAAACGCATATAAGTGAAGTTAAAATGTAAGAAAAGGAAACTGGAGCACTACTGTTAATGAAATAGAGGTTGATAAAAGGTCTTCCTCGGTTCCTTTGGTACTTACAAACAAAGAATACCAGAGAAAATCATTATATAACCATTTATTCACGTTTAATGTAAACACAGCAAAACCCGTTTAAGACGTTATCCCGTTTAAGACGCTGTTTTCTCTTGGTTCCCCGAACAACGTCTTAAACAGATTTTATTGTAAATATATTCGAAGTGAAATTTACAGTAAAATAAAAAAGATAATCATCTTGATAAGTTCAGAAGTCCTCATTAATACAGCAAATTTAAATAATTTTGGATTCTTTAACTTTTCTTAGCGCTGTCCGTGGAGAGTACATTTTCTCTAAATATATGAAAATTTTGCATTTCATTGAGAAAATCATTGAAAACACAAGGCATCGAAGGGATTAGTGAATGTTTAAATACATGGAGTACAAGATTTTATACATGTGGTCTCTTTAAGAGAATGGACAGTGTATGTATAGCTTGATTATCATGAAAGATTACTACTTAACATGACATTCTATGAGACTATTATTAAATAAGAAGTACTCTATTTGGATTTCCGAAAAGAAAGTCACATTACGTATTGAGTAATATCGTTGCTCCCAACACATTGCCCTTAAAATGTCGAATATTTTTCTGGTATTAAAGCAAGCGATAAACCTTCCCTCAATGCTGTGTTGAGTGACCATTCATGCTCAATCTCGAATTAAACTCCCCTTCCTTTTCATCCGCATTTTCCCTCATTCTCAAAAGCACTCCTTCATCAGTTAGTTGCCCATTTTATTTTCGCATAAAGATAACTAATGAGCAAATCATTTCCTCATCTTATACACTAATTCGTACGCAAGGAATCCAACACAAGCAGTCCTTTTTTCACCGCTTTTTTACCCACTTGAAGTTATTCGAGCAAGAAACTCTTCCTGCCGAGTTTGAGCCTTAATTAGCGGATCCATATTTCATTAATCGAATCTGCCTCATCACCTTTCTCTACGTTTCAATTAAGGACTCCGGAGTTCCGAATTAAATTTTCAAAGCGTGTCAACACAATTTCCTTCGGCCATCTTCCTCCGATCCTTACTTGGCTGTGATAATGAGGAACGCCTTGGGAAAACCGAATGAGGAAGCTTGAGGGGTGATTTCGAGATATTTTGAGTGGAGAATAAAATAAGGGAGGAATTAGGGGTCGAAAGGGAGGAATTTTTAGGGTGAAAATATTAGTAAAAAAGTGAAAAAAATATTAATAAGGATTCGAATAAAAAAATGAATAAAATATGACGATATAAAATAAATAAAAGTTACGTAAATCAATAATCGCCTTCGTCGTCAAGGGCAATGGTTGTTTAAAACAACCATCCCACCAAATTTACGAATTCTCATTCAAATAATCACCGTTTGGATAGTTATATAAATTTATGTATTAATATATTTATTCATTCGGTGTGAGTAAATCCCATAGGAAATACATGAAAGAAATATTTCACGCACTTGCATAATGTATCAAGGATTCGACTCTACACGACTCGAAAATACTTTCGTAAGAAATGCACGCAAATTTTATTTTAATCGATTTCAGAAATTTATTCTTTTGAATAATTAAATCATAAATAATGGTCCAGCGAAATCGAGACAAGTACCAGAAGAAAGGATATTGTTTTAAGATTCTTAATATTTCCCTGTAAACTCGCTGCGTATTCGAAGTTGTGAGAATTAGGATGAAAAACACGTCAAATTTTTACAATCTTATTGCTATAAACAACCAGCCCTATTAAAGTCTATGACGATTTTTGAACTAGACTATCAAACATATAAGGGGAGAAAAAAGGCTCATATCTTTTTTTTCTATTGACCCATATCTTCAGTACATTTTTATCAGTTAAAATTAGTTCCTTCATTTTTTGACAGGGGAATATAGGGTATTTGATAGTTTTCATTATGAAAAGGATCGAATTTAAAAGTATTAACTCTTTTGCGGTAGAGTTTTACACGATTTTTACTGCATTTCGCGACAATTTTCCCACACGAGCAAAGTTTCGCAAATCCAACCAAAACCACGTCTTTTCTTAATGAACGGTTGGTTTGGAAACCCGCACGCCCACCTGCTCGGAGAGAATTCTATGAATTAGTCTCATACGAGATGTAAACGAACTCGATTGTTGCTCGCTCTATTTGCCCTGTTGCGCAACAATGGGCGTCTTTTGATGAATGAAAGTGTCGTGAGAGAGTGGAAATCGGGTCACCGGTCTCCATGTCGCACAGGTTGACCTTTCTCATGGACTCGCCTTTCCAATGTTACGCCTCAACTCGATTCCAACGTCCTTCGTTAGCTTGGCATTCATAATAATAAGAATACGAATTTATTAGGGACATATAGAGACTAGTAGTTCGATTTCCATGCCAAAGCCACACTTACATGGAGAGACTCTCACTTTAGTCCGGGGATTTTGATGAAACTTTCTGTAGTTGTGCAGGAAGTCGATTAATGAAAAATAGTTCTGGAGATCGTCTGAATGGGCCTTGATTTCGCTGCAATAATTAATTGAACATTGATAATCTGAGTGTAGGTAACCCCGCAATACACGTCCATGCTAGCCTATTATGTAGAAAATAACGCGATGTTCTCTGATATATCTTTTTATCATATTTTCATTTTTATTCCTCATTTTTCTTCTTGATACCTACTATTTGACTTATTGAATATTATGATCAATAAATAGTATGCTCAATTAATAATCCAGTTAAATAACCTTCATAAGCGATATTTTTCCATTTAAGGTAGGCAACGGCTATCCTAAGAACTAAAAAGGAACTTGCATTCGAATAATTTAGGATTTCTCAATCATAAATAACAATTGCTTTCTAAAATCTTACATAATAATTATCATTGTCAATATATTGCTATATTTATCAATTCAAGAAACAAATGTTTTGGGGAAAACACCAAATTTGGAAAATTACCTGCAAGAATGAAAGTGTGATAAGCCTACTAAACGTACAAACAGTTAAATAAATTTAAGTTAAAGGCAGGCATCATAAAGACACAAAAACAATACAGGATCACTTTACTTACTAATATAAATAGAAATATGTTTATGGAGAAAATAAACAGAAAATAAACATAACGGAGTACAAATATTTAGGTCACAAGAGTATGAAAAATACCAAAAATAAATTAAAGAACTAACTAGTATTAACCAGCTATGTCAGTTTTCATAGTCGACATAAATTTATATTTTCCTTAACGGTAAAGTAAAAACATCCAAGATATTCGGAAATACGATGTTATACGAATGTAAGCATAATTTCAATATTATCAAATGGAATTCTGAGTGAATGCTCATCGGGAGTAAAAAAAAGCTTATTTTTCCATAATTCGACATCTCCTAGAATATTGCTGTATGATTAGGGATCATCATGAGGTGGAATTAGTCTCCGATCAGATGGTTCAACTTAGACCAGCCAGATCCCAAGGAAGAATAGACTTGAAAAAAGTCTACTAGAAGACCCGGGTTCGATTCCCGATTCCGTCGAACCTTTTACAAGTCCATCCTCCCTTGGGATTTTCCCAGGTGCACGACATCTCGTGCAAAAGTCACCTTCTTAACCCATTCCTTGTTAGAGCAGAGGTATAGGTTTGTTAAAGAAGATTTCAGATTCAACAAAATTTATTCGGCTGTGGTAAAGTCCCTCGGGTGAGATTGGCTTAAGGGCAGAAGACTTGGTTACCGACGGAAACTATTCCATAATTTATCAGTACAGATCTTGTCGGGGAGATAGCTGATTTTATTACTCAAGTTACCAACATTTTCGAACTCCGAGAGAGAACGAAATAGTGTTACCAAGAAATATTCGCCAGAAATGCTTTTTATAGTCGTTTTTGAGCGTTGAATTAGTGAATATAAATGCAGACAGAGTTAGATATGGATATCCGTGACTGTGTGTAAATGTAAATATCTGTTTAATGTTTCATATTCTGCTACTAATCCATAATTCGCACGAGCATAGAGGATCCTTCCTCAGAACGGCCTTAGATTTGAAATCCGCACTGCTACAGGTAATCAAATTACTGGAAATTCCTCTCCTGGTTTACGTCAGTTTATTCCGAACGGATAGCAACGTCATGCGTTCCAAAACGGGCGGTTTCCATAACAACTTAATATGGCGAATCCGACGGCAAACTTTAACGGTTGAGTTAGGCAATTTGAAAGTTAAAATGTCGGGAATGGGTTATTCGTTGTGCAAATTAGCAGGAGAAGTGTGCGGAAGTTAAAATGAAGCAGACGCCATGTGGAAGGGAATCCGGGGTTTTTTAAAGGGGAAAGTCCACGATGATTTCAGAATCCCCTTCTGGTGTAAATGCGGAGAATTTTCTCTCTTATTGGCTCCTTGTATCAGGCGGTGTTTGCCTGTCATGGTAACCGTGTCTTCTCAGATCTCTTTCCTCGGTGTTCAGAGTATAGGAGGGATAATACTCAACAGTCCTTTCCCATCCTATTCTCATGTTTTATCCCGTTATCTCTCAACTTTTTTTATCAGATTGATATACACTACTATTGACTTTCTTGATTGCAGTTTCTTAATTGTATTTATATTTCCTTGATAGTATTTTATTGACTGTATTTTCTTGATAGTATTTTATTGATTTTTCTTGATTATATTTAGTATTGCCTTGGTAATTTATAACTCCGCAGACACTTTTATTGTATAATTTTTATGGGGTAATACCGTAATAAACATATTATTATTATTTCTCCTTAACTTTAAGGTACATTATTGAATTATTAAATATTAATAGTAGTTTTTCTCAACTGTACAATATTATATTATGCTTTTATAATTGTATGTGTTTATAAACAAATATTACCGTGAATAAATTTTATTCTTATTCGAATCGCTATAGCTTTTATAAATCCAACTTTTTAAAATTCCTACAGCACATTTTCTCATTCGGGAACTGCGGTTTAATTTATTTTTCAGAGCGACGCAGAAATTCGACTGATTCCAAAAATTTATCGTTTCTACATTCCGGTAGTTTATTAGAGAAATCCTGGCTGAATTAAAATTTTACTTCGTAGATTTTATTTACAATCAAGTCAAACATTTGCCCCTTTTCTGTGTAAGCATCACGGAACTTGATTTAATTTTTTTATAATACATTCGGTTGGGAAAAACGACCAGACGTAGGTATCTGTCCTATATATGAGTATTTCCTAGTAAAAGATATCGTTTTCTCCCGGAAATCGCGAATAGTTTTAACTGGAATAACAAAATAATTATCTCGTCGACGAGATATTTACTGCCCTGAATTTTTCGATTAACTTCCGTAGGTAGAGTACTCGCGCTCTAAGGATGTGGTAACACAATAAAAATGTACGTGTAGTACACAATGTAGTAACACAATAAGGTCCTTAGG
This sequence comes from Pachydiplax longipennis, assembly GCA_036926295.1. NCBI lineage: Eukaryota > Metazoa > Arthropoda > Insecta > Odonata > Libellulidae > Pachydiplax > Pachydiplax longipennis. The sequence goes on from JAVFKF010000012.1 coordinate 36,619,428, forward strand.
CACATCCTCAGGCCGCTACGACTCTAATCAAGTTTTCTGTCCTACAGCAGATCCCGCTCGAGGGACTCTGGTACAGCCAAAACTCTTCTGTCGGATCTGAAAACTCACTTAACAAACCTTGCTACTGTATAACTCTGGATCCGAGATAAATCCTACTTCATGAGGATTCCAAATCACCCTGCAGTATTCTATGAGAGGTCGAATTGTGGAATTAGGGTATATAACGTTGAGTTAGTCCTTAAATGAGCATCAAAGAACTTGGTTTTACACCAATCAAATCAAATAACTTGGTTTTTTACACCATATTTCGAATATATTTGGTTTGATTCGGCCTCCCTTCCACCAAAACCGCAATTTTTTATGCTTGATTGAATTTAATGCTTACAATTAGTAAAGAAAAATATTTTTTTAAACACAAAAAGTTTGGGTCTGTGGGGATAATTTTCCCAAATAAAGGTAAAAGATGAAAAATCCACTGTGCGGGAAACATCCGCAAAGGAGGGTGAAAAATCCCGTGAAAACATATACAATATAGACTAAAAAAATAAAATCAGGATTAATGTGATTTAAATTACATAGAAAATGTAGCCGATATTATGCGTCCTTTCCTGGTCTTTTTCCTATGTATTTATAGTTTACGAACTATAATGCCAGTCACTCTTGGGTGATTTTAGGGTCACCTAAAAACTTTTAGCCGGATTTTATACGTATTTTGGTGTTAAACATCCAAATTGCTACATAGTCAAATGTACAAATGGAAACATTCTTAACCAAATACACAAACTGATAAAATTCTATGTACCTAAAACACGCTCCCTTTACATTTATTTGACTATGGGCAATTTACAGAATAGATGGAGAAGAGAGATTATTCTAAATATTCTTACGCTGAATAACAGCATTTTTCGAGTAATGCTCTTTCAACTCTCCGAAATAAAACCCTTAAATTTACATGAAACGTTTTCCTAACATCTATAGATAAATTTTGAAAAATTCCCAGTTACAAGGGTCAATATTCATATAATTTTAAGCTATGTATTGGGCAATATAGTATATGTTTGTTCCTATTATGGTGATTATAGTTTGGAATTAATTGGGTTAGGCTCGCAAAACTCTTGTGAACAGTCTTCATCATTCTGTAAGTGTATCCCTGGAAATGTATATCCTTTTATGAGAGACAGTCTCTGGACCTTGGTGATTGTCCGTTGCTGAGGGGTGTCCATTAGAGAGTGGTGTCTTTTAAACTCTTACATCATGCATTACGTCTTAATTGGGACATCATGAAACTGTCTGATAAGAAGTTAGTCCGTTGTAAGGTAGTTTCCACAAGGATTAGTATTACTCTGCAATAGTGGAAGGCTTAAAATCCCCAAATATTTTAAGACCGTCTTGCTGGATTACTGAGATCGCTATGAGACTTATGATTCTTCATTTAACAACTTGGCAAAACATTTTTCATACCCAAGGATCGCTATCATTATGAAATACGGTGTGATCGTGTACGAATATTTTGGTCTTTACTTCGACAAGCATTTCTTCCGCTTGAATGGATACTTTCCCTTAATTTTCCGCTTCAGAGGATTTGCCTACAGTCATCTTCCCTCAGATTTCGTGCAATGCCATCATCGAACGCCGTCCTTGAGGAAGGCGCTTGTTTATGGTTTCCAAGGAGAGAAATTCGCCGGAGAATTGCTTTTTTTACCTCCGGAAAAAGGTGTCACCGGAAAGGGCTGCCAACCTCCGGAAATTGGCGTTACCAACAGACGGAAAAGAGATAATCTTGTCATTTAATCCATTACTAAATCGTGTTTTTTTGTGAAGACTATTTTTTCGGTACTAGTTCTACAAGTATTACTATTGCTCGTATTACTACATCGGGTTTCTAGTAATGATTATTTTTCAGTACTAGTCTTATATATTGAATTTCTGTTCTAGAACGAAGATAAGAACTGAAAGAAATTTGGATGCTTTGAGTTCGGAATGGGATTTTGAGGTTTGAAAAAACTCGCTCTCTAGCGAAGCAGGAATTTAAACGGAAATGGCAAAGGTTCGGAGAAAATTAATTACAGTCCTGAACTACAAGTTCGCTAATTAAGCATCCCTGCTTTTATAATATAAATTGTATTCAAAAAAGCGAATTTCCCCTTCAAAATGATAGAAACAAATAATAGTCATATCATTAATTTATCATTATAACAAGGAATTCGAAGATAGAACGATACACGCCAATCCTCCCATTTGCCAAAGCTACAACTCTACGTATGCAACTATCAAACGCACGGCATAATTGGGTGTCACGTTAATTGACGTCAGAGCACGTTCATTGAGAGATGCATCGATTTTGCGATTAACAACGATTGCTGAGACAATCTAATATAAAATCACAGCCAATCATTCTATGAAAACTCTTTAAAATAACATCAACTATTAAAATTGAAGTGTATGAAAATTTTAATTAAATAATATACTTCAAATATAATAATCAATGAAATCAATTGCAGAAGGCTTGGCACTACTGAATTTCACGACAAAAAATGTTGGTAGAAATTCTGCTGTAAATATTTTCGACGGAATATGTTTAAAGCGACCGATTTCGACACAGATCGGTCATCACCAAGTTGAAACGTTGTTCAAAGAATAGAGTATAAACCGCGTTATAAGTGGGATAGCGTTATAACCTTAATCTTATATTATTTTTATGTCTATTAATTATTATAGACATATTATGTCTATTAAATTATACTGTTCACAAGAGTTTAGCTAGCCTAATCCAATTAATTCCAAACAATACTCACCATAATATGAACAAACATGCTAAATTATCCCATACATAGGTTAAAATTACATGAATATTGACCCATGTACCTAGGAATGTTTCAAAATTTATCTATATTATATTATTTATATATATTATGTCTATTAAATTATACAATGGTAGGATTTTCGTCTCTTTAATTTTCAAATAAGTGCCTCGCTCCTTCAAAACGAAAACGAATCTTAAGTTTGCTTTGCTTTCCGCAGCTATAGATACATATAGAGTGCGAGCTATTATTATGTGATACCGATTACCCATTCGTCGTATTTGTGAAGTTTTGTCAGCTGTTCCTACATAGAAAGCGTTTTTTTTCTTTGCTATCTAATTTTGGTCATTTTCGCTCTACAACGAAGCAATTTTTACCAGATAGACAATTAGGAGGGAACATTGTAAACAATACCTGGGATATCAAATGACAATGGGTATTGGCTTTAGCTGGTTATAGTGCATCTTGGGAAGGAAAAATCCCGCCTTATAAGCGGGTAGCAGAGCGTCTTAAGCGGAATTTGTACCACGTGTTTAGTCTGAAAGGGACCATGATCGAGAGGAAACCGTGTACTGCGAATTTTCCCATCGGGAATGTCTTAAACGGGTTTTACTGCAGATGAAGAGCAATGATACGATATCATATTCTCATACGCATTCTCAACTTGGCTCAAACACAATTTTTCCATCGATCCATCCCCTCTTTTTTACCCCTTCGTGTAGCACCACAACCCTAATTCCAACCAAGAATCCGGCGCAGTTTCCATCTCAATTCAACCTGTCGTTGGCACGTGTTGTGAAATATGGAAGCGCCTCAGTCTCTCTTCAATTGACCACACCCTCTGTTGCTAAGGGAAACAGTTTCCATGGCCCATTTCAAGAGGGCTTATATTTCAACTTTACCAAAGGAAAAGACGGACTTGAAGAAAGTCTGAAGGGTCCAGGACTCGAACCCAGGATCTCCTACCTATCCGATACCTTCCTCCTTTATCTGGGAGGTTGCTTTAGCCAGCTAAGCTACCCTATCAAGACATAAGCCATTTCAAGAAGGCTTATGTTTCAACATTTCCAAAGAAAAAAATGGACGAGAAAAGTCTGAGGGGACCGGGACTCGAACCAGGGACTCGAACCTATCTACCCGATCCCTTTCTCCTTCATCTGGGAGGTTTCTTTAGCCAACTAAGCTATCCAACCAGAACATTATTTCAAACCGTTAAGGGAACTTCATAGGCAAGGGCTATAGGTGCTAGTCCTTTCATTTACGACCTCATGTAGGCATAAACCAAGCAAAGTGGTGTAAAGGAAATACAAAAAAATCCTTAACCCTGTTCCTTCTATTTCAACATTTGCCATATACATAGAGATCATCTAAACTCTGCAATTACCTTATAATATTTTTTTATTTAACATAATTTTTGTAATACTGTAACGTAAATTATGTACTTTCCTCTACATGTAATCTATTCTACATTTATCTTTTTTATTTTTTTGAATTCATTCTTTTCTCATTTCTGTCTTTCATTCTGTATTCAGCTATATTTTTTGTATTTATGACAATTTTGTAAATATTTTTAATGTTTATAAATTTGTAATTTGGAAGTCACAGATATAACCCATGGGTTAAATGGAAGATGGAATTACTCAGTCCCAATTTCGCCCATAAAAGACGTCATTAAATTCAATTAAATAATTACTAGATAGGCGTCGTTCTAAAATTTTCATATAAACTATAATTCTCTCATTCATTGCGTTTAGACTAACAGTCCGTTGGCAAGGTCGCCATCATATTATTTCGCACCAACGAAATCTTCCAATGCTATTTACAATACTAATTACATAATGCTGCGATATTGACAATTACAAAAGTACATACTATCTACCAGCAACAAAAAATACTATGAAGCAAATACCTTATTGCTACAATAATAACAACAAGCTAAAGAAGTTCAAATGGTATTTATAGCAAGCTCGAATGGTAAAATTGATATGTTCTTGCGTATATCTGTGGAATTAAACGCACATGATGGAGAAGTAATGAAATCTTAGTACAATTCTAAGAGAGATTTATTACCGACTAGTTTCGTCAACGAGTTACGATTTATACTCCCTGCTACGAACCGAAAGGTGGCTTGCAAGATAAATGTGTAGATGTAGGTACAGCAGAAGATGCATAGAACTCAATTGAATTCAGTCGGAATAGAGTAATATGATGAGAAGTTTATAGAGTCAAGCACTTTCGACGACCTCTCATATGAAGATGAGAATAAGTAAATGACATCCAAAAAAATTCCAGAATCTCGCAACTTTCAATTTTGGGTGGAAATGCGTTCTCTCCATTTCCTTGTCCCCTTCTTGTGCATTGTCTTCCCTCTCTCTAATCCTTAATCCCTTACGTTTCTCCCTCTCATTTCACTCACATCCCTAATCTTCCATACATACCCCCGCACCAAATGACACTGCTCTGCACATTTTTCCCTGCTACGCATTCCCCTAAGGGAGAGCATTATTTCGTTCTCATCGCAAGACAAGTAATCGTTGACGAAATTCTATTGGACAACCCAAGGAGGACTTTCCTTCTGCACAGCATGAATAAGCCCTCTTACTCTCTCTACTACAGTAAAACCCGTTTAAGACGCTCTCGCTTACGACGTTATCCCGTTTAAGACGCGATTTCTGCCGGTCCCTTTCACACGAATCACATGGTAAAAATGCCGTTTAAGATGCTCTGTATCCCGCTTAAGACTCGGATATATCCTGTTTCCAGATACTTTGCTATTTGCCTTTTCCTCCTTTAATAGACAAAAGCTTTTTTCATCATCTGTATCGTCCTTTCATGCTTACTCTTATCTACAGAATGGTTTCTTAGGATTTTTCTTTTTAAATGACTAAGTTTATGACAATAAAGTTAAGATAACCCGAAGTAGAACAATCTCCATCCCACTGTCGGAGCTAATACGAAATTTTGATCTTCTTTATCAAATTTCTCTTACGATCTAACGAACAAAGCAGAAAGTTAGGTTGAAAATCTCTTGGCGTTATTTCCTATCGTAGCAATCTCAGGTTGTTAACATATCAAATGTAAATAAGTTATATAATATCATAATATGAATTAACCAGAAAGGGAATACAATGTTTTTATGAGCGTAGCCTTGGAGAGATCAATCAATCTCTGTGCTGCCATATCACCACTAATATTAAAAATATTCTATAATCTATAGCTTCGGCCGAGATGTGGTGGAAAACTCGAAAACTGAATACTGAATTCAGTTAAGAATATTCGTTATTATAGTGAATGAAAGACCGTTTCGTACACTTCCACAGCACTTTTATTTTGGCAACATGTTTCGCTAGTGTTCTAGCATCATCACCTGATGATAGAAATTAAATTAAAAATAAAATAAAATTGCTGTGGGAGTGTACGAAACGATCTTTCATTCATTTTAATGGCCTTACCACGAGGTAACGCCTTCTCATATTATGTTTATTCGTTATTCTACCCTAATAGTTTACTACTGATAAATTGATAATACTGATAAACACTATTTCATTGTAGAGTGAAAATTATTAAAATTAATTAACTAAGACGCTCTCTTTGTGCGAAAAACTAACATATCTTCAAAAATGTAATGAAGTAATGAAATCAACATTACACTTCTAGCTTTTATATTATCCGGTATTTTCTGAAATTGAGTTGAGGAATGTTTCCTTTGGATTATAAAAATCTCAGCCCTGGAAAATAAACTGCTTCTCCTTGTTAAAAGAAAGGAAGTTTCCGCCAATGGAAATTCTTTTTCGAATGTTCCAAAATAAGAAGAACGACACCAACTTCTTCTGAATCCAAGAGAGGGAAGTTCAAATACGTGCTCCTGCTTCGTTAGCGGTGGAAAGGGATTTAAAGCCAGGCGACCGCCTAGGGCGGGGATTACACAGGGTTACCACCTTCTGGGCGAAGTCTCATATAGTTTTAGGGAATTTCTGAACGGATTCCCGGAAAAGTCAGTCCACCACTGACAATTATTGAAAAAGATTTGAGGAGTAAACAGGGCACGGGGAAATTTTTTTATTCATCTTTAAATACATTAAATTCAGGTAAGGACGTTATTCGGGTGACCAAGGGAAAACCGCGTCTTAAGCGGGATTGCGTCATAACTGGGTAATTCTGATTGCATTACATGATGATGATTTTGAAGAACGATCTTCTATTCGCCCAAAGAAAGTGACTTAGTTACTTAATTTTGGTGATTTTCATCCTAAAATAAAATAGTCTTTTCCAAATAGATGATTAAGGTAAAACAACGACTTTTTAACAACTTTAGTGAGAAGGCATTACGATCTCTCCGAGGCTACGCTCAACAGCCCATGAAATACCCCCTTTCTGGTTTTTCATGTATTTAATTCTTAATATTGTTATAATTATTTTAAATTGTTATGTTTATAATTTGAGATTGCAAAGAAAGGAAACACTGAAATGCGAGTTGTTAATCTACGTTCTACTGAGAAAAAATGATAGGGAAGTTTTCACTCTATCTCGGAGTCCATATATATAAAATTAGTCATTCAAAAGAGGAAATTCAAAGCAAACCATTCTAGAGCTAAGGTGAAACGTAAGAGGACGACACTGATGATATGAAAAACTTTTGTTCTATCGAATGAGGCGAACATTTAGCTAAAGCGAATTGCAGTGTATCTGCGGACGGAAAAAATCCGCGTCTTAAACGGATAGCAGGACGTTTTAAACTGCATTTTTACAAGGTTTCCTGAAAAAGGCACCAGAACCGTATAATATAAATAATATAATATAATAAATTATATAAATAACCGCGTCTTAAAGGATATAACATCTTAAGCAAGAGCGTCTTAAACGGGTTTTACTGTGTGTTCTCAGCCACCAAAAATCAACCTCAAATTTGTCTTAGTAACTTTTATTCTTTATCATAAATCACTATGAAAACGAGTACTGTACTGAAAAATTAATTTTTTTATTTTCATTCATAAAACCGCGAGTTAAGCGGGAAAGCGTCTTAAGCGGGAGACCCCATTAAAGGGTTTTTACTGAATAAGGTAAACGCCGATAATCGAAGGCGCTACTCCGTGAGCCCGAGAGAAATCGGATAAATGGAATTTGGTGATGAATGGAACAACCCAATGATAATTTATTCCCCTTCCCACGCATTGTCCCGAAAGTCCGACCCTTGGACCACAATCTCACTTTTTTCCTCTATTGAGTGCTATTTTCTCATCCATTTTTACCTCTCTTCCTTTCCCTCTTCCATTAATTCTCTTCTTTCAAAGATTTCCTTTTATCTTCTTTCATCCATCGCCCCTTTTAACCCTTTAATTTTCGACATCACGTTCGCTCCACCCATTCACTTTTAATTTTCTTTTTCTTTTTTTTTTCTTTTCTTGTTCCCCTCACCTCCATCTTCCACGCCCCTCCCTCCTTTCTTTTTTCGAATATGTGACTATTTTACCGATTACTTGTTTTTAACCTCCTTTCTGAATTAATTCTCTCATCTCGTATTTTTTTTACTTTTACGGATATTGTGTTATCGTTCTCAGAGATTCCGAACTTTCTTCCGAAAAAACATGGGCCATTCGATTATGAATATGCAAGGGTGTTTTTTTGTCAAAATTTTAGCGTTACTCTGGAAATTGAAAAAGATATGTTAATAGAATTAAAAGGGTTTTGTAGTTATATATTGCAATTATATTTGTATTTAGTAATTATTTCTGTATCTTGTAATTATATCTGTATTCTGTAATTATATTTGCTGTTTTATGATGATGTACTGCCTTCGGGAGGTTTTGGGGGTTTTTCCTCCCGACTAGGGTGAATACCAGGCAGGGTATTTTAATTTTCTTTTCCCCTTTGATACTACCACCTGGCCTGGTGCCTACTTGTAGTATTTAAGAATAAATAAATAAATATAACTTATCGAACTCAATCGATTCGTTGCTTAAATATACTGGAATAAATTAAAATTAAAATAACTATTAGTGATTTGCGAATCGTGCTTTTTCGCTTGGAACTTGGAAATAAGTGTACAAATAAAATAGCAAAAAATTTGGAAAATTATTGGGAACTTTAACAGAATCAGGCGATGTATGGTTGAATCCACAATGGAATAGAAGTCTTAAAAATTGTACTTTCTCCACAATTTTTCATTTAAACAAATAATACACGACCGATTTCGATGGGTTTCATTTCAATATCATAAACAGATTGTGACAACTATATGTCGGAACCAATCGTGTGTTATCTGTTTACATTAATCGTTGTTATAAAAGTACAATTTTTTTTGTCTCTTTCCAAAATTTACATCGTCACCAAAATGCCCAAAACATCTCTATGTTCAATTATCACATTTTATCATCGATATCCCTGTCTTTTCTTCCATAACATATATCATGGAATTCCCAGATAACCCTTATATCTTTTTCTTCTGCCTTCCTTCTTTTTCTCATATCTTCCTCCTACAGGACTTCCTCATCTTTCCACTTCACATCCTTTCGCACACGATATTCTCACTCCCTTTCTTTTACTCCATAGCCTATTCATATCATTCTCTTCTTATTTCTCCCTCCGTATCCTAACCCTTGGATTAGTAACGCTATAAGGATGCGCATGACCATTTCCCCGTTTTCAGAGAACGATACTATCCTGATGGATACTACTTGTATCCATCAGGATTAGGGGGGGTTGGGTAAAACGGAGGGACATCTACATACAACACTTTTCAGCAGGGTAAACAGCAGGTTACATACTCAAGGCGAGGCCTGACTAGGGCAAAGAAGATGACGGATTCAGGTGAGATATGGTGGAATTCCTTCACGATCAATCACAAAGAAAAACTCACTTGGCAGAGCAAGTTTTTGTGGACTCTACCAAGTGAGTTTTTCCATACATGATAGGTGTTTGCCCGGAAAAAGGGAGACCTGGGTTCGAGTCCCAGTCAAGTCACAATTTTACACTTCTCGTAAAACTTTAAGTGAGTTTTTCTTTGTGATCATAGTGCAAAGGAGTTAGGCCGTACTTCTGCCGGTTTGCCTACAATCACATCTACATCTACGTATGTACCCAGCAAGCCGCCTTTCGGCGTGTGGCAGGCGTGTGTGCAAGCACCATGACTCTATTTTCCTAGCCGATTATTTTCGCGTATTGTTCTCGGAAAAAATGAATTCTTGAGTCGACAGGTTCTAGCATCTATATCTCTGATCTTTTTCGCGGTATCAGAACGGCCTATTTAGCAAGGAGGGCGCATAATATCGGCTACATCTTCTATGAACGTGCTCTGTCTGAATTTATCTAGTAATTTAAATCTCTGATTGAGCCTTCCTTCTTCTAAAGATTCCCATCCTGCCTCCTGAAGCATCTGAGTAACACTTACCGATTAATCATAGCAATTTTTTACAAAACGAATTGTCTTTCGTTGTATCTTTTCTATCTAGCGAATACAACACTTTTCTGCAGGGTTCCATACACTTCATGCATAATCAAGGTGAGGTCTAACTAGCGCAAAGTAACATCGCAACGAAGCCTAAATCATCTTAGTTTCTAAAAGATGACATCATCGTCAGCATCTTGCGTGCCAATAAAGTTTTGAAGCCCGTCGATTTGTGTACGAACGCAATAGGTTCACCCTCCAAAGGAGAAAATTCATTTATCTCGTGCACAAAATCCAGGAATCCTAAAAATATATCCACAAAGGAAAAACTCCATATCTCCGAAATGAAAAGAGTAAGACTTCTCCGATTCGGAACCAATCGAATATCGCTATGAGGGAGAACAATGAGTGAAATGTGTCCCACAATGCACCTCTTTTCAAAAGGTTGGAAACAAACGACGACGACGACGCGTCTGTTTATTCCGCCGCTTTCTCTCCTTCACTTGTTTCCTTTCCCTTATTGTCCTCCCATTTTCCCGTCTCTCTTAGAAACGAAACATTTCTCTCCAATGACGCTCCTGACATTATCGGAAAAATGATCACTACACGGATATATTTCCTTCGCCTTCTATGGAGTATTCATTTTGTCAGTGTTTCGCTCCAAACAAAAGTATCTCGGATGAAGTCTTTCTACTGAATGCATTTCTTTACATAAGATTTATATAGAAGAACATTTCTTTGGCACAAAAGAAGGGTTTAAGGCACAACGTTAATGATAAAAAAAAGATTAAGGTGGACTCCTGAGTGACGAATTTAATCCTTCATTTATTGGAATTGTTGCATCCATTCTACGTTTCCTTGGCATCAGCACCTTATCTTATTATTTCTATATTACATTATTATTTCTCTATATATTATTTCTGTTTTCGTTGACCAGCGCTTTTCTCCTTCGCACTCCATCAAAATATATAAATGACACACAATTTTAAAGAGAAAGTATCCCGCTTCCTCATTAAAATGGGCCAAAAAATGAAAAATGCATCATTTGGTCAAAATAAATCGAGTTAAAATTAAAATTTATGAGTTTCGTTACTGGATGTGTAGATATCGATATCTAACGATACAAACGAGGTATATCGAGACGTACACTGATACTCTATTTCCCCACCCAAATACATTGCAACAAACACCCTAATCCTTGAAAACGAACACAAAAACACAAAAAAGACCTATAGTACACACCTTCATAATTTCATTTTCTGTTTCGATATACCTCGTTTGTATTGATACAATATCAATATCTACTTATTCAGTTGAACAGTAAACGAATACATATACACTAAATCGTAGCTAAAAAACACACCTTTGTGTATAAATCAATTACTTTCAATTTAAGAATTTTTAATTTAAGCATTAATTTACTTTCAATTGAAACAGATTAGGTAAAATTGTTCAACTGTTGAGACCCCAATTAATTTCATTCAACTATTCAAATTTCGTAAGTATTTGCCATGCATGCCATCAAAATAATAAAAGAAATAATAGGAGAAACGCAATACATATGTATATAACAGAATTATGGAGAGCATTGATGTTAGATAGGCAATCAAAGTTTCCCCAATTTCATTTTACACTACATTACACGGCAGTTAATCATCTGAAAATCAATTTAAGACGTCCCATCAAAAAACCGAGACTATTCGAGGAGGATTGCTAAATAAATTCACTATCACCATTTATCGGAAGTTTATGATTTAAGTGAAAAAGTGGCAAAACAATAAATCCATGATAACTCGTGCGAAAAGAGCAAAGATTCGTATAAAGCACGTAGATTTGACATTCGGCAATGGATTCAGAGGAAATGACCTTCTCAGAGTCCAAATGATGACAATTTTCTTTCGGAAATGTCGCTAAATGAGCTTTTGGAAGATGGAAGGGATCCAAATAGCCTCGGGCTGATTACATTCAATAAAAGGGACATTTCCCCATAATCATTTCCTAATGCCTCTTCAAAGATCCTCCGCAGTTTCCATGGAGAAAATAAATAAATAAACAACCCTCACAAAGGATTGAAATTGGCATGAGAGCATTTATTCAAGGGATTGCTTTGTCTAGTCCTGGGATTATCTACATAAAAATTAGGAATTCACCAAGGAAATCGGTTCCTAATTCACTTACTTTGAATTTATGACAATTCAAGGTTATCGAGTTAAAGACATCCATATATAAATACTATTTCGGATATCTACCACTGCAATCGGTGTCACTTATATATTCAAGTATTTATTCAACTCTTGTCAACAATCTTTTCAAGGTTTTTATTCTCTAGTAAAATTTTAATTAGAGAATTATATAGAATAATATAATAATTAAATAACTAAACCGATAAATAAGTAAATAAATGAATTAATAAACAACTAAATATGATGATAAATAATTAAATAAGTAAATAAATAAGTAATTATTAAAAGTAAATAAATAATAGATTGAGTATTATTAATAATAAATAAATAAATAATTAGATGAATAATTAAATGATTAAACAGATACATAAGTAAATAAATTAATAAGAAGAATAATAATTAAACACCTAAGCCGATAAATAAGTAAATAAATGATTATATAACTAAGCAGATAAATAAATAAATAAGTAGATAAATAATTAAATGAACAAGCAGTTAAGTAAATAAGTACACAATTAAATAAATAGTAAATAATTAAATGAGTAAATAAATAAGTAATTATTATAAGTAAATAAAGGCTTGATTGTTTATTATTAATAATAAGTGAATGAATAAGTTAAATAAACAAATAAATTGAGAAGTAAATAAAATAATAAATATATAAGAAAATAATTTATTAATAAATACGTAGTTGATAAACGAACACACAAATAAATACAGACTGATCGGAAGCAAAAAGTATAAAGAAAGCATTCAATCTGTGCTTAGTTTAAGAATATCTCCGCAGCAGTAACTGCTAAAAGGAAAACGAATTTGTAGTGTAAATCGTGGAACGTTGTGCTCGAGGCGAAGTCTCCCTAAAAAGAAAAAAAAAGCCTCTCTTTCCGATTTCCACTCACTCTTTTTGATTCTTTTTCTGGCGGTGAAAGGAAGTGAAAGAGGAAATCCACGGCGGATGAAAATGTTGAAGAGAAATCGACGATTTGAAAAGAGAGGGAAAGGAAGTTCATTGTCAAGATCCCAAGATTCATCAAAATGATTGCAGCCAAGATGGCGAGCGCGCGCATCTTTTGATAACAGGGCGACCGTGTGTATGTGGGGGACACTTTTAAAAGAGAATTGTACTTCGATCGCTTAAACACTTGTCAAGGTGTCGCTTTCTTGTGAGTCACTCATCTGTGATGCCGCTTACTTGAAGTATGTTTGGAGTAATATCTATAAGGGCGCAAAGATATTGTGGAAAAGCGTAACAAAATATTTGGATGAAAAGCTATGTGTACCATTTATCTACATTTATTTATTTTTTACCGCCGGTTTTGCTTTAAATGGACATCGTCAGTTTTAAAAACACTTTTAAAATTCGAGGAGACGAGATTTTGTGAAAAACCAAAACAAAATATCTAGATAAAGATCGATCTATACTATTTCCATATAAAAATATAATTTGACTACCTGTTTTTATATTGCATAGACATCTTCAGGCTTCAAAAATACTTAAAAATTCAGAAAGACGCATAAATCAAATCTTTCCTTTTTCGTTTTTCTTATCTTCTATTTTTCTTAGTTTTATTTTATGTTATTCCTTTAATAATTAAAATGTAAGATCTTCACACGAGATTAGGTGGATGAGAGGCCCATTTGGTCCTAAGCTAACCTAACCAAATAAAGGGTCGAATAATAATAATAATAAACAGAAAACGTAACCAAGGGAAACAACCGGTGACCACAACGAAAATAAACAAACAAGAAGCCACCATATAAATAACATACTGATGTATCTTGGCTTCTCTTCCCGCTTTAAATTAATGAAATTTATTCCTACATTGACAATGAGAAGCTATTAAAGGCAACAATGTTTGAGTTAAACATCAAAAATAAATTAAAATAAAATACAAAAATTAAAAAAGGAAATTCAAAATACACTATTAGAAAACCAGAAAAAACAGTAAAATCGTTTAACAAAACAGACGAAAAATTACAATCATTAAAATAAAAAATTGAAAATGTGACTCAAGGGATGTTTTTGCACAAAAATTCGCATAGAATTAGAGAACCAAAAATTGCAGGACTTATAACAACAAACATTTTATAGGCTAAGGTTGTACGAAGAGTGAAAAATAATGACTTCACTGGGACTCGAACCCAGGTCTCCCACTTTCCGGGCAGGTATTCTAACCACTATAAACGATGAAGTGGTAGCAGATATTCCATTGTTTATAGTGGTTAGAATATCAGCCAGGAAAGTGGGAGACCTGGGTTCGAGTCTCAGTCAAGTCATAATTTTAAAAAAATTATAGAAGTTTCAATATCCACGACACTCTGCTAATATGTTACTCTACATCTGTGGTAACGTCTCACAGTGGGATAGAATCGAAAAAAGCTGGCCAAAAATACGAAAACGCTTTTCTTGAGTGCGGACCTCGAAACTTCGCATGATTGATTATGAATAAATCCTGCATACAACTGTGGAGGTCATTTACGCTCGATCCTTAGCATTAAATTTATACAAGAGGTCAAAGTTGACCAATTTTTGCGAAAATTTCCCGTTTCCGATTTTTCGCGAAATTCTTCAACTTCGAGTTGATTGTGAACCCAAACTAGGAAAATCATCGGGTAAAATATGATGCCATATTATAAATATTTTCTTTATCCTTCGTAAGACTTAGTTTCGATGAGTTCTGTTGAATATTTATATACTTTACATTAAAAAATGGCCGACCCTTATTTTGGAACAAATTTTTACATAAAGCGAGGAAAATAGTGGATTAGTAGACGCGTTTTAAGCGGGATCATGTTAAATGGAGTTTACTGTATTTACTTCTGCAAACGGTAACTTCAACGCGCTAACGAAATCATCCTCAAAATACTTCTTTGTCCAGTGCCTTTGATCACAGACGTTGTTCGATGGCTTATCGATTGGTGTGTAGAGTTTAACACCACTCATCGTAGGACAATGAGAAGGGATCCGGAAGTGCGTGACACTCTCGGAAACATATTAAAGGCCTCCGGCATACAGGGGTGGTTCCCTTTGATGAAGAGGGTTGCTAATTAAAAAAAGAGAAGAGACTTTTTTTATACCGCCATCGGGCCTTGCTCGACGTGTTAATCACTTCCTGCACATGATGACGTACTATCAACTGCGTTCAGAGTTAATGAGGAAAGGGACGATGTAAATTTTGCAGGCAATGGCAGAAAATAGAAAGGCAAAAGTTATAAGTCAGGTGGATACCGGACCTTGATTGGGTTTCTATATACAGGGTGATTCAAAAGTCTTCTTATGAAGAAATAAAAGACAATTTAGAACGCTTCCAAAGACTTTAAAGACTGTACTATACTTCTCCATTACATTTAGATATACATGGTGATTCAAAAGTTTTGTTATGAGGGAATAAATGACAATTTAGTACTTCCTTAGGCTTTAAAGCCTGTACTATATTACAATACTATACTTTCTTTCATTGCTTGTAATAGCCCTCGACGAAGTAACATCTTCTCACATTGAGTTTGTCTTTTCATAAGTTAGGAAAATCAGAACTTTTTCATTTTTAAACATAGATGCATGAAACAAAGATGAAAATGTAACTGAATGCATCAAGTTTTATTTGCTATCGCTAAATGTTTCTGATTTCCGTAATCATAAAATGACTTGACTCATAAATTGACTTGAATGAAATGACACAGCAACAATGATGACAATGATGGCGGCTATAAATGATTAATTATTATATTGTATTATAAATGTTAATCAACATCATTGTTACTTAAATTTCAGACGAGAATGCATTAAGTCCCCGAACGTAACAATTACCAATGTTGGGATTATTGAAAATATGTCTCTGAAATTAACAATTAAAGACAGCAAGAGTCTAACTCACAGAAAACATTTATAGCTGCCATTATTCTCTCACTAATTCGAAGCAACAATATTGACTAATGTGTACATGCTGTGACGTATGGCAGGGAATGTATCAATACAAACGTCTTTTCCTAAAATGGTTCTGGTCGGATAGCTTAATTGGAGAAAGTAGCCTTCCGGATAGAGGGAGATCCCGGGTTCGATTCCTGGTCCCGTCAGACTATTTTCAAGTCCGTTTTTCTTGGGGATTTTTCCTGGGTGCACCACTTTATGTGTAAAATTACCCTAACCCTCTTCCTTGATATCCCTAATCTATCATATTAGCATTTTCTAATAATCTGCAGAAAAAAGGAAAGATGGTACTTCAATAAAATAATAAAACCTGATTAAAAGGCTCCCATTCAAGTCGCTATTCAGATTTACTACGTGGTTTCCTTTCAAACGAAACGCGGTAAAAGAAAAACACCGCTTAAGACGCTCTGCCACCTTCTGCTATTATCCAAAAATACTTTTGGTAGAAAAATATCAATTTGAGTTTGGTCACTGATCTCCAACAAATTTCTAAATTTCAGATTTGTATCTTGTCGGAAATTTCTTGAAATTAATGTTCCAATATTTCTCCCACGTATTTCTTATGGGAGTTACTGTCATCAGATACATAAATATACACACAACGGCGATTATTACATAAGATTATGATTCCCCTTTGTTCTACTATATTGATGTTGTTTTCACCATGTTCTTTTACTCATTTCCCGCCCTAGAGATTCGAAGGGGTTGATGGGAAGACTGTTTCGAATGGACGACGCGCCGGAACAAAAAAAAGACAATCGCACGGCGCTCTTTCATCATTCTTTTGCTCACGATGCAAGAAATACCAAAGAAAGGCGATCCGGGTGCATTGCGCTGCGTTCATTTTTCCGAAATTAATATCCGGGGGATGAATGCCGAGGTCCCATCGATTTCTAATCTCTCCAAGTATTCTCACTGGATGGAATACCTGAAGGAGAGATTACTATATCCCCTCATTCCAACTTTTGCTCTGTGTCTGCATTCGTCGATATTGGCCTTATGTCTTTGATCATATATTACACTCTCTCCGGCGGAATGTCTTCGGGTTTCCAAGGAGATGATTGTTGCTGTGGTGACGACTTTGCTTCCAGACTGAAGAAGACTACTGGAACTCAGCAACAAACGTCGTTGGGGTAACTATTGTCGGATTAAATTAGGATGAAGTTTCCCGGAGTGATGTTATTATAAAAGACTCCTCCTACACAAGGGTGGATTTATAATTAGGAACAATAATTAGTGTATTTATTCTTGATAATCCCCTTTTCTCAACCCTCCCCCTTCCCCCCTTCCAGGTCTCTCATATGAATTTGAAAAATGTACTTTAAATTTTGCCTGAAGATGCTAGTTTGCTAGCGAAACATGTCGCCTTAATAAAATTTCTGTGTAAGTGTACGAAACGTTATTTCTATCATTGCAATAATTAGGGTCTCATCTATTGGAGGAACTCTAAAAGACTATATTTATGAACTCTCAACAACGATTTTTTCCAAACTTTTAAAGGTACGAGAAATTCACGGATACTGGTTTTTGCTTCAATAAAGAATTTTACATGGAGTATACATAACATATTGATATAATACCTTTATATATGATTTCTAACGATCCGTTTCGGTGACCAGCGCTTTTCTCCCATCACACTCCATCAAAACGTATAAATGAAACACCATTTTAAAGAAAAATTTTCTTGGTTCCTGCTAAGAATAGTGAGTCCAATGAAAATAGACCATTTCATCAAAAAATTGAATTAAAATTTGAAATTTTCAATAGATTTTCGTTACCAGATGTGTAGATATCTATCAATGCAAACGAATCAAATCGAAACGGAGATACACTCTAAATTCCCCACCAAAATACATTTCAGCATACACTCCAATCACTAAAACCGAACGTGTAAACATTAAAACATACCTAAAAAATCATCTTCGCATATAAATGAGTGACTTTCAAATTAGTTACTAAATATTTTCGCACTGGGCAACTAGCTCATAACAGTTTACAGAAATTCTAGTTACACCACATTAGTTTGTTCATTTATGCTGTAGTAAAGAAACTGAGTTTCCTTTACAATGCGATTTAACATATATTTAACGGAAAATCGAATTTAATTAAGAAAAAAAAGAAAATATGAAATATTTTAACCTATTTTAACTAATTTCATATACTTAACGGAAAATCGAATTTAATTAAGAAAACAAAGAAATGATGAAATATTTTAACCTATTAAAGCACACCATAAAGAGTAATGATTAAAGTAATTAAAAATAGGCAAAAGAAATGGGTGGGTCGAATATTGAGAGGGGAGGGATTGTTGAAGAAAGCGATCGAGGGAAGAATGCTAGGGAAAAGACAGAGGGGAAGACAAAGACAGAAGTTATTAGACGAATTAAGGGGTGGGATAAGTTACCGAGAATTGAAGGAGAGGGAATTAAATAGGGAATGTGGGGGCACATGAACCTACCGAAAGGTAGAACACTTTATAATAAAAGCACACCTACCAACCTAAACAAGTTTGATTCGGGCCGAATAAGTCGGATATAAACCGAAAATTCCATGCGATTTATGTAGGAGACTCCGACAAGGAATTTCAGCTTTGGAGAGCAGTAATATAGCCAGAAACGCTGCAGAGATGAACCGAAATCCGCGGAGATTTATGAACCAACGCACACTAAACTCATATATTAAGGTCTTCTCTACAGAGAAATCTCCATTTATCCAAGTTAAGCTTATGATACTGGATCAACAAGCCTTTCGGTTACTGTTTACCTTACCCTTAGTCATCCACCTCATGAAGCGATCTATTTCTAGGCAACCAACTTCTCTAACAATGGCATTTCCTTCTTTTTATGTGTAACAATTGTATTTCCTTTTTGTATTTACTTTTGAGACCTCAGTGATTCCCTCTAACCACTGCCGTCAAAAAATTTCTTTATTCTTCCCTTACTGTGTATCAGGTGGTTTATTTTATTTCCGGGTGAAAAATGACCAAAATTAAGTGAGTAAAACGATCTCAATCTGCGAAAAGCAGACCATTCTTCACAAATACTATCTAAAGAAAAGTGTTTATAACGATATACCACTTAAGAAGCGTTTTTCATTTTGTTTCGTATGAAAATCCACTTACCCGGGTTTTACTGTATATGTATTCTGTTGCTAAGCAAAGATTGTAGGCATGATTTTGTTAATTTACTTTAATTATGAGCAGTAGTTTTACTAGAATAGCATTAAGTTCATGAAGGTGTAAAGTTCATTAATCCCAAACAGAAATCCATTTACGCAACTGTAATTATGACTAGAACCAGCTAAAAACAACACTTAGCATTTTCCACATTCTATACTTAATTAATTATTATAAATAAAAATTGTTGAAAATACTGAGTATTGTTCTTAGCTGGTTCCGGATGGCTTTCCACAAAGTTCGGCCAGAACACCTGTAATTTGTACGTAATTACAACTGTGAATGTCCCGCCGATAGAGATAACAAGAACTTAGAAACTTTGTGTTTATTAGAACTGACAGAGGAGTTAAGACAAAGATTATAAACATTCCAGCGTAATTGTTGACGCTTCGCTGTTCTACAAGGTCGCTGCATTGTTGCAGGACGCCGTTGTTCATTATTCCGGCGCTTTTGCTATAGAATCACTTTGCTGTTCCGCATATTTGTTGTATTGTTGCAGGAGACATTGTTGATTATTCCGGCGCTATTGCTTTCGAGTCACTTTGTTGTTCTGCATAGTCGCTACATTATTTCAGGAGGCAGTTCTTGATTGTTCCTGCGCTATTGTTGTCGAATCGCTTTGTTGTTCTGCATATTCGCTGCATTGTTAAATGGGGAAATTGTTGCTGGATGTCATTGTTATTGTCCGCTAAGAATGTCGCGTAGATACCGGAATGAGCTTGACTCTTGACCTTTTCCACCGCTATCGATTGCCGATTCGTAAGTATTCGCACAGACAATAGTCGCTTTCCTAATTCCACAAAGCGAATGCATTCCAAATCAACGGTGATTTAAAATCAAAGAATGGGGATCACACGGCCTCATTCCATGTTTCATAACACCGTTTGACACTTCTACAGTGACATGTCAGAGTAATCTGCGATCTTAATGTGCTGTAATGGGAGTTTCTGAATAGAAGAATCTCATTTTGCCACAGAAACTGTTTCCTTTCGGCGAATAGACTACGGATTTTTCCATATCCGTACCTATCATGGCGATATACAGCACATAATTCTATTAATATTACTCCTAACGTTTCCTATTGCTAGCGTAACTCTCACGAGAAATCGATTTGGCATCAAAGGCATTCACTAAGAATTACGGTATTTTAATGCAGATATTATTAGAAGGAATTATTCATTATTTTGCAAATATGAATGCTTCCTTGACTGGAGATTAAGTGCCCATATTTCGTATGCGAAAATGAACTGTAACTCACTGAGGATTAATAAACTTTAAACGTGTAATTATTTCATATTTAGAAGCTAACTCTTTTCACTGTAACCTCCGTGGTATTTAGTAAATGTTAAAAAACTTTTGTAATTTTTAAATTTAAAACTAAAATGTTTATATCCACAACTGACAACATTAAAACACACCTGATTGGTATCTACAACTATACTATGTTGAAAGAATACAAATATTTAATTAGGTAAATGCATAACGAAAAAACGTTTTCTAAATAATTATATCTAAATAAAACGTTTGTAAGGGTTATCGTTAGGGTACTGTAGTCAAAATTTAAAATGATGGTTTCAAATCTTTAACTTAAGAATAGATACGCAATCTTCAACATGTTCACTAGTCCCCGTCATTATATCATGGAGTATAATTCCGAAACCATAACCAATTTATCGTAAGGAACACGTATGAAGAATGAAGCAGAGTAAAAAGAAGCACTTCGTATTATATTCCTGATTATGACTATTATTAATCGAAACTGGTCGTGTGTGGTGGTATATGAAAAAGGTAGAATTTAACACGAAATGTTTCATTAGTCCAGTAATGGAATTCTACAAAGTTACGGCTGTTACTATTGATTTTATCAGAGTAAAAAGGTTTTAGCATTATCCTTTGTTTCCGAGAATTCCTCTTGTTTGGAAACAAATGTGGTTGGTCGGATTGTCCTTGGAATCCATCTGTGGACCCTCCTCATAAATCTGTCGGTCCACCCACGCACCCTGGGAGCGATAAAGGGCTCACTTGGGGGAGAGAGTCCCTTTTATACATTTGGAATAGAGAGAGGCACGGAGGGGACGGAATAATAAATAGAGGGGAGTGCATTGAGGAGATTGGACTGAGACTACAATAAGGATCATTGGGATACCTAGGTGACAACAACAATTGGAAATGATGAAAATATTAAGCCGAGGTAATAGGAGTATCGTAATCATTTTAATTGGTATTCAATCACAAACAGTATGTTGTTTGGCCATTGTTGGTTATAATCCTGCACCAATGATCTTTCTATCTTAGCTAGATTACTTCCTATCAGAATAGCTATTATTATGATTGTTATTTTATTTTTACTCCAATCATTATCAACTAGTAACTAGTATCTTTCGAGTCCATTTTTCCTTGGGGCACAACCAGTATGTTGTTCGATTATTATTGTTTAATATAATTCACTAATTATTTTCCTATAGTAGCTGGATTACTACATATTATTATAACTGATACTGTGATTTTTGTTATTGTTATAAGTATTGTTCCTACAATTATTATCATTGATGTTGAACTCATTCGGTAAAGTTAGGCCGGATGGAAATTATTTGGATTAGGTATAATTTCGCAATTACAGTGTGTTAATTTAAGTTGTTATTTTACTTATATAAAATGAGCCATAAAAATGTATTTATTTAATTAAATTATTCACTTACAGTCCTGACGCCATTTTATAGTCAATACCAAATCAAAATAACAATAAAATTTACAGTAAATAAACATGAATGCATGAAATAAAAATTGAACAAAATAAACATGAATCAACTCAGAAAAACTAACAATTGAGCAGGAAATCAATTTAATAGAGAATTTTGAAAAATGAAACAAAGATAAGAGTAAAAAAAATAATATTTATATCGGCTTCGATTTGATTACGAGTTTTGCAGATTTTTTCCGAATATTTTCGACACGCAAAAAATGATTCAATTTTACATGAAATTTCAAATATTCGCACACGGTTTTTAATTAATCAACTCTCACTGAATGCGATCTAATGATTCGTGGAACGGAATTCTTGCCTCTGGTACATACAATGTTCCCTTCGAGAAACGCCCCTGGCCCAACCGCCTTTGGAACAAAATTTCTTATGGCGAAACATCCTTCAGTAACACGCATAGGGTGAAACACCCTGGAAGCCATGAAAAGTAGGCGTTGGGGTAGTGATTATAATAAGGGACGGAGAGATAAAAAGGAGAAGAGGGGAATATAAGAAATGGGGCAATAAAAAGGAAGGGAGAGGAGGAAGTGAGAAGATTTAGAGGGGGGGCGAGAGATTAAGAAGGGGAAGTCAATAGGGGGCAATAGATGGGGTGAGGGGGTGCCAAGAGAAGACGGAGGTGGTTTACATTTCCAATGGTGCAGAAGAAACAACTGTACAGTCACTGATGTATGCTTCTCGTCTTCAGGCGACTCTTCTGGAGATTATTATACATTTGCTGACTTTAATTGTTGATTCCGAAGACTTATATTGCAACAACCCTGGCATTGTTTATTGTAACGTTCGGCGAACTGCATGCATTCTCGTCTATATTTTAGTAACAATGACTCTGGTAAGCAACAAACATTTCAGGTGCCACTTCAGGAGGCTATTATACACTTGCTGTCTTTAGTTTTTGATTTCAGAAACTTATATTGCAACAATGTCGGCATTGTTTATTGTTCCTTTTGGCGAACTAAATGCATTCTCGTATAAATTTTAGCAACAATGATGACAATAATTATTGCTGTTAAACGTGATAAATTATTGCTGATAATCAACATCATTGTTACTTAAATTTCAGACGAGAATGCATTAAGTTCCCCATACATAACAATTATCAATGCTGGTATTGTTGAAAGTATATGTCTCTGAAATCAACAATTAAAGACAGCAAGGTTCTTATTTATAGCAAAAATTAATAGCTGCCGTTATTCTCTCACTAATTCGAAGCAACGATATTGACCGATATGTGTTAATTTATACATCTCGTACTTCAATATTCGTACTCGTATTTCAATCAATAAAACAATTCAGCGTACCGACATTGCTATATTTGCTATCTACTTTTCAATTTAACTAGTCTGAGTAATTCCGTACTTCTTTCCTTACGCCCCATTTATTGGTGCGCACTGAGGCGGTAGGCTATAAAAATGGGCCTAATTTAGCTCCGCCCAGCGCTGTTTTAGAGAATCAAAAAAAGGCAAAACAAAACACAATATTTCTTGCAAAGAATCTACTACTATTTGCGACTGCGAATCTGTGAGCGTCACTCGGATGCTTAAGAAGGCAGGATGGGAATCTTTAAAAGAAAGAGGGTTCAACCCAAGACTTTAATCCAATCTTTTCCTTGCCTTCAAAGCACCCTAATCCGCATGCTAAAATGTTCTGTCCGAGTAGCATAGTTGGATAAAGCAAGTTTCCTAATAGAGGAAGATCCCGGGTTCGATATCCGATTCCGCCAGACATTTTTCAATCCATTTTCCTTTCAAATTTTTCGTGGATGAACACCCTTACGTTCAAAATTATCCTCTCTTCCTTGTGATTATAGTTATTTCCACGAACGTTACGCGAAAGTAATCAATTAAGGGAGTACCCACTCCGCGGAGTGTCCGAATTCGGCCATAGAGAATAACGTGTATACATAACGTATTTCCACAGTTATATTTAAACCTTGCACCGTAGATTCACTAATTATAATAATAATAATAATTTATTTGTCCATATAACAAACACATGTCAGTATAGGAGTCATTATAATCATCATGAAGACATATTCATACGATATAAAAATACTTAATTGCGAAATTATAAACATTACTTTTTTACAAATAAATACATTTAAAATACAATGTTATAAAATAAATTTATAAATATTTTCATTTATAAATTCCTCTACCCTGTGATATTCCTTATTGGGCAATTCTTTTCTTAGTTTATTGGAAAAAAGTGTACCATTAGACCTCTCCAAATCACCTGGCACTATCTGCAGTCTTCCCATCACTTAACAATATCACAATATTGTTTCAGAGATTCCCGCATCGTTGAGTGGTAACTGACTCATTTAGTCTCCCAGCAACGTTGTTGGGGTAACGATGACGACACGACAGCTTTTACATTGGAGATCTCCATACGTATGTATGCAAAGGGAAGGAAGGGCCAGCCGATTGAAAAATTGAATTTAGTTCCACCGGTTCGAACACCCCCTGCCACTGTCCGAATGTAGACAGATGCCTTTTTTTCGTTCACATCGATCTGTTTGCGTGTATTCGAACGGCGTCATGGGTTTTCTTTCATACGAAGGCGCGCCTTCGACTTCATTTGTTTTAATGAAGCAGGATCCGTCCCCTGTCTGCCAATCCTATGCGTCCATGTCGATTTCCGTTCGACCGCTGCACCAATCGTAAAATACTCCTTGGGTCGTTTTCAATGCTACAAAAACCCGGTTAAGACGCTATTCTGGGGGCCAATTGAAAACCTCGTTTTAATGTTATAACCTTGACGTTACATATTAATATTTAATTTACATTTACAAAGAAAAGGATGATTTCTTTTGGCTTCTTTAATTATACAATAAAACCCGTTTAAGACGCTTTTCGGGAGACTAAATGAAAACCGCAGGATAGCGTTATAACCGTTATGTTATTTATTTTAATTTCATTTATATTTTAAAAAAGATATTTTAGTTCCTTAGCTTTTAAATAAATGCTTTGATCTTAAAAACGAAAAGGAATCTTCATTATTTAGCTTTACTTTCCACAGCTGTAGATATATAGAGAGTCTGCGAGCTATTTCTTTGAAATACCGATTTTTTTTAAAATCGTATCCAGTTTAAAAGCTGTGGTAATTTTGATCAAATTCAAGAGGGTTTTTCTAAGATTTTCAACACGTTCCCATGACAACCGACGCAATTACTGAATCCGAGATCATGCACTTCTCATTTTATTTTAATAAGAATCTTGGCATATTTAAATTAATGGAAAGAAATTACTGTAGAATCAATCAAGAGAAAGATATTGTATAAAATTCAGTATTAGCAGTGAAGAATCAGGAGATTCCCTTTCATGCAAATAGCACTACTATATTTAATTTCATAAGTTACCTTAATAACCGCTTCACTCAACAATCAACAAACACTTCAGCCAGTGTTAGATTAAAATTTGTCATTCATTATTTAAGTTTCTTGCTTTCACTGCGTAATTACTAAGGCAACTGACAATAATTGAATAACCGACGTAATGAGGTTCGATTTAGTGACAGATCTACTGTTATAGCAACTAGAACTTGTAATTCATTATTTAAGTTTCTAGCTTTCACTGTGTAATTACTAAGGCAATTGTCAACAATAATTCAACAACCGACGTAAAGAGGCTCGTTATATTGTCAGATCTACTGTTGTAGCAACCGAAATCTGACTGATTCAATCAGTTAGACAACGAAAATAAGAATCTCTGAAGATTAGTATTATTATTTTTTTTAATACTTCCAAAGCTAAGGTAATTTCGCACGAATGTGCTCTTACCGGGGATCGAACCCAGGACCGTTTCCGACAAAACCGAACGCGTTGCCCACTTGGCTATCCGAGAACCAGTCTGTCAATTTCTCTTTCTTTTGGTGTCCCTACCGACTTCATAAGACCATCAATTCTGGTCAAAAATATCATAAGAAAAAACATACGAAAAACCGTGTTCCCCGTGCATATCTTACGGAAGTCACAAATTGGATGAATAAACACATTTACGCGTCATCGGACGTCGTGACGGATTTTAGGAGATGATGAAAGTTGTGTCCGAAATCAAAGAGACTC
The DNA here is from genome assembly GCA_036926295.1 of Pachydiplax longipennis. Taxonomy (NCBI): domain Eukaryota; kingdom Metazoa; phylum Arthropoda; class Insecta; order Odonata; family Libellulidae; genus Pachydiplax; species Pachydiplax longipennis. The sequence continues at coordinate 36,645,726 of JAVFKF010000012.1, forward strand.
CGTTTTCAGGATCAAAGCGCATTCATTTGCAGTCCATTAGCATTCTCCGGTGCAAACCGAGTCCCCGCAGAATGGAATAAAAAATCGAATTTCGCTGCGTTTTTGTTCCCGTTTTTAATGGATGGTGATAATAAAAAGACCACCTCTGGTCTGCGTCCTTTATTAAGCCACTGCTTTTTCTCTGCCTCCTTTCACCGCGTTTCCAACTTCTTTTGTTTTATCAGCGGCGTTTCTCTCCCAGCGTCTTGGTGCATCTCTCTTTAAGTCCAGGAATATCTTATTACTTCTTTAACCCTCCTTGCTGCTTGATTTCATATACAGTGGTAACTGTACATATAAACCACTCAATGTACTAAGTTTCGACCAAGGAACTTAATTAGTAGCATTGATGGTATTGACCTTTCCTCGGTGGTAGTCCATGAAGAAAGAATTGTAGAACAATATAGATATACGAAGGAGGTCTGAAAAGTTTCCGACCCCACATTTTTCAGAAATCTTCAGAAAATTTTCAGAAAACATGTCGAGAAATGGCGAAATGTCGGAAACTTTTCAGACCACCCATGTATTATTCTATTTTATCATTTATTATTTGCCAACCTCCTTAGGGTTTAGTATAATAAATCTATTGTGTTCTATATAACTTTATTCGTGCTCTATTAAGACCTCAAGCTGAGAACTTAATATCGACTTACCAGCGATTTATTAATCCCAAGTACTGTAATATATATGTAGAAGCGCATGTAGATGGCCTCGTAATAAAATAAATAAATACCATGATATAACTTTTTGCCTGATTTGATGAAATCCACAAGTATTTATGCAAAGTCTACATTCATTGCCTGAATCTTTCTCTGGTAGAACGCTTAAAAGAGTGTGATCCCTATGATTTGATAAAGATGAACAAGCCAAAGAGATTGCTCAAGTAATAAAGTAAATTAATACGATAAACCTCTTGATTTCGACATTTTCTGCAAAAACTGGCATGGGTCATTTCAAAGGGCTATAATATTTTAATGAAACATGTTATAGGAATTCTATTTTCAGTTTTGAGTATTCATTGAATGTATTTTTGAAATTTTATCTATGAAAGTCTCCCTTATTTTTTAAAACAAATTAACAGCAAATTTTCTGATGCACCCAACCGGCTATTGGGAGACCCTAGTTCGATTCCCGGTCCCGTCGTGCTTTTTTTAAGTCTATTCATCCTTGGGATGTATATATACATTGTACAAATGTATGTGTTTCATTAATCAATTAATTTATACTTATACTTATACTACGTATTACTATATACTACTTATTTATAATGTAAATGCTCGACAATGTACAAATGTATGTATTTAATTAATCAATTAATTTATATTTACTTATTTATAATGTAAATGTTTGACAATGTAAAAATGATGTATATAGGTTAATGATAAATTATGTGTATATGTTGTAAAACTACCACCAGATGTATTCTACTTGCGGTGATTTTGTAGTAATAATAACATATATACTCACAATTTCAAATATGGCTTTGGTTGAATCGCGTGTAATTTATGGTAAAAATTTAAGATTTTCTGAGTTTATTCGGCCGTAAGATAGACGATTTCCGCTTCCATTCTAAGTAGCCCTGCGGCGATCCCTTTGATGACTAAAGCTTTTAATCCTCACATGCTCTAATAGCATTCCGGGATTTTCTGGAAGAGAGAACTTCCAGGAAAATGAGTAGAAATTCTACCGGGAAGGAAACCCTAGAATTATCCAATTACACATTCTACCCGTGAGCACAGCCGAAAAGATACTATTAGAGGTAAAGGAGCAGTTTAGGGGTAAAATAGATTTATATATATAAAATACGAGACTTACTTTGCTAACTTGAAAATCATGACGCAGACCAAGTAATGATTCAACCGAAAAGTTAATGCGGTGAATTTAATCCAATGTCCTTACCTGCAAAGAAAGAGAAATTTGGTTAGCTGAAAATCGTATAAGACATATTTTAATAATATATACATACCGTATTTTTACATTACTTAATTCATATATCTTCTCATACCACCAATATTCTGTCTTACAACATATTACATATTTTCATATATTGTAACAAATATTACAGCCAAAGTCCTCCTGAGCCAAAAGGGGCTCATCAGGAGGTGCCTAATTTTACAATCAATGTTAACAAACGTTGTAAAATTATAATACCATTCTATATTGGTATAATTTAACAAGTTGGTATGTATGTTTAACAAGTTGGTTTAACAAAATTGGTATTTCGTTAAAATAGCATGTAAATTCAAAATTAGCTTGTTAAATAATTTAAGTGTTAGACATACTTTGCATGATACCCGGATATCAGAATGAGCATTAAAAGCTACTAAAAATTAAAATAATATCATAGCAAAGAAGTTTGTGGAGAGGAGGATGAATTTATTACTGTATAATTATAATTACTATGTAATTTGAGGGCATATAGAGAGTACCTTTTCTTCAAAACTATAAAAAATTACCCCGAGTCTTATATGCTAAGTTCGGCGTTCTTTACCGTTTTGCCCGTTTCTATAATATAGGAGGAGAGATGATGGTATCAAAATACCTTGATTTATTAGAATATATGATCTTGTAAAAAGTAACCTGAAAACGGAAATTTCAAACTTGAACGAAACTATAAGTTTCAGTAGTGGAGTTAAAATGTTTTTCTTAAGCTTTCCATTATAAACATGGGTATGTCTCATATGCCAACAAATATACAATTATGTAACGATATATGCCAATATGCAATAGTAACGATAGAGAAAATGTGTACCAAGAATTCTTGCATTTTTACCCTTAAATATTTTATACCATTCAAACAACAATTCAAGGCGATTGTTATCCTTAAATTGCTATTGTTACGCAATAAAGTGTTAGGGTACAACAATAAGCTCATAATAATACCTTATCAGTAGAAGGAGGAATCAGCAAAATAATAATAAGAGCAATTACATTTAAGAATAATTTTCTCACTCCTTGCCACTTTTCCAAAGTTTAAACAGTTTTCCTTTAAGGTACACTCATGTTAATAAAGTTTAAAAAGTTTCTTCCATCGAAGTGACAATATGAAGAGTTCGTTTTCAAGGAAGCGTAGTTTTAATTTTTAGCGTAAAAAAATATTGCACTACTTTTCAAGAATAAAATTTCATTGCTTCAAAGACGTTTCGTTTATAATAATATCAATACAATGGCACCAAACTGTTCAAATTTGATAGCATCAAAAATTCAGTCAAATTCATCAAATTTGCCCAAACTTGTGGCGCAGAATTTTTAAAAACGCTTTTAAGTTGCAAAACACATCAACTCTATTGGCAAATTTTCGCGGCACACTAATCAATTCTCTGAGGCACATATTTTGGAAATATACTCCTGTATGATGAACCTATTTCAAATTTTACTTTCACTTCACATCTTTAGAGAGGCATTGGAGAATAGGCCGCGGTGACCGCAGTTGACGGCCGCACGCGGCTTGCAGGCCGCACATTCCCCAACTCCGCAACGTATGAAAGGGAATCCGCAAATGAAAAAAAAGACACGCGAAATCGCGACGGGCGCCTTCTTTTTCGCTCCGTCTAGCTACAATGTCTGCTAATCTAATAATAAATCGGATCCGAAGGGTGTTTTTTTCCGTTGGGTCCCCCACCAGAGGCCCTCAGACTAAATCTGACCGCTTTTTTCCTCCGATGAAAGATTTATCGCGGTTGGTTTGTTTGCTCGCCACCGGTCCTTCTGGCGCGACGGTCGCGCTTCCATCAAAACACTGAAAAAAGGAAATTCAAAATGTATGGCGTAAAAAGGGTCGGGTTCCAATACATAGGTCGTGATGATCACGGATTTTGCAACCTTTGAGGAAGAACTGGATATCCTATCCTTTGAGAATTCTCTAGGATTTTATGACTAGAAAAATGCGGCTAATGAGTGAGGCACTACATAAAGGTGTGAAACTAGGAATATTCCCAAGTAAACGGAATTGAAAAAAGCCTGGCATTTTGGCAACGTATCCCAAAACAAGTATGTCTGAAATCTCTGGTAAAATAGCTCAATTAGTTAGAGCTATCGCCTACCAAGTTATAGATCTGGTATTGATCTTATTTGATTCTTTTCCATGTCCGCTTTTTGTTGCGAAATTAACTTGTAAATTTTATGTCAGTAGTAGTATAGGTGTGCGAACATTCGAAATTTCGTATAGAATTGTTTTTTTTTGGTTCTTCGAGAATTTCTAATCAAATCGACTTATCCAAAACCTCAAATAGAATATGTGTAAATTAATTGGTGGAAATCAATTTTTCGTTGACATATCTTTTGATTCGTTTTCAATTTTCGACATGAAATTTGTGTGGCACGGTTTATATATTAACTACGCTTTCAAAGAAAACTAATTTACCGATAAAAATTTCTATACTTATGGAATGATATATGATCTAAAAGACTGCCGTATAATAAATTTTTAATGCTGTTTTAGCGGACGATAAGCATGAGATAAAGAAAATACGAATTCAGTTTGGGAAATTTACGAAAACAAACGAACAAAGCATCGCGTATCGAATCGAATATTTAATCTTCTATATTCGAAGTGAAAAACCACGATTAGTATATAAATACAATAAAACCCGTTTAAGACGCTCCTGCTTCAGACACAATCTCGCATAAAGCGCGATTTTCTCCAAGACCACCCGAAATAGTCACCGTTGTGTATATGTATTTATTTATCCGATTTCAGAATTTCCCGTGAGAAATACATCGAAATGATTTCTTAGGAAATAACGTAAACAAATGCAACGTTCTTTTGGCAACCAAATAAACAAATAGTATCCACGCACGATGTTTTGTATAGAAGATATAAATCAACTCAAGAAGGGTAGAATATAATAGAATTAATATAATAAATTATACAATAAACGATAAAATAAATGGTATAATACATAATATAATAAATAATATAATACATGGTATAATAAATAATTTATGAATAATATCATAAATAATATTATAAATAATATAATAAATAATATTATAAATAATATAATGAATAATATAATAAATAATATAGTAAATAATATAAATAGAATAGTGTAAACATTCGGAAGAAAACAATTAGGATCGTCTTTGATTTTGTTGTATTGTCGTTGTTGTATTGTATCATTGTTGTGTTTTATTATAGTAGCACTGTATAATTGTGGCATTATTGTTGTATGGTATTATTATTTTATGTTAGTATTGTTGTATAGTACTATTAGTTTCTTGTTATTGTTGTGTAGTTATTATTTAGTTATTATTATTGTATAATTATAGTTGTATTATCCTGAACAATTCATTGTTTCAGTGGAGTTGACAACACTGTATAAAACCGCACTGTTATATGAGAGCGATTAATTTTATTTCAGATCATTCAGAAGGATCAGTTATACATTATTAATAAGTTAAATCTAAGATCTTCAGCAGAAAAATTCTGCAGTGTTCACAATAAACAGCCGTCTTTCTAAAAGAGCTCAAAAATGGTGAGAAGTTGCGTTGAAGAGGCTGTAGCGAGAGGAAGATCTTTAGTCCTTCCTGTTTGTCTACATCCACGACACAAATATTTGCTTCTGGTGCAGCATCTTCCTTTATGAGAGAGACATGAATAAAAGCCTCTCTTCGCTGCATTTCTGCAAACAGACCCCAAGATGGGAGAGAAAGTCCGGCGCTGCACTCGAGAGCTCTCTGTCACTCCATCCGCTCTTCAAACATCGATGGGATATCATACATACTCCCATTCCTAGCTTAATTTGAAGTCTAAAGCCATTCAAAAGTCTATTTGCATGGTTATCAAACAGATTGGAAAAAGTGTGTAACACTTTGAAACATCGGTTCATCACGAATCATTTCTACAAAAACATCCTAAAGGAACATTTCTTGAAATGAAGCGTTAAAAATTTTATTTTTCAAAAATTGGATCGTACGATTGAAAAGTTATTGAACCTTATAAAACCTTATAACATCAATTCATCCCAATTCATTTCTACAAAAAATTCTTAAGGAGCATTTCCATGAAATAAGGCATTAAAATTTTTATTTTACAAAGACTGCATAGTACGAATGAAAGTTTAATGAGTACCGTAACCGCTGAAAGACCTAAAATTCCCTCCATGGCATTACCAGCAAGAAAATGCAAGCTTTAGTTTGGGAAATTTACGAAGAACAAACGAACAAAGCATCGTGTATCGAATCGAATATTTAATCTTCTATATTCGAAGTGAAAAATCACGATTAGTATATTACTACAATAAAACCCGTTTAAGACGCTCCCGCTTAGGACACGATTTTCTCACAGTATCAGTTCCTTTCACAGGAAACACATGGTAAACTAACCTCTTAAAACGCCCTGATTCCCGCTTAAGACGCGGATTTTTCCCGTTCCAGATACAGTGCAACCTGCTTCAGCCAATCATTCGCCACATTCGATAGACAAATGTTTTCTACATCATCAGTGTCACCCTCTCATACTTCTTTTTATCTCTACAGAGAATGGTTACTTCCGAATTTATACTTTCTGAATCTTCTTTTTTTTGTGAGATACTAGCAGACTACACCCCACCGTCGTCCAGTGGGCTAGAATCGAAAAAAGCTGGCCGAAAATACGAAAGCGGTTTTTTGAGTTAGGACTTTGAAACATCGCATGCCAATACTTGAATAAATTCTGCATTCAACTATGCAAGTCATTTACGTTGAATCCTGCGCATTAGAATTATACAGGAGGTCAAAGTTGTCCAAATTTCGCGGAAAACGCCGATCTTGGATTTTTCGCGAAATTCTTCAACTTCAAGCCGGTGCTGAACCCATATGAAGTAAACTACGTATTTATTTATTTATTTACAATCTGAAGTTACAAGTGGACAACTGTCTGGTGGCAACTCATAAAAAATATGTCAAATATAATATGTCAGATATCAGATAAACTGTAATGCCATGTTATAGAGCTATTTTATACTGCTTGATTTTAATGTTCACAGTTAGCTATTTGCGAACGTTACGCAATAAAATGGCAGATCCTTATTTTAAAGGAAATTTTTGCCTATGGCGAAGCAAATAGTAAAAATGGACATCGATGGACACGGGTTAACTTATGAAAATACCATACTATTCTGTGATGTTTCCTGAAGAGGAATCTGAAGCTAACTTTTGCGTTATTTATATATAAAGCTATAATATATATTATATATAACGCTACCCCGCTTAAGTAGCTATCTTTGCTTGGTCTTCCAAAGAAGTTCTTTACCGGATTTCACTGTGATTGTGAGGAGCGGTCGATTTCTCTTCATATAAACATTCTTCTAAATTCTTCTCAGCCTCTTTCTTCAGGAGCTAATCTCTTAATCTCCATCCCTCATCTCAATCTCATCTTCTCACTCAATCTTCCGAGTGATCCCCTCTTTTTAACGAATTAAACAAATGACGGGAACGACTCTAACCGAGTGACGAATTTCACGGAGCCAAGATCCGCTTTCAACAGATGGTTAAACTCAATTTGCTCACCTTCAATTTTTTCACAGCGTATTAACACATGGTGAAAATATATTGTATTTATGTCACATGGTAAATATGGGTATGTTGATAAATGGTATTCATCCGTTTAAAACGCTTTCGCTTGATACGATATCCCGCTTAATACGTGCTTTTCTCATGGTCTCGGTCCCATTCACTCTAAATACCGCTTAAGATGCTCTGATACCCACTTATAGCGCGGATTTTTCCTATTCCCATTACTGATTTTTATTCTAAAGTTAAGTGTAACGTAGTGTAAATAAAAAGTAAAAAATGACAAAGCAAACAATGAAAATTCTTCTTATAAATAAAATAGAAAGTTTTTATGTGCATATTTTTGTATGTGTATGATCGCTAATAACTAGAGAACCAGAAGTTGTACAACTTTCAAACTTAAGAAATAGTTAAATGTTCTCTCTGAGAAGATAACAGGCTACTCTACTCTGCTACTCTAAACGTCCCCATTTCGACCCCAGAAGACTCATAGAGTTGGCGTGAGGTATGCAGGTAAATTTCACTTTTATCGGTTGCAGGCTGTATTTCTTTTTCAAAATTTAATGAGAAAGAATTGTTGTACGAAATCGAGAAATACACCAAAGGAAGCGAATTTGAGTATATTTTCTTATGTAAACGTGGTATATCGTTCTCGGTTAGAAATTTCAAGAATTTTAATAAAACATGAAATTTTTGTGAAATTTCGAAGTCCTAAGCAACTCTCTTGTCCCAAAGGAATTGTTTCATATTGTCTTCATAGATTTTACACCGTTGATAATCAACGGGCACTTCAGTTAGTATATGATGTTACAATTATCAGAGCAAGAAAAGCCGGTAGGCGACTTTGTTTTTCCGAGCTCAGCGTAGATCGCTTCACTATCTAATTTCGAGGATTAAATGGAATATAAATCATTTTCCGACTATGCGGGCGAATGGCCTGATAACGGGATTTTCGGTCGACAATTTTTTAGCATCCGTACGCTGATAAGATTATCAATCTTTAATCCTTAGATAGTTGGATCAACTTCATTACTTTATAGTCCAATGACAAATGGGAGGAAGCTCATCATTGGAGACTATATTAAATGAGTAATTATGCCGTAAAATAATCTGATTATAGTATTAGATAGCAACAAATAGAAGATGGTAATATTATTATGATCATAAATTTATTTCTATTAAATTATATCGATAATCAAATTATAGAATTATATTATAGTGATTAGATGATGGTAATTACAGATCATAAATTTATTCTATTACGTTATATTAAAAATCAGATTAAAACGTTAAATTATAGTAATCAGATGTTGGCTAATACATTATGATCATAAAGTTATTATTATTATATTATATCAACAGTAAGATTGAAGTATTCGATCATAACAATCGAATGATAACAATCAAAACATAATGTTATTTTTATTGCTAGATTATATTAATAATCCGATTATAGAATCTGGTGATAACAATTAGATTAAGAACATTCTATCCTTATAATTGCATTAACAGTCAGATTGTAATAATTTATACGTTACGTCTATAAATACACAACGAGCGAGGTGGTGATCATTCGAGGGACAAACAATGACATTAAAATCCCTACTTGCTGTAGACCCTTGCAGATCGGATTATAATGGTATGAACGGATTGTAAAATCAATAATACAAGCCAATCGTTAGATTGAAAGAAAAGCTAGAGAGTAATAACAAAAACTGTTTCAAAATTAAGAAGTAATTTTAGAAGTGCATCTGCAGCTTAGGTCACTTCTTACGCGAACCGCTGACGGGAATCGAACCCAGGACCACATTCATCAAAGTCGAACGCTTTAGAAGTTACCTTCTAGGCTTTCCGGAAGCCTCGGAAAATCAATTCCGATTTTCCCAGAAGGTGTAGTAGATCTTCAAAAAAGTGACCACCACCACATCATTGCATTTAAATGACCTACGGTCACCACTCCAACCCATTGGTAAGCGGAAAATCGTCTTCATTTAGAGAGAGAGAGAGAGATCAAGTGTCTTTTTTTTATCCGATCAGAGTTGTGGCGAAGGTTTTACGAGCGTTGGAGTCGATCACTTCCAGATAAAATTCTCTTTCATCTCACCGCCCCCCTCACACCAGATATTCACTCCCTCCATTTCTGGTAACATCAACTGCAAGATCACAAGCTGCCAACTTAGCAATTTCGTTACTGCCGAAACTCGACGTAATTGGCAATTTACTACGTTACTTTCCGTGATACTACTGAAGCATACACTTGTGGATAAACGAACGTAAACTTTGTCTATTTGGCAATTATCCAAATTCGAAGAGAGACTACAAATCGGCGTTTGGCTGGAGGTTTTGACATCAAACGATCTACGTGTTTACTGAGTCCATATTCATTCGGTGTCGTCCGTGGAAAAAAATGCTTTAAATGAATTCTATAATTCTCATAGTAATTTTTCGTATCTCCTCCTTAAGTGATAGTATAAAAAAATTAATAATAAAGAAATATTAATGTGTTCATACCTATAGGGTGTCGTAGGTGGAAATGAGAGCTTTTAAATGAATTTTTTTATCATTCAATTCAATTCAATCTATTTTCATTCAATGATCAATTTCAATTTATTTTCATTCAATGATCAATTTCAATTTATTTTCATTCAATGATCATTCTCATTTCCATTTCTCCTTATTAAGGTAAAAAATAGTATTATGTATTTTTATTAGTATTGCCATATTATTTCTACCGAAAATATAGAATTCCATAAAATGTAGCAAGAAAAGATAATTGTTTTTCACACTGAAAAAATCTTTACATTATTGTGTAAAAATAAATTTAATTGCGTCAACGATTATCAAACATCAACAATAATATTAAAAATAATTACTTGATAACAAAAGCAATAAATATACTGGTAATAATCGATGATATAATTTACTACGTTCAGTAGAAAGATACGAAATGATACGAATTGATACACTTGCTCGTCTAGAGTTCAAAACGATTAACTCTAATTTGATGTTTGAAAACAAAATAATACGTCAGTCAATGTCACAGAACCGAAAGACGATTTTGGATAACATAAATGAGAGATAAAAGTGTTTACCTATTGATATGTTGGAAGAGATCAACGGTCTTAGTGTCAGAAAGAACGATATGCATCAATGAAGAATTATATAAAATGATAGCCCTGAAAATTGTGAGGAAAAAAGTTGTTTGCATACATAAAATAATTGGCGAATCGTTGAATCTAACGATCTATCGAACCTTTCTTAATTTCCACAATTCTTTCAACTCGTGAAATCCCCAATATCTACATAAAAAACACTCTTCTTTCGCTTGTCAATCCAATGCCCTAAATTCTTACGAATATATTCTTAAATATCTTAATTTAGGCGAGATTGAAACTAAAATCTATCTATCATCCTTCTATCATCTAAGCTGTCATCAGTGATATTAAAAAAGTACATGATTAATGTATGTCTAATTAGAAATAGAGTGGATAAACTTTAGAAATAGTGGATGAGAAAAAGACCTAATAATCTTAGTCTATCAAATGGACAGAGAAGAGAGCTTTCAGATGATGAAGAATGTTGATCCGATCTGATGAAGAAGCCTTAGGATACCCTCTCTTAGTTAATCTCCCTTAAGAAGGGTCTTAGCTTAACATTTCACGGATCCTGTGATCCATGCTCTTTTATTTATTACATTCTGCAATTAGATCTTTCAGATAATCGAATTGCCTTCGGAATTCGTGATCCAACGACAGTCATGTCTCATGAGTCCCTCATTCATCATGATTTTCTCCTTTTTGCTGAGCTAATTATTGATCTTTCCGCCAAATCTACTCTAATAGCAGATCTTTCTTTATTTCATACGCCCATTTCAATACATCTTCCTCCTTAACCAATTGTTCACAACTTTCCGAAAATTCTCCCCACTCTTACTAATAATCCAACTTTGATCTGCCTCATATAAAAATTAGAGATTCATTCTTTTCACTTATATTCGATTCGATACATGATGTCGATGATGAACCCAAACTGGTGATATTATTTCTATCGTCAAGCGCTAATCGTTCACTAACATAGCATTGCAAATTTATAACAAGGATTTGTTTAATTAAAAATTAAAAATAAATTTAATAATTAGTTAAATAAATATAAAATTAAAAAATTAATTTGCTAACAAAGGTATCATATATATGCATATTGTAATGTAAACATATTGTACATCACCAAAAGAAGTGTCATGAGCGAGTGTAAAAATAAAATTTTTAAAATGAAGAGAATTACAATTGTAAATTACATATAAACACTGAAAACACATTTTTTTGTATTAAAATCAGCAATACGAAAATTCGAGCATTATACTTTTAATTAGCAGATGAAAAAATTCGAGTGAGTTCCACTTCTTGCAAGCGATTGGAGTGTTGAAGACGGACATCTGTCGAGAGGAATGAAATTCTTTAATCTAATCTCAGACTGACTAAACCAATAACATTATCTCGTGAAATGGAAAAGCTTCGCACATTCAGACGAAATTCTAGTTCTTCTTTCAGAAATTTCATTCTGAGGTATAGGATACGGCGAAAATCATCATTGTTGTATTGAATCATTGTTGCAGTGAATCACCATTGTGTTTTATTACAGTAGCATTGTATACTTGTGGCATTATTGTTGTGTGCTATTATTATTTTTTAGTATTGTAGCATGGTACTATTATTTTTTGTTATTGTTGTGTAGTATTATTATATCATATTAATTATGTTGTATTGTAGTAGACAATTCATTGTTCGGTAGAATTATCCTTTGAATTAGCAATGAGTGTTTGTCTGCGTCTTCATTCTTGCTGTCTTATCATAATATTTAGGGTCTTTAATTTCAAATAAACGAAGAGTTGCGAAACCTTCATTGAAATGTATTCACCGTCGGATTAGGTGAACATTGCGAATTTACAAGGACAACACGTTGGATTCGGTGGTCCGAGGTTCGATTCCCGGTGGGAAATACGAAATTATCTCAGCTGTCGAAGCACTTTTTAAGTTACTACCACCAACATATACTATAATAGCATGATGAACTTGTCCCTTTATGAGAAATGCCAATATTCTACGACGTGTTTGGCCAACGCATGATTGTTCCGGAATGTATGTTTCCGAAAGTTATTGAAAATTCGTTTTGGTTTGGTAAATTCTTTGATTGTGAGACACAACTCAAACGAGAAAACCTTCAGTCGTTCCGAGAAATCTAAAAGTGAGGATTACTTATGACGTGAGAAAGAAAGCGGGTGAGAGTTGTTTCAAACGAAGAAAGTAGAATGCGAGTGGGTTTAACCTGTTCTGCACATATCTGCCTTACTTTGCAGACTTCCTTCACTGATTCAAACGTATTTATGTACTACGTATGCTAATGTTAAAGCTTCATTGAGAACTTTTTGATTGTTATTATTAAATCTCTATTGAAACTATTATTGAAATCATTATTGAAATCGTCGCTGGTATTGTTGAATTGGAATACTCCTTACGTTAAACGGAGAACTAGATGCTAGATAGCGTTGCTGTATCCAACAATAACTTTATGATCACAATGTAATTATCACCTAATTACTACAATACAACACTATAATCTGATTATAAATATGACGTCACAATAATAAATTTATGATCAAAATGCAATTTTCATCGTCTAGTTTCTATAGTAACAGTATTGTTAAAAACGCTTCGACATCTGAGGCCTTTTCGCACGTGAGTCTCCACCGGGAATCGAACCTGGGACCGCTTACTCCAAAGTCGAACGGAATGCCACCTATAAACGGAGAACTAAGAATGTCTTAGAACAGTAGAAGAATGATATGAGTCCCTTAATTATTGGCATTGTTGTTGGTATTGTTACTTTGTTTATATTGTTTCTAGTCATCCACAGCGAGCCTCTGACGGATTGAAAATTATATCTGTTTAGTTTTCTGAATGAATCAAAGTTACTCCTTTTTCCTACCCATTCTGTTAAGCGTAGATACTCAAATATATTTAGATTAACAGGTGTATTTAACGCGTGGAACTGTAAAGATGGCTGGCATGAATCACAACCAGACCTGATGATGACTGTAATAGTCGAAACCGGTCGTTCAGAATAAAACCTTGTGATAAATACGAAGTGCATTCATCACCAAATTATTTGAGCTAGAATACTATAGCAGTGAATACTTGTGGTGAAAGTCCAAGTAAGTGCAACGCAATGACCATTCATTCATGGTATTCAATTAGAAACGGTTGACATATTTATACCATAATCATATTCGTTTCATAACCTGAATGTCGTTCGAGTATGTACGGTAAACAGAATGGTTAAAATTCAGGTTTTTCACTCAATGTTTAAAGGCTGTTAAAATATTTCCCGCATCGATTTCAACGAATGCAGACTGTTTTGGTCCTCAGTCTATAGTTTCCCAAATTGGAGGACCTTTGTGGTTACGCTGTAATTGTTTACGAACTCCCCATTGTTGACGAAGATTTATAAACTGGCACATTGTAGAGGGGGATAGAGTAACCAGCATTGTTGTCGCCACAACTGTTTACGAGCTTCCCATTGTTGACGAGTGTAAACAACGGGGCACATTGTTCATTGCCGTACAGCGTTGTCGTCGTTGAAATCGCTTCGTAGTCTCCACTGCACTCTATACATGATAATCATACCGATCTGGATGCAGACGCGGCCATCAGACGCCTCTGAACCGTCTTTTGTTTCTCCCTCACGCAGCAGATGGAATGTTTTCACGCCGTAACTTATTATTGAGCGACTAATTGCTCAGACTGCCACCCGTCAAAAGGGAACTTAGGGTGCCGCGGTAAAAATTTCGACCTCAAAAAAAATATGAAAGGAACATAGACGAATTAAACGCAGTTTATACTTTTTTTGAAATCCGCTTAATGAATACCGGTGAGTCGTTTTTTTCCAGCAAAAGCATTGCGGGTTATCGCCATGTTTTCCGGCGAGTGAGACAGTGAGTTATGGGAATAGGGGTTGCAAGTACGCGCCACTCGAGAGAGGGGGGCTGAATGGGGAGATCTGAGAGGGGGGGAAAGGAAAGATGCAGAGAGACTAAATTGCAACTCTGGTAAGCGAAGGAAAAAAGGCAGAAATTCGCGAAATATAACCATTGTGCAAATGCTAATAATTCGCAAATAGGGAATTAGCTGTTGGACTAATTACAAAAATTATTAACCAACGTTAAACTTACGCCTAATAATTACTAAATGCTGGAACTTATTCGAAATAAATTAACGTTTTGCAAGAAAAAAGCAGAAACACAGGAACTTCTCTGAAGGAAAATTTATTTCCAGCAAGTTTAGAGTTCCTCATTGGGCGAATAATTCAATTTTACTTCTTTTCATCTAAATCTACATATTTACCTTGTAAGCCGCCTTTCGGCGTGTGGCAGGGGGTGCAAGCACCATAACTCTACTTTTCTAGTCGATTATTTTCGCGTATCGTTCTCGGAAAACATGAATTCTTGAATCGACTTATTATAGCATCTATTTCTCTGATCTTTCTCGCGGTATCAGAATGGCTTATATAACAAGGAGGGCGCATAAAATATCGGTTACATCTTCTATGAACGTATTCTGTCTGAATTTATCAAGTTAATTGAATCTCTGATTGAGCCTTCTTTCTTTTAAAGATTACCATCATGCCTCCTAAGGGATCTGAGGCTTACCGATTTATCATAGCAATTTTTAACGAAACGTATCGCCTTTCGTGATGCCTTTTCTAATTTGCGAATACATCATCATCATCGATGTTTTGCATGGAAAAAGTAACATAGGAATAACACTTTAATAGGGTTCGATTCCAAATATTGCGAAATGAGGTGCATAATAAAAGCTTGTGAAGCTAATTTACATTATTTGGGTATTAATGGACGTTTTTCGAGTGAAAAATGTACATATGCAATCTATACAAGGAGATGCATTTTGAGAAGAATTTATACGAAAAATCTGTGAGCGTTACTCGTATGCACGAGGAGGCAGATGGGAATCTTTAAAAGAAAGAATATTCGATAAAAGACGTAATTTACTTAATAAATTCAAAGAAAATACGTTCTTATAAGATGTAGCCTACATCATACGTCTCCCTTGTTACATATATCGTTCTGATTCTACGAAAATGATCAGAGAAATAGATGCTAGAACCAGTCTATTTAAGAATTCATTTTTTCGGAGACAATACGCAAAAATAATCGATTAGGAAAGTAGAATCATGATTCATGCACCCCTTGCCACAGTAAGAAAGACAGCTAGCAGGATACCTACACAGATGTAGAATCGAAGAAGCTCTTGTACACGTAAAGATTTAGAATTATCATGAAATTAACTGAAGATAAAGTTAACAAAATATTCGCACATTATCCTGGCGTATCTACATCCAGATAAGGCATCAATGCATTTCGTGATTTATGAAAACTCGAAAATAATAAAAAAGAATTAAGTATTATAAAACCTGACGAAGTAAGAGTGGAGTAGGTTGGTGATATACAGTGGGGAAATGTCTCCGAGACTGTCACGGTAGCAGTGAAGGTGTACCAAGAACCATGAAAAAACTTGTATGACAAGTAAGGAATGTATCGTAAGCAAATTTAGCGGATGAGTGTAAATTTGTATTGAATGAGTTAGCTTATATGTGAGAATGTATTGTTTGTATGATGGATATCTGCATTGAAAGAGTGTATTGTTGTAACTAAGAAACGTCGGTGTTTCAATGGAGTATTGTTGTTGCTGGAAGACATTTGAATTATGATAATGCATTGTTGTAGCTAGGAGATATTTATATTGAAACAGTTCATTGCTGAAGATAGAAGACATCTGTATTGTGTTTGTCAACACATTTGTATTGCTGTAATTGGTAATATATTATTGTGTAGGATTGTATTGTATTCATGTAAAGTAGTTTAGTAATCAAGAACGTTACTATCTGATTATCAGTCCAACTACAACGAATAGAATGATAATTGTAATAAAAACAATAATAATAATAATTTGCTTTACAATTAAAAGGCTTTGACATTCCGTAAGACTGACCGTCTGTCGACAGGTGTACACTATTCGGATTACACAAAAGAATTTAAGAAATCGAAATATGTCAAACAGAATCAAATATATTAAATAGACTCATAATTCTTATGGAAAGAATGGAGATTCAACAATAATCCTTTCCCACACAAAACAAAAGCTTTGAAAATTTTTATTCTGATAACATCTAATTAATAATTAATCATCCTATAGGTATATTCTGTTAACCATTTAATTATTATATACCTTACCATGTTGTTTGTAAATATCGATAAAATTGCTATTATATTAATAATTATGGCTTGCCGCGATCAGTTATTGTTACGATCATTGTTACGCTACTTGGAAGCAACAATACTGAGCTTCTCCGTCCTTTGATTGATCTCATTGTTGAAAAACATCATATAACCTTACTTATTATAACGTTATGAATAGTAAAATTTAATAATTATATCTAACCTTCCTTGGTATATGCAATGAATAACCACCTACGTCTAGTATGAAACATTCGCACAACTTGCTCTTCGCCTCGTTCATTGCCTCGCCCTGAGGCAGCCGTCTGAGCAAATGTGTCGCGAGGCGTGATTTCGAATCGACACGCGTGCGACACTCGAGAAAAAAGATGAAATGCCGATGGAATTCGTGTGAACGAGTCCGATAGAACGACGAGTGAATTCGTTTAATTCCCAGCATGCACCGGGGCATCACTCCCAGAGATCAAAGCAAGCCGATCCTACACACCCGAGGGTCGACTTGCAATTATCCGACATACAGATTATCCTCCTTAATCCACTTCAAATCCCTTGCGTTTTTGTAGAATTTAGCTCGAAATAATCACATCGGGAAAGAATGCACGTTAGGGTGGATCGAAAAAACTATTTTTAGAAATCGGTCCTCGGCTAGTGCTTAAAGTTTGTGGTTGGTGGTCCTTATAAACCAAAGAAAATTCGACTCGATCGGATTATGTCCTGAGGCTGCGATTTTTAGTCAAAATTTGTAATTTTTGTAATGTTTTCTGATGGTTTTTCGATGTTTCCGAAGTGATTTAATGAAAAAATATAACATATATTGCTTGTATGTTGTTTAATGATTAACAATTTGAGTTTGAATGAGGAAAAATGGTTTCATAGTTCGCCAAAATTCGTCCAAAAACGCCAAATATACAGAGATGTTACGGATGTTGGGTAGGAAATAACCTGCTGCAATAACTCGACCCCACCGACTTAAATTTATCAAGAATTATAAGATAGTAGGAAAAGAAGTAAACTACAGTTCTTAGTTCGTCATAATCAAGTACTAGCCGCGAGGAAGTGGTTACAATATTGCGAGTACTAGTATGGGTGCCAGTGGCATGCCAGTGGAACGTGCATTTCACGTTCCTTCGTCTCGTTTAAAGTAGTGATGGGCGAATAGTAACTACTCGTTACTTTGATATTCATTACTCTCTCGGATCCAAAGAAATGAGCACTCATTCCCGAAAATACTCGTTGCTCGAGTAATCGCTTGGCGATCTTCAACTGTTCGCGAGTAACTACTCAAGGGATTAAACTGTTTCTTTCGATTCTCGGATCCGTGGGACTCAAGAACGTCAAAAAACTTAGGCTGAGAGGGAGACCGAGGCTTGCGAATCTTTAATTTGTTACATCCCATTAACATATATGTGTTCACTGTCAACAGTTGAACTGTTTAAATTGTAACCCAATGTATAATATTCTAATAAATCTCAAAATTCTGTATTAAACGTATTGAGATGAGTACATACATT
Organism: Pachydiplax longipennis; assembly: GCA_036926295.1. Taxonomy (NCBI): domain Eukaryota; kingdom Metazoa; phylum Arthropoda; class Insecta; order Odonata; family Libellulidae; genus Pachydiplax; species Pachydiplax longipennis. The sequence continues at coordinate 36,664,077 of JAVFKF010000012.1, forward strand.
TAGATATCTATCTTTCTGTTTTAAAAATATTTAAGGAAGAAATCAAACATCTGATGACCTACCATACTTCAGAGTTAATGTAGGAATCAGCTTACCCTTAATATATAAAGGTTACCGAATACGAATGCCGAATACGTAACTACTCACTCGATGACTACCGAAATCCGGACGAGTAACGAATAAACACCTAAGTAACTGCGCATCAAACAATCCCTGCAATTAACTCGATCTGGATCATCGCATAGGAACGAGTACCTAAGTAACTACTCAAAAGTAACGAGTAGCAATGATTACAAGAAAGTATCGGTAGATCCTACCAGTAGTTTTAAGTGACACTGCAATTACATTACAGTTCTTAACAATAATGTTGTTAAAAATGTTCACATCGTAAACAAGTGCACGTTCCCTCCTTAGGTTTTAGGTGAAACGCAATTACATTATAGTTATAACATTTTTACGAAATCTTCCAACTCGAAGCAAATCTCACGAAAACTTCATCAGTGAAATAGCATGTGTTTACGGCAATTATCACGTTTTTTATGGAAATACTGACCTTTACGAATTTCTGTTTTTAATGGATGGAATGATTTAATTGGCTTTCCGTAGAGGATAAAGGGAAACGTATCTTCTTCATAATTCTGTCTCATGCGTATTCATGGCTGTGATTAAATGAAAGACGCTGAGGTGGGAATGATATCAGGTATGAATTAGGTATACAGTATGAATGAGGTATGCAGTATGAATGAGATATGAATATAATATGAGGCATGACTGAGGTATGAGGTATGAAGATAGAATGAAGCATGAATAGTAAGAGGTATAAAAGAGGTATGAACGGTGTAAAGTATGAATGAGGCATGAGGTATGCATGCTATGAGTGGTATGAATACAGATTGAGGGATGAGTCTGGTAAAAGGTACTGATATCGTATGAGGTATTATGATTTATGTGGTATGATGATTATATTATTTGAATTGGATATACAAGAATATGGTATTTGGTATGATAAGAATATGGTAATAGATATTAATATTTTTATGGTAAGATAATGAAATCGTAATGAAATTATGTAGAAAAATCTTAAAAATTCCTAACTGAATGCTATGAAAAGTGTTATTCGTGAGGTCATTCCGTTGTAATTACTTGGAATTTTTCCTCTGATATACACTACTATAGTATTCTGTTCTATTCAACGAGGAAAATAAACTACTTTACTCCTTATTTTATCTTGTAGCCTCATTCCCTTTCAAAGCATTTTGTAGCTAAAGATGAAGGCATCAAGGCTAAAAAATTAACATCTCTACATTCTCATACACAAAATTAAGATCAACTTTACATTTAATTATTCATAGATAAACATAATTTAAATACTATGAACTTTTAGTTTAGTTTTGAAAAGGTTTTGCATTGTTCGGCATAGGAATGAGAACTTCTCCAAGTAAAGCATTCCATTCTCTTATATCTCTATTGATAAAAGAGAATTTCTCCAAATCGGTTTTCTGTTCATGCTCTTTCATTTTTAATGAGTGATCGTCACATCCAACATAGTAATTGGGAGTATGAAATCTCGCCCCTGGTTACAGCCATCTTTACAGTTCCACGCGTTGAATACACCATTAATCTAAATACCTTCCTTCTATAATGTTCCTTATAATATTAGATAATCATGATAATGATAAAAATATTAATATTAATATAACAATAATACAATAATAATAAAAATAATGCATAGACCCCTAGTCTTAATCTCGCCATAATAAAGTCCTTCGTTGTTGTTGTTATTATTATTATATAATCCTCATCTCAGATTATACAGCAATCTCTTAATAGGAAATAGGGTATGCAAATAATTACATCGGTTAAGGGACAAACCTTATCCAAAAAGCTTTGTAGAATGAGTGAGGTATACTAGTCGGGATGAGGAGTGAGGTAGTTCGCCATAATGTACTGGTGACTGTTCACGGTGACCTGATGAACAGCACTTTTCCATATCAATCGATGAGGGATATAAGAAAAGCAAAGATGACAAATTCTCTCTTTATTATTCACAGAGCTCTGTTCTTCGTCATCTCGTTTGTTTATTATTTTATCCGCTTTGAGGGGGCGGCGCGCGTGTCGAGGAGGCCGCCTATAGCACGGAGTTCTTTTTTTATTCTTATTTCGGTAAAGTCTTCCTCTTTTCCTTTGCGCGTAGGCGTGAGACGTGAAAGATTTTCGCTGAGGAATTTGCAGATTCTATCCTCGTCTTTCCAAAGCAATTCCGCTGGTGGGGTTTTCTATGAAATGTTATAGATATATAAACTACGGGAATAGGATAAATGTAAATATTTCAAATAAAGAAGAGATACATTGCAACAAAGCGGACGACAAAAACTGCAAAAGTAACATAAACAACATGCATCAGAACATAAGTTTTCTTTGACATATAATCTATACATAAAATGAAATGTTATCTTATTAATTGTGAAAATAGGAAAAGTGGAAATGTTTTCTTGATAGAACTTCTCAAAATGTGAAATTACTTAATTTTTTACCCCAAGAACCGTCAGTGGCGTATGGCAGAGGGTGTATTAACACTAAAATCCCCAAAAACTCGATAATTTAAGACTCGACTTGAAAGAAGTTCATTTCCATGATAAAATTAGTTTTTATTTTCACAAATATAATGAAGCTATAAAACCAGTACAATTCAACAAGATATTTCACTAACACCCTGACTTAATTTACCCTATTAGCTTCACTAATGTTCTGGGTAAAAAAACGACCAGATATGATTATCTATTTCATGGATTGATTCATTGTAACGCTTCGTAGATGCCTCTCGGAGTTCTTGCTCGTTGTTAATAACAACATTAAAAGTGCGTCAACAGTTATTTGGGACGTTAGGCCTAACAGGTAAACGAACCCGGGGCCGTTTTCTCCAAAGTCGGACGCCTTACCCACTTGTCTATCTGGAGACCCACATGCTCGTTGTTTACCAACAATTACAATTCAATCCGTCCCACGGAGCAATTAGTAAATGTTATTATTGAAATTAAGTTCATCGAATACCAAAAGATATTACTTGAAAAGTATGATTTTTTAAATTAACGTTAACGTAATTTAAAATTGCCGAATTTTACGGTTAGTGTCACACTTTAAGACAGCTAAAAGTGTCATTACATTCAAACTACTGCTTTCTTTTAATTAAATTGAATGCATCCCGGTGACCATTTGTGCTAAAGGGATAAATAGTCATTATCATTTGTCTCATTATAGCTTTCACCAAGGCACTATAACTTACTCAAATTTCGAAGTTGATTTAATACCAGTTTTCAACTTCGGTTTGGGGTTTAACGGTTCAGAGATAAAAATGGACCAACAAATTAAAAATGCACCTTTTGGTTGAAAAATCGAGCTAAAATTTGAATTTACCCATAGAGTTTCGTTACCGGAGGTGTAATTACCAATATTAATCGACACAAACGAGGAATATACTTATTATTATAAAGTAGGGACTACTTATTATTGTTTGTCTCATTATAGCTCACTCAAATTTCGAATCTGATTTAATACCGGTTTTCAAATTCGGTTTAGGTTCGAGGTTTAACGGTTTTTAACGGTTAGGGATCGGTTTACAATACGTCAAATAACGGTTTATCCGGTTAGGTTCCGATTCGAGGTTTGACGGTTTACATCGATTCGGGTTCGGTTTACAATACAGTAAAATAACGCTGTTTTCGGTTCTGTCCCGATTGGATGTTTCCTTTCTAAATAACCGGGAAATTTCCGAATCAATGTAGTTGTGCAAAAGGCGATTGCAATGAAATCCAAAGCCCCTCATCAGCTGTTTAAACGCAGAATAGCTCTTTTAGAGGGAATAGAACCCTTTCCGTTCTATTTTAAGCGTCAGGAAATCCTCTGCAAGTCTCCTTTTGTTGCGTATTCCCTTTTTAAAAGAAAAAAGGGTTTTTCACGTGAGACCCTTTGATGTCGGGCGGACTCAAGTATGAAAAGAGAATGACGGTTTCTTTCCGTCTAAAAATCCCGCAAAGACATCACGTTTCGTTTCTGCGGAAATAAGAATTTTTCTATCGACTATGGCAACATTTCCACTTCGAACATGAAACTGAGGTGCTATTCCTTTGAGTTCGAGAGTCACAATAAATATGTGGGAGATGCACTTAGCTGTACTTTGACGTATTGGAAGTGCATCTGCATCTACATAAAAACCCTGCAAGCCGCCTTTTGGCGTATGGCAGGGGGTGTAAACACCGAAATCTTTAAGCTACTTATTTAGCTTTTCCTTATGGTATATCGCTCGTGGAAGGAATGAGTGCCTAAAATTACTTATCCTATGATATACATCTATCTTTTACGCTCATTTTCTGATCGTTCAAAGTATCAGGGGGTAGCATAATATCGATTACGCCCTCCACAAACCGTTTTCTTTGAATTTATCAAGCTATCTCAAACTTCTAGTCTACTTTCTTTCAAAGATTTCCAACCTACGTCTGAAAGCATCTTTGTACCTCTCGCTTCTTTATGGTAACAATTTTTAACAAAACGAATCCCTTTGCTCTGCACTTTCTCGAGTTACGAGTCTCGGAATACTAAGTAAACATAGATGAATTATATAATTATAGAATATAATATATACATAGGAGAAAGGAGAGAAGTATTGGCGGTGAGATAAAATACATATTTTTAATCACGGAAAAGGTGTATGCACTGCAGGAAAACACTCAAGAAGAGATGGGGTGTAAGAAAAACATCGAAAAATTTCAGGAAAGAATGAAAGAAAAGGACAGATGCTTTGGAAGAAAACCATAAAAATTACAAAATTAACACCTTCAACATATATCAGAACATAAGTATTCTTTTCCACAAAACAAAACGTATAATATAGTTCTTACGTTAGCGTAAATGAACACTAGATTCACAGTCTGTTACGTGGGTTCAAGACTAAAATATACGAGTCAAGAAGGTCTTTCATATGGTAACCTTAGTTTTTATAATGAGCAAGAACAATTTGTACTTTTTCCACATATTATTTTATTATAAATAATAAAAGACAGTAAAACACACACGACTAGTTTCGGAGATTGATCTCCATCATGTGACCTAGCAAAACCGTTAAGCGTAATATAAACTGTCTTAATTGTTTATATTACGCTTAACGGTTTTGCTAGGTCACTTGATGATGGAGATCAATCTCCGAAACTAGTCGTGTGTGTTTTACTGTCTTTTATTGTTTATAATAAAAATAATTTGTGGAAAAAGTGCAAATTGTTCTTGCTCATTATGGAATATTTCCACAAGACAACGCCTGAGACTTCGAATTTTATTAGTTTCTATAGCTAAAGTCATCACAAATAACGATATTAAGCGTTGGTAATCGAGGAAAACATGAAAATCAACCTGCTATCGTCCGAAAAGAAGAAAGACTTGAGCCGAAAAAAGAGGCGATGCAAGAAAGTGTGGACACAAGGGATTTGAGTTCCCCAATAGAAATCCAGATGGGCGAGTCAAGGTTGCAATCGCCGGGGCGACTGGTAGAACCGGGCCGACGGAATGTAAACAATCTCGTTGCCTGGTGTCGCTCCAGCAACAGTGCTAACAAACGCCTCACAGGAAATGCTCTCTTCTTTTCCCCGTCTCGCTATGAACGAGTAATTCATTCTTGCACTTTAACCAACACTGCTGAGAGGACATCTACCGGTAGAGTATGAAAATTGACGAAATTCTTACGGAGAATTGGGGGGTTGGGAGGTGTTTCCCCTGCTCTTGATGAATGACCGAAGGTTGATATGCCGCGAGTTATTAATACAGAAGTTCCTCAACTTGAGAACTTAATTCGTTCCAGACAGTTGGTATCTAGAGACCAAGTTTTCCATTGTAACTTATGGTGAATCAACTACTTCGTTTCGCCTTATATAACGATTAACATACGCTGTTTTTATTATTTTCGCTTTATTTATATTCATTGTAACACCATTGCTTACACCGTGATTCCCATTTACTTCCTTTGTGGAACCGATTCTATTATGATTTCAGCATGCAATGTTTTATCATATAATTTTTATTGTAACTGAATTTGTATTCTTATCATATATTTTTTCTCTAATTTATTTTCTTCTTCTTCATAATTTTTGTTTTCCTAATTAATTTTTACTTATAACTGAATTCGAGTTTTTATTATGTTTTTTGTTTCTTTCCTTCTTTTTGGTAATTTTTTTATTTTTACTTATAATTAACGACTTAAACGTAAGACTTTTTAGTGCCAATTTCGTCTGAAATAAAGTGATATGTATGCATATATAAATTGGTGGAATTAGTTAACGTAAGAGCAGATCAAGAGCACTATAAATTGCGTTAATTTCCCATAGTTACGAATGGAAAACTCGGGTATTTTTCATGGCCAGGAAATAAAAATGCTCATGGATGAAGATACAAATTTCTTGAAATCAATGCGTGAAATTGAGTGTGGCGAATGGTTTTCTTTCATTACAGTTGAGAAAAATTTTCTGGGAAAGAATAAGGCAGAGAATTTCTCACAGTTAGTGAAAAATATTCTTGCCAATTTTCGTCTGTTGGCTGCAATATCAGAGAGACCAGCTGATATTAGAAAACATACGAAATAATGCTAAAAGTAGTTGAAAAATAAAATTGATGAAAAATGAAGTAGCTTTAATTTCCCCCTATGAATGGTAAACCACCCCACGAAATTACAAGAATTAATCGTCTAATAGGAATATTAAGACTGTTATCAAACGAGTGTTTTAATAGTTTTCTGTTTAATAAATGAATATTTAATACTTTTTCTATTTTATATAAATATGTTTATTATATAAGTTTTTCGATATTTTTATTTAATTTAAAGACTTTTTATTAATTTCATATCATTATTTTTATTTTTATATTTTCATTAGATATTTTTATTTTGAAACAAATCAAACATCTTAATTTCAGTAAGTATAGAATGGTCCATGAATAACTAAGCAGCGCGGTCGACTTTGGCGGATAGGGTTCTGGGTTCGATACCCGGCGGGATAAATGACCAGCTGTTGAAGCATAATAATATAAGGTCGGGAGTAACTGACCTCCGTATAATCGCTAAATAGAAAAGAGATTTCTAAAAGTAGGATCAACCGCTGTAACTAAAAAAACACTGAATTGGCAACTATATACTATAAAGATATGTAAACCTGCAATTTATTTATTGTTTTTCAGTTTATCATTGATTTATAAATTTTTGCGGATACGGATCGTGTGCAGATTTGGATATCGGTATTTGCGTAATCTCTATGTGAAATATGATTATTAAGTCCCATTGCTAACATAGCCACTTGGATTGTTATCCAGATAATCTAAGTGAAGAGCAAGACATACAAACTCATTCATGGAAGAGAGATAAAATGGAAGATTGAGCACACAAATAAAGGTAGATACTCCAGAAAATCGAGAACAAATATCTTTTGTATTAACTGTATATAAATTTCTAAGGTTTTGATCAAATTTAACTTTTGATGAGAAATAAGGTGGTTCACAGATACTTGATTAATGTAGAACTTAAGTAAATATATTTTGTCAAGAACACAGTTGGTAGGAGCTAAGAAAAAGTCCGCGAACGGTCTTACTTTTCGCCAGTTAGGCCTCATGACTGTTGATTGCTAACCGAAGAATTAATAATACCAATATATAATAATGATAATTAATTATTAATAATAATTAAGATAATTAACAATGATTGATTAATAACAATTAATTAAGCAAATTAATAATAACTTATTGGTAATGATAATAAATAATAATTGAGATAATTAATAATAATTGATTAATGATAATTAATGAAGACAATTAATAATTATTGATTAGTTACAATTAATTAAGAAAATTAATAATAACTTCTTAATAGTGATAATTAATAATAATTACGGTAATTAATAATAATTTAATAATGATAGTAATAATTGATATTAATTAATTAATTAAGTTAACGGATAAAAGTAAATTCAATTGCAAAGCTACTGATTGATGGTTGAATAACTCTTCTCGTAGAGGACAAATTTCGATGTAAGCCTCTTTTAGATAAATCCACTTCCCATACAGCAAAATGGGTGAATTCCCGATCATCTTTACATGTCCACGGTACATCCGATACCACTTGAGACATCGAATCCGATTCCAAAAAGCAATAAAAAGAGTACATATTGAGTTTAGGGCCCCCATATCCCCCGTTTGAACGCACCCATGCATGACACACAGCGTTTAATTAAACAGAAATACGATCTTCCAAAGGGCAACTCACTCCCTTTACCACGTAAACATTAGAACCTCGACTTCCGAACCGATCTATACACGAAGTTTACGAAATTTTAAACCCTAGACTCACCTCTTGATTTGAGAAGGTCAACTGAAAGGATATCATGTAAAACAGGGTTTAGAGGTGCAAACTCATCGAGTTACTTCAAAATGGAATGGATTGAGTTCGTAAGTTGTATTTTTCAATTAAATTTTAATTTTCAATTCATAATTTTAATTAAATTAAATTAAATTCATTTTTAATTTGACTCATTTTTTAATTCGCAAATCTCAATTCAATTCAATTGTTGCATTCTTTTATTAAATATGCATTTGGTAATGTTTTGACTAATCTATTCTGAAACTCGTAGTTAATCTCTTTATTTAACTGTTTTAAATTTATTTGTATTTAATATATTTTCTGAGCTTATCATCTTTCCTTTCAAACTTTCAATTAATAATTTATAAAGCAGTTATTAAACGTTCTTAAACTGTAATCAATCTTTACAATTTGCATGTACCTTCATATGTATAGTATGTAAAACTAAAATGTTGTCATAAATGTGTTAGTTCCTTTTGTTACACCGAACGAAGCTCACCAACGAATTAAAATTCAAATAAATCCGAGCGATACTGTCTAGCAGCATTGTTGCAAACTTCTAACAATCAAAAGTCTCGACAATTCAACGCGCAGTACAGTGAAACGTAACAATATCTCTTTTTAGAATGACAATGGTCATATTGTGGGAACTTTTTGAGCACTCAGCGCTTATGAGGGTATGTAAGTAAACATGAAGAACACAAGGAGAGACAAAAGTGAAGAAGATAAACATGAATGGGACTCGAACCCAGCCCCCCACCTTCCTGGGATAACACCTGTCCGGAAATACCTGTTTGTTTTTCACTTCTATTTCTTCATAGGACCCCACGAAGATTTACGAGCATATCTTTTGCAAATTTTAACTCTTTTATTGACGAATTCAATGGCAAATTATTATTATAAGTATCATAATAATTAGCCTAGATTATAAATATATCAATTATAACTTAACAGACTAACATATATAACTAACATACATAACTAACTTATATAAAAGTAATTAAACGGAAATATTAGGGAATTCCCGGAAACGCTTCCTGGGATAATTAAATCCGGAACATCGAATCCTAAGTGCACCAGCTGTCGAAGCACTTTTAACAATACTACTACTACTATAGTAACCAGACGAAGACAATTACATTTTGATCATGAATTTATCATTGTGACGTCACATCAATAATAAGATTTTAGTGTTATATTGTAGTAATTGAATGATAATTAAATTGTGATAATAAACTTATTATTAGACTATTATATAACAACTTATAGAATAGTATATGTTGAATGGTAACTGTGAAAAAGGGATTTATGTGATATAAATGTGTAGGAGATGAGGAGTTATCAAGGGAGATGATCTATGGATTGAGTCTTACTGTTTTTGCGTCTGTTCTGGTACTGTTTGTGATTATTTTTTCAAATTTTGGTATTTGTGGGACTTCTAATGTTAAGGATTACGGAGTATATATATTTTGCAAGTCTTACTGGAAAATGCATAAGGGCTGCCACCTAACAGTAGTCTGTCTGTAGCATATATAATAATAATAAATAATAATATCAACAATCAGATTATAGTGAAAATGAACTCAGCTGTCAAAGCAATTTTTAAATAATACTACCATTACTATAGTAACCAGACGATGACAGTTAAATTTTGATCATAAATTTAATAATGTGACGTAATATTAATTATCAGATTATAGTGTTACATTAAAGTAATTTGATGATGACAATTACGTCGTGATCGTTTATCATTAGATTTTTATATCAACAGTCACTATCAACACAACAACACTTTTAATACTACTAATACTATAGTAATTAGACGATAACAGTAACAATGTGATCATAAATTTATTATTATTAGATCATATTGATAATCAAATTATAACCTTATAGTATAGTAATTAGATGATGATAATTACATAGTGATCGTAAGATTATCATTACTGGATTATTACATCAACAGTTATATTATAGCGCGAATCGAAGCACTTATAACACCACTCTCATGCCGGTAGGTTAGTCTTAGTGAGGGGGGGCGTTATTGCCCTCTTAAGGGGGGGAGTCACCAATTGAAACACTTACCTTTCTCTCTCTGTCCCGAAACGGAAGCGCGAACCACGGCGATCCCCGGAAGGTCATCCTGAATCCAACCTCGTCTTCATCCGAACAGATGCTAACCAATTCGAACTTCCTCTCCCACGCACCACTCTTGGCGTTTCGGTAGAAGGACTCTAGCTGCGGCCTAAAGAACATGCACGAAGGACACCTCGATCCGCAGAAGTAGAGGCCCAGAACCCCCTCTTCCACGGTGCAGAACGCAGCAGACACCGGCACTCTCTCCTCCTCCCACTCTTCCCCTTCCTCCTGGGGACTTCCCTTCCCGTTTTCTTCCATCCTCCTCCTGCATTTCAGCAGCTCATCCCCCAGGAGCTTACGCAGAACCGACGCCGACATGGCCGTCGCTTATCCCGGGTCTTCCTGTGTACACGGATATCCACCCGGCACTCGGTTAAGTTAATCGCGGTGGTTGAGGGAAACTTCCGCGGAAGAGATGATCAAAAAAATCGAAGAGAATGGAACTCGGATGGAAGGACGACACGGGTCGCGCTCCCGACGCAGTCTCCCGCCGACTGCCAACAATCTCTCTCCCGCCGTCTCGTCTCGCGCGAGGCTGGTTCGGCGCATGCGCGGTGGGTTTGTTTTCGACGACGGCGCGGGAGTTTTGAATCCAACGGCGGAATGGGTTCCAACGCATCTTCTCTTGATCGAGTCACCGGAATTATAATCTATTGAGTAATAATAAATACTAATACGAACAGTCAGATTATAGAGCAAAATTATCTCAGCTGTCGAAGCATTTTTAACCAATACTACCACTACTATAGCAACTAGACAATGACAATAACATTTTGATCATAATATTATTATTATTAGATCATATTTATAATCAAATTATAGCGTTATAGTTTATTGATTAGATTATGACAATTTTATCGTGATCATAAGGATATTATTATTGAATTATTATGTCAACAGTCAGACTATAGTGCGAAATGACAAGCTTTCGGAAGATAAAGATGATTTAATTGAAAAATAGTGTTTTATTTATAACTTAAACCACAGTGGTACTTATAATTACCCTCAACGTACGAATTTTCGGCGTACGAATTTTTATCGTACACAATTCTACATCTACATATGTACCCTGCATGATGCAAACGCCCGAATGAAAATGAACCTGAAATTAATTTTATCATGCGAAGAAAAGAAACACCTTGTGAATTCCACAGAAATTAATTGAAAGAAAGAATATCTGTGGAATTTATAGCGTTTTTTTTCTTCGCATGATGGCACCATTCCACAAAGTTAGACTGTAACATGTCAATTTTAATTTTATCAGTTACAGAATTATTTCTGCTTCAGTATGAACTAACGTTCATTCATAAACTACCTTGAGATAGGATTAAATATGACCGAGACTGTTTTATAGATACATATTCTCGTCTTTGATCTACATCTACATACGTACCCCGCAAGCCGCTTTTCGGCGTATGCCACGGGATGTAACAAAATTGCAAAGTATGTGAACAAAATTTGCAAAAACGCGTGCTAAATTTACAGCCAGAATTTTTTCATATGCGGCTAAAAATCGAGGGGCATGTGATAGTGCATATTCTTCTCATCTCTTAACACCTATATATACTTAATAATAATAATAATAATAAAAAGACTTTATTTAGGGCGAGATTGAGACTATAAATTCTCCTCTTACATGTAACCCTTAACTACCCTCTTACTTAACCCTTAGTTAAGTACCATTTGAGCCTCCTTTCGGCTTATGGAAAGGAGTGCATGATCATTTCACTTCTCTAATCGATTACTACTTTCGCGTATCCTTCTCGGAAAAAAATGGATTCTTGAATCGACTATCTATCTGTTTCTTTCTGACCATCCTCGCAGTATCAGAACGGGTTACAAACTAAGGAGTGCATATAGCATAAGGACATGTATGAAGGAATAATATCTGCCACATCTTCTACGAACGTACCCTATCTGAATTTATTATTAATTCAAATTTCTCATTGAACATTCTTTCTTCTAAAAATTCCCATCTTACTAAAGAATCAGATTACGCTCACAGATTTGTCATAAAAATTCTTTACAAAACGTATTACCTTTCGTTTTACCTTTCCTAATTTACGAATACAATTTTCCCATACCTACCCCATATGTCCTCTAGATACTTAATTTCCCTTGGTCCTTGGTCTTGGCCTTGGTCCTATTACTATCCCAAGCAGTGGAAATGAGTTATGCATCTTCCAACGTCATGAAGAGACTATAGTATGTAAATCTTACTTTGTGTATTCTTCGGGGGAATGGCGCTAGCTGTTGCGGATTTTGCATAAAAAGAAGTTGGTGATATTTGGTGATGGAGACATTCAGCATAGAGTAAATATGATTCCTGATAGAACAGTACGAGCATCGCGCGCGATTCTCCCGTAGGGATTATACGGTTCCATAATATTGACTGATCTTTCAAGAATGAGTAAAGGTAACTTTGCACATAAGGTGTGCTTTACGAGGACGTGGCGTGGACGATGCCGCAAGCAAGCATTATAGTCTCCACAAACGAAGACCTCGACGTTATACGCAACATTTTAATCAACCGACCAAATTACATCCTTTGGGAGCAGAACGACAACCACAGAAACATGGGCATTTCCGGATGTTAAGGATTCTGTCACACTGTAAAATATTTTAAGTTATCATTTCATTCAAATTTCTCCTTTCTTTTAATTAAATGTCATGTACCCCAGCGACCAGTTGTGTGAAATTTTCACGGGACAAGTAATAAATGTTGTTATTGAAATTAAGTTGAATGATTACGAAAATATATCACTTGAAAAGTAGGAATTTTCTAAATTGACGTATTTAAAGTATCTGTCTGCGAAATTAATGGAGCTATGGAGAACTTTTTTTACTACTACTTAATGAAATAGTCAAGAGAAGTTTTTTCAGGGAGGACAAAAAGGGAGAGAACGTTAATACATAAATACCTACGACTAACATTCATAATCTATAAGAATCTATACAAATATTTACGAAGTAGAAAATGAAGTCTGCATGATGATTCAATGTTTAATGAACAGTCGAAATTTCATTTTTTGGAAGGCCAACGAAGACAAAGTATATTATTATTTCATAACAATACAATTTCTAATTATATTGTTAAATTATCGTTAAATTGTCATTAAATTATTGTTAAATTATCGTTAAATTATCATTAAATTATTTTTAAATTATCGTTAAATTATCATTAAATTATTGTTAAATTATCGTTAAATTGTTGTTAAATTATTGGCAAATTATTGTTAAACTACAGTTGAATTATTGGCAAAATATAGTAAAATTGTTGTTAAATTGTTATTATTCAGTCACTTTCGAATTTCGCATATTTTGGTATCTAAAATAAGCATATTTCGCCCTTAGAAAAAACTGTCCCCGGTTCGATACCCGGTAGGTGCCCAAAAGAACGAAATTACCTCAGATTTATAAGCACTTTAACAATACCGCCATGATTCGATATCCGAAGAGGTATTAATTAGAAAAATTAATGCCTGAAGATAGAGGGAATGTAATTATGAGCAAATTTTTAATTGTACTTTTTTAATCTTATCAAAAAATGTCTAAAGTACTCAATACTTAACCCAAACCCCTATCAGATTAGTGGTGTGGCATAAGAATTCAGAAGTCAATTCAAAGATTAAGGTGTCTTTTTCAGTAGTAATACATATTTTAAGATATGTTTTCAAGATGCAGAGGGGGTCAGCCGATAGAACTCTATGGGCACGTTTTTAAATTCATAGATGGAATCAAAAATCCATCAATCCGTTTTTAAATTAAGTGATGGTTTCATCAAACTGTTATTTTTCACTCACCGATGGATCTCCGATGTTTTCCACTGATGTCCATCACTTCCATCGTGATTAATACCCGATGAAGTTCCGATGGTTCTGATGACAGTAACGGGTCGTTCAAATGTTAATATCCATAACATCATAGAAAGGAAGTAAATGGCAACCAACAAAGGAAAACATAACGTATTTATAATGCAACAATCAACGAACACAAAGGATGCGATGATTTACGTTTCAACAGAGTTTAAAGAATTTTGGAGATGGAACTAGTTGTCGTATATGCAACGGTAGCCATCTTGTCAAACAGCAGAGGAACCAACAAAATGTTCTTAAATTCATTAAGAATCGATTATTCATCGAAGCAATCAGACAAACATTGATGAAATCCATCTCTCATCACATTGATGAATTTTAAAACGTGCCCTATATAACCGCGTTCTAAACGGTAGCCAATCTTGTTACAACTTTTACTTTTCGTTAGTTAGTCCGTTGCTTGAGTAATATTGAAAATGGAAGGGATTGATTTAGTACAACGTAGAGCTGCTCGTTTAAGGAAACAGTCTATCAGAGATTACCAAAGTCTATGATTCCCTTGAAGATATAAGAATCAATTATAGAGGTATAAAGCTATTCGAGAAAGTTTTTTGAATGCATTTTTTAGAATGCGATTTTGGATCAAACATCAAGGAGATTTCGCGAGACTACATCGAGGACGGGTTTCCTTACGGTATAATCAGATAGCTAAATTTGATTAAACGGGCTGAACTGCCCGATGATTCCCAACGGGGGAAAAAGAGTGATAAATACCATAATATATATATATATAGTTAACTGGACTCCGATCAAAACGAAAAATAGAAAACGTAACTTATGCGATGGAGATGAAAATTAGTCGACGAAAAAAATCTGAAACCAGTGACAACACTATGTTTACCTATAGAATTCATTCAATTTATGTACATTATATACGGGACGTGATGGACTGTCATAAACACTTATTATTATCATGCTATTAATAATTCTTTGTAGTTTGTAAATAAAGAAACTTGAAAATGTAAACACTTTGGGTCAGGGAATGATTGAGCAAGATTCAATTCTGCTTTATTTTTTCGCAATTTACAGGTTTACTACAAGTCGCTAGAATTGAGAAAGCTATTTCAAACAACACAATGAAGCCTGGTTTTATATCGTATATTCAATATATAGTTTACCCATTATCTTTTACTAACCTTATTGTAATCCGCATTCAAATCTTCCGTGAGATTACCATCCTGATTGGCGTAGTTCAACGATCGCCTTGGCTTTAAATCTTACAATGATGTTAAATCGCAATGTTTCACGACTGTAAACACATCCATGATGCATTGCGGTTAAACAATATGGCGGATATGTATTGGCATTAAAATGTATGGTAGAATGCGAAATGGTGCTCTAGCATCGAACGAAGGATCATTGGTGAAACGGTGAACTGCGTATTTGAAATTTCTTAATAGAATCTGTTTACATGCCGAGTTTCATCTTTTTACGTTATCGGGAAGGGATTCGAAAAAATTCTTAAACATCGCCGCAATGTATTTTAAAAAAGAGAATTTTTCACCCACCTGGCGTCGAATCCACGCTCATTTGATGACATTTCTTTGGACATTTGGGGCCCTCTGGTGCTCGAACCCGGGCCTTCACGCTGTAGGGAATAGCTGTCTTATGGGTTTATAATGTGTAGATATGCAATTATCTCGAATCTCTAAATCAAGACCTTTCTGAAATAAAAGGGGGGACGGACGGACAGTTCGCTAATTATATATAGGATGAATATTAACAAATGTAACATCTTTCACACTTAAGAAAACATCTTTATTTTAATATTTCAAAAGAAAAATATCTAATGTCATTGGAGTCTTAATTATCTGACTTTTCATATCCTGTTGTTATCTAATTTTTTTACAATGTACGGATGAAAATTACCGCTAAGGCTTACTAACTAGCCTTTTATATTTTATGTTACAATTTTTACTTTAACGCTTAAGTCTTATTTTATTTACTATTATTTGTCATTTGTTTTAATATTTTTGTTAAATTATGTATTTTTCCTTTATTATTTTCGTGTATTTCTCTTTTCATACGTGTATTTTTTCTTCGTTATTCTGTATTTTTATCTTTGCATCCAAAATGGGCACTTTATCCATGAATAATAATTATAATAATAAATAGCTAATTAGGGACTTTGGTGTTCTCACATCTCCTGCCATACGCCATTTGGCAGCTCGCGGGGTGTTAATCTAAAGATTAAAGTATAAATTCATACAATTCTTTGTCATCGGCATGAGATAGTTGACAATGATGTTGCTGTTGACAATGTGTGACTGTTGCAACAATGCTTCATAACAAGTTTCATTGTTAGTTTGTAAATATTCCCATAGTGGCTAAGCATGAATTCATATAGTATATCATCATTTTGTCAGATTGTTTATTATTATTAGCTTATTTCATTATTTATTGGCTTATTTGACAACGAACTTTCTCCAACAGCATTAAAGATTCACATAGATTTCAGCTCAGAGGTATAAAAAGCTCACAAACTTCAATTTTTTATCAAAGTTACTGGTGTACACAACTGTAACTCTCTGCATTTCTGAGCATGGTGCATATTCTGGAAGAAAATCGAAGGCAGTTATAATTTTAAAGCCCGTTACGTTCTGCAAATGACCGCCTTTTCCATTTTGGCATTCTAGAAATTGGCGAACATCAAATTCAATGTTTGTGAACTCAATATAGGAAGGCATTACCTCATGGAGGTGCAGAAGAATTGGGATTAAACTTAATATAGATTTCATTACGGGTAGATCTGTTTGGACCACGATAATTGAGATGTGAAGTTAATCGAAAAACAGCCAGAAAAATAATTAAGTACTGAATATAATAAAGATAAGTCATGTTTAGTTCGAGTGACAGAAAGACATTCTAAGGATAGAGAAGATAAGATAATAGAAATTTTATAGGACTGGCAGAAGGAAAAAGAAGAATATCTAGCTTTTACGATTCTGATAAAGAAGTTAGTAATTCAGTCTCATGAGGGAAGATGAGTTGCAGAGGATATAGACCAGATAGGGAAACAATAAGATAGAGTAGGAAGGATAAAAGCAGAAAAGTATAAAGAAAGAAGCAATGGGTCATTGATGTCCTTCAATCGATAAAGAAAACTTAAGAGAGACATAGCATGATTTTTTATTTTCTTTATGCGTTCAGAATATTTTGCTGTTGATTAAACGTGGGATTCAGGCAATTATCAGGCATCCAGATGGTAGAAGCCTTTGGTTGATTACAAATTGTTTCGGATGTTCAAATTAACAGCGCAAACCATATAGAGAAACCAAGAATTGGAATATCGCTTTGCGGTGAATTATCGCATTTCTGATCGATAATACTATCGATAATCGATTTTATTTGAGTGATTTTACCATCTGCCGTCAAATTTTCTTTTGGCAATCAATGTCATCTAGATTGTCCCTGCACTCATTCATAACCTATGAATATTGAGTGACTTCGGGTATTATGGAACAGTCGGAAAACATGGAATATTAAGGTTTCTCTTTAGTAAATTGCTGTCTCCAAGAATCAATATCATAAACTGCTTCAGAATGGCGTCAGAGTGTCCCTCAGAAGGTGTCATTCGTCTGCTGGCGTGTATTGTAAATAAATACTTGTTCTTCGTGTTTGGAAAATTTCATGAGGTAAGTTTTCAATAATGTTTTTTCATTATTTGTTTCTAAGTTTCTTCTATTGAAAATGAGCACAAGTTGCACCCAAATACTAACACTTAATCCTTTAATACTGATTTTTAATGCGCTACTCATCCTAATAAAATAGGGAATTTTTCTCTAAGATAGCGGTTCAGGTAATATAGAATACTAATACCTATCTCCCACAAATTCTGAGAAACGAAGGTCTATTTTTTACATATCTTCTCCTTGTTCATCTGGAAGTCTTCATGGATGTTTGATTCGATTCTCAGAGATCTCGCTGAACGTCTATTCTGTTCTATAAAAATATCCTACAGCAGCGGAGAAATCTGGATTAAATGATTTTTTTCCTCTGTTTTAATATTTTTTGGATGTGATAAAATTTCGCTAAATAAGATTAAGCTGTAAACAATTAATCACAGATAGTTGATGCTTTATATTGTATCCAGATTTGTGTTTTAAACTATATCCGGTATTATAGCCCCATATGTAGATGGTATTTTATAATATAAAACCCTAAGTTCCTCTACATACATATTACATCTTAAGTAGATAACTATTAAGAGTGATTTCTCTTAATGACATACCACATTGGAACGTAGATATGCATGAAAAACTTCGGGTTTTGGTTGCCATGTTTGCTGATGAGCGACCTAAAATAAGAAGACAGGTAGGACATAGGTCCAACAACGCAGGAAACCATCAAACAGAGTATATTTGTAGGTTCATCATCCCGCAACAGAAGTTCGACGTGCCTTCTTATGAAGAGATGATAGATTGGGATAAATTCAGTGTCACCAAGTCACCACTTACTGTCAGCCTTCCCCCCGAGGATCTTCAAAACATTAAAGATAACGCCAAGGAACCTATAAAGCAGCTTGCTACATTATTTGCCCTCCCAAATAATTCTCAAGCAGTCGAATGAAACGTAAAAGAAGTCACAGAGGCCTCACGGTTAGTCTAAGGCTACGGTGCAATAGACGAGTTCATAGGAGAGAGGATCCTCTCGCGAATACCAAAAACTGGAACAAAAGCAGCCTTCAAAGACATCAGCTAGTTATCTGGTATGCATCCACGGGTGTGTAGGCGGGCGAGGCTCGATAAGCAGGCACCACCTCATGATCAGTCCTGAGTAGCTCACTGCAGCTGAACCAGCGAGGAGTTGCCACTTTCCATGGTGATTCCAAAAATTTTTCAAAGTATGATATCTCGTCCTTTCGGTTTTAATGGCTCAATATAATTTTTCCTCAATCACAACGAATTAAAACAACCGTTTAATCAAATGTATGTATGCTCCGTCAAAATATTAACTTACCTAAAAAAAACGCAATTTTCACTAAAATTTCGAATTTTTGAGCTGTTTGGTCAGGCCCAAGACGTACTTTGTCAGAGTTGTGCTTTTGCATACTTATTATTGAGCCTAAAAGACAACTTTTCCAACCTATTACGTTGCCTCTACTAAAAATTTTTGTTTTTACTATATAGTAATAATCCCATACCTTTCTGCTATATAGTAATGATCCCATATACTAATGATAATTAAATATTAATCTTTATGAAAAGGTGACATTTTTATGTGATTCCAGCGTTTTCAACAACGACAAACTAATAGGAGGGACATACTTACGACTAAGAAGTATTTATCCAGCAAGAATTCTAAAAGTTTTTTTATGTTACAGATTACATAGGTAGAAAATATGCATACACAATGCATAGGTAGAAAAGGAAACCTTTGTGGGAATCACTTGGGGTGATATTTAGCAAAAGTAATGTGTAGCAATGAAATTTATTGCAATAAAATTTCATAGTTTATTTTTAGGGATTTTGGTAATACTGCCTCCTTTTAATTGGATTGCGATATATTTTCTTTTAATATGTGGTACTAATAAGTTATTTTTTTATTACTATAGACCTATAATTAAATTTAGTTTAAGTTTAAACCTTGTCAAGTCTTTCGGGATCAGTGATTTCAACGCTTCTGCATTTTCATAATATTTTAACTCGGATGTTAGCATCTTTTCAATGGTTCAATAATCCTACCTTATGGCATGTTAATACTAATTATTCTAAATTTTTATAAAGTTAAAATTCACATACTACAATTACCATAGTGCTGCTCAGATAATTTCTGATTACAAAGATTGATTTCAACTTAACTCAAAAAGACCTAGGTCTCTCTAAGATATATTGAGAATTATTGCCTCAATAAGATTATTAAATAAACAATATATTGAGGTGCCGACGCAAAGGAGTTTTAAAATTCCCGCTGATGGAAAATTTGAATTAGTTCAGCAGATCTCCGCTAAAGGCGCGTCAGCACAAGACAGAATGATTTATTCGCGCCTTCCTTTCAAACCTAAGAACGTCAATCGAGCGTTCAGGCATGAGTAATAATGCTCAGAATATCCACGCTGTGTACTGTAGCGTACTAGATTGCGAGACCAAGACTAACTATCTTAGGCCCAACTTATAATCTATGACATCATAGTTCGGTGTCTAGAATGTTTAATCTAACAAATGAGGAACTTTTTGAATGAAAACGCTATGGAATATATGAACAAAATTCACGTCAAGCAAACCCCAATACAGTCTCTGTAACGTAATAGGATCTTGGTCATTTTGACGTATTATGTAAATGTATAATGAAATTTTCCTGAAACTCTAGGTGCTGGTCAGTCATAATTTATAAGGATATTATTTGGATTACCATCACATAACATTTAATACAGCTATATTTATATTCGTTAGTTATGCACTTTAGTCGACGGACCGTGTGGCCTAATGGATAAGGCGTCGGACTTCGGATCCGAAGATTGCAGGTTCGAGTCCTGTCACGGTCGCAGGTTTTTTGGCACTCGGAATATTTCTAGGCGGATTTTAACTTTGGTCACACTGTAAGACATTTGAGAAACATGCATCTCATTTTGCTGGCTTATTTACTCCCATGACCTTTCTACGCCTCCGTCGCGCACCACTAATATGTAAGACCCCCTGACATTTCAGGGGTTGCCCTTAGGATGAAAGGCTTGGTTGCTTTTTCACGGCTCTTTTTTTGGGTTTGTCACACAATGAATACCTTATTCTGCCAAAACTCCTTCAAAAATTCGAGAGCTGCTTTGAAATTTCCGTGTTCAAGGCCGAACGTTTCACTTACTGTAAGTTGATAAAATAATTACTGAATTACACGAGGGTTTATAACCAATTTCTAACACAATTAAATGAAACGTTAACGTTTCATGTAGTACTCATAAAAATTTGTAAAATCGGAGAAAAAGACTGCATTCGAAGGTAGTTGTTTCCCCTCACGCTCGCCGTAATTCGAAATTTAAGCTGTTAATTCAAGGATTAGGATAAAATACGTTTCCATTAACTTCGGAGGAGAATATAAATCATCCACCATTTCCTAAACGACTTTAGATAATAAATTATGCTACCGTCACTTTTCCGGCTTGCTACATAATAAGATTATAATTTCCGTGAATTATATCTACAACCCTTGGAACGATGAAATTGGCTGGAACGTGTTCTTCCACAGCTTACATTTTATTCCACATAATAATATCATATTGGGCTCTTCCTTAGCTTTCGAACGTCGCTTTCCGAGCCAGAAATGAACTGGATTAGCGGGGGCGAGAAACAGAGGATACGTGAGGGCGGGGGTAGCATTCAGTGTGCGCGGAAACTCACCCTAGAAGAGAGCTGGCTTATCGTCCTGATATTATCGTGTTAGTTTTAAAAGGATAAGTGATATCAACGCAAACATTTCTGCTCTTAAGGGGGGTTTTCGGTTAGAATCTCATCTGAATCCTATCCGAGTGGCCAGCAGCAATAATATCCCGGCATGTGCAGAAGCATGTTTATCGTTCTTCACTGCGTACCCTCGAGCTCATTCTTGCTTTCTCTACGTTTTCCACCCGATATCTGAAATTCAAGCAGTACAGCTTATATATATCCAACAACTGATTACTTTTATATTTTTTAGCATATCTGTTAATTTGATTTGTTGGTGAAAAGTATACATACGGTGTAGGAATCAAGGAAACGATCAATAACGGAGTTCCTGTGAATCGATAGCTTAAAACATCTGAAGGCTGATTTGCGCTAATGTATCACATACTTATCCATGGCTGTGAGTTTTCTGCTAATAGTGCGATGATGAAAATGGATGTGTATTTATTTAAGGATGTTGCTAAAAGCTGTTTCTGGAAATAGTTGTCCGTAAGTATGTTATTTACTGGATTATTTTAAAGGAGAAACCGTATTTTATGTTGACGTAAATAGTGATAAAACTGTTAAAGGCAATATCTGTAATTTGATTTGATAGTTTGATTCCCAATGACTTAGCGGAAGAAGGTAGTAAAAAAATTAAATTGATATAAAATTTAGGTTACACTGAGAAGTTATGTCGCAGTAACTTTATAGTATGTTTACATATTTCACTTGATGTTGCTTAGTTTAGTTCTCTTTAACGTAATTATCGAATTCTAAGTTTTTTGGCTTCGGTGAATTTATCTTATGCTTCAGATTCCTGTCGTGCAGCGACTGCATGGCGCTTTTTTGGTTTCTATGGATAAGCTTCGGCTTATCAGCTATGAGCGAGATAACGATATTCTCCTATATTTTTTCTTTTAAATCAAACGTTAAAAGGCTATGCTGCTATATCAACTTATCTTTGCAGGACAATATCGAAAAAGGAGGTAAAATTAAGTGCCTTCAAAATGGTTGAAAGGACCTCAGTCTTCACATCTCAGCTGAAAGCTATGATTGTCAGAAATATTCTACTAAAGAAGCGAGAGAAAAGGAAGACGTTGGCTGTAAGTAACTTAAACGTAATTGGAAAACGCATAATTGCGTGTTATCAAGGCAGTATATTTTGTTTTTCTCTTAATATTTTTGAAATAATTAATGAGATTTTCATGGCAGTTTTATGCAGCGAAATATTCTTTCCTAGAGTTATAATTTACCATATAATATACTCCTTTAATAAATCAATTCGTGACTCATAAATTTTTCTGCTAATTTGAAAAAGAAGGAAATTTTCTTTCCTTGTTAGATAAGCCTTGGTTCTAGGAATGTGGATAAGAAAACGTCATCTCATTTATTAGATTTTGCAACGTTCAGCCGTGTATAGGTTTCTTAACAAATCCGCGCCTGTGAATATAGTATTAAACCATTGAAAGCAAAAGAATGATGTTTTTACCGTTCTTTTCTAGACTATAACATATATGTACAAAACGAGCGGGATATCTTATTTTGGTTTTCGTTCAATCCAAACTATTAGTAATAGAGTTCATTGATTCTAACATTTAACTTAAGTCAAATATATTAATCGATGAATAAAAACAAAAGTTTCTAATTTATTAAATATAGCCGTGCTTCTTAAGTGCATAAAAAGGTAATAATATTCGTATCTTTTACGCTTTACAATTTAATTTATTACTCTAATTTTATTAATATGCTTGACATTATTTTACTGCTTGTCTGTTCTCACCTTTTAATACTAGCTTTTCATGTATTTTTATTTTTGCTTGGAGAACATAAGAATATCAGCAGGAATTTTTTAATCAGAGAACACTTATAAAGAGAATAGACATTTTGTCTCAAATTATCTTTCAGGTAATTTGCCTCTTAGTGGAATACACTTGTCTCAATGACTGTATGATAGGTTTTCTTTCACTCATCATTAGCATTAATTCGATTCAATTCCATTTTATTTCATTCAAGGAGTGCAGTAAAAGGTATAGAATCTGCCAATGTTGAAAAATAAGTATGAATTTAAGTACGAAAGAAGTACATGGACAAAAGAAAACAAATTATACATCAAAATCGTCAAATCAATTGGACTGGATTGGCATTTGCAGAGTAAAACGAGTTATTCATTAAATCTCCACCACTTTTTACAAAAATAATATTTTTATAAATAATATATTTATATACTTTTTACAAAAACAATTCTTTCATGTTATCCTTTAGGTTATTATATGAAGTAAGCCCCATTAGACTTAGAACCTAGAGCTGCCTTTGCTCTTATGAGAGGTCTGAGGAGATCCTCATTCGGAATCTTTCTTAGGAATTTACAACTTTCTCATGGTTTTAATTGATTGGTTCCTTAAGACTCGTAGAAAAGCCTTTATTTGTTTGCCAGGATTGACCAAATAAAGTAGGCATCAAAAGTTGTACGTTCATACATTTTTTGGCACATTCGATGACCAATCTCAGTTATGGCAGATAGTGATGTGTGTTTGTGTGTTTACATATCTCCTCCAAAGAATTTATCGTATAATTGCTATGGAAAGCGAGGTTTGCTCTTCAACTTCCATCAAAACCAAGTGCGTAGCATCCTTTTTTATTCAGCCTCTGAGTATATGACCACGTTTCTCTTGTTGCTTATATGGATGATATTGAGCAAATCTACAAACATTCATTCTTAAACATTGTAAAGGTATTCATAGCATCTTCCATTTGCCCGTTGTCTCAATGATTTTTTTTACTTTTTGAAATTACAATTTTGAAGGCATTCTCATGCAAAAGTGATGATCAAGAAGAATCACTTCTAAATAGGTAACAAAGTGCAGATGAGTCGCTAACATTCCAAAAATTTATCCCTCATCAACCCTCTTATTATCATTGCGTTGATTCATGTGGATGAATAATTGTGGATAGTAATAAATAATTTGTGAAAAAATAATTCCTTTGTCAATCAGTCATATCTAATCAGTTGCTCGGGTACACGTATACTCCATTTGTGATTGTCTCTCCAATGACATCACACTATGGAGGGGAAGTAAGTGGAGGAGTGGGGTAACATTTGAGGGGTCTGTCCATCATATCTCACAGGAAGCGCTTTCTAATTCAAACTGTTCATACATGGTTTTCTTCTTAGTATGTAGCTCCCCTATTAACTAGGCCCAATTGCAAAGTATGCCAGAGAATGACAGATTTAGGTGAGACATGGCAGAACTCCTTTGTGATCACCCACAAAGAAAAACTCACTTGGTAGAGTCCACAAAACATCTATTATTAAACAACCTAAGTTTCGTTATGGAGTGAAGTATTCTTACTCCGCAACAAAACCTAGGTTATTTAATAAAAAAGTTTTTGTGGACTCTACCAAGTGCGTTTCTTTGCGTTTCATCGAGTAGGCCAGAGGTCTGCATGGGTATGGGCCTTGGTGATGAAGTTCATTTTCAGGCCAAGTTCAAGCCCGATCATATCACCTCAAGAATAAATGCATAATATTGGGCTTAGTTCATGCTTCAAAAACAAAGTGTAAATAAAACTATAAATGAAATTATCGTGGTTTTCCCTTATGCATACTCCATGTTCATGAGAGTATAATGAATCATTTTTGTCCCAAAACATTTCCTTTAAGCATTGCTGTCAATCATTCTTTCATTTTAGTTTTGTATTTGAGACTTCTTATGTGACACCACATTACTTTGTTTAGTATAAGTTTACATGGTGCATTGAGTTGTATTATTAGTGATATTTTTAAGATTTGAGATTGGAAATGAAATGTCCCAGACATCCCAGACTCGCATAAAAGATTTTTTCTCGTTTTTTATTTAGGAATTTTGTTGTTCTACAGATATTTTGAGTTGAATTTTCTTTGTGGAAATGTAATTAATAAAACAAATTGATAGATTAAAAATTATTTTAGGGCATTAAATTGTAATATACTAATACTAGTCAGGCAGAATCTGGACCGATTTGGGAAAAGGTTGCGTTCGGCTTACTTATGAATGGACCAGGCTGGATTAGGATAAGAAGTTTATCCCATAGAGGCCTCTACAGTAGGTGTATACATTATATTATATTATACATATAGTATACAATGTGAATGGAGCATAGGTGCTCACCTTTATTGGCTTAAAAGAAGCCCATAAAATCAACCTTAATCGGTAGTTATTCAAACATATAATATTGTGACCCATCAAAAGAGCTTCATTTCTTCTGGTGGTTCACTATTTTATTGAGGATTTGAACTTAAGTTTTAGTTGACTTGTAATAAAGTGATATTTTTAAAAGATTGATTATTTGAATTGGTTCTTCTTTTGTTCAAATTCAATTCTCTCCTCTGGAATCTTTAATTCTCTATATTTTCCAGTATTTTGTCTATCTTCTGAAATCATCCAATATCCTAATCTTTCTTCCAAAATTTCATTCTCAGATTTATTCTTCAATTCAAATTCAAGCCAATTCTTGTAGCACAAGCCTACTCCTCTTATATTTACCATTTCTTATCATTCTCATAGGAGACATCTTTTATTAGGCTTGGTGCAGCTAATTATTTATCATAATAGTTGATTATCATAACTATTTCTTGTCTTGTAATTCTCATTCCCCCTCCAAAACTTTTTGTAATTTATCTGCAGATCTTTTCCGTGTGAAGCATTCTGGCTCAGTGATGCTAGCAGTGGCAAAGTACCCAATTCCTCATCTTTGCTAGTGCCAGTTATATCATAGTCCTAGAAAAAATAAACTCTCTTTTGGTGTCTGAAATTTGCAATCTGATCATGGGTATTTTAGGGCTGCTGATTCCAAGAACGACATCAGTTATACTGTATCAGCTCTAGTTTTGAATATACGCCAGAAACAGCTATTATTGTCAATATAACATTGAAATAAACTGACCTCTTTATATTCTCTAAATTTTTTGGCATAGTATGCACTGTTAGTTTTTCATACCTTTTTATTAGATCTAAATTAATGTGCTTATCTGTAAAATATTGTATTTTACATGTCACAATGCTTTGTGAGCTTTGATACCTATATACATGATTTACATTTTGTCAACACCTCAAGAGCACTACTCAAGACCTCAATTAGGCAGTATTTGGATAATCCAGATATCTTTTGTTATATATAATGTATATGTAATATGTAGTACATAATCAAGATAAAGAAAAATGCATTTTTGAATTCGTAAAGAGTGTTAATTATCTGAATTAATTTGTAGTTGATCTCAGACATCAAGATTAGTCATGGGTTCCTCAAATTGTATGCAAGATAGCATACAATACAGGAAGCATTTGCGACAGTACATGAATGGCTGAGGTAGTTGCATTAAATTTGGTAAAGTGATGGTTTGGAAGGAGTGTAAAGACCATTCTCATGATTGTTGTTCTTCTCTGGTAAAGAAAATTTGTGAAAATCAAAGGCATCGTATAGAAAATGGACATATCCCAACCTAGATTCAGCAAAGATACCGGTTCACACACTCAAACAAATTGCCTTATCCACCATTCTATTTGTTTTTTTTTTTAGCTGAAAACTTATCTTCCATATCTAATACTTGAGAAGGTATAAAAATGGAATCAAGATTTTGTTGGTACTTCATCAACACCTAATAATACTTTGGATAAAATTAAATGAATGATCTAATCAGGGAAATCAATCTATCCTAACAATCTTCTGAATTGCTTTCCTTTGGTAAAAGAAGCTACTTTACATCTCCCTGGGTCAAATATTACATCTTATAGCAAGAGGGAAAAGGATTTACAGCCTTTCTTTACTTTAGAAAAAATCTAGCATTCTACAACGGTATTGAAGGTCTTCTCAGAGATTACCAGAGATTTCTTCTTCTTCTTCTTTGTTCTTTCTGTCCTAGGACAGGTTTCAACGAAATTTTTGTTTCCACAGCATTCTGTTTTGGGTATCTCTCTTCATCTCGACATATTTCCTTCCTTCTTTGATGTATGTTAGCATTCCATACTTCCTCCGTCCTCTTCCTCTCTTCCCTTCTATTTTCCCTTCTATTATCACTTTCTGTATTCCGTTCCTCCTTAAAATATGTCCTATCCAATTTGCCTTCCTTTTCCTAATTTCTTTCAGAATACTTCTTTCTTCCCCAATCCTCCTCAGTACCTCTTCATTACTAATTTTATCTTTCCAACTAATCTTTTCCAGTCTTCGCCAAAGCCATGTTTCAAAGCTTTCTATGTACTTTTCTTCTCTCTTTTTCAAGGTCCACGTTTCGGCTCCATACAGTACAATGCTCCATATGAAGCATTTCGCAAATCTTTTCCTAGTAGCCACATTGATTTTCTTTGCTGTTAGCAGTTTTTTAATTTTATTGAATGCTACTTTTCCTTGCCCAATTCTGCTTTGACCAGAGATTTACCAGAGTACAAATCAGATGGATGGCAAATTTTGATTGATAGCTCAAAAAGGAGTTTGAGGTTTAAATTGGTCATTCAGCCTGTGTGAAAGAAGAGTATGAGACAATTTCTTTTGTATTAGAAAAGATTAAGTACTATGGGGTGATTTGTGTTGATCTGAAGGTGATGAATTGTCTCTTCAGTCAAAAAATTGGCTAATAAAGTATCCATTTTATGCCTATGAGATAGAGCCAAAAATAAGCATTGTCTGAGGAAAAATTGCCCTCGAAGGAGAGCATGATTTTTGGGGATAACTATGAGGAAAAAAGTGCTGGTAGTTGCTTGGGAAAGAATTATTCTATGCCTTTAAATATCAAACTATACTCCAAGAAGCAATCTTAAGCTCATTAAACAAATACAGTTTGTGCTTCCAGTATATATTACCATAGATACATACATTTCCTGAGGTTACCAAAACGAAACTGAAAGCAGTAATTTTTTTAGCTTAGGATTTAGATTAGCTTTAATGCTGAGTAAGTCCATAACTCTCTTTTGTGTAAGTCCATGCTGGATGTTTTCCTTGAAATTTTGTACTTAAAAGCTACCTGTGCTCATGTACGTAAGTTTTCTCCTTTGATGAATTGTCTGCTTCAAATATCTGTTTTTACTTTACAGGAGGTACTTCTTCCACTTTACTTTCTTGGTATCCTCATCCTCATAAAATTGGTGATGCCCAATCCTAACTTTCCTGTAATTGATACGCCACGTGGGGAAGCAAAAGTGTTTGAGTACTTCAACAAAGTCAGGAATCACACTATCGCAGTGGTACCAAACGGAACGGAAGCTCAGACATTTATGGAACATGTGAATGAACTGTGGCTTACCATGCGTAAAGATCCTGGTCTTCATCGAATATCATTTATTTTTTTTGAAACTCCAGAAGAACTCACCCGTGCTTATTGGGCTGAGCCAACCTCTATACCAATTGCTATTGTTTTTACTTCAGACCCTTTGGCTCCTGGTCACTTGGAATATGAGGTAATGTGGAAAATACTATCAGTTTGACTTTGTGTGTTCTTATAGATCTTAGTGTACTATTAAACCTTAGGAGACTGTTCTTTTCTCTATGCAACAGAGATTTTCTTATGCAAAACATCATCTATAGAAGATGCAGGTATAAGCGTAGGCTAGAATCATATACCGAGATTCCAGTTATAAAATTTTAACCCCCTGACCCTTATTTTTGGGCCTTCCCTTGGCAATACCATCTTCATGGGCTAATTTCCTGTCTCCATCATAGATTGGGGCTGCAGAAAACTAAGTGTTGTTGCATTTGTTTTGATAAAGAATTATTTTCTGCATATATTATCAGTATTACCTCGGAAATGAAAATCTCATGTTTTGCTGATGATATATAACTTTAAATCGAAATTCTACAGTAAATGTTAAGGTATCATCAAGCAATGAATCTATTTCCATGTCTGTAGATTATAATTCCCTAATTGGCATCTTATCCTACCTAAATGCATCATATTGATGTAACAAAAAATCGAGATCAAAATTATCTTGATAAATTGAGCTCAATATGTATCTTATAGAATGGGAACAAATTTGAAATTTATCATGTAAAATGGCTAAATGCAAAAGAATTGGAAATGTAAAAAAATGTCTCTTCAATTACTTTTAATTACTTAAAAATAGTACACATATACACTCATGACTATGTGAATTTACTTTAAAAATTATTTCACTTGTTTAGAGAATTTTTTTTTCAATTGTAATTCAATCCAAAATTTAAGCAAATTTTGTAATGAAGCTCCTGAAATGGATCTTCCAAAATGATGTATGTGGGGAGATTTTGCTTTGATTTCAGGAGAGCTAAAGTGAATTTTATAATGTATCTGAAAATAATGATTCTCAGGTAGTTATTGTTTTAGAATCCACATGAATAAATGTAGAAAAAAGGGGTTTCTATGTCTTTTTATAATTTTTAAATGACAACCAGGACTATATTTATGAATGATCTGTAATATAATTTTAGGATGTCCTTTATGAGTACTGTGAATTGTGATTATTTTTTCATCTGTATTTTCATTTAATTGCATAGATTCGTACAAATCCTTCGTTCACTGTCACTCCTCCTACTGGGACGCTGTTCGTATCTCCAGCAATGTGTAGACAAGGCACTGGCCACTGGAGTGGAGTCTTCCCTATTGAAACTGGACACAGCTGTCCTGTCAACCAATATTATTCTTCTGGCTTTGTTGCCATCCAGACTCTTCTTGACTTCACCAAAATAAGGGTTGGTGTTTATATTTATTCTATAAAAAATTGTTTTTCAAGTATTGCATGTTATGCAGTTATCACCTATCTTTGATCATCCATTTTGACTTAAAGTTATGTTGTTTAATTTGTACAAGGAAAAATCCACGTATTATTTTTAGTTACTGGCAGTTCTTGACTTATGTAAGTAGAACATATCTAGCCTCACTACGTGATTCAAACTGTACTTCAAGTCAGACGAAACCTTTAACTCAGCGTTATGAAGAGTAGAGTATCTTAAATTAACTATTTCCCTGAGGAACTGAGATTCACTCATGCTTAAAACAAGCTAGAACTGAGAAAGATGTTGAACAAGGTAATCACTATTGTTTAGTTTTATATATAGTGCATCACTTTTTTCTAGGTTTACATTTTCTGTACACTATTTAGCCATAATAATGTACTACTACTATGTCTAAGTCTAGCTTTATGAATATTGAACTTGCATAAGGTAGGAACTGCCTGTATCTCATTTCCTGGTATTCAAGCAAATTATTGCAATATTCATCAGTAAATGATATCAAACGTTATAAATGTCCTCATCTGATTCATAATTTATTTTTTCATTAAGTTTTTCTGTGGGAAAATTCTTCTATCAGGATTTTTCATTTTCTTTTCTAGTCATCAAACTGTAAAAAATCCATTTTTCTTTCTGACTCATGGTAACTTTCAAAAGATTTTCATTTGATTTTTCAAATGATTTCATCACCTAATCATTAAAAGTTTCATTGTGCTTCCTCATTTGTTCTTAAAATTTAGACGTATATATTATTCTGCATTAAATATCTATGTAAAAGTAATGCCACTCATTGATAATTATCTCCTTTGTCAACAGCTGGATTCTGATAGGAGAGATGTGGAAGTACCTGAAATATTTCTGGAGTTATTTCCAAAGGGAGCGTACACTGGAGGTAAATTCTCAAACAAATTACATCCCTCTCTTATAATGGCTATTATATTCTAACGTCAATGGTAGGCTAAGATGATGTCTCAATTAATTGTCAATTATAATCTAAATTAATAATCACCATTCTATATATTTATATGTTTTTATGTTTATCTATACAATGTCAGTAACACTTAAAAGAAATGCATGGAAGAAATTTTTTAACGTTAACTTCTCACACTTCTTGACAAGATAGAATTTTGTATTAATAATGTTTGTTTGAGGTACAATGAGCTACTACATGTCAACATTGTTTTGCCCAAAGAATCAATGGTTCAACTTGAAAATACCCTCTTAAGAAATGCACGTAATGTTCATTCTGATCAATTACAGATTTATTTTCTTTTGCATAACAAATCAGAAATAATGGTCCCACAAAATCAAAATAAGTACCAAAGGAAGGAAATTGAATAAGGATTCTTCTTTTCTTAATGTGGTATCATTTTGGATTATAAATTACAAGAATTAAAACAAAAAATGAAAATTTTACACCATATTTTGTTATAAGGTTATAAATCTGTTATGATTGTATGTAGTACAACAGTGGTCACTCAACAGATTTACTTATTAACACCAACTTACGGAAATTAAAATTAAGTTGCTGACACCTTAAAAGTTAATGGAAGGAACAATAAAGGAATAGATTCACACTCATTGCTCACGGGACCATCCCGATGGAAACATGGCCTCAAAAACCATTGGTGTTGTATAGAGTACAATTAAGAAAGAATCAGCTATTTTTGCATAAGGGACTGTCAGAATTCTGAGGATTCGGATACATTTACAGAGGTTTTTTTAATGTTATTATTTTAAATTTTCCAGGTTGGATGGTTGCCTTTAGGGTTGTTATTCCACTCTATATGGTTATGGCACTTTCTCAGTTTATCACTTACCTCCTAATTCTGATTGTTGGTGAGAAAGAAAAGAAAATTAAGGAAGGAATGAAAATTATGGGACTTCGGGATTCTGTATTCTGGTAAGGCACACCTTCAAATAAACGTTTGATAACTTTTAATGTTTATCATGAGATAATAAAAATGGATTCTTTCTGATTCATAAATTTCTTATTTTCCATTTCAGGTTGTCATGGTTCATTATTTACAGTATTTTTGTGCTGATACTGACTGTCATCACTACAATTCTACTTTTCACTCTTCAAGTTTTTCAGCATACCAGTTTTGTATTGGTTTTTCTGTTAATTTTACTCTATGGGTTGTCAATCATTATGTTTGGATTCATGATCACACCATTTTTTGATAAATCCAGAGTAAGTACATCCTAAGGTTTTATCTAAAAGTTTAGTTTTTGTTGTTATTCTTCCGAGTTGCAAATTATGAAAATGGTTCTTGTATATTTTTTCAGACTGCCGGAATCCTAGGAAATTTTGCTGTGAATATTATGAGTTTATTGTACTTCATTCAAGTATTTATAGATAATTCTAGTTCTTCAGCATTTTGGTTTGTTTCTTTAATAAGTTCCTCAGGATTCGCTCTTGCTATGGACAAGGTAATTTGCTAGTACTAATATATAATGTGATATTTCCTAAAAAGTTGAGCAATATTTGAATGCTATGACTATTATGAAAGTTTATATCATGTTTGCCATCTATTTCAAGGCACTTGTGCTGGATCTCTCTGGAGAAGGTGTAAATTTCGATAACTTATGGGATGGCCCAGGTATACCTTTTGGAGGAAGTCTGATAATGATGTCTCTAGACATTGTTTTGTATGGATTCCTTGCATACTATCTCGACTGTGTTATTCCAAGTAAGTTATGTTGAACATTCACTCTAGTTGATCCCCAGTTGCATTTGCACTTACATTCATAAAACAATGAAAAGTAAGAAATGTGGAAGTTTTGAAATGTATTTCATTGGAAATACAGTAAAACCCTGTTGAGAT
Organism: Pachydiplax longipennis; assembly: GCA_036926295.1. Taxonomy (NCBI): domain Eukaryota; kingdom Metazoa; phylum Arthropoda; class Insecta; order Odonata; family Libellulidae; genus Pachydiplax; species Pachydiplax longipennis. The sequence goes on from JAVFKF010000012.1 coordinate 36,697,387, forward strand.
GTTTTCTGGGAGACAAAGTAAAATCTGTGTCATAACCAGGTTGGGTAATGCCTGCTGGAATACTTCATCATTTTGAAGTTTGGTTGGCTTTCTATACAAACAATGTGTCTCAGTTACTTAATTTAGCTCAATTTTCACTCTAGAACAAAGTACTACTTACGAGATAGACAATTAGTTTGAAAGAATGATTTTTTAACAGCAGTGGTGAGAGGGCATCACAATCTCTCTGAGACATTTTGCCCAACAGCCCACAAAACACTCTTTCTCTGTTTTTTAAATGTTTGTTCTGAAGATAGTAACATAAGGAAACATGGAAAATTGACATATTATTTATGATGCGAGTCTGATTATTGTGTTATATTTAATTTTTCAGGTGAGCACGGCACAAAGAGAAAGCCTTGGTTCTGTTTTAGCCCATCATTCTGGTGCTCCAGAAAGGTGGCTCCCAGAGTAAGCTCTCATTTCTTATTTTATTAATTGAGTGGAGCAATCTCAAATTGTTGTTATCAGTTTATTGTATTGTTTGCATATAACTGAAAAAACAGCAAAAGATAGTAATGCAAATTTTTAAAGATGTATTTGCTAGGTTCTATTAGGTTGGAAAGCTATAAAGAGATTCATAAGATAAATCTAAAATAAAATGTCCAATGGAAATTTTTAATGATTGCTTCGTTTATATTTTCAAAATAATTTAATTATTTAGATTATGCAATCCAAGTTGAGGATTTTGCTTGTATCTGTAAGATTTCTTAGGGAATAAGATTGGGAACAAAAGAATTTGTCTACAAACAATAGTTGGAGAAGAAGATAAGCTCGTCATTCAGCTATGGATATGCTAAAATTAATATTATGGTATTCTCTGATCTAGACTGTGGAGAATTGTCTATAAATAATAATTATGTACTCAATGTATTGAATGCAGCACAGTCTCATGAAATAGTCATAGGAAATGGCTTGTAATTAAAACAGAATGTACATTAAATAAGTTTCTGCTGCCAGTTGTTTTTCTACTTCTGAATGCAGTGCATTGAGTCAATTTCAATGGCTGTTACAACAGTGAATTTAACAAAGACCCATTTAAAGTATATGTAAACAGATGTAGACGTTAAGCAGATGATTGGATTAAAACCTTATGGAAAAGGAAACTATTCTCACAGATTAATCAGTTACTGATTCATTAAAGTAAACAAAATTTAAGGAAATGCTAATGATTTCCTTTTTTAATTTACAGCATAATCACAAACCAGCAATGCCAGATGCGAGGACAAAACTGAATGGAGACTTTGCTTCCTTAAATGCCACATCAGGTATAGATGCAGGTGAAGAGGAGAGGGTGGGTTTGAGTGTGAGCGATGGTGGAGGCAGTGACGGAGATGTGGAGCAAGTCCCTCGAGAAATGAAAGGAAGGGAGGCTATTCAAATTGTGGATTTGCATAAAACTTTCCACGCTTGTCGCAAGCCGGAAGTGAAGGCAGTTAATGGTGAGTAACATAAAGAAATGTTTTATTGTATTTTCTTAAGTTATAGGTTTCATCATTGAGAATAAAATGCTCAGTAAATCTCCCATGAAGTGAGGGTATCTTCAGGTCTAGCTGTAAGCATAGATTGAATGATGATGCACTAATGATATTGAATCAAATGGCTTAAATCGCTATTATTTCTGCTTCTATTTTTCATTTACTGTATTTACTCTAAAATAACCACCCCTTTTTTCTGAATTTCTCATCCTAAAAACAGAGGAGGTGGTTATGTTTGTGTAATTCACTTTCCACGTGCAATTAACATAAACCAAGAAGAGAGAAATTCCAGGCTTGTATATGAAAATATCATTTTGTTATGTATTTATTCATAAAATAATAAAGATGTCACATCTCTTCTGCTGATGAGCATAATGTGCAGTATGTAAGGTACATGTAGGAAGGATTCAATGCATGAAAGTTAGGGTGCCATGCAGCCAATTCTTCTTCCATGGGCACCCTCAAACACTGAATTATGAAACAGGAAATGCAGCCATTGTATGTTACAATAAATTAAACATGTACTTTTATGGTACTTCAGAAGGGGTGCTTATATTTGCTTAATTTTTCCCTTTACCTGTGAACCCAAAACAGAGGGGTTCCTTACCCTATCAGTCCATTTTATTTTTAACATTTGTCTGTATACTACATTTCCAACACCACATCTCTTTCCTCCGGAGCTCCCAACATCCATGTTTCATACCTATAAAGTGCATATATCTTTAGAATTTTCTTACCATGTTTGATATCAGCTAGGTCTGTTGTCGGAAAGTAAAGGTTTATTTGTTTGTTTATCATTTGCTCAATATTATCATGTGATTGAATGTGGTGTTTTTTTATGATTAATTCCAATCCTACTCTGTTTTTCAGGAATCAATCTCACTATATATGAGGGCCAGATAACAGCAATCCTTGGTCATAACGGTGCTGGGAAAACAACTCTGTTCAACATTCTAACAGGCTTAACGTCTCCTACATCAGGAACAGCATTTGTCTTTGGATATGACATAAGGTATTCTTTGAAATTTCCATATCATTTTGTAACATGCATCATTGTTGCATTCAAGTTAACTGTATGCTTTTTTATAATTCTTTTCCCATAGATACACCTTAGCAGAAGTTCTTAGTGGCTTTATCCTAATTATAACTTCTTGTTCAGTATTAAACTGCATTTTATTTTTAGGAAAGAATCCTTTATTTGGATATGAGCACAGGGTCTGGCATAAAGGTCAATTCAGGAAGGGAAGTATTTCACACTTTTTCACGGTCAAATACCTTGGAATGATGTGAAATAGAATTTTTTAATCTTTGTTTTAGTGATTTTTCTTTCCATGGGTAGTTCAGCATTGCTTAAATATCACAAATATCATACTCACTTTATTTTTAACCAAGGAGATTTTTTGCAATATTGAGTAACTTTATTAACTCATAAAGCCTTTTCAGATTCTCACATGCGAAGATTGTGCTTGGCCCCATTTGCTTCTCTATGAATGCCTTCCCTGCAGGGATCCACTGGTTTGATTGACATTTTGTTACATATAGATGTTACGTTGAATCTTCAGTTGATAGACAATGCGCTGACTAAGCAAGTTGCTGATAGCTTATCAATGAAGGAAGGTGTCAGTTACTGTGATATATTGATAAATTGAGAATTTAGAGGAATTAAGGAGATAAAGGCATTTGTGAAATATGATTGGTAGATCTTTTCCTGTATGCTGTCATGCTTGAACCAGAATATCTGTCATTAAGATGGATCTATTTTTTTAATGCTACAAAGTAAAAATCTTTTAATTACTTATTCGCATCCCAAATGGCATTTTAACTTTCAGTCTTAGATATTTAACCAGTGGACTTTTTTAAATTAGTTACAGTAAAATCCAATTATAAAGTCATTACACCTCCATGCCAGACCTCACACTCTGTATCACCTATATAAATTATTTAATTTCTTATCAACTCAATTCAATAAATTAATAATGTAACTATTTTGCTGACTAATAATTAAAATGGACCGCTGTATTACTGCATGTACTCAACATCATACCTCTTATTACAGAATTTCTAACTTTTTCATATTATTTGTCAATCAGCTTGAATAAGTTAGTAAGAGAAGCATGCACTAACATATACTGTTTTTGAAACCATTTCATTCTTTGCTTTTGCTTTTCTCATTTCACCCATGAATGATATCATTAAAATCAGTAACGGATTATTGATAATTAAAAATTGCATTGTCACAAAACATATTCGTAATAGGGTTATATTGAGTTTTTAGTTAAAGCTGATACCTCCATTCAAATTCAGCAACTCTTTTACTACTTCAAGCAGTTCTGGTGTTACGAAAAGGCTACCATACAAAAACAAAATTTTTGGTATAAATTTTTCCTTTTATGTTATTACTTAATGCATTTAGTAACATATTTATCAATCCATTTGCTGTTACTGGAATTAAGTAATCTTACCTGGAGTATCTTTTGCTTTCTCCTGTTGCAGCAAGTAATTAATTACCTTTGTAATGTCGGGTAAAGGTATGGCAGAAAATCGGAAAACTCTACCTGAAAATTTTATTTTTAACTCGATTTTTTGTTGGGATGATATCAGGAAGAAATAGACTTTGGTAATATATCTGAAATTGGACTCCAAGAAACAGTTTATCATTAATAAAATGGATATGGTTATCCTGTTCTGTTTATAGCAGGTGATATGAACGCAGAAACATGAAAATTTCAGCTACAAACTAAACAGGTTAATTATTAACAGTTAAATGATTATGTTCCCAAAGTTAAAAGTATAGATTGTACAAATAGCCACAAAATCCTGATTGATTGATGTGTAGTTTCTATAATGATGTATCATAAGACACTTTTACGTATGCTAAAAATCTTAAAACAGAATAAGCCATGAATGCAGCACTCTGACAGAATTGATGAAGTTTATCTTACCTTTGCTGAATATTTAATAGTATATTACAGGTGTATACATGTATTAATAAGTTCAAATACACTTTGTCAACATGCATAGAAAATTCTTGAATTAAAAGTTTCCTCTCATTGCAATTTGGTATCCCTTCAGTACATTTCGACTGCTATTTTTGTGTTTACCTAGAAACAAATCAAAACACCACAAAATTACTGACAATTCTCTGCAGCTCTGAAGAAAATTAGAATAATTATTTCTATGATATCCATCAATTAAATCGAACAGTCTTACAATTAGCAATCACTTGACATAAATATAATTTAAATATCTAGCTACAGCTCTGTTGATTTTTCTACCTTGATCCATTTACAAATTTATTCTTAAAATTATTCAATATGTAGGATTAGGAGATTTGGGAACAAGATTCCCTTTGTATCTTAACACTCTTAAAGATGTTCGCTATGGACATCCTTTAATATTTATGAAATATATCATCTAAATACCACAAAGTAAGGCTTAGTTTATATATAATTCTCATTTTTCATAATATAAGTAGTTGTTTTTGAATTCATAGTTTAAATTATGCTACAATTCAAAATGAATGTATCTCTATTTTACAAATTTTTTAAGTATGCAATATGCATGCATAGGGATGGAAAATATCTAAATCGGATAAATTAATAACTATTTTAAAATTTTTTGAATACTTTGAACTATTATATTGGTTACAAAGCCAATTTGGCTGGCTATCTTCATTGATACATAAAACTGAATAATAATTGAAGAAATTAAGTTCTGTTTTTCGTAAGTGGTGAATATTTTTAATCACCACTGTAACTAAGTTATATTGGTTTTCTGTAAGTGAAGTAGTTTATTTTTGATTTTAAATAGGAGAAAATTGCTGTTTTTTAATGAATATAGGAAATATAAAATTATAATTTCTTAATTTTTCTCCACTAGATAATGTGTTAGATAATGCATTTTGGTGGTACTGAAAATATAAGTAGGCATATCAGTAATGAGTTTATTCTTGTATTCTTTTGTATATATTCTTGACAACATAATGTGAGCTCTAATTGAATTTAAAGGTTATTTGTGGAATATAATTTTGTGTTTTGATTTCCTGGATTTGGGCTCTATATAGCCTTTCAAAAGATTAAGAGCAATTTTTTCCCTCCAGAAAGGACTTCTGAGAAGATTTTTTGTGTCATGATATTTTTTAGCTATCACACATTTTTCCTAAACATTAAAGATAAATAAAAACTACCATATATATTTGTAAAAAACGTATTCTGTGTTACGTTAGTTATACATACTTTGCTAAGAAACCATACTTTTCAATGAAGAATAAAAATTTGAGGAATTAAAAAGATTGATCACTCTATTTTTCATGCTCATGTGCAAACTTTATTTCAAGGGTTGCATTTTAATTAATCTTTAATATATGCATTTATTATATCAGTTTAAATGGCATGTTTCCCTATTTTATTTCAAATTACAGTTTCAGCTGATGTTTCCTCGTATATTTTGTACTTACCTGATTGGGCACTTATTTATATAGAGCTATACCAGTAATATGAATGTAGATAATTATAACTTATATTTGAACATCTTATTTTAATGAAATAAAATGTTCAATTGATGCATTCATTTTTTGCGTAAATTCTTTTGTTGTATCTGTTTATGGAATTGTATTTTTCCTGACTTAATTTGAATTTTGGAATTTTAGAATTTCACTTTATCATTAAATGCTTAAGCCATAAGTCCATTTGCCAGAAAATAATGTTTGGACTACAGGATTTGGAAATTAGGTGCAAGTAATTATTGCTGTAGTGTCAAGAGGGGAATTGATTCATCTGGAATTTTTGTAATTGCTTCTCATCCATTGAAAATTCTTTAGTTATTGGTGGATGGCTAGAGAAGTATTTGTTGAGGTTCTTATTTCATGAATATAGATTTACATTTCATACCTAAAATCTTTATCCTACTTCTATTTTTTCTATTCTATGTTCTGTCTAGTGTAGTTAATGGGCTTAGGACTATCAATGTTTATATTTGGTAACTCATTTTCTTTAACTCTCTTGCTACTTGTAAAATTTACACAGCATATTAAGGTCATCCAAATCATTAATCTATTTAGCCTTTCATAAGTAGTTCAATAATATTCTTTTCTTTACCATAGCAGATATTTGTGCATGGGGTTATTTTTAATGAATAATATTTGTCTGGAATAATTACCTGGATGTGAAAAATCCTCTCCATTTTCTATCATTTACTTTACTTCTCTAGAAAGTGTATTATTCCTCTCTACTATTTAGTTTCTGAGAGATGGGACATCATCTTGTTAAGGATTCTTTCATTTAGATTGTACTTTCATCAATTTTTTGTAAGCCAATTTTAGTGATTAAGGTTTTTTTCCAATATATAATACAATTATTGCTACATTTTCAATTCAAAAAGTATTCCTCAGAAATCCTGTTGCATTTCTTTATTTAAAATTTATAAATCATCTCATATTCTTTTCATAATAATTTTATTGGATATAAATCTTATCTCTATCTCAATAACATGTTCATCTACCGATGAATAAATTCCCACAATGTTTCCTCTTTTTCTTTGGACGGTCTCGGGCTTCCAGAATCTTCGCATTTTCTCTCGCCAATCTTTGATTGATTTAAAAGATATATTTTTCATTTTTAGAGCCATAATTTTAAAGCTCTTTCTGTGAAAATGAATAGAAAAATGTATTGGAAATCAGCTGACATAGTGCCGAAAATGATGGGATTGGAAGAGAAAAAAGTGTGAAAATGATAAAAATTGCAGGGACCAGAACGACATGTGTACCATCCGAAGGATGACGGGGGTGTGTCCCCAACACGACAACCTGTTCGACTTCCTTACTCCACGGGAACACCTCGAGTTCTTTGCAGCTGTTCGGGTGCGTTCCTTCTCCGTAGCTCTTCTTTTGCTTTCTATTTTCCTTCTTTTACATGTTATCCCTTTTGTCAGCTGTGTATGCATCTTTGCGGGTGAATTATAGTTAGTTTGTCTTCCATGTCTTAATTTGTGATAGCCTTGCTGTACAGGTTTGGTCATTCTCAAGCATTTCATTTCTGCTTGTTTTAGGTCTGTTGTGGCCAAAATGAAAACTGTGAAAATTTTTATTGTTTGCATGTCCAAAAAATTGCTCAGTGATTCATCAAATTTAATTTACTTGAAAACTTTTATCACAGTGTTCATTTTAGTCATTTTTCTGTTTCTCTTATGTCTCACCCTTATTTTATATGCTGTAGTCTTTTTTCCTGTTCTAGTTATGGGTTCTGGTGAAGGTATTCGTGATTTCTATTTAAGTACTGCTTGCTCTTATTTAAACCTTTAGTTTGTTTTTCTATATAAAATAATTATTTGGCTCATGAAGACTGATGCTATTTTGGACAATGACTGAATTCTTCTACTGTAAATAAATCAAATCAAGCTACAAAATGAGGAATTATCCTCAATTTCATCCTTCTATCCATGTATATATGATTCTCTCCAATCCTATCCTCATATATGTATCAAAGACGTTGGCTATAAATTATGATTGTGTGGGTTATGAGTATAAATTTTATCTCTAGCTAAATCTGTGATGGAAATCATGATGTTTATGTTCCAGCAAATAAAACCAGAATAATTTCTACTAAATAGTGTGCCTGACAAAAAGCATCTAATTTTCTCCATGAAATTAGAAGATTAAATTTTGGTTTTAGCCTTTACTTAACAGACTCGGAACACAATGTCAAATTACTGATTTTTTCAGTATATAAAATGTAGTTTTCTCCTGAAAATTGTCCCAAAATCTGTCTAAATGTCATGGAATGACAGTAGGGATCACAAACAGTCATTTAAGGGTTAGATTTAAAATTTCAAGACTTAAGAAACACCTCACATGTGTTCATGAGAGAGAAGATTGTCTTAAAGTTTGGCATTCAAGCTTCAAACAAGCTTGAGACAACTTTTGATTTTGGGTCTTTGCAAGTGGACGAAAAATTCCCAACAGAAACTTAAAAGTAAGAAAATGGTAAAATGTTTTTAAAATTTTCCAGATGGCAGTGAAGATGAGATTTTTTGTGGAAAAAGTAAGCTCTCAAATGAAAATAGCTTTGAGGATGATTTTGAAAAGCAACAATGATGATTTTATGTGTACCTAAATGAATAATCTATCCTATAGTTGCTGAATTTGATATTCAACTATTCTATTTCCTTTTTATAAATCACAAAATTTACATGCCTTAAGATTAGTTTATGAAATTTCATACTAGTACCATTTTACTACACCCACTATATATTCTCTACTAAACCTGGTTAGGTTAGGTTGGTTGGTTTGGCATTTCTCCTGTAAAACAATGCCAACAAACTCTGCAAAATCTGCATTCCTTTAAACCAACCTGACCCAATCACCACATTCATCTCATTTCAACAGACTGGTGGGTGATTAACCCTACAGCTACCTATGTATTTTGTATCTTGTCTCCCCCAAGTGATGTAACTAGGTTACACAATCTTTATTTCATATTTGATGCTGCATTTATTAATAAAATTCCATCATTACTAGTTTATTATTTAATAAACACTATCTGTAAATTGAAATAAATACTATCGGTAAATTGAAAAACTATTTCTATTATATATACTATATTACTATTATAAATATATTAAATGAAAAGTTTATAGAAGTATTGTTAAAAGTTCTTCAACAGCATGTGGGCTCCAACTAGAAATCAAACCTGGGACCACTTTCACCACAGTTGAATGCATTACCCACATGGCTATCTGGGAGCCCAAAACATTTATAACCTATTCCAAGTAATATTTTCTGTAAGCTTTTAAAGAATAAATAACATGACAAGTTTCATTACAAAATCTTTTCAAAATAGAAAAGCTTAGGAAATAAGTGATTCCTCTATTTATGAGACACACTAGTTATTAGCACCCCACATTCATCGTCCTGATCTTGCTGTCCTCTCTTTTGAAAAACAAATCTCTTTCCTGTTCTTAATTGCATTGGTTTTCCTAGTGAATGTAAATTAAATTTTATTCCATCTTGCAACAATACAGACAGCATGAAAATAGATATTAGGATGGAAATTAGGCACCCCATAGGTATAAGCTCTTTTGGTGTTACTATCAAACTCAAATAAACATGAGGTAGGCATCTGGTGCAAATACAATATTTATCTTACAAAAGAGAACACAAAAAAGAGAAGTGGTTAATGTAAAAGGAAAGAATGTGTGTGGATAAAGTATGTACATTTATTTTGTATAAAGTAGAATTGTGGTAAAAAAATCTTAAATAAAAGGAAATAGATTCAACATGGTTATAGAAAGGAGTTTTTGCTTTATTTATGGAAATAAATTCTTTCGCCAGCTAACTTTTTATTATTTAAAACTAGACCACCTAATAGAATCTGTTGTCATAGCATTTAAAATCAAATAGAATCTTTGTGCTTTAACAATCAAATTCATAGATGCATGGAAATATTAAAGAACTGTTGCATATAAAAAGGAAGAGAATATTACATCAGGGTAACTCAGTTGCCCCACTTTTAGCTGAGGGGTTAATGAAACAGTATCAAGTTAGGGGCACATGCCACCCATTGGTAATGTGGCTAGTAAACACCAGCATATAACTTCTGAAGTGAATTACTTTATCATCAATCTGCAAATGCCATTTTCTTTGCTTGTTTTTTATTGTGGCATTGACACACCTTCTTGAGTTTTTTGGTGAGATTTGCATATTTTGTGATGGTGATTATGTTTTCAGTGGTGCTTTTCTGTAGCTTATTTTTATTTTAGAATTTTATGGTAAAATAGGTGAGAGTTACTGTATCAGCGTAAGTAATAATACATTTCTTTCAATGCTGATGAATGCAGCATTACAACATATTCCTTTTCATGCCTCTTTATATTATCGCATTATTAATCCATTTACTCTTGCTGGAATTAAGTAATAACCCTGGAGTGGCTTATGTTTTCATGTTGTTGCACATGAATTACCTTTGCACTGTAGAAAATAGGTTTAACAGAAAATTTGAAAAAAATTGTAAGTTTATATTAAATAATAAATTGTGAAAATTAATAATAATAATTTTTAGTTGAAAAGTTATAAAAAAAATCAATGAAGCAAAAATTTATTTTCAAGGCTTACAAATTCACACCATGGACATTTTATTGTAAATCTGTCATTTATTAAAAAGAACTAAAGAATACACTCTTAACATATTCTATTATGAACAAATTCCAATTTATCTAAGAGACAAATCATAACATTAACAGGTATTTTCTACTGCATTAATACTTTTGCTTGTGCATGCAATCCTTAATTATATCTTGCGCATGTATATTCTTTTATTCTTAGCACTGCAAACACAACAATTAGTCTATTTTCCCATAAGGTTCTATTACACCCACTTTACCTGAAAATATCTCATTAAAATTGATTACCTATGTATTCAATGTTATTATCATTTACTGTAAAACCTAGTTGAGACACTTTTCAGAGAAACAAATGAAAACCTCATTATAAGTAGAATAAAAAAATGGCAAAAAGGAATAAAATTTCAGCTGGGAATATAAACATTTATACAGTATTTACTCTAGAAATAGATTATACCAAAATAAGTCGTGGATTGGCAAAAAAATATATTGAATGATGAGTTTATGCTAAGCAATTCATTCATGGGGTTGCAAGGAAAACAAATTTAATCTCTTCATATCAACTACTAAATTTACAATAGTTATGTAAATTACATCTTTACTGTTCATGAAATTGAGAATATTGAGTCTCATCTTTGATTTAACCCATAGAAATCATATCAATGAGTACTACTTAAATGTGAATTCAGATTAAAAGAAAATAGGATGAATTTTGTTGTGGATTTAAAGAAGAACCTAAGTGAAGCTTAGGAAATGTAGTCCACAGTAGAAATACGCTCATAATGAAGAGGGGTGTGTAAAATCTGCACAAGCAATTAGGAATACCCTTCAACAGGGAATGTAAACCTTTACATAGACTAAAGTATAAAAATAAATTTAACCAAAATGTGACATGCAAAGATTTTTAAATGGATTCAAATCAAATTTTAAACATTAAATTTTTTCAAGTTTTCTTTTCTACCAGCTGTTACTTTGCATTACTTGAGGGAGATGTCATCTACGTCTTATAAAAGCACCATGTTTTGTATGTCAAAGCTAAGTTAGTAGAAAACAGCTCATATGTTGAGCAGTTAGTTAGTCGAGGTTTCACTGTACCATATAAACTCCTACGCAGTTACAGAAGTGAAACATATTGACATGACTGGGATTCGCACCCAGTTCTCCCACTTTCTGGGCAGGTATTCCTACCACTAAAACATGTAGCAGGTTAGTCTCCTGCCTGGGCAAGGGGAGACCTAGGTTCAAGTCCCATTCATGTCAAATTCTTTGCTTAAGTTTCTCCTTGTTTTTTGAACCCAACCTGCATACAAGCAAAGTTTCTTTATCCTTGTTTACCGTATAAATTCTTAATCAGAAATGTATTAAATGTGTGACTAAAACAAATTCAACATTAACTCTAAATATAGGTTGATATATAGAAAATTTCAAGGTTACATTAATTTAGCATACATTATGTATCAGCCTTGTGTATAAGAACAAGCAAAACCTTTCACATTCCAGAATACTCCCTTCTTCTTGCATTCACACATGGAAAGGTATTAAGTTAATGTACAATTCTAATTTGAGAATTGTATTTATTCTATGGTGGGAGGAAACTGTACAAGATCTTTATTCAAATACTTAAGTTTCATTGACTCTTGGACACTGTTCCACCTTTATATACAAATACAAATTTTGGGTTACCCTTGAAGTTCCTGTTCATGGTGTGGTGTTTACCCAAATAAGCTTTTTAGCAGAATTTCATGGTTTTCATACCAAATTAAGAGAGGAAAAAGTTACATTATCTTATTTATTAAGCTATTATATGGCTGATTTATTATCCAAAAGAATTAGAGGATTTGGGCATGATGTGAATAATCATTTGAATGCCATGATGTAGTTACTTCTCCTTATTGTGTTACCAAATATTTTGTAGAAGACTGGCATTAGAGTTAAAACTTTCCACACTTTTCACTGTACAGAAGAGGCCAGGAATCAAGTTGCATTTTTAATCTTTGATTGATTCATTCAAAAGTATGGGATGCCTTTTCAGATTTAATATTTCCATCTTATCTAGAAAATCATTTGCATGAACTTTTTGTAAAATATCTCATTCCTTTGTTTATTTATGATTTAAAATATCAGTCAAAGAAATGTTTGATGTTATTATATTAATATATTTTTATTCAATATATCTTTATTAACTTTTCACTTGAAGTGTCTTTTGTGCTACTTCCCTTGCATTGCTGTATTTTATGTTCTTTTGTGGCATTTGCAGTCCCTACCCTTGAATTTTTTGTAGTAAACATTCACTCTGATTGGGATTGTTGTGTTATTAATGCTTGTTGTTTCACAGAAAAATTGTTTTTGATCCTTGCTGTATCTATAATGATAAGATATATTTTTACAGTTCATCATTCTGTACATGGTCTTACCAATGTTTTTCCTAAGGCATTTATTTGCAGAGTTATATTCTTGTGATTTACATTTCAGGGCATTCCTTCATCTTCTATAGACCAGGAGGTTTTCAAAACTTTACAAGATATAGATTTATTGGACAAAGCCAACACATTTGCCAAATATCTCAGCGGAGGCCAGAAGAGGAAGCTGTCTGTTGGAATAGCTGTCATAGGGGATCCTAAGGTATTCTAATTTATCATTACTTTTGGCACCAAACTATCATGTCTGAAATTGCATTTTCCTCATCTTATTGATTTTATTTTTCTATGAACTAGATCATAATTCTTGATGAACCAACTGCTGGGGTGGATCCATATTCCCGAAGACATATGTGGTCTGTTTTGCAGAATAAAAGACATGGAAAGGTAAGCTGTCTCATTTGCATCAAAATGCCTTATTTCACATCATTTTCTTAGGAATATTCCTTGAATTTTAAGTGACTATATTCTCGTGTTTGTAGGTTATCCTCCTGACAACGCATTTCATGGATGAAGCTGATATTCTTGCTGATCGAAAGGCTGTGGTTTCCAAGGGAAGACTGCGTTGCTGTGGGTCATCACTGTTTCTCAAAAACAAATTTGGAATAGGATATCATCTCACGTAAGTTCCCAATATGTTATATAAGTAAAAGCTTAGCTTAGATGTGATTGAAAAAAGTCGAATTATGCATTTCTGACAGTTTCTAGAGAGGATAATTTTTAGTTTATGCCATTTACATCTACTTACGTACCCTGCAAGCCACCTTTTGGCATGTGATAGGGGGTACAAGCACCATGACTCTACTTTCCTAGTCGATTATTTTCACACATCACTCGGAAAAAATTAATTCTTGAATCGAATAGTTCTAGCATCTTTTTTGCGGTATCAGAACAGTCTATATAACATATATATGTCATAATTAGTACATGAAGCCTCAACGTTTGAAATCTCTTCTCTCAATTGTGTTTTGTCTATAGAATGGTGTTGGATGGAAATGGAAGAGAGCATGCAATCACTCGTTTGGTCACGATGCACGTCGCCAAGGCTGAGAAAGCTCGACGTCATGGACGAGAACTGTCATTTATTCTTCCACACGACTCCGTGGATAGTTTTGCTGGGCTCTTCTCTGCCATTGAGGAAGACATCAATTCTCGAGGCCGCCTCGGAATAAGCAGTTATGGAGTGTCTATGACCACTTTGGAGGAAGTGAGTGTTTCATTGCAGATTTACTATTTTTCAGCTCTCTATCACCTGCCATTAACCATACATGTAAAAGTCAACTCCCCAATGTTTACTTATAATTTCTGTTTTATACATATCTTCTGTGAGTCAACCTTAAGTTGACTAATAAAATATTATTTAGCTATTTTAAGTGGTTTAAATTATATTAATCTACTTTTTTAATTGATAGTTTCAAGTAAGTTTCAAGTTCAAGTGTAAGTATATGAAGCAAAAACTTATGCAGTAAATTCTGATGTCCGAAAACTATATGCAAAATTTTAACTTACTCGGGAACAAGTGAAGCTCTGTCATTTATTAGTGAGTTGATCACATTTAGCTAATGTAAAATTCTAGTTATGTTTTGAGACTAGGAATTGCCCACTCACGAATTTAAATCTAAATACTATATCTGAGAGACCCCTCTTACAATTAACCTTTCTTAAGACAAGCACAAACAACCATTCCCTGGAAAGCTGGGATTCAAACCCAGGAACTTGGGGTTGGAGCTTCTCCAACATAACCACTCAGCCACCGAGGCCAGTGGTTTCATCATTAATGATAATGAATATATTCTTTTGATTTGTCAGATGTAACATGAATTGGATATTTTCAGGTATTTCTGCATCTTGAGAAGGAAGAGGAGACAGATGAAACCATGGACAACCTGTCAAAGAAGATGGTCAGAAGTCGAGCATTGAGCAGATCTCTGTCACTCCAGTCACGCACTTCTTACCAAAGCTTACAAGAAGATATGGGTGGAGTTGGTCTGGGAGCTACTGGAAGCAGTAATGCACCATCAGGCACATTCAATGATGGCGTCAGTAGCAATGCTGGCTCCAGTTCGCAAACTGGAACCACACAGCAGATCACCAGGTCCACAAGAAGTGGAGTTTCAGAAGCCGTGGCAGCAGAAAGGGCTGGAATGGTGTCCGTCTTAGAAAGGATATCTCAGAATGACGGTCCACTCTCCAAAGGGAAAAATGTGTGGCAATGCTTTAGAGCTCTTCTCTGGCTCAGACTCCTTCGCATGGGACGTGATGTTCAGCAGCTGTACTTAACGATTGCTCTACCTCTTGGATTTGCTTTGATTGGACTCTATATGAACAGCATACAAGTTGGAAACTTTCGTATGAAACCACTTGTCCTAAACGGAGGTGAGTAATCTTATTGAAAGGCGATTGATTTGTAGTTACCAAGATTATTTTCTGTTTCAGAATTTTAAGAACACATCTGAAAATATTTGATATGCATTTTTATGAGATATATTTAGTTTATGGGATTTAACCCATAGCTGCTAAGGTTTAGATCTTTCATTTCCTTATGGTTGGGGTTCATTCAATGTAACTAGGTCAATTCAATGGTGCTTGTGTTTTAAGCTATAACTTTGTATCTTCTGAGGTGGAGAAGAATCTATTTACTTGTATAGTAAAAACTCTATGTATGCAGGAAAAGGGTTTTAGGTGATATTGCATGCTAAGGCGTGCACCAAGGAAAATTCCCGAGGGAAAACGCACATGAATAAACATTGTTTGGCCAGTACCTTTGTAAGGTCATGACAGTGAACAGTGCCACTTAGTCAAACAAAATAACACACCCTTGCCAGCAAAGTCTCTCTTAAAGAGCATACTGACTGAGCTGGCTTGATATTTTAATGGAATCAAACATCTTCCCTGAAAGTGGAAGATCTCAAGTCCCGTTCCTGTCAGCTTTTCTTCATGTCTGTTATCCCTTGGGAACTCAATGTATGATTTCACAACTAGAAACTGGCAGTATTGCTTCAATTGAATTATATAGTATTATTGTTAAAAGTGCTTCAACAGCTGAGGTTATTTCACCCATGAGCTCCCTCTGGGAATAGAACCTGAGACTGCTTTCAGCAGAGTTGAGCATGCTACCCACATGGCTATCTAGGAGCCTCTATTGCTTCAATAATTGTGATAAATTAACCATTATTATTTTAATAAGTGTTGCAAATTCCTAGAGTTGAGATCTTATTTTCTCATTATTATTACTTGTATATAATTTTCCACCATTATTATTCTCAAATATTTCATCTTAAACATTTTATAAGTTGTCCTATTCCCCTGATTTTTATTACAATATCATATAAGCTAATGCAAGAGAGGATATCTTCATTGAATCCCTAGAATCTACTATCCAAGCAAATCTAAATTTAAATCTTCTTTTTTCCAAAGATTGAAAACTCAGGTCCTGAACATTTCTGCTAATATCCTCCTTTAAAAAATCTCTAATAATCATGATTATGTTTGGGTGATTTGAAATTTTATGTGTGTGCTAATGAGCATAACTGTGCAGCTACTTTTTTTATTAAATTGCCATCTTTTTATTTCAGAAACATATCAGGAAGCCACAAGCTTAGCAATTCACAATGGTACCAGCCGCCCACTCGAAGCCTTAATTTCTTCAATTCGTGCTCAAATTCAAGGGAGACCGTTAACTCCATATGATGGTAACTTCTCCCATCTTTTATCCATGTGGCCTCACCTTGGTGCTTTGGATATTAGCACCTTTGATGTCACCATAGCCAACATTTCATCCATCATCCATGACTACATTGATGGTCTAGAATCCACTTCTATATCAATGACAGCAATATACAATGATACTGCTCAGCATTCCCTTCCAATCTTAATGAATATAATTAACAATGCAGTCTACAGGTAAGGAAACTCTTTTTCTCCTCCTATATTTAAAATTTTATATTTTTTGTTTATTGATTAAACAATTCTGCACCTGTTGTCATTTGTAGGGGTTAATGAAATAGGTATTTACTTTGATAAAGTAAAAATAGATATTCTTTTAGATGTTCATTTAATATTTTAAACAACTGATAATTTTTGCTTACATGAATACAATAGGTGTCAATTTTTCATGTGAAGAGAAATCTGGAGTTGTAAATAGAAGAACTATGAGAAGAGAAGTTCATTTTGAAAATCTGTGAAGACACCTCAAGAAAGAGGGCATATCCCTAGAAATCTGGTTGCATGGTCACCCTATATATTCTTCCAATCACAATGGATTGCATGTAAATTATGTAAATGATTATTAGTGATAAAATTTTGGTCAAAGAAAAAAGTTTGGGAAAAACAATATATAACTCTGATAAATTTATCAATCCTCAACATACAAATGCATGTATAGGACAATTAATTGTTATTGATTGCAATGCAATTAATTAACAAAAATTAATTACTAAATACATTACAAATTATTCCTCTAATTACATCAATTTCAATAATTAATTTACATTTTGTAAGCATCATTTAAGTAATTGACAAACTCATCCTTGATAAATGTTTTACTCAGTAGATGTATATATTTTATATAAATATTTAAACTTATATTAAATGAGATAGATGTGTGTAGTTAAATAGATATATATACAAATCTATATACAGTTGCATTTTTCTTTCATCAAAAAATTCTTATACACTATAAAATTACTTTTGAAGCAAGTATTTTTTAAGTCTTTTAGAAAAAGTTTACCCTTAACATTCTTCAATTCATCTGGTAGCTCATTGTATATTTTTAATGCCATCATCTTGAAATTCCTACTAGTCAATCCTAGCTTATGATAGGATCCTCAAAATAAACCAACCACTGGTACAGTATTTGGCTTGCACGTGTCTTCTATCGATAGAATTTAGATATGTTTACTTAATCATGGTTGGTTGCAACATTATAAAATTTTTCTCTTTCTTAAAGAATGGTTGTGAATCCAGAGGACAGAGGTGTGTACCCGTTAATTGTGAAGACTCACCCATTCCAAATGACATCACAACCAGCAGAGTTCAACAGCGGATCCTTTTCCTCTTCCTTATTCATTGGAATGATTTTTGTTCTGGTTCCTATCAGCTTGGCTGTTGACATGGTCTATGATAGGGAGGTAAGAAACTAATCCATCTAATGTCCTTAACTTTGGCCATTTTATTTCTCTCATAACATATTTCCCAGGATAATCTTCACATGAAACCATAATTGGTTGATTAGAGGAAGATCAAGAAATGTTCAATACGTACTTTATCATTAATTGAGATTGCCTTACAAAAAATTTGAAAGAAAAATTGGACAATGAATATTCACAAAAGATGTTTGTTTTCTCAACAAAAATGTCTTTGAACACATTAGAGAACAAATGCAAGAAGCAATGGAGACTGGAAGGTTGTAGAAATATTTTACGACCATATATAAACATTTTCTGGAAAGAGTCTTGGGCAGTTGTAAATGTTGTGAGTATAAATCCATATAAAGTCACAACTTTATACTCACTAATGCAGTGAGAAAGACTTTACCAAACATTATAACAGATAAGCATAATAGTAGCCTGCACCATTGCTTTAGTTCTACTCATTTTGATTAAGTCCTGTTTCTAATATAGTTAGACAAATGTTCAAAAGTTCATTAGATATTTTGTAATTATTATTTATTTTTATGATTTTCCAGAATTAATTATTCAAATTCCAAGAAAAACATGTGGTATTATACTTATCAACTAATTGCATTTAACATTCCTTTGACTATGATGTTGCAATTGCCTAGAACAGCTCAACATAAACTTTTCGATTTACAAAATTTTTCACATTCCATTATAACCTTGAGTTATGGAATAGAAAGTGTTTGCTAGGAAAAAGTAATAAATGTGTGAGCTAAATGGAAGAAAAGAGATGTTTGGAAAATAGAAATGTGGTACGTGAAGGAGGCGAGGGTTCCAGGTGAGACGTAGTTATAACATCGGTTATGATGACTTCAACCACTTAGTCCACAAGTAAGCCAAATTACGGTTTTGGAAAATGTAGTTGTCATAGTAAATATCAATAATCATAGATAGCCAAATGATTTGGCATCTTTGGTTTGAATTCTTTTCTTATTCCTTTACAGGTGAAAGCGAAGAATCTACTCCGAGTGAATGGCTTATCTTCAGTCATCTACTTCGTCATCTATTTTGTTGTTCTTGGTACCATAATGATCGTTGTTTGTGTTGTATTGTTGGCCCTCATACCTGTCCTTGATCCACCGGCGTTTAGGCGTACTCCAGCCTTTTGCACTCTTGGTGCTCTTTGTCTCTTGTGCTGTCCAGCATCTGTCCTCTTTGCGGCTGCTGCTTCTTACCTCTTTGACCGAGCTGACTCCGCGCAGTCAATATTACCTAATGTAGCTGTAGTGGTTGGGCTGGCCCCATTCATTCTTGTCGCAGCATTGGACATGTTGCATATAGGTATGGGATGCATTTTATCTTATTTGTGTCTATACTGTGTTTGTCATTAACCCCTTATACTATGACTTATTTTCTGAATACCCTGCCCCTATTTACTTTTTATTTATTGTTTTAATTTTTTTCAATGGAATGGTTAGTAATAACATGATATATTTCAGTTTGTAATTAAAATAGAACGACGAAATAAAAAGTATTTATTAATTCATATTGTAAAGTATCTACTCATATATTTTACTGTTGATTAAGGTGTTTGTTTGAGAAATTATAACTCTGAGAATAATGACAATAATTATTCTGGAAAAAATAACACATATGTCACAGAGAAATCACAAGAAAAGAATCCCTCTTGAAAAATAAACTGATGAACCATCTTCCTGTAATTGTATGATGAACTCGGTGAACACCTTCCATATAAAACCATTTTATTACTTCCGTTGCATCAAATTTCTTGAAGTACAAGCTTTATAAGGGCATTATAGATGGTTTATCATTTAACTTTCAAAACATTAATATAGTTACCCTACTAGAATAATTTAAATCTGATGACGAGTGTAGCTCATTTTGGCATTGGAAGTTTATGACAAGCTCATTTGAGTGCAAGGGGTTAAGAGGTTCACTCTGCTGTGCTGATGCACTCAAGATATAAAAAGAGAATTATGAAATTCAATCTATAATAATTATATCAATAATATATTTGCATGAATCTAAGATTATGTTTTTACTCACTTTTGGACTTCCGTAAAATAGTGGGTTTGTCATATGATTGTAAGCAAAATCCTCCGCTTCAATAGGATTGCATGATCTAGATGTTTACTTTTACCAGTGTAGGTGGTACAACTTAAAATTCTCACACAAACATTTTGTGAGTTGGTTTAGAGGTTTTTATTTATTCACTCTGTTATTAATATATTTTTGTGTTTACTTCTCTATGTTGTAGATTCGGTGAGAAATCTCAATATTTATTATTTCTTTAGTAATAAAATTATTCAAAATGATCTCTGAAGTGACATTCACACATGAATTTTTCTCTTTTTACAGGTGTTGGAGGTGACGGCGGAGATGAGAGAAATAATGTTGTGTTTGGCCTTCATTGTTTCCTTTCCTTAGTGAATCCCATGTACGTCCCATATGCAGTTGTCTATTTTGTTAACCGTGTGTACGTTTCCTGTGAAGTTAATGCAGCTTGTGGAGCATTGACTTTCTCAGACTATGCTACAGATGAAATATTGGTGCTTCTGGTATCAACAATATTTCATGTTCCAGTCTCATTCCTACTGCTTGTGATGCTAGACATTCGCAAAGCAGGAGGAAAGGTTTCAGACATATTCAAAGTGTTAACAGTAAGTAGTTTTTCTTGGAATATTTTCCAAATTGGCTTTTTATTTTTTCTTACCATTCTTTGAAACTTACTCTGATAATCTGTTACTATAATAATTTCCATAGTCTTCAGATCTCATTTTTGTTATTCCAGTGTTCAAAAATCGAAACTGTTAATGAAGAAATAAATGAAAACAATGACATAGGAATACATGAAGATGCTGATGTAAAAGCAGAAAGACAGAAAGTAGCTCAGTTGATGTCATCCAATGTGGCACAACCTCCTGTTGTAATTCTTCAGGTTTGTTTTTAATGCATCCGAATTTTGACTAGCTTCCATGTTACTGTTTACAAACAAATGAATTATTTACTTTGAGAAATAGAATTATAACACTTCAGGGTCTGATTAGTGGAACGCAAAGGACATGTTAAAATAATGATTTGAAATGTTCATTTTCTTTTGAATGTTAGAAAGAGTCCAATATCCACTTTCTTGTCCCTAACTTTGTGTTAGCTCTCTAAAAGTGAGGAATAAAGGTACAACTTTTAAAGCATAGTATCACATGATGATAAGGCATTGAAACTTAGGAAGCTCAAAGTTCTGTGGTTAAGAGAAAAATCTATATCTTTTACTCCTCTCACACTAGGAATAGTCACCTTTTATAATAATTGATAAATAAATATCATTTTTTAATCACACAGATATCTTCATTTGTGTGTAAAAGGAACATACATATAATATTTGTTGACATTATAAACAATTTCAATTTAATTTTTAGCAACAATTTCCTTTTTATGCATATCCTCTGAATAAACTATTCTATATTAATTGAGTACGGATGCATTGAATTGCTCTTAAGAAGAGCTTCACATCTCTTCAAATGCACTACCTGATTTGTTTATAATATTTCAATGTTCTCTTTTTCTATTTAGAATCTAAGGAAGGAATACCAGAAGTCACCTCTTGGCCTCTTTGGAAACGGGACCTGCGTGAAGAGTAATTGCTGTGGTGAAGGAAATGCAGGAGAGAATACAACGGAAGGAAATCCAGATAGTGAAGGGGCTCATAGTAAAAAGGTTGCTGTTCGGAACCTGTCTTTAGCTGTCGATGCAGGGGAAGTTTTTGGACTTCTTGGGCATAATGGAGCTGGAAAAACAACAACGATGAAAATCATAATTGCAGAAGAAGCGCCTACTAGAGGAAGGGTAATTAAGCTGGAAAATTTTACTAACCCTCTCTGATTCACTTAGAAGAATCCTAAATTTTCACAATAACTTAGAGGTTCCTACGTCTCACATGTTTCAGAGTATTTCTCTTCTTACTCAGCTGTGCAATATCTGTTTGGTTAAGTGTGACATCATTAATTTTTATCCCTTTCCTGATGTATTATTTTGAGAATTTCCTTAAAAAATTTCACATTTTAAATTGAATTTTAGTAATATCTTTATGAATCTTATAAAATGGTCATTTCTTTGTCCAAATTAAGAAAATCTCAAGTCATGTTTTGTTATCATTTTGCCATCTTCATTAGTTAAATATTCAGTGTCAATGTGAAACTAAAAAGAAGTTTTCATCAGCCAAGTTGTTAGCTATGTTGCTGAAATGTACATAAGGCAATTAATACCTTTATTCAGATGATTGAATGGTATTATCTGGGATGTAGCTCTTACATAAATAGCTGGGAAAGAAGTCATACTCCTAATCATAAATGTGTTTCCGGGTTTTTAGGATAGGGCAAAGTTCCGATACATTTTTTTGGTTTCACTGCAGCACTGAAAAGTCTGTTTAATTTGTCACTGTGGAGGTGTTGTTTAATATGAGCTGTATTATCTCATTTCTCAGGTTCAGATAGGTGGTCATAACATCACATCGAATATCAATGAAGCCTTTCAATTGATGGGTTATTGCCCACAGCACGATGCTCTTTGGAAGAATATCACTGTGCGGGAACATCTCGAGTTGTATGCAGCTGTCAGAGGAGTCCCAAGGGGTGACATTCCTATGTGAGATAATTTCCTCTTACATTTCAACTATACTTATTGGTAGAGGCAGTAGAAGGGTAAAATTTTGGTGCAATTCCTTAATGTGAATAACAGCACTATACAGCTAATACAAGCCTACATATCAAAGCAGTTAGCGACATATTTAATACAAGATTGGATATGAAAGAGCGGCAGCTGCAAGAATGTAACTTTCCACTAATGTAAAAGTTACATAATAATTTAATAGTTAATAATTTACTAATTGGCAAAAAATCAAGACTAATGAACAAAGAATCATTATCAACTATTATACCAAAAGAAAACGTTTAAGTATTTAAGTGACTTCTTTTAAAGCACAACTTGCACTTAAATCAGAAAAGATCAATTTCTATTGTATTCTGCAAATAATTAGTTATAAAATTTAGCTTTACTACTTTTCCATAGTTTTCCATGCTGTAATGATGCAGGTATTTCTATAACTCAGATGCAAATCCCGAACCACTAGACCAGCATTATATCCAAATTTAAGTATAATTGAAATCACAATGCACATTTATATTGTTTCTTTGTAAACCCTGAACACATTCTCTTTCTCATGGTTAAAATCCTCTTTTATCTATACTTCGTGTAAGATGTAAGAAGAGATTCATAAGTCTCAATCTTGCCCTAAATAAGATTTTTATAATTATTAACTAATAAGTTATACATTTTCAGAGTTGTGGATGCCTATTTGACCGGCTTACAAATTCATGAGCATGCCAACAAGCAAAGCCACCAGTGCAGTGGTGGAACGAGGCGTAAGCTGAGTTATGCTATGGCAATGGTAGGTGGTCCTCGGGTTGTGCTCATGGATGAACCCAGCACAGGAATGGACCCAAGATCCAAGCGCTTCCTCTGGGATACTATATTGGCCAGTTTTCAGGCAAGTCCACTGCTACTACTTTTGTATTCAACTACAGAATTGTGTGAATCAACTGGTTTATTACTATGTTAGTGCATATAGTGGTTGTTATTATGAAAATATTACATGATGCATAAGAATTTCTTTTTATTAAAAAGAGAGAAATAATACATATTTGGCATAAAATATTCACACGCTCATGAATTAAATGTCGGAAAAAAATGAGAAAGGAGTGTTTCGTTGACTTTTGAGCTTACTTAGTCTTGGAGAGATTGTTCTCTGTAATGCCCTCTCTCCACTGCTGTTGAAAAAATTTGTTATACTCCCTAACTGTCTATCTAGTAGAAATCGTTTCATTGTAGAGAGAAAAAGAATCAAAATAATGTAAGAAGGAAGCTCTTGTCTGAAACGCAGACAATTCCTAAACAATATGACAAGAAGGCAACTGGTATAACATAACAATAGTCTGCAGCCTCTAAATATACTATCTACAGCTGTGGTATATAATATATATCAAACCATATATAATTCATTTTTGTTTCATTGGTGTAAATCACTTATTTAAAAATTAAAGAGCTCAAAAACCCTTACTTGCATTTTCAAGATAAAAGAAATACAAAGTTGTCTTAACCTGGTTAAAACAGTATTACGCTTATAAGGCAGCTTTCACTTGTTTCCTTGAAAAATGTCTTAACAGGGTTTTATTATAGTAGCTAATACAAGTCCTTTTAAAGACTCATATTTCCTACCAACAATATGGGATAAAAATAAACTATAGAAGTAACTCAAGCGTGAATGCATGTTTACTCTGTAAACACTCATTTGGTGAGTGAAAAGGGAAGGCAGCTTGCAGGATATTAATATAGATGTGGAAGGCAAGTATACTGGTGACAGTTACAATATTTAAGCATAGATAGCGTCAAATAATGAAGTAATAATTGAAAATGAAATCATATTGGCATGAAGCCTTCACTCATATGCCTAATATATTTACAAAGTGAAACTTGGTTTACCTTATCCATGGATTTGTATAAATGTAATGTTAAATTAACCTGAATGAAGAGTATAATGTTTCTTTGTTGCTTTTGAATCAGGGAACAAGAGGAGCAATCCTAACCACACACTCCATGGAAGAAGCTGATGCTTTGTGCTCTCGAGTGGGAATTATGGTACAGGGTGAACTGAGGTGAGATTAAGAAAATCTTATATTAATGTTTTCTTAAGACATTGAGTCAGTGTTCAATAACAGAATAAGCCCATGACAAATAGCACTTAATAAAAATTACAATCTCCAGTTATGAATGAACATTTTAATATTGACACAATAGAGAGATATAGATACACTGATATCTATCCTCTATATAAACTTCTATCTCCTTGTCCATCAATATTTTCTTATATGTTACCATCATAATGTAAATGGCAAAGTGAAGAGCTTATTTTTTTACCTATAACTCACGTAAAACTAAGTAAAAGAAGTAAACTGTCCTCTGAGAATGGACAAATCATCGACTGTCATGCATGGGTATGAAAAATTCACTAAAAATTTATCATACCATACCTCACTTTGTGATCATAAATTTGACAAATTAGAAGATGCTGACAGATCTTATGAAATACTCAAGTGTCTAGAATTGTTTTACTCAGTTGTGAGGGAAAGAATTGTTATAGTTTCAGGAATCACAAACCACATCTGGCATCTTATAAAACATATTCAAGCAATAATCTTTTCCAGAGTTATTGCTCAAAAAATCACCCCACTTCATATTTAAAAGCTTCTACCTCCACAAGTTACTTTTCAATTCCGTGTGCAATTTTTATTCCTAATAGTCAGTACTACCCATTTTGACACTATCATATACGAGTATGTAATATTTATTATTTTGTTGAAGAATTTTGTAGCTGTGGTTGTTATTACCATCACTATGATGGGACTTATAATTTTCCCCACTCCTGCAATTTTGAAGAAATTGAGTGAGAGAAATGCCTTCAGATGTGATCATATTAGATCAAATATGATCCAGAGACTTTGGAGCCCTTCTGAAATGAGGGTGTCTCTTATATGCCACTGCATCTTATATGCCATAAAATATTTTGAATACCTCAAGCTGTAATTCCTTTTATACTTTTAACAAAGTGTTTAGCTAAACAAAATACTTTACATAAGCGGTGTTTAAAGTTTTGTCGTACATTTTATATGCTGTCATAAACTAACCTAAAGAATTTAACTCAATGCTTTTGCTAGTAAGACTAGAAAAAAAATAGGTTAATTGGTGGTGGTTATGATCAGGTTAAATGTCACTTAACTAATTGTTTACAATTTATATTGATATTGAAGTCCATGCTAAAATGAGTCTGTATTGAAATGTCTTAAAGGTGTCTTGGATCTACTCAACACTTAAAGAACCTGTACGGTGCTGGATACACATTGGAAATTAAAGTTCGTGGTGGCGATTCAACACCAACTGCCTCAGCCGCTGACAGACAGGCTGGTCTGCGTGCCTTCGTCTCTTCACTTTTCCCAGATGCCACTCTAGAGGAGAGTTTTGCCGACCGACTTGTGTTCTGTGTCCCTCAGCATGCTGTCACCTCATTAGCACAGTGCTTCATGCAGCTCGAGAGAGGTAATTCTATTTCCTTCCATTTATAAATCACCAAGCATTGGGCACATTTTTAAATTCATCGATGCAATGAGAGATGGATTTCATCAATATTTGTTTGATTACTTCAATGGATTATCAATTCTTGATGAATTTAAGAACAGTTTGTTGGTTCGTCTGCTTTTTGACAAGATGTCTACTGTTGATTATAAAACTAGTTCCATCTCCATAATTCATTAAACTCATCATGGGGGCCTCATCATGTTCCCTGAAATTACTATATTTGCTATTTTCTGACAAAACTTCAAGACTTTTCTAAATTTTTCTTGTGTTCTGCAAATAAATTAGTAATAATATTTAATATTAGAGGTTTTTATATTGTTTCTCTATATGTTGCATATGCAGCTTTCCATGATAACCAGGGTTGCAGATAATGTGGATGTAACTTCCATCCCCTAGACCCACTGTCTTAAAATTTTAATAAATCTTTATAACTTAAAAATTAGTTTAATCTTATCTCAGCTAAAGCATTACAACCATCGACTATGAGAGTATAATACTCAAGTTGGTTCTGCTTGTGTTTTCTTTTCAGCCAAAGTGGAACTGGACATTGAAGAATATAGTTTCAGCCAAACTACGCTAGAGCAAGTGTTCCTCAAATTTGCACATTACGACGAGGTAAACGATGATTGAGATATAGCCCCCCTGTCTGACGTTCCAGGGGCCTGGAGTGCCGAAACACTGCTGTGAATCACGTGTGACAAAGGAAAGCCAGTCATTTAGTTTTGGCTGCTCATCATTTTCGTTCCTTAGCAGTCAGCAAGAACACCTGCGGAGCCGAAGGATTCCAAATGGCTGGTTTCTTCCCATATCATGAGAACAAATTTATGGTCACTTTGCGCGGCAGAAGAAGGCATTTCAAAGGTCACCTGGTCAACTGAATTCAGGGGGTTTTAAGCATCCGTTTAAGCTGTAATTTCAGCAGACTAATTCTCACCGTTTGGATTTGTTGAGTGCGTGTTTGAGCTCCATATGTGGTGCAGCAAATTACTGTTGTGTGGGCTATTGTTTTGACGTGGCTGTTATGTTTGTATGAATGCAGTATTAGGTGAATTGTTGAATTTGTTCAGAAAAACTTCAATAATTCGAAGAGTATGAGGGGAATGTTTGAAAGTGTCTATGACACAGGGTGTCTCAAAATCAATGGGTTGATTTGAAAAGTGAATGGAAGAAAAACGGAAAGTGATGAAAAGGCAAATTTGTTTGCATGTGAGACCACTCAGACTGCAACATTAGCACGTTTTTCTTTGAATTTTGTTGACAGACTGTGCGATGTTGTTTCTGCAAATGGTGGATATTTTGAAAATATAGGTATCTAGTTTTTGCCAATTTAATGGGAACATATTCGTAAGGGTTAATTTATTATTTTTCCATTCAGAAACACCATCTGTTGGAGGAAATAATTTGGAAATTGTACAGCCAAAAATTTCACTGGTCTCTCAAGCAGAATGCAGCAATCGGTGCATTCCATCAGAATGAATCTCCTCCTGATTCATTGGCTTTCATTTTCTTACCATTCATTCTATATGGGCACTAATTCAACATGTAACCCCATGTATCTATGTGTGATATGTTTCTGGTCCTCAAAAGGACCCCTAAAATTCATGTTTCTATGTTGTCGGGAAGTGCATGATGTGAACTCCCAAAAATTACTTCAATTTCCCAAGCAGAATGTAACACTAAGAGCAGTCCCATCTCTTTCTGTTTTCCTCTTAATCAAATTTATAATCAACCCGTTAATTTTGTGACACCCTGTAATTGGTGAATGTGTACACGCAGTCTGCGTGCAGGACATAAACATTCACGTGTACATTGTAGGATAGAGCTCAAAATTTTTATATGCATCATTGAGAGACGTTTAATGGAGCACTTTGAAATAATTTGCGCACCTTCGAAACTTATTCTGTGGTAATTCAACAACCGGTGAGCTCCAGATCTTTATTTCTTTTTACTTTATGCCTATTCAAATGGTACTTAAGCTTTCCTTTCAATTCTACAGATTCTTTCCTGGTTGAAAGTGTGCTGTGCAGAGTCAGTACAACAAATTGTTGTAAACAAAGTGACACATTTGTGCTTGTTAAAGTGGTATCCCTGTGTTTGACAGGGAAATATTAGGCCGAGTTGGAATTTTACAAGTTGTTGTGATCTGAATGGAAGCTGTTGAATAGGAACATGATTAATAAATTTAGGAGTTTTGCAGTACTTAGCTATATTAGGGTATCAAAATGAATATTGTTTTTACTTTTTAACCCTTATACAGGTCGATATTTAAGATGGGAGAAATATTCACCTGCTGGCAGTAAAAGGGTTAAGCCAGAAGATCTTTTCTTCTGTTTTTTGGTAATTCTGGGGATCGTCTCGTCCCTGATAGGACAATTTGGTCGCAATAGGAGTCATTCAAAGTTAAATTAGCTGTTTGTGAGTGTGATATTTTGACATTCTCCTTTATGTTTGCATTGTGAGATATTCAGTCATCATTAAGTGACATTGTTGTCCTTCTCTGTGTTTGAAAATCACTCTTAAGGTTGCATTCAGGTTTTGACATCAAAGCTGAATTTTAAAAAATCACCAGATTTTCTCAAGTATACATTTAATCTTTTTTTCATGAAGGGTTTTGTCATATTTAATCATGAGTGTTGATGCTTGAACTATACATTTGTTTTGTAATCTTCTCGTAAGATTGTTTTAGCACGTTAATTTCAGAAGTACTTCATGAAACTGTAAGATATCCAGACTGTGATTAGTATGGTTGGGATTTTAAATTCATTATTTATGGTATTTGGGAGTCATTTCTACCTTTTCCCTGGAGGCATGTTATGGATGTACAATCTTGGAAATGCCCTTGTGCCTGGAAAGATTTCAAAGCTTTTTAAAGAAGCAGATATTTAAGGTGGATTGATAATCGATGGATTTTGTTGATATTTGAACTTTATTTTTAGAAAATTTTGAGTTGTTAAGTTCTATTTTTAGGGCTTTGTAGTATTATTTATTTATTTATTTATCTCATCTCTATCCTTCTCTATGTAATATTTTTACCCAAAAAGTTCGCATCTCCTTGAAGGAATGTTGCAAATTTTAATTATTAAATTTTCTCAGGATTGTTTATATTTTCTAGAAGATTACGTAATTGTGATTGATGCAAAAATTGCGTCGGTTTATTCATAATATGTACAAACCAGAGTTTTTTTACAAACCATGCATTTAGCTTTTGAATTGCAATAAATTATTCTGTAGAAGATTGCAAGGAAAATATTTAATAATTGGTTCCTAGCTAAAACTATTGTAATTTATTGAATAAAAATATAGGTAGAGCTGTGGTTCTCAACCTATTCAAAGATAGACAAATATTAGGATGATTTCCCTTGAGTACAACTCAGTTTATGATAATAAATTTGCTACTTAAAAATTAATCATTCCATTTTCCTGTATGGCCTTCATCTCCTGTGTTCCTTTAATTGGTCATCAGCCCAACAGAGTTAGTTCCTTATTTTCCTTACATGTTTGATTCAGTATTTATTTTTTTGGGTTTGAAGATTCGAGAATTGAACTGAAAAAGGAGTTATGGAATAGTTATGTTTTTTAATCATATTGCTACTTTGTCCAGTCAGTATTCCCAATGTGAGGGCCATGAATTTCTAAAACCGAATATATTTCAAAATTTGTTATTTATTCCATCTTATTAGATGAATGTATCAGTTTTTTGATCTTTCATGACAAGGAATTGCCAAGAAAACGTGAGTGGAACTCATTTGCTTGATGCAAATTTCAAAGTACTTATAAGAATTTAGTTTCCTCATCTTTTTGATAATTTATACCTCTTTTCTCTCACACTAATATTTATAAATTTGATGATTTTTGCATTGCTATATTGATCCCTTGCTTACATTGTAACCTCTTTTATATAAAATTTATGACAGTCATTAGATTTACTGTGAAACCTGCAGTAATTTGGAACCGTTCCTTTATTATCGAATAGGACATTAGCCTCGGAACTCATGATTAGTTAGAGTATCGTAGTCGTTATGTTTGCATCTTAAAAATACAAACTTTTGAAAGCTAACGAGTAAATTTCCTTTGAAGAATGAATTCACAAATATGGACTTTCTCCCGAAATTGCACTGTGTTCATTTTATTTATAATTTCCTTTCCATCTCATAGCGGTAGAAGTTAGTGTTTAGTTTTTCTTTGCTTGATAGAAGTACTTGAAGGGGCATTTTACAAAAGGTTGAGAACCATTGGTTTTAGAAATCTGATAGAAACCTGAGCAAGTATGAAGCAGTGTTATTCATGGACTTGTAATATTTTTTCTAAATAACACTCATTATCTCTTCCTTCTCTCCATGCAAATTGTTATCTGATGTTTTTAACGCTTGATTCCAACTTAAATTCAATACTTTTTCCTTACGAAAATTGCCAGTGTTTGAGAAAAACAGTGAAGTAAGCTTCTGCAGTTCAGCTGTTTGATATAAAGATTGCCCCTTAGGATTGTCAATTAGTTTTAGTGGGTATTAGCTAGCTTGCTCAAGTTTCCTGTAATCATGACGTTTGTAGAGTATTGTTTGATACTGGTGCTAGTCAATTACTTGAAGGAGGTGAAATATTTTAATGGTCAATTGCTGTTTCAGGTGTTGAATGTATTTTCATTTTAAAGTGCTGAAAGGCAAAGAAATTGTTAATCATGTTTAGTTATGTCGTTGGTGATTAGTAAAAGTGTGTTATGAATATCTGTTGTCTTTCAAAATTTGGAATAGTTTCCAATTATGTCTGATTTCTGTTATGCAGAGTACAGTCAATATGTTTCACTATAACCATTAAACAAATATATTTTTTTCAGCAAACAGTGCTCTGCTGTTATTTCTGAATGAGCTGTGACTCTTTATTTATTTCTTGTCTTTTTTTTAAAAACTTCTATTTCTTAACTGTTATGTAAATAAATTTTCTGGGATACCTCATTACCAATTTCATTATGTGGTTTATGTACACATTCAGAGTATCTCTTTAGTTGAATTTTTGAATTAAATTAATTGATTTTTCTTCATTGATTTCCTCATTCTTGCTTTTTATGTTGGAGATGGAGGATATATTTTATTTGAAAAATGTAAAGTTAGTTTATGGACTTCTCAATTTCTGAGCATGAGCTCTGCATGACTGGGAGTTCTGATTTCAATAGGATGCATAAAGTCAGGAAAAGGAGTGAAAATTATGGACAATACTACCACCAGACAAGTGTGGCTGGTTGCTATGCTAGGATTACATGGAAGAGAGAAATCAGCTCTAGGAAAAATGCTGGGTTGTTAAGATATTATGCTTGTGTTATCAATCCAGACCTTTATCTAGAAAAGTTGTGACTGAAAGTTAAATCTAGTAACCTACATATAAGTTTGATCTCCTGAATATGTAAAAATATTTTCTTCTTCATCTTTGAAACTCCTGATAATTCAGAAAAGATTCCCAAAATAATGTTTTTTTTTCACTTTTTTGAACTGTAAAGGGAAAAGATAATAAAGTTCATCACAAACACGGCATAGCTTGTCAATCCTAGAAGGGGCCTTTTGTTCCATATTTCTAATGATTGATTAAGTTTATTTCCTGAATAGGATGCCCCTCTTACATGGGGCATTAACAAGTAAACAGATCCACCTTTTGATGCGTTATTTCAGCCTCTAGATTCCAAACAGAGTTTCTCTTCAAATAATTACATTGTGGCTGTTAAAGTAAAGGATGGAAATATGGCTATTTTTATAACAACTGAAAAATACCTCCTTTAACCATAATTCTTTCCTACTGGGATGAAGGAATAATCAATTTTATCCTGAAAAATGGATCAGCTAAAAGTTAATTGAATGCAAGGCAAACATTTCTAGAAAAATAGCTGGAACAATTGAATAGCTCAAAGAAACTACCGAATGAAAAAACCAAATGAAATGTAGGGCGTAAGTCAGTAACCCATTTTGTTTTCCAGAAAATTGTCTTCTCTTCAATCAAAATTCCTTTCAAATCATACATTTTTCTGCAGAGTGTGAATCTAGCTTCTTGTTGAGGGGGAAATATTTAGCCAATCTGCTTTGCACACCTACATCAAAATAAATAATATTTCCTCAGTTAAGATAGTGAAAGGTCGTGCAAAATACTGCAATTCAAGGAGATTTGCCCCCTTTGCTACAATGTTTCACTGTAAAGAAAATTCCAATTTTAAAATTTTTATACTTTTCTATATAATTAATTAGATAATCTATGGTAATTTTTTTTAATTGATGATTTAAAAAAAATTCTTTGGTACCTTGTGGTATTTTCAAATATGCTGAGTAACTTTTTTGTTTTTCAATCGATTTTGAAAGTATTTGAGTTGTTACACTATGATTGAAGTAATGAAACATTTGTTGCATGGAAATACGTACGCATGCTGTACAAGTAACCAGTAGTTGCTCTAAGCAAGAGAGTGAGGAAACAATTTTCTATAACGGAAAAAATTGCCATCATCAGCCAGGAAACAGTTTTACAAGCTGGGGAACTCATTCCTGTTGATTTTCACACTGTTTTTCTGTAAATATTGGATTGTTTCACCTCCACACCAAGAAAAATTTTTGCCAAAGAAGGTTGATACTTTTCCCTTTTGTGATTGATGAAAAACGATTGCCTAGCAAAGATGATCAGGTGAATCCTGGTTGAAATATCATATAGATGTTCTTTGTATGTACCAGAGCTGTTGATGACATTGGAAGTAAGGAAGAAGGCATTGTAAAAGCTAGGGATAAGTTCATGATGGTATTGTCTTAATTCTCCTCTCAAAATTCTGTATCCACTCCTGATTTTGCTTTATTTATAATGCGCTTCTTTTCTGGTCAGGCAAATCAAGTTTAAAATCAAAAATAATTTTCCTAGTTGCTTAGACTGATGAATTCCCCCATCAGAAATGACTTAGCTTGTTTCTTATGAACATGAAGAGCATGTTGAAATAAAAAGGGGAACATTAATGCATCTATCCAAACCAAAGGCTTTAGCAACAAATTATGGAGAATCTGAGAATGAGACTTAAGGCTTGTGACTTTATTGACTGATTATTGCAACACTTAAAAGTTTTTTTCTAAGAAAGGATTGACAGGAATCCTAATAAGAATTTTTGAAGTGTTGGTCGTTTTCTTTTTAAGAAGGTAATGCGTAAATTAGAATTTTAAAAAAGTAAAGGTGTCATTTGGGACATATTATTTATGACTTCGCATCTTATTAAACTGATTATCATCAAGTAATGCAATGTAATGTATGTACCTACTCCCTGTAAAACTAACGGTAAACAAACTTGGTCGCTACAGATGCATGAACAAAATTGATAAAAGACACACGTATTTCGTTCAACCTTCATTCCAGATTTTACTATCCAGACGACGCATAGTGGGCTAGAATCGAAAAAAGCTGGCCAAGAGGTTAAAAATTGGTTTTTGGGAACTTGAAACCTCGCAAAGTTATTACAAAATGATTGAATTTTATGTTCCCTTTTATCGTTTTTCGGTATCTTAACGCGTTAAAAAGATACATGGCGTCAAACTTGAACAATTTTCACAGAAATGGGCAGTCACGGATTTTTCGGAGAAACGTTCAAGTTTGCTGCTATGCAGAGGGTTTTTAAAAAAGAATGTTGGAGAAAGCGATGCCGTGATCTACGACAATTCTCAATATTTTAACTGGTTGCAGTTACCGCTTTCAAAAATGAGTTTTTGTCATTAAAAGCAACAAAATGGCGGACATCTTTTACGGACAATTTTCTAGATAAAATAAGGAATCCAAACAGATAAATGGCTTTCACGTATCAAGTCTCTTACCCCACGTCATATTCACAGGTATCTATAGTCCGTCCAACGTCATGAAGACACCACGTAAATCATATGGGCCCATGTACTTCTTACGGGAGAAGGGCGCGCGTTGTTGCTACATTTGCAAAGAAAAAGAAAGTCGACAAGAACTTACTTGGAAGGCATTCAGCATTTGCAAAAGTTAATTCTTTATGGCATAGTGCAATTAATAGATGTGTAATTATAGATTTGGAATCCGAAGAAACTTTCAATTCAAGTGCTAACTTGGGTATTTGCTCGATTTTTCGTAAGCGCGGAGCGGTCCGACTCCCCGCCGTGGGGATTCCTGATTGCAGTTTCGCTGTCTTTTTTGTGATATGAAGTCTAACGATTAGCCTCTTTCATATTAAACTCTGGCTTATTATTCTCACACCATATGTAAAGACAGTTTAAGAAAGGAATTTTATACCTCTACTTTACGAATATACGTGGAATTATTAAAGTTAAACATTCTTGTATGATGTGTCTACATTTTAATTAAAATAACTAAACCGAATGTTAATGTTGATTTAAATTCTACTTCTGTTACCTTTATGACAAAAATGTCTCTTTACAACATAAATATTAATTTTAATTAGTATATATTTATCTTATTTCAGGTTTCTTTTTATTCGTCAGAAGATGAATCATCCGAATCCTCATCGTCGATAATTTCACCCTCACGGTCGCGATGATGAGGAGATTTCTCAATGCTCTCGTCATTATTCGTTGTTTCTCCTGAATGTTGTTGACATTGAAATTTTTGGGTCTGACGTCAGCAGCTGTCTTTTGAAGAGATCTTCGTTTGTAACAACTTAAGAGTTTTTTTCTAGTATACTTTTCACCAAATCTCCTAATATCTTTGTCTCTTGCCTCCACGGCCTCTTCCGACAGTTTTTTCAACGGAGTAGTAGTAGTAGTATTGTTAAACGTACTTCGACATCTAAGGTCATTTCGTACATATGGCCCCCCACCGAGAATCGAACCTGGGACCAGAAGGAAGAATTGCATTTTTTACTATTGCCGTTCCATGAACAAGTACCTTATGTCCATACATACTATCGGAGACATATAGTATCAACGATACAAACTCATTTATAGAGAGCATCCCAGAATTAATTTCTGAATGCATCATTATCAACAGGGGAACTGCTCGAAAGCGTCCTTTATATATTTCGGAATTGTTTGATTAGTTCTTCATCGATTCCTAGCATACAAATGGCATTGAGTAATGTTGTCTATTTAAAAACCTCTGGAACCGGTTACAAGCAAAATAAGCGCCGACAAAGTTAGTATTGCGATTTCTTTCGCGGTGTTCTATATAATTTACTCTTACAATGATTCAAGGCTTTACGGAATTTAGAAACTAATATCGGTTCCGTACCTATTATTTACGCTGTCAAAATTGACTATAAGAAAACCTCCTCTCTTCATCTCCTTCGTTTCTCAATTCAATTATGACCGCAAAAGAAAGGTCAGCAGCAGAATGGGAATTTCTAATATTTTCTGTTAATCTCCGCTTAAATGCATTTAATAACATGCGTACATTTTTAATAAATTTTAAATACTGATTTCAAATTTTAAAAATTGATTG
Source organism: Pachydiplax longipennis (assembly GCA_036926295.1). Lineage (NCBI taxonomy): Eukaryota > Metazoa > Arthropoda > Insecta > Odonata > Libellulidae > Pachydiplax > Pachydiplax longipennis. Next base: position 36,733,174 of record JAVFKF010000012.1, read on the forward strand.
CACAATTTCCGTAACCTGTTATGCAGAACTTTAATTTGGTCTGGTAACTATGGGGCGACCAGATTAAAAGTTAATTTTAAGGATATCATGCGCCAATTGTATTTGGGTACTGGTAGTAAGTATTTATGGTGAGCATGGCGATTTTTTGGGGTATAGGGATCTGTTACATCCATTTAAATTATTCCACTTTCTAGGGGTGGTCTGTGACACCATATTTCAGGTATTCAACCTCATGGAACAGTGTGAGAGAAATCTTAAAAATCATATTACATCATTTAAGGACTGTCTCGTTCCCTTCAAGCCGCCTTTTGGCGTATGGCAGGGGCTACATGCACCACGACTCTATTTCCCTGATTACTTACGTATATCCTCCTCGGGGAAAATTTATTCTTCAATCGATCAGCTATTTATTTGTCAGTTATTTCTTTCTCTGATCTTTCTCGCAGTATCAGAACGACCTATGTAACAAGGAGGAAGCTTAGCATCGGCTACATCTTCTATGAACCTACTTTATACCTCTACATTACTTTATAAATTAAATCTTTGATTGTGCCTTCTTTCTTCTAAAGATTCTCATCCTGAGTTCTGAATCCTCTAAGTAACGATCGCTGATTTTTTTGTTGCTATTCTTTACAAAAGTATTGCTTTTCGGACGGATCTAGAAATTCGCCGAGGGGGAGAGTGAGGGCCGAATATGGTAAAAGCGATCGAGGGCCATTTCAGACAATTCTCTTCTCGTTTTAAACTACTATTTTGTCCTAATAAATGTGGTATAATGCTCGTGCAAAAACGTCAAAATCTGCTTTTATTAAAAGCTTCTCTACTCTTCTAGACAGACTTAGGACAACGTGAACTCATATCCAATCAATTTTTAAAATTCTTTTTTTTGTAAGAAATAATGTTTACTTTTTGAGATTGCAACGAAAGAAAAGCCATCCAAGCGACTTTTTAATGTAACATTTACATTTAAACCCTGCAAACCGCCACTGGCGCATGGCAGGGGGTGTAAAACATCGAAAACCCTATCTACCCTTGACAGCTGTTGGTTTCCCTAATACTTTGCGGAAAAAATGACCAGAAATAACTATCTTTCCTGGCAACTATTTCCCTGTAGCGCTTCTTCGTTTTGTCTCGAAGATCATGTATAGTACGCTACTAACTGGTATGACAATATCAACTACCTCCTCTCCGAGATCCGTAGTGATAAAATTATTAAAAAGCTTCCTATATCTGGATTACATTCTGTCCTAAGACAAAACTGATAGAGGATTTCACTATCTCAGAGTTCGTATAGGCTTCGACGGTGGGATGAGGATTGCTCTGCTTCGCGATATCTTCAAATTATTCTCACAAAATTAGTAATTACAAAGAAAATATTCACAATGAGCATTTTTAGGGACAAGCTGAAGTAGGAGACGAGGGAGGAAAACGGCGACACTGATGATGTAAAATCATTTTGGTCATAGTAATAGTCATTTTATAATCCATACGCAAGTACAATTTGGATGGATTCGGCAAGAAAAATATATTTATACAGATATCCTTTGAACACTTTTAGGTATTTAAAGGAACTAATATATTTTTCATTAAATGATACAATAACAAAATACATTTTCAGTGACTCACAAATATAAAAGACATACCATATTATAAATCAATCCATATTTTTTCTATATAATCTAAGTTTAAGTAAACTTATTTACAGAATAGTAAGACTGTTTAATAAAAATTGTTTCGATTCTCTTTTAAATACTTTTCGGCTTGCTATACATTTTATCAGCTTAGGCAATTTATTGAATAATTTCACTCCAGCATGGAACGCTCCTTTCATATTCAATTCTTTTTGTATTTTTTCTACATGAATGTCATTTTTAGTTCTTGTTTCATGTGTACATTGGAATTGAGGGTCATAGTGCTCATGTTATTTTTAATGTTGAGAAGGGTTTCACATGGATAAACTGAGGGTAGAGGTGTAATTTTTAGTTCCTTAAAATGAGATCTGCAGGAATCCCAGGGTTTCAGGTCAATTGCTCCATCGAATGAGGCGGACGGTTCAAGAAAGCGAGTTTCAGTGCATTTAGGGATGGGAAAATCCGCGCTTTAAGCGGGTAGTATACCGTATCAAGGGGTAATTTTGTACCAAATAGTTCATTTGATAGGGACCTAGAGAAACCCGCTTATTAAGCGGTACAGTGTCTTGTGCAGGATCGTCTTAACTTGGCTTTACTGAATTTTCCATCGAGAGTTGACGATTCCGGGGCTATCTCTAGCTCACGCTTCTGAGATAATCCTCGTCGAAATATGGTTTTACCTGTGACGGAATCTCGAGGACTGACATCATTCAGACGCTGGATTTCGGTGACCTCGGCAGCGTCTTCTGCGCATGCGTACGCCGCACGAGGCGTGTTTCAGCCGTCAGACGAGTGGTGGCACTTGCTCTCGGCGGTTGACCCTTGTGCAGCAGAGTGCGTTGTACCCGTCTTCATGGGTGAATCCAGCAGCTTTTTCCTCCCGTGGATTCGGTGACTTGGACCACGTACGATTTGCAGTGCAGTGTTTTCGGACCTCGCCCACCTTCGGAAGGTGAGAGTTACCTTTGCGTTATTCCTTCTGGTCGATTACTCATCCGGCGTAGGGAATGATGCTGTTATTTACCGAAGTTCCTTATAGAGGAAGAGATTTTGATGTCCACGAAAATGGTAGCAGTTAGGAGTGATCTTTGTCATCATGTGTTACTTCTTGCGCAGGTCCTTGGTGCACCCTCTGCCCTTCGGATGGCTGTTACTTCCTCATCTTTTCTCCCTTCCACTACAACCCCTCCTTCTTCCTTGCTGTTGAGTTTTCATTGCATTTCATCGAGTTATCGTGTGTTTTTCAGCGTGTGTTTTGCATAGTATTTCTACGTTACGTCGAGGAGCGTCTCTGATACCTTTTAGCTATTACTTTATGCTCATTTGCGCCTATTTTTTTACCTTTCTGTGGGTCTTTTCCCGATGTGGGCTTTATTACTTGGTACCTTACGTATCTTTGCATCTTAAGTATCCTTATTCAGATTTGTTTCTCCTTTTGGATTCTATTTACGATGACGCTGGGTTGGGTGGAAAAGGACAATCAGTCTGTTCTCTCGCGAGATAAGCTGGGTTTACTTGTAAAGCAAGTTTATAATCATCACGAATATAATTGATATAGCTAAAACCTTGTCATTTACTGATTCCTTATATATCACGAGACGCCTTCAGCTCGTTAACTTAAGATGGTTAAGAAGGAAGTCGTTTACTTATTTACTCCCACAAAGGCGTTTCCCTATAATGCAATGGTGTATTAAAAACGCTAAATTTCGCTGAAAATCCGTGTAATTTATCAATATTTTTCTTGTATGGATACGATATTTAAATTTGATGCTCACAATAGGAATCTCCTATGGATCTCCTTTAAGAAAATACCTCTCTAATCCTCTCTTTGTTTTGTAATTATGTTTGTTGTGTTTACGAAGTTAATTAGATAGTAACTATTTGTATGTAAAATGGGCTTCGACAGATGAGGTCGTTTCTTAATCAGCTCCCACCGGGATCCGAACCCGGGATCGCTTCCACCAAAGTCGAACGCGTTGCCCACTTGGCTATCCGGAGACTTCATAAAGTTTGTTTTTTTATTCTTATTGAGACCAATAATGATCCACATAGTCAAAGATACTCTTGGTTATATTCATCACTATTATAATTATAGTGCGGAAACAGAAATATCTCGTACGTTTTTGGAGTCAAACCCGCGATAATTCCTATGGAAGTAGTCACAGATTTTAAAAGCCTTCACGTGACTCCTTAATCTCTAACATCGGAGGAATATTAATTAATTCGGCCGCAGTGGGAGGAAAATCACCGACATGGAATTCATAAGTGCGGTGCTCATTGTAATGGATTGTAAACACCGCGTCCTTGGGCGACGACGTGAACTTGCTTCTCAATAAGCCCTTGCGCTGCTGCCACTCTCGGTCATTGAAGTCTCTTCAGTCCTCCTTTTCCTTTCTTTCCTTGCGTTTACCGATGCACTAATGCATTTCGTACATTTCGCTAATACGAAGTATTGGGAAATATGTCGGGTTGATTCACATTCCTTCGAATTCCATTTGTTTGAAGCAATTCGTTCTCGGTCGTTAAAATCTCCACTACTTCTTGCCTCTGCCATTATTACATTGCTTTTACAGCTGCACTAAATTATCTCGTAGAGTTTTCTGAGACGAAATACCACGAAAAATATCGGGTTGATTCACATTTCTTCGAATTCCATTTGTTTGAAGCAATTCGTTCTCGGTCGTTGAAGTCTCCGCTTCTTCTTGCCCCTTTCCCATTCTTTCATTGCATTTACCACAGCTCTTATGCATCTCGTATGGTTTGCTGACACGAACTATTGGGAAAAATGTCGGGTTGATTCACTTTCCTTCGAATTCCATTTGTTTGAAGCCATATACAGAAAACCTGTTCAAACACTCCCCCTTAAGACGCTAATTTTATTTGATTATACTATTGATGGAATAAGCTGTGACTTCTTGGGACTCCATTTCAGGATAGATGTGAAAAATTAATTGAAATCTTTCGTTTTTGCTGATTTTGTTTATTTAATCTTCGTTTTATCGACTTCATTTAATCAATTTCGAGCTAAATTGTATATTTTGTTTACTTAACTTTAAACTAAATTGTTCAAGTTTAACAGCATGCGAACACTTAATACAATGTTACTGTAAATACTGTATAACCCGTTTAAAACGCTCCCCCCTATGTCGATGCCGCTTGATACGCGGTTTTCTCTCGGTCGCGGACCCCACATTTCTAAACACCTGGTAAAAATAACGATAACAAATGGTAAAAATACAGTGCTCTGCTACTAACAAATGGTAAAAATACAATGCTGCTTAGAAGCCAACAGCAGTCAAGGGTAGATTGGGTTTTCGGTGTTTTACACCCCCTGCCATGCGCCAGTGGCGGTTTGCAGGGTCTTAATGTAAATGTAAATCTAAATACCCGCTTGTAAAGCGGATTTCCCTCGTCCACACATACACTGCAACCCGCTATTGACAATTATTCGATATGCATATTTGATAGAAAAAGTTTATGTTATTCTTCCCTAATTGTCTCTCTGATAAATTTGCTTAGTTTTATAGTGAAAAATGGCCAAATTGAGTAACAAGGGAAGACACTCTCTTTGTATGAAAAGCAGATAATTCATAAAAAATATGTGACAAGAAGGAAACCAGTATTACGAAACAATATTTCGCGGACTCTCTAGATAAGCTATCTCCAGCCGTGACAAGTAAAGCAAACTAAAGAAGATTCCATTTCATTTTTAAGACGCAAAAACACTTAATTGAATTCAAGTTTACCTTACTTAAAAAATGTAAGAGCCAAAAAGTAATTCCATTTTGTTTTATGGTTCATAAAAAATAAGAATTCAGTTATAACGCTATCATTTTTATAGCGCGGTTTTCACTCAGTTTCCTGAAAAGCGTCTTAACCGGGTTTTACTGTATTGAGTAAACAGTTTCCCGATGCTGCGTCAGCAAGACGATTCCCTAACGGAAAGGGGAAAAATTACACAGAATACCTAGTAAAATCAATCTTAAGACTGGGAATAGCGAAGAAAGATGGAAAGAAGAACTTAATTTTTTTCTAAACACAGCACTCGAAATGTTTGAAGTAGATTGTTTGTAAGTATGAATGCAGTAGAATCAGGTTAGACTCGTTTTATCAAATTCAACGTGCTGAACAAATTTAGAACTGTTGAGTTTTCATTGCCTTACATCGTCTTAAGCGTCATTTTAGCACATTTTTTAAGTAAGTAAGTAAGGGACCGAGATCAAGAGAAAAGCGGGATAGCGTCTTAATCAGGAGCGTTATAATATATGTTTTTACTGCATATGTTTTCATAAACGTTTGCTTAAAACTGCAGGAACATAATTTGCATAGTTGTGAAACTTCAGTGAATCAGGAGATGTTTTTGTGGCATAACACTTGTTCAAACTTGTAGCCCCGGATTTGACTTAATTCAGCGTCATATGTATTCCTTAAAGTATTGCTAAAATCGGTTTCACAGCGTGCCGTATAATTTCTAGAAAATTAAATAACCGCCCACCAACTGCAGCTGTGAACAAAAAGAGAGATTTCAATGAAGAGATATTCTTATCCAAATGTTGTTTCAATATCGTAATCACGGGAAATTTAATAAAATTACCTTACAAATATTAGCTCTCTTTTTGATAACTTCGGGCGGCTTTGTAGTCACTTTCTTTCATTAAAGTACGCAAAAGAAGTGTATGTCGTCATACGCGATATCGGTTGTCTTTCAGTTTGCAATTTCAATTTCATATTTGCCCTTGAAAAAATTCCTTCCGGAGATATCGTATGATTTTATCGATTTTCCGTGGGAAAAACGCGTTTAAAGCACCTGAATCTATTAGTAAGAAACAAGGAAAAATATAACAAAAGACAATGAAGCTAAGATTGAAAAAATATCCTAGCAAAGAACGTGTGGTTCCCCACGTACCCACTGACTAATCCACTGCTGTGTATTGCGCGGTTGCCTACATTCCGGTTTTTTTTTTTCATTTAATTATTGCAGCGAAACGAATGCCCATTCACGCAACGCCGATTCACTTTTTCATTACTTCCTGCGCCATTATAAAAAATCTATTGAAATTCCCAGACAAAAGTGAGAGTAACTCCTTGTAAGTTGATTCCTGAGTCATAGACGGTTTTCCAAGTTATGAAGTTTATAAATGAGAACGCTTAAAACTTGTTTGGTACGGTTTTTGCCATTTTAGATGATTAAATTAGCAAAATAACTTAAAACGAGATCAGAAATAATCACCCAATATATCGGAAAAAGTTATGCATTTTTCTTATTCTTTTGTGGTCTTATAGTTGTAATCTTTGGTGCAAAGTCATTTTCATCCGCTGCTCTTCTCTTCATTTCTGAAAATCGTTTCTCTTCCATTAACCCTCTGTAAGTGGCGCCGTTATGTTTTGTACAACACTGATGGTTTTTCGGGTTAAAGAAGGATTCCATGATCATCGGGTCTATTCCTTTATTGCTTTTTCCATCAACTTTTAAAGGCGTCAACAGCTTTATTTTAGGTTTCGTCTCACAGCGAGTAAATCTGTGAAGAGACGACTGTTCTACCACACGCAACAGAATTCTGATTATTACTGCCTTATATTTACGAGGGTGGTCTGAAAAGTTTCCGACCCCAGATTTTTCAGAAATCTTCAGAAAATGTTCAGAAATTTTCAGAAAACGTGTTGAGAAATGGCGAAATGTCGGAAACTTTTCAGACCACCCATGTATATAGCATATGCATAGAATTATTCTCTAATTCTGTCTAGTAATAAGGTATAATTCAAAATGATGGAATCAACATTTATAAGGCCCCAACAATTTCAATGCATTCTTTTAGTTCCGTATATTATAATCCTAAAATAAACAAATGAAATTCCTAAGGAAATCCGGACTTAAATGTCTGACGAGACAAGGAAAGCTTTTGGAACTATTTTTCAAGTCCATATTCCCTTTGAGATTTTTCCTGGGTGTGCAACTGGGATTTCCCTTACGTGCAAATTTACCCTAACCCTCTTCCTTAAAAATTTCTTGCTAAAAATTATTAATTTTAATGGCTACTCATTACATACATTATAAACAAAAGTTTGATAAGCAGAAATTATAATTAGTTAAAGTTATTTTAGAAATTTGTCCGAAAAAACTATTGTACGGAATACAACGTTCGACTTTTCGTGTCATTAATTTTGGCGCGACTGATTAAAGCTTAAAGTAACAATTATTTCCACTTTCCTTTTTTAACTCCACCTATTAGTACATCTCCCAGCAACCACGTCCTCATTAATGCCCGTCCCATCCTCTTTCTTTTCCTTTGATTGATTGATTCAATCAATATTCTTCGACTCTCCTCAGATCCTCTTCATTCCTGACCTTGTCCCTCCACCTTGTTTAGCATCCTCCGTCATTTCAATCTCTTATATCCTAATATAGTAAGTCTTGAGGATGCTTCAAGTTTCACAACTACGTTCTCCGCGACAAATATTTTGGCTAATACTTCAAGAAACGAACACCTCAATGAGTGTTATTCATCATACCTGGCAAATATAACTCCTTCTGGTTATTTTTTTTATAAATGCATTTCTTTTTGTGTCATCTATGTAAAGTGTGCATGTATATTTTTGGCTCAGGATGCCTTAACCTGCCTTTCCCGTAAAATTTTGTTTTTAACTATCTGTTGGTTTCGCCGATGGTACTACTATATTTTAACTATTTGTGAGTTTTGCAGATTTTTTACGCCTCCCTCTTGCGGGTGTTTTCCTATTGATTTTTTAAGCGCTAACGTATGTTTTTAAACCCTCAAAGTAGTTTTCTCTCGTGCAATTTTTTTGAGCCATCTCTTTCTTTCAAATGTTATCACTAAGAGTTCGATGTAAGAAGACTACTTATTCTCATCAGACTGAGGACGTTTTATTAAAATAATGAATGTAGTATAAGAAAAACCCATCACCATTACATTCAATTGTATTATGTGCATAGCTAGGATGGAAGTTATCTTATTATCCAACAGTGCAAACTTTCTAGTGTTTGAAGTTTGCGAAATTTTTACCCTGTGTGAAGGTTGGCGCCTAAAAATATTGATATAAAATTTGGTGCGACCAAGCTCAACTTTGTGGAAGAGGAATACTGAAGATATTTTTAAATCCTTTAATATTCATCATCATCAGCTATTTTCATTCCCACTTTAGATGTAGACCTCCATAATCTTTTCGCAATTTTCTCTATCACACACTAAGAAAAACTACGGTCTGTATATCTGTTTCTGGTAGTTTCACCTGATGATGTTACTCCGTAACGGAACTTAGGTTTCGTAATAAAAACGTTTTTGTGGACTCTACATACAGAGTTTTTCTTTGTGTGTGATCATGAAGGAGTTCCACCATGTTTCACCGAAATCTGTCATGTTCAATTTTCTCTATTTTGAGCTTCCCTGACGTTGTTTATACATTATTCCATACCTTCCTAAGCTCACATCGTTATATTGGAAAACAAGCACAGAACGATTGCTTGTTAGAAAACTGTCGCATCGTTTGCTTGCAACTACCCCACGTTGAGTTAATCCACGTCTTGAATTCCTGGTTTAAAACCCCCCTCATTGCGTTGTACGCGATGTTATTGAAAAGCGAAATGAATCGTTTTCCGCGTCCTTATTCGAACGCAATGTGTTTGCAGACGTTGTTTGGGCATAGCTGATTTGATCCGCGAGGAATTCCGACGATAAATATGCTAACGAGTGACTCATGCGATGTGTTGAAAGAGGCGTTTCTTCGTTCGATTTCAAATTCGCTCTCTTCCATTCTCCGCATATTTATAACCTTCGCATACAGTGTTTTTTTTTTGGATGGGTTTATTTTTGATTCGTTTGCGACGCAATGGGAAACTTGCTTCATCGGACGGTGGACGATTTGGACATCGGATGTTGGACTAATCAAGCTATTTATGTCCTAAAAATGTGGAAAGGAAGTGTGGGATTCATTATCGTTAAGGTTGTTGGCGGAAAACGTCATATCTAAGCAAAAAATGAGCGGAACAACCTCGAATGCCTGATTATTTCTCACAATTAATGACTAATTATTCTACCAATCTTCGTCTCAGTCCATCGGTTTTGCAGTCAGTTAGTGAAATTGCGCGATTTATGCTTGTCTCAATTAGTCTTATAAAGTCTATATTAAGGCGAGATTGAGACTGAAAAGTCTCTGCTTCCATCTAACCTTTCGTCAATGATATTATATACATAAAAAAGTTTTGTGTAGGTGAATAGAAATAGAGAGGAAAACTTTAGAAGGAGTGGATGTAAAAAAAACCTAAGGTGATATCTTAGACAAAAAGATTCACTGCAGAAAAACACCCGCAAAGAAGGGGTGTGTGAAAAACTTGCGCAAACCTACTGATAGTACTACGAAAAGATATAAAAGAAAACTGTGTTTGACTTGGAAATTACAAAAGCAGTACTATAACGAAATAACGAAAACAATAATGAAATAAAATCATAAAAAGGAATAATTGCAATAGTTATCAATGAGGAAATAATAAATATGAGGTCGAAAATTAGTGGACGTTGTCTTAATTCAGCTCATTGCTAGAGGTAATGTTAGATTCCTCATTTATTCTTCATCTAATTAGGAATCGTTCACGATACTCAATTCACATCTTCTTTGTAGATAATTAGGTTTTTTATGATTTTATATAATATTAGTCCAAGTTCTTTGCACTATCAGAGTATAGTTGATCAATTCTCTTCTTTATGCTGCCTATTGGCATATTAATATACAGAGTATATTTATGAAAGAACTTGTTAAAGCTTCTATTACATTAAATCACGTTTGGATATCACGTTAGGCACCCGAAGATTGTGAATTCGCTGAAATTTACAGATCAAAGTGTACTAGAAAAAGTCCCTGAATTCAAATTTTTGGGTTCTGTGGAACGACTACTCAAACAACACCCGTACGCAATCTCGAGCTATACTAATTTTTCTGCGCGGAAAACTTTTAGTATTCCGCTACGAAAAGGCGAAAATGTTATGAATTTGGGTGACGTCACGCGCCCAAGGTCTAAGTTGCGTAACAATGCGAGTTTGTGAATGTGACAAAGCGAAAATTTTTTTATATTTAATCATATATTGCTTAAACGGATATACGTATTTTTTTAAGTTAGTAAGATTTTTTAATGCCTGGGATAGTGTCTGAAAGTGGTCTACGCAACTTAACTGTAAAGCTTTGATTCTACATTCTTTTTCTGCCGGTATATCAATCATGTTATACATGTTTATACTTCATGTTTATAAATTCAAAATATGATACGTGTACATGTGATAATCCGCATTTCAAGCTCTATTTGCATTTAATCGCGATTAAATTTAGTACACTTAATCTTAAGTATTTTAACTGTAATTATGATTATTTTTTTATATCATGGATATTTCTTATTGGAGGATCGACCTATTCAACATTTAATACACTGTTTTATTCCTAGATATCAGAAACAGTTTATTTTTTGCTTCCAGAAATTAATCTTCGTGCAATCTTACATGCAACTCATATAAGACAATTTCTTTTGATTAAATTTTAGAATAAATTATTTAATAAAGAAAAATAATCTAAGAATAAATACAGTTATTAAAATCAAAAGTTAATTAGCGTGATTAAATTCACCGTTGCGTGTGTTTATTAAATATTACTACTGTTTTTCTTGATAAGAATGCGAACTACTAATTAGAATAATAAAAATGGTAATAAAAGCTCTTTATTTGGGTGAGAATGAGACTACAAGTCTCTTCTTCTATCTAACCCATCATCATATTTCATACAGATAATTTCAACGATAAAAATGACAAGTTTGGATGAAAAAAGCAAACAAATTCTTAGGGAAAAATATGTCCACTTCAGGAAAACGCCCACTAATGAAAGGTATGAGAAAAACCTGCGCAAACCTACCTATAGGAATATCTAATAGATCCAGAGGAGCATGTCAAGAAAATGCATATACAGAGTGGATATTTACTTACATGTAATAATAACAAGCGTAGTCGAGTTTATAAATCAATGTGTATAGTGAATTATCGGAAAAATTCATTTTGAATAAAACTTTATAAGAATAAAAATATGCAACTCATATAAATACAAATAACTAACATAAATTTAATTATATAAAAATTCTGCACCTGAATAATTGCAAGATAAATCGTCAATGTAGTCTATGGATTGTAAATAATCAATTAGGACATAAAATTATGACAGTTACGTACTTGGGGGTCTATGAAATAGTTCTATAATTCTGAGTATGTAGTAAATAAAAATATATGAACCAGGGAAATAAAGTGTCTCTAAGGAATGAACAGAATTAGGGGAAAAAATAACATTTTCCGGATTCGTTGTTCAGGGATTTTAGTTTTTCGGTTCGAATTCAGTTGTCACTCCGAAAAAATAAAGCGTTCTTTTCAGTGCCAGTTCGATTCTGTAATTACGACAACTACTATCCCATAACTCTCCATATCCTTCTTGGATACTTCCACACTCGTGACGTAAATTTTTCCCAAAGCAATTTGCTCTGTTGACGGAAATTGACGTGATTAAGCTTGACATTTCAGTCGGTTTGTGTTTATCATTTTTGAGGGATAATCATTGGGGTTTTATTATTACTATTATGTCTATTTGCTACTGATCTTTCCTGCGTATCACTTAATAATTTTATTCATAATCTTTCCTATGGATAAAGTTTATAGTGAGTGTACGTTGAATTATTTCGAGAATCAAGAAATTTTTTAATCGAAAAATTAAAAAATTTTAAAAAATCGAAACATTTCAAAAATTGAATTTTGTCTTCAATGATAGTAACTTCGTGGTCGACGAAAAATCAGCTCAAGGACGAAATTTTAAGGTGAAATATCATAAGTATAGGCATGTGTAGGTCTGGGACTGTTCTTAAAAAACTGAAACCTTGAATTGCAGTAAATGCGTGAAGTTTAAGTAGCGCGAGGCTTTTTGCTTTACTTACTTTTTTTACACTATTCTCAAGGTATTTTCCGGAGGTGCTGACTGAGTAAATGTTACAAATCAGGAAAAAATAGTTACGTAATCAGACGTTTTTCTAATTCCTGAAAAAACGATTAGCATTCTTCCGGAAAAAACCGTCAGCTGGCAGAATTAGCTATACTTTGCACCTTTTTTCATTGTAAAAAATTGAAACTTCAAAAGAAAATTTCATTGAACAGTGAAAACGATCTTTGCGAGGGATGTTAGCTTTGCTATAATTCATAATTATGGTTACCTCATAATATAGATGCGCGAATCTACTTTTTCATTTCGAATCGAATTGAGCAATTGTTTCGAATCGATTTGGCTCAATATTTTGTCCAATATAAGATTCTTTTTCCGTTTTTTGCTTAAAAATTTTCCAAACTGGTGCCTTAATTTTTCTCTTTCTCCGCTTACCGTCATCATCCGCTAATTAGAATTGCTAATGTATACGATTAATTTTTTGATTAGTTATCTATATTTATTACTATCATTTGGATTTTAATAAATTAGTTTCGGTTAAGAACATACCTATATAAAATGTGCTGTATGAATTCCATATAGAAAATCGAAAAACGAAATGAAAGAAAGAGTAACAAAGACATGATTTCCGTTACTTGAATTCGATTTTCTATGATTAACATACAGATAATTATAAAACTTGACACATTCACTCCTATTTTACGACAAACTCGATCATCTACTTCATAACTCCTTTTCATTTTTCGGTATGAGTTTGAAGAACTCTTTAGGCAATATATTCTTTAACCCCTCTACTTATAAGGAAATACTTGGCAATATCAGTCCTTTGTTTCCTTGTACTATATAATATAGTTATCCTGTTCTTTGACTCCTTCCATGCCTCTCCTTCGTTTCTACCCTTAAAGATGCATACATGTCGATTTACTCTCCGCTTTTTTATCTAATTGTATTTTAATCGAGAATCTCTAACATTTCCGTAGCGTTATCTTATTCCTTATCTCTTTCTAACAAATACCTAGTTGTTTCACTTTCTCAGTCTTTAACTATCCTCAAGTTTTAATTCAATTTAACTGGAGATTAATCCATTCTCTGATTTTCAATGACGATGAACGATAATCATCAATCTCAATCAGCTTCTTTCATATAATTCTTCTTATCCGAGAGATTAGTTTTGTTTCCTATTCGTAAACTATTCAGCGATCTGTTTCGGTTTAATTGGAGCGGAATGAATCTTTTTCTTTATCAGAAGAACACTGAGAAGATTATATCAAAATCTGAAAACGGAACAGACAAATCATAATTAAAAATATCTTCACTGATGATAGGTTTAAATTTTTTAATAATTCATCGGTGTGTATCGGCATCGTGTGCTACGAAGAATATTCTCTTTTTATTCCAACTAAGATGCGGAATGACTTGAATACGGTGAAACCCGTTTAAAACGCTCCATCTTTAAGACACCATCCCACCTAACACATACTTTTCTCCTGGTCTCTTTCTTGAAAACTCGTGGTAAAAACGCCGCTAAAGAACATTGGATGCATTTCAAAATATTCCAATTTGACATGAGATTTCGGGGTCGCTGAAGTTTGGAGGCATATGACATTGGCCGTTTATGGGATGTTTAGGACGTTGCGGAAATATCATACATAATCGTTTTTTGTATTAATCAATTATACAGCTATAGATTGAGTGAAAAGAGAGTTCCCTATCACTCCTATTAGCCGCGTATCTATGCGTATCGACACTGTTTGCTGCAAATAATATCAATTTTTTTATAAATTCTATGCATGAAGCCTTTACTGGACTCTCCATTACTAGAAAAATAAAATTATTGATGTAAAATCCCTCATGAAGTAGAAACTTACATGGTTAACTTTATTTTAGGTCAATTATCGATGAAATAACATAGATAATATTATATTATCTTACGCTCAGTTTTGGTATCGCATTGGTCCATTTTGTCAATTTATTTTATAGCAAATATGCCACATTTCTGATAAAAGGTTCGCTCTTAACGCCATTCGCTTATTGAATGACAGATTGCGGATTTTCCCTCTTCACAGATGCTTTCTCATACTTTAGGAATTATTTCGGATATTGATTGCTTTGATATTCTAGATGTGTACACCAGGCTTATATTGGAGTCTCCACTGGCTATAAATTCAAGTTTGACAGATAACATAATGAATGGCGGAATGTCTTAATATAGTATTTTTCCGCGAAATTTTTCCTCCGGTCATAACCAAAAGAGTTTCGAAATCACTTGGGAATGTTCTTGTAAAATTTCTAAAGCCTAATCCATCTTCCAGTTTAAATTCTGCCATATTCTTGTCGCCATGATTGGTACATTTTGTACATTCCAGTACTGCTTTGCGAACCCATTATTTCTTTTCCTTCATTCCGCTGGCCACGGATTAAAAAATATAAATCAGCCGCACAAAGTGTCACTCGACATGTCCACTCGAGAAGCGTGAGCTCTGGACGCGGAAAAATGTTTACAGGATGTTGCGAAACAATGTTTCTGCACCGTTTATGGACAGTTGCGAAACGATGCTCACTAATGTTCAGAAACAATGTTTACAGTGTGGAATAACCTTAACTTCGTTCTCCGCTCTCCTCTTTTTATTTGTCTAGTCTCTAATGGTTTTTTTCTATCTTTTAGATAGAGTGGGCTCTTCTCCATTAGTCTCGTCTCAGGTAGGAATGTTAGATAAAAATTTACTTGGCAGTGTTTTCGTTCGTCAGAAACAGTCGTAAGCACACCGAAAAAATAATAGGGTCAACGAGCTTTTTAGTGGGTTCTAATAGTTATTCATCCATTATTCTTATCTGCTAAGATTTTACCTCATTGCAGTTTTAAAAATTCCGAAATGAAGTAACAAAGATAGAAAATACTTAATTATACACATTTGTCTTTGAGACAAAGATATATCTGTATCTACATCTTTGTCTAAAAGATTACCATTCCGCCTAAATGTGATGAAAAGGCATAATACCTTGTACAACAATATTTCGCATAATTTGCATAGATAAACCATCTCTAGTTGTGGCAAATAAAGCTAACG
This sequence comes from Pachydiplax longipennis, assembly GCA_036926295.1. Taxonomy (NCBI): domain Eukaryota; kingdom Metazoa; phylum Arthropoda; class Insecta; order Odonata; family Libellulidae; genus Pachydiplax; species Pachydiplax longipennis. Next base: position 36,748,844 of record JAVFKF010000012.1, read on the forward strand.
AAAGAAAAATCCGTTTAGTCTTGCCGTTCTGATACCGCGAGAAAGATCAAAGAAATATAGTAGATGCTAGAACCGATTCTGATTCAAGAATTAATTTTTCTACTAATAATACGTGAAAGTAATCGATTAGGAAAGCAGGATCAAGGAACATGCACCCCCTGTCAAATCACGAAAGGCAGCTTGCAGGGTACATATGTAGATGTAAAGTGTTTAGTAAGTATTTAAAAATTAATAGCTAAAACCCTTCCCTTTCGTTTTTTAACTTAGATTTGTCATATTCCGGTTTAAATGCTTTCCTTCTTATAATGAGGTCTTCAGTTAGTCCCTTAAAAATCATCTTAAGGGGTTTTTACTGTGATTTAATTGCTTGTTATTTACAAAAATATCATTTCATTAATAGACGTAGATTATATTTACAGTCATATTGTTTATAGTATCCCTTTTGTGGTGCATATGTTTATTAAAAATTCTGTAAGTTTCCGTTGAATTTCAAAAAATTTTCTGAGGAGAACTCAACTATCCGAGTAATTAAAAATTGAATGACGAGTATATTGGAATTCCCACTGATAATCTTTTACTCCCACGGTCGTTACCGGGATAATCTAAAGAATTTTCCTTCGTTCATTCATTCATTTAATGGATGATTGTTATTAGGTCATAGCCCTTCTTGTAATAGTAATCCAAGGAAATAATATAATCTCAAAAATTTTGGATTATTCTCAGCCATTATATAATTCCATATCTGATTTTGGCGGTCAAGGAAACCCACCCCCAATGCAAGGATCTCCAGGGAACCAAAAAATAAGACTCATTTTTAAATGGTTTTATTTGAGCTCTTGAAAAAGCTAAAAGTAATTAGTTGCACTGTTATTTGAGCCTATCCAACTCTTATTTCAGCACTAGTCTACGTGAGTTCTGGCTAAATCTTGACAAAATTTCCTTCCCAGATTTATATTTAGTTTTCAGAACCCTCTTTTTATGCAAGCTAATTATACAAAGACATAGATGTCGATTTTCTGTCGTTGTTGACTGTATGAAAGTTTTTACCTGCGTAAGGTGATGAGGAATCTTTAAAACTCTAGGTATGATTTCGCTGGAGAAAGTGGACTAAATGGAATGGGCAAAGATAACTTTGCACATAAGGGCGTGCACTCAGGAAAAATCCCAAGGAGAAACGCACCTGAAAAAGTCTGACGGGACCGGGAATCGAACCCGGGATCTTCCTCTATTCGGGAGGCTGCTTTGACCACCTAAACTATCCGATCAGAACACATTTGCCCTTGCTTACAAAGTTCCCAAAACGGCTTGAGAAATTGTTCTGATGGGAGAGCTTAGTTGGTCAAAGCAGCCTCCCGAATAGGGAAAGATCCCGGGTTCGATTCCCGGTCCCGTCAGAATTTATTAAGGTCCGTTTCTCCTTAGTGAACTGAATGAGCCAGGGAGGGGTGAGTCCCAACCCTGCTCTACCTAGGACCTCTTGGACTCCCACCTTATACCCTGATGGCTTCTATTGCTATTGCCTCTCTCTCCGGCACCCTCCGTCAGAGGGCATAGTGAGAGATAGCGTTTTCAATTTAATTTTCCAGCTTTTCCTCAGTCATTCCCTTTGGGAGAATTCGAGCGCGATCAAAAGCGTTTCGTCATAACTCAAAATGCGAGTGTCGCCCCCCACAATGCCCAAAACAGCTTCCATTCTTCGTGCGTTCTCAAGCAAACAGTTGCGTATTTCACACGCGCAGAAAGCACCGCTATTAGCAATCCGTTACGTGGGAAAATGAGCTAAAGAAATGCGCCGAATCTCTCCTCGCAAATGAAATGCAAAGGATGGAATGGCAACTCTGTCTCATTAGCCGCTGCCCTGGGTATTATCACACCCTGCGCTTGCAGCATTTCTAAGCTTTCTGCGCTGTGCGAAGCCAGTAATACTAAAAGCTTATGGCTCCTGTGTAGAAGCTATTTTCAACAAGTCCAGACTAGTCTACCTTCATTAAATGCTGATGATAAGGAGTTTAGGTGGCTAAAATCACCTAGCAGTAACAGTGTATTGCTATTTATGTTTTAAAATCAGGCATACAGAACGTTTCTCTTCTGATCATCTCCAGAGACAGGAGCCATAAGCTTTCAATTTTACTGTGACTTTTTCATTCCGAATCGAACTGACTAAATTATTCAAATTTAGAATCGATTCGATCCGATTCGATACACGATGTATTCAACGGTCATCATTCGACATCATACACTTGCTGGATAACCGCGATAATAAGTTAGACACCTTGCCAAAGTGGTTGCTAAGAACATTGTTTATGTAGCAACGATATGTGAAGTAAACAGACGCTATTGTATATTTCAGTGGGCTCTTAGTGGATAAAACTCACTCGTTATCTCGAGAATTTTTCTGTGCGTTTTCTAAACGGGTTTCACTTTCGTATGTCAACACTGGTAAAGTGCATTGTTTGAGGACTTTCCTCTTCAATTCCATTGGCATTTTTACTTCAGAGTATGCGAATTCCTCCCGAAGGCGCTTCAACCAAGTTCTTCTGTTCGCTTTATCCATCGTGTTGTTCTCCGGGATTATTATTTTGATTCAACGGTCTAAAAATCATAAATAAATATGGTGAGTGTTTTTTTAGAGAATAAATGAACTCCTCTCAAAGTCCTCTCTTCGAACTTAATTTTTTTTAATTAAGAGACACCAGAATCGAATTATTACTTATTTTAGTATTATTTTTTAAATAATTTTAGTATCTAAAGTTTTCTCCCTCTGTATTTTCGCGGTCACGCCCCTTTTGTCCGAAAAAATCTTTCAACATCATTAATTAGTATCAAAAGAAAAACTAACAGCAAGATTTCGATGTGATATTTTCCATTCAGCAATGAAGCTATTTATACCAGGTTAACAATCAAGGAAGTATAATGTAAACAATTTTCGGTCAATCTACTGAGGCAAAGGATCGACTATAGCGGATTCCAGTCCATCTGGAGAAGGGAAAAATTGCGCTATAAGAGGATTTCTTAAGCAGAGCGGAGTTATACAAGGTGTTTAGCGTAAAAAGTAACCGAGAGAGAGAGAAAACCGCGTAATTAGGGGTATAGCGTCTTTAAAGGGATTTTATTCCATATCTCCTAATAAACCTCCTTAAACTAGAGAAACATAATCTACATTCATTTGAAACTTCGTGAATCATGAAACTTCTTGTCTGCCATTTTTTGTTCACCTTATTGCCCCTGATATATAATATTGGTAAAAATCGGTTTTACAGTGTTCAGTATTATTTTAGTAAATCAAGTAAACATGTATTAACCAACCAACTGCAGATAAAATAAAGAAAACGAAGAATTCGGTGATGAGTCGTATTTTTATTGTGAAATGTTTTTTTTCGGAAAATGTGATGAATGAACTATGAGATATTGCGACTTTCGTTTTAGCAGTAGCGGGCAACTTTGTAATCGCTTCTCATATAATATATATGTAATTAAGATGTTGTTCGCGTTATATACGAGTAGCAGAGAGTCTTAAGCGGTATATTTACGATGTCCTTAGTTAACCGAAAGAATATCACGTATTACCTTAGTTAGCGTCTTCAGCTTGAGCAATTTAAGCTGGTTTTACTACCTGTATATATACTCGCCACTCATTACATATCTGGAAAAAATAACTTCTTGAGATCAAGAATAATACATAATCTTGTAGCTGGAGACAGTTTTTTAAAAAGGAAGATAGTTGTGGTTTTCCAAAAGGTATTTATTTACAGCCTTCGCAACTTAGCTCCTAGCACCCCCAAAATAAGAGCTCCATCAGGTAGTCGCGGAATGAAAGTGAAACTCAAGTGTTAAACAATGATCCGACGAGGAAGCAAAGAACAATGGAATGCTTGTTTGGAATCGCAAGAAGGGGAAGAAACAGAATGCATTTGATGTAAATCGAATAAACTGGTACCTTTACTTGTTTCAGACAGGAGTTCGTGTATCAAAAAATTCGTATCTCGAAACCCAGTTTTCTATTGGATCATACCAGAAAAAATCAATCAATCCGTTTTGCTTTGGAAATCTTGAAAAAAAACGTTTGTATGCAATAAGAGAATTTATTTTGTTAATTAGATTCTTATTTTTGCACGTTAAAATTTTGCCTTCCTAATTTCCCAAACGTTGATGAAATGTTGCCTTTAAGATGGAGACGAAATGGTGCGAATAGCAAGTCTCTCGGAGTGACTTCCATACCTTGTTCATGTTTATCAAACCTCATTAGGATCACAATATCTTTTTTAGTTTTCTATTAGAGAAAAATTGAGGCTATGCATGTAAGTTTTGTCAAATTGTGTAAATAGTTGTCAAATTAGTCACATCAGGCTAAAGTTGCATCAGTGAGAGGTAATAGTGTGGTCATCTACTTGCATTTCAGCATATACGAGCATACACTACAATTCTCGGTATTATATAAGCACCACGGTTCGTACATAGAAATTAATTAAGTCATTCGAAGTCATAATGGAGTACGAAAAATGTTTCCTGTGTTACGTGGTTGGTAAGTCGAACAGCAGTTGCTACTGCATTTAAGAACCACTTTGTGAGTGAGGAAAAGATCTTTCCATGAAAAGATTCGTCATCGACCTGCAAATGCAATTATTTGCGTTCATTTTCCTAACTGGAATCGGTAATAATTATATGAGCTGGCGAAATAAGTGGAGCATTTTACGATCCTAAAGATTCGATATCGATTCCCTTTCATTCGAAGAAAAATTGGTGAAGGTAGCAAAGCGGTGAAATTTCCGATAATCGATTCCAGGGGATATTTATCATCAACCCATCAAAACCAACACAAGCACCGCCTTTTTCCTTGAAAAATAAATGCTCAACTAGATTCCTTCGTTTCTTCCGTACCATAGCGTCATATCATTTTTAAATATCCCAAATTCCATACCTCCATATCTGGTTATGATATCTTCATAAGAAAACCAGTTACACAACAATTTGTGAGGTTGAGAATTAATTTCAAATAAAATGTTCCATGAATTTTATCGAACACAAATCGGAAATGGCCGAAGGTTCTTAGGATGCTTTTACTTTCTATTTATCAATCTACTTTTTTAGTTTTAATGTTAAAGTGATATAATTAGAGTAATTATGATAGGATTACCTTAATATACGACATCTTTAAATTAAATAAATGTCTATAGTTTATATCTTTAAAAAGTAAGGAAAACCTTTTAATGGGTGTTTCTTAAGTATGGCACATACACTCCCAGCTTTGGACGCTAAATAACTCTCGCCAGGCCGTAGCTTGATGCGTTTGAATTATTTATTACGTTTTTATATACTTTAGTACATTTCTATTTCTTCGTACCAAACCCTAATGAAGGGATTACATTCCATTTTTCAATAGCTACAGGATATAGGAAAATATTTCATTCCTTGGCTCTTGGATAGCCAAGTGGACAGCGCGTTCGACTTCGGTGAAAGCGGTCCAGGGTTCGGTTCACATTTACCACGGGATGAACTAAGGTCATTTTGCTCACGTGCGAAACGACCTTAGCTATTGAATCACTCAATACGTTACTAAAATTACTACTATTCCAAATATAGACTTTTATTGATATTATAATTATTTCATTTACCTAAAGCTAAGTAACGCATACAGAATATTAAATGTAAACACGAACTATGCTCACTGGTTTTCCCGTGTAATCGAACGAGAATTCTACTTTGAATGTATGAATTCCAATGATAGAAACGCCCTTTTTTTCTTTTGTTTGTATTATTACTATTTAATTGCTCTTTTTACCTTTGTCTCGGTCATATTAACTATGTGATATTAAGAAAGATCTTTGGGTATGAATTATACTTTTATATACTTATACAGCTAACTCACTTACTTACATATTTATATAATTAACTTATACATTTACATACTTATAAAACTAACTTATATATAAGATAAATTCCCCACTCATTCACCCTCTGAAGAAGCCTCATTCGCTGTCCAGGTTTCGGCAGCTAATTGTCTAAGGTTTGAGAACGGGTCAACCTAATTACTTTAACGATTAAAACAGTAACTCCGATATCTAAAATCATAATGAAGAGCAAAGGAAATTGACTCTCCGCAACTTCTGTTTGATTCTTGGAAGTCAGAGTTCAGATTCGTTGGGAGTTCCTTTCCTCATTTGTACACCCGCGTCTAATTATGAAGAGCGTTGCTCCACACACCAATTGGCTTCTTCAGAGCGTGACGGTGGCCTCACAAAGGCCATTGTATTCATCACTAACGAGATACTATCATTCTTCGCCATTCTCACCCTACTTTCGGATCAGCGGAAATTTAATTTCTCCCCTGCGTACGAATAGATGATTCTAATCGCGTTGTCAGAAGTACGGTAATCCCTCAAGCTTACGTCTTCTCTCCCTACTACATATATGTATTTGTGTATTTATTGAAAATTATTTATTATTTATTTATTAAAAAATTCTTTTACTTTATATTGTCCCTTGTGATGTATATAATGACGAAAATTCTGTAATTTCTTCTTCTAAAAATAAATAAATAAATACATATATGTTTATTTGGAGAAGAAGAAATTACAGAATTTTTATCATTGCACACATCACAAGGGATGATTTAAAATAAAATAATTTTAAGAAATCTATATTAATTTAACCAGTGAGGTAATATAGTGAAATCAAAACAGCTCTGACATGGATGATATGTGCAACATGTTTCTTAATCATTTTTCCAATATTTGTGCCATGCATAAGACACCCAGAAACTCCTCTTTTCGTTTTGATCTGTATAGTTGAATCTAAAAAATCACCGAAGCTTAAATTCATATGAACAAGAATAATTTCTCTTCCACAATACTCGTTTCTCTTTAATTATAAAAAATGATAGTACCTGTAATTATTCGGTTATTTATTTATCTTTTACTTTCATACTGTTAATCCATAGTTGTTACAATTGCTTTATTTCTTACGTAATTCTAATTCCTTCTTCAATATTATTCATCTTCTTTCCTATTATTATACCTGTTCTACATATTATGATGTAGTATATTAGTATGTGAAATTCTGCCGTAATAGTTTGTTTTCCCTTCTCATTCTTTTCCTTTATCATATTCAATCTATGTATCACTGTTTTCTTATTTTCCAACTAATCCTCTATAAAATAGGCAAGTACCGTAAAGTAAAGTAAATTTTTAAAAATTAATATTTAAAAGATGCAAGGATATTTAATTTATGTACATAAAAATCCACCTGATACAATTTTCGGGGGGACTGAGTAAAAACCGCTTTTTGAGCAGGAGAATGTTTAGACGTTGACGACTTTTATTTCTTTCATACTGAAAAACAAAAATGGTGTTTTGGCTCTTTAATTTTTAAATAAATGTTTTTGATATTAGAAAATTATTTAGTTTGCTGCAGTTGTACAAGGTATAAGGGATATCTTGGGATAAGCAACCATTGTTTTATCTATTACATAAATCAATAGCAATAAGCACAGAACTCGATATCTCCTACATTCGATTGCAAAGTTTTGTGGGCTTAACTTCCCGTAAAACACTACACTGGAAATTGTGTTTAAAACACCTCAAAACGACCGTTTAATCCAAAGTCGGCCCCGGTGAAGAGACTAATGGTGAAGACCTCACTCAATTTCACAGCCACACCTCAAATCAGCTCTGAAAGTGGCAGATTGTTAAAGAATTTTCTGCTGTTATAGCAACCATAATTAAGAGCAAATTAATGTCCAGTACCAACCGAAAGAATGCGAACGCACCCGCAATGCCACCTCAAAGTGTTCAATTAAATTGAACATCTCTTAGTCATTCTCATCAAAAACTGGATTTTGAGCACATCAGAATATTCGGCTCGTTCTGCTTCACGGAGAGAACTAATGCATTGAGGAGGCTTCTTTAATTTACTCCCATCTAGAATATTCTGCGACTTAAACCTTTGCACGGGAATTCGCTAGGTGATTAGCTTTGCCACAAATTGTTATGATAAAACAGAAAGAGTTACGAAAACGCTCCCTGAAACTGGTTGGGAAGAAGCAAGGTGGAGATTGCTACATAAATTCGGAGAAAGTAAGTTCAGGGAAGACGCAACAGGAAAAGTCTTGTTTTGGTCGATCAGACCGTCGCATAATAGATACAGTGAAAGCCGTTTAAGACACTATTCAGGGAAACGAGCGAAAACCGCGTCATAACCGAGAAATAGTTATATCAGATTAGAAATGTCAGTAATTTTCATTTCTTATGAACCAGATAACGAAAAAGAAGCATGTTTTGGCCTGTAAGCTTTTATATAAGTGGGTAACAACTTATAAACGAAAAGGAATCTTCTTCAGCTTACTTTACTTGCCACAGCTAGAAACTCCGTGAACTATTCTTATGTAATACTAGTTGTCTTCTCGTCTTATTTTTCAAGAATGGTCAGCTTTTCGGACAAAGAGAGCGTTCTCCTTTGTTATTTAATTTTTGTTACTTTTAACTCTTAAACGAAGAAATATTTACCTGATAGACAATTGGGGGAAGGATTATGTGAACAATTTTTGTTATATCGACAGAGGCGGAGGATTGGCTGCAGCCGGTTGCAGTGCATATAAAGATTGAAAAATCTGCCTTATAAGAGGATACTATAGCGTCTTAAGCGGTATTATTTATCGTATGCGTAATGTAAAAGGGACCGAAATCGAGAGAAATCCTCGTATTCCGTGGAATATCGTCTTAAACGGGTTTTAATGTAAGGAGAGTGGCTTGGTTAGGCCCTTTTGGGTCTCTTTTCCAACTAACCTCGTATCTCGTTTTAATGTTTACATAGACTAATAAATAACAAAAGTAAATCTTATCAACCGAATTTGGTGCTAATAAAGATTTTCTATAACCTCTTTTATTTAATCTAATTAAGGTTAATCTAATTAAACCGGATATTTAATCTAGGCTAATTAATTCTAATCTACTTTTATTTATTTTATGTAATTTTTTCATTAAGAACGGGACACATTAAGATGTGACCCGGAATGGAATCTCCAAACGGGACAGTCCCGATAAAACGGGACTTATGGTAAACCTACTGACACATCTACATTTGGATTTGAATAATAGAAAGTTATCTCAAAATAATGAAGCGATTAAATGTACTGATTTCCGTTGAATAAATAGCTATTTCTGCGCCTCATTTCTTACGTTATCTTTTGTGTTGCACTATTATTACTCTAAGTAATCCCGAAATTCGCGATTAGTACAGTATTAGTACAGTTACTAATTACTAATCGAGAATCAACGGGCACTTCAGCTATTTTCTTATATCATATAGAATATGAATCGATGTATTTTATTTTGATGTATTTTTTCTTCTAAATAGGGTGAAATGGGACTTAATAGTCTTAATGTAGCCTATAGAAACGTAGAATTATTTAAAGTGCTTCGACAGTTGATGTTATTTCGTACTGGGAAACCAACCTGCCAATAGAGACGTTTGTATTGTGTTTAGTGTAAGTCAATGGTAATTTATCTTACGTTACTACTATTTATGTGCTGAATTTTCTAAAAACTATTTAGCTCGATCTTTTTCAAAGCATTTGCTGCAAGTGTGTTTTTCCCATAAGAGTTACAAATAAGAAATACGTTGAGTCTACATAAACTCTTCATAAAGATGTGGGAAGCTGTTACGTCGGGGAAGGCCATTACAAGAAATGAAAGAAACGTTAGTACACTTCCACAGATTTTACTTTGTTAGTGTGACATGTTTCGCTAGCGAATTAGCTTAATTAGGCTTAATATATTGTATTATAATATATTAAGCCTAATTTATATATTATATATTTAATTATATATATTTATAAATTATATATTATTAATATTCTATTACAATTATATTTAATTCTATTTTTAATTTTGAGCTATATAGGAGAAGCGAAGAATGGGGTAGGGAAGCGAAGGAGAGGGTTTAGGGATTAAAGATTTTGCTGGAGAGAGAAAGAAACATACCGCACTAAATAAAGTCTGTGCAAGTGAACTTAATTTTATTTCATTCCTCGAGTCTACATTAAAATCTTTTTAATCTAATGGGGGTAATCTTGAAGATTTTTTTGCCACAGCTTCATTTTAACTAGTATGTCATCCTCACCATTGCATTTAACTGTAACAGTAACTGCAACAAAAATATATTCAAATATTTTGTTAAATACTTGCATCCACGGTCACTCGCTGTCGTACTTATACTTGTTAACATTCTTGCTTCGGCAAAGAAATCTTCATAAAAATCCCACACGAACCTAAGACATTTTTAGAAATTTTTATTCAAGTAGAAGTTCCGATAAGAGGGACGATATCAGGCTCTCTAATTATAGATAAACACTTCCTAACATTAGTGTGTGAATTCGACTCTGATGACCGTGTCAAGTCATTGTTATTAGAGCACGGAAACGTAACACGTCTAACGGAAAATTTCCGACTCACGGATATATCTGTGAGCTGTAAAAAAATGTTGTTATGTTGCTTTCATTCATCGTTTATGCTCACGCGTGGGTCGATCTATCAATGCGAAGTTTTACTGAATTCCATGCGATTCTCATCCGAGATCGAGTGAATCTCACGGTTAAGGAGTTTATTTAACCGTTATATCTGTGTGCGTAATCCAGTGGTCTACTGCCTAATAGCATATTCACGGGTGGACCGTGTGATCGGCGATTCTTAAAACCACACAATAATCCTAAGGTGTACGTGAGTATAAATGTTTGTTCTAATTAATGCAGTGCCCAACCTCCCTATTCTCTGTAATCGGGTCATGTTTGCCTGTTATTTAAAACGATTATAGAATTTTTATAACATTTTCGTTATTATACTTCGTCCAAGGTAATTTACCATGTAAATCTTATGGCTGCATGTATCACTTATGTGGGAATGGCACGAGTTGTTGCAGATTTGCATAGTAAAGAAAAGTTACTGATGATTGTTTTTAAAGTCATTCAGGATAGAGTAAATTGATTTCTGATAGAACAGTACGAAGAGCGCGCGCCATTCTCCCGTAAGAAATACACGGTGCCGTAAGATTTACGTGGTCTCTTCATGACGCTGGACGAAGTATATCTATTTATCTAATCAATTAAGTCTGAGTTTAGGAATACAGTCCACTCACTGAAAATTTTGCTCGTTATTTCCTATGCTCGAAATAACCAGAGTTAGAAAGGCAGTGACAATAAATACTGTATTACTGTACGTGAAATTGAATTGAATTATTTTTTGATCCGAATAATATTTCGAACCGATCCGAAATCTGCGAAACACGAATTGTATCAAATGGAATATAAAATAGAATATCAATTGAAGTGGCAGAAAATTATGTTTTCATTATTCTTTTATTTGTTTCTATCAGTACGAGTATTGTGTCTTTGTCCATTGAAAATTTCTACGTCTTTTGACATTTTAATTTTACGCTGTTGCCTCTAACTTATGGTTTTTGATTCAATTTTAGGTTTTAGAATGGAAAATGTTTCCATTTCTTTTTCTTTGCACCATTTGAAAATTACATTTTTTATGCCTAAATCTTCTAATCTCTGGGTCAAAAAATAGTCAACAAATTTCGAAAATTACCTGCCATTTATTATTATTCTTATGAATCCTTTGTTGCTTAATTACTCCTGAATTAAGCTTTTGGGACATTCATAGGCGAAAGAAAGATAAGATTAGCGATCACCCGTGTAATTCTTTTTGTAAAATCAAAATGCTTTACGTAGGATATTCTTTCTGGCTAACGAATAGCCAAGTGGACAGAGGTTTCAATTTTGGTGAAAGTCCCGGATTCTCGGGTTCGATTACTGGTGACAGTCCATAGGTGCGAAATGACCTCAGCTGTCGAAGCACTTTAGCAATACTACTACCAAGAAAATCTTTCGCCATCGGGAAAATACTTGTCAAAGGAGGCGTGAGGAACGTTCGTGAAAAGTACCTGAGTGTCCTCTAAATACCTAAAAGATTGAGGCAATCAACATTTGAATTCGAATATTTTTATTGTGAATAAACTCCAAACAAAGTCCTCTCAAAAAAGGACATTTTCGATTTAGTAAAAGAATCAGCTCCGACTAAAATTCCCATTTGATATCCATCCATTAAAGATTCGTTTGAACATTTCGCGAAAGGTGATTCGTAACCATTTTATATATTGAGGAAATCTGAGAATATAGTAATCGTATGCAAAAAGAAAGGAAGAAAAATATGGGTTGATGATAATGTGAGTGTATGAACTCATTTCGGGCTACTGCGAATTGCAGATTCCTCTGGAATCGGTTCGTGGGAAGACGAAGGAATGTCTTCTGGAAATGTATTTTGCCCGTTTCTTCTCACCAATAAAAAAAATTCTATTTACATGGCATCTCAAGAATGACAGGTTTATTGCGTTCTACTTAGTTACTTCTTAAAAAAACGGCAAGCGATGGAAATCTAATGTAATATATTAAACTATTTGTAAATCAAAAGTTAACATTTTTTTAAGTATAACCCAATGTTATGTAAGGACTGTTCTTTATTCCAAAACTCTAAAATTATATAGTTTTTTTCTCTCCTCTTTTCATTTTTCTATACTTTCATATAAATATTTCTAAAAATTTATATTTTTAATGCTTAGGATAGGGAGCATATTAAAATTTATTTATTTTTAGAATGATTTTATATACATGTTTTATACGTTTTGTCTTATTATCTGTAAACTTGTGGGGATTTCCTTAAGAAATGGTTTTATGGTATTTAGTTTATGTAATATCTTTTTTATACAATTAATGAATGTAAATTTAAATCATAGATAGCCGGACAAGATATAATTATGTAATCCTTTGTCTACCTCAAGCATTATACATGGTGATATGGTTATTTTATCTTTTTTGTGAATGTTATATTTGTATATGATATAATTGAAAGAATTTAAAATTGAAAATTGTGAGACTAGAAGTAACTATCTGTTTTAGCAATGAATTCTTTCTAAGGCTACGTCGATGCCTCTTGGAGTTCCTGCTCGATGTTTACTGGAATGACAACGTCATCTACTTCGTCGAAAAGTTCTGAACCGATGAATTTTTCGACAAGCTTCCGTCGGTAATCTGATCTTCTCATTCGGAGCGAATTCCAGCCGAGGGATTTTATCATAGGCGTGACGCTTCGTCGAATCTGAAATCTCCGCTAACCAAAGGATATGCTCTGCGTTTGACCATCTGAAACTAACCCCACTTCTTCAGAAGTGCTTCTAGAAAAGTATTTTGCCCATTTCTTGTCACCAATAAAGATTCAGTTCACAAGACATCTCATTTATGACGGGTTTACTGCGATAAATTAGATAGAGTGAAACATGTCCCGCGATTTTGGCACTGAAGAAAACTGTCCGAATGTGAAGGACTCATTGAGAAACTTCCGTATACTTGACGTTGCTCTGACAGATTTCAAACCAATAGGGCACGTTCTTAAATGTATCAATCTGATTAGTAATGGATTTCATCGATGTTTGTCTGATTACTTCGATGGATTATCGATTCTTAATGAATTTAAGAACAGTTTGTTGGTTCCTCTGCTGTTTGACAAGATGGCTACCGTTGCATATACAACTAGTTCCATCTCCATAATTCTTTAAACTCTGTTGAAACGTAAATCACCGCATCCTTTGTGTTCGTTGATTGTTGCATTATAAATACGTTCTGTTTCCCTTTGTTGGTTGCCATTTACTTGTTTTTTATGAGGTTATAGATATTATCATTTGAATGACCCGATACTGTCATCAGAACCATCGGAAATTCATCGGGTATTAATCACGGTGGAAGCGATCGACATCGATGGAAAGCATCGGAGATCCATCGGTTGATAAAAAACAGTTTGATGTATCCATCGATGAATTTAAAAACATGCCCATACTGAACTCGAAAACGCTTAGGATCGCGAGATTCTGATTCCATCAAAAGACCGCAATGTATATACAGGACATTGATTTTATTCACAAACTAAAGGCAACAGGTTACCTTGCTCGTGTAACCATTCCTCTCTCACTTCAGCTGTTCTTTTAATCCTGATGTAATCGGAATATTCCATTCTTTTTCCTACTGTATCCTCGATATACTTCTTCCTTGACCTAACCCTTCCTTTCTTTTCCAGGATCTTGCCTTCAAAAATGTTGGTTATAATATATATAAACCGTCCTATAAACTTAATTTTCCTTCTTTCTGTTTCATCCAGTAATTTCTTTCTCTCGTGCCTTTGATACCTCTACTTTTGTCTTCTTTTCTGTCCATTTTGTTCCGGTCATCTTCCTCCAAATCCACATTTTTGCTGCTTCGAACCATGTTTTTTCTTTTTCTTCAGCGTCCAACTTTCACATCCATACAATAAAATGTTCCATACCAATGATTTTGCAAAATATTTCTTTACAGCTAACTCCATGAATTTACTTGTTAATAGAATCTTTTGTCCAAAAATGATTTTTTTGCCAATGCTACTCTTATTTTCACCTCAACTCAACATCTGTTGACAAAAATGTCATTTAGGAGGTAGCAGGGGTGAATGATATCGTAAATTTATTTATTTATTTAAAAAAACAGCCAATGTGACCAATTACAGTGAATCATAAAACAGAATTAAAAAACAAATACGAGTATAGATATAAATAATAACATTTTTTAAATAAAATACACGTATACATTTACTATATATATGGATTTATATTAAGCAAACAAGAAGATTAAACAAACTAAAACCCGAAATTAATTAATGGAGGGAAGGAGTGAATTAATAGGGGAAAACAGTTTAAGAGAAGGATCGTGAGACAAAAGAGAATTAAAAAGTTTAAAGAGAATTTATTAGTACAATCGCTCTCGAACAGCTCAATCGTCATTAAAATGTCATGATTTAGTAGTTAAAAGTCATTAGTTAGATAACGCACCACAGCTTCCTGGTTAAGCAGAGATTTTTAGGTCTGTGAAAATTCGACGCGAGTATTATCGTATTTTATATATTATATGTATTGAAAATGGAACATTTATTTATGTATTGCTTGGATTTTCTTTAGATTAAAGTAATTACCCGCTTCCCAACTAGTGGCGCACCCCCGAGGGCTAAAGGGCCTTGCCCCCCCCCCCTTAAATCTATATAAAACCCAAATCAATCTTTAATTGGCAAATCACAGTCGTATGCTGACAGCCAAAGGAAAAATAGGAAAACCGTGTTTCACCATTTCACCAGAGTATGACTACGACAAAGATAAAATATAGATTCTTTTATTTGTGCCATAAAATTGAAAATGTACAAATTAAAATAACGTTTTGATAACTTTTTTATGCTGAAGTTCGGGCAGATATCCCTGCATAAAAATTTTTGCGTGCTCTACTGCACCCAACCGACTAGCCTACCCAACACAGCTAGTTATTAGCTCGTAAGAGGAGGTGACTGACGAAAAGACTGCATTCTACATGCAATAACAATTATGGTGTAAGCTATTGTGATGATAAAATGTGCTCACTCCAACCCTCTACTGACGCTTGCCAAGATTTGACATTTTCTGTGAATATATTTCTTTGACTATTATTGGCCATCGAATATTAATCGTGACACTTTTTCCTGTAACTTGATTACCGCTCATTGGGAGAATAGACCCTCCCATTTTGATATAAACTCCCCATTCACGGATTCATCAAGTAATAATCTTATTCTAAACTGAAAGAAAATCCCAAATAATCTAAAATTAATATTTTAATACTTCAAAAGGATCTCACGGCGATTCGTCCCTGTCCCTTTCTTTCTTATTTAGAGATGAAAGCAATCGAAAACTACCTCACTCCTAATTTTATTCAGCATCATTCACCATATTCTATAGATTTTGGAAGCCAATGGTTGAGATTCAACTTGCTCTGAGGTTCGAAATGGACGTGACGTATGCTCTCTTATCATATAATAGTTTAAAAAAGTTGCAGTGGTCCTTCTCTATTTTCTGCTTGCGGCGAAAAACATATAATTTAATATCACGTTTTTTTCAATAATAATATACTAATCTTATAATTATATATCTTTTAATTATATATCTTTTAATTTTTCTCCAATAATATATATTATTATATTGTTTTAATCCAACGTTGTGTTGGAAAATGTTCACCATAATTTCTGCTGGGTAAATTGTTACCGGAAGTGCCTTAATCTTAA